>OX383305.1:8203673-9453673 GCA_947523025.1 Dryobota labecula | reverse complement strand
GTACACATGCTTAAGAAAATAAATATATCTTAGAATCTTAAAAAAATAATAATTGTTGGGCCTATGATCGCTATTGTCACGCTAAAACGATTTGGGTATAGCTAAATATTTTTACTGACCTAAAAATATGTCCGTATCATATTTAGGAAAAATATATTATATTATATTTATATTCTTTGACGATTAAATCAAAGTTAATCAAACTTAAAAAGTCGAGATAATCACCTAAACCTCTTCATTCAAACATTAAGACTTCCTTGTCCCATACCTCATTTATACTAAGTCATAGTTATGTTCCTTGAGGAGAGCCCGGAGAGGCTTCCGGCAAGCCTGGCTGCCGGCTTCCTTATTAATGTCTACTAGTTCTGACCCATACCCCGTTTTACCAAGTTTCTGAAAATACCTATCTATCCATATATTTCTTTCTATGATAACCTTTATCCATAGATAAAGTCTATCTGTAGGTCTTTTTGCAATACCAGTATTGTTCTGGTCAGCCCCATTCAATTTTAATTTTTTATTACTGTTCAGTTAAAAGTAAAGTAAAAGTTTTTATTTTGGAACAACAACAAATTGATATAATTACAATAGAAACGGTGATAGCTACAAAAGTTAAAAACTGTGTCGCAGCTATCAACGCCCGTCTAAACATAAGAAACACATTGTTCCAGACTTAACTGTGACATAGGTACAATTTAGCTAGCTTTGGAATAAGGTAAAAATTAAAAATGCAAGAAGAAATAAAGAAACAAAAGCCATGCAAACTTTGTATCTTGGTAGTTGTGGTGCAGAGTGGAGTGGGAGTGTGAGTGTGGGTTTGTGTAAGTGAGGGTGTGTGTAAGTGCAGGTGTGTGTGAGTGAGGATGTGTGTGAGTGTTTGGAGTAGTTAAGATTTAAGTTTGATGAAAAAGAAAGATACATTTTGATTTATTTGATACACAATATTATTAATATTTCGTTTTCTGACAGAATAAAAACAAAAACTATACAAACTATAATAATAAATAAAAAGTAAAAAATATTTTTTTTTTTTTTTTTCAAAACGTCCCAATGCACTTTATTCATTTATTTATTTATTTAAACTTCTCACACACACTTATTGCGTACAAAGGCAAAGTTAATGCCATAGGAATTCTCTACCAGTCAACCAAGGGTAGTGAAGATATAAGATGGCAGGTGCTCTATTTAAGAGGAGATAATAATAATAATAATATTAGAGCGTCGCACAATGATTGTTGATATCACGGTCCCGCATGACGCGACCCTAGTGAAAGCTGAAAAAGATAAGCAGATTAAGTATCTTGATCTGGCTCACGAGGTTGTCGACATGTGGGATGTGGATACAGCAATCATTGTGCCGATAGTCGTGACGGCCAATGGCATAATAGCCAAGAGCCTCGACCATCATCTGAAGAGGCTCTCGTTAGGTGGCTGGATCAAGGGCTTGATACAGAGAGCGGTACTTCTGGACACGGCGCGTATCGTAAGGAGGTTCCTCTCTCAGGAGCCCTGACTGCCGGTAGCTTGGACCCTGATCCTGTTACCGGTGGGCTACTATTTTTTAAATTTTTAAATGTTTTTATTTTTGTATGTTTTTATAGAAATATTTAAAAACGTAAATTATATGTATAAAAATGAAATAAAGGAAATAATAATAATAAAAATATTAAAAAGATAAAAATAAAATAGATACACACTTAAAAGCACCATCTTTAAAAAAAATACGTATATTTTTAATACATCAAAGCACCATTATTTTATTTAATGAGTTTGCCATTTCCCTCGCTTTATTGGTACAGCACTTGGAGAGAAGTGAAGCGCTCTTCGTAAACGCTGTCGTTGGTGTCCGGTTGCGTTTACAAAGACAGGCGCCGCGCGCCGACACAAAAAGCAAATGAGTACTACGAACTATACGGGAGAAGGTTATTTAGATTTCTTTGCAATGAAAGATAGTTCTAGATTAACACGTTCAGCGCCACGGAATAAAATGATAAATTTCCATTTAGGCCATGTCGGACAATGTTGGGCGACACCAGCATGTTTCGTTCGGGCCGTGGGGGACAATGGTGTCCGACAGTCAGAGCTATTTTTAAACGTCTTTTGAGAGCTGTCGGTAAACAATAAAAAAAAATACAAGGTAATAGTGTACGCAGAATGACCTGCGTGGCTTCAACGGAAGAAAGCTTAAATGATCATACGCAGCAGGCCGTGGGGGACAATGTTGGGCGACATGAGTTATCTTCACATTTATAAAGATTTCCGCAGTGTGGTTATAGGGAAAGTTAAGTGTCGCCCAGCATTGTCCGACATGGCGCTGAACGTGTTAATGTAAAAACACAAAATGAAAACTAGGAAATCAGGATTTGTATGAATATGTAGAAATAAACACGGTAATTATTGTATTTATTTTTCTATAAATATTATAGTTAGTTAATTTTTAAGTAATAAAAATAATATTTACAAGTATATAAAAAAGGGAGGAAAAAGAATCAAAGGGCATCAAAAAATTCGTCCGCATCGCTGTCAACAGGAAAAGTGCCCAAAAGGCTGGCAGCATTGCCACGTTGTATGGCAATACTAATTCTTTGGCCAAGAAATATGCCAGCCTTCTGGTCACGTGAAGAGTAGACCAACCGCTTGGCGATGTCTCGAAAAACTAAGTGGGCACTCGGACCCCATGGTCCTAGAGTTTCAACCCCAAACGGCTCAAACATATAGCTTCCAATAAGGTTGTTATATTTGCGCCGTTTGAGGTTTTCTGCACCTGCAGCAGCCGACCCAGCACAGCCCGCCGGTATAGGAAGATGAAAAAATGAAAAAAACACGGTAAAGAATTAAAGAAATCTCTGTAGTAATATTAGCTGAATTTCTGATGCCTAGTACCGGGAAATGGTAAAGGCTCGTACAGACTCGCGCGATATCGCAGGCGCGATAAGCACCGACAAAGAAATTGTGCTATTAGTGTCGCGTCGCGCCCGCGATATCGCACTTGTCTGTACGAGCCTTAATGCTTTGGAATTCTACTGTTTGATAGACGATTTACACACGCAAAATGATTTACAAAAATATGCGGTGTGGCTGTGTCGTGGACACGGCCGTGTTTTTTACGTAAATACGTAACGGGTAATAGTATGAAATTTCTGAATTATACTGCAAAATTAAAACTTGCTTTTTTTAAGATGTAACATATTTATTTAATCAAAATATGTACCCTCATTATCTATACATTGCTGCCATCTAATCTGAAATTAATTTATGCCTTTGCGATAGAACTCTGGGGATCTATACTCCATTTACTATAGACAAATAACGGCTAAATAACGACAGTTATTGTGTAATATTGTTGAAATTACTGCACTTTAGAGTTATTTTTTTAATGTAAATGTTAAATAGATTACAGTGCTTTGTATTTATCTTGAAATAACGGAGTTTATTAAATGTTTACATCTAAATAACGAAAGGGTGAGAACAGATGTCTAATCTATATCTATATACTAATATATAAAGCTGAAGAGTTTGTTTGTTTGTTTGTTTGTTTGAACGCGCTAATCTCAGGAACTACTGGTTGGAATTGAAAAATTCTTTTTGTGTTGGATAGTACATTTATTGAGGAATATTATCTATATCTATATACTTAATATATAAAGCTGAAGAGTTTGTTTGTTTGTTTGTTTGTTTGAACGCGCTAATCTCAGGAACTACTGGTTGGAATTGAAAAATTCTTTTTGTGTTGGATAGTACATTTATTGAGAAATATTATAGGCTATATAACATCACGCTACAACCAAAAGAAGCGGAGCATAAATGAAAAATGTTGCAAAAACGGGAAAAATTATTCCTTTTTGAGAGCTTCCGTTGCGTGCGCTGCGTAAACGGTTTAAGTTATGCAAATATCATGTATGATGGAATTATTCCTCATTAAATTTTCAAAAAAAAGTCCGCGACAGCATATGTCTATCTTTAAAGATTGACTCACTATAACCTTTTTTATGGTAATCAAATTTGTTCGAAATTAATGTATTATTTGCGAAGGAGTTTTCATAAACATGGTATTAATCTTTATCCAAGTAAATACGTTATTCATCACAAGTATTTAATTTTGAACAAAGTTGCCCTTACATCATTTAATTTCAATGAATATCTTAGGAGATATAACTGATTTATTATAACTCCGCAGCAAAATAATGATCAACTCTGCGAGGTAGTCTATTCTAAAGCTGAAGAGTTAGTTTTTAGGGTTCCGTACCCAAAGGGTAAAATGGGACCCTATTACTAAAACTTCGCTGTCCGTCTGTCTGTCTGTCTGTCCGTCTGTCACCAGGCTGTATCTCATGAACCGTTATAGTTAAACAGTTGAAATTTTCACATATGATGTATTTCTGTTGCCGCTATAACAACAAATACTAAAAAACAGAAAAAAATATATTTAAGGGGGGCTCCCATACAACGGATATTATTTTTGCCGTTTTTTTTGCTCCGCCCGCGATGATGTCGGTTATCGCGTAAAAAAGTAGCCTATGTCCTTCTCTATATCCCAGGTCGATCGGTTCAGCGGTTTAGTCGTGAAAACGTAACATACAGACAGACAGACAGACCGACATACAGACAGAGCTACTTTCACATTTATAATATACAGAAAAATAGACAGACAGACAAACAGAGTTACTTTCACATTTATAATATTAGTAAGGATAAGGATTTGTATGGATGGTACGGAACCCTTCGTGCGCGAGTCCGACTCGCACTTGGCCGGTTTTTTGTTGTTTGAACGTGCTAATCTCTGGAACTGCGAGTTGGATTTGAAAAATCTTTTTGCATTTTACTGCCCAATTCGTGAGGAAGAATTACATTCCTATTAACTAGAACACCATTTTTTTTTAATGAAAGTTTATGCGAAAACTTAGTAAAAGCCCGGGCAGGCAATGTGTTGCGACGGGGTGGGTCGGGGGAACAAGAAATTTAACGCGGACGAAGTCGCGGGCAGAAGCTAGTGTTATAATAAATGGACTATAGATTCGAAAAACTGTGTGAAAGCATTTTGTACTGCCTTTTGTGAAGAATTTTTTTTACCACGTAGATAATTGTCCATATCACGAAAAAAAGACATGCTATTCTACATACATACGAGCATAAACACGCCTTTTCCACATGGGGGTAGGTAGAAACTATAGAACGCCACCTGCTACGCTCCTTGCATACTCATTTTGCTTCGTTTACATTCATACATCTGTTCATACACGCACGCAGTCGCCGGTTGCTAGTACTATGCTATTTTAATTCATGCCAAAACGAGATAGGAAGCTTCATTCATTTCATCATTTCAGCCGAAAGACGTCCACTGCTGAACATAGGCCTCCCCCAATTGGGAGGGTTTGCCTTAATCGCCACGCTTGGCAGGCGGGTTGGCGATCGCAGTATGGTGTTAAAAATGCATAGAGAACGCTGCTGCCCATTCTCTAGTAAGTCCCTTAGTCGCCTTTTACGACACCCACGGGAGGAAATGGGGTGGTGCTATTCTTTACGTCCGGCATCACACGGTATCATAGGAAGCTTATATTTGTAGAAATACCAATAGATGTTCTACTATACAGACCATTTGATATTTGGACGTTTTGTTACATGGACATTTTGCTAATTAGACTTACTGCTCATTAGACGTTTTGCGCCGTTGGACATTTAGCTACATAGACCTTCTGATCAGGATGGAAATTTTTATCATTGATTGTCGCTGAGATAAGATTCCGACTAGACTTTGAACGTTTTTAATTACGGGAATTGGCCTTCTGCTCATAATCTACCTTGTCTTTGCTGCTATCTGTTTCTTTCATATTTCTTTTCTATTGCACTCCGTCTTACATTATTGACATCTTTTCCAATTTGGCCTAGTATATCACAAAATCAAAAATATTTTATTTCACATAAACCTACATGGGCACTTATGAAACATCAGAAGCTAGATGCACGATTCCAATTGGTCGTTTCCTATGGAGAAGAGCCGGCAAGAAACTCCACGATTACTGTTTAAAAAATATTTGGCTTATACAATATTTTCAAATAACAGTGTTAATAGTTATTGGAGGACAGTATAGGCCTTTCAATAAGTACCAGGTACTTAACAAACTTACCTGCCGTGGGTGTCGTAAAAGGCGACTAAGGGACTTACTAGAGAATGGGCAGCAGCGTTCTCTATGCATTTTTAACACCATACTGCGATCGCCAACCCGCCTGCCAAGCGTCGTGATTATGGGAAACCCCCCCAATTGGGGGAGGCCCATGTCCAGCAGTGGACACCTTTCGGCTGAAATGATGAATGATGACTTAACAAATAAGAAAATAGTCAACAAATCTACAGCCTACTAAACCTATAACATTCTCACATTCACAAAATAGAAAAGAGTCTATACATGTCGGGCTTCTGACGACCCAAGATGGTCACCCATCCACGAGCCAACTGCGGCAAGCGAAGCTTAACCTGAACAATCGACCCGAGCGGCTGTTATTACTTAGCCACCCCTAGTATAAAGGCAACATCTAAATTCCCTCTGATACCTCTTAATTAAATGTCCCAACTCCACAGATAACGCTAAACTCAAACAGCTGTGCAATGAAAACTAATAACTCTTGAGAACGGACGCTAACTCCCATAGTCTGTCTGTATTGGAAGAAAAAGTTTCTCGTGATAAAGAAATATCCGTGGCCATTGGTTTGGATAGTCCCTTTGGGTATGAATAAGACAAGCTGTGCAACGTGCCGGTAAAAGTTCTGTGTTTGACGTGTATAGATTGTAGAAGAATGTGTAACATTTTCGAGTTGTATGTAATCATTATTAACTGTAGTCATAATATTATTATGACTATATTTCATCGATACACTGGACTGATATATGGGTATTTAGACAAGTTGCTTTAATAAAAGAAGCTTACTTCAACTATTATACTTTTATTTAACAGGTTTTTTTTTTTCCGTTTGTCTGCATCATCATCGACATCTAAATCTTATTTATACTCTTAGGTTCCCCAGTACAATTACACAGAAACTTCGACAAGTGCAGCAGATTTGACAAACGGTTATAGCGTTTTCAACAAACTTTTTATATTAAAAACTATCTGTTCATAAAAGTTATTAAGAGTCTATACAACCTCAGCACCACCTCACTCTGTATCTTGCTAGCACACTATTGCTACCGGTCACGCGAGCAAGCGAGACAGGGCGGCAGGGAAAAGGCTCCAAGGCGCCAATAGTTTAGATAATTTCATTTTACGGTGAAAAATAATGATCATTTAAAAAAAGGAAATAACATGAGACCTGCTTTATAGTTAGTTCAATTAATATGCAAAGTTTCATTATCTAACTTGAAGTATTTTTTGAATACCAGCGGTTTATTGTTCGGTTTGGAGGTAACTTTGGATTTTTTTTCTATAGAGAAAATTTTATGGAATCGTGTTTTCGGCTAACATAGTACTTAACATTAATCCTCAACTTTACCATATATTTATTTCAAAATTA
Organism: Dryobota labecula; assembly: GCA_947523025.1. Classification (NCBI taxonomy): domain Eukaryota; kingdom Metazoa; phylum Arthropoda; class Insecta; order Lepidoptera; family Noctuidae; genus Dryobota; species Dryobota labecula. The sequence continues at coordinate 9,446,167 of OX383305.1, read as the reverse complement.
ATTCTGCAGTATTTTCGACATAACGGAGGATCATGCTAAGCCATTTGAGGTAGTATAGGCCCTTAAAGTGTTGATTAGTTTTTAGAATTAATTATAATTTAAGTTGCCGATGAGTTAAGGTCGTGATCACAGACTTTGTTAAGTTTAATGATCTTGTATAATACTCGTATAACCTCATTGGCTAAGTTCTTCTAAGAAGTATAGTATCTGTAAATCACAATTATGGTGAATCTATCCATTCACCATAACTGTAATAAACAATCAAACAATCAATTTTATAATATTAATTTATATAAAGAAAAAAACCGGCCAAGTGCGTGTCGGACCACGCTTAATGAAGGGTTCCGTAGTTGGGATGAATTTATCCCAAGAACAAACTTAACATTGTAGTTGAGAAACATGCTCTCCTATACAGATTGTATGGGAGAACATGTTTCTCAACTGCAAATTTATGTTGGTCGACTATTTCTCGTAAAATTGTAAAGCCCACTTAAGTGTGATAGTTTTCTTTTAAACTTCGTTATATATAGGTACTACTGCCGTGACATTTGAATTTCTAACTACAACCGTTTATTTGGTAGAGGGGGGGACACTTGACTCTAACGAAAATTGGTACTTTAAAGCTTGATAAGTCACGAACGGTTTACTTAATCAAAAAACGGTCTCCACAAACCCCTAATATTTTTGAAAGACCTACCCAACGATATCCCACACTATGGGAAAGACGAAAAAAATATATCATCCCCACTAAAAAAAAAACATTTTTTAGGGTAAAGTACCCTAAAGTACCCTAAAAATGGTTTTTTTTTTTTTTTTTTTTTTTCATAATTTTATCTCACCACTTTTTTGGCGTCATTAACGTGTATACTCATGCCAAATTACAACTTTCTAGTACCAATAGTTTTTGAGCTAAACCGCGGACAGACAGACAGATAGACGAACATGGCAAAACTAAAAATGTAAAAAAAAATTGTTAACATTTATTTAACTTGTCTCTTTTTTAACTCTTCTACAATGCTGTCATGTTAAGGGTAATCGAGAAACTTGTTTGAGCGCTCAATCATTTGAACTAGTATTGCTGCAATCATGTCGTGATGATCAACTTAACTAAGATTTTGATTAATCTAAACAAGATATCGACAATCAAGCTAAAAATTCACTTGATTGCAGTGCATTTTTTTCAGTGTACTTAATTACGTTGTCTACTAAATAACGAAATTCAAAATTATAATTATAAGTTTCTTAAACGCACTCTCAGAATTTTTCAAGGAGGTTTTATACGTCTTGGCCGACTACACCTGGCTGGTCAGATGACTGGCAGGTCAGAGGACATAATGTCAGCAATAACCTTCGATCAATAAGCAACAACTTGAAAAAGGATTCTTGGAAGAGAACAGAAAAATTTAAGAACGTCCAGCATTCCCTTATAAAAAGGAGCTGCAAAGGCAATTCCAGAGAGTTTTTACGTCTGAGTTCTGATAGAGAACCATCTCCACTATGGAAAGTTTATAACTGGATTCCTTGAGAGAACCATCATAGTGCTTGAAGTTCACTATAACTAAAAGTGAACAGTGTTAGGGTCGCCGACGCTCTGACGCGTCCCTACACGTCTCGGAGTTCTCCTTCTCAACACTGCGGAGCTTGAGCTGACGTCTGTTCTTCGGAGCTGCCCTGACCGGTGCCTTCAAGTATTATAAACCTAATCTTCCTCCTTCTTGTCTTCAGAGAGTGCATGTTAGATAAGTCTAGTAAGTCTAAGTAGTAAGTATTTTTAAACTAATAACTGTATTTTTTACCACTTACTGTAAATTCATTAATTTTACAACTCCCCACGACCTTAGTTCTTTCTACTGAAGTTTAAGCTGGCTGGGATTAATAAGTGACAATTATAGTCACCTACCTCACTCACACACACCTTCACTTACACACACCCTCACTTACACACACCCACACTCACACTCCCACTCCACTCTGCACCACAACTACCGAGATACAAAGTTTGCATGGCTTTTGTTTCTTTATTTCTTCTTGCATTTTTAATTTTTACCTTATTCCAAAGCTAGCTAAATTGTACCTATATCACAGTTAAGTCTGGAACAATGTGTTTCTTATGTTTAGACGGGCGTTGATAGCTGCGACACAGTTTTTAACTTTTGTAGCTATCACCGTTTCTATTGTAATTATGTCAATTTGTTGTTGTTCCAAAATAAAAACTTTTACTTTTTTACTTTTTACCTACTTAACATGTTAACTTAAATTGTAAGGGTTTAATGTCATATCTTATTATTGTGATCGACCCCTAAAGACCGTGTATTGTTGTATGGAGGAGATATATTTTTATAAATACAGGTAATTTCAAACAGTTTGTTGTTTTTTTGCATTTCAATACATAACCATCTTGCATCTGGGGTTTTTTTCTTTTACGACTGGAGGGACGAAATCTTTTATGTAACAGTGGCAGTGGCATCTGATCTGGCATTTGTTCAGTCTACTTTTACCTTTTTATTCGATAAGAATAAGTAGATATGACAGAGAGGTTAAACCATACATGAATTTTTTTTATGTTACTTTGATGCGTGTGGATTTACAATTGAACTTTCATGTACAGTAAAGTAGTTTGTTCAGAATCGTTTACTGAATCGATTTCTGTCATTTTTAATATAGGTATTTTTTATTCCAAAAATAATTATAACTACGTAAATTATAATCACACTTCCGCTGTATAGCCAAAACAAACCAAGACGAAGTACCTGCTATTATATCCCCTTTACGTGTGCGTGCGTAGATTTGAAATGTGGCTACAATTTTCTCTCAAAATCAGTATAACTAATTGAATAAATAAACAATGTTTTATACATAACAGTATAAATTCAGAGTATGTAATATGATTTTATCATTATATTCTAATTGGGATGTTTGGTGGTGTTATATCACAAGATACACACAGGCAACACAGGAATGTCACTTACTTTAGAGATCCTTAGGAACGAGCTCTGCTTTCTGTACAGAGTAGTTCCACATACTTACATTCACTAGGTTTTTCTGAAAAAATAAGAGAATTAGGTAGACTAATTATTGCAGCTTTGTGGCCGTTAGCTAGTGGTGGGAAGAACTGAGCACAGTTTTACCAAGACTGTCTATATCTTCTTTGCATTAAAATCTCCATTAGATGTACTATGAGGGTCATTCGAATCGGACCACCATAAGGACTATTCTTGCATGCAGCGCTCCGCCGCCGCCGCTATAGTAACGCTTACCTACGCTCATCAACTAACAGTAGTGCAGCATCAGATTTTTGTCAAACCCCTTGTTTTTGTAAATGAAAAAAAAAAGAATAAAAAACCAGCCAAGATGGTCAGACATGTAGCGGTATCAACAACGCCACATGCGAACTACGCATCAAAGACCTGATGTCACAAATCCTGCATCGCACTATCTGAGTTTACCGCGCGACTAGCATATATACAACATCCCGACATCAACCTTTGGGTAATTGCCCACCAGACACAATACCCGTCTGGTCGGAGGATCCTCCCTTTACTATAGAGTATGAGTGAACTTTACACCCTGTTCCTCATACCTCTAAAGACATCTGCGATCATTGTAACAGAGCTTGAGAAAATTAAAAAAAAAAAATATTGTTCGTCGTAAAAATGTGCGTTAAACAGATGTGGACATCCATGAGCACTGGATTTTGTTTTGAAAGTGAGCCGATTCGGATATCCCCCACAATTAGCTGACCCCCCTTTTTGCTGAAATGGTTAAGGTTTTTTACTAACAAATCGTACGATTTTCATTTTTTTTTTTCTAGTTTTGGGTAGATTTCGTATAGGTATTTTAGGTTAAATTAAGAATTATAGAAATTCTATCGATCCATATTCTAAAAAATCTCAACCATTTATGCAAGGGGGCGCCAGCTAATTGTGGTAACTGACGTACTATGGGGGATATCCGAATCGGCTCACTTTACAGTCAAACAAGCTGAGTAATTGATATAAATACAGGTAAAAATATTCATCTTTCCTCAACACTGCATTGGCAGTGTTGAGGAAAGATTTATATTGATTCCATCATTTTATTCTTACTTTTAAGATTATGGCATACTTAAGAGGGTGGTGTTAAAAGTATTAAACATACACAGCACATTGTTTAAAAATTCCAAATAGGTCTCCGTATTCACAGAATATGGTCGCCAAACCTAACATCGTAGTAGCGTTTACATTTCACCAGCGCAATATAACTAAACCAGGTATTAAGCCTGATGTACCGTGTAGGGCCATGAAACTGGCGGGACAGTCTAGAATACCAAAAAAGGCAAAATATTCAAACTATTATCGCACACAGGTAAAATTGTTTCTTTATTTGTTTGTAAAAGGAAGTATACTGATCCGAATACAAAAATTCTCAGACCTAAAGGTCCCGGGTTTGATTCCCAGCGGGGCCAAAATTTTCTGCTCGGTTTGGTTGGAGTTAGGGCTTGTTCTAAGTCCGCCTGACTAGCTACCACCATCTTATCTAAGTCTGTCGCCATACCAAAAATGTTAACAACATTTGTTGTGTTACGGCAGTTAGAGGTAAGATAGCCAGTTCCTCTGTGGTACAGGATTCCAGGTGAAGCTCGCTTCCACCTTTGGTCGTATCAACACTTACCATCAGGTGAGATGACGGCCAAGAGCTTCTCGGTTGAGGATTTTTTTTTTTGTATCTGGATTCGGTTTAGGCTATATTTTATGCACGCGGACGAAGTCGCGGGCCGAAGCTAACATATAATAATGTCACTAATGCCTTGTGTAATCCCTACTCATCAATAAGAAAGTAAGGTAAATCATGTTTGCAAGTATATGTCCGCTGAGGGTGATGACCTTGACCTTTGACCTTGTTAGCAGCTTTTGGACTACAGTAAATTATACACAGTACACGAAGCTTAGTTATTTAGTCATTTACTAGTTGCTTCGTGTGTCTAGTGGTTGCAAGCGCTACTCTGAGCCTGGTCCTGGGTTCAATTCTCGGGTCGGGCAAAGTGTTATTGGGTTTTTCCTTTTGGAATTTCTCAGTAACAGCCCGGAGTCAGGATTTGTGGCCGGATGATGGCAATAGGCTCGCCTCCTATTATATGGGATCTATAAACATAACTAGGCAAAAGTGCGCGTAATTAGTGTCCCCTCTAAATTATGCCACCATTTCACCAGTTATGCTTAAGGAAGGAATTCATATATGAAGGGTTAGACCTAGGTGTGAGCTAACCCTTCCGGGAATAAAGGCATGATGTTTAGCTTATGTAATAATGTTCCATTTTTAAACTTACATTTAACACAGCAAATAGTCATAAAAAACAATGGTCACTCAGTAGGTATTCCGTGCCACGGAAAGCACGTTAAGCCGTTGGTCCCAACTGTCATTCGTGGATCTTTGACAGTCGTTTGGTAGTCAGAAGCCCGAAAGTCTGAAAACCAGTCTTACCAAGGATTATTGTATTACCCAGTTACTGGGATGGCTGTGCTTTCGAGGTTGTTCGAGAATATGTTTAATTGTTGACCTTGGGCAAACTCTGCAGTTTGGTAAGAACAACTTTGAGAGGGAAGCTAACAGAAGAATTCAGCTGGGTTGGCAGCGTTTGGGAAACTTCATCGAGTCTTCTCGTCGCGTATTCCACGGAGTCTTAAGACCAAGGTCTTCAATCAGTGCGTCCTGCCTGTTATGACTTACGGAGCCGAAACGTGGACACTCACGGTACGGCTGGTCCATAAATTCGGAGGTCAGATAGGTAGTCGCTCCATGTAAAGTACTAGTATTCAGCTGCCTCCAGTTAGACTGGAAGCTGACCCCAACATATATGGGAAAAGACTAGGTAGATGATGAGGTATTCTCTTAATACTCTTCCAACAATATTGCCTTCAATTCTTAAGCAAACCACCAAATCCAATCCAAGGCTCATCCAAGATTATTGGGCATGGCACATAAACGTCAATAGGGAATTCTTTGGAACCATTCCCAAGATACAGACAAACTCTAGTTTAGGGCTCACTGACAACTGACAATACTTATGAAATATAATAGTAATAATAGTGCTTCAGACCGAATTTCGGCCATGGCGACCTAACTCATCGAAGACCAACCTTCGGCGCGGGAGATATTAAAAAGCTGAAAGCAAATTTACTTTTAAAAGAAAAGTTCGTAATGACTATTTAAGTCAGACTAAATAACTCTCAATTAGAAAGAAAAAACGTTTATTTGCGGTAAACATGACGCAATAAAGAACTATAGGGGAAAAATGCGTCACATCCACGCAAAACGGCTATCGCTCAGCATTATGCTGCAACCCTATGCAAGACAGAGCCCCAGCGCTGGTTTTCAGCGACAGCCGGCGTTGACGTAATGACGTCGTCCGGTGCAGCAAACAATTATTAAGACGCTGCCAGCACAGCGTACTTAAAGAAATAATTAGTAGTCTAGTCATAGTAATTATGATTAGGTGCTATTTGTTAAAATATCTATTAGTTTATTTTATTTGTATATGTGTATTAGTATCAATAAAAGTATATAAATTATCGTAATCAAGAAGTTAGTATTTTAGACATTATTTTTGTACCCTATCACTATTTTTTTATATTTCACCCAAAGGTTGACTGGTAGAGAATGCCTTGTGGCATTAAGTCCGCCTAAGTACCACTATTGTACATGAAGTTTAACTATCACTGACAACTAGCACTACTATGAAATATAATAGTAATAATAGTGCTTCAGACCGAATTTCGGCCATGGCGACCTATCTCAGCGAAGACCAATCTTCGACGCGGGAGATATTATAGTGCACTAGTGTGTGCACAGACACAGGTGCACTCTCTCTTCCTGTCACATACACAAACAGCCAGACCCGGAACAACTACTTGTAGGTCATACAAATATTTGTTCCGTGCGGGAATCGAAACCGCGACACGCAGCGTAGCAGTCAATCGCTTAATCACTGCGCCAACCGTGCCGTCAAACTACATGCTAGGGTACACTATATGCTAGGGATTGACATGACACTATTAGCAACTCACTTCACCGAAGTTTTCACGGTGAGATTTTTACGTAATAGCATTACCGGTGCAGGGCCAACAGCTTAACGTGCTTTCCCTAGCACGGGTGATTGATAGTGTTTTACGCAATTAGGGTACTGGATCATCATCATTACAGCTGAAAGACATCCACTATTGGATATAGGCCTCCCCCAACTGGGGGGGTTTGCCATAATCGCCACGCTCGGCAGGCGGATTGGCGATTGCAGTATGGTGTTAAAAAATGCATAGAAAACGCTACTGCCCATTCTCTAGTAAGTCCCTTAGTCGCCTTTTACTACACCCACGGGAGTAAATAGAGTGGTGCTATTCGTTACGTGCGGCACCACACGGCACTGGATACTGGATACTAAACAATTTTCAGTTTGTATTGTTCATATCTTTAGGTAAGTAATCTTAAAACAAGAGCCGCTGGTTTAGTGGCCCTGCAGAACACCATCTTCCCGCTTACGCCATTTATTCTCATGCACCTGTTTTGTCCAAACCATTTACTTGCAGAGATTCCACGAACACCAAATATTTAGAAGACTACGTAACTCTGTACATTAAAAAATTGCTGTGATAACAATGCTAAACATTTCGACGAAATCCACGTATACTATCGAAACCACAAAAAAGCCACTTTCGTTGTATTGCACTAATACCAAGTAAAGGTAAAGATGTATGACTCTATATAAAAATGATGTAACAATTTTTATACCTGCAACTGTTTTTCAATCGAACAAAATCGAAAGTTCATAAAATGAACACAATAAAACATCGAACTTGCCACTTTCGATATTATACGTGGTCAGCGGTGCGCTGGCGCGACACAAAACTACCTGTTTCGTCAGTGTTACCCGAAATTGTGAGCGAACGCACGTGTGGATTGTGAGGTTAGGTTTAGGTTAGGTTTTATTTAACTTTTAGTTCAACTTATGTTACCTTGACTTCAGCAATGTATCGAAATGGGCACATTCGATATTAGACTAGAATATTTTGTCATAAAAAACTATCGAAATTGGCATATTCGATAAAAAAGTAACCAGCAGTAACCAAGTAAAGTATCGAATGTGTAATAGTAGACAAAAGTATAATATTTATCAAAAACTATAGTAGACAGTATAAAACAGTAAAATTGTTCACTTTAGATACATCGGTAGTATAAAATTTCGGAATTTCATGTTTGACAAAAATCTAAATCTAAACTTAGAATCGCTCTCCTATAAAGTAGAGGTTTTGCAGTTTCGATACTTTACGTGGTGGCCGTCGATTTATGTTTAATTTTAAATTTCTAAAGTCATAATCATTTAAGTAATCATTTGAATTATTCATAATTATAATTAATGAATAATGTTTTACAACATTTTGCAGAGTGTTATTAATTTTGGAATGTGTCACGCTAAATAATGTGTAAATGGTCTCAACACGGCTTGCACTAAGTATTGACTTTGACGAGGTTCCATAAACCCAAGTTTATGGAACCTCGTCAAAGTCAATACCTATATACCAGTCCTTGAACTATGAAAGCAGTGTTGCCAATTTAGCGACTTTGTCGCTAGAAATGACGACTTTTGCAAAAGTTGTCGATGCCGTGTTTGAGCTTATTGGAATTGTCATGAGATGCACTCGGGCTACAAATGATTTTTAACCGACTTCAAAAAAGGAGGAGGTTCTCAATCCATCTATAAATATATTATACTAGCTTCTGCCCGCGACTTCGACCGCGTGAAATTTCGGCCCACCCATCGCGTCGCATCCCGTCGCTCGCCCACGCTATAACCTCGTTATCAATTAGCGTTCATTCTGACTTTTGTTATTTTCGCTTGGCTCCTAAGGATCGTACCGTGATTTTATATAGCCTATAACCTTCCCCGATAAATGGACTATCCAACACAAAAATAATTCTTCAATTGCAACCAGTAGTTCCTGAGATTAGCACGTTCAAACAAACAAACAAACTCTTCAACTTTATAATATTAGTATAGATTTAGTGTAGACTATCTCGCTGAGCTACCGGCCGAACCCGCTACGGCGCCCTGCCCGTACACGATGCGCGCGCGATACTTGATCATTATTTTGCTTCTCCTAAGATGTTGATTGAAATCAAGTGATGTCAAGAATAATTTGGTTAACATTTAAATACTTGTAATTAATAACATATTTATTTGGATAAGGATTAATAGAATGTTGATAAATCTCCATCGCAAATAATGCATTAATTTCGAACAAATTTGATTACCATAAAAAAAGGTTATAGTGAGTCAATCTTAAAAGATAGACATATGCTGTCGCGGACTTTTTTTTAGAACTAATAAAGAGAAACAATTCTATCATACATAATATTTGCGTAACTTAAACCGTTTACGCAGCGCACGCAACGGAAGCTCTCAAAAAGGAATATTTTTTCCCGTTTTTGCAACATTTTTCATTAATGCTCCGCTCCTATTAGTCGTAGCGTGATGTTATATAGCCTATAACCTTTCTTGATAAATGGACTATCCAACACAAAAATATTTTTTCTATTCCAACCAGTAGTTCCTGAGATTACCGCGTTCAAACAAACTGAGCTGAGCTGAGCTGAGGCCCTTTTGGCATTATAATCATTGTTTTCTATTTTGTATAGTTTTAAGGTGTATTTTTTACAGTAATGCCAATACACGCATTTTTCTTTTTTTCTTTCAAACAAACAAACAAACTCTTCAGCTTTATAATATTAGTATAGATATATGTTCGGAATAACTTATTTCTAGATGGTAGATGAATCTTGCGCGGTGGTCCCGTTAAATTTGATTAACTTTTCTAGGGTAGTTTTTGAGTTAGTGTATGTTGATGATGCTATAAAACTTCCTGTCACTGGTTGTTTACATAGCAAGTAATGGTATACGAATTGGTGTGGGGTAGGTATCACAATTAAAAAGTGAAAATTAAAAAACTTCATTACAAAAAAAGGGACTTCCAAAAAAAAAACCCTAAACAGTGAAAAATAATTTTAATTTCGGAAGTCGGTGGCAAAAAACAAATATACAGAACTAAAGACACAATAGACAAGTAATTTTTCACTTTAAGGGTTTTTTATTTTATTTTGAATTCGTTTGTATTTTTTTTTTTTTTCGTAAAACCTTTTTTTTTGCAATATTATTTATTTATTTAATACTTTAAGCACACAACATGTACAGAGGCGGACTTAATGCCATAGGCATTTTCTACCAGTCAACCTTTGGGTAATGCAGAGACAAACAGTAGTAGGTGCAATAGTGAGAATTGAGGAATAAATATTCATTTAAATATAATGTTAAAAACTACTAAAAACTACAAAAACATATACATCTTATTAAAATAAATAAATATTACAAATAAATACACATAAATATGTATACTAAAACAAGACAAACAATGGAAAAACATTACCGTTGTGAATATTGAATGCAATAAATGAATATTAATACGAATATGAATACAAATAAAAGCCAGATTTTAAATTAATCAGTTACAGAGCACTAAACCATACCTACTACTACTACCCGTTTTCTTAATAACCCTAACTAAAAATAAAGCATCTACTCACATATTTGACAAGCATCTATGCTTCGACGGAGAGTATCACCTAGAGAACAGTTCATCCCTCTCACGAGCTCATTTAATATTAATATGTACTAATGAATTAACGAAGTACATTTTCATGAAGAAGGTGTACTTATAAGAGATGTATTTTAATTATTTACTGAGACTGGAGATTACTTATTAAAATTCTGAATAAAGACTTGCAGTTTTAAATACAGATTTTAAGCTCTGAAGCATTACTCCGTGACGTAATATAAGACGTGAATTCGCAAATATCGTATTCATTTTGATCGGCGAATCAGAATCAGAATCAGAATAACATTTATTTGCCTACTTCGTGTATTACAAAATGTCTCTGTGACCGGTGGGCCGTACAGAGGTGAATCAGCTAACTTATGTCCTCATCGCGCCGATAGAGGGCGCCTTCTGTTTTTCCATACAAATAAGTGACGATCGCGATGATCGCGTATTCGCAAGACCGATCGCTTTCTATTAGGTCTTTGCATTAGGATGTAAGTGCAAGAAACGCTCATGAAATCTTTTTACAGAAAATTACAAAATACTATTCATTTTATTATTTCGATCAACAAGGAGGCTTAAAGATTTTGAAGTAACATAATTAAAAGATAAACAGACTATAGAAATACTTTTATTTCAAATAATTACATTATAATTATTATTTATCTTAACTATTCACAAAATATGACTTAACTATTTACACTAGGTACTATATTTTTTTTTTTTTGCTAGCTCATCAAAGTCAAAGTCAAAGTCAAATCATTTATTTCAAATAGGCACATAAAAGGCACTTTTGAATGTCAAAATTTACAAAAATAATTAATTAATTGATTCTAGTTGCACCTTCCAAAAGGTAGGTTACGTATGGAGAAGAATGGGCAAGAAACTCCATACTTACTCTTTTAAAATGTTAACAATATTTGTATACAGTCATTATTAATTATATGTGAAGACATTTATTTATTCAAAATTACGTACATAACACCTTAACAGCTATAACGCCAAAGCAGTGTTACTACCATAGAAATATACGTTACTCACATCCATGAAAAAGAAAAAATACAATCAAAATACCATTAAAAAACCATTAAAATACAAATCAAAATATAATATAAAAATCAATTAAAATATCATGTCAACACTTTCAATGCACTTCAGTGCTAATCCTGTGAACTTCATTAGTCTGCAGTGAAATATATCTACCTCATTCGAGATAATATTTAATAACCTTATGGCGCGTGACAAGGGGGCAAACTTGTTCAGGTTAGTCCTAGAAGGTGGCTCCAGTAGCGTAGGCGTGGGGCGACGCGCGCCTCCACACCCGAGCGGCGCACGCAGTCCCAGCTCCGCTAACAGGACGGGGTGGTGAAGCCAGCCGCGCAGCACCCGAAACACGAAGTTACACAGAGCGACGTCCCTGCGCACTGTCAGCCTGCTGTACCCGACCATCCCTATTACGAAGAGACTCGGGTACATGAGCGGGAAAAAGGGATAGACACCGTACAGCTTCAAAAACAAAAAACGAGTGAATTTGTTTTGGATTCTTTCCACCATGATACTGTATTTAGCCTCATGGGGATTCCAAACTATAGCACTCGTTTCAAGACGGCTCCGTACCAGCGCATTGTACATGATTCTAACTACTGGCGTATTCTGAGAATCTCTGCACTGTCTAAGACATATACATCTCATAGACACAGACATTTCAGACTTAACCTTGAGAGGTTGAGACTGTTTAACCGGACTTTCTTGTGGTTGCCTTAAGCTCCTAACGAAACTAAATGCCTCCAGCCAGGGCGCAAAAACTTATAAACTAAACGACTGCGCGCTAAGGGCACCCCCAGTGGGGTACGAACCTCGACTTAGGGCAGAGTCGAAGGGAGGATGGCAAGGGACCGACGGTGGCTGCATAAAATCAGGGTTATGATTATTATACAATTAAACAGCATATACAATAAAATAAGCAAAAAACTAAAAATAAGAGATCTTAGCTGTCGCGAATGTAACAAGTAATGTATATCTTAAGTGATGTATTTCTTAAAGAACTAGATTACTATGAAGTGGAAAATATTTTGAGTTGATATAATGTCACATACTCACACACACGCACGCACAAATACCCATGCACAAACACACACAAACACCCATGCACAAACACACACAAATACCCATGCATAAACACACACAAACACCCATGCACAAACACACAAATACCCGTGCAAAAACACAAACACCCATGCACATGCACAAACACGAAATCACCCATGCACATGCACAAACACGAAATCACCCATGCACAAACATACACTCATACACAAACACCCTTACCCATGCACAAACACACAAATACACATGCACAAACACACACAAATACCCATGCATAAATAAACAAACTCCTATGCACAAACACTCACAAACATCCATGCGCAAACACACAAACACCCTTGTACAAACACACACTAGCACCCATGCACATGCACAAACAAAAAAACACCCATGCACAAAACACACTCTTACACAAACACCCTTACACAAACACCAATACAAAATCACACACAAACACCCATGCACACCCACACACAAACATCCTTATACAATCAAACAAATATCCACACCCACACACAAACACCTATGCACATACACACACCCACACCCAAATAATCATGCAAAAACACACATAACCACCCATGCATAACTACACAAACACTCATGCACAAACACACACAAACACCCATTCACAAACACACACAAACACCCATGCACAAACACACACAAACATCCATGCACAAACACACACAAATAACCATGCATAAACACACACAAACATCCATGCACATGCACAAACACGAAATCACAAACACCCTTACACAAACACACAAACACCCAAATACACAAACACCCACGCACAAACACACACAAAGGGGTATTTGTTTGTGTTTGTGCATGGGTGTTAGTGTGTGTTTGTTCATTTGTATTTGTGTGCACCCAAGTATGCCTGTTGTCTGCACACAGCCATACACAAACACCCTTACACAAATAAATACACAAACACCTATTCACAATCACACAAATTCACAAACAAAAAAAGACACACAAACAACCATGCACAAACACACAATAAACCATGCACAAACATCCTTACACTATCAAATATACAATCATCAAATATATAATCAACTATACACAAGCACACATATCCATACACAAGCATACACTAACACCGATGCACAAACACACACAAACACCCATGCGCAAACAAACACCCATGCACAAACATGCATACTCAAACACACTCAACACCCATGCACATGCACAAACACAAAAACACCCATGCACAAAAACACACTCTTACACAAACACCCTGACACAAACACACACAAACATCTATGCATAAACATACAAATTCCCATGCACAAAGACTCACAAACACGCAAATACACATGCACAAATACACACAAACACCCATGCACAAACACACAAACACCCTTGCACAAACACCTATGCACAAGCACTCACAAACACCCATGCGCAAACAAACACAAACACCCATGCACAAACACACAAACATGCATACTCAAACACACTCAACACCCATGCACATACACAAACACAAAAGCACCCATGCACAAAAACACACTCTTACACAAACACCCTGACACAAACACACACAAACATCTATGCATCAACATACAAATGCCCATGCACAAAGACTCACAAACACGGAAATACACACAAACACCCATGCTCAAACACAAACACCCATGCGCAAAAAAACAAAAACACACAAATACACATGCACAAACACAAATACCCATGCACAAACACAAATACCCATGCACATGCACAAACACACAAACACCCATGCACATGCACAAACACACAAACACCCATGCAAAAATTCACAAACACCTATGCACAAACACAAAAACACCCATGCACAAACACACACACTTACACAAACACCCTTACATAAACACACTCATACACAAACACCCTTACACAAACACCCTTACACAAACACCCTTACACAAACACCTATGCACAAACACTCACAAACACCCATGCGCACCCTAACACAAAAACTCATGCACATGTGATGTAGTAGTTAGTAAGCTATATAATAGGGTTCTCTTATTCAATATAGTCAGTGTATTCTCGAAGCTAAAGCGTTTCATTAGTCTCCACAACACCCAACCTTACATGGCGACCCTGCCTGTAACATAGTCGGCACGGGGCCGAGCGCGTGTGCTCATAATACGGACAAAATATTTCAAACAATCAGTGGAAAGTAACAGTTAAATTAAAAAAAGAACGTCAGAGTACCCGGCGCGTGTAACACGTCTTATCGTTACGTATCCAAGCACGACGTTGTTGGTGAAAAATGGGCGGTACTAGTTCCAAAGAAGAAGTGGTGATTGCCCAGACAGCTGGAGTCAGCAGTAATACGGCTCGTACGCAGCAGCTTCAGGAGACCACGAACGTTATACTGGTGATTTATGTACCGTTTAACTGTTGGATTGCTGGTGGTGATATACCAGCTGTATAACCATTGCCATAAGATTGATTGATTCATTTACAGCGTTGTGTAAATGAAATGACATTGAAGCGATACACCAGTATCTTGCGCAGACAACAGGCATACTTGGGTGCACACAAATACACATGCACAAACACGTTTGTTTTTGTGTTTGTGCATGGGTGTTCGTATATTTTTGCATGGGTGTTTGTGTTTGTTTGCGCATGGGTGTTTGTGAGTGCTTGTGCATAGGTGTTTGTGCAAGGGTGTTTGTGCATGGGTGTTTGTGTGTATTTGCGTGTTTGTGAGTCTTTGTGCATGGGAATTTGTATTTTTATGCATAGATGTTTGTGTGTGTTTGTGTCAGGGTGTTTGTGTAAGAGTGTGTTTTGTGCATGGTTGTTTTTGTGTTTGTGCATGTGCATGGGTGTTCAGTGTGTTTGAGTATGCATGTTTGTGTGTTTGTGCATGGGTGTTTGTGTTTGTTTGCGCATGGGTGTTTGTGTGAGTTTGTGCAAGGGTATTTGTGTGTGTTTGTACATGTGTATTTGTGTGTTTGAGCATGGGTGTTTGTATTTGTTTGCGCATGGGTGTTTGTGAATGTTTGTGCATAGGTGTTTGTGCAAGGGTGTTTGTCTGTTTGTGCATGGGTTTTGTGAGTGTTTCTGCATGGGAATTTGTCTGTTTATGCATGGGTATTAGTGTGTGTTTGTGCATGGGTGTTTGTGTGTTTTTGGATGGGTATTTGTGTGTTTGTGCATAGGTGTTTGTGTAACGGTGTTTATGTATCAGTGTCTTTGCGTAAGGGTGTTTGTGTAAGTGTGTTTGTGCATAGGTGTTTGTGTGTATTTGTACATGGGTATTTGCGTGTTTGTACATGGGTGTTTGTGAGTGTTTGTGCATGGGAATTTGTCTGTTTATGCATGGGTATTAGTGTGTGTTTGTGCATGGGTGTTTGTGTGTTTTTGGATGGGTATTTGTGTGTTTGTGCATAGGTGTTTGTGTAACGGTGTTTATGTATGAGTGTCTTTGCGTAAGGGTGTTTGTGTAAGTGTGTTTGTGCATAGGTGTTTGTGTGTATTTGTACATGGGTATTTGCGTGTTTGTACATGGGTGTTTGTGAGTGTTTGTGCATGGGAATTTGTCTGTTTATGCATGGGTATTAGTGTGTGTTTGTGCATGGGTGTTTGTGTGTTTGTGCATAGGTGTTTGTGTAACGGTGTTTTTGTATGAGTGTCTTTGTGTAAGGGTATTTGTGTAAGTGTGTGTTTGTGCATGGGTGTTTGTGTGTATTTGTGCATGGGTATTTGCGTGTTTGTAAATGGGTGTTTGTGTGTCTTTGTGCATGGGAATTTGTCTGTTTACGCATGGGTATTTGTGTGTTTATGCATGGGTATTTGTGTGTTTGAGCATGTGTATTTGTGTGTTTGGGCATGGACGTTTGTGAGTATTTGTGCATGGGAATTTGTCTGTTTATGCATGGATGTTTGTGTGTTTGTGCATAGGTATTTGTGTGTGTTTGTGCATGTGTATTTGTGTGTTTGAGCATGGGTGTTTGTGTTTGTTTGCGCATGGGTGTTTGTGAGTGTTTGTGCATAGGTGTTTGTGCAAGGGTGTTTGTGTGTTTGTGCATGGGTTTTGTGAGTGTTTGTGCATGGGAATTTGTCTGTTTATGCATGGGTATTAGTCTGTGTTTGTGCATAGGTGTTTGTGTGTTTGTGGATGGGTATTTGTGTGTCTGTGCATGTGTATTTGTGTGTTTGTGTATAGGTTTTTGTGTAACGGTGTTTATGTATGAGTGTCTTTGTGTAAGGGTATTTGTGTAAGTGTGTGTTTGTGCATGGGTATTTGCGTGTTTGTACATGGGTGTTTGTGTGTCTTTGTGCATGGGAATTTGTCTGTTTATGCATGGGTATTTGTGTGTTTATGCATGAGTATTTGTGTGTTTGTGCATGTGTATTTGTGTGTTTGAGCTAATTACGTAAACTGCAGACGGAGGATCGAAAAAAAACCAAAGTGATTTTAAACTAATTTAATTAAAATGAATTATACAATAATTTGGTGAAACCTATTCGATGTTAGAATATAGAATGTCAAATACAATACTTAAAAATAACTAATTGCTAACGTTGAATTTTGCTGCGTCGGCTGCTCGTGGCTCGACGGATGTCATCGTTTGCAGTTTCTATGCGGTTGGCGTAAACACGTAGGAATGTGCGGCGTCGACGATATCCATTAGGGATCCGTATTTAACACCTCCATCCGCAGAACAGCAACTATTTGCTCATATTGAGAGAAAATGTTGCTGGGAGTTCATCTCGTTTTCTGGTTACATCTTCATACGTATGGATCTTGAGTGTGTTCTCTTTGTTGTCTGGTCTAAGGTTCCAGCATTTGTATCTGCGGCTTATTACCAAAATGATAAGTATAGTTGCGCATAGTACAATGATGTAAAATGGTATGGTTGTATGATACAGGGCAACCTGTTGAATCTTGTCGATCTGAATAGGGCTTTCCATCAATACTTTGTTCTGGATGCTGTGAAGTTCTTCTAAGTTGACTGAATTGAAGCTGATGATGTGAGTGGAATCAGTTGTTTGGTCCATTTCATTATAAGGGATCTTTGACAACTTTAGTGGCTGTCCTTTTATCTCGTTGCTGTCGTTGATTATTGTGAATTCTGTTGTTTCCAGATAGCAGTTCATGGGTATGGTGACGAAATAACTTCCTTGTAGAATATTAAAGTCTTTTCTGCCGCAGGCTAATTGTACTTTAGTCGGTTGGGGAAATGATAAAACGTAGTGTTGATCATCCAGTTTTTCTACTGCTTGTTTGGAGAGTGAAATCTTGGTGAATTGGCAGGTGTCTCCTAGACCTTGGTTGATGATGAGCTCTTGGATACAATCAGGCTTCGTCCGGATCTGATGACTTGTCTTCCTTTCACAGAGATGGATGCTACTGTACTTCGGGCATTCAGCCTCTATGTACACGAATGATTTCTCGTTTGTTGCTATATAGGGAGAGGAAGGAATAAGGCCAAGTTGCTTCTTATTAGGCACAATGGATAGTCTATATAAATCGTAAATATCTTTAGAGACTATAGGGAAACTGTATACAATTACTATTCTCTTCTCAACAAAGTAGGAACCTGGTTTTATAAGATTATAATATTCTCGTAATTCTAAATTTAAAACTTGATCTTGATTGTATATTGATTTTAACCTATCTATCATTGATCTTAATACTTCTATATCTATCATAGAATGATGAGTGCTGGACGCACGTATAAAAGCCATTATATTTTCTAACCTAATTATCTCTAACATTAAATCTTCTACATTATTAGTTATGATTCCTAAAATTTGGGCAAACTTTGCAAATTTGATTAAGCTGTAATCTGTATATGCTCTTTTTTCTAGAAGTAGTTCTAAAATTGCGTTAACCTTTTCCTGATTTTTTGTTATTTGGTCTAAGATGTTACCATGTTGGGACATCCATTCTTTACTTAAGCTAATATGATTGTTGAATTCTGAAACTATTTTATTTTCATTATTTTGCAAAGTTTTAATAGCCTCGTCATATTTCAGGGCATCTAGATAATCTAAGTTGCCAGTAACACTTTTTATTACTGACCCAAGGCTATCTACAAGACCTCTTTTGACTCTGACAGGTTCCAAAGATTTTACTTGTTGTAGTACCTTGCTAAGTTTGTTAGTAAGATAGTCAATCTGATATTCGTAAAGCATGTAAGTCTCATTGGTGAGTTTAGTTCTAAAAGTATTTAGTTGCGTCTGTACGGAATTAATTTTATCTTCTATATCGGTTAATTGTATGTACTGTATGAAAGAGTGGTAATGTGTAGTTAGTCTTGTCGGTCCTAATCTGTATGGTAACAGTCCTGGTCCATCGGCTAAAGTCTCAAGTCTTATCTCTTGAGGATGAGTTGCATGGAATGTCAGTAGTAGCAGGATTCTGTAACAATTGGCTTGTTTTAGGCACACGTTTCAGTCGTGCTTTGGCTATAGGGCCACGTTTTTTAGAGGTATATATATGTATAGGCAGATCAGCAAGTACTGTATCCTGCGTATAGCGTGGTGCAGCTTTCTGGCGACTGGCAAAGGGATTTTTAATAAAAACTTGTTGCTGAGGGGCATATTCTACTTCGGGCTCGCGATTTTTGTTCCTATTGTTAATTATGGCTGTACGATCTGCAAGAGATGAGTCGTTAATGATTTTATAAACTTGCTTCATCTGTTGTCTATGATTCTGCGCATATTGTTGTAAGATGTGCTCAGACAGGTCTATGACGATTGGGTCTCTGGGGTCAAAATGTCCGGTTAATAGATCAAACGGTCTGCACTTCGTAAAACTATGGATAGAACTATTATATGCTATGATGGCGTATGGCATAAGATTAACAATCGGTTCATCTTTATTTTGCAGTTTTAGAATTCTAATGTGCTCCAATAAGGTTGAGTGAAAACGCTCGATGTTTCCATTGTCATTTGGACTATGGGGTAGAATTTTATGGTGAATTATCTTATGAAGACGTATAAATTCGGAGAAAAGTTGGTTGGTAAACTCAGTGCCAGTATCGGTGATGATAGTCAGGGGTAGTCCATGATGGGAACAGAACCGTAATAGTGCTTGTACTATGCTAATAGCCGTTCCGTCTCGCAGATGATACGATTGGGCATATTTCGTGAAGACGTCAATGAAAGTTACGTACTTTTCATTATGGACTGTGAAGAGGTCCATGTGAATAATTTCTAGTGGTTTGGTAGCTGGGGGCACTATTTTAAATTGAGGTCTTATTGGATTTCTGTCGTATTTAACTTGTCCACAGATGGTACACTCATTGATGAACTTAGTGATTTGTTCTTTCATCTTTGGCCAGTAATATTTTTGTGAGAGGGCTAAATGACATTCATTTATACCACGATGGTTGGTCTTACCGTCATGGGAGTGACGGACAATGTCTTGTTGTCGGAGGTATTCTTTCACATTCTCGAGTTCTATCTTAGATAATACTAGGTTAAGTGAGGAACTTCTAAATTTGTCTTGTAAAATGGGTATTATTGAGTACATGGCTAAAGGTGGATTAATCAAAATAGCTGTTTTGACTTTAGGATTCACGTATTCTTTGATAGCATTAATAATGTCACTCTCTAGGTTGGATTCTGAAATTTGGACTGCAATTCGGGTATGATTTTCGAATGGTTTAGTTACTGTCGGTCGGCGTTTTATGTCACCTACTATGGTAAAGTAAATTTGTCGATGGAATTTATTGAGAGGTTCGTCTATAATAGGGATTTCTAGTATCGGATTTTCATTATTGCTATGCATGGTATCAGTCGAGGAGTTTGTTGGTGGAGGTGGTACCTCCGATGAGTTGTTGATCATTGATCTGAGATCATTAGTACTTTCGATCAATGAGTCGGTATCAGTGGGGGAGTTCACTGGTGAAGGTGGTGCCTCCGATGGGTTATTAATCATTGATCTGAGATTCTTAATATTATCGATCAATGAGTTGATCTCATCTGTTTCTTCGTTATGGATTTCTACACGGGAGAGAGCATCAGCATTAGTATTAGATTTTCCTTTTTTGTATACTACAGTAAAGTCATATTCGCTTAGTCTGAGTCGCCATCTGGTCAGTCGTGAATTGGGTTCTCTCAAATTCATCATCCATTGCAGGGGTTTGTGGTCAGTCAGTACTTTAAATTTTCTACCAAAGAGATAAGGTCTAAAGTATTTTGTGGCCCAGACTATGGCAAGTAACTCTTTCTCAATTGTGCTATAATTTAGCTCACTTTCGTTAAGAGTGCGAGAAACGTAACAGATGGGTTTGTCGGAACCTATATGTCCTTGGGATAACACTGCTCCAATAGCGACATTTGAAGCGTCTGTTGTGACATTAAATTCCTTTTTGAAGTCTGGGTATTGTAAAATAGGATCATTGGTTAGTAAAGTCTTACAGATTTCAAAGGCATTGACATAATCGGGGTTGAGAGTAATTTTACTACCTTTCTTTAGGCATAGGGTAAGAGGTTTGGTGATGCGAGCAAAATCGGGGATAAATTTTCGGTAGTAACCTAAGAGTCCTAAAAATTGTTTGATCTCCTTAGGGGTCTTTGGAATTGGATACTTTTGTATTGCAGAGATCTTGTCAGGGTTTGGCTTGATGCCATCTCTACCAATAATATGTCCCAGATAAGCAGTTTCGAGTTTCAAGAATTCGGACTTATTCATCTGAATTTTGAAGTTGGACTCTCTAAGTCTTTGGAAGACCTTTTCCAAATTGTCCGTGTGCTCTTGAAGAGAGGTACTGTATACTATGATATCGTCAAGATACACGAGGCAGATGTTATTCTGAAGGCCTCTTAGGACATTGTCCATAACTCGTTGGAAGGTGGACGGTGAATTTTTAAGTCCCATGGGCATTCTAAGGAATTCAAAATGCCCGTGTTCCACATTAAAAGCTGTTTTGGGTATATCCTGAGCGTCCATCTCTACCTGGTAAAATCCACTTGCCAAATCTAGGGTCGTAAAGTATTGGCACTTGCCTAATTTGTCAAGGACGTCATTGATATTTGGTATGGGGTATTTGTCGTCTATTGTTTTTTCATTTAATTTACGAAAATCAACTACAAGACGCCATTTCTGCTTTCCGGAAGAGTCCATTTTTTTTGGCACAACCCAAATGGGCGAGCTCCATGCGGAATCGGAAGGTCTTATTATACCTTGTTCCAGCATTTTGGAAATTTGATCCCTAACTTCTTCCCGATGAACGAAAGGGTACCGATAACTCTTAGTATATGCGGGAATTTCATCTGTTGTTTTTATACGATGTTTAATTTTGTTGGTAAATGTCAATGGTTCTCCATCAATATAAAATACATCTGCGTAACGTGAGCAAAAGGTTAAGGGATTAGCTTTTTCCTCTTCATTAAGGTGGTCCGTACGTAAACGTGATAATACGTCGTTAACGCGATTCGATTGTTTCATTAGCGTGCACTTAGCATTGAACAGTTCTGCACGAGTTGGTTGGTCTAACGAAAATATAACGTCATTAGGTGTTGGATTTTCTAACTCCACATATCCACGACTATTTGTAACAGTGGTAAGGCACTCGTGGATAATACAATTGCAAAAAATTTGTTCTTTCACTAAAACATCGCCATCCGGGGCATTTATAGGTATTTTAACTAATTTGGAACTTTTAGCCGGGATAATATCCTCATACAGGTTAACATTGCATGAATTGTATACTTTAATCTGATTCGTAGCAGTACGCGTTACTAATTGGAAGTCTTTCAGATCTATTTTAGCCTCCCATTTGGATAGTAAGTCTAATCCTATTAGGCCATCAAAGTAATCGTGAAAACGGTAAACGAATAATTTTATATCATCGGTCTCATTGAATTCATTAAAACACGGTAGTGTTATGGAATAATCATTTCTGCTAACACCGTGTACATTTGTAACTTCGAAAGGGTCATAGTTGAGAGGATAGTCATAGAAAAACTTTTGTACAGCTTCAGGGCTTATAAATGACTGGTTAGCGCCAGTGTCAATCAAAAATTTTAAAGGAGGGCAAGAAATTTCTATGTAGGGCAACTGTCTTTGGGTCTGTAAATTAAGGTCTATCTTTGCTCTTTGGATCTCTGGTCTGAGTGAAAATTTTGGTTCTGGTTCTGGTTTTCACCGCTAGGGCCTAAATGTGGCTCTGCCTCACATGTCACCTGATTATCGAAAGTTGTAGTCATATTGGAATCAGTCATATTGGTGTTGTAGTCAAAGTCAGAAACAATGTAACACTCATTATCATCCGTGTAGTAGTCATCTATTGGCTCATAGTAACAGTCAGCAGAATAATAAGAACTATCAGGCAAAGCAAGTTCGCTGAGGTTTAACTCTCGCGTCTTAAAATAATTATTTGATGGTGGATTTCCATTTCGTTGCCAATCATGCCCTTGCCTCATTGGGAATGGCTTCGGAACAAAATGTTGAACACCGCTCATGGGTTTCGGACCCGAATTTTGTGATGGATTATGTTGCAATCTGAAAACGTTACTTTGAGGATTGTAATTTGGCAATGGTGCACGGAACATTTGTTGGGTTCGAGTAGGCATGCGATTTTGATTCTGGTTGGGCATACTGAATTTAAAGGCCTGAGGCTGGGGTTGGTAGCCACGTTGTCCTACTGGTGTAGGCCAGTTAGGTACTGGTGGTCGCGGAACGTTAAACGGCACACCAGGCATCATAGGAGGTCTATATAAAATTTTGGGTACACTATGAGCAGTTTGAGCCTTTGGGGCATCATTACGCTGCTGTAGGTATATAATATTTAATTCTTCCTGCACGAATTCCAGAGCTTTTTCTATGGTTTCTGGACGCATACAACGTATACGTGAGCCTAAAGGTTCCTTTAGTCCACGTACGAAAGCCTGCATTGTCACTTTCTTATAGAGTGTCCGTTTCGCTTCAATTGTCGTTTGTAAGGTCTCATGTAACGTCACGTAAGTCATAATTATGCTAAACAAGGTTTGACATTGGTCATAAAATTCCTGCGGGGTCTTATTACCTTGCGTAGCCAATGAGAGGTCATTGTATAAAGCCGTTTCGTCCCTCTGATCTGAAAAGTTATTAATTAGAGCTGATCTAATACCTGCCCAATTTTCAGGAATGCCATTTGAGTTGATGGTGGATGCGGCAGGGCCTGTTATCTTGTTTAAGATGCCATTTAAAAGACACAGATTTCCTAATTCATTGCCTGGCTCAGCGCTTGCATACTGAGTTACTATCCGGTCACAGATGTTAATAAACCTCGTTAGTACATTGGGGTTTCCTTCAAAATCGGGCACAAGGCGTAAGGCCTTGAAAATTACGTCGGGATCGTAAGGCATTTTAGGTTCAAATAAACTATTTATATTAAAATCTAATTCACTATCTAAATCTCTACTAATATCTACTATATGTCGGCGCGCCTGTCGCGATACAGGTTCCTGACGATTAGATTTTTCGTGATGGAAAATATTGGACATAAAAGAAACTAGGAATAGAGAGGAAGCAACACGAGAATGATTCTAGTGTACTCACATATATTTCATCTCTGGTTCTTCTTCGTGAATCGATGTCTGGATTCTCCACGCGGCTCCGCAGCTTTACTGTAGATTCTGGATACTCGTGACGTGACTGAATAGCCACCCGGGTGACTCGCGATCGTGGTGATCGATATGGGATGATACTAACGCGATTCGCGAACCGGCCCGCGAGTATCCTACCGACTGCGCCAATTACGTAAGCTGCAGACGGAGGATCGAAAAAAAACCAAAGTGATTTTAAACTAATTTAATTAAAATGAATTATACAATAATTTGGTGAAACCTATTCGATGTTAGAATATAGAATGTCAAATACAATACTTAAAAATAACTAATTGCTAACGTTGAATTTTGCTGCGTCGGCTGCTCGTGGCTCGACGGATGTCATCGTTTGCAGTTTCTATGCGGTTGGCGTAAACACGTAGGAATGTGCGGCGACGACGATATCCATTAGGGATCCGTATTTAACAAGCTTGGGTGTTTGTGTTTGTTTGCGCATGGGTGTTTGTGAGTGTATGTGCATAGGTGTTTGTGCAAGGGTGTTTGTCTGTTTGTGCATGGGTTTTGTGAGTGTTTCTGCATGGGAATTTGTCTGTTTATGCATGGGTATTAGTCTGTGTTTGTGCATAGGTGTTTGTGTGTTTGTGGATGGGTATTTGTGTGTTTGTGCATGTGTATTTGTGTTTGTGCATAGGTGTTTGTGTTACGGTGTTTATGTATGAGTGTCTTCGTGTAAGGTTGTTTGTGTAAGTGTGTTTGTGCATGGGTGTTTGTGTGTATTTGTACATGGGTATTTGCGTGTTTGTACATGGGTGTTTGTGAGAGTTTGTGCATGGGAATTTGTCTGCTTACGCATGGGTATTAGTGTGTGTTTGTGCATGGGTGTTTGTGTGTTTGTGCATAGGTGTTTGTGTAATGGTGTTTTTGTATGAATGTCTTTGTGTAAGGGTGTTTATGTAAGTGTGTGTTTGTGCATGGGTGTTTGTGTTTGTTTGCGCATGGGTATTTGTGAAAGTTTGTGCAAGGGTGTTTGTGTGTCTTTGTGCATGGGAATTTGTCTGTTTATGCATGGGTATTTATGTGTTTATGCATGGGTATTTGTGTGTTTGTGCATGTGTATTTGTGTGTTTGCGCATGGGTGTTTGTGTTTGTTTGCGCATGGGTGTTTGTGAGTGTTTGTGCATAGGTGTTCGTGCAAGGGTGTTTGTGTGTTCGTGCATGGGTTTTGTGAGTGTTTGTGCATGGGAATTTCTCTGTTTATGCATGGGTATTAGTTCGTGTTTTTGCATTGGTGTTTGTATGTTTGTGGATGGGTATTTATGTGTTTATGCATGTGTATTTGTGTGTTTGTGCATAGGTGTTTGTGTAACGGTGTTTATGTATGAGTGTCTTTGTGTAAGGGTATTTGTGTAAGTGTGTGTTTGTGCATGGGTGTTTGTGTGTTATTTTGCATGGGTATTTTCGTGTTTGTTCATGGGTATTTGTGTGTCTTTGTGCATGGGAATTTGTCTGTTTATGCATGGGTATTTGTGTGTTTATGCATAGGTATTTGTGTGTTTGTGCATGTGTATTTATGTGTTTGCGTATGGACGTTTGTGAGTGTTTGTGCATGGGAATTTTCTGTTTATGCATGGGTGTTTGTGTGTTTGTGCATGGGTATTTGTGTGTTTGTGCATGCGTATTTGTGTATGAGCATGGGTGTTTGTGTTTGTTTGCGCATGGGTGTTTGTGCATAGGTGTTTGTGCAAGGGTGTTTGTGTGTTTGTGCATGGGTTTTGTGAGTGTTTCTGCATGGGAATTTGTCTGTTTATGCATGGTTATTTGTGTGTGTTTGTGCATGGGTGTTTGTGTGTTTGTGGATGGGTATTTGTGTGTTTGTGCATGTATATTTGTGTGTTTGTGCATAGGTGTTTGTGTAACGGTGTTTATGTATGAGTGTCTTTGTGTAAGGGTGTTTTTGTACGTGTGTTTCTGCATGGGTGTTTTTTTGTTTGTGCATGTGCATGGGTGTTTGTGTGTGTTTGAGTATGCATGTTTGTGTGTTAGTGCATGGAAATTCGTGTTTGTGTATACATATTTGTTTGTATAAGGATGTTTGTGCATGTGTGTTTGTGTATGTTTGTGGTTGTTTGTTTGTTTGTTTGTTTGTGTAAGGGTGTTTGTGTAAAGGTGTTTGTGCATTGGAGTTTGTGTGTTTGTGCATGGGTAGTAGTGTTTGTGCATGGGTGTTTGAATGTGATTATGCGTGTGTGTTTGTGTGTGTTCGGGCATGGATATTTGTGTGTTTGAGCATGAGTGTTTATGTGTTTGTACATGAGTGTTGGTGTCTTTTTGAGCATGGTTGTTTGTGTGTTTGGGTATGTGTTTGTGTATGGTTGTGTGCTTCTGTATGGGTGTTTGTTTATTTGTTTGTTTATATGTGGGTGTTAGTGTATGGGTGTGCGTTATTTTTTTTTTGCATGGTTATTTGTGTGTGTCTGTGCATGGGTGTTTGTGTTTTTTGCGTGGTTGTTTATGTGTTTGTCCATGGGTGTTTGTGTGTTTGTGCATGGATATTTGTGTTTACAAACACCCATGTACGAACACACACAAACATCTATGCATAAACACAAATTCCCATGCACAAACACTCACAAACACCCATGCACAAACACGCGAATACCCATGCACAAATACACACACCCTCATGCACAAACACACCCTCACACAAACACACACACGCACACACACATATACAAGAAAACACAAAACATGACATGTTAGTGCAAAAAGGAAAAAAATATATATTATCTATTTTTTATTCACTTACATTATTTTTTCAATCAGTCTTTTTATTTGTTTTATATAAAGTAGGTAACAAGAAAACAATACAAATACATATTTGCAAATATTTGTAAACAAAATTAACATCTAAAAATTTTGCATATACTATGTGAACTTACGCACCTACCTACAAATAAAAAAAAAACAAGGATACAACAATTTAAATGTATGAGACATTCTACCCACAGTTTTGCTTTGTGTTTATTTGAAAAGTGAGAATATCTAATTATTTTATCTCAAATCGCGTTATTATAATATTGTAAACAGAGAACGAGGAAAGCTGTCCCACCGTAATACAGATTATAACTAGTACGGGGGTCAGGGTGAATCGGATTCGTAACAACCTAAATTTATTATTGTGCACTGAGTTACTAATTGGATATCAAATCTTTTAGATTCATAGAAAATAAATAAGTACTTGTAAAATCTGTTGTAAGGTTGTTTTTTTTTTTTTTAAATAAAGATTTATTATTATTATTATTATTATTATTTTTAAATGTTTACATATCTCGGGACCCTGGGGTCCCGGACCTTT
This sequence comes from Dryobota labecula, assembly GCA_947523025.1. Classification (NCBI taxonomy): domain Eukaryota; kingdom Metazoa; phylum Arthropoda; class Insecta; order Lepidoptera; family Noctuidae; genus Dryobota; species Dryobota labecula. The sequence goes on along the minus strand of OX383305.1, from coordinate 9,418,564 downwards.
GGAAGGCGTACGAGGGGCCGAAGCCAACTCGCAGAGGCCCGTTAGACGCTTTTTTAATTAAATGAGGCACCAACCGACGATTATCCCTGTACGCACTACGCAAGTGTACCCAAGGACAACCCCCGGTTGGTGTAGGACTATTGCAAGATATGGAAACAAAGATATTGGACTATGGGTTTGGGTGGTTAAAATGGACTGGTTACCTAAAACTATGGAAGGACTATGGCCCCTGCCTGATCAATGTTTTTTTACACACGGATAAAATGGCAGGGGGTGACTTTCACACTCAATAATGGGCCCCCGAAAACGGTCGCTAGCACATGTCCTAAGATGCTCGAGGAGTGGAAAGGAATTCCACGGCTCTCAGAACAATCCCAGAGCCCGGAAGATGGTCAAGATCCCTACAAGCACTTAATGGAATACTTCCTTCCTCCAAGAACGTTTGCTCTTGCGAATCTCCACTCAAGCCGGCCAATAAAGCAAGAATGAGGTGGGAGCTCAGTTCCTCGTCAGTTTTCACTCCAGCCGGCCAATAAAAGCAAGCTAGAGATGAGGAACATGACTTCTCCCGGGAGATAGGGTCCGTGGGGTCGCAACTGCCCAACAGCTCGCCACATGCTGCCCTGCAGGTTTCTGAATCTCTCTTGGTCTGGCTCCTTACCCTAGACATGTTCCGGTAAAGTAAACTCTACCGGCACAGACCCAGAGTTCGGAGCGCGCAAGCCCCACCACGACGTCAACGTAGAGATACGGCGGTGGGGTTATTATTATTATTATTTGGGGGATTTAAAGCTACTGGCTCAGCTATAGCGCGGGCTAGCGTTTCGCTTACGAGCAAGGGTCGGGGAGGAACTAGGTACTAAATTAAAATTAACTAAGCGTTTTCAAACGTCTTTTGTAATGCGCACAGCAAAGGAGTGGAACTCTCTGCTTGCGTCTGTGTTTCCGAACGCATACAACCCTAATCTGTTCAAAGTGAGAGTGAACAGTCTTCTTCTGGGTAAGCTCACTCCATCGTAGACTTTGTCTCTGTCACCCAGACCTAGACTAAAGTCAAGTAAAATAACCAAAAAATAATAACTAAATATAGAAAGAAAGATTAATGAACTTTTTTTTTTTACTCCATGGGATAGACGAGTAAAAAATATCATCCCCACATTGCGCCTAGCGGAGGTACACCAAAATTTATTGTTATTTTTTTTTATTTCTATTTTTGTGTGAAAATCTTAATGCGGTTCACAGAATACATCTAATTACCAAGTTTCAATAGTATAGTTCTTATAGTTTCGGAAAAAAGTGGCTGTGACATACGGACGGACAGACAGACAGACAGACATGACGAATCCATAAGGGTTCCGTTTTTTGCCTTTTGGCTACAGAACCCTAAAAAGGACACTAAGGCGTCGAAGTACCGCATCGCTGTCATCCGGAAACGTGCCTAGAAGATTGGCAGCATTGCCACGTTGAATGGCAAAGCTAATTCTTTGGCCAAAGAACGAGCCAGCCCTCTGGCCACGTGAAGTGTCGACCAGTCGGCAGGAAAATTTCAAACTCCTACTTTTCGGGGTACATCTGTTCCTGTAACTGATCGGCTCGAGCTCCTAGGCATGGAGATCTGGTCTCAACTTCGGCTCCACCATCGAGTGCAAAGCTCAAACTGCGGCCAAGAAACTGGGCGTCCTAAATAGGGTGAAGCGATACTTTACGCCTGGAAAGCTTTTAACCCTTTACAAAGCACAAGTTCGTTCCTGCATGGAGTATTGCAGCCACCTTTGGGATGGCTCAGCAAAGTACCAACTTGCTGCGCTTGACTCGGTGGAACGCAGAGCTAAGAGGCTCATTGGCGACGTAAAACTGGTGGATGCCAAGCTTCACAGCTTGGCTCATCGCCGCAAGGTTGCCTGCTTGTCGGTCTTCTACAGATTGTACTTCGGAGAGTGTGCCCATGAACTCCACGACCTCATTCCACCGGCCCCCTTCTACCATCGGACATCTAGACGCACTGCAAGTTACCACCCCTACCTAGTTGATATTCCACCAACTCGCACTAAGCTTTTTCAAACGTCTTTTATAATGCGCACAGCAAAGGAGTGGAACTCTGCCTGCGTCTGTGTTTCCGAACGCATACAACCCTAATCTATTCAAAGTGAGAGTGAACAGGCTTCTTCTGGGTAAGCTCACTCCATCGTAGACTTTGTCTCTGTCACCCAGACCTAGACTAAAGTCAAGAGCAAACTCATAGTAGAATAAAAATAAAAAAGGAAACGCGCACTCGAGCTCCATAACCCGAGCATTTCGACCCCAAACGGCTCAAAACTATAGTTACCCATAGGTTAGGTATAAGAGACAGACAAAATAGCAGATATGAATCTGAATTTAAAATATATTTCTGCCCATCTACTTTTAATTTAATCCTTCAATCCCATTAGAAACAGCAGACAGCTTATCCTTAGCCTTTTTAATCTTTGTTCAAACACCAACCGGTTAATTCTAAATCCTTTGTACTCACGTATTAACACTCAACCTCTAAGTAAATATGCTCGAAGCAAATATTAATCAAGATCCAACATTGCAATACCTACGTAACGTTTAAGGTCTACGGCGTAGCCACGTTGCTACGAGAGCGCTACGGCGTAGCCTGCGTAGCGAGAATGTGTTTTTTTTTTTTTAAGATGAAACTAGTCGATACTTTTTCCATACAAATTTCGGGGGGGGTATTACTCCACTGTTTGGCATTGTACATCCAAAGCATGATATCGTTTTTCTTTATTATTAATTTTGTCTGTACGGAAGCAGAATATTAAAATAAAAAGCCATTAAAAAGTTATGAGCCAACATAGATTCATTTTTCCTGCTAATTTTAACGCAACTTTGGGCGTAAATAAGTAATAAAAGAAATGTAAAATCTCCAAAACAAAGTCCGCTCCGACAAAGCTCAATTATCGAAGATTTCAATTAACTTTATTTGTAATTGATTTGTCCAGGAGTTTTTTCATAAAACTCAACCTTCCAAAGGACTTTTGGTATTTTTTTACACGCGCGATTTACTATGAATTATCGTGCATTTCACTCAACATACGACGACGGACACGATGCTAGGTGAGACAGCGTGCTTTTTGGCCACGCCCACCAGTGAGTTCGAGCCCGCGACTAGTTGGCTCTTAAGAGGCCGTGCACGAAATCGACTGATTTTGATCAATTTTGTTCATTGTTTATGAGAAAGGGAAAAATAATTTAAACAAAATTATTTGAGATTTGAAAAGTCGTGTTCTTTGTTTTGCATGTGGCTGAAAGGGATTTTTCAAATTAATTAAGTATTCACGGTAAATCACTAATATTTGCAACAAGTTTTCCGAAAAATGACGCGAGATTGACATTTGATCATCATTCCACAAGAAACTACTTTTGATTTTGAACATTAAAAAATATCATCAACATCATTATATGCTCTTCTTGCATGTGGCGGAACCACTTTTTTCAACTTACATACAAAATATAGCAGAAAAATAATATTGAAAAAACCTTTATTTGTTTTAAACCTCGTCAGTAATATATATTTTTCCTATTATTTAGCAAATCGTATCAAGAAATTTAAAAATCACAAATTAGTCTTCAGCTATCCTTCAAATATAATCAAAATTTTATTTAATGATTATACAATATCTTCATTAAGTAAATCCATGGCGAAATAAACTATATTTTGGAGAGCACAAAAATGATGAAACTATTAAAAGCTGCTGTGACTGACACGAATGGTTTAGCACCATGAAAACTGTACTTTTTTAGTTACACAGACTTAATGTTTCGATTATTTCAAGTTTTCTCACAATTAGATATGAAATTGCCAAAAGAGAGTTTTTTTCGTGCACGGACCCTTAAACATTGCCCCACACGCTAGGAATTTCTTTTGTATTGTGGGTGCGTTTATAAACATTTAAACTCACATACACAAACAACCAGACCCGGAACAACTACTTATACTGTAAAGGCTGTGTAGGTATGATATTATTCTGAGAATATGCTATTCACGTTCACGTCATAGCATTGTTTTATTATAAGCAACATAATTATAATTAATGAGTACGTAAATTCAAATACTGTTTAACATGGCATTCTGCGATAAACATGTTTTTATAATATTAGTTAAGATTTAATGTGATTAGTGTTAACCTTGTACTTTGAAATGTTTTAGAGCTATTTGATGGCCACAATAAAGGTTTAAAAGATTGTCTAACTTTAAATTCATCTACGAAGCACAATGTCTAAAATGAATGTCTACACAGCAAATTGCCTAAGCTGTAAATCGCCTAGAGATCAAAACGTTTAACAATTAAAATGCCTAAAATGCAATAATTTCTAAGTAGTCAAGATGGTTAAAATAAACTCACACTAGGGTCTCTGAACTGTAGGTCAGGTTAGGTTAGATCTGTGACCACACAACGCACGAGCCGAGCGAGCGTGCCGCTGCAGCGGCCGGCGAGTGCCAGAAACGGTACGTCTTTTCTTCTCATAAAATAATAGACATATTGCAAGGTAGGCATTGTGCTTCCTAGTCAATATAAGGCTTAGGCAATACTTGGCCGTGCCGTGCTTGGTTATACTTGTGCCGTGTGGTAACGCACGTAAAGAATAGCACCACCCCATTTCCTCCCGTGGGTGTCGTAAAAAGCGACTAAGGGACTTACTATAAAATGGGCAGCAGCGGTCTCTATGCATTTTTAACACCATACTGCGATCACGAACCCGTCTGCCAAGCGTGGCGATTATGGCAAACCCCCCCAATTGGGGGAGGCCTATATCCAACAGTGGACGTCTTTCGGCTGAAACGAATGATGAATGAATACTTGGCCTAGACGTTTTGATTTCTAGTCAGCAAAACTCAAAAAAAAAAAACTCAAAGCATTTATTTCAATTAAACCATTTACAGGCACTTTTGAATTATCAAAGAGACGGTCAGTTAGTCAGAAAGTTGAAGCTAGATGTCATTCCAATACGTAGATCACTATGGGGAAGAACGGACAAGAAACTCCAAGGACACTCTTTTAAATCAAGATATTACATAATCCTGGGTACATAATTCTTGTTGCTTCTATATGTGAGACAATGTAAAAACTAATAAAACAATTCAAAATATAAAATTACAAATAAAAAATAAGCCCTGGCAGTCCAGAGATGACCAGTCCCAACTGACGGCGCCCGTTCATTGAAGCATCAGCATGATCATAAAGGTATTTAATTTAAAAAATTTATTATAATAGTAGGAACAATGAATAAACTTCTTATACTAAATTGACTAATACTCATACATACATAAACTCACGCCTTTTTCCCATGGGGGTAGGCAGAAACTATAGAGCGCCACTTCACTGAAAAAAATGCACTCCAATCAAGTGACTTTTTAGCTTGACTGACGATATCTTGTTTAGATTAGTCAAAATCTTAGTTAAGTTGATCATCACGACATGATTGCAGCAATACTAGTTCAAATGATTGAACGCTCAAACAAGTTTCTCGATAACCCTTAACATGACATCATTGTAGAAGAGTTAAAAAAGAGACAAGTTAAAAAAATGTTAACTGTAACAAAGTAAGTTAGTTGTGTCAATCAAGCATTTATATTACTTCAAGAAAGATCATTGAAACTTTAATCTAATAATCTTGGTTGGAGCAACTATGTTTTGACTTGATTGCTGCAAATAGGTTTTGTGATAACTCCAATCAAGATCCCGTTTCAAATCTCAATCAAATAAAAGTAGTAGCTGTGATCATTGTTCTTGATAGGTTCAGATGCAAACAAATTACTTAGTCAATCTAAACAAAATCTTGATTGTGGCAACTACTTTTTTTCAGTGCTACTACGCTCCTTACATACTCATTTTACTTCGTTTTCGTTCATATTGTAATCATATAAATGATATCATGTCACATGTAAAAGTCATCGATATTTTAAAAGCATTTCATCATGCAAAGACCAACCACAAAATCATCAATTCCTAACTCAATATTTGACTGAACGCGAACTTCGGTAAATCGGACGGGCCGTCTCGGAGCGACGTAGCAAGGCTGCGCGATCGGCGACACTAAAGTCACAGAACCACAGATAGTTTCGATAATATGTCCGGTATTGGGCGCATAATGATAATTTCACTAAGCCATTCCGAGATCGTCAGCACTAATAGTTTTTAGAGGTATGAGGAACAGGGTGTAAAGTTCACTCATACTCGATAGTAAAGGGAGGATCCTCCGACCAGACGGGTGTTGTGTCTGGTGGGCAACTGCCCAACGGTTGATGTCGGGATGTTGTATATATGCTAGTCGCGCGGTAAACTCTGATAGCGCGATGCAGGATATCGACGTCAGGTCTTTGATGCGTAGTTCGCATGTGGCGTTGTTGATACCGTCACAGTATTTTTTTTTTTTAAACGTTGCCCCTTACTAGGAATTTCTCCTGTATTGTGGGTGCGTTTTCATACATTTAAACTCACATACACAAACAGCCAAACCCGGAACAACTACTTGTAGGTCATACAAATATTTGTTCCGTGCGGGAATCGAACGGGGCGGGAGTTGAAGTGACGTGATCTTATACATACTCAAATAAAAATTATTGATGATTTTTTCATTGTTCCCGTCGTCGTTTTTTTGTTACTGTCATGCAGTCCTTGATACAGAAAAATCATCACTCAGCCCATCTCTAGTGCCCATCATCATCATCATCATCATTTTAGCCGAAAGACGTCCACTGCTGGACATAGGCCTCCCCCAAGCACCGCCACCTCGACCGGTTTTGAGCTTCCCGCATCCAGCGGATTCCGGCGGCTTTCATAAAGTCATCGGACCACCTTGTGGGAGGCCTTCCAATGCTAAGTCTTTCGGTACGCGGTCGCCACTCCAGAACCTTTCGGCCCCAACGGCCATCTGTTCTGCGCGCAATGTGCCCTGCCCATTGCCACTTAATTTTGGCAATTCTTCGAGCTATGTCGGTTACCTTGGTTCTCCTGCTCTAGTGCCCGGTTGGTGGCAATTGGCTCGCCCCTATTACATGGGACTTAAAGTAAACTGGCGAATTGTGGGTGTACGGCTCTGTTTAACCCTCCGGGGAATAGGCGTGATGTTTGTTATGTTGTGTAATAGAATAATTTAAAGTTCGAGCAGCTGGTAATTGATTTCAACTCACCGAAATAATCTAACTTCTGCTTTTGACTGTTAGATACAGTTCACTAATTCCACCTATCCCCTAGGCAAATTGGTTCACAGTAATTATAATATCATTCCAAAAAACACCCTCAAAAACAGAACAATAAAACCGGCCATGTGCGTGTCGGCCCACGCACAATGAAGGGTTCCGTAGTTGGGAATTTATCCCAAGAACAAACTTAACATTAAAGTTGAAAGACGAAAGTTGAAGTTGTGGGTGTTGTTGTTTATTTACTTATTATTTATTAAAACATTATGCACAAGTAAAAAAATACTGTACAAAGGCGGACTTTAATGCCTGAAGCATTTTCTACCAGTCAACCTTAGGGTGATGCAGAGACAAAACATGGCAGGTGCAACATGAGGGATAGATAACTCGAAATCGGAAAAATAAATATATACTAACACATAGATACATACATACATAAATATAAGCAAAATAAACAGTGTCAGGTGAAATAACGATTAGTAGGGGAGAAAACAAATCAGCGCTGGGATGATTCAGCCACCTTCTTACGAATATGTTCACGTGCCTTATATTTAACTTGTAAAGACTACTTAGCTGTGATAATTTTTCTTTTAACTACGTTATTTATACTACTGCCGTGAATTTTTCACATATCCAGAAACAACCATTTATGTAGCTGGCAGGGGGGGGGGATAATAACTCTAACAAAAATTTTCACTTTCACACTCTCCCCACACTATGATATAGACGAGAAAAAATACCATGGCCACTTTACGTGTAGGGAACACGTATTTTTTTCTTAAGGTACACTAAAAATAAAACAAGACTTTATTGTAATACTTTATCGGCGCATTTCAGCCGAAAGACGTCCACTGCTGAACATAGGCCTCCCCAGGGTTTGCCATAATCGCCACGCTTGGCAGGTGGGTTGGCGATCGCAGTATGGTGTTAAAATGCATAGAGAACGCTGCTGCCCATTCTCTAGTAAGTCCCTAGTAAGTATTAATATGTATACCCATGCCAACTTACAGCTTTCTAGTACTAAGAGTCTCTAAACTAAGCCGCGGATAGACAAGACTGACAGATAGACGGACATGGCGATACTATAAGGGTTCCTAGTTGACAACGGAATCCTAAAATAGTGACATCCCGTTTAGCTACAGGGGGTTTCATAATTGCATAACAACTCTGCGACATTTTGCTAAAACGACTCAAAGTTTATACAATTAATAATAGTATGGAAGTTGTCAGAAACAGCTGTGGTACTGATAATAATGATCAAGAGTTTCAGAGTCCGTATCAGTAAGAGATAAGGCGGTGGTAACATTTTTAATATCTATTTGATGGGGGTCGGTGCGATAGCTAGTTGAATTTCAAAATGTTGAGGTGGAATCGTATCGGGCCCGGTGGTTTGAGCAAGCAATAAAATTAACTGGGGGACTTATGACAAATTTTGATAGGTAGGTGTCATGTCAAATGTCCATGTAACACCCACTCTCATGAATATCGGAGACGCTACACTCGAAGTTGTGGATGAGTATGTTTACCTAGGACAAACTGTCCAGTAAGGTAGGTCCAACTTCGAGAAAGAGGTCAATCATCGAATCCGACTCGGCTGGGCAGCGTTCGGGAAGCTACGCAATATCTTCTCGTCCCACATACCGCAGTGTCTCAAGACGAAAGTCTTTGACCAGTGCGTGTTGCCAGTGATGACATATGGCACTGAAACGTGGTCGCTCACAATGAGCCTTATTAGAAGGCTAAAAGTCACCTAAAGGGCAATGGAGAGGGCTATGCTTGGAGTTTCCCGACGTGATCGAATCAGAAATGAAGAGATCCGCAGGAGAACCAAGGTAACCGACATAGAACGAAGAATTGCCAAACTTAAGTGGCAATGGGCAGGGCACATTGCGCGCAGAACAGATGGCCGTTGGGGCCGAAAGGTTCTGGAGTGGCGACCGCGTACCGGAAGACGTAGCGTCGGAAGGCCTCCCACAAGGTGGACCGATGATCTTATGAAAGCCGCAGGAATCCGCTGGATGCGGGAAGCACAAAACCGGTCGAGGTGGCGGTCCTTGGGGGAGGCCTATGTCCAACAGTAGACGTCTTTCGGTGGAAATGATGATGATGAGGTGTTGTAATAGGTGGTGTAAAGAGGGCAGGCAGAACTACCCCATAACACATTCTGTATAGCTGATTAAACCAAGCGTTCTTCTTGACGTTACCTTCACTTAATATACTAGAAAATGCAATGTATTTAAGAGGGCGCCTACCGCTCCACTAGCGCCACTCCTTTAAAAAAATATTATCTCGTGACTGAGAGTCACGAGATAATATTTTGAAACCTCTGTAATTTTATCTAGAATTTTACCTAATACCCAAACTCAAACTCAAAGGATTTATTTCAATTAAACCATTTACAAGCACTTTTGAATTGTCAAAGAGACGGTCAGTTAGTCAGAAAGTTGAAGCTAGATGCCCATTCCAATACGTAGATCACTATGGAGAAGAACGGGCACGAAACTCCAAGGACACTCTTTTAAATCAAAATATTACAAAATCCTGGGTACATTATTCTTGTTGCTTCTATATATGAGACAATGGAAAAACTAATAAAACAATTCAAAATATAAAATTACATATTAAAAATAAGCCCTGGCAGTCAAGAGATGACCAGTCCCAACTGACGGCACCCGTTCACGAACATGACGCATGGATCAGCTCCATCCAGCTCAACCATTTTGTAGGTAACCTAATATCTACTAATATATTTATTACCTTTTATTTAGAATACTTTTTATATTTATTATTTTATTTAATACTTCAAGCACAGAAATGTACAAAAGCGGACTTAATGCCATTGGCATTTTCTACCAGTCAACCTTTGGGTGATGCAGAGACAAACAGAGGTAGGTGCAATTACGAAAAATCTAGGAATAACTATAAAGATACTTACAAACTATAAATATAATATTATGTACCAAAATTCCAATTTCTATTTAAATTCAAGCACAAATAAACATACATAAACATTATATAATATTATAATATTGTCTTGCTTTTGGTATACATATTAGTGTATACTAAAAGCAAGACAAACAATGGGAAAACATTAACGTTGTGATGATACTGCCAGCTTCTTACGAATGTGCTCGCGAACTTTCACTTTAAATGCTAATCGCTTGGTTGCTATCCTGATTTTCAGAGGGAGCGCATTCCACACAGAGATAGACTGAACGAAGAAGGAAGAGTGAATAAAGTCTGTGCGGCGAGTGGGACATTGAAGAAGGCCATTATTTGATGATCGTAGATTTTTATTGTGGTTGACACAAATGTACTGAAAGTGGGGAGCTAGATAACTAGGGGAAAAGGGAGAATCAAGAAATGAAAACAAGGTAGTCAGCGCCCTTTGCTCTTTGCGCTGGCGTATGGGCAACCACTTCAGAAGCGGCAGATGCGCATAGACATGATCATATTTACGCAGATTGAAAACGAATCGAATGCAGTAATTGAGAAGACGGTCAAGTTTGTCGAGGAAATCTGCATTTAGGTCATAATAGCACACATCACCATAATCGATGATATTGAAAATTAAGGACAAAAAACACGAAGCAATAAAATTCGATCTAAAAAAAGCGGCCACATTCCTCTACATCGTATTTTGTTGCTCCGTGTCTCAATATGAAACTTTATATAAGGTATTAGAAAATTCTAGACACAGTTACCGAGGTTGCTGATTGAGCCGTTTTGCATAATTCCTTCTCAGTCACGAGATAATATTTTTTTTAAGGAGTGTTGCACCGATGAGCACCGTCTTAAGACCACCCTCACCTCTTTCCTCGCATGGCGGATCAATTTTCTAGTAATAAACGTGACAATAGTCAAATTTGCCTACATCAATATAGAACGGCACTTATGCGGAAAAGTGTCTATGGCATGGCTCCAAAAAATAATAAACTACCGAAACGCTGGAAGCAGTTAAGTGACGTAGCGTTCAAAAAGGAGGTCATTTTCTAGCAGATAAATCTTATTATAATTTAAATAAGTTTTTAGATGAGAGATTCTTGATCATGTTTAACTAATTAAAAAAAAAACTATTCTAATATATCATGACATTTTTTTTATTATTAGACTCGAAGTGATATTGTACTTTAAATGATAAATGATTTTATTTCTGTAAGTAGGTTTTTACAAACACTTTTACACGTCAATCATATTTTAAAACTAGATGAGGTCGGCGTTTCGTATCTGACTACTCTGAGAAGAAAGGCCGAAACAAACTCAGAGGTCACAGTCTCTTTTAAAGTCCAGACATAATCTTGGTCAAATCATGTGAAGACCATGTAGATTGGTGTCTGAAATGGTCTTTTGAAGAAAGAACCACACAGATTGAGTGGACCTGTCCATTCAGTGCACGCATTTGTCAGTAATCATGCAGCTCTACTCAGAACATAAGGAGCTCAACGATTCGACGAACAATACCAAAGAAAGGACATTTGGGCAGGCCGCATAAATTACTCAAACTACCATACCATGATTAGAAAAAAAAAACTGAGAAGAAAAAAATAAATAAACAAAGGCCCACATAGTCTTCACATTCACAATAATTAAAATAATAACATTATACTTCACAAGTAAATATTCATGTCAATGTGTATAAAGAAATCACGATAAAAAAGTTACAATATGTAAAATTTGGAGCAACTCAGTCCAAAGCGTTTTTGTCCTCAATATAACTTTAATGATATAAAAGGCTTTCTGGCACAACTTACGTTTAGTGAATGATTTGAATTTATTAATGCTTAGATCTTGAACGTGGCTTGGAAGTTTATTATAAAAATGTATACATTGACATCTGCACGAACCACCTATTTTCTTGAGCCGTGTTGTAGGTACAACATACATACATGTGTTTGTTCCTAGTATTTATACTCGTATTATGGATATCACTGTATTTTTTAAACAATTTTATGTTTTTAAGGGCATATAAAAGATTTTCAAATATATACTGAGAAGGCACAGTCATAACATAAATTTCCTTAAATTTCTCTCTGAGAGAGTGTCTCGAACTTAATTTATAAATTGATCGAACAGCTCTTTTCTGCAAAACAAAGATAGACTGAATGTCGGCGGCATTTCCCTACAACAGAATACCGTACGACATTACACTATGAAAATAACTAAAGTACACTAAACGGGCTGTCTCTATGTCAGTTAAATGTACGAATTTTATTATTTACTTATTTATTAAAACTTTATGCACATGTAAAAAAATACTGTACAAAGTCGGACTTAATGCCTGAGGCATTTTCTACCAGTCAACCTTAGGGTGATGCAGAGACAAAACATGGCAAGTGGAAGTGACAAGTGGTAAGTGATAGATAACTCGAAAAAGGAATAATTCAAGTAAACTAATACATAAATAATACATACATACATAAATATAAAATAATTAATTAATTAATTTTCTAACAACGTATGCTGCGGAGCTCAGCTTCTTAGACAATTTATCTATATGTGGGCCCCACTGAAGCTTAGCATCCAAAGTTAAGCCCAAGAATACTGTGCTATCTTCAGGATTCAATTCTTCGCCCTTTATCAACACATTAGTTTTCACCTGCCTAACGTGAGGTAGCGTAAACTTAATGCATTTGGTTTTTTTTTTTTTTTTTTCATTAAGAAGTAAATTATTAACATTGAACCAATCAACTACTTTTGAGATCGCGGTATTTACATCGTCAGTAACCAGCTCGTGACGTTTAAGTTTAAACAAAAGTGAAGTGTCATCCGCAAAGAACACTATTTCATGATTATCCTTAATGAGGTAAGGCAAGTCATTAATATAAATAAGAAACAAGAAAGGACCAAGAATTGAGCCCTGTGGGACTCCCATTGTTACTAAAGATCCGGGAGATCTTTCCCATTAACGTCAACGCTCTGAAACCTATTACTCAAGTATGAAGCAAGAAGATCCAGAGCGGTGTTCCGGATCCCGAAGTGGCGGAGTTTTCTGATTAACGTTTCATGAAGAACACAATCGAATGCCTTTGACAAATCACAAAAGATGCCCAAGGCATCACATTTATCTTCCCATGCATTACAAATATGTCCTAAATGTTCAACAGTCGTCAGTAGTGTCAAGGGGTCGTCCAATAGTTGAACGACCCCTTGTAAAACCGAACTGTTTGCTGTGTAATAATTTATTTTTATTAAAAAGTCTTTGCAATTGGTCTAAAATTAATTTCTCAAAAAATTTACTAAAGGTAGGTAGTACTGATTTAGGTCTATAATTTGTGGGGACTGATGTACTACCTGATTTAAACAATGGTATTATTTTACCATTTTTCTTTGTAAATTGGACGTACTTATCGGTGACAGCTGTCAAACTCGAACGTTTCAGTGGCGATCGGGAAACTCCCCACAGTCGATACAATTATTAAAGATAAGAGCTAAAGTAGGTGCTACAATGTCAATAATAGACTTAGCAACTTTTACAGAATTACCCCACCCCTCCCTTTGTTTTATTAATATGTGCATGCCATTGTTTAAGGCAACATGACGATCAGTTTTTATCTCTACTTTTAACACTTTCGGGCTTCTGACGACCCGTAACGACTGCCAAAGATCCACGAATGACAGCCGGGACCAAAGGCTTAACGTGTTTTCCGAGGCACGGAGAAGTTTCGGTACGTAAAGATAGTCACCAATCCACGGACCAACCCTGGCAAGCGTAGCTTAACCTGATGGAGCCACGAGCTCCTCCTAAGCACTCCGTTTAATAATCGTCTATATTTCTATAACAATTATAACAACAAATGATACCCAACAAATAGCGAATACCTAGTTACGAGTACCTACCTACTGACCGCTATCGATAAGTATCGGTCGTATCTAAAGGCTTTTAAGCCGTTTGCGACCCCTGTCAAGGGGCTAGGTTATGAATGTGGGCCCAGTTTGTGTTGCGTTCAACGATTATCGAATTGACATTATTTAGTTGAAGTAAATTGTGGTTTATGACCCTTGGGCACATCGACTTTACAGGATTCAGAGATTTGAAATTGTCTGTTTTAGTTATGATGTCGATTTGAGAAAAGTTTGGTGGTCCGTTTGCTTTAACTAAAATAGCAATTGGAAAAAACAAAATGAATTGAAAAGAAGTAACGTATTTAGGATACAGTAAGAAGACGTAATATTTTGAAACTTTTGTAGATTTACGGTAGGTTAAGAGTCGGTAAGGCTATACAACAGATTTTTATTTGATTAAGGGCCGGTTGTTTCAAACAGTTCGTTAACGTAACATACGTACGTCAAATATTAACGATTACATTATGATGTTTAACGTACGTCAAATACAAAGCGTTGTTTCACTGCATAAAAAACCGATCGTCAAACTTCAAATGTCGAAGAATAAAATGACGTTAACCAGTGGGTTACTGTAATCGTTATTTTTTAACGAACGTCAAGGGCATAATTTTGTGAAAAAACGGTTTGACGATACTTAGCGCCATTTATGACGGATACGCGTACGTCAAGTGTACGTGAAACAACACGCCCTAAGTAATATTTTTTTTTTTTTTTTAAATCTTTATTTATTAACGAGGGTTTGATCACATAGTGAACATGCCACCCTCATAGGAAATCTTTGTTACATGCAAAGCTTAACATCTACGCTTAATCCCTAACTTAACTAATCTATATAATATTCTAGCGGCTTTGGATGCTGGAAAAGCTAAAATAATGTTACATTCTCCTAATTGATAAATATTCATATGAAATTGATCTCGAATCAAATATCTTTCCGCTCCGTTCCGGACACACTCCACCATAATATGAAAAACGTCTTCGACCACATTGCATTCCGTGCAGTTTGGAGATGTTACTTTGCCCATCAATGCAGCAAAACTATTCAATGGGATATGTCCGGAACGAAGTCTCAAACTTGTCACGATTTCTTGTCTACTCATATCGGCATTATCAAACCAAGGATAACTATGAATGGTTGGCTGCATCGTCCGATACCAAATACCTTTTGTCAATGACTTCTCGTCGAAGTATTCTTTCCAAATTTCATAACATTTCAATCTAACTACACTTAAAATATCTGTCCAGTAAGGTTTATACGTCACCGTAACACCCTCTACGCACGCTTCTTTGGCTAAATGATCAACTTCTTCGTTTTCTTCAATGCCGATATGAGAAGGCACCCATTGTAAAACAATATTTTTATTTTTATCTCTTAATCTAATAATAGAATCTATTATCTGGTATGCTAACGGATAACCACGAAAATTTCCCATACACCTCGTTAAATGTTGGAGTGCGCTTTTACAATCAGAATAGATTACGGAATCTTGAAAATCCACCGATTCAAGGTATGAAATGGCTTCGAAGATAGCGATTAACTCGGCGTACATGACAGAAATGTTTGAATTTAACTTGAACTTACAGGAGGTATTACTTTGAGGGTCAAAAAACGCAGCTCCAACATTATCTCGAACTTTAGATCCATCCGTATAAATCCTGTAATATCCAGAATATGTCCTGCCAAAATTCCTACTACATATAATTCGAAGTTGATAGTGATCGTACGATTTCTTCGCCTCGGTAACCTCTTTAATTTGTGGTTTAATCGCACAAGACAAGTTCACACCGCTTATCCACGTATTAAGCGAAAATAAACCTAATTCATCGCTGGAGTACACGCATATGTTATTGAATTTTTCAGAAATATGAACTAAAAGTGGTTTCTTTTTACGTCTCCAATAATTACCCTGGCAACAAATATTAAGTTTGGTAACAATTTCACACGTGTCCCCATTAACAAAAGATTTAAGTTTCAAAAAGAATTTACCAGCTAAGTAATATCTGCGAATATGTAATGGCTGCAGATGTAGTTCGCATTCCATCACATGAATGGGTGTACTTTTAATAAAACCACCGATGACCCTCAAACATTGGTTTTGAATTATAGTTAATTTATTTAAATGGGTTTGACAGCTACTATCAAATAAAAAACTGGCATAATCTATTCTGCTGCGAATGATAGCAATATATAAACGTCGCAAATGAGTGGGGTGTATGCCCCAGCCTGGACCAGTTAGTATTTTAAACACATTCAAAAATTTGGAAGTTTTGTCTCTTAACTCATTAATATGTTTGGACCATCTTAGAGATTGATCTAACCACAATCCTAAATATTTATAGCTGTCAACTACTTGGAGGGAACTTTCATTTATTTTAATATCAATTGTATCTTTCCTAAAGCCATTTTTAAATATACAAATTTTACTTTTACTAGTTGAAACATTTAAACCAATATCTTGTACTAACTGCTTAAATAAATCTAAAGCCGTTTGCAATTTATGTGTCGCTTCCAAAATTTGGTTGGTAGTAAAATATAAAACAAAGTCATCTGCAAACTGCGAAATACATACATTATTTATCTTTTTACAGATATTAATAGTAGCTATATTAAACAACAATGGAGATAATGGATCACCCTGTGCCAAGCCACGAAAACTAGTTCTACATAATGAATCATTATCAAGTTGAATTTTTAAATTTCTGGTATGTAAAAAATTCCACAGATATGTGCAAAGTTTTTGTCCCACACCTAAGCCATCCATTATACGTAATAAACTATGTACATCCACATTGTTATAAGCATTATCCAGATCAATAAAACAGCATATGGTCATTTGTTTTTCAGAAAATCCTGTTTGAATTCTAGAAACTAAACTAGTAAGATTATTTAACGTTGATCGGCATTTTCTAAATCCTGTGGTATTCTGGTCTAACATACAGTTCTTTTCTATAAACCACTCTAGTCTATTGAGTAGAATGCTATGGAAAGTTTTGCAAAAACATGAGATCATAGATATGGGGCGAAGGGAAGAGGCTAAACAAGGATCACGTCCTGGTTTGGGAATTGGCACCACCATTATATCGCGCCATTGCTTAGGTACAAAGGAATAACTGAAAAATGCATTAAACAAATTGAGTAGGACTTGTTTCCCGTTCTCAGGTAAGTGTCTTATCATAGAATATGTGATCTTGTCACAACCAGGGGCTGTATCTTTATTTTTTAAACATTTATTTAGCTCTTGGATTGTGATAGGTACTTCAAGTTTTGGATTATTCGATGTTAGTATAGGTTGGTCGTATGATACGAAATCGGGGGCTAAACTACAAAGTAATTCGCTTGCTTTACTACTGTTAACATGGGATTTTGCTGCGTTATATCCCTTAATCCATCTCATCTTTCGCCACAACTCACTATGGGTCGTAGCTTGGTCAAGAGAAGAACATAAGTCCTGCCACGACTTGCTTCTAGAGCACCGTATATATCTTTGAGCATCACTGATTTTACTTTGAAGGATTGTGAGGTTATGTGGCGATGGATTACGTCGAAATTTGGAAAGTGCTAAACGGCGCTCTGCTACAGCTTTAGAAAGATTGGGACACCAATAAGGCTTTGGTGTAAAATTTCGTTCTGGGTTCGTACTAATTTTAACATATGGTATAAAAAAATCTGCAGCCATGTCTAAATAGTCTATAAATATGTCATAACCTTTTTGCAAATCATTTGGAAACACGAATTCATCGAAAAGGTAATTTAAAAGTTTTTGGTATCCTACCCAGTCAGCCTTTTTATAATTCCGACGAGTCATACAGACGTTACTAGCTTTAAAGTACGTTGAAATTTTAATAACACAATGATCGCTTCCTAATGTCTCATTTAACACTTGCCAGTTTAAACTTAAGCTTATATCGGATGACGCTAACGAAACATCGGGAGACGACTGCTGTAGTACATCATTGACTAACTTAATACGCGTGTGATCGCCACTGTTTAATGAAATAAGGCTACTACCAATAAGTGCGTCAAAGATTTGATTACCTCTTCTGTCTACTCTATTGGACCAATTGGGATGGTGTCCATTAAAGTCACCTAAAAGTAAGGTTTTATTATTAACCTGTGAAAATAGTTGATCCCAGTCTGACTGGCTGGTATTTACAGAGGGTGGACAATAAATCGATATAATATTTTCGATTTGATTACAATTATACACTTTAACGTGTATGCTTTCTATACCAGAGTTAAAATTTTGTAAATCATGGCAAATCTGAGATTTAATTGACTTATGTGTGAGTATTGCTACACCTCCGTATGAATCATCTCTGTCTTTGCGAAATACATTGTAATCTTTAACTTTAAAATAAATTGCTGGTTGTAACCAGGTTTCGCTTAATACGGCAATGTGAATCTTGTCTTGTATTAACAAATTCTCAAACTCACTTAATTTTGGCCTAATGCTTTGTGCATTCCATTGGATTATATTTAATTTAACATTAGTTTCATAGTTACCTGGCATTTTCAAAATAATCAAGGATTAATTTAAGGATAGGCCAATCCGCTACATTGTCAACTACTACTAAAATTACCCACTCAATGCAAGTTTTAAGTATTCCTTTGTAAATCATTTGTATAGTGCTTCCTTTCATGAATATTATGTCTTGTAATCTCTTTAACAATTCCTTGAAATTGATATCTCTGTGTTTTTCTTCTGTTTCACACGAATTTTTTGTTTCAGCTTCATTATATTCTTCTGTTTCCGTTTTACTCCACTCCATAAATTCCAGGTCTGACGAGCTCTCCTGTTTCCTCTGTTTCTGTTTAGGGTCTGACTTCTGTTTTTGTCTATGTACCTGCGCCTTAGTTGTTCCTTCAGTATAAGCCTGCCTACTAGTGGTTTGAGTGGGAGCTGTGTCAACAAATTGAAGGGATGAAAATTTTATATCAGTATCTTTTATTTCTATATTCACTTCCTTATGCGTTGGTTCATCTTTAGGGACATAGATAGTAAGGGCTTTTCTGTAGGTGCAATTAAACTCGGACATGAGTTCTCTCAATCTTTTTTCCTTTAAAAAGATTGGACATGTTTTTGACAGGGATATATGTCTTCCATTGCAGTTAACGCATATCATGTTAGTGGTTTCGCAATTGTTATGGTTTTTTCCGCATTTGGGACATACCACTTTAGCACTAGGACATCTCTTAAGTACATGACCATATTTCCAGCAGCGCGAACATTGCGACACTGGAAATACATATGGTTCTACCTTTATCCTTAAACCATGCGTATAAACATAAGGTGGTAAGAACGACCCTTTAAAACAAAGACGAACCGCTTCACTGGGTGACCACCCATCTGCCTCAAAGTTCTTGCGATTCAAGCGATTTAAGGATAATAATTTAGCTGGTTCGGGGCAAAATATATTCTCCAAAATATTTTCCTCTGACATTTCTAAGTCAACATCTCGTATTACACCGTAGGACAAATTCCTTTCCATCGCTCTCTGAATATGCCATCCCTTATCGATAAAGAATTGACATGTTTCCATATTCTCAGCGCTGATTTCGCTAATCAATTCTACGCGAACTCGATACGGATTAATAAATTTTACCCTGTTAATATCTTTTATATTCTGTTCTCTAAACAACTTAGCAAGACTAAACTGTTTAGGTAGTATCTCTTTGCTAGATATATATATTTCAATCTTTTCTGTCTCCTTGAATATTTTGTCTTTTCGCCTAACTTCCGTCCATTCTTCATCACTGCCTTCTCTCATTCTTTTATTGGTCTTGTCTTCACTGTCTTCAATGTCAAACTCTTCATTTAAAGTAGTAATCTCATTCATCGAATCATTATTTATTTCATTACTCGTCTCATAATTATCACTCATTATACTCGTAAACAAGTTGCATCTGTGGCAGGCGGCAGGTAGCCGGGCGATCGGCCACGTGCCGCACCTTTCTAAGTTCGAATGTACTAAACAGTAGGTATGCGCTCTGCTCAGTCGACGAATACAACTGTGACACGACTCGCTCGCACGAGTGCCGCGACGAAACTGAAGTAATATTTATTAAATGTTTTTGTACTAAATTGACTATTTTTCTCGCACGCAAAGTGAATAGTACAGTTTGCACCTCGAGACTAAACGCCAACTTAATATACCCTCGGTTTCATTGACTCCCTCGCACGCTCGGGAGTCAAACCACCTCTGGTATATTATGGCTTCGTTTAGTCCCTCGATATAAAATATACTATGACGCTTTGTCCCACACGAGAACGTACATTGAACTCAAGTCATGCATGTCATCCTCCATCCTCCCACACTGTTCATACTGGAAACTATGTCAAACGCTTGCATGAAATCTCCATACCAAATATAACATAACCACAAGTATACTCAACAGCACATCTATGGTAACAATCCGAATCCAAACCGCCTCAAAATCCGTTGTAGAAGAACAACGCAGTCACACACAATTTTGCCTTGAAAGTACTTTCTACTTATAATTTATTATTTTTATGTAGGTACACAGATATTGGGTATTTATTTCAGTAATTTTCCATTAATCACAGCAAGACACAAAAATGTACGAGTATATCACAACATTTTTTAATTCGTATGCTTTAAGCTTTTCGATGCCACAGACACTAAAGGCATAGATAAGAACGACATACTATTTCTTAACCGAAATACTTTAAAAAAGTAATGTAGCGGAAATTCTGAGGGATCAGCAGTAGATCGTATGCTTGGCGAATTTTTATTTTTATTTTTATTATTATTATTTTTATATGATCCGTAGTATAGAATACACAAACAATAGTTTTGTTATGTTATTTTTTGTTTTTTGTTGTATAATTAATTTTGCACTGACTACAGTTACGTTTGCCTTCAGTTTGTAAATATCTAAGTTGTAATCTGTGGAAAATGTAGTGGGTAGTTTATTTGTTAAGTTTACTGTTATGTTATCTCTGTTTATTTTTAATATACTAGTGTTTGTTTTCACTTAAAAAAAAAAAAAAACATTTTTTTTTTTTATAAGTAACTGTTGTTACGTCGGGTACTGACGCGGATTACAATGATTTTTATTATATTATATATTATTTATTCATTATTATATATATTTTTTTTAAATGTTATTTCACACAAATCTATTTTTTATTTTACTTTTTATTTCTGCATCTGTCCGTGACATCACAGCGGGCCCTATCAGAATACCAGCACTGAGACACTTATTTTTAAATGTCGCAGCATCATGCTGAGATAGGAGCCTTTTGGCCCCGTACTTTTGTTTTTATTTGTTTTACTATGAGTGTATTTAGTTTAAAATGTGAACTTCCTGTATGAGTCCCAATAAATATTTTTTCTTTCTTTCTTTATATCATCACCTTACATTATTATCTTAATTCATGTATTAAATAAAATGGACACACTTACCTATGTGTTTATTATTCTAGCGTACGGCAATCGTGGGTTGCAGCTGAAAATCAGCGTCAGGTGATACACCTTGTGTTTTCATTTGACATTATGCTGAGCTGAGGCCCTTTTGGCATTATAATCATTGTTTTCTGTTTTTTATAAATTTAAGGTGTATTTTTTACTGTAATGCTAATAAATGCATTTTTCTTTCAATCCATAATAAAACTATAAATAATGACACTACCCAAACTAAATATTTCAATTATTTCAATTTATTATGTAATATATAAATAATCTACATGTTTAAGACCTTACTTATTAGTATTTAAGTATATATTAACATAATTAACTAACTATTGCACGACTCATAAAACTTATGTTAAATATTTGTTAAGAAATCAGTTGTCCTAATAGTAATTGTAAGAACTCATGCCGCCTGTGATACAGGTTTATCCTAGTACAGGCATCATACTTTGTAATACCTACATTATTTCTAAGATTTATACTGTATTTTTCCAATTTTTATTTTTGAATAAATTTTATTATTTTATTATTATTATTCCTATTCCTACTAATATTATAAACGCGAAAGTTTGTGAGAATGGATGGATATTTGTTACGCAATCACGAAAAATTGGCAGACAAATTTGGATGAAATTTGGCACACAGATCCTAACTAATATTATAAATGCGAAAGTAAGTTTGTCAGTTTGTTTGTTACCTTTTCACGCCTAAACCACTGAACGGATCATCCTGAAATTTTGCATATACATTGTCAGGTGATACAGAAACGGACATAGGGTACTTTTCATCCCAAGAAAATGTACTATTCCTGAGGAAAACAACAATAACGTTCTTATGATAATAGATAGCGCCACGTGTCTTTCGAATCATGATTGAATTATATTATTATAGAAACTTTAGTAGTGTGTTAAGAGTTTTTTTTTTTCTTTTTTTTTTTTAAGGGCAAGCGACGTAATTTATAATCTGGATTAACACATAGGATACTTTTAATCCTGATATTCCTATGAAATCGAGACTTAAGCGGGTGACACCACGGGACGCAGTAAAAAGTAACTCTGTCTAACTGTCTATGTCTGTTATCTTTTCACGCCTTAACGGCTGAACGGAGTTTGATGAAAGACACACATGTAAACCATGACCTGGGTTAGGACATAGGATATAATTTTCTCGGTAGTATGTTTCTAAGAGATGTGACACCTACCAACTCGCACTGGGTCCGCGCGGCCGCGTGGTGGAATATGGTCCACTCCCTCTCACAGAGAAAGGGCCTGTGTCCCAGCAGTGGGGAAAAAAATACTCAATACTTCACAATGTATATGCTGAGGTGGTAAACATTATTTTATTTTAATATTTATTTATTTAGGATCTCCAACAAAATATGTTCAAAATACATGACACATAAATAAAGGGCATAATAAAGTTGTCGACATAGCTCACAGGATAAGCAAGCTGAAGTGGCAATGGGCCGGCCATATTAGCCGTAGAACCGATGACCGTTGGGGTAGACGTGTTCTTGAGTGGAGACCGCGAATTGGCAAACGTAAGGTAGGACGCCCTCAGGCTAGGTGGAGCGACGATCTTCGCAGGGTGGCTGGTAGTAGCTGGATGAGAGTTGCCGAGAATCGAGCTGAATGGCGTGCAATTGGAGAGGCCTATGTCCAGCAGTGGACTGCTATAGGCTGATGATGATGATGATGAAATAAAGGGCAACATCAGGTACTAAGCAGGTGTACTCCTTCACTTATAGGAGACCAGAGCATGCAAAATATAGTTAACAACTAAGCTAACAAAATTAACTTATTGGTAACATACTGAAAAATTTATAAAATTTTAAAGGACTTAAAAAAAGTTAATATAACATTGCGAGATACTTAAATTAAATCTATTATACACTTCATAAATTTAGACAGAGACTCGCAGATGTCTAGATTCATAGTTTTAGATAACGTGTTGTATTGCTTACAAAGTCTTAGCACAGCGGCCTAATGACCGAGGTTTGTTTTTGAGCCATGTAAAATAAGTTGTATGTGTTATGCCTAGGAATCCGAGTCGGAATTTTAATCTCTAATGAGCCCAAAAGTTCACTGCAATCTATCGTTCCACTCAATACTTTGTGAAGGATGACGCAGTCCAGTTTCTTTCTACGACTGGTTAGTGTGTCCATGTGATAGTGCCTCAACCTGTCAGTGTAGCTAGTGAGTTGTTTAGCCAAGTGATGATCTCCGTAGCATAGATGGTAAAGAAACCGCTTTTGGACACTCTAATCGCTTCGAGTAAACCTCGTAATGCAGATTCCATACTACGGAACTATATTCTAGAATTGGAATCTAACTTATTCAAAAAAATTAATATAAACACTTTTTGTGTATTTTATGTGAGTTTAAAAAAGAAAAGAAAGATTTTTTTTTTTTTTTTGGGACACGCACAAGAAATACAAACAGTAAAACAAAAAAGCAGCATTTAAAACTAACAAAACTTAATTGTAAACAACAAAAAATATAATAGAAAAAGTGTACGAAGTCAAAAAGGCTCCTATCTCAGCATAATGCTGCGATATTTAAAAAATAAATACCGCAGCGATAATTCTGATAGGGCCCGATTAAGAAATTCATTTAAATATTGTTTAACACTGTAATAACATTTACTTATCAATAGTTATTTTTTTTTTTTTTTTATTGAATGTTTGTTGATTTTATATTATGTTTCTAAAGGATAACTTCGGAACCCCATGCGGATGGAGCCGCAGGCAAAAGTTTTTTTAAGGCTAGTTATTTTTTAAACCTTTTTTTACACCGCTTTTATTTCGTGGCAATAAGGGCGGTTTTTGTAGAGCAAGTGTGGTTGACCTTACTTCAGTTTCGTTTGAGAATTTATCGAAGCTAACCACAGGGGCCCGTTTTGGGAACTAACCGGAGGCTGGAAAAGGGTACCTACAATATATGTAGGATGAGTTTTCAATTATTCAAAACCTTAAAGTTCTTGTTGAAATAGAATACAACATAGGTAGACCTTTTGGCGATGTACTGCGAATATGAGTCCAATACATGGTTTGAATACATTTCCAAACATGTAGGTAGGTACTATGTGAGTACATATTTACAAGACAATGAAGATACAAAGGAAAACATTGAACCGTTTTTGACGTGACAACGTCTAATATGTAAATCGATGAACGCCGGCTGCATGCACGAAAAAGGATGACTCATTGTCCCGTTGCGCTCATTGTCCCGTTACGCTTATTGTCCCATTACGCTCATTGTATGCTTGCGCTGCATCAATGTTTTTTTATGACGTTGTCACGTTAAACTATCGTCCGTAAACCAACTTTACAGACAACCAATTTTTTTTAAGGTTCCTTACGAACCCTTATAGTTTCACCATGTCTGTCTGTATGTCAGTATGTCTGTGTGTCCGCGGCTTAGCTAAGAGAATCTTAGTACTAAAAAACTGTAAATTGGCATGGATATATATATTGATCACGCCAGCAAAATGTTAAAATAAGTAAGGGTACTTCCCCTACGTAAAGTGGGGATGATATATTTTTTTTCTCCTTTGTTCCATGTTGTGGGGTATCGTTGGATAGGCCATTCAAAAATATTGCGGGTCTGTGAAAACCATTTTTCGATTCAGGAATCCGTCTGCGTAATATTAAGCTTTAAAGTGCAAATTTTTGTTAGAGTCAAGTGTATACCCCTCCCCCCCGTCTTGCCAGCTAAATGGTTGTTTTTGGATATGTGAAAAAATTCACGACAGTACTATATATAACGGAGTTTAAATAAAATCTATCACAGAAAAGTAGGTTTTACAAGATAACGAGTAATAGTCAATCAACTTACATTTGCAGTTGCAGCAGAGAATATCGACGCTTGAAAGAAAAAATATAATGCTTTTTTTAGTGTATATTCTACTAGAGTATACACAAAAAAAAAAAAAAGAGCCAAGCCTTGAAAGAGCCGATGCGATTATCTCCTACTTAGCAAAATCCTATCATAATTCAATTTTACTATTTATATGACAACACTGGACAGCTGCCACCCACAAACATTTGACAGTTCTAGGAAATCAAGTGGCGTCGTAGGACTGCATTGAAAATTTTGCTGCAAAAATGTAAGTATTTTTGGGTTTACTTAATTGTTTTTAACAAGAAGTGTAACGTATAGGTTGACAAAATGAATATGTTGTATTGTTATGCATATATTTGGCATTATTTTACACAAGTATTATTGTTATGATGTTAACGTAAATTTTCTGTAATTTAAGGGTATATTTTTTAATACAAAATGTTTTGAAAGAGCCAATTGTTGAATCTATGAAAGAGCCGTCTCTTTAATGACACGGACATTGGCTCTTTCCATATACTACTAGCTTTAAGTTTAACATTGCCGTCTTTGTTATACCTATTTATTACTATTAATGTTTCAGACTAGAACAACACATGTCATGTCATGTGTTCATGTCTTCGCGAGCCTCAGCACAGAAAAAACGGCAAAGGCCCACCACTGCAGTAATAGAAGAGGCTGTACGAGAAGTGACTGTGGGAAATAAATCCATAAATAAAACGGCATTATCATTTGGTACATAAAGTTCCTATTTGGCGAAGAAGAAAAAGAAGGTAAAAGCAAATCTAGAAAAAAAATTGTTAAGAAAATGACTACAAAAGAAAATATCAGAACACTGAATTCTAAAAATCAGGATAATTCCAGTGACACTAGCGCCGACATGTAATTGCACGATGATACATCATTAACAAGTTCAGATAATGAAATAAATTTATTACAATTTACAAAACGGAATAATAGTTTACAGCAAGATAAAAATTATTGTATTGTGTTTAATGGACACTATTCTAAGAGCAAAGAAGAATAATAGACACATAAGAGTGATTAATTTCTTCTGCCAAAAATGTTTTTAATTGTTATATCAGAGTTACGACATTATTTGAGACTGATATTTATAAAAGTATTGTTAGATAATATGATTAAGATTATTGTAAGATGATTATTTGAAACTGATCAAAAGCTGTGATTTTCACTTAAGTTTAATTTTAATTAGATTTTTAAACCTATTAAGAGATTTTAATTGTTGAAGAACGAATTTGTTTCTACAAAGTGGAATCTGGCTCTTTCATAACACACGGTAGCTCTTTCATTGACAGATTGTTTTGAAAGAGCCGATTTCAATTTTTTTTTTGTAAGTAGCTATATTTCAGATTTTTTACATTGTTACCTATTTTTATTTAATTTGAATACCATTACTATTGAAAACAATCAGACTAAAATGTTTTTTTTTAAACTGGCTCTTTCATGCACACTCTCCCTACTTATCAGCTGCAAACGGTTAAAATATTTGAAATGTATTTTTGTAATTCCAAAATAACAGATTTTTACTAAATGCACATGACAGTATATATGGTACTTATAAAAAACTTTTTTTTTGTCTTTCTGTCTCTTTGTTCCGGCTAATCTCCGAAACGGCTGGACCGATTTTGACGGGACTCTCACTGGCAGATAGCTGATGTTATAAGAGCCACCCGAGTGAAGCCGCAGGCAACAGCTAGTAGATAGATAGATAGAATACTCTTTATTGCACACTATAAAAATTACAGATTTACTAGCTGACCCGACAGACTTCGTTCTGTCAAAAGCTATAGTATAAACTTCACTACCCTACCTACCCTACCTACCTACCTACCTACCTACCCTACCTTCCCTACCCTACCCTACCTACCTACCTACCTATCCTAACCTACCCTACCCTACCCTACCCTACCCTACCCTACCCTATCCTTTCCTACCTACCTACCTAAAACTTTAAAAATAAATAGATAGTAGCCGATTCTCAGACCTACTGAATATGCATATAAAGTTTCATAAAAATCTGTCAAGCCGTTTCGGAGGAGTATGGTAACTAACATTGTGACACGAGAATTTTATATATATGTAGAAAATTTGACAAGGGGGTGACACAATGGGCAGTCTTGGTCTGATAGTTCAACAATATTATTTAATAATAATTTGACGCGTTTCTGTGGTAGCAGTGTAAGTAATATCTTGTATAATATGTCTGTATGTATATTGTATATCCATTGCCGCGTACGGAAGACGGATATTGCACGTCGAAGTTGAACGCCACTGAAATGCTGTAATATTAAAAAGACATTTATTAGAAGCGTTTACATTTTCTCATATTATATTTTGACGAGCGGCCCACCCCTGCTTCGCATGGTTTTTATGACTTGACAAAACATTGTGATTTTTTTAATTATCATTTAGTTTTATATTCATTTATTATACACATGATAGTGAAAATCGCTTCAAAATCCGTTACGTAGATAAGAAAAACAACGCGGTCACACGGACAGACACCATAAATGACTAATTTAGAATATGTATGGCTGTCACACCTGACAACCTCGAACTCGTTAAAAAAATAATTTTCGAACATAGTGCTTGAGAGGAGGAGCTCGTGGCTAAGTAATAACAGCCGCACGGGTCGATTCGTCAGGTTAAGCTACGTTTGCCTGGGTTGGTCCGTGGATGGGTAACCATCTTTACATACCGAGACTCCTCCGTGCCTTGGAAAACACGTTAAGCCATTAGCCCCGGCTGTCAATCGTGGATCTTTGACAGTCGTTACGGGTCGTCAGAAGCCTGAAGCTGCTTTCAGACTACGCTATAATATAATAGCATATAGTATATAGCTCATAGCACAACAATATCGCGCACCATACATTCCAATAATAAATAGTACAGTACAGTGTGAACGTGTCCATATGTATGGTGCGCGATGTTGTGCTATGAGCTATATACTATATGCTATTATATTATATCGTAGTCTGAAAGCAGCTTAAAAGTCTGACAGCCAGTCTTACCAAGGGGTATCGTGTTACCCAGTTACTGGGTTGTGGAGGTCAGATAGGCAGTCGCTCCATGTAAAATACTGGTATTCAGCTGCATCCGATTAGACTGGAAGCCGACCCCAACATAGTTGGGAAAACGCTAGGCAGATTTGAGTGCTTGAGAGCATATTCTCAAAAACTGTCAAAATTTTAACGCATTGTTTGACGACGTTAAATTATTCATGCATTCTTATGATAAAAGAAGAAAAAAAGAAAGAAAAAACGTTTATTTCCTGTAAACATGACGCAAAAAAGAAACACAAACACAAAAAATAAACAAGTTGGGGGGAAAATATGCGTCACATCCACGCAAAACGGCCATCGCTCAGCATAATGCTGCGACCCCATGCGAGACAGAGCCCTAGCGCTGGTTTTCAGCGATAGCCGGCGCTGCCGCGCTGACTTGATGACGTCGACCGGTGCAGCATACAATGAGATAAAAAATAAAATAAACTCACAATACTTATTACTAAATCCATACTTCCATAATCCATACTAATCCATACTTCCATACTAATATTATAAATTCGAAAGTAACTGTGTCTGTCTGTCTGTCTGTCTGTATGTTACCTTTTCACGCTTAAAACACTGAACGGATTTCGATAAAATTTGGCAGAGCGATAGATTGCATCCCAGGGAAGGACATAGGCTACTTTTTGTCTCAAAAATATCCCTATAGGGAATGAAAGTTTGTATGGGAAACCTGTTATTTCTTAAGTTAGGCATATGAAAATTAAAATTTATGCTTTTGGTAACAAACAATGAATTACGTATTTCATAGTTTTTCTGAAATGATCCCTCAAGCGGGTAAAATAGGGGATGATTTTAAAATTCACATGTAATATTGTCATTTTTGTGTAATGACAACTATTTTCAAGAGATTAAAGGATTGGCGGATTGACTTTCTGAGTTTATCTTGGACATTACTGACATGGGTGAAGGAAAAACATCGTGAGGAAACCTGGACTTACAGTTAATATAAGTCTGAAATCGCCAACCCGTCTTGAGCAAGCGTGGTGATCAATGCTCGTGCCTTCTCTGTATGAGAAGAGGCCTTTACCCAGCAGTGGGACAGTTATAGGCTGGTATAATTATTATAAAGGATTGGAAATATAGTCATAGTCCGTATCTGGAGGTGACATTTAGTCTTTATTTCATTATAATCGGTCCACTCCGTCAAAAGTTATCACTACTTGCAACAGGTTGAAATAGAGAGTTTAGTTTTTGCTCGATAGATGGCGCTGTGCAAATGACGCGATTTTCTGAAACGCGATTTTAAGACTTTCCTTCGGATAGTAACTCTCATTCATGCAACGTATTAGTGTTTCTGTTCCCGAGGAAAACAAGAATAACGTTCTTATGACAATAGATAGCGCCACGTGTCTTTGGAATCATGACTGAATTATATTATTAAAGAAACTTTAGTTGTAGCGCGAGCGAAGCCGCGGGTAAAAGCTAGTAAATTATATTTTTCTAAAAAGCATTTTAGAAATGTAATGAAATCGTGCTTCAAAACAAACTTCTAAGAAAGATTATATTCATTTCACTTGAAGGATTTTTCTGCGAAATAGACCATAAATGGTATATAAACTATTCATGTTTACCATTTCAACTAAAATAATATTTTAATGTACGAAAATTATTTATAGCCAAATGGATATTTACTTTTGTCGTCAGATTTTAGTAAAACTTTTACGATTGCGAGTTTAAATTTTTGTGTACATATCATGGACCCATTTGTAAAAAAAAAATATCTGAAAAATTTGAGTAAGTATGTAAATTCCTTTCACATTTAAAATTCATTAAAATAACAAACCATTTTTCGTTCTAAGTGTTTGCATGTTGGTATTATTTCAAACAGAATCATCTTTCTAAAATTATACTTTAAAAATAAAAAATAGCTTTGAAAGCCTTTCATCCCCAAATCGCTTCAAGCCAAACCATTTGTTTTCGTTTTCAATTGTTTCCAAGCTTGTTTATAATACCGTCCAAACCTCTGCCGACAATTACACGCAAAATAAGTAAACAAAACATGAAAATTCGTAAACAAATTAAGGGACCTGGCTCACTACACGACTACGACCAGAGAGACGAGACAAAGTGACGTTCTATCAGCGATAACGAAAATGGAAAAGTCAAAAATTATTGGACTGACTTAAGCTACCGAAACACTTATGTCAGTATTGTGAAATCGTTGTAAAAATACAAAACGCTTTGAAAAAGCGCGTCACTGGTCCAACCAGTCGAATCTGTAAACATCTCACCGTGAAAACTAAGGTGAGGTGAGCTGTCATTCCTTCTGATGATAGGGATTGGCAGCTCACTTCTCCTACATTTTCACAGTGAGATTTTACAGAATCGACCGGCAGGCCTGTGTCGCGCACTCAGCCGGAACGGACAATTAGGAGCACGACCGGCCATCCCAGTTGAAAACTTTGTGTTATTAGGGTAACTCACGCACGTCCGAAAAGGAAGTTTACCACAACTGGTCGGACGGCCGATTGTGCGGTCCAATTGTTTTCTTAGTCGGATCTACTGCAGTGACCAAGATTGCTGAGCGTAGCGTGCGAGGTCCCTTAGTATGAACATCTGCGTCTTGGTCAGAGTTTCTGCGGCCAACGTGGCGATCACGGCCAGTCGTAGTCATGGCCGCGTAGTGTGCAAGGTCCCTAAGGCTTGTAAATGATATTTTTATTTTATAAATTGGTTAAAATTAACACTTTTACACGTCAATATTTTATGAAATCTAGTTAGTTGAGTTCGGTGTTTACCAGCCAACTACTCTGAGAAGAAAAACCGAAACAAACTCAGAAGTACAACAACAACACATAACAACAACATACACAAACAACATATTCACATAAACATACGTTTACGTGAACATATTTTATTAATAACTTTGTGTAGTGTTGGGGTCACCAAGATACAGGCTGTGCCTAGTTTGGGACCCGCTGTTTAATCTGTCTAAGTCTTCTGTTAGTGAGAATGTCATACCATGCTATTTGTATATTTAAGAACTTTGTGTAAGCTACTTAAATGTATTTGAATTTGAAGTCAAAGTCTGTCTTAAAGTCCATCCAATAATATTATTCATAGGAGAACCATGTAGGGCAATATCTGAGGTAGTCTCTTGAGGAAAGCACCACACAGATCTGTGTAGACCTGTCCAGACAATGCACGCATGAGTCAATTATCGTGTAGCTCAACTCAGAACTTATGGAGCAAAACAATCCGATGAAGGTAATATAAGAAGTGCGCCTAATTAAGACTTAAGTCCGTAAGACCATAATCACTCATTTTCCACATGCTTCTAAAGTACAAACAGTTGAAACTTTTAATGAGTTTCTCTTAAACTGTTTACACTTGGACGAGATAAAAGAAAAGTCGTCCGTTCGTTGCTCGCTTTTCTCATTTCGGTGAAAGCTTGGGATTAAGGGAGTTAAAGTGGTATCCTTAGGGTTTTTAGGTGCCGTGTGCAACTGGTGTTTTGATGCAACTAGATATAAATATGCGTAGACGGAATTAAGGTTTTTTTTTTTTTAACTCTTCCCTAGTCGCTGGATTGATGGCGCTGAACTTGTTAAGTTACTGCTAGGAAAGGAACGTCACATAATTTTTTGATTATTTCACTTGGATGTAATTTTGAGATCGTAAAACGAAATGTACATAAAAAAGTAATTAATGTCATGTCATTGTCACATCACATCACAATGACATTTTGAAAATAAATAAATAATAACAAGGAAAAATAAAAAAATATTTACCAGTCTTTTTATGGGTTTTCCACGCCAGAAAGTTATGTCCCAAGAGAAAAAGAAGAGAAGTCTTTGCCTCGTGGATTTGTGTAAAAATGAAGGCATACCTACTTAATTTTCCTAAAGTGTCTGACGAGCGTATGTGACGTGACGCAATGTTTTTTTTTTTTTCAAGCGTTTTGGCTTTGGCACTTAATAACGTAGTCAGTTCAACACCCAGTTTTTTTTTATTCTAGGTACATCGTCTTCACCTGTAAATATTAATTAATGTATACAAACTATTATTAACATTTTAAAAGAGTAAGTATGGAGTTTCTTGCCCATTCTTCTCCATACATAACTACATTTTGGAAGGCGCAACTAGAATCAATTAACTATTCATGTAATTTTTGACGTTCAAAAGTGCATCTTCGTGCCTATTTGAAATAAATTATTTGACTTTTGACACCATCTACAGAGTTCTTGGAAACTATATATTTTTTTAATACTCAAAAAAAGCCTCCCATAAAAAAAAAAATTACGACTTGAAAGAACATCGAGATTTCTTTAATATTATAAATGTGAGTTTATTATTAATGTTTAATACATACACCCAAACGGCATCGAAATCCATTGCGTACCTTACTTTAGAAGGACAACGCGCGGCGGTCACACGAAAAGTAACTTTTATAATTTCAAATAATGTATATGTAGATATAGACGATGACAGGAGAACCAAGGTAACCGACATAGCTCGAAGAATTGCCAAACTTAAGTGACAATGGGCAGGGCACATTGCTCGCAGAACAGATGGCCGTTGGGGCCGAAAGGTTCTGGAGTGGCGACCGCGTACCGGAAGACGTAGCGTAGGAAGGCCTCCCACAAGGTAGACTGATGACCTTGTGAAAGCCGCAAGAATCCGCTGGATGCGGGAAGCACGGAACCGGTCGAGGTGGCGGTGCTTGGGGGAGGCCTATGTCCACCAGTGGACGTCTCTCGGCTGAAATGATGAATGATGATAGACGATAGACGATGACATAACCATTGTTCGGATGATAAATTTCATCATATCATAATCAGCCTAAAATGTTCTCACTGCTGGGACACAGACCTCCTCTCAGTGAAAGGGAGTGGGCCATAATCTACCACGCGCGCCCAGTGCGGTTTGGTGGATGTCACATGTCTTCGAATTTTTGGTTCTAGGGCATATCGGTTTCCTAACAATGTTTTCCTTTGTAGCAGCTCATACTTACGTAAGACATACAACTGAGAGGAGCGCATACGGCCGTTAACCACCGCACGCCCGCGCACACTAAGCTAGCTGATAAGCCGAGGTGAAAGGAATGTGCACTTGAGCCGACCATATCATGGCGCTCGCTTGTCGAAGGGAGCTCGGCACATTCTACCGACATTACCAAATTGTGTTTGTTCTATCTTTATTAATATACCCTTTTTATTTAGTTTTGTCTCGACAAATACTGTATATAAGCAGCCCTTTCCAATAAATGGCACAGATCGTTATTCGTCTTCTTAGTTACGAGTATAACATATACCTCCAAACCTTCACCGTTTTGAGAGCAAGTAAAGTGCCTGCCTGGGGTCGAACTCGCGACCTGCTATTCGTAAGTCGGGGCCGATACTAGAGGGCCACCACTGCCTCCATTTTGATGATAAATTAATTAATAGTTAATTGAGTCATTTAAGTCAAAGTCAAAGCCAAATCATTTATTTCAAATAGGCAAGTAAAATGCACTTTTGAACGTCAAAAATTACTTTAATAGTTAATTGATTCTAGTTGCGCCTTCCAAAAGGTAGTTATGTATGGAGAAGAATGGGCAAGAAACTTCATACTTACTCTTTTAAAATGTTACAGAAACATGAATAAATGCGATAGATACATGGTGCTCACATATATACAAACATTGTATATGATTTCCCTAAAAATTTAACATATAATAAGTCATTGTGCGAGTTAAATTATGTATATTAATCACAGAAAATAAAATTAATATCATAAAAATTATAAATTATACAGTTAAATTAGCAACCAGTTTGATTTTGTCTAGACTCTAAATTGTCCTATAGAGCAGCATTTCGTAAAACAAAATCTACTATACACCTCTGCCCAACTCTTCAAGGAATGCATGCATGATCTTTTATGTTTTGTAAAATCGACAAATGCATCCCTACGCAACCTGTCCACCAATAATTGCCCAACTCATTAACCAACTCATTCCAGAATTTTCATTAGTTAACATCTACACGTGTCTCACAAACTTTAAATTGAGTCCGAACTTCACTACTTAAGCCTGGAGTTAAGTCCAAGTCATTCTCACACACGTACCTTTATTCCCTTTGTCAACATTTTGGGTGCTATTAAACAATTCTACCTCTGTAATACCTACGGTAATATGGGATAAGAAGTTTAAAGAGTTCAATGACCTTTGTCGGGGGATGTGGAGTTGGAAAAATATAGATGCTTGGTTTCAACAGCTTATATACCGTTCAAATAGTAATAACGAAATGGGAGCAAAATTAAACATGTAACTTTTTATTTTATATTTTATTAATCTAAAAGTTATCATATTTCGGTATTGCTAATATGACAGAATTATAACGAACTATGATCTCCAATCATTGGGTAGGTTGTTCGCAGAACGATGGCTTATGAGGCCGAAAGGTTTTGGAGTGGCGACCGCGTACTAGAAGACGTAGCGTTGGAAGGCCTCCCACAGGGTGGACCGATGAAAGGCCTCAGGAATCCGCTGGATGCAAGAAGCACAGAACTGGTCGAAGTGGCAATGCTTGGGTGAGGCCTATGTCCAGCAGTGGTCGTCTTTCGGCTGACATGCTGATGATGATCTCCAAAAGAAAAGAACAATAAGCTTGATTTCTTTCTTGATAATTGATATTAATGATTGACTATCTATAAGGTTTATCCAGCAATGCATCACGATTTAGAGCTGAACATTCGTCTTAGAAACGAAAGTAATACTTTAAAGCCCATGTATAGTATAAATGGCTATCCAAACCAGTGCCACAAAAAATCTATCCCAAAGGCTTAAAAATCACAATAATGTAACTGATTGAGGTCTCCTCGTGAACCTACTTACGTTACTTACTCAAAACATTTAACGAAGCGTCGAATATCGTTCAAGGCAATGAAGGGCACCCAATTATTATAAGTGATAGGTTATCGACCAAAATTGCTCCTAATAGCCAATCCTACGTAAATAGCCGGCCCCAATATACTACGGCGCTAATTTCGGGAAATTATTACAGATATATCAATTATGTGTACCTACCTTATAAATGAAGTACTTTGCCATAGAATAAGAAAACTGTACAGTAAGTCGATCGCCCACTGTTAAGCCCCATTCACACGATGCAAGTTTTTTGCCTGTGGCATACAATAAAATTGAAGCAAAAAAAAAATTACTTGCATAATCTAAACACTTTTTAAACGGTGCAACTATTATTGTTGCTTCAACATATGGTATGTCTCAGGCAATAAATCGCAACGTGTAAATCAGACTTTACGCATTTTAATTCATTTATATTCTATGACTTTCCTCTTTGATTCTAGAATCTATATACATAGAAGGTTTAATTTCCTATCAGCTTAGCAAGCTTTTGTATACAATTATGTGTCATCTCTACAGAATTATGTTTTCCAAATGGAAACTTTACATAAACATTGATTTTAATTTAATAAACAAAACCCGAACTTGTCCATATAAGCTACTAACTTTTACCCGTGGCTTCACCCGCGTGGAAGTCAGAAGAAATCCGTTTAGCCGTGAAGACAGACAGAGTTAAGCTCCATTTACACGGTGCAAGTTTATTGCCTGTGACATACTATCAAAATGAAGCAATAATTGACGGGCACTACCTGAACAACACGTACAATAATTTTTGCACGATACAGCACACAAAAAAATAGCAACTTTTGCTGTATCGTGCAACAATTATTGTATTAGACACAATTATGTATTATGTACAAACACTACTTTGTACTATAGAGCTACCATTTGCCGGGTAATATGTCTTTTATTGACTTGAATGTGCCCTGACGGCTGAGAGTATGTCATGCTCACTCAAATGTCTCGCTGGTGGTGGCGTGTGTGTTGGATCATTAAGTTCCCTTCAAAATGGTTGAGCTAAATGGTGCTGATTCATGCGTCATGTTCGTGAACGGGCACCGTCAGTTGGGACTGGTCATCTCTTAGCTGCCACGGCTTATTTTTATTACGGACGCTTCTAACGTGCATGTCTTTCTACATTATTCTCACATGTATAACTTCAACATGAATGATGTAACCCATATTTTGTAACAATATTTTGTTTTAAAAGAGTGTCCGTGGAGTTTCTTACCCGTTCTTCTCCATAGGAACCTACTACGCTTTGGAATGGGCAACTAGCTTCATCTTTCTGACTGACCGACCCCTTGACAATTCAAAAGTACCTGTAATTGGTTTATTTGAAATAAATGTTTTAAGTTTGAGTTTATTAAACACATGTTTTGACGCAATTATTATTTAAACACAATTATGTATTAGAACAATTATTGTGTAGTATACCCGTATTTACGCTGCAAAATATTATTATTTGGCAGCGTAAATACGGGCAATACTTGAATCAATTGTACAAGGACATGCAACTCTGTGTTAGGACGAGGCAAAACTTGCATGCAATAATCGCCTTGCAATGAAATTGCCTTGGTGTAAGACGCATGCAGTTTTATTGAACGTGCTTTATGACATGCGATTATTGCTCTTGAACGTTCCAGAAACTTGCACCGTGTAAATGGGGCTTAACTTTTAAATTTATAATAATAGTATGAATGAATTGTACAGTGACCAGCCACATCAAGCTACACAAAACTGACAAATTTCTCCAAACGATTTTAAACTTAAAACTTAAACTTTAAAATGTTGGTGATTCAGTTCAAAATCAAACGAGTTTGACATTTTGTGGTAACTTGATGTACTGGCCACCGTACGTATATGTATTTGCAAAAAAATAAACAGATATATTGAATCTAAACAATTGAAACGACAACATAGCCAGACTATCGTTCGAATTCACGGACTACAAACATTTTTATTTTTTTCCTTCGTTTGTTCAATTGTTCTATCCTAGTGAATTTGTTCGGACATTGGTACAATTCAACTCGAACAGAAACTCTTCACAATGACCCCTTGACTTACAACTATATCGTCACAAACCTTCGCGTATGACTTAGACAAGCCACAAATCACGCTTTTATTCTAACGATGTATGGTTCTTCTGCACCAGTGATAACTTTGTAAGCCTTGTGTTATGAATACTCAAAGATAGCACAGACAATTGCTAGTTGAATTCTAGTAACAAAGTTGACATAAAACCTCACCTGGGGTTTAGTGTTTTCGATTTCTAATAGTCTACAATTTTTTTATACAAGACTTAAGAACAGTATAGTTATAAAGTCAGCAATTTAAGATATAATAAACCATAAGAGCAAGCATTACTTACTCAGGCAAATAAGTAATGCCGTCGTAACTTGAAATATTTATACACTTATATAAATGTGAAGCGAAAATTCGTTCTCGTTTCTTATGTGAACACCAGCTTTATGAGATAGTTCAAGCGGTGGTTAAATTATGACACCATCAGTATGTCAAAAATTATCATCATCAATATTCAGCAGACCGCTGCTGGACATATGCCTCTCCAATTGCACGCCATTCAGCTCGATTCTCTGCAACTCTCATCCAGCTGCTACCAGCCACCCTGCGAAGATCGTTGCTCCACCTAGCCTTTTTTTTTTTTTGAGGATGGTAATTCTTCAAATGACCCCTCCCGACCTGGGTGGAGCGGAAGGGAGTGTCAGACTCTTACTGACTTAAAACCCACCCGTGTTCCTTCTTTGGCCCTTTATGTTCCGGGGCAGCGGTACACCTTTCGGACAATCTCGCTCCCGCTCCACCTAGCCTGAAGACGTCATCAGTTCGACGGCTAACTGTCAAAATTATTCAGCATAATTAAATGTTATTTCCCTGCTATTCTGATATCAAAATGTACATTATTCTGACAACTTAACCACATTAGTACATTGTGATACAAGGGTGGAAAGTAGGTTATTGCAAACGAGCTGTCATTAACAAGCCCGAGCCGATGGCGAAGGTTTTTAATGGCACGAGTTTGCAATAACCTACACACCCGTGTATCACACGACGTTTTTCAATACAGTTGTGGGAAAAAGTAAAAAATAAATCAAAGAATTAAATATATTTATCACACAAAAAAAAAAAACTGAAAATGACGCGTTTTTGCAAATGGACATTTTTTTTTTATTACAACGAAAACAGCCTATACAGCCTATTCAATTTTTGACAAATGTTGATGTGAAAATATTAAATTAAAACTGGTAATTAAATATATTAAAATATATTAAACAACCATTTAAAAGACCTTTGAAAATTCAATGCTAAGACGTACGGACTCATTCATTTTTCCTCATAATAAAATGTATCCCATTTTATTCTATGTATGAAAACTTGCTACTAAACTTTTTAAATTGACTTATAAATTTAAAACTCAACCGCAAAAGTAATGATCGAGCTCGTAAAAAAATGTCACGACCGCATAACAGAAAGATGCCTATACCAAAGGTTTAATTTTCGAATCATAATTAAACTCGTAGCCTCTGAAAGTACGCCATGTTTAACAAATGTATTTAAAAACAAATTTCAGGACACACCGTATAAAATACTCAATTCTAGGGTTAAAACAAGAATTTCATCACCTCCACATAAACATTCATAGTCCGTCCATACATTTGATCCAATATTGGAACAACACAACATACATATATTGTTTAATCCGGGAGGATTGGAATCCAATCTGGATGTTGGTAACAAAGAAGCACTCATCTACAATAGTCTCTTGGCATACAATACGAAGACAAACAGATTTGGACCAGGGTTCCGTAACGTTTGGTAATCCCTTAATTTGCATAGTACTGGACAGTCATACGGTTTAAAATTATACGTGTTGTGGAGAGTACGACTAAAAGACTTTTTCACTTCTCATGCTCCAATATAGCCCTACGAAGCTAGACTAAGTGACCACTTTAGTCTCTAGGGAGTGAAAAGTAATTAGTTTTTAATTTCCTTCATGTGACATAGACAAACTCAAACAGCCAGTAAATATACTATTATCTATGGAGTGTGGACCATTTTCATTGCAAAAATGTTGAGAGTATTAGTTCCATGGTTTTTCCGCAAAGAAGGTGGCGCCATGTGTTCTAAATTGTTAATCTGTGACTGGTTTCGAAGAAAAAACTGACCGCGAAAATTTCAGAATTTTTGTCGAGTGTAATTTTTTTCGGTTTTAAATAAACTTATTAAGAATGTCCAGTGTACAGTGAAGAGTTTGACGTCGAGCAAAGAGCAAAAGACATAATAGATAATCTTTTGCCGCCAAAATCGCGGAAGATTTAAGTAATATTTATTAAACGTTTTTGTACTAAATTGACTATTTTTCTCGCACTAAAGTGAAAAGTACAGTTTGCACCTCGAGACTAAACGCCAACTTAATATTCCCCCGGTTTCATTTGACTCCCTCGCACGCTCGGGAGTCAAACCACCTCCGGTATATTATGGCTTCGTTTAGTCCCTCGATATAAAATATACTATTTCTAGCAACGGGTTAGGCCTTCATCTCAACTGACGGTAAGTGATGGTAAGGCCGAAGGTTGAAGCTAGCTTCACCCGGAATCCTTAACCACAAAGGGAAGTTCGAAAGGTTGAAAGTTCCTGGGATGGAAACTTTGGGACCTAGTTACGAGAAAGGTTTAATATTCGCAATTAATTAACATAAAGCAAGTATTCTCCCGAAAGGTTAGACATAGTTAAATAACACACTGACATTTTGCACCAGTTATTTTTCAGTCCCTGGAGGCGATCATCCAATCGCCATCAGGAGTACTAACAGACTACAGACTTGGGCTGGTACTGAGAAAATTCTAGTAAATAAATTTAAAGCAAATAACACTGATCGTCTTGGGTATCGAACTTAGGAATGGAGACACAGCAGTTTTGTAATTATTTATGTTATAATTGTGTAGGATGAAAGGTTAAAGTGAAAATAATTAATATAGCAATAAATAAATATTAGCAATCAGAATGATTTTATCAGTCCACTAGTCATTATAAGTAGAGATCGGATATTCGGATGCATATTCACCTAAAGTTAATTTTTCGCTATTCTAAAGTATGGAAGCGGCTTCTTAAACGATTTTTATTGTAAAAAAAAATCCCGTAATGCCAGGAACAACGGGAATGCATAACTAGTCGAGTGTGTAGAATTTAAGCGACCAAGATTCTTGGATTGCATAACTATTCTGATGCATATTTATTTAAAATTGTGATTTTTACGATCGATACAAAAATGTATTCCTTATAAGCCAAAATTTGAATGTAAGTAGATATATTTACTTACTTTCAAATGTAAAAAAAAACATACGATTCTGTAATCAGAGACCTAACTTTGTAGATCCCAGAACCGCGGGATTTTTTCGATACAAAAGAGCATTCCATATTAGCCAACATCTCAACTTTAGGTGAATATGCATCCGAATATCCGATCTCTAATTATAAGTTAGCCTCTTGGTTTAACCACGTGAATGAACCAAGTGGTTTAATCGTCATTCATTTGTGGCAAAAACTAATAAAACTAAACATTTTACAAAAGCTTGAAAATACATAATAATAACGAGAAAGTACTTTATTGTCACAATAACTGTAGTAGTAAATAGGATAAACTGAATTGAAATTGAATATCAAACTAAATCTTTCAGAAAAATAGAAGTTAATAAAATAAGCAACAAGTTTGCCCTAAACAAAATAAAGAAAATGACACACTATTATTGTTGAACAGTTCCCACATACATTATTATTTTATCTTTACGAAGAACCAGTTATACTCAATATTTTTCAACGGGAACCTTGTTATTTCACTTGGTTCTAGGGGAATAAAGGTTAACTTTTCACAGACACACAAGCGTAAAGACAATATTTTTGTAATTCATCCTCGTTTCCCTTAGCTTCCTGAAGTTGCCATACAAAAAAAATCACTGAACAAGGAGTTTTTAAGCGACCAGACCTTTTTACCTTCGGAACCACAAAAAAATGTTCATACATTCATCATATCGCCGTTTTTGCGAAAACCCAGTGTACATAAATTATTTAAATTAAAAAACAAAGTAACAGGTGACCCTTTTAAACCCTTTAAAGTATCGTACCTCCAACAAAAATAAATTTGAAAACGTTACGAATGGTAGAATCTAGATCAACGGTTTTTTTGTCTGGCTTTGACAATAAATTGCTGACAAGAGACGGAGTTCAGTTTACGTTGACATATCTTTAGTATCTCGAATTTGAGCTGCCTCCGATTTATTATCAATAAGGCTAGGTTATCGTGGGTGAATGGCGTATGTGAAATTCTAAAGGGTATATCAATATTGAGCATAA
Source organism: Dryobota labecula (assembly GCA_947523025.1). Lineage (NCBI taxonomy): Eukaryota > Metazoa > Arthropoda > Insecta > Lepidoptera > Noctuidae > Dryobota > Dryobota labecula. The sequence continues at coordinate 9,376,954 of OX383305.1, read as the reverse complement.
AACATTTTCTATATTCTTTGAAGCTCACTCGCTGAAAGAGTTTTTATTTAAATACTGTGACGTGAATTGATAATCGTTTTAAATTCGGTCTAGTAATTTCGTAGATAATCCCGACTGGTTTATTTACTGGTGAATGCGCCCAAACTGTAATAAAAATCACTAGCTAGTCCAGGAATATTAGTCAATTAAGGGCAAGAATCTTGAAATGAGAGATAGTCAGCTATAAACTTGTATAAACCTTTATTTTGGCGCCCTAAAACTTGTCTCAAAACCTACTTATGGTAGGGCGTCCGCGACTATAGATATTCCAAGGTCAAAGGTCAAAAAATCGATTTTTTACACATTTATTGCAAATCTCTCCTTTCCAATGGGTTTTATGATATTTGGATTGTAATCAGAACATACTTAGTGACATACATAGTGTCAGCATTTACAGTCGTGGGCGCAGAATCGGGATACGGGTAAATGATTGAAATAGCTTTTTTAAGATAAAAGTTTAAAAAAAATAAAAAAATTGATACAGAGTCAATTACTAACACTGCTGTACTAATTAATACTTTGAACTTAAAAGGAAACACTGAGCAGTTCCTAGGCCAGTATGTGTCCCGACCACGTCTAAACGATCACTAGAGTCCGCACAACGCTAAACAAAGGCTCTTGTGTTTCATTTTAAGTGCATACTCATGAAAAATCCGACAAGGCATCCTACATGACACACGTCTTCGTATGTAAATCTGCAATACCAGATATTTCTCACACAGAAAACTACCGTTCGGTCATTCTGACTTACTTAGCTTAACTAAGAAAGACTCACAAACTTCTCTTATTACCAAATTATCAGTTTAGCTAGGTCATTTAATCGTTATGGCATGTTATCATCATAATCAATTTATTTGTTTACATTATAAATCAGTCTGTTCAGATTAATCGGGATTACACATTGACCTCGAATGATACTCAAACACTGCTTCGCGTTCTGCCCTCTATCTCGAAAATGGTTCAAGATATAAAAAGAAATCTAAACGTAAGTTGTACAGAATTTAATCCTCTACAATATTTATAATAAATACAAATAGCATAAAACCCGTAGGAAACGAGATATTTGCAATAAATGTGTAAAAAATCGTTTTTTTGACCTTTGACCTTGGAATATCTAAAGTCACGGACACCCTACAATAAGAGACAAGGTTGTGGCTTGGTTTTGAGACAAGTTTTAGGGTGCCAAAATAAAGGTTTATACAAGTTTATAGCTGACTATCTCTCATTCCGAGGTGAACCCCTAATTTTCCTGGACTAGGCGTATTAACATTATCGAACATGCCATACTGAAGTATTTATCAGAAATAGAGACTATAAAAACCATGTTATTCCTCCTACAGCATAAAACACTGCTTGAAGCGGCTTCACTGTACATTTTCTGCGGCATTTCCCACAATTTATAGGCAGGGGCTGTAAAGTCGGTACACAAATAATAATATATTGCCGTGTAGCAAATAAGGGCGTTTGGTTTTATGATAGCAAGCAAATTACAACAGTCGATCGTGGTGCACGGAAAACGGTAATCAAACCAGCGCCGCTCGGCCCTAGAGGGTGTGGTACACGTTACAAGAGACAGCGATTTAAAAAAATGGTCCTTAAGTACCTTTAGGTACACACACACGTTTTTCTTGCCGTGAAAAACTATGCTTTATTCGCCGTGTGTAGGCACGATCGTCAGTGTTGTATGGATCACTATGGAAGCCTGTTGACAAACAGGTTTTTTCTACGTCGCAGTTTATAAGCCGTACCGTAAATAAACCGTGCCATGTTAAAGGGCCTAAGAGTTTTTGTTGAAAGTAGCAGCAGTTTCCGTAATAACCCATACTGTACCCCGCCGTAAATATGGCACATTGAGTATTCGAAAAAGTTAGACGTTGTAGAGTGCCTCTCTTGTTGTCTCTGTCACTCACTTCTCACTAAGCATGCATGTGTCATGTCTGTCACCTATGTGACTGCCTCTTTCTAACCCCTGGTACACACGCAGCTATAATCTCTAGCAACTCACTGGAGATTTCAAAATCTGACGTCCACATGCAGATTTTAGCATCGCTAGCGACAAATTAGCTGTCAAAATCTGTGTGGACGTGAGGTTTTACAATAGCAAGCGAGGCAACTACAACAAATTCGCTGCGTATGTACCTAACATAAGAGCATGCATGTGTATGCATAGTATATGAGTTTACGATTAAAGAACTTTGAAGAAGCAACTTCACCAAGTTACTAGTAGCAGTTAGTCCCGCACGTTAGCAAAATGATAACCTCGCTAACATGCTCATAGTTCGTACAAATACGAGCGAGGATCATACAATTAACTAAGTAAACAGCTTATAACTTAAAACTCGTGCTCACTACATGGTTGTTGCAGCGCTGTCTGCAATGCGGGGAATTATAGCCCTCGGTCATAGCAAGTACGGACTTATTCGATCCAATCCCGATGTAATCTGCCTCCAAATTGCCACATTCGTGAAAAACTACACTAGGGCAGGAAACAGTGATGTAAACTTGTAATTAAGGAAGTGTTTTGAAGAGGAATAGCTGTTTAAATGATCGGGAACGAGTATCGACTTAAGTAAAGATAATTTGATTTATAATTGCGCGCCACTCAGCTGCTTGTTCAATGGTGAGGGGTGCACAATTTTAAATCATAGTTACGATCTATCACTATGCAACAAACATTTTAGGGCTTATCTTTTAAACGCATTTCAGTTTTGAATTGCCGTTAAGTTCTATGTTGTCGCTGTTACCGTGTATTGCAAGAAAAAATTAATGAGAACGACGGGATATCGTTTGATAATAAAATGAGGATTAGACTCCTTCTGTATCCGTGTCAGAAATAGTACATTATTGTAAAGGCCGGAAAATAGGCAATTGCAGGACGAGTATTAATATTTATTTACTTCAATCAACTTTGGATCATAGGTACAATCAAACAGAATTATAAAATCACTAACACAATTAAAATAAACATCACAATTAAAATTAAAATCACAATTAAAAATTAAAATCACAGTTAAAATTAAAATTTTAACAAAATTAAATCAAATTAAAATCAACATCGCAATTAAATTATTATAAAATTAAAACAATATCTTAACATTAGTCAGGACGTGAACCATGCAGCAGTGGTTCACGTACTGACAGTCGAAACGTTCAGCAAAAGCCTTCAGGATACTGTTGCGGTCGCCTCGCACCCTAAGCACCAGGGATGTGCACCGCTTGCGCATGACTGCGTAGAAACAATCCACACGCGCCTCGGCAAACATCCCCGATGCGCTACAGAAGCGAGGCAGCCCCAAGAGTACCCTGAACGCGTTATTGTATTGGACACGTAGAGCGCTGTACTGTTTCCGCGTGTAATCCATCCACAGACTGCCGGTATAAAAGGACGTACAAAATGCCCTAAATAGGGCTATTTTGACGCCCCTCGAACACCGAGCAAATCTGCGAGCTATCATATTCGCACGAATAGACAGCGCCCTACGTTCCCTTTCAATGTCTGAATTGTCTTCCAGGTCTGAGGTTAATAAATGTCCAAGATATTTAAAAGTATTTACTCTATTTAGTATTAAGTGGGCATCCGTTGAGCTTAATTGCCGGCAAGGACACTTCCTCTTGGCCCGAAAGACCATGCACTCGCTCTTTTTCGCATTATACAACAAACCATGTTCCTCCGCATACTTTTCACAGATGCGAATCATTCTCGACAGACCACAGACAGAGGCGCTCAGCAGCACCATGTCGTCCGCGTAACTGATGTTGTTAAGGCACACACCTCCAATTTGGCAACCGACATGCGTGCTGCTGAGCCTCTCTATCAATGCATTAACAAATAGGTTGAAGAGCTTCGGTGAGGTTATCCCCCTTGCCTCACGCCGCACTCCAACCCATATGGAGTCGAGTGAGCCCCCGACCATCGAACAACATTGACCTGATTGTTGTACCAGTATTGGAAGACACGGATCAGTTCGTCTGGCACTGACGCTTGTTGCAGCTTTTGCACAGCAGATCATAGCAAACCAAGTCAGATGCCTTCGATAAGTCGAGGAAGCATGCAAAGACAGGTGTGCTTCTATCAGTGTAGTACTTGACAGTCTGCTTTAAACACAATATAGCTGTTTCTGTAGAGTGACCAGCTTTGAAACCAAACTGGTTATCATGTAGGTTCAAGTATTTATCCAACTCTGTGTTAAGCAAACTGTCAAGCACTTTTGAAATAACAGTGGCCAATGAAATGGGCCTATACTTATTTTTATCGCTGACGAAGGCCTATGAGAAAAGGTTGTATGAAGGCCGAGCCGTAGGCGAGGACCTCACTAATACGAGACAGGCAATTGCCATTTCCGCCGAGGCATATATAGTGCTTTTCTCAAAAGAATGCAGGGAAATAAAACATTGCTGGTGCGCTGTAAAATTGCTGGTGCGTTGAAATGTTCCAAATTCGAAAAACGCTCCTGCAATGGATTTGATTTTCTTTGTCCGTAAATGCGATACTTCGCGTATTTTTTTTTTTTTTTCTAAAATAATGACAATATTTCCATGCATGTTTGAGAAAAGGTATTATAAAGATAATGGTTGTTAGTTGAAGTGAAATTTACTGAAAACTGCCTGTTTGATGTTGGGTTTTCTTTGACATATGTACTTTAACAACTAAACAGATATTTTCCTTCATAATCCCACAGAACACGAATCATGAATCTTCAAATGAATGTTCTATATAAAATACAGCATTAATTACAAAGGTGCGGTAGACACCATCAAACTTTCACCTGTCCCATACAATACTTCAATAGTTACTTGACCCAAATATATGGGTCAGCTACAGCGGCGAGGTGTCAATTTTTGTAAGAGAGAAGCCGAAGCGAAGCCGATTTTAACTTACATTATTAATAAAGTAAAAATTAATTTATTAACTTAAAAATAAGTTGAACAGGTGAAAACTAAATAAACTGTGCAAAATTCCTTCATCTCGGTCTCGCTGACGCATTTTTTATCTATCTCTATCGTAAGAATCGTAACCCGTTGTACACCCAGCGGCTTGCTCTCGTCCATATCGAGCGGCCACGTGACCTTAAGTGATGTCATGACGGGATCACTATTGTATGAATTTTCAGACCCAGATTATGACGTTTTGGCGTCTGGTTATTTTAGAAGGAAAAAAAATAGTGAAAACTAAGTAACTTAAAAGCGTTCGGTCACAATGACGCGAGTTCTATGATTTTTGCTCACCCAAAAAGTACATATATCACAGTATACATATAGCTCATGGAAAGCGTTCGGTGACGATGACGCGAGTTCCATGATTTTTGCTCACCCAAAAAGTACACATATCACAGTATACATATAGCTCATGGAAAGCGTTCGGTGACGATGACGCGAGTTCCATGATTTTTGTTCACCCAAAAAGTGCTCAACGTGCCTAAAGAAGTTTTCACTTCATAAAAATGTTGTTGTTATCCAAAACTAAAAATAGGCGTTTTTGTTGTTTGAAGAGTAGGTAACTATATTTTTTGACATTAGTATGTGACTGCGCCATTTTTCAATAGTGTTACAGTTGCTGATGATGCGAACCTCCGAAGGGAAACTGGTAGGAATCGTGTTGTATGGTGCTTTCGCCACTGGTCGGCTGATATTTTTTTCGTGATTACAATGTTGGTCCCATGGAGTAAGTTGTTCAGCTTGATTGTCTGTACCACACTCTTAAATATGACCACATTTTTCTGAAACATATGCTATATACCTACTGAAATCGAAGGTTAGGTACAATTCAAAAACTTCAAGGTACAAATTTTACTCCACAAAATGAAGTAGCAATAAATTAAAGCCCACCCAAATTTGATTTCGGTGGCAAATAAAAAGGGAAATTCCCTCAAATCATAACGGAAGATGGAAACATTCTCAAAATAAATTGAATGTAGGTAATTTACGAAGGAAAATTTAACCTTTGTTTATTCACATTATACAGTTACAAAGAGGTAGATTTATTTTACCGTGAAGGGTAATTTTTGCTTCGAGATTTTTCTTCTTACTCGTGTGTTTAGTGGATGATGAGATTAAATAAGCTTACGTTCCTACATTTCTTTTGTTACATTAAGAATTTCTTAGTGAAAGTAAATATAGGATTGGTTCGCTCTGTTATTGCTTAGTGTATTTGCTAAAGCACTGGTACTTTTTCTTTTCGTTTTGACGGTACATATATACTGTTTGGGCCCTTTAGGTGGCCATATTTTTTTTTTAAACCTTGCCCCACACCAGGAATTTATTGCGGCATATATCATCAAGGGTGCAGGTGAACAGACAATTGGAACACGTTAGGGCCGGTTTTTTGATCGCTAGTTAAGTCGAATAATGGTTAAAAATTGCAACAAATGCTTAAGTTTCTGCAAATTCTGTTTTTCGATCCCTAGTTAACACGACAAGTGGTTAATTAAATATGTAACCATTGGTCAAAATATTTAACCACGGCTCCATCAAGGGTTTAGCAAAATGGCGGATAGTATTAACTCTTGGTCGCAATCGGCTGTGTTGTCGTGTGATTTTATTTTAATTAAATGTGTGTTTGAGTGTTTCCGGTTTTATTATGGATTTAAATATATTAAGATACTTTGATATATGTCGGAGATGTAAATAAAACATATTTTTTTTTTAATTCTTTCATTTATAGAAAAGCTTTTTCTAAGAGCAATTCATGGAACTTTATCTTAAATTGAATTTGTAGGTGTTCTTTCTGCTGGTCCATATATAAATTATGTTTTTCTTCCATTAGAGAAATATTTTCCAAGTCCATCCCTCTATTTTCTTTTAAATTTTGATTGTGCTCGTGTTCTGCATATTTCTCTATTTTTTCTTGCCGTTTTTTATTGATTGTTAAATTTCATAATTGTTACCTACCTATGCTGCCATCTGTGCATTTTTTTTTTTCAAGACTAATTATATTTTGTTCGAGTTGAAACCATGCCCAAAGCAACCTGCTACCTACTAATATGTAGGAAGGAGGACATTTTGGTTGTGAAACGTGAAATGTTTTTAAATTTTCATCAGCGAAGAAAAGAAAAAAAGAAGAAAATTAGGATAAAAAGAGAGAAAAAAACACAGAAAGAGAAAAACTAGTACTATTTGACGACTTTGACATTAAACGTGCACGTTATACGTCAAAATGCACGCGTATTACCATATCAAAATAGTGACTCCCAACTCTTCAAGCGGTAAGTTAGTGTCCATTGCAGTGGCAACATTGTTAACAATTGTTAATTCTAACCATCGTTCAAATGGGGATCAAAAACCGTAACCTTGAGTTAACAATTGGTTACAGTCTTAAGTATGGTCAAATGGTTAGCTTGACTATTACTAGAGATCAAAAAACCGGCCCTTAGTCATAGTCTGCTAAAACCCAAGGTTACAATTTGATATACTACAAAAGTTAGTTCAAATACCCTTAATACCCTTGGGGTCCGAGATATTTAAATTATTTTTTGCCAATCTTTGACTAGCTATAGTGACTAGCTATAGTGTATAGTAGCTATTGCATATTTTTTGATTGAATGTTCGTATGCAGACGGTATACTTATACTTTATACGGTATTAGATATAGGCAGTTTAATTGAGTGTCGTTTTATCGCCTCCATCCTGTATACCTATAGATTTGATAGTATTACGAACCCTTTAGCGCGAGTCCGTATTTGCCCAATAATTGTATTTAAACAGGGTTTTTCAATAGGGACAAGGTATCTTTTGACAGCTGATGGCGGCCATATTAGATTGTCTATTGGCGCGAATTTTTGACAGATGAGTCATTAAATGTTCGGCGTATAATAAGATGAGACGCTATACTGTTGAACAGCGCGTTGAAATGATCAAAGTATATTATCAAAACGGCAAACGGCAATTCAATTCGTCAAACATTTCGCATTTTCAATTTATTGAAAGATATATTTTAACGGGTTCCTGATTTCAAGATTCGGGGACAAGACATAGCCTCCAAGATCATGCGATCAACGACCCTTGATTATTTTTTGTGGACTTACGTGAAATCATTAGTGTACGCGAACAAGCCAAGAACTGTCGAAGATCTAAAGAATAACATCACAGGCATCATCAATGAGATAGAGGTGCCATTATGTCAAAAATAGATGGAAAATTTAAACTCACATATTCACGCTACCATACGAAATCGAGGTTTAAATTTTATGGTATTCCATACATAATGTCAAAATGTAAAACTTCAAAAAAAAAAACTAATTGTACTTAATCAATGTGTTCTTATTTCAATTCAAATATACCCGGCCCCTATACAAAAACCCTGTACATGATAGGCACGAAAATATCTGCTATTAATATTAAAATTGGTACAACAATGGTACAACTTTTAACGTTATCGGCCCGAGTCGAAAGTTTTCGTTTGTTATTGATAGGTTTTCGGTCCCGCATTTAATCTTGAAAATAGAAAGACCTTTATGCCCGGGTTACACGAGGCTAGTTTTTTATGCTATACTCCATCTACTACAGCATTAGACAAATAAGGGCTAAATAACGACAGTTATTGTGTAATATTGCTGAAATTACTGCACTTTAGAGTTATTTTTTTTAATGTAAATGGTAAATACAATAGATTACAGTGCTTTGTATTTTATCGTGAAATAACGGAGTTTTTTAAACGTTACATCGAAATAACGAAAGGGTGAGAATAGTTATTTGTCTAATGTTATAATAAATGGAGTATAATAAATAATAATAATAATAACCCCACCGCCGTATCTCTACGTTGACGTCGTGGTGGGGCTTGCGCGCTCCGAACTCTAGGTCTGTGCCGGTAGAGTTTACTTTGCCGGAACATGTCTAGGGTGAGGAGCCAGACCAAGAGAGATACAGAAACCCGCAGGGCAGCATGTGGCGAGCTGTTGGGCAGTTGCGACCCCACGGTAGTGCCCCTATCTCCCGGGTATCCACTTCATTGTGCGTGGTCCGACATGCACTTGGCCGGTTTTTTTGCAGCTGAATACCAGTATTTTACATGGAGCGACTGCCTATCTGACCTCCACAACCCAGTAACTGGGTAATACGATACCCCTTGGTAAGACTGATTGTCATACTTTCGGGCTTCAGACGACCCGTAACGACTGCCAAATATCTACGAATGACAGCCGGGACCAACTGCTTAACGTGCTTTCCGAGACACGTAGGGGTCTTGGTATGTAAAGATGGTCACCCATCCACGGACCAACCGCGGCAAGTAACAACAAGTAACAACCTGATCGATCGAACCGTGCGGCTGTTATTACTTTGCCACAAGGCCCTTCTCCATTCTTTCGTAATGCTACTGGTTTAAATTTTCCTAACATCCTATAAATAGCTCCAACATGTGCCAAGCCAAGATATTTGCTTGCTATCCTAGCTTCAAAAAACATAGCCTCGTGTAACTCGGGCATTACATTATAACTATAAAACAAATGAATGACGGAATTTATTTAGGGATCTGCCTTCGGTGAACGTATTTTGCTTTGAAGTTTGAACGATTCTGAATTGACGTGTAAAACAATTGACTGTTGAATTTATTTGTCTGTATTTCTGATACCAGGCGTAAATGAAGTGGAACTAATAACAATAGATTTAGTTTAGTTTAGTTTAGGTTTTCATTTGCACACAATGGTGCCGATTCCCTTGTTCACAAACTAAACTAAATTTAGGTTCAGTGCATCTTTTTCTCACTATTTCATTAAGAAAAGGACAGAAGATAAATTTTAGTTTAGTCCTGTCAAATTAATCAGCGCCTGTCACTACTCCATACAAGTTTAGACGTGATTAAAAACTTGCCGACTAAAATTACGTCAATTTACGTCAAGCGCTGATTAATTTGACAGGACTAAACTAAAATTTATCTTCTGTCCTTGTCTTAATGAAATAGAAAGAAAAAGATGCATTGAACTTAAATTTAGTTTAGTTTGTGAACAAGGGAATCGGCACCATTGGTGCCGATTCCCTTGTTTACAAATTTAAACTAAACTAAGTAACTGTCACTACTGAAATAAAAAGATGCACTGAACTTAAATTTAGCTTAGTTTGTGAACACGGGAATCGGTACCAATCTTCAAGCCTACTGATAAACTTTTTTTTTATTTTTTTATTATTCTACTATGAGTTTGCTCTTGACTTTAGTCTAGGTCTGGATGACAGAGACAAAGTCTACGATGGAGTGAGCTTACCCAGAAGAAGCCTGTTCACTCTCACTTTGAATAGATTAGGGTTGTATGCGTTCGGAAACACAGACGCAGGCAGAGAGTTCCACTCCTTTGCTGTGCGCATCATAAAAGACGTTTGAAAACGCTTAGTGCGAGTTGGTGGAATATCAACTAGGTAGGGGTGGTAACTTGCAGTGCGTCTAGATGTCCGATGGTAGAAGGGGGCCGGTGGAATGAGGTCGTGGAGTTCATGGGCACACTCTCCGAAGTACAATCTGTAGAAGACCGACAAGCAGGCAACCTTGCGGCGATGAGCCAAGCTGTGAAGCTTGGCATCCACCAGTTTTACGTCGCCAATGAGCCTCTTAGCTCTGCATTCAACTTCTTAGGAATAAGAACAAAAGTATAAAGTGCAACACCTTTTTACCAGTCAGTAAATCTTGCCAGATGATTTGTCATTTAATTTATTTCGTCGATATGTAATATACTTAACAGCCTTAGGTATTGTACTTTATAGTCGACTAGCAACTGTCCGCAGCTTCGCCCGCGTAGCATTTTCTAAAAATAAAAATAAGCCTAAGTTAATCCATATAATATGATGTATGTTGACTTGAAAGAGCATGGCAGTTGAGAGTATGTCATGCTCACTTAAATGTCTCACTGATGGTGGCGCGTGTGTTGGATCATTCGGTTCCCTACAAAATGGTTGAGCTGGATGGTGCTGATCCACGCGTCATGTTCGTGAACGGGTGCCGTCAGTTGAGATTGGTCATCTCTTAACTGCCAGGGCTTATTTTTAATTTTATATTTTGAATTGTTTTATTAGTTTTTACATTGTCTCACATATAGAAGCAACAAGAATAATGTACCCAGGATTTTGTAATATCTTGATTTAAAAGAGTGTCCTTGGAGTTTCTTGCCCGTACTTCTCCATAGAGATCTACGTTTTGAATGGGCAACCAGCTTCAACTTTCTGACTAACTGACCGACTCTTTGACAGTTCAAAAGTGCCTGTAAATGGTTTAATTGAAATAAATGCTTTGAGTTTGAGTTTGAAAAGTAGATTTTTTGTTCTAAGTACCGTATACACTTATCTACATCTACATCTACACTATCTACACTATCTACACTTCTACATCTACACTAATATTATAAAGAGGAAAGATTTGTACCTATTTTTGTATGTTTGTATGTTTGTAATGAATAGGCTCAAAAAGTACTGGGCCGATTTAAAAAATTCTTTCACCAATAGAATGCTACATTCTTCCAATTTGACATAGGCTACATTTCATTTTGAAAAAAATTAGGGATCCTTGGTAAAATTTGAACAATGTAACCGAAGGTGTAGAAAAATGAGTCTTAAAATGTCTTTCGTCGAATGCGCTGCCGAAACTATTAGCGATAGAACAAAATAATGTACAACAATATTGAAGAACATCATAATGTCTACAAAAAACTCCGCGGTAGCATATGTCCAACTATTGTAGTTATGTCACTACAACAACTTTTTTCATTTTAAACATTAATGAAAATGCTAACCAAATTCAAACCATACTATTTATGTGTTTATATTAATCCTTATCCAAATAAATTATTTTATGGTCAAGACCATTTAACTACCTATAAAATAGTTTTTAAATTATTTAAATTGGACTTTCCATTCAAAAGATATTACGAATTAAAAAATTCAAACAGCAGCCGTTCTTTGTCCCTCAAGAGGAATAGTCGTAACATGGCCGGTTTTGGAGACAAACGTGGCCACCATTTTTTTTGCAACACTCCGTGAACGAACAATTTTTGTTGGCTTTAACTCATTTTCGAACACCCAAACTCGTGACTGGTTTTTTGTTTCGGGTTCTTACGCATATATCCAGGATTCGTCACCTGATACGATGTTGTATACAGCATTTGAGGATCCTGCGTGGAATCTTTCGAGAGTTCTGACGCACCAAGTAACGCGAACCGCTTTTTGCTCTTCACAGAGCGAATGCGGTATCCATCGGGAAAACAACTTTTTTACACCTAATTGTTCATGCAAGATTATTTGTATTTGACTCATGCCAATGTCTAAAGTTGCCTGAATTTCGCGGTATGTCACATGTCGATCTTTCTCAATCAGCTTACGCACAGCATCAACGTTTTCTTGGGTGACTGCAGTTTTTGGACGACCTTGACGGGGATTATCACTGAGCTTGAGCTGAATTTCAACGTGGACGTGCCACGTTGAAATTCAGCAAACCAGCGATAAATTGTGGTTTTGGATGGGGCTTCATCACCAAATGCAGAAATCATCCGGTCAACACACTGTTTTTGTGTTAAACCACTTCGAAAGTCATAATAAATCATCGCTCTTGAATTTTCTCGAGTCAATTCCATTTTCTCAACGACTAAACAAGTTTGACAATACCTTGTGACAAGACCGAGAATCTTTTCTACTATATAAAAATAAGTCGGGTTTTCCTTCCTGACGCTATAACTCCAGAACGCACGAACCGATTTCCACGGTTTTGCATTCGTTGGAAAGGTCTCGGGCTCCGTGAGGTTTATAGCAACTTTTTTTTTTTTTTTAATGGTTGTTACGAAAAATTAGGGTAGGGTAGAGTAGGGTAGGGTAGGTAGGTAGGTAGGTAAGGTAGGGTAGGGTAGGGTAGGGTAGGGTAGGTAGGTAGGGTAGGGTAGGGTAGGTAGGTAGGTAGGGTAGGGTAGCGTAGGGTAGGGTAGGTAGGTAGGTAGGTAGGTAGGTAGGTAGGTAGGTAGGTAGGTAGAGTAGGGTAGGGTAGGGTAGGGTAGGGTAGGTGGTTAGGTAGGTAGGTAGGTATGTAGGTAGGTAGGTATGTAGGTAGGTAGGTAGGTAGGGTAGGTAGGTAGGTAGGTAGGTAGGTAGGTAGGGTAGGTAGGGTAGGGTAGGGTAGAGTAGTGGAGTTTATACTATATAGCTTTTGACAGAACGAAGTCTGTCGGGTCAGCTAGTATAGATATATTTTTCTACTCTAGTATAAAAATATATTTTATACCTGAGTAGCTAACCACAAGATGGAATAAATCCCTTATCCATGTAAGTTCATCTAAAGAGCTTTCTTCGATATAACACATATTATAGAAACTTATTAAAACCTTAACTTATCTTACCTTACCTTAATATAGAACCTCTAACGTATAAAATCATTTAACCCCATCGAAACTTCTCAGGAATTTCTATCGCTCAAGGCAGCTCTATTAGTTTTGTTATCATAAATAGCACTTTGAAGACGTGCCTAATAAATATAGGTATATAAAGTAGCTATAGTTATTGTATAAATATCCCTTCTACATATAACCCAGCTGTTCACTTTTGCTTTCAAAGCAAAAGTGAACAGCATCTTCTGGGCTTGCTCGTGCCATTGTAGACATCATCCATCCCTTTCAAGAAAGCAATAAAAAAAAAATGAGCCACTTTCAATTACATAAAGGTACGCTAACACGGGCAACTAAAATTGCTCAATCCTGGTCAATTCTCGTCAACTATGACGTCACGACTACATCCAGCAATTTAGGGCGATGGCAACATGTAGCAACCTGTTGCCAGAGATACGGCCACACAATACCATGCAATATGGAGCACCCTTACTAAACTTAAAAATAGGCAATACAAGTCAATACACCGACGACACACTTGTACTGTACTGACTCTCGCAAAAACGAGACGTAGTTATAAGTATAAACGAGATAGAAAGAAAATTGACAAAAAATTTCCAAACCGATTGGATATTCGGCAACGCATAATTGCGACATTGAGAAATGTGAAATATATGGAGCAATATGAAGCAATAATCCCGAAATAATTGTCGCATTTTATTGTTGTTGCTCCAGATTGCTCCACTTAATTGATCCAGATTGATCCATTAGTGTTGCCGAGCGATAATTTCTCAAAAAATTGCCCTTGTAAGAGCACCTTAATGTAACCTCAATTCCAGCAAACTCAAAACAGAATAAGTACCAACCTAAAAGCTTGTTAGTTGTTTTTATCATTCTAAATTCAACTTAGTTCCTATACAGCCAATGTGACATTTACATGGGAAAGTAATTTATGGTAATAATCTAGTCTTCATTTATTTGATTTGCTTATTTAGTTAGTATGTATGTATCTATGTATCTATTATAGGATATTGTACTGTTATACTTTTTATTTTTGTACCAATGACAACCCCATTTTATGTCCAGAAATTCTCTGTCCATGCCAAGGTTGCCTAAAGAGATCGCAGTATGCGATAAGGCCGCCCATTGTATATTTTATAGTGTATAAGTTTTTATTTTCTTTTATAATGTGTAATCTGATGTACAATAAAGTATATATAAATAAAATAATAATGTAAGTGCTATTTTAAAACTGACTTAAATGACCATCCATAGGTACCACAGTTTGTTTATGTTGCAGGTGGCTTTATATTATCAATTATTAATAGTTACGGGAATACCAGGAAATTATTCCAACGATACTCTACTAGATTAAATTAATTGATGTGCAACAATTTTCAGTCTGTTTACCTATACTGCACGATATAAATATTTTTTTGCAAAGTTTTATTTTATTTCATATTTAGCCTAGTGGTGTGACCGTCGGATTGCTATTGCGATGGTCTCGATTTCGCACCCAAGGACTTTTCGGATTCATGTGCGTATTGTATAATTATATTATCACTTGCTTAAAAAATCGTGAGGAAACCTCTTCTCGATGGCCAAGTCGGAGGCCCATGGGTAGCATTAAAACCATGGACCGATATCGATATTCGAAGAATACCGATATTTTAAAGAAAATACCGATAACAGTATCGACATCTGGCATAAATATTCGTATTTTATATCAGTAATTTGAGTATCGGTATAAAATATCGATAATTATATCGATACTCAGTATTGATATCAGGCTACAATGTGACGTCACAGAATATTTATTGATGATTCTTCAGTCACGAATCATATTTTGATCAAGATACAACCTGACGCTGACCTGCAAATTGCAAAAACGCAAAAAAAATAATAATAACGGTATTATATGTATACCCAAATAACGGTATTTATAGCGATATTTTTGTATCATGTATCCAAATTATATCGGTATTCAGTCCCTGATTAAAACTCCGACACCAGGTCACTAACCTCACGAAAATAAGAAGATTCGATATTTTTTAATTGTTACCGTTTTAATTTAGGGAAAATTTTGACATAATACAGAAGCCAAAACTTTTGCAACAATTAACCCATCAAAATAAACTTTAAGACTTCTTTCACCGTTTAGCTAATTATCGAGTTTAATGACTAAAGTTTTATACACAAAGGTACGACCTAAACATGAAAAACCGCTCCAACACCGCATTTTGAACGTAGAACGCGATTGATCGGAATCACGGCGCAACTTTGCGGCCAGACTTGGTAAATAAAATAAAAAAGTTTGGTTCAAAATGGTGGCAGTTTAATGCCCACTCAAACAAAGCGTGAAGTCTAATGGAAGCCACTGAATTTTAATCCAAATTGAGCGACCTCCATCGACCGCGGCCTCTAGACGAGAGTGCAACAGATGAATTATGATTTTATCTTGATTTTGTGATGATCGGGATGAGAATATCGACGAAATTGTCTATAGGAGTCAACATTTTGCGCTGAGTTCACGGGGCTGTCTCATCGGAATGCTTGCTTTAAAAATACTCATTTGTTTTTTCTTTTGAAGACTTGAAACTCATTTACTTCACTTTTGAATTGCCAAAGAAGCCACTTTTGAATTGACCATCGGAAAGACAAAGAAAAGAGAAAGCTAGCTCATTCCAAAACAAAGTAGGTTCCTATGGAGAATAACGGGCAAGAAACTCCACGGATACTCTTACTGACCCCATTTTATCTACATACGGCGATACAATAGAAATTCAAAGATGGGCTATTGCGATTGGAAAACAAAAATTGGCAGTTGAGTGCCGACAGGAGTGAAAACACAAAACTTTGGAATAACTGTTCTTTTACACGAGATAGCTCATGGAAAGCGTTCGGTGACGATCGCGAACCCATAAGTTTTTCCCCTACCAAAAAGTGCTCAACGCGCCCAAAGAAGTTTTTAATTCAAAAAGTATTGCTAAGTCATCGCTCTTTTCATAGCCCTATCTTATGGTGAAAAGTTGGTATTCCAGGTCTTATCATACAAAGTTAGAACTCTGATTCCCTCATAATAAATCCGGATTATAATCTAGGCGGAGGGAATAGAACAAACATTGGTTACTAGGTATACTCGCGATTTTGCCCGGGCAAACCGTTTGTTTAAGAGTCTGTTTAAAACCCACTTTTCGATCTTATAAATGCGATAGTTGGCTGTTTGTCATGGTTACATGTCATGGTTCATACAAATAAATTATGACCTACGGGGTAATTGTGAAACACGATGGTAATGCCTTTCAATTTGACAGTTTAACAACATTCGTTGCGTCATTTACGTTGTTAGCAACGTAAGTACAAACTACTACAACTAGTACTATCAATAGTTACTAGTTTAAAGTTACTAGTTTATAGTTACTAGTTAATAGTTTCTAGTTACTAGTTAATAGTCACTAGTTATTAGTTAATAGTTACTAGTTTATATTTACTTGTTTATAGTTACTAGTTACTAGTTTATAGTCACTAGTTAATAGTTACTAGTTACTAGTTAGTTTAGTAGTCTCTACAAAAAAAAACTATAAACTGCTGCTACTATTAGCTAGCTAGTAGCAGTTAGTGTCAGTGTTTAGTTTAAAGTTACTAGTTTATAAACTAGTACAAACTACTAGAACTATATATAGTTACTAGTTTACAGTTGTAGTTTACTAGTTTACAGTTACTAATTACTAGTTTATTGGTGTAGTTACTAGTTTATAGTTGTAGTTACTAGTTTATAATTACTAATTAATAATTACTAGTTAATAGTAACTAGTTAATAAGTTAACTAGTTAGTAACTAGTAACTATAAACTAGTAACTATAGTTTAGTTTGGTGTTTAGTTGTAGTTTTGAGAATAGAGAAACAGCATGTAAAGCTGCTATGTGCATGATCAATCTTGTAGCAAGTTTATAGTAGTCTCTCAAAAAAAAAAAGTAAAAAGTTTAAGTTACTAGTTTAAAGTTACTAGTTTCTAGTTACTAGTTAATAGTCACTAGTTACTAGTTACTAGTTTCTAGTTACTAGTTAATAGTCACTAGTTACTAGTTAATAGTCACTAGTTAATAGTTACTAGTTACTAGTTAATAATTACTAGTTACTTGTTAATAGTTACTAGTTACTAGTTAATAGTTACTAGTCTATAGTTACTAGTTACTAGTTTATAGTTACTAGTTTATAGTTACTAGTTTATAGTTACTAGTTCATAGTTGCATACTAGTTTATTACTAGTTTATAATTTCTAGTCGAAACTATTAGTAGTAGTATATAGTTTATAGTTACTAGTTACTAGTTTCTAGTTACTAGTTAATAGTTACTTGTTTACAGTTACTAGTTTCTAGTTACTAGTTAATAGTATTTTCTAAATACTAGTTAATATTTACTAGTTTCCATTTACATTTAATAGTTAACTACAAGTTCTAATTTAAAGTTACTAGTTTCTACTAGTTACTAGTTTCTACTAGTTACTAGTTTCTACTAGTTACTAGTTACTAGTTTATAGACACTAGTTTATAGTTACTAGTTAATAGTTTCTAGTTAATAGTTGTTAATTAATAGTTACTAGTTAAAAGTTACTAGTTAATAGTTACTAGTTTATAGTTACTAGTTACTAGTTTATTGTTACTAGTTTATAGTTACTAGTTCATAGTTACTAGTTTATAATTACTAGTGGAAACAAGTTCTAATTTATAGTTACTAGTTTAAAGTTACTAGTTTATAGTTACTAGTTTCTACTAGTTACTAGTTTATAGTTACTAGTTTATAGTTACTAGTTTATAGTTACTAGTTCTAGTTTACAGTTACTAGTTGCTCTGCATGTCTTCTTCAATGTATGAAACGAAGCTCTGAAGTCATCCCTTTTCCAGCCATATCATCTTTCACACAATCCATCCATCGTGTCTTCAGCCTTCCCCTACCTATAAAGCATTCATACGAGTACATTCTTACTCAAAACCACAACTAGACAATCGTCGAAAATACAAACGTCTATAACGTGAAAATAACAAAACCTGTAGTGCTATTCTGTAAAAGTCTCACCGTGAATTCGTAGGTGTCAATCTCTAGACTCCCTGGCGTCAGGTAGAATGACAGTTCAATTTAAGCTCACTTCACCTATATTTTCACGGTGAGATTTTAACAGAATCGACCGGCTGTAGTGGTATTCTGTAAAAGTCTCACCGTGATAACTTAAGTGAGGAGCATCAAGTGAGCCGTCAATTATGACAATCTCTAACATCAGGCGGTATTACAGCTCACTCCAAGCACAATACTAATAATAATGTGGTACTTCGGGGAATACAGCCTGTGAAGTGTCCCCGAAGTACCACATTTCGCCAGTTATGTTTAAGTCCCATGTAATAGGGGGCGAGCCTATTAATATTACTTTATAAACGTCATCAGCCTAGCCTTTTTCTATGTTGGGGCAGGGCGCGATGGACCCCCCCCGGTGGGTTCCCGCATTGTCGAGGCGGGGGGGCTCAGTAGCCGTGGCTTGGAGGGCCATGGTGAAGCTAAGAGGAACCCGAGGAGGGGGCCGCTCGTCAGGGCTTTTGCGGCTAAGCCGACGCCGTAGGTTGCGGTGCCGCTTTGGCGACATCGCAACTGAGGCGGGCCGCGATGTCGAATGGGCGGCATCGCGGCTGAGTGTGGGAGGCCGCGGTGGGAGAGGAGTGCCGGTATTGTGGTGAGCCGTTCTCCCTACCTTCCGCGGCCTTGACGGGGCCGCCACCGTTGAATGGCGGACGCGGTGGGGCCGCAGTGGAAGAGGAGTGTCGGTATTGCGTTGGCCGCTCTCCCTATCCTCTGCGTCCGAAAAGTGGTAGGCGGCGGGGCCACTGACCTGACCCGTCGCGGGGGGACCAGGGGCGCCTGGAAGCGGGGTCGTCTGGCGCGGGGTCCCAGGTAAAGGCCAGCAGGCAACAGGTGCGGGGGCACCCTTGCCTGTATTGCACAGGCCTCCACCAGTGTCGGACGGGAATGGCCAGGTGTTCCCGGTCTTTCCCATATCGCCCCCAGGCGGATGGGCATGCGGGGCCCGCCAGCTAGGCGGGCATGCGCCGGGAGGGTTGTGGACGTAAAGGCTGTGCCGGTTTCCCATGACCCTCCCATCAAGGCGATGAGGGAACTCCGCTGAGTTTTAGTGGGTATACTGCCATTTTGGCAGGGAGTCCCACATACCCAGTCTCGTCCCCTGACGAGCGGGCATGCGTAATGCATTTCTCAGCGTCAAAAAAAAATTTAAATAAAAAGGGGGGGCGACAGACTCCGGGACGTCCATCACCCCCCATACATCGGACCCGAGGTGGCGGCGCGTAGTATTCCACGCCGCCCCTCTGAGATGTCGCGGGGGGAATCAAACACCTCACTCCCCCGACCAGAGGACCAGTCGGGAGTTGCGGAAGGATGTACGTTCCCGCGACCCCCGGCGTAGGTGTGAGATGAAACACCGGGGTGGTTTTTAGTCAGTAAGAATCTGACAGACCCCTCCGTCCTCCCCAGGGCGGAGGACATCCATGAGGAACTTCCACCCCGCAAAACAAAAAAATAGGCTTCCAATCAAACCGAATGCAGCTGAGAATACCAGTATTTCACACGGAACGCCTGCCTATCTGACCTCTACAACTCAGTAACTGGGTAATACGATACCCCTTGGTAAGACTGATTGTCAGACTTTCGGGCTTCTGACGACCCGTAACGACTGTCAAAGATCCATGAATGACAGCCGGAACCAACGGCTTAACGTGCTATCCGAGGCACGGAGGAGTCTTTTTATATAAAGATGGTCACCCATCCATGGACCAACCGCGGCAAGCGTAGTTTATTTCTTATTTTATTTATTTATAGTTAATTAAAACCGTACAACACCAATTACATTAATTAACATAGAAACATAAAAAATAATATATTGTAAATTTTTGTATATAATTTAATTAAACTAATATGGAACAACCTAATCTCGTCGACCGAGCCACAAGCCCCTCCTTATTAAAATAATAATATTTATTGTACCGTGTGGTGCCGGACGTAAAGAATAGCACTACCCCATTTCCTCCCGTGGGTGTCGTAAAAGGCGACTAAGGGACTTACTAGAGAATGGGAAGCAGCGTTCTCTATGCATTTTTAACACCATACTGCGATCGCCAACCCGCCTGCCAAGCGTGGCGATTATGGCAAATCCCCCCAATTGGGGGAGGCCTATGTCCAGCAGTGGACGTCTTTGGGCTGATATGATGTTGATTATGATGATTTATAATAAATTAAATCTTTGATAATAATTTCCATGAGTTCGAATCTTAATTTATAAAAACTCTAAAAACCAGACATGACCACAAAAAGCAAGTTAAGTTACTCCGAAGAGGGCCACTTAAAACTAGTTGGTATAGAATTAGCTATGCTAATGTTAGCTGCTTATGAGCCAACGACGTGACCTGTTTATGTAAAGCATTGGTGTCTATATATGTACATACCTACATATACAGGATGTTAGGCATACGGTTGATCATACGAAAATGGCGGATCTGTGGAGCCATCTGCTACGTGTTTAGGCCCAATGGCCACAAGACCACACGCTTTTTTTTTTATTTTTATTTTTTTTTTCAAAATTCTTCGTTACTCAAACTTCAAACGTCAATAATTTATTTAAAAAAAAAAAACAAAACAGGCAACGTTTTTTTATTTTCGTCTAGAATAATTGTAAAAACATAAATTTCGTATTTCACGCAGATGGTTACTAGAAAGTAAAAACCGTTTTTTAAATTAAAGACCGTTAAACGCAATTCGTTGGAACTGCGTTTAAAAAAAAACTAAGAGGGATAGAGAAGTTCTAATTCTAGGAAAACATCTTTGGTTCATGCCCGTTCTAACGGTATACAATATGCACAATTTCTTGTAAAACAACTAAAGTAATTTATCAATTTCAACTACCCTTTTTTTTTACCATCAATTTTGTCACGTATCCGCCATTTTCTTCAACCGTCTGGCTAACAACCTGTATATGTGTGCTATGCACCTTAGACTAAATTCGGGCCAGGGTCGCCTTTTTGCTGCAAAAGATAAAGATTGCCCGGAGAACGGAAGCTTTAATATATCAGCGTTCATTTTGTATGGATTTTCAGTATAATAGAAAGAGCGAAAAGATGAAGCTATTACGGAGCTTGTTGCTCACACAGGCTTCATTTTAATTTCAGTGAATTCTATCGAGGTTGTCCGCACGGCTACACATCAATCTTAGACATTTCCAGTATATGCTGATCTCGCATTGTATAGGATTTCCGTATAATGACAGGTTAGCCTAATTTTGCCCTTGTTACAAAATAATAACATTACGCCTTGTTTTCATTTATAAAAGGTTTAAAGGTTTTGTAAAAGGTGCGCTTCCCTGGTGCGCAGGGTGGAGGGCAGCTCCAACAGTGTCTAAGCTTGGTTGCGAGTTGCCTGGACTGTATTTACGTGGGTCACTGTTGTTGCCTTCTCTCATAGGATGTCACAACGGTGACCTAACGTTATTAATTGTTAATCTTATTGTTTTCCTTGTTTTTGTTTAGTGTCTGTGCTTACTAACATAGCCGTAAGATTTACTAACATTCTTGTTAAGTGTTGGTTACTCAAAACAAATTCTATTCCATTCTATTCTATTCTATTATATTCTATAGGCACCATTCACAGGCACTTTTGATTTGTCAAAGAGTCGGTCAGTTAGTCAGAAAGTTGAAGCTAGTTGCCCATTCAAAACGTAGATCTCTATGGAGAAGAACGGGCAAGAAACTCCAAGGACACTCTTTTAAATCAAGATATTACAAAATCCTGGGTACATTATTCTTGTTGCTTCTTTATGAGAGACAATGTATCAAAAAAATGTGTTTATTTGTCCCTGATTTAGGGCACACAAGACAACGTACAGTGGCCAGCACGTCAAACTGTTGTTGGCTGTTTGTGTATGTGAGTTTAGATGTTTGTAAACGCACCCACGATACAGGAGAAATTCCTAATGTGGGGCAAAGTTTAAAAAAAAAAACTACATGAAATTGTCAAATTTCTTCACCAAACTGTCAAAATTCTAAATCGAACGATGAAATTTGACAGTTTGTGGTACTTTGATGTGCTGGGCACCGTACATATTCACAAAGTAGCTGCTGCCCCCGGCTTCGCCCGCGTACCTTATCTAAAATAAAAGTGGCCTAAGTTACTCCTTATAAAATCAGCCATCTGCCAGTGAAAGTCCCGCCAAAATCGATTCAGCCGTTTCGGACATTAGCCGGAACCCCAGACAAAAAATTTAAACATCGCTTTTTTTTTTTTGTTACAGGTAACGTACATATATATATATATATATACTTTCTTAAGCATTAAGTAAAAAGTTATTTTGACATTACAAACAGACACTTAAAAATTGTTAATTTGCATTAATTTGATACATAATTATATTAATCAAAATTTGTGTCAAGAATTTCATCCTTGACAATATCCAAAAAGCCCAATAAATACTTTAACAAGGACATAATTCAAAATAAACTTTGTTTAATAAGCGGCCTTTTTCCACTTTATCTGTTAATTATCGCCGTAACTGAAAGGAGGGAGTTTGACGAACTTTCCTAACTTCGATACAAAGTTGAAACATCTTCGTATATCTAAGCTAAGCTTTAATTTGATTAATAAACAACATTTTACATTGCAGCGACATTACAGTATAGACCAACAGTGTAAAGTTTACTCATCCTCTATAGAAAAGGGACGATACTCCGACCAGGGCCTCAAGTCTGCTATTACAATAGTGTCAG
Organism: Dryobota labecula; assembly: GCA_947523025.1. Taxonomy (NCBI): domain Eukaryota; kingdom Metazoa; phylum Arthropoda; class Insecta; order Lepidoptera; family Noctuidae; genus Dryobota; species Dryobota labecula. The sequence goes on along the minus strand of OX383305.1, from coordinate 9,353,814 downwards.
AATGGTCTATCATTGATTTCATAATTGTTGATTTTGACAAGTTTGGTAATCTACTAATATAATGGCGTCATTATGACTTTCCAATGGTCAGCCACTGACACTCCATTGAAAGAATTGGTAATCTCGTACGTACATAATGACAAATGAAACTTCCTACTAAACTTCCAACTTCCTACTACTTCAGATTGCTTATAACACTAATAAATAATATGTAAAAATATATATAAATGAAATCTGGCATGAATAAATGTTCAAAATGCCATTGTATTATAATTCTATTACGAGACCATTGACCGACCAATGATCGACCATTATGAATTTAGCAGATTACGAACTTTTAGCAAAATGACAATGAGTTCGTGACGAATTCATAAAAATAGCAGACTTGGGCCCCTGGTCTACACAAGCAACCCCCTCAGCTTGCAGGTACGGCGTAGCAAAGGAATCAAATACTAAAGTTACGTGTAAAATACATTTTCAAAATTATTTACTCATCATTTTATACCCAATCGATTCCTTCAATCTTCCCTCTACCTGTGTAGGCTTGAGTTACTACGGGAACAAGAATTCTTGAACAATTGAATTACCGAGAGCCGGAGAAAATCTCACTCGTTATACAATAATGGATTTCAATTTGTTTTCCCAATGTAGACTGCGATTGGTATTATCTACTTGAACGAGAGAAAATATTAATGCAATCCGCTTTATATCTCCATTGAATTGTAACTCAAATGGTTCAGTTGTATAAAATTGTGGTATTTAAAGTTTTATTATAGGAAAAAGTTTTAACTTTTAAAACTTAAACATTTTATGAAAATACATATAGGGATACTGGATATGAATCCGTGTTTGGTTAAACTTCAGTGTTCGAATAATTGTTAGCTTGGATCTGTAAAGGATCATACATTTTTAAACCACATACAACTACCAAAATTACATTGCAATCCGTGAAATCGGATTACAGTGTAATTAATATCGCAGACAACAAGACACGTAGGATACACGTGTCCTATTATCTGCACGTTACAGGAACTGATGGACGCTACTAAAGGTGCCAAACGCGTAGAAAAATTCTGGGTCGGACCATTTAGATCCATCGGCATGCTTAGAAGATTGTAATGCGTAATAGTAGATTGTTATACAAGGGATAAAAGGGACCTATGTAGGCACGAGATTGTTTGATGCACGAGCGTAGCGAGGGGAGGTTCTTAGCAATAGGTTCTTTCACCCGAGGTAAACACTCACCTTTTCATTTCGAATAGGTATGAGAAAAGTAAATAAAAACCTGATCAGTTAAACAAATACATATCTGAATCTGATGAACTCATTTTATACAAATAAGTATCTGCGTACCTAATAGGTAATTAGGAATCGACAAACGAACTGAAGACCGAATTGCTGCTTTCCCACTTTTTTTATGTTTCTTTTTCTGTGGTATTCTACCAGCCAGTATTTTTAATCATTGATGATGGTAAATATTTATACTCCATTTATTATAACATTAGACAAATAACTGTTATCACTCTTTCGTTATTTTGATGTAAACGTTTAATAAACTCCGTTATTTCACGATAAATACAACGCAATATAATCTATTTACCATTTACATTAAAAAAATAATTCTAAACTGCAGTAATTTCAACAATATTACACAATAACTGTCGTTATTTAGCCGTTATTTGTCTAATGCTATAGTAAGTGGAGTATAGCTCACAAAAAAACTAAATTGTTAATAATATTTTTTAATTACAATAATTTTACACCGCGATTTAACAGAGTGGCTGTATAAAAGTTGGAACATGGATTCTTGCATTGTTTGGTTTTTTTAAATTTTGACAGCAGGGAAAATTGTTTCCCCGGGGCGAAAATTACTGTTTTCTTCCCTCTGATCAAGTAACTTCAAGCGTACTTTTCAAGTATGAGAAATGTAAAACATGTTGATGAAAGCATCTTCCTTTACAACCAACAGCTATACCGACAACTTAATTCTTCTAATAAACTTTCATTGTCTTAACTAAGAAGGCAATTAACCCTCAAACAATAAACAAAACAAAAGAGAATCACGTAGATATCTAAACACCAAACTCCGCAACAAACAAGTCAATCAGATGTTCAGTGAAACAACTTGTAACAACAAGCACTAACTCTTAGCGCAAACGTTACGGATTTAACGCGATTCCGCCAAATACTATAATTAAGCCGAGAACATACCGCACGGTGGAAACATGGAGTATGCACGAATGGAGTGATCATGTATACGGTGACAGACTTTGGTAAAGAGCATTTCAAAATCAATATCAAAATTCATTTATTCAAAATTAACATAAGACAGTCCCCCAAAACGCCCGCCTCTCACCGCTTCCTAGTGCTTTAGCTGGGAAGAAGAAGTGGCGCAACAAAGTCCCCAACAGCACATCTGCCTGTTCAATTATATGTATAAGCTTGATTGTTCAATTAGATAAGCTTAATTGTTCAATTAGATAAGCTTGATTGTTCAATCAGATAAGCTTGTTTACCTCGACGGTACCTGAAACTGTCCTATGTGTGATACGATCGACCAATTCTCGACCTTTGTTTGTACGTTTATGCATAGCTGATTCGTATATTAACATTGAGAGACCACATGAAATAATTAATTGATTATCAGCACAGTCCAGGAATAGCACACACAGCTCAATAGCTATGTGAGGCAAATTTTAAATAACACTTTGTTACTTGCCAATTTTCTGTGCCAGAGCCACATTACTTGCTTACGAATTAACACAACGATAATAGTCAACCGGTTCCGTGTGGTGCCGGTGCCGTGTAGTGCCGGACGTAAAGAATAGCACTACCCCATTTCCTCCCGTGGGTGTCGTAAAAGGCGACTAAGGGACTTACTAGAGAATGAGCAGCAGCGTTCTTCATGCATTTTTAACACCATACTGCGATAGCCAACCCCCCAATTGGAGGAGACTTATGTCCAGCAGTGGACGACTTTCGGCTGAAATGATGAATAGTCAAACAAAAATGACACCGGCCTTGTCACATAAAATAGCGGAAATTGCCGGAGCAAAGTATTTGATCAGCACTCCATTTCCATAACTTCGCAATGTCCACTCGTTTTAGACGTCAGATTATCCCTATGAAGGGAGATTTGCTAAATTCCTCCCGAGCAGAGTTATTCGAGCGCTGAAATGTGCCCACCGGCTGACGGTGGAGCTTAATTCTTGAAGGCTCTTTTTATGTTAGCGGCAATATCGCCTGGTTGGGATTTTGGCAACATTGCTGTGGCTTTTAGAGGCTTTGGAGAGCAGTTAATTATCCTGTATATGCAATGTATGTGACACTACCACAGATAACCGTTTCGTTACGTGTAACTAAACAAGTAGGTACAAAGGAGATTGTTCTGCATCCATACATCGTTCGCCCCAGAACCAACAGCAAAGAAAAATTACTTTACGTGTTCTAAATTACAAGTACATATATGCTCATGAGGACAGAGTTTATATGACGGACAACTTGCAGTAAGAATTTAATACAAAAGAAAACAAAGATTTTGAGGTTATATCGAGCCTTTTCAGGAAGAACATCGTAAGCGCCAAAATTCCCAAAAAACGGTTGTAATTATTAACCGTCAGATCAACTGATTTTGAATCTTTTGTCACTTACTTGAGTTCAAAGTAGAAATGGTAATTAACTTTTTTTAATTACGAAATTTTCATCGTAAGTTACAACCCATTCGGTTTTTTTAACGTAACCTCCACCGACTGACAGGTCGTTAGTATAGTACCTGTCGCTTATGATATAATCTTAGGTTAATAATTTTATTGCAAACATCTTACTTGGATTTGGAGATTTTATTTTATCTTGTATTAAGGAATGTGAAATCGGTCGAAAAAGAGCAGAAAGTGATCGACGAAAAATAAGTTACAATTATTACTTACCAAAGGGCACTGAATCGGTTAAAATTTGTCAACAGTTTCTTTTGAAAACCCTTGATATTTCGCAAATGACACTGCGTTACACTAAATCACATAAAATTGCAAGTTTCATGTCAAAACCTGACCAACGCGGCAAAAGAACGCCTTTGAATAAATACAGTCAATCTCAAACTCAAAACCTGCCGTACAATCACACTATTGCAGAAACAAAAGTAACAAATTATACTTACCAACTGAATTTAGGGATGTGACCTATTTATATAGAAACTTTTATTTGAAAGACGATGATACGAAAGAGTTAGGCGCAGTAAGTTATCAAAAGTTTAGAAAAATATTTAAGACTGAATTTAACTTAGGGTTCCACTTACCAAAGAAATATAAATGTGATCAATGTGAGAGAATAAAGAATTTAAATGATGAAGAAAGAAAAAAAGCTATAGAATCAGATGCTTACAAGAATCACATTAAGGACTAAGAAACATCATTAAAGCTATTTCTAGAGGATCAAAAAAGAAGCAAAGACAACAGAAACTTTTTGTGTGCAAGCTTTGATCTTGAAAAGGTCTTAACAACACCTCACGGTCAAAGTGTAAATTTCTACTATACTCGAAAGCTTGCCTATTTTTGTTATCTTTGAAACGAAACGGAAGCGAAAAGAGGGTGTAATGAAATCTGTACTATTATCTTTAAATATCTTAAAATGGTTGACGAGAAGACCCAAAATGAAGTTGCATTATACTGTGACAGTTGCGCAGGACAAAATAAAAATAAAGCCATGATTGTAATGCTGTATTATTTCATGCAATATCATGCGAGTTTTGTTGAAAGGCTGACTATAAACTTCCTCATTCCTGGACATACCATGATGCCAGTAGACTCTGTGCATGCAACAATAGAAGGATTTATACAGAAAAGAACTATTTACGCACCATCTGAATGGCAAACTTTGATTGGAAGTGCTCGGACAAATCCCAAAAAATATGAGACAATTCTTTAAAAAAATAATGAAATTAAAGATTGGAATTCCTTTGCAACAGCCTTCTTACCAAACAAAATTAAAATACAAACAAGCAAGCTCCGTAACGCTAGATTTGAAAAAGGCGACAAGTTCTATCTGAAATACGACTATGATGGACCCGAACAAGCTGTTGATGTGTCTCTTATATTGAGGTCTCGGCAGAATCAACAAGCTATTCGTGAACCTAAAACTGCTTACACTGAAAAAATTCCCATCTCGAAGGCGAAATACGAAGATTTAAAGAAAATGTGCGAAAAGGGTATCATACCAGAAGTTTATACAAAAGAATATCTGAATTTGCCCTGCGATAGAAACACAAGAGACGCTTTACCTGATGAAGACGAGGACTGATCACTCTTTTTGTATTTCATTTTTCAAAGCTCAAATTCACTTAGAAGTACCTACAAAATTTTCTTTTTTGTATTTCTGTCTCTTTGTCCTTCTCTGCCTGGCATGGTACCTCGTAAAAACAGTTGAAAAAAAAGTCACAAAAAATATTTCTACTATTTTATGATATTTAAAAATTATCGTAATCGACATAGTCATATCAGCTCTACATAATAACGGTCATCAGTTTTAACGTAAGCGACAAATGTATGTGACTTTATAGTACTAAGTCAAATCTTAACATTTGAATTAATAGGGAGGTGCCCATATAACATCAAGTAAAAATCTCAAATTGATGCTGTAAATATTTTGAGAAATATTTAAAAAAAACGTTCTCCTGTAAAATATGCAAAATGGCGGTTACGATCTTCTTCCTGAAAAGGCTCGATATTTAGTAAGAAACAATCTTTTCAATACTTCGAAATACATGCTAATAAATGCATATCACTGTTATTTCTATTGCCTGTGCGTGGTTACTTAAGCTAAGAGTATCAGGTAAATCTTCTAGTTTTTGTATTAAAATAGGTTGCTAGGTAAATAAGTACTTATTTATTTAACTTCAATGCAAACGACTTTATCGTAATGTTTTTATTTTTTATTTATTCTTAAGTCATATTACCTCATGTATGTTAGTCATGTTATTGAAAGATTGGACGTCTAAAAGATGGCGGCATATTTTATGTGATGTCGATAGTCCCTCTTTTAAGTGTTCATTATGGAACGCAGAATGTCCGTTTCATACAGATATTCGCAATTATTCTAATAAAATATATTTATAATTATTATGTAGGTAGATGTTTGTTGGTTCTGGGGCCTTTTCCGACGATGTCCTTTGAAATCAATGATTAATCCTAAACCAAATGCGTGGTTGTACTCTTAATATAATTGATTTAAATGTTTAAGTGCTTAGGGGACTTGACGTGAAATGTCACGTGTTATCATTTAATTGTCAAATTTCAAAGTTTTTATTAATGAGATTTTTGGTGACATAACAGGGTCTTAAAAATATTTTATAGTAGCTCAAAGGCATGCATTGTTAAATTACAATATTAGAAATTAAGTTATACATTATATAAAACATAATGAAGTAATTAATATATATAGAAATAAAAATACAAGATATAATATATTGTAACAAATTAATAGACAAATCTATATGAATATTATTATCATATATTTGTCGGAGACGAGTTGTATCCGGTACGCCAGCGCCATCTGTTGGCGTTCGATGGAGTTGGTGGAGTTCGCACCATCGGTTCTTGACTAATCGCAACGCTAGCGCTGCCTAGCGGCGCATGACAGAGTCTACAACATAACGCTCGACCGGTGGCAAGTGATCGCCGCACATTCGACAAGTGAAGTTTATCGGTGCCGGTCAAGCAGTGAAGACGTCTAGAAACTGTTGCGCATTCGGTATAGTTGTGTCGTGTTCCTATATTGCCTACCCATTACTGTATAGAATCAAGTTCTTCTAACTGAACAGACAGATGTGCTGCTGGGGAGTTTGTTCCACGACTTCTTCTTCCCAGCTAAAGCACTAGGAAGTGGTGAAGGGCCGGGCGTTTTGGGGAAACTGTCTTATGTAATTTTGAAGTTGGTGCTTAATATCAGCCTAGGTTGAGTAAATGACTTCTGAGTTTAATTCGGTTTTTCGATTGCGCAATAACCAACACTACCCACAGTACGCCCACAGTTGTTAAAATATGGCTAATGATAACGAGAGAGACCTTCTGTTCTCCGACATATTAATATTATGTGCACGAGTCGTAAAATGAGTTAAGACTATTATGATTTCAAAACAAGTACTAACATTTATTTAAAGATTCTTCCTTTATAGATTTTATTATAATTTTAGGTACAGCACTTTCAGACTTCAACCCTTGATGTAATCTTTAATGACGGCACGGTTGGCGCAGTGGTTAAGCGATTGACTGCTGCGCTGCGTGTCGCGGGTTCGATTACCGCACGGAACAAATATTTGTATGGTTTACAAGTAGTTATTCCGGGTCTGGCTGTTTGTGTATGTGAGTTTAAGTATTTATAAACGCACTCACAATACAGGAGAAATTCGTAGTGTGGGACGTTTTTTTTTTTTTTAAATTACCTGACGAGTACACGTGCTTCAATAAAATCAGTCAAGGTTATCCTAAATCTAAAAGCCGCCATCTTGGTCTTTGTTTTACACGATAATTGCACCAATTACATTGAAACTCTGGACAATTAAGTTATTACAGCTAGGTACTTGAAATTCGTGACCTACTGTTACTGCTACTGTAGTAATTGAGCAATCGCTTTTATTACTGGATTTTATTTTAGAAGTTTTCTTTTTGGTAGATATAGCGTTTTGTACACCACCTGTTTTCCCTGCGACTTCAAATTGTGTCGCTTAACTTCAAACTCGGGTAAATCCAATTTTGAGAATTTTTAAGATTTTGGTAGCAAATTAAAGGCCAAAAACAGACTTTTAAAACAATTTTATCAGTTGTATATAAATCCGCAGAGTTCTTGAGAAAAAAACCGTTAAAATCATAAAATTTTATCTAATTCCGATAGATCCATGAGACAGTTTTATTCAAATGCAGTTAAGTCCATGAGAGCCAATCAGCTAACCGCGTTTGTTCAACATAGCGGTCAGTCGTCGTCAACTCTGCGACATTAACACCGTACGCTCCGGTTTTTATTGTTTCTTTTTAATCATAGACAGTTCCCATGGATAATTCCATTAAAATAGTTACACCGAGCAATGCCCGCAAGCGGCCTATTATAAAAATCCACACTGAGTTTTTTCAAAGATAGATAAATTGCATTCCATTAGATCAAATGAAGGTAAATCCAATCTTAATTTTACATTTTTGAAAGAATGTATGATTATAATACTAAATTTGCTTTATAGGATAGTTACCTTCAGTATTGTTGACATAAGAAATAAAAAACCGCCTTTTAATTCATGGAATTAAGACTGTTATCACTTTTTTTTTAATATCTCCCAAGAGGGTAAAGTGGATTTACCCGAATTTGAAGTTAAGCGACTCATTTGGTATAAACTATGGAATCTACATTTTATAAATATTCTTTTTTACTAAATTCCAGGTATATTATGACATATATACATATATCATCATCATCATCATCATTTCGGCCGAAAGACGTCCACTGCTGGACATAGGCCTCCCCCAAGCACCGCCACCTCGACCAGTTTTCTGCTTCCCGCATCCAGCGGATTCCTGCGGCTTTCATAAGGTCATCGGTTAATTATTAATTATATATATATATATAATCATAACATATATATATCAATCTACATTTGCTCCAAATTATATTCCAATACATCGAGTGGTTTTGAAGTTATTAATAAACAAACATTCATACTCACGCATCACGCATTACATTGTTAGAAAATATTGCCTTTTCTCGAGATTAAAACAGTATTTTTAAACCAGTCACAAAACAAAAGAATACAGCACAATCTTCGGTCAAATCTATCTTCTATCTTTATATGTAAAAATCTATATTTGTATGTTTATCCTCTATGCATTCCTAAACCATTGATCAGATCGTGATGAAACTTTGGTAGGATGTTTTGAGGACGCTCGCGAAGGTTTCAGGCACAAAAAAGAAGATCGACCAAACCCTTTTTTATTTCACGTGGCATCGCAACGAGCCTTTGGCCCCGTACAGGATTTTGTTTTCTTTTTACTTTTGTTTTTTATTAGTGTTACTTATGAGTGTTTTAGTTTAAGATGCATGACTTCCTGTATCAATCAATTCAGCCTATCGCAGTCCACTGCTGAACATAGGCCTCTCCCATGCTGCGCCACAACACCCTGTCCTCCGCCTTCCGCATCCAGTCTCGGAGTTTCTTTGAAGGATAAAATCAGGAATGAAATTATCCGGAAAAGAACCGGAGTTACCGACATAGCTTGCAGAGTAAGCAAGCTGAAGTGGCAGTGGGCTGGCCATATTTGTCGAAGGACCGATGGCCGATGGAGCAGACGAGTCCTGGAGTGGAGACCGCGTATCGGCAAGCGTAGTGTGGGACGCCCCGCAGCTAGATGGACCGACGACCTCAAAAAGGTGGCTGGGATAGACTGGATGCGGACTTCCTGTATGAGGCCCTAATACTTTTTCTTTTCAATGTTTTTTTTTTTTTCTAGTTAAAAATAAGAACTACATCATTGCCCCAGTTATTTTTTCCCTATTAACAGATAACAAAGTATCTGGCTGTAGGGTCCTCTGGTTTTTAAAGTGGCTTGTACCGTGCATAGGCACTACAAATTATTTATGCTCTATTCATTCTTTTTAAACTCTTTGCGTTACAACCGAGCTCTGCAGTCGACAGCTCAAGAGTGCTGGCGGTACGGTAGGTATTTTTTTATTTTTTTTTTGCAATTCATGGTGTATTCCGTGTGTTGTTTCTGTTTCTAATTAGTAATAAAGATTTTTGTAGCAATAAGAGCATGTTTTGTAGAAATAAGAGTTCAATTTCGAAAATGTTTTTTTGTTACTGGATTAGTAAGTGTTCTATCATTAGTTACTCGTTATCAAGTTAATCAAGTTAACACGGCACGGTTGGCGCAGTGGTTAAGCGATTGACTGCTGCGCTGCGTATCGCGGGTTCGATTCCCGCACGGAACAAATATTTGTATGACCTACAATTAGTTGTTCCGGGTCTGGCTGTTTGTGTATGTGAGTTTAAATGTTTGTAAACGCACCCACGATACAGGAGAAATTTCTAGTGACAAAAACAAACAATTAATACATCGGTTTAAATAATAAATTTTCATAACCACTCACGCATCCAATGCAATCTACTGGCGCTGAGCGAAAACGCTAAAATGTCCAATGTCAATAGAGTGGACTTGAATTTTTTGCGCGATTTTTTTGCAGGCTGCGCACCCTGTTTTATTTTTTGTGATTTTGTTCTTTTATTGACAGAAAGCCATTGAAATTCCTGATATTTTCGTTAGGAAGCGTTGGTTGATATAGGCATATCAAAATATTGTATAAGTCATTAAAGAGGTGGCGCGGCGCTTTGGGGCTCGCCGCGGGTTGGGCGGTTTGTACTGAGTTAATTGTTTCTATTTCAAAACTTTGTATGAAAAATGGTCAATAATATGATGTCATTTCATTCAAACAAAATTAGCCTTTTTTTTTGGTAAAAAAAACAAACAAGGTTATCGCTTTAGATTTCGAAATAATATTATTTATTTAAATAAATTGCCGTGTTAAACAAACATATAAAAATTTGCGTATTACAAAAAAAAAGAAACAAAGTCATTTAAAGCTACAAAACACTAATGGTCTCGCTATTGTGAGTATTTGACAGTGTTTGTATGGCAAATCTGTCAAAAACTCACAATGAAGAGACCATTGCAACGTTTGTACATTAGTAGACTTGGCCCCCTGGTCTGTGCACTTGAGGAAACAGTCATTAGTAAATGCTATTACAATATCAATAAATACTTAAATGACAAATTTTAAATAACATGTTATATGAAAATAATCACAATGGTGCCGATTCCCTTGTTCACAAACTAAACTTTTAAGTTCAATGCATCTTTTTCTTTATATTTCATTATGAAAATGACAGAAGATAAAATTTAGTTTAGTCCTGTCTAATTAATCAGCGCTTGACGTGAATTGACGTAATTTTAGTCAGCAAGTTTTAATCACGTCTAAACTTGTATGGAGTAGTGACAGGCGCTGATTAATTTGACAGGACTAAACTAAAATTTATCTTCTGTCCTTTTCTTAATGAAATAGAAAGAAAAAGATGCACTGAACTTAAATTTAGTTTAGTTTGTGAACGAGAGAATCAGCACCAATACCTATTTAATATTATTATTACAACTAGGTAGTCAAATAAAAGCACTATCTCTCTCTCCTACTTGCTGTGACTGACAGGGTCCACAATGATCATATTTTTCTAAAACCTACCACCTAAGTTCACATGTGGAAGCAATAAATGTATTGAGTATTGCGTATTCCATCCTTATCCAACCTCACTTAAGGCGACGATAACCGACTTTTAATGATTTTATACTGAACATCACGTCTAAATGAGTAGTGTTAATGATATGGAAAAAATATATGTTAAATTAGAGTATTTTCTTAATAACTTAATATGTGAATATTTTTGAGTATCTTTATATTACATAGTGAAATTAATTTGTAAAGTTATGTCTAACGCGGATAAAAAACTGAGAATCACGCAAAATCTATAAAGCATATTTTTCTGAAACTTTCATCTTTTTAAAGATAGTTTAATTATTGATCTTTTAGTATACGTGTTTTATTACAAATACCTTTTTTTTATGTGTAATAAATTAATAATGCGTCTTGTTTGGGACAGCGCTCCTGAATGGGCGAGTCGTATTACTGGCTGGACGTACGACGCGTTGCGTGAGCTCAGTACAGAACACGCAAGCTAACCTCTCAAGGTCACTGGTGTATATATGGGCCTTAACATAAAATCCATGCTTATAACGTCATTATACTATAGAAAACTTTACATAAGTAACTGGTACAGCAATATAAATATCTAAGTTGAAGTTTTCAGGAAACTTTGCTAAAGCCTTTCCGAATGTCTGTCTAATTAAGCAATAAATGTCGACTCCTCTCTTCGCTGGGGATTAATGTTCTGAAACTTCCATCTAATGGAACAGATTATCAAAATGTTGCATACCAAAGCCTTGTTTATTTATTTTTGACTAGCGATTCGCCTGTGACTTTGTTCAACCTTATAAAGGCTTTTTGGAGTTTACTCCTTAAGAATCGATTTTCCTATAAGGCCGGAATGGAAATTTTATGAGGAGTGAAATTTATACAAGCGTTAACTCAAAAGTTTTTCTGACACGGATAAACATCGTTTTGTATTGTGTGTTATTCATAAATAACACCGATTACATTTTGAAAAAAGGATATCGACGCTTGAAAGGCAATATTGACCAAACGACATGTTGGTAACTTTACACTATAGTGAATGAAATGATGATCACTATTTATTTATTTATTTATTAAAACTTTATGCACAAGTAAAAACTGTACAAAGGCGGACTTAATGCCTTGGGCATTTTCTACCAGTCTACCTTAGGGTGATGCAGAGATAATACATAGTAGGTGCAATAACAGAAAACAATTTAGAAGAATTTATAACTAAGATACAAGAATAAATACATATATACATACATATAAAAAAATAAAATGTTATGAGAGTTAAACAATAAAACCTACAACAACTTAATTCTGAGACGAATCTGCCAACTTCTTGTGTATGTGTTCTCGAGCTTTCACTCTAAATGCGAACTGATTGGTTACCGTCCTGATATTCTGAGGGAGCGCATTCCAAAGGAAAACCGCCTGGACAAAGAAAGAAGACTATAAAACCAGAGCGATGAGAATTACAACGAAGAAGACGATTATTCTCGGACCGAAGATTCTTGCTGTGTGCAGCGCATAAATATTGACAAAGAGAAGTCAGATAAGAAGTAGTGGGTTTGTGAAGGAGAGAAAACAGGGTTGTCAAAGCCCTCAGAGCTCTGCGCTGCCGGATAGGCAACCACTTTAAAAGCGATCGATGTGCGGATACATGATCATACTTGCGGAGATTGAAAACAAATCGAATGCAACTATTAAGAAGTCAGTCATCACTAGTGTGATGAGTAAGTAAATGAGTGAGTTTAAAAAAAAAATCTCTATATAGTGGAGTATACTCAGAGTATACACTAGATTAGAGCATTTTAAAGTTCATTTTTTTTATTTTTTTCAAAAAATAAATTTTAAAATGCTCTAGTGTAAAGTTGCCAACGTGTCGTTTCGTAGAAATTGCCTTTCAAGCGTCGATATATCTATACTAATATATAAAGCTGAAGAGTTTGTTTGTTTGTTTGTTTGTTTGAACGCGCTAATCTCAGGAACTGCTGGTTGGAATTGAAAAATTATTTTTGTGTTGGATAGTACATTTATCGAGGAAGGCTATAGGCGATATAACATTACGCTACGACCAATAGGAGCGGAGCATAAATGAAAAATGTTGCAAAAACGGGAAAAAATATTCCTTTTTGGGAGCTTCCGTTGCGTGCGCTGCATAAACGGTTTAAGTTACGCAAATATCATGTATGATGGAATTATTCCTCTTTAAATGTTCTAAAAAAAAGTCCGCGACAGCATATGTCTATCTTTTAAGATTGACTCACTATAACCTTTTTTTATAGTAATCAATTTTTTTCGAAATTAATTCATTATTTGCGAAGGAGTTTTATCAACATAATATTAATCCTTATCCAAATAAATATGTTATTAATCACAAGTATTTAAATGTAAACAAAATTGTCCTTGACATCACTTGATTTCAATCAACATCTTAGGAGATATCATAATTTTAAAATAACTCCGCAACAAAAAAAGTAGAAAATTCATTATTTAAACAACTCTCTCTCTTAGGTGACGCAGACGAAGTTACGCGGGTCAGCTATATTATAAAGCTATACAGTACAGTATAAAGAAGAGTTTGTTTGTTTGGTTGAACGCGCTAATCTCAGGAACTAGATACTGGTTCGAATTGAAAAAATATTTTAGTGTTGGATAGCCCATTTATCGAGGAAGGCTATAGGCTATATATCTACGCTACGATCCTTAGAAGCCAAGCGAAAAGAACGGAAGTCAGAAAGAACGCTAAGCGATAACGAAGTTTTAGCGCGGGCGAGCGACGGGATGCGAATGCGACGCGATGGGTGGGCCGAAATTTCACGCGAACGAAGTCGCGGGCAGAAGCTAGTTATTACATATTTTACACTTCGATCTAGATATTTCGCCCGTTATCTAACGGGCGAAATATATACTATATATATCGTGTATCTACACGATTACTTGCACTTTACTGCATCCAATGATAAGTATAAATTATGATCGAATTATTGTTTCATTTGAATTATATACATACATAGACGGCCAAATAATGGCTCCAGCTTAGATCGGGTCCGACAACCGACTAGTGTGAACAGAGGCGCCGACACCCGATTAAATACGGCACCCGACACCCGACATGTTGGAACGAGCTCGTTATTCTCAGGGTGTGTGTTGGGTCTTATGAAATCAATTCGGACACACGTTTAACAGTAGAAATGTATATTGCAAAAACACAGTATAAAGGACACAAATAGGTAAATATTAAAACAATGGAAACTTGCGAGCGGGACCCGACCGGTACAACAAGCGGTTTAGCCGTGATAACGACACAAACAAACAGACATACAGAGACAGTTTCACAATCAAAATAATTATTATGGAAGGATTACTTATACCAATATCCATCAGCTCCAGTTTCGTCCATTAAACAATTACAATTTCTAACTTTGCTAATAATCCTTCCTGTAACTCTGCGTAAAATGATTTAATTCATACGCTTCAGCGACGTGTAACTTTTATTATAGCGGATGTGTTGTCTTGGGGGTTGGCAGATATGTAGCTTCGATAACGACACATGATGAGTTTGTAAATAGATGTCGTCATATTTGAATAATTTTAAGAGGTGTTTTATTTTTATTTTTATTCTTGATAACATTAATATTTATTCCTTCAGTGAATAAAAAGGGTTTTATCCTAAACCACGGACGACCTTAGGGATGATATAGAAATTGAGAGAGAAAGCGCAGGGGCCCAAGTCTGCTCTTTTTATAAATTCGTCTCTCCAACACGATCCCATTGTCATTTTGCTAAAAGTTCGTAATCTACTAAATTCATAATGGTCGATCATTGGTCGGTCAATGGTCTCGTAATAGAATTGTATTACAATGGCATTTTGAACATTTATTCATGTCAGATTTCATTTATATATATTTTTACATATTATTTATTAGTGTTATAAGCAATCTGAAGTAGTAGGAAGTTGGAAGTTTAGTAGGAAGTTTCATTTGTCATTATGTACGAGATGACCAATTCTTTCAGTGTCAGTGGCTGACCATTGGAAAGTCATAATGACGCCATTATATTAGTAGATTACCAAACTTGTCAAAATCAACAATTATGAAATCAATGATAGACCATTCTGACACTATTGTAATAGCAGACTTGAGGCCCAGGGCTTTAGCGGTCAGAGGTAAGATGTTAGCTCGTAGATTTGCTCGGTGCTCTGACCAAGTAAAAATTACTCTTACTTACTGCAGCCCCTCGGAAATGTTTGCTGAGACCCACACAGATGGTTTTCAAGCTATAATTCGTAAAAAACGCTGCTGAGCACAGCGCGAAGTCATCATCATCATCATCATTTCAGCCGAAAGACGTCCACTGCTGGACATAGGCCTCCCCCAAGCACTGCCACCTCGGCCGATTTTGTGCTTCCCGCATCCAGCGGATTCCTGCGGCTTTCATAAGGTCACCAGTCCACCTTGTGGGAGGCCTTCCAACGCTACGTCTTCCGGTACGCGGTCGCCACTCCAGAACCTTTCGGCCCCAACGGCTATCTGTTCTGCGCGCAATGTGCCCTGCCCATTGCAACTTAAGTTTGGCAATTCTTCGAGCTATGTCGGTTGCCTTAGTTCTCCTGCGGATCTCTTCATTTCTGATTCGATCACTAATCTGATGATCGTTGATCGATGATCGATCAGCGCGAAGTAGTCCCACCTATATCTTGAGAACTGACATTCGGACGTACGGAACCAAAAAATGCAAATGCATTTTTGCGCTGTCTTGACGGCAAAGCGGCGCTTGTCGAGGGTATTTCTTGAAAAAGCGACAGTATTTTATGAAATTATTTCTGTTATATATATCACGTTGACTAAATAATCTATCACAAAACGAGTTTAAGTAAAACGTACAGCAAAAATTAGCTTTATTTTCTTTCAAGATATCCTTTAAAACTTCAGAAAGATACTAACCACCTCACTTCTTACCAATACCAATACATGGACATATAGGAACACACATACTTACAAATAGGTACGTACATCTAGTGTGTCGGTACCATTAGCAAAGTTCCCGTAGCTTGTGTTACAAGAAGTTTATTTTGTGCTAACCATTCCACACTGAGTTAAGATTTCTGCAGAGTAGTTTGTACAAATGTGCGCCAGAACGTGGGTCGTTGTTTAGCTTAACGAGATATTTGAAAACAATTGAATGTGGGTAGGTATGTAGCTTGTAATGTGACGCGTTCTTGCTTTGTCAACGTTTTTGAGTTCGTTTAAGTAGAGGAAAATAGACAAAGGTTTTTGATGCGTACACACATCAAAAAAAGTTTGTGATCACTTTGAAAAATCGAAATCTTTTTTGTTATGATTCGGCTCGCCTGACTTAAACCCAATAGAGCACGCGTGGGATGCTCTTAAGCGAGCTGTTTGGAACCGTCAGCCACGTCCCCAGACAGTGCCAGAGCTCAGGGAAGCCGCTATTCAAGAATGAGACAGGTTACCCCAAGAAATGCTGGATAACTTTATTTTCAGCATGCCCAGGAGGATCACCGCATGTGTTCGAGTCAGGGGAGGAGTTATATTATATTGAATATAAACCTTTTATTAATAAATTGTTGTTTAAGTTTGGTTAAACAGTCTTTTTCTTTCTATCAAATTTCTGTTACAATTACATTATGATTTATTACTCAATTTTTTTATTTTATAAAAAAAAATAGTTTTTAATTTTTTTATTTCAAACAGGGTATTTCTATTTCAAAAAAAAAAACACATCAAAGAATTTTTCTTGATAAAGTTCAATTAAAAAAATTATATCAGCTTATGCTAGTGATCATAAACTTTTTTTGATGTGTGTATGTTTAAAAAGTTAGATTTAAGTTTTCTTAGTTGTCAAGTTTTTAATGAGTTGGAAACTAAAAAGTTTTAATTATCTTAAAATGGTTTCGTATTTTTCTTCTCTCAACGACTTTTTTCTATTTTACTATTAAAGAGAAATCGCAAGTAGATAGTCTAGAAATACAATCTGTTAATGACTGATACAAATAAAAGAAAAACCCGATGATTTTTAAATACGAACTGAGAACTAAACTGTTTTTGAAATAAAATAACACGGCCATTAATTATTTTCAGATATTTTACCGATTATATTGAGAAATAATTTTATTTCTGTAAGTAGGTTTTACAAACACTTTTACACGTCAATCATTTTTAAAAACTAGATGATATCGGCGTTTCCTGACTACTCTGAGAAGAAAGGCCAAAACAAACTCAGAAGTCATAGTCTTTTTTAAAGTCCAGACATAATCTTCGTAAGATCATGAGAAGACCATGTAGATTGGTGTCTGAAATGGTATTTTGAGGAAAGAACCAGACAGATTGAGTGGATGTCCAATAAGTACGCGCATTCAACTCAGAACTTACGGAGCTCAACGATTCGGCAAACAATGCAAAAGGAAGGACATTAGGGTTGACCACATAAATTATTCAAACTGCCAGACCATGATTTAAAAAGAAAACAACAATGATCCACATAGTCTTCACATTCACAACAATTTAAAAAATAGAATACTTTGTAAAGTAAATATTCATGTCATTGTATAAACATAAAATTCATCAATGAGATCTTCACGACAGTAATTAAGCTATTTACGGTAACTTTGTTGTCTGTCCTTATGTAGGAAATAACACAGATAAGTATAATACTCATTGAATATAAGCACACACATGTTTATTTATTTATTTATCTAAACTTCATGTACAATAGTGGTACATAGGCGGGCTTAATGCCACAAGGCATTCTCTACCAGTCAACCTTTGGGTTAAATAGAAAAACATAGTGATAGGGTACAAAAATAATGTCTAAAATACTAATTTCTTGATTACGAGAATTTATATATCTTTTATTGATACTAATACACATATACAAATAAAATAAACTAATAAATATTTTAACAAATACCACCTAATAATAATTACTATGATTATATAGTGGTTACGAACTTTAATGCCAAAAGGCAGCGCGTTCCAGAGCTTTATAGTAGAGATAGCGTAAGAATTTGACATAAAACCGGTACGGTGTGAAGGAATTTGGAGAAGTAGATTCTTGCAAGCTCGTAGGTTACTACTATGAGAACTGCCCAACACTTTGAAATAATTCTTTAGATAATCGGGAGCACATGTTATCAAAATACAAACATATTTTACATTTCAAATTATATTCAGGACATATAATAATTTTCCTTTCATTTACTTAGCTATGCTACTTAGCTGCCATAACCAAACTAATTTAGGAATAACAAAATATTTAGGAATTTTGCACACGTAGATACTTGTTGCCATTTTTCACAGACTTTAGGTGAATACTTGTACGTACATAAACAGTTATGGGCTCGATGAGAAATGCACGCAGACTGGGGCGATCAACTCGTGAAACGCCTTTGACTAGCCGCTCGTTTGCTACGGACGTGACGACATGAAGCTTTTTCCAATTAAATAAATTGCGTCGATAACACTTATAAGTATATCTGACGTTTTTCAGGGTAAAAAAAACCCACTTACATTATCTTCCGACAATAGTAGATTGTTTGCCTAGGGAGCAAACAACTATTTTAAAGGCAAGAGTGTTGCTTTGAATCCAGAGCGGAGCGAAAGATTCTAAAGTAGAATCCTGAGCGCAGCGAGCGATTCAAAGTACGTTACTCGAGCTTAAAATAGTGTTGCTCCCGAGGTAGATACTACTTTTTATCACCCTCTATGAGAAAATAAGTAAGTGCCACTTATGAAAAAGAATAGTACTTTTTTTATTTACATACAATTAGGAACAATAAATAACAAAGAGATAATAAGAGGCTAATGTTTATTTCATTCTCACAACTTGAGGAAGATACACTCATTTTTTTTAAACGAAGTAAAATTAGAATTTGTGTAAACAATTACGAGCGAAGGCGGAATGCATTTCGTGCGTTTTTTATTCACGTTTTTTTTTTATCTGCTCGCGCGCGGATTTCTTTATCATACAGCCTCTTACTAGTTCGTACAATGTTCGTGATTAATCTCTTTGGTAATTTGGAACTTTTACTAACAATATCCACATTCCAAATTTAAATCACTTTTAATCCCTAGGGATTAAAAAGCTATTTTAGTCCATTTTACGAAGAATAAACTAGCTCTTTTTGAATAGATGTGATAAAAAAACATTTAACTTTGCTTTTATTGCTTTTAGCGATAAGACAGCCCTTTATCCCGTACTTTTGTAATGTGTGTTTTATCATGACATCACAGTTGTGTATGACCTGCATGTTTTAAGTATACTTATGAGTTTCATAGTGAATATTTTTTTGCCGTTGGTTTATTTTCTTGTACCCTCAGAGTTTATAAATGGCTAATGATAGTAAAATATCCATTTATTATCAAAACTGTCGAGGAATCAGGACTAAACTGAATACTCTATATTTAAATATTATGTCGCATGCATATGACGTCATTATCTTGACCGAGACATGGTTGACGCTAGACATATCTGATAATGAATTTATTGATCAACGCTATTTGGTGTTTAGATGCGATCGTAACCGTTTACTCTCAAACAAAAAGGATGGCGGTGGTGTCCTTATTGCCATATCTAAAAAACTAAATCCCTCCTGTATTTCATTTTTGCCCCCGTTAACCTTGCCCGAGCATGTGATAGTTAAAGTTCCCACGAAAAGCAATAAATATCATATAATTTGTGCTACTTACATACCCCCTAACGCTGTTGATGATACGTACTTGACTTTTCTTAATTCTCTGTCTGTGTTGTGTGATGACTCTTCCGTGGAAAATATTGTTTTAACAGGCGACTTTAATTTACCCACACTTGCTTGGGTAACAAAGTTATCATACATGGAATATGCTGCGAACAACAAACTGACAAACATAACTCGTTTTTTATCTCATTTCTGTTCACAACATGTTATGAAACAATATAACCACTTTTTCAATTCGAGCGGACGCATCTTAGACTTGTTTTTTAGTAATACTCATGCAGTCACATTCGCTCCTGATGTACCTCTTTTACCTATTGACACCTATCATCCAGCCTTCTATGTACACATTTCTTTCTCTCACTCCACACATATTCCTAAATGTACAGCCAATAACAAACTTAATTATCACAAAGCTAACTATAACAAAATAAATACCGATATAAGTGAAGTGGATTGGAATGTCTTACTGGATGACTTAACGCCTAATGAATCTGTTTCTGTATTTTATGATAAACTTTATGAAATTATAAAATCACACGCACCCTTATGTCGACCAAAAAATGTTAATTTCCCCAATTGGTTTTCCAAATCTCTCATACATACCTACAAAAAGAAAACTCAAGCCTGGGTTAGGTGGAAGAATTATGGGAATTTATGTGACTATGAGGTGTTCTCGATTAACAGGAAAAACTTTAAAAAAATTGCTGATATTTGCTATAGTAAATATATTAATGCAGTTGAAGACAGTGTTGCTACCAATACTAAGACATTTTGGACGTACGTTGCTAGCCGTAAAGCTACAAATAAAATCCCATCCACGGTTCATTTCAATCAAATTTCATCCGATGATCCTGTTACTACTTGCAACTTGTTTGCTACATTTTTCCAGTCTGCATATGAGCCCTCAACATTTGACTATAACTCTTGGGACCCACCACCTAGAAATGCTGACCACGATGTCTTCCTATGCAAACTGCAACTATCCCTTGATGAAATACATAAAGAATTAAAATCACTTGATTCAACCAAGGGTCCTGGTCCTGATCAGATTCCTTCGGTTTTTCTGAAAAACACATGTGATACATTATGCTATCCTTTACTTATATTATTTAATAAATGTTTGTCATGTGGTATTTTCCCTGAAGTTTGGAAACATGCAAATATTGTACCAGTTCATAAGAGTGGTTCCAAGCATGACGTAGCGACCTATCGACCTATCTCTATACTATCTGCGTTTTCCAAGCTATTTGAGAGACTGGTACATAATAAATTATATCCTGCTATTCGCAGTGTTTTAATAAAAGAACAGCATGGCTTTGTTAAGGATAGATCTTGCGTTAGCAATCTCCTCATTTTCACGTCCCAACTGTTTGATAGTCTCGATAATAGACAGCAGATTGATGCGGTGTACACAGATTTTCAGAAAGCTTTCGATAAACTTGACCACACACTACTACTTAATAAAATTGCTTACAATGGTATCAGAGGAGACCTTTTACGGTGGTTTATATCTTACATAACTAACAGAACACAAAAGGTGGTTGTTAATGGCTTTGAATCTGGCTCTTTTCGGGTCACTTCCGGTGTACCACAAGGTTCCATTTTAGGCCCTTTATTATTTATTTTATACATTAATGACTTAAAAGACTGTTTCCAAAATTCTGAATTTCTTCTCTACGCGGA
Source organism: Dryobota labecula (assembly GCA_947523025.1). NCBI lineage: Eukaryota > Metazoa > Arthropoda > Insecta > Lepidoptera > Noctuidae > Dryobota > Dryobota labecula. Next base: position 9,332,156 of record OX383305.1, on the reverse strand, counting down.
CGATTTAAAGGTCTTTAAAATTATTTCTGATAAAGTCGATTGTTTTAACTTCCAGCAGGATTTAGACCGTTTCTCTAGCTACTGCTCTTCCAATAAGCTTTACCTCAGTCTTCCAAAATGTCATGTTATAACATTTACCAAAAAGAAAAATATTACTGAGTTTGACTATCGTCTTGCCAATACGCCTATTAGTAAAGTAGGTTTTCTCCGCGATCTTGGTGTTCTTCTAGATTCGAAGCTCCATCTGGATGCTCATATAGAAAAAATTGTTAACAAAGCCTACCAAATGTTTGGTTTTGTCATGAGATCTTCTAGGGATTTTCGTCGATCTTCCACCTTTTTGCACTTATACAAATCAATAATTAGGCCACAGTTAGAGTTTGCAGTACCTATTTGGAACCCTTTTTACGTAAAATATAGTGAACAATTAGAACTGGTACAACGTAAATACCTTCGTGCAATGAATTTTAGATGTTATCGGAATAAAATGTCATACCACGTACTTCTTAAAAAGTATGATCTTCTGACCTTAAAATCAAGACGGAAACTTCTGGAAGTTATGACTCTGTTCAATGTGTGCCGTAATCATTTTGATTGTCCGGACTTAGTTAGGAGTCTGTGTTACCTGGTTCCTCGAACAGTTCATGTACGTGAGGTACGTACTCGACGACTATTTGCTACTCGCCTCTGTAAATCCAACGCTGGCTCGCGTTCACCACTACATCGTTTGGTTGAGACATATAACAATGAGTTTAGTTCAATCGACATTCTTTTTCTTAGTAAAAATGCATTTAAGAAGCAAATCCAAGCAACCCTAAAGGATCAGCAAATTAATGTATAATGACGTAATGATTAATATTGTACGCACACAAATTTACTTTTTCTTTTGTTTTTTTTCTTTAATAAATTTATAAATCCAGTTATGAGTTCTGGAATAATATTTGTTGTATTGGTATTGTATCTGTGTTACTAGCTAGTTTTTAAATACTTTAAATAGTAATCTGTGGAGAACGTTGTGGGTAGCATAATTGTTTAAATTGTAATATTTAAGATATTATGACTGTTTCTTATTGTGCTACTGTTTGTTTTTCCTTAAATAAATAAATAAAATAAATAAATGATGTTCTTTCTTATAGTGTAAAAAAAGAGTATCTATCTCAGCACCTGCCTAGCCCATTTCCAACTTTTTTGGAGTTGGCTTCCAGACTAACCAGAATTGTCCTCCACAACCCAGTTACTGGGAAACACAATTCCCAAAGAGTGTCTATTTCTCTATCTCGTGCATAGTTTGTATGAGAAGAGGCCTTTTCCCTGTAGGACGAACATAGGCAGGTAGGTCTTTTTCATATTATTCTATTTTCAAATAGTTCTTCCAAATTAAACCAAAAAGGAACATGGGCAGGTAGGTCTTTTTCATAATATTCTCTTTTCAAATCGTTCTTTCAAATAAAACCATATAGTGAAAATCGGCATGATACACATGGTAGGACCACTATACTTACCCCTGAGCACGTATTTCGCTACAAGCATCGTCTGCTCGTTAAAACACTCCTAACTAATTTGTTCAACAGATGTGAATATGTGGGGGCTTCACGACTGCGGCTAACAAGCTTTATTTTTGTTCGCTGACAGCCCATGTTGTGTTGAGTGACGTCATTATATATTAATGAAGAAATAATTGTATGTTTAAGTATGACCTTATCATAATTGGGAATTAATTGTATGTTTTAGACTATCCATGACATTTTGGTATGCTATGAAAGCTTTGATAACTGTCCTGTGAGAACATGGTTAGTAACACTGTAGTTTTGGCTAAACTCTATACATTTTTGTAAGTATGATTGGAATAAAATAAGCCTTGTGATTGCCCCACCAAAGCCGCCAAAGTTACATAAAAAGAAGTATTTTCTTCTCATACACAAAAGAAAGCAATTCATGCTCTCGATTTACCGACTAATAAGTCAATGTTTCTTCTCCTAACGTATGTGTTTGTCGTGTCCAAGGACGAAATAGAAAAAAAATCCTACCAAGTGCGTGTCGGATCACGCACAATGAAGGGTTCCGTAGAGGGGATAAATTTGTCCCAAAAACAAACAAAACATTATAGTTGAATAACATGTTCACCCATACATCGATATACGTCACGGTCAATTCTCCAACTGCAAATGTATTTTCTTTTTAATATCATAAATCTACAAATTAAAATTGTTCGGTCTTTTTCCTTAGTTCTTGTCAAATTTCATGATTCTATGTATACGGGAAGTACCCAGGGTTTTGATTTACTTGCGAGTATTAAAATATTTCTCATAAATGGCCGTAATTTTTTATTGCGTTGTCTTAACCTTGATTTTTTAGAGTTCCAAGAGGACGTAGACGTACATACGTATTTGATATTAATTCCAACTTGATACTTCCACGGCCCGTGTGGTGCCGGCCATAAAGAATAGCATCATCCCATTTTATCCTGTGGGTGTCATAAAAGGCGACAAAAAATGGCCCCTAGTGGCGGTGCTTGGGGGAGGGGAGGCCTATGTCCAGTAGTGGACGTCTTTCGGCTGAAATGATGATGATGATGAAATGATGATAGTTCCACGCGTTCCTGAGAAAAAGTGTCTTGACAGACTGACAGACAGACAGACGGACAACGAAATGCAGTTACAGTGTAGCCTTAGGGGCGCTATGGCGCGAGGACTTTTCAATTGCAGCGCGAATTTTCCAATTTTATTTCTGTACCAGGGCCTAAGTCTACTAATTTACAAACGTTGCAATGGTCTCGCCATTGTGAGTATTTGACAGTGTTTGTATGGCAAATCTGTCAAAAACTCACAGTGAAGAGACCATTGCAACGTTTGTACATTAGTAGACTTGGCCCTCAGGTTGGTCTTGACCAAAGAAACCATTTTGGTTCAGAAAAGCATGGCCCTACGACGCACCGTTTCCGAGTTACGAGCCTTTTTTTGTTTTTACAGAACGCTCTATATTTCCAAAATAGTTGCTCGGATAAAAAACTTTTTGGGAAAGAAATTGTTGCTCTAGTCGCAAACTATGACATGATGTAATAAATTCCGGGAAATATTGAGAAAAAAAATTAGAAATTTTTTAAGTGTCGGTCGACGATCTTTTACCTTGAGTATGCTTAGGGGCAGAGGTTTTTTTTACAGATTTCGTCCCGTTTTATTGCAGCACCTTATTAACCTTGTCTATAGAAACCATTTAAGCTCTAAGACAAATGGTCCTACGACGGAGCTATCAATTTTTTTTATTTTTTTACAAATTGTTCTATATTTCCAAAATGGTAACTCGGACGAAAATCTTTTCTGGATAGAATTTGTTGCTCTAGTCGAAACCCATCAGATTATGTAAAAAACATAACACCACGAATTATCGAGTTTTTTTTTTTTTTTTTTCGGTGTCGGTCGACCTTTGACCTTGCGTATCCTTTGGGGCAGAGGACATAGTTTTTTTTTTTTTGTTTTCTTTGCTGCTCATAGTGCCCCTAAGCGTATACTACAACACCTAAAACTCCGCCCCTAAGATGACCCACTGACCCGAAGTGATCCTATAAGGGTTTCGTTTTTCCTCTTGAGGTACAGAACCCTAAAAAGGACAAAACACAGCATAAAGAACATAAGCATAAAATAGATTTTTTTTAAATTCGAAACTGCAAAAAATGCTATTGGGAAGTAAACAGCTTTCGATAGCTACTCGTAACTTAGTACTTACCTACTTCAAGTCCTTCGATACGCTGCAACTTGAATATAACATACTTTTTGCGCCGCACAAAGTTTCAAAATGAGGTGCGTAAAGTGTTTCAAAACTGTGAGAAGGATGCCTATCGTAGGCGGAAGTAAACAAAGTTATAATATGTTTTCAAACTTGCTAGTAAAACCGCTTGCAAGTGGTAACGGCTTGTGCAAGTTTAACCGTGCGAGCGTAAGGTTGGGTGTGGTAAGCGCGGGGCCCGTAGCAAATTCTATCGAGCGGCCCTAATAAGATCTGCAACGGGTTCTAAAGTATAACACGGAAAAAAAACCAAGGGCATGCCAAAATAAAGACCATGTAAAAATTTGAGCCCTTAATATTGATATTTAGAAGCCACGAATCGTAATTTTCCATTTAAATAACATAGGATTTTTTTTTTTTTTCATTTTTTACTTAATCCCTAGTACAAATAAACACGGAATAAAATTATGCTACGTATAAACGTCTAAAAATATATGGTTATATCGAAGTTATTCCTAGCATTACTTTTTTCCGTGTTTATTTAATAATAAAAACAAAACAGACAGTAGCACATGTAACAGTTATCACAAAGTGGGTAGAATTTAATCTCTGGCAATCAAGTGGGTGACGTGCTGCTCTCCTTGCTAGGCTATGAAATAGCCTGTATTAAGACTGCGCCGAGTGCACAGTGGCGCCCTCATCGTTATTTCGGTGATTTATTTTATTTTAGAATGAAAATGCAGAAAATAAGCTCGTCAAGTTGTGCTTCACAAGACTATACGTCATTATTACTACAAACAGTAGTTTTAAATTGTTATGTTTTATTGTAATCATTAAAACGGAAAATAGTGGCCACTAAGCTCCGTTTTAATGATTACAACTTGACGAGCTTATTTTCTGCATTTTTATTCTAAAATAAAAGAAATCACTGAAATAACAATGAGGGCGCCACTATGCACTCGGCGCAGTCTTAAGAAGTAACAGTGCCGATTTGTAAGGCCCTAGAATTTTATATCGTTTCACGATTTTGTGACATCAAGTAAATTCAATATACCACGTCTTGCATAAGTTTCATTCAAAAAATTACACTCATGCGGAGCTGGGCGGGTTTGGATACGCGGTGCCCGCTTTTGCGCGGGGCCCGTAGCAATTGCTACTCTTACTACGTGGTTAATCCGGCACTGTGTGGTACACCCAGACCAAGATAAATCGATCGATATTTTAGTGGTTAATCGTTATTTATTTATTTATTTAATACTTTAAGCACACAAAATGTACAGAGGTGGACATAATGCCGTAGGCATTTTCTACCAGTCAACCTTATTTATTTATTTAAAGATTACCAACGAGATACATTACAATTATCTTTTACAATAATAAAAACTTGTATACAATACATTATCCTGTAATGCACACTCAATTACAGGTAACCACAGCTTACACATTATCAAGTACACATGCTCTGAATACATAATTAAAATTAGAAATACATAAAAATTAAACATAAAAACAATATTATATGATTAAAAATTTACATGTAAAAATTACAAAAGTACAGTAAAACTAAGAGTAACATCATTATCTAAATTAATTAATGATTTCAAAAATAAAAAAATTTGGAATAAAAAATAAAATAAATAATTTAAAATTGAATTATACCATACATTATATTTACCTTTGAGTGATGCAGAGACAAACAGTAGTAGGTGCAATAGCAAGAATTGAGGAATAAATATTCATTTAGAATATAAAGTTATACATATACCTATGAAAAAATATATATTTAATATATAGTAGTAGTTATAGTATAGGTTTAGTATTAGTAATAGACCACATTTCCATTATTTGTTAAATACTATTTTTTTGGTGCTACTTGAAATCAGCAAAATATGGATACAATCTATTCGTAATAATATCAATGGGCGAGCACACAGCTGATAGATACCTACTACTGCCGGCACGTTGCGCGACGAGTATCCATTATACCAGTTTCAAAATAAACATCTTTCGTTAACGATAACTTCATTGTTTTGTACTAAGACATATCAAAATAAGAAACAGGTCTATAATAAAACATGTTTAACTTTAATTTGTCAAAATTTGTGCACTGATTAAAAACTTTTCCTGTATATAAATATAAGCACAAATAAATACACATAAATATGTATACTAAAACAAATAAAACAAACAATGGGAAAACATTACCGTTGTGATGATACTGCCAGCTTCCTGCGAATGTACTCGCGAACTTAAAAGATAATCGGTTGGTTGATATCCTGATTTCCTGGGGGAACGCATTCCAGAGAGAGATAGACTGTATGAAGAAGGAAGAGTGAATGAAGTCTGTGCGGTGAGTGATATATGTTATGATAAGCTGTGCGGCTGAGTAGCTGCGCGTCTAATAGTCACCTAGTTCAGTCTAGGTGGTAAGGGAGCACCGATTGTCACGGCTCAGTCAACCGCCACCCGGCAAAGTGATCAAGCACAGTATAAATATGGACAGTATGGAAACTAGCCCTATTTGTTGAAATAATTACCTACTCTCCATTGGAGCGTTAGGGTTGGCACTCTTGAATGTTTGTAAAATTGAAAAGTGTTTTATTGGAACAAAGTTCTATAACGCGGCTTGCGGTAGGAGTTGACTGATAGAAATCTTCACGCGAAAAAGGGTTCCTACGTTATGCGACACACCCTCCATGAACACATGAATGATGGTGACTTTCTTCTTTGGTCAAAATGTAAATCCAAGATTGCGGCTGCGAAAATTTTCAAATGGTTGTTGTTTTCATGGTTTTCGAGGGTTTTAAAGCCGATAGTGACGTTAAAATGTAAATCCAAGATGGCGCCAAGTTAATGTATAACACGATCACACTCGACACGGCACCCGCGACTGAGAGCACCGTCATGCTCGCTTCGGTGCGTAGATGCGCACGTCCGTGTGAGTGTGCCGTTTCGAAAGTTTGTTCGTAGTTTCGGTACTGTCAATATTTATATTGTGGTTTAGGCGAGGTCAAAGTTGTCAGCGGCTGAGTTACACCCACTTTACGTTCCTTGTAACAAATCTTGAACTAGCATATTGTTTTCCTGTTGTTGTTTTTTTTTTTTTTTTTTTTTTTAATTTTTAGTTTAATCGTAAATGTTTCCTTAAATTAGGACTGACTTTTCAAACGCCTGATAACTTTATCCGAGGAATAATATTAAATTTTTGTCATTGTTTTCATACAAAACAAGTCAGATGTTGATATGATATTATTTCACAGATAAAATTCTGACGGAAAAAATCAGCCCTTAATGTAATATCTAAGGATTTACGTGAATATTCATTGCAAAATTTCATACTGGTGCCAACCTAAAAAGCATAAAGATATTTTCCGCTGAAATTCTTAACTCCAAACTCCTTATGTTTTTGGAGAACAAAATTATACGTCCATTCTGTCAATAATTCACCGAAATAAATACAGCCAACGAAATTAAAACACACTGAAAAAAATGCACTCCAATCAAGTGACTTTTTAGCTTGATTGACAATGGTGCCGATTCTCTTGTACACCGAACTAAACTAACTAAACTATCACTAAAATTCCTTACTTTTGGCTATGAGAATCTTAAAGCTATTCTGCAAACAAAATTCTCTAAATTTAAAAATAAGTTTGACACAACTAAATCGAATTTGACAATCGTAACTCCACGTGGTAATTTTTTTTTTGGCTTCGCAACGTTGTACTTGTTTGCCTATGATTTATTTTAGAGCCGGAGGCGCACATGGGGGGCAGCCGCGACGTGTTTTTTTATGGAATTTTTCACTTTTTGTGTGGAAAATAAAAAAAAGATTACCTACATGTAGCGTAATAGTGGTTTAAGAGTTTCTAAAAGGGGGTCGAAATTTTCATTATTTTTGCGATAGGACGCACCATTTTGGAGATATAAGCAAAAGAAAAGAAAAAAAAAAAATATTGGGATAAACACGAAATATTTTAAGTGATACACCTATAAGTGAGTTTTCTTTTTTATTCCGAGTATATTATTTATAAATTAAATAATTTAAAATTACTTGATATGATGATTAATTATCAAAATTCACCGCGCTCGTGCCGCCACCCCACCGCACCGTTCGCTTTTTTACGACATAAAGATGTTTCTCTTAAAATATTTCGTGTATGAATAGATACACCTTATATACAGCACTGGTTTTGCACCAGAAGTCGAGGTGATTGGTGTGAATTTTAGTTCATGAAAACTAATTTTATTCCACACCTTTTTAATCGCGATTAAAAATAGTCAGATTTAGTTAGAAAATCTAAATTTTAGTTTAAAAACGTCAAATTCAGAATAGCAAAATTGCCATTTTCACTAAATTTAAAAACTCAGTACTATCTTAGAGCTGTCAAACTAAAATATAGTTAAGTTGTGTCACTTTAGTCAATTTCAGAATAGGAAATGGTCGTTTGACAGGAATAAACTAAATTTTGGTGATTTTTAGTCTAGTTTAGAGAATTTTGTGACAAGAGAATCGGCACCATTATCTTGTTTAGATTAATCAAAATCTTAGTTAAGTTGATCATCACGACATGATTGCAGCAATACTAGTTCAAATGATTGAACGCTCAAACAAGTTTCTCGATTACTCTTAACATGACATCATTGTAGAAGAGTTAAAAAAGAGACAAGTAAAAATATGTTAACTGTAACAAAGTAAGTTAGTTGTGTCAATCAAGCATTTCGATTACTTCAATAAAGGTCATTGAAACTTTAATAATCTTGGTTGAAGCGACTATGTTTTGACTTGATTGCTGCAAATACGAATAGGTTTTGTGATAACTCCAATCAAGATTCCGTTTAACACAAATCTCAATCAAATAAAAGTAGTAGCTGTGATCATTGTGCTTGATAGGCTCAAATGCAAACAAGTTACTTAGTCAATCTAAACAAAATCTTGATTGTGGAAACTACTTTTATTTTTCAGTGCACTACTGTAATTTTATTTGAATAAACTCAAGTTCCCTTTAACCCAACATCTCTTTATAACAATGCCAACATTTATTTAAGTACTTAACCGAAAATAATATAATCGGTTAGCACGAAATTCTTGTATCCACAAGTTCCACAACTATCAAAGAACCCATCTCGTTTCAGACATCGAGTATTCATTCGATTCGATGCAATTCATGAAATCGAGAGAATCCCAACTCGATCGACTCGTAATGCTATAGTAGCTATCATCTGCTCTCTCGGAGGTGCTGAAAATCGATACTACTCTTGTATGAATAAGATACCTGGATCTATACAGCGCTGGTATACAGCATATACAAGGTGGAGACCACAATACGACAGTAAATTAAGCTGCGTATATCTGATGACGTTCCTAGTCTGCATACGAAAATTCAATCAAATATATACAATGGTTTAGTCACTATAGCTAGTGAAAGATTGGCAAAACCCATAGTCGGCTCATCACTACTATTTAGTTTGTTTGAAAATAGCTTTTTTTTATTTTCGATGCTAGGATTTCTTTGATAGTTCCAAAATACTCATATGCATTAGTATTGGCAGTGTTTTCGTTTATTGTCGTATTGTCGTCTCGACATTGTATACGCTTTTGTTTAGAGTTTCAACTCGAACAAAACTCGTCAATTGTATAAGTGTTACTGGATTTTCTAATGAATATTCTAAGGTACTTTTTCTCTCTTTTTTTTTGTTTTCCTCTTATCTTAATAGATAAGAGGAAAACGCTACCTATAAAACGTTTAATAAATGAAAATAATAAAAAAAAAACAAAGAAATTAAATTGATGTGTCTGTTTGGAAAACAGCTCTTTACTCATTCATAATATTAAAATATATACGGTACTAATAACAATTTAAAAAAAAAAAACCGTCTGTCTGCTTCTTCGGCTAATCTCCGAAACGGCTGGACTGATTTTGTCGGGACTTTCACTGGCAGATAGCTGATGCTATAAGGACTAACGTATGCTTACTTTTATTTAAGAAAACACCACGCAGGCGAAGCCGCAGGCAGCAGTTAGTAAAAAAAAGATAGTAATCCATATACCATTTCGTGACACTACGAGCCAGCCTACGCAGCTACCGACGGCGTAGCTGTGCGCTACGCTGTTCGAAGGTTTTGTGTACAGTAGATTATTTCGTCAGTAAAACCGGTATAAGCTGGCCTCGCATTCCATTGAAACTCCGCACTACGCTAGGCCAGCCGCCGTATCCCAGTAGTTCCATTCTCTAGTTCCATTATGGGACTACTGGGATTTTTTTCTCCCAGTAGCTCCATGGAACCTGCCGCCGTTAAGAGGTCGATACACCGTATATCGACGGTGAAGTGCCGATAACACCTAACTGACAAACTCAAAAATGTACACAAACTGAATGAGGATGCATGCATGGAGGTCATGCCATAAAATAGGCACGTTGGTTTAGTTGCAGGTATTTCCACATATTAGTTTAACAACTAAAAACACACTTAGGAGCTTTCACTAAAACATGCGAATAACGCTTTTAAATTGAAAATGATAAAAAAGTGAATTTTAGAAAAAATTCAGTTAGGAGGTATTGGCACTTCAGCGTCGATATTCAGCTATCACATACCACAATGTGAACTATTTATCTTAGTTCTTCGATTAATTTTTTTTCTTGAAAAATTTACAGCTTGCTTTACTAATTTGGCTGTAATTTCTGTACATGACATTAAGTATTATAAACAAAAAAATAATTAAAAAATAATGTCATTTCTATAAATTACAGCTAGTAAAACAGGAGTTGTACAGGAGTTGTTTAAATTGTGGTATGTGATAGCTGAATATACGGTGTATCGACCTCTTAACGGCGGACCACTATTTACGCCACACCCTGTATGCCAGTTCCATGGAACTACTCGGAGAGAAAAATGCCAGTAGTCCCATAATGGAACTAGAGAATGGAACTACTGGGATACGGCGCAGCCAACTCAATCTCAAAATGCTGACGTGGATCTTACTGTACCATAATAAATGATATTTAACCCATCTTGATTTTTGGTTAAATTATATTATTATATGGGTCTCGTCTGCCATTGCTCTTTAATGTATTGAGATGTCAAGAAACCACCGTTTATGATGAAACACAAAACTATTTTTCAATTCTTGGATTTTTTTAAGTTTTTTTTTTATCTTTTTTATTTTTTATTTAAATAAACGTTGCCCCACACTAGGAATTTCTCCTGTATCGTGGATGCGTTTACAAACATTTAAACTCACATACACAAACAGCCAGACCCGGAACAAGTACTTGTAGGTCACACAAATATTTGTTCCGTGCGAGAATCGAACCCGCGACACGCAGCGCAGCAGTCAATCGCTTAACCACTGCGCCAACCGTGCCGTCTTGAACTTGAACGTACTTAGAAAATAGTGCCCACTATTTTCCGTTTTAATGATTACAATAAAACATAACAATTTAAAACTACTGTTTGTAGTAATAATAACGTATAGTCTTGTGAAGCACAACTTGACGAGCTTATTTTCTGCATTTTCATTCTAAAATAAAAGAAATCACCGAAATAACGATGAGGGCGCCACTGTGCGCTCGGTGCAGTCTTAAACAACTACCTACAACACTTACTGTCTTATTCATAATAAAGTTATCCGCTTCATATACTTATTTTAGCTATAGAACTGTTTTGTCCCTACGTGTCAAGTTAAAATGAAGTTTGATAGCTAAAATATTATAGGTTTATAGCATTTAAAAGCGGATAACTTTACTATGAATTTTACGATTATATTATCATAAAAACTTTCATATCCTCGGTTCACGGCACTGAAAAATTAATCAGGAAAATTTTAGCCACTACACTGATTAATTTTGATGTGCCGTGCTTCACCCAGGCTATGGATGCCTGGAGACTCAGTTTTCCGAATTCAGATCCAACCGACAATCCATCTTCCCAGAGACGGTGGGATGAGCTGCTCTGCAGAGCAGTACAGAACAATATACTTGACACGTCTGCTGCTACTACTGCGGAGCGTGCGCGCCTGCTGGCTGTGATGAGTAAGTGGGAGTCGGATCTGTGGCTTCATGCACTACCATCGTCGAACATAGGCACTTTGTTCTACGACACTACTTTCCGCCTCACTGTTTCCCTGCGACTAGGAGCTTCATGTTGTTCTCCTCATCGCTGTCAGCAGTTAGCAGTCAGCAGCCTTGGTCACCACATCCTGTCTTGCAGCCGAAGTGCGGGTCGCTTAGCGCAGCACGCTAACATTAATGACATCATCCGACGAGCTCATGTCACCGTCGGCGTTCCAGCTGTATTAGAACCCAATGCCTTGGCACGCGACGATGGCAAGAGACCGGACGGTATGTCTTTATTTCCATGGAAGGTGGGTAGGCCTTTAGTGTGGGACGCAACGTGTGAATACTCATATACCATTCCATCTTCCTGGCTCGACGTGCTGTGCTGGCACTGCTGCTGCGGCTGCAAAATACCTCAAGCGCCGAAAGTATGGCCTTGATGGTAATTATAGTTTCGAGCCGTTTGGGTTTGAAACCCTCGGGCCGTGGGGTCCGAGTGCTCATGGCTTGTTCATCGAAATCTCCAAATGGCTGGTTGACACTTTCCGTGACCCAAAGGCTGGCTTTTACCTTGGCCAGAGACTAAGCATTACCATACAACGTGGCAATGCTGCCAGTCTCTTGGGTACATTACCAGCCGACAGCGATGCGGAGGAATTTTTCGACGCCATTATATTCGTTTGTTAATATTTTTAGTTAGGTTAGGATATTATATTTTTATTTTAATAATCTGTTAGTATGAATAATTTTACAAGCTTAAAATAACAATATTGTGTACAAGTATGTATAAAAAAGCGGCCAAGTGCGAGTCGGATTCGCCCATGAAGGGTTCCGTAGCAGCAAGTAACATAATATAAAAATTCTTGTAGTTCATTGTAACTTAGTTGACTGAATGAAAGGTAAATTGCGGTTTACGATTTATGACGTATAAAAAAAAACTACTTACTAGATCTCGTTCAAACCAATTTTCGGTGGAAGTTTACATGGAAATGTACATCATATATTTTTTTTAGTTTTATCATTCTTTTATTTTAGAAGTTACGGGGGGGGGGGGTGTTACACACATTTTACCACTTTGGAAGTGTCTCTCGCGCAAACTATTCAGTTTAGAAAAAAATACCTCAATATCATTTTTGAAGACCTATCCATAGATACCCCACACGGGTTTGATGAAAAAAAAAAATGAGTTTCAGTTCTAAATATGGGGAACCCCCAGAATTTTTTTTTCTTTTTCTATTTTTGTGTGAAAATCTTAACGCGGTTCACAAAATACATCTACTTACCAAGTTTAAACAGTATAGTTCTTATAGTTTCAGAAAAAAGTGGCTGTGACATACGGACGGACAGACAGACAGATAGACATGACGAATCCATAAGGGTTCCGTTTTTGCCATTTGGCCACGGAACCCTAAAAATAAGAAGAAGAGCTTTCATAATTTGTGTAGCAAGAATTTTGAAGTCCACAATTGAAAAGGATCTTTGTAATGAAGGCTTTCCCATAGAGCCGACGAGATTAATTTTAAATTGCTCGACGAAACAGGAATATTAAGTATGGCCGATCATTGTATGCCTCATTTCGTTATGGAAAATTTTAATCAATTTCTCGAAAGGCTCGTTAAATAAATTAAAATTACTTTTTCATTTCGTTGACATAAATTGAGTAAGTGAAACAACTTGTTTATTAAAGGAAGTGTGAATGCAAATTGAGGGCATGAAACATTCTGATGCGTCTGATATAATAATAAAGGGTATTTTCATTTGTGATGTGATTTGGGTTTTGTCTTATTGGTTTTAAAAGAATGAAGGGAAAGATCGAACGACATTGTAAATTCTAAAATTTGAGGAATGATGTGAAAAGGCACAATGCGGTTTGACAGAGACAAAAATTTTAAAAATAAAAGTAAAGAGGATGAATAAAAGGCGACTAACAATAGTACAATATTGTAAAGGCCAGGAAATAGCCAATTGCAGGTCGAGTATGAGTATGAAAGCCGAGCCGTAGGTGAGGACTTCACTAATACGAGACAGGCAATTGCCATTTCCGAGAGGCATACGAGTATATATTGCTTTTCTCAAAAGAATGCTGGGAAATAAAACATTGCTGGACCATTGTAACATTGCTGGAGCGTTGTAATGTTCCAAATTCAAAAAACGCTCCTGCAATGGATTTGATTTTCTTTGTCCGTAAATTCGATACTTCGCGTGTTCTTTTTTCAAAAATAATGACAATATTTGCATGCATGTTTGAGAAAAACGTATTAACAAGGCAGATGTGACGTGGCGCCCTAGAAGGACATATAGTGATGCGTAGTACTCGCAACCGGTGTGTATGTATGACCAGATGTATTAACGCAAAAGTAGTATGTAAGGATTGTAGCAGGTGGCGTTCTGTATTTTCTGCCTACCCCCATGGTAAGAAGGAGTGAGATTTATGTATGTGTTGATTCTAAATGCATACAACACTGGCTGTAGGCAGGGCTTTAAATACCGGTAAATTTTCATAACGTTACCTTGTATTGACAGAGTTAACGTTATTATTAAAATAACGTAATCGATTAAACGTTATTTATGCGACTATTAATTTTATCGTTATTTTAAACTGGTGAGATGTAAGTAGTTGGGCCTGAGGCATGCGGCGCGGCGGGAGCCTGCCCACGCGCCTCTCTGATGCCGTGCCGATCAAAACGTTGCCTGAATCTGCCTGATTCTTACCCACAGGACGGCAACGTAGCTAAATTAACGTTATTTATCGTATTTTTTACTGGTAATGTTATCAAGTAACGTTAAATTTTTGTAACGTTAGTAGGTATAGCATTGAAATTTAACGTTACGTAACGGTTATTATTTTGTTATTTGGTAACGTTAACAAGCCCTGGCTGTAGGTATACTCGTAGTTTGCGGACCGCGTACCATATTACAAAAACAAAAGCCAACCACAATAAATCATTAAAAATAATATGCCTCCTACCGTAACAGTATACCTTAAACCAGTGTTTTTCAACGTGTGGGTCGCGACCCCCTAGGGGGTCGCCAAGCCTCTTTAAGGGGGTCAACGTTAATTTAAAATTTAAAGCTCATAAATATAAAATCATAGTAGGTAGTTCAAAATGTTATATTTGTTAACAAAATAAATAAAAAATTGAAGGCACAAATCAGCAAATACCTAGTAGTCACATGAATTATTAATGTCAAGTTGAACATATGCACCCATTCACATTATTGTGATGGTTGCGCTTGTTTCTCGTCAACCAACTTTTTTTTACACATTCGATTAACTCGTTCTACTGCCTTTTAATTGAACCATCGATGAAAACGTTATCTCGTACAATTAGGAGGTTCCAAATGGAATCAAACACTTCGAAGCTTCTGTGGTTAATTGTGGGTATTCTGCTTAACCAAAAAGTAACCAAAGTGACAGGCTTGAATTCCAAGTTAGAAACCGCGAAGGATAGGGGTTTGCAAAATATTTTTGAATACTTAGGGGCCCACACTATGAAAAAGGTTGAAAAACACTGCCTTAAACCCTCAATAAAGGTCCTATGTTAAGATACAGCATACCGTTGCCACGTCCATCTCATGTTTACAACCGACGTCAAAATTATAGTCGACGTGCCGTGAAAATACAACCGCCTATAGATGAACGTGATAGGAATGATAAGGTCCAATCTTTGTGTATTATAATCCTTATCACGTTGGCTGTGAATAGACACCTTTACGAGTGGGAAGAAGTGAAAGATGGAACGTGGGTAGTGATATCTATCATTGAGAAAATGTAATGAATTTTTAACTTTTTTTTAAGGCGAGGTTCTTCGAGCGTGCATTTTTGTTCTTGAGGTGGCAGCGGGGCTCGAGTAAACTGTGCCGTGAACTTCGTTAATTTTGGGTTGAAAATTATATGTTTTACGATATTAACTATGTTAAATCCGACGGACATTACATCATCATAGACGTTTATTTTGATGTGATTTTCAATACATAATATTGAAATAAAATGATTTTAATCTACAAAATAAGGGTATGTTTGGATTTTTTTTTTCTATCGAGCGAACTTTGTCCAATTATGTAACGAGTACCCGACGTTCCTACAAAAAGGTCTCAAAAGCAACATATAAATATTTCACGTGGTTAATCATTACCGTTTCTAAATAAAATTACATTTCCTAGAGGTTAACTTGAAGAACCTCGCCTTAAACCCAATTTGCTGTCGTATGTCACGTAAGACGTTCTGATTGGTTGGCGAAACTAACAACAACATGTATACAAATAAGTCGATACGAGATTTAACGACAAAAATCGACGTCTCGTAATAATCTAGCGTTACTAATTTAAATTATTTTGCCATTGCTATGCGGATAATTGAACTGTATCTATCAGCTAATACAAATTAAGTATAACCTAATTTGTAGAAGAAGCTTATCTTACAAGCTGAGTTTAGAACAAAAATGGCACTCTTCAGGCATTAAAACATTGATTGGCATTTTGTTAAAATTATGCAAACTTAATTAATAAATATTTTCAATTCACTGAGAGACAATGCACAGCCATGATAAATCCCTTAAACTCACATAAAATACAAAAAACATGTTTTATTTTTATTTTATTTTAATAAAATAAGGTAGATTATAAGATAAACGATAAGTCGTCATCTCTACCTACTATCTTTCTTTTGCTGTACCCGACAGGGTTCACGTTTGTTTCTTAATCTTATGTTTACCGCCTAAGCATATATGTCGGAGAACGGAAGGTTTCTCACGTTATCATCAGCCATATTTTTTAACTACTGTTGGCGTACTGTGGGTAGTGTTGGTTATTGCGCAATAGAAAAGCCGAATTAAAACTCAAAAGTCATTAACTCAACCTGAGAACCTTAAAGTTTATATAAGACAGTACTCCAAAACGCCCGGCCCTTCACCACTTCTTAGTACTTTAGCTGGGAAGAAGAAGTAGTGGATAGTAGTGATAGTCCATGCGTCATGTTCGTGAACGGGCGCCGTCAGTTGGGACTGGTCATCTCTTAGCTGCCACGGCTTATTTTAATTTTTGTGAATTGTTTCTATTACGGACGCTTCTAACGTGCACGTCTTTCTACATTGTTCTCACATGTATAACTTCAACATGAATGATGTAACCCATATTTTGTAACAATATTTTAAAAGAGTGTCCATGGAGTTTCTTGTCCGTTCTTCTCCATAGGAACCTACTACGCTTTGGAATGGGCAACTAGCTTCATCTTTCTGACTGACCGACCCCTTGACAATTCAAAAGTACCTGTAATTGGTTTATTTGAAATAAATGCTTTGAGTTTGAGTTTGAGTTTGGAACAAACGAAGAACTTGATTCTATACAATAATGGGTTAATGTTGGTACGACACAACTATACCGAACGCGCAACAGTTTCTTGACGTCTTCACTGCTTGACCGCCACCGATGAACTTCACTTGTCGCCGGTCGAACGTTTTGCTGTAGACTCTGTCATGCGCCGCTAAACAGCACTTGCGTCCCGATTAGTCAACAATCGATGGCGCAAACTCCAATAACTCCATCGAATGCGACTAGATGGCACTGGATACAACACGTCTCCGACATATACATTGCTTTGCTATTAGAAGAAACAAATGATTTGAGTTTGAGAATTGTGGAATGCATTAAAGAATTAAGTATTGAGTAAGCCGCTAGATCTCAAGCATGATATTTTGCACAAGAGTTCCTTATAGAACGGAAAGAAGACTTAAAAGTTATTCCCTAAAGAGATTAAATAAGGGATAAAATGTATGAAGTTCGCCGTGTTCAGAGAGGATTATATCCAAAATAAGAATGCTTCGAAACATGCTGGTCCTGCTCCATAGGACAATTTAGAGTATAGACAAAATCAAAATGGTTGCTAATTCAATTGCATAATTTATAATTTTTATGATATTCATTTTATTTTCTGTGATTAATATACTTTAACTCACACACTGACTTATTAGGTATATGTAAAAATTTTAGGAAAATCATATACAATGTTTGTAAATAATTATGTGAGCATCATGTATCTATCGAATTTATAAATTTGTATGTCATTACTTCACTTTTCATTCTTTTTACCTATTCTGGTATAGTTTTTTTATTTTTTATTATTCTAGGTACATCGTCTTCACCTATAATTATTAATAATTATGTATACAAACTATTGTTAACATTTTAAAAGAGTAATTATGGAGTTTTCTGCCTATTCTTCTCCATACATAACTACCTTTTGGAAGGGGCAACTAGAATCAATTAATTATTTTTGTAATTTTTGACGTTCAAAAGTGCCTTTTACGTGCCTATTTGAAATAAATTATTTGACATTGACTTTGACCGTTTTTGCCGATGGGAAATCGGGCACACGGGTTGTAAACGATATTAGTACATAGTGATACAAGGGTGGGAAGTTTTTAATGACACGAGTTTGCAATAACCTACACACCCGTGTATCACACGACGTTTTTCAATACAGTTGTGGGAAATAGTAAAAACAAATAAATAAAAAAATCAATTTATCACACAAATTAAAATTTTCAGAAAATGGCGCGTTTTTGCAACTGAACATATTTTTTTTACAACGAAAATTCCTATACAGCCTATTCGATTTTTGAAAAATTATGATGTGAAAATAATTAAATTAAAACTGGTAATTAAATATATTAAACAACCATTTAAAAGACTTTTGAGAATTCAATGCTAAGACGTACGGACTCATTCATTTTTCCTCATAATAAAATGTATCCCATTTTATTCTATGTATGAAAACTCCTTGTTACTAAACTTTTTAAACTGACTTATAAATTTAAAACTAAACTGCAAAACAAAATGATCGAGTTCGAAAACAAAAGTCACGACCGCGTAAACAAAAGATGCCTGTGCAAAATATTCAATTTTCGAATCATAATTATAGCCTCTAAAAGTACGCCATGTTTAACAACTGTATTGAAAAACTATTTTTCTTTCCAGTTATTATCCGAGCCCTCAAGATCGGCAGTTGTTTCTTAGACCAATGCTTACAGGATCGTTCTCAAAAATACTGACAATGTGTCATGAAAATACAAAACTAAATAAAACGTGCCGGGAATACTCGTAGTAAGGGACATTCGATACGATCCATCTTTATCATTTTACGCACGGACTCTGATTCCCGTCTAACAATAGGCCTTTTCCCGTGAGTGGTAATAGGTGTCATATCCTTAGTAATATACATATACATACCTGCGGTAGTGAGTCTGTCCATTCTTCATGCGGGGCAACAGGAGTCTCCACAAAAAAGGGGCCTTCAATATTTTATTTTAGACTAGCTTTTTCCCGCGGCTCCGCCTGCATTGATGTCGGTTATCGCGTAAAAAAGTAGCCTCTGTCCTTCTCCATATCCCAGGCTATATCGCTGCCAAATTTCATGACGATCGGTTCAGCGGTTTAGGCGTGAAAACGTAACATACAGACAGACAGATAGACAGACTTACAGAGTTACTTTCACATTATTAATATTAGTATGGATATATAATATATATATATATATATATATATATATATATACTAGCTTTTGCCCGCGGCTCCACCCGGGTGGATGTCAGTTATCGCGTAAAAAGTAGCCTATGCCTTCTCCATATCCCAGGCTATATCTCTGCCAAATTTCACGACGATCGGTTCAGCGGTTTAGGCGTGAAAACGTAACATACAGACAGACAGACAGATAGACAGAGTTACTTTCACATTTATAATATTATTATGGATAATTATAGTAAATATAGTAATATAGTATATAGTATAGTATATAGTATAGTATGGATAAAAAATAACCTAACATTTGTGTCTGTGGCGGCATCTAGAACGCCACATGCAAGCTACGAATCAAACAGCTGACGTCCCACAAATTCTGAGTTTACCATGCGACTAGCATATATACAACATCCCGACTTACACCGTCGGGCAATTGCCCACCAGACACAACACCCGTCTGGTCGGAGAATCCTACCTTTTCTGTGACGTTCAGAGGACTTCGTCGATAACATTGACGTCCGATAAGGCACGAAACCGTATCGTACCTTGGTATATAGCTATGCTGAACATAACTATATTAACCAACTTTGTACCTACCATATCAGACGAATAAATGTCTGTGTCTTTGGTAAGATTCCTAATTCGACTTACAATTCATAATCATCATTTAAAGTTTCAAAATCAAACGTACGTAGACAACATAATTTTTCTCCATCATCTCTTGAAGAGAAAACCTAGAAACATAGTCTGAAGTAACAAAGGCAAGCGTGAGCGTGTTAAATCGCGTACTTGCGAACTTTTGCCCCCAGACATTTGCATCGCATTTGAGCCTCACTTTGAGCCCTCTGTGTTCTTTACTGTGCTTTATAATTAAATAACGTTTTTCTCCCCTACGATGGTTGCTTGCGTTGGTTCCGTACCTCAAAAGGAAAACCCTAAAGCGGGCTCCTGACATCCCTGCCGCAGGGGCAATCTAGGGCGCACGGCAGTCGTGGCAATATCGGAGTTGTTCTACACACATGCCTGCCATTCAGTGTTCGAGTATACGTTGAGCTAAACACACACGTTAAGAATGACGCTAGTATTTTCGAAAAATCAAAAGATTGGTATATACACCGTGGCATTTTAGTCGTCTTACAAAGACAGCCCACTTCATGTATCCAATGTCAACTAACCATACAGGTAAAAAAATATTTTTTTTTTGAATATTTCAATTTTTATAATTTTTATTTTTATTAATTATGACGCATGACATAGTTTAAAACACCCTGTTACGAATGCAGTCCGAGCCTTGTGTTACAAGGGCGCCGCGGAATGGAGCGGCGACATCTTTATCAGAGTTCATTCACCCTAACACAAAAATATGTTTCTTACTATTGCAACGTAAACTTAATCTAAATCCATTCTACGGCGCCCATAAGGAGATAGACCATAAGGGTTCCTTTTTACCATTTGATACGGAACCCTAAAAAACAAAACACTTATATCTTGATTTTTTTTGATAAAACTACAGAAAATTGTTGTATACTTATAGATTACAGGAAAACCTATAAAATGTCTATGGTCTTAAAATAATATGGTAAAAATCTCTCAATATTGTACGTACAAACTTACATGCAGTAGGAACGTATGGAAGAACTTGTTTTTCAACTAAAATGGTAAGCGTGTTCTTGGGATAAATTCATCCCAACTACGGAACCCTTCATTGTGCGTGGTTCGACATGCACTTGGCCAGTTTTGTGTGTTATTGCAGTACTTTCACTTAGTTGACACGTTTTATCGTACTTTTAAATGCAGGGTCACGTTATTATCAAATCAAATATAAAATAAGCTCCCGAAAGCCTTATGTCAATCCTGTTGAAAGTCGTTGTAGAAATACGAAACGCTTTGAAAGCGCTTGCCACTTGTCTAGGCCCTCTGGGCTCCAATAACTATTACATGTCAGAATAACCTTGCCATAATATTCTAGTGATCATTTGATGCAAAGGCCTCTACTCATACAGAGAAGAAAAGAGCAAGCTCAAATCAATTGATTTCTGACTAATAAGAAGCTGTTTTCTTTTACTGCAGGTAATAGTTCTCCAGACCGAATTTCGTCCATGGCGACTAATCTCAGCGGAGACCAGCCTTCGGCGCAGGAGCTATGTTTGCGCAGACACGGTGCACTCACTCTTCCCTCATTCTCATAGTCCGATGGGACGGCAATCCGACACGACTGGAGAGGAATCAGACGCAGGACGGCTTAACGTGTTTTCTGAGGCACGAATAATAAATAATGTTGCGCGCCACAATTAATGCCTGGTACAGTACCACTGGCGTCATCTAGTATCGAGTAGCAGAACTAGTAGACCACACTAGCGCCATCTAGTATCAAGTAGCAGAACTAGATGCTTCTAGAAAGTTCGATGCTAGAACTTTCTAGAATTAGCGACACCTGGTTGGTCGGGGCCGGTATGTACTAGAACATTCTAGATATTTCTACAGTATAAGGTTCTGGAACTATCTAAGGACTATATAAGGCCGGTATGGACCCCGACCCGGACACAGTCGAAAAACAAGCGATCAAGCGACAAGTAAACTTCAAGCGATACAAGCGATCTTCAAGTGCGACTTTAGAGCGATCAGTAGTGCAGTTGTGTTTTATAATTAGTGTGTTTGAGTTGTTACCATCATCATCATCATCATCATTTCAGCCGAAAGACGTCCACTGCTGGACATAGGCCTCCCCCAAGCACCGCCACCTCGACCGGTTTTGTGCTTCCCGCATCCAGCGGATTCCTGCGGCTTTCATAAGGTCATCGGTCCACCTTCGAACGCTACGTCTTCCGGTACGCGGTCCCCACTCCAGAACCTTTCGGCCCCAACGGCCATCTGTTCTGCGCGCAATGTGCCCTGCCCATTGCCATTTAAGTTTGGCAATTCTTCGAGCTATGTCGGTTACCTTGGTTCTCCTGCGGATCTCTT
The DNA here is from genome assembly GCA_947523025.1 of Dryobota labecula. Classification (NCBI taxonomy): domain Eukaryota; kingdom Metazoa; phylum Arthropoda; class Insecta; order Lepidoptera; family Noctuidae; genus Dryobota; species Dryobota labecula. Next base: position 9,309,900 of record OX383305.1, on the reverse strand, counting down.
CATTTCTGATTCGATCACGTAGGGAAACTCCAAGCATAACCCTCTCCATTGCCCTTTGGGTGACTTTTAGCCTTCTAATAAGGCCCATTGTGAGCGACCACGTTTCAGTGCCATATGTCATCACTGGCAACACGCACTGGTCAAAGACTTTCGTCTTGAGACACTGCGGTATGTATGAGTTGTTATCAGTGTTGCTTAATTAAAGTGTAATTTTTGTTTATTAAATCGGCAGTTTTTACAACCTCAAGCTCGTAACAATAACAATTTTACTAACTCATGAAAAAAAGTATGAAATCTAATTTTACGAAGAACCAACAAAAACAAGCAAATCCACCTAACACTATTTTATAACCACAGAATTTCACATCTAATCTCAAGGAACTCCTTTCATTTGTACTAAACACAGCACAAATTCCAAACATAAAAATAAAATCACGAGATAATTAAGGCAGACTGTGACAAAAAGGGGGTAACCACAGAGATGAGGGTTCTTCACAAACATACGATGTAGCTAGCTGGTGGGTAAACGTTACGCAATCCACTTGAGTTACAAATTTAATGATAATTTGATATAGGCTTTGTTAACTGGTTTGTGGTTGAACTTGTACTTTTGTTTGATGTTACTTCTGGTTATATTTAAGACGTGAAATGTGCATTTAGTTGTGGTCCTTGAGTAGGTAGCTTTAGCGGAAACACTGACTGGTCCACTAGTGCCACTCCTTTATGAAAATATTATCTCGCGACTGAGAAGGCCAGGGCCTCAAGTCTGCTATTACAATAGTGTCAGAATGGTCTCATCATTGTGAGTTTTTGACAGTGTTTGTATGGCAAATCTGTCAAAAACTCACAATGAAGAGACCATTCTGACACTATTGTAATAGCAGACTTGAGGCCCTGGCCGCTCGTTTGTGGAATGCATTGCCAGATACAATAAAACGCGCGCAATCTCTGCCTATGTTTAAAAGACTCGTGAAGGAACATTACTTGTTGTTGTGATTTTGTTCTCGTTGTTAACTGTAATAATCTAGTCTTCATTTGTTTTATTATTTTGTTAGTATGTATGTATCTATGTATCTATTGTATAGCATATATCTGTGTATCTATTATAGGATATTGTACTGTTATACTTTTTATATTTGCACCAATGACAACCTCATTTTATATCCAGAAATTCACTGTCCATGCCAAGGTTGCCTGGAAGAGATCGCAGTATGCGATAAGGCCGCCCATTGTATATTTTATAGTGTATAAGTTTTCTTTTCTTTTGTAATGTGTAATCTGATGTACAATAAAGTATATGTAAATAAATAATAATAAATAAGGAATTATGAAAAACGGCTCAATCAGGAACCTCAGTAAGTGTGTCTAGAATTTTCCAATACCTTATATAAAGTTTCATATTGAGACACGGAGCAACAAAATACGATTTAGAGGAATGTGGCCGCTTTTCTTTAGATCTAATTTTTTTGCTTCGTGTCCTCAATATGAAACTTTGTATTTTTAGAGCATTAATCGTCACTATAAAACATAGTAGCTTTTGTGTCTGTGTGACCAGGTAATTCTTCTAAACTACACCATGAATGTAAATGCAGATGATACCATCATTTAGAAAAAATATTCCGAAAGGTTTATATGTATAAAATTTGTCGCTAGTAGCTTATAAAGACACCTAAATGAAAAACTAGAAAATGCCGCGTAAAACAAAACAATGATACGTACTACGAAAAACTGATACGTACATGATACGTACATTTCTATAAGATCTTTAACGGCCTTCTGAACGATTCTATTACTAAAGGGTAGTAGATAGCTGGCTCGTTCAGTGTAATGGTTATTTTTATTACCCTATTTGGACTGAGCAGTGTATTGCTTATTTAAACTTACATTTATTTTCGTAGGCAACGATCATATGTGCCGACAGAAAGTGGTGCTTTCTTTTGAGCACTGTTTTTTATTTATATCACCCAATAAAAAATTTGGGCTGTTTAATATAAAATGGTATAGCTGACCACATGTCGGTAGTAACAGTGACCTTGAGCTGGCCTAGCGTAGTGCAAAGTTTCAATAGAATTATTCTCTGTTTAAAATAAGATTAGATATTTAAATAAACCTTTTTTACAGTCCGTTCAACTGATTTTGACTTCTATTGCGTTGGTGTCTTGACAAATGGCAACTGCAGTAAACAGTCGGTATTGTAACCTTTTTTTTGCTTTTAATGCCATCCTTATGCCTACGGAATATAAGTCAAAATCGATTGAACGGACTGTAAAAAAGGTTTATGTAAATGTCTAATCTTATTTCAAATAGAGTATAGATGCTTAGGCCCGGACTCCACCAAAGCAGAGATGTGCGGAGATGTCCGAAGCGGAAACGAGAAGAGATGATTTCAGCTAGGGTGTATCCACCGAAGCTGTGCGGAGATACGTACTGGCTAAACTGGCCGGTCACTGCACGCCGGTCTCATCTCTTCTCGTCTCCACTGCGCTCCGTCGCCAGCTTGCAAGGCTCAGCTCACATATCCGCCTTGTACCACTGCCCAGCTCAATCTCGGCGAGGCACAGCTCACATCTCCGCTTCGATCGCGCCATACAAATATGACGCATCTCCGCTCAGTGTTATCCACTGAAGCTGAGGTGCGACGAGATGTATGAATAACGAAATTTCATTAGTTGTTTAAAACACATCTCCTCTCGCCTCGTCTCCGCTTTGGTGGATCTGGTACGCTTCCACGAAAGAAGTTTCCGTGAAAGTGTCCACTCACGCAAAAGGCCAGTCGCGCAATTGTCCTTTTCCACAAGTGTATTCGCACAAGTACCTTTCGTACAAGTGTCCTGCTACCATGAATAAGGCACTTGAACTTTTAGAAAAGTTGGTTGTGGTGGAGTGTGGTACTTTAGACAATAAGTCCCGACACAAAAGTGACCAAAAGTTGAGCGATAAAGTGCGTGGCGTGACCAATGGCGGATCGATGACATTATCTAAAATGGTACAATACCATGGCATTGAAAAGAATTCGTCTTTCTATTGAAGATCGCCGTCTCTATTACTCATACCTGTATGACAATCTCTTTCTCGGTATTTTGACAACAAACCCCTGAAAAAAAGGTGACCGAAAATAGGTGCCACGGTGCGTGGGTAGTCCAATCACATGAGTAAAGAAACGGTACAGAGACAAAGCTTAATACAACCGCGCTATATTAGGTAAACTACTACAAACATGAGGCGCGTGTGTGCGTGCAACTGGCAACTTCGTCGCGTACCAAGAGAAACCGGTTGATATGGGCTCGCCCAGTTGAATCGCTTAGAGCTGCACGTATGCGTCGCGCGTCGTGTTTGATTACGTTTCACGTTTTATTTTAATAATAGCATAAGCATGAGCAAAGAATGTTGAAATATAAAAAAGTATGTATAGAATGTAGTATAAAATAAGTAATAATATAATATAGAATAAGTATAGAATAAGTAAAAGTAGTATAGAATGTTGTAATATAAAAAAGTATAAATATGGTTTACTCAATAGTCATTATTTTTGTTTTTGAACGCATCGTTAACGAGACGTGTGTATTACTAAAAAACCACTGAGCCATTTACGACCAATACTACAACTTTTTGCACCACCGGGTTTAGAGTACACACGTGTGTATGACCAATACTAGAAGGAATAAAAACAGATCATTTTTGAATGACTTGAACTTGATTATAATTTATAATTTTGAATTTGTGGTAGCTAGATAGGTATCTCATACCTAAACATTGAAGAAAAACTCAACCCAGTAGTGCAAAAAGTTTTAGTATTGATCGTAAATGGTTTTTTAGTAAGTGACAAAGAATAGGTACAGTCACCTGCAAATATGCATGGATACCTTAGTGTTTATTTTCCAGTGAACGTTTGAGTTAAAATGTTCGAAAATAGAACTAGCTTTCGCTTTTCGCTTTACACGATTTTGTTTCTGAATTGTCCATGGATTTATGCAGTCGACCGTACCTACCTATCTCGTTAACGGAGCGTTCAAGAACAAAAATAATTCATGCCAGATGATTGGTGTTTATGATTTGAAATACATAGGTAATACCTACCGACCTTATCGTGATTGAAAAAATATGTTTATATATTGAAAAACGTAAGCTGATTAACGTTCTGTTTATTAAATTTTAGCTTCCTGTGCTAACCCTACCAAAATAGGTATCAATTTTGCACGCTCTTTAGAAGCTTTATCTCTGTTGCCTTTCTTTACTCTGTGAACCAATGGCGGGTCTATGACATTATCACTCCTATCGGAAACTCGTGGACAAAATTGGCGCGAAATTGGGAAGAATGACATGAAAGTTACTGCCCAAAGGGCTTACTTTTATCTACAATGGGTGGACAAAGGCTGTGGAAGATAACACGAAAATATAAATATGGAAACTTTTAAATAATTGGCCATTTTAAATAATTCAGTCAACCTTAATAATTTCTTAAATAATTTAGTGAGCCCCATAAAAACAAAATTCATTGTCAACAGTTTTACACTATTGCATATTTGTGCATACAAGTGAAGTCTTTGATCCAACATACTGATAATTATAATTTTGATTATGAATTAAAGTAATTTATATATCGTGACTCTGAATATTTAGTTTTAGGTGTAGAAAAAAGCACATGGAAAACTTCTAAAAGTGTTTTTTTTTAAACTGTTACAACACCTAATCCAGTGTTATTATTGCAATTCATAATCAATATTTTAGTGCAACACAAAGCGATTTTTCATAAATTAATTTAGTTTGTAGTTAATTATTTAACTTATTTAAAAAGCGAAATGCTTGCGACGTTGGCGACTTTTAGAATGCACAGCCTTGTGGCGGTATCTACAACGCCACATGCGATCTACGCATCAAAGACCTGACGACACAAATCCTGCATCGCGCAATCAGAGTTTACCGCGCAACTAGCATACATACAACATCCAGACATCAATCGTTAGGCAGTTGTTCACCAGACTACAGTTTTCAATAGAGGATGAGTGAACTTAACTTTACACCCTGTTTCTCATACCTCTATACTGGTGTCCCCGAACATGGACATTAGCGCAGTCTTCGTGCAACTACCTCAGCGTGACGTCATCATCATCACTTCCTCAAGCTTTCGAGCGGCGAGTCACAAAACCAGCCAAAGGCCAAAGCGCCAGCGTAGCCCGCGAAATTCAAATTTTCTTACTTTTCTTGCAATTTGTATGTCAATATTAGGATGTATGTTGATTAAAATATGATTCGCGACCGTAACAAGTATGTATTTACATAATTATATAATCATTAAAATCATCGATACAACAGACTGTCTAAGAACAAATACTATTGAATGACTATTTAATGAAATCATTACATTTGAGGGCAATTCTAGCTTAAGGAGTTGTATTGTTGTTTCTAATGATTAGGGATGGCCCGAACATTCGTTTTATATTCGGTATTCACCATATTCGGCAAGTTTACCGAATATTCGGCTATATCGCCGAATGTTCGGCAAAGTGGTATTCAAAGTTTTTACTGTATTGAGCCGTGTATGATTTATCATGAGTTGAGTGTTATATGTGTTATTTTTATTAGGTAAGTAATTTACAGTGCAGCTTTATGTTTTTGTTGACACTGTAGCTTTATTTCCAATAACAGTAGATAAAAAAGATGTTATTAAAAACAAAATATAATTGTGCAGCTGTTTCGGGCGAAGTTTTACTCCTTACTAAATGATGCAATAACAGTAGCGGGCGGGAGGGTCCAGCGCCAATCCGCACGCTTTGCGTGATCAAGTTCAGACCTGTATACTGTTCAGGGAAGGGAAACGTGCACCTAGCTTCTGACGTTTCATAAGTGCCCATGTAGGTTTATGTGAAATAAAATATTTTGATTTTGATTTAAACAATTATGCCAAATATTCGGCCGAATATAAGGTTCGGTAAAAGTTTTACCGAACATTCGGCCGAATGTTCATACTCGTATTCGGTGAAACCCATGTTCGGCCCATCCCTACTAATGATTAAAAATTCTGTAAACACATACTTGTTATGGTCGCGAATCATATTTTGATAAAATATTTTGCAAAAAAACGTAAATGTATATCTTGCAAAAAAAAACGTAAGAATATTTGAATTTCGCGCTACCTTAGCGCTCCCCCCTTGAGTACATTTTATCTCATATTTTTTACAAAACACGTCTAAATTAGGATTACTCAAAGTGCCCCAAGTGTATTAATTAATAAACATAATAACATAAGCTGATATGACACGAGCATGCAACCGAGTTTCGAGTATATCGCTCCCACGAGCGATGTTATTAGATTATTAATAAGAGGTCTACACTCCACAGCAACTGTAAGCGTGCAGTATATTATGTATTCTACATTCTAAGTGGTTGTTAAATAAATAATTTCATACCTGGGCATGTGCATTACACCAAAGTTTCTTTCAGTTCATGTCTATGATAAAACAAGCTGTTGCCCGCGGTTTCACTTGCATCCTAAAGAAACTGCTTCGTGACCCATGTTTTTGATTTATTTAATTATGTATGTAGATCACTTTTAGCGATAAGACCGCCCATTGTGACACCCTATGTAACAGTTCTACATTTAAATCTGTAATTTTTATGGTGTACATAATAAAGAGTATCTATCTATCTATCTATCTATCTATCTATGTACCTACACACAGTAAAATACATAGAGATACGACATAAAATTTATAATTTTGAGTACAAAGGTACTGCGTATTTCTTAAGAAATTTCTTCCAGCAGACCTGCGAGAGGAGAAATGAGAAATAAATGTAGACAATAGTGTGTGACAACAAGTAGAGAAAAATATGCGAAGTCTTACACTAAAATATTAAAAAGTGTCCATGGAGTTTCCATAAGAATCTAAAGAATCTTTACTACGCTTTGGAATGGACAACGAGCTTCATCTTTCTGATTGGCCGTCTCCTTGACAATTCAGAGAATTAGAGAATGCCTGTAAATGGTTTAATTAAAATAAATACTTTGGGTTTGATGGTATGTTCGATGTTCAAAAGAAGTGTATTTTTAGGGATTAAACGACAGAATAATATCATATATATTTTGGGCGAGCAGGTATAGATCCATTCAACGTATCCGGTGACAGTGACCCAGACAAATCTTTCCCTTCGTGAGCGCGAGTCTGTGTGATACGCTAAGTGCGACGCCTCTTTTATGCTTACCTCCTTACTAATAAACGTTGTATAGCGTCTGTATAGTTACACAACGCTTTGTCTTCTTCTATCGAAAGTCAAATTACTAACGAGTGAAAGAGAGAAATCGGTGTGTAACTATACAGACGCTATACAACGTTTATTAGTAAGGAGGTTAGAATATTGATAGGCATCCACCATTCACACTTTATTACGCAATATCCAGTTATTTATCATAATAAAAATCAAAATCACGAGCTCATTGTACTGTCAGCTGTCACTTAACTTTTTATGGTTAGGTTAAATAAAAAATATCCAATATTTTAAGGCGAGTTTCTTCGAGCGTGCATTTCTGTTCTAGAGGTGGCAGCTGAGCGCGAGTAAATTGTGCCGTGAATTTCGTTAATTTTGGGTTGAAAATTATGGGGTTTATTCATAAACGTTGCTTAAAGTTAAGTGAAGTTCAAACGTCAAAAATGTATGGTTGAACAGTCGCTAATCATTACTTAACTTTAAGCAGCGTTTATAAATAAACCCCTATATGTTTAACGATATTAACAATGTTAAACCCGAAGGACATTACATCATCATAGAAGTTTATTTTGATGTGATATTCAATACATAATGTTGTATAATATTGAAATAAAATGATTTTAATCCACAAAATAAGGGTATGTTTGGATTTTTTTATATCGAGCGAACTTTACCTAATTACGTTACGAGTACCCGACGTACCTACAGAAAGATCTCAAAAGCAACATATAATTTTTTCACTTGTTTAATCATTACCATTTCTAAATAAAATGACATTAAAATTACATTTCCTATATAGAGGTTAACTAGAAGAACCTCGCCTTAAGTTTTTAGGAGCTTAAGGCAACCACAGGAAAGACCGGTTAAAGAGTCACGAACTCTAATGATCAAAACTGAGATGCAAAAGTTAAAAAAAAAAGAAGGTAATTGCATGCAGTCGCTGCACATGCTGTCGGCAGTTGCAGTCGGCAACTCGGATCCAAATATGTAGTACCTTTACAGTTAGGTAAATAAATAAATACCTTTATACTCGAATATGAGAGAATAAAGGCTCCTCAAACAGACGTGACATGCGACGCGGCACATGGGCACCGCGCGTCTCGCGACGAACGGTGCCTTTGAATCTAGCTCTTTTGTTTTTAGGAGCCTTAATTCGTTTTCAATGATCATGTCTCTGCGCATCGGTCGCTCCAAAGTCGTTGCCCATACGCCAGCGCAATGAGCAAAGGGAGCTCACCACCTTATTTACATCTCTTGACTCTCTTTAACGCACGTTAGTCTAGTTTTCTTGACTCTTTTTAATAGTAGATACTAGTCATTCTGAAATCTACTTAATTTACACTATCATACAGGCAACATTCATTCAAATAGATATAACATCCTCAAATTTTTATCGCCTCTAAAGGAGGGGTTTATTACTAGTTCATACAATGCATCATGCAATCACTGGCTTCATCATTCATCATCTCAGCTGAAAGACGTCCACTGCTGGACATAAGCCTCCCCCAATTGGGGGGGTTTGCCATAATCACCACGCTTGGCAGGCGGGTTGGCGATCGCAGTATGGTGTTAAAAATGCCTAAAGAATGCTGCTGCCCATTCTCTAGTAACTCCCATAGTCACCTTTTACGACACCCACGGGAGAAAATGGGGTAGTGCTATTCTTTACGTCCGGCACCACACGGCACTCCGGCACCACACGGCACATCACACAATCACTGGCTTAAAACAACAATAATACCAACTCCTGTAACCCAAGGCTTGTATAATAATCACAATTAAAGATCCTTGAAAGGACTTTTCTAATCTCAGGGGCATGATTTAACTGTCTACGCAACCAAATTAATCAGATAAGGAAACAGGAAAATAGTAAAGGAATTCTATGACCTTTCCTACAGTATTATCATCCAAAATACGTTGGAACAAGTTTATTTTCTCGTCTACTACAAAACTTACTTTTCATCTATTTTTTACCTGACTACGGCGAAGCAAAAAGGAAGGTTATGATTTTGACCGCTGTTTGTATGTGGGTATGTATGTATGTTCATCTGTTCCCTCGTCATTCATCATCATCATCATTTCAGCCGAAAGACGTCCACTGCTGGACATAGGCCTCCCCCAAAACGGGGGGAATTTGCCATAATCGCCATGCTTGGCAGGCGGGTTGGCGATCGCAGTATGGCGTAAAAATGCATAGAGAACGCTACTTCCCATTCTCTAGTAAGTCTCTTAGTCGCCTTTTACGACACCCACGGGAGGAAATGGGGTAGTGCTATTCTTTACATCCGGCACCACACGGTACGCTGTTCCCTCATAACTTCTAAACTACGTACCTAACAAAATAATAAATTCTAACAGTATTAAGCAATCACAAATACAGGAGAAATTCCTACAATGGGGCAACGTTTTTTTTTTTAAATCAAGAAAGATAAGAATCATAAGCTTTAGGGCAAAGTGGCATGTCATATGCCACTTTGCCCTAAAGCTTATGATACTTTTCTTTCTTATATGCCACTTTGCCCTAAAGCTTATGATTCTTTTCTTTCCTTATTTTCACGGCTATCCTCTGACTATCACTATGAATGTGTATTAAATACATTAAAATATATTACTACGTGTAAGTTGTTTATTTAATAAACGATAGATAATGAATAATTAGTAAATAAGAATTTCAGATGAGAATATTTTCTTGTTTCATACTTTTTAGAGCGTGATTTTTCAGTATTCGGGTTTTAGTTTTTGAACTTACTTTTTTCCAAAGAGTACCTTCATACTCGTATTCTAGGCTTATGTACTTAAAGAGTTTCCAAGCCCCAAATAAGTCTGTATAGTAGCTTACAAAATGTTCAGGTGTAACTTAATATATTCATTTTTTTTTTAAGATGGGCTTATGTAAACAAAGACCTCTCAAAGATCTCTCTGGCTTTCAGACTTCTAAACATCACTCCCGTGTAAATACTTTTAGGCAAGTTTGCAGAAATATTCACTTCAATTTAGTTATTCTTTGGCTGTATACAATGGTCTTGGTACTTTGACATAATATTTTGAGTAGCTGAAACTTTATTGAGTTGCAAAATATCTAAGAAAGAAAACATAAAATTATCGGTTGGCGTTTAAGACTGCACCGAGCGCACAGTGGCGCCCTCATCGTTTCTTCGGTGATTTGATATTTTAGAATGAAAATGCAGAAATTAACTGGGTTAAATTGTGCTCCACAACACTACGTTATTATTACTACAAACGTTTTAAATTGTTATGTTTTATTGTAATCATTAAAACGGAGCTTATAGTGGCCACTATTTTCCGTTTAGATAGGGTGCAATTCTGCATACTCAAACCAAAATCTAGTTCCCACTTTGCCCTTGAAGAAGCGCTGACCCATCACAGTTATTCTCCATAACACACGAGAACATCTAAACCATTACTCGTGAAAACAAACAATGTATCTAATAAAACGCACACGAAACAAGCAATAATAAATCTTACTAGAAATGCAATAACATCCAATCCAAAATAAATAGTTACAGAAGGTCAGCTTCATACTACGAGCGAAAACAGACGCATGCAAACATATACGCTTACTTATGTAGGCCCTAGGGCGAACTCAAAGGGCTGATTTACATTCACCTACATTAGTCATTCGGGAAAGAACCGGAGTTGTCGACATAACCTGCAGAGTAAGTAAGTGGAAGTGGCCCCACCTAGATGGACCGACGACCTCAAAAAGGTGGCTAGGACAGACTGAATGCAGAAGGTAGAGGACTGGGAGAGGCCCCTTTTTTCAACTGTGTTAGAGTCGGCTTCCAGTCTAACTGGTTGCAGCTGAATACCAATATTTTGCATGAAACAACTGCCTATCTGACCTCCACAACCCAATAACTACGTAATACGATACCCCTTGGTAATACTGGTTGTCGTAACGACTATAGGAATGACAGCCGTGACCAACGGCATAACGTGCTTTCCGAGGCACGGAGGAGTCTTGGTATGTAAAGATGGTCACCCGTCCACGGATCAACCGCGACAAGCGTAGCTTAACCTGGTCGATCGACCCGTGCGGCTGTTATTACTTCGCCCCAAGTCCAATCTAATATAAATGTAAATCAGTCAAAAACAAATGCCAATCGCGTGTGCACTTGATCGCACTGTAAGTACACGCGTGTCTATGAGTGCGTGCGTTTTCGCACGTTGTATAGAGCCGACCTTCTGTACACATCTATTCTGTGACCTAACTGAGGCACTCGATCTTATTTGAGAACCATTTTTACGACTTCATGAGTTTTCGGGCAAAATTATTATCTCGTATTTACGGTGTGAATTGTACGGTTAGTAGAGATTCGTTTTATGATGCCCATGATGCCTGAAATGCCCAGTGGATGGAAAAACGGGGAGTTTTATGGGGAAACACTTTCGTCCTCCGGATGGCTCGCGAGCTTTTATTACGGGAATCGTAAATTCCAGTGGGCAATGAAGTTTATTCCTTAATTTGTTGTTGATTTCAACAGGGCGTAAAAATAATTTTGTAGTCTGAAAATAATTAGATTGTCGTACTTTAAAAAAGAATCAATAAAAGTTCCTTCAACATATTATACCTTTTCAATGTTTGTCCTCTTTCTGCGATTTTATAATACACTAAACCTAGCCATCATAATTTTTAACACATAAGTAATTATCCACAATTAGACACTTTCCTACGAAATAGGACTAAACTTCTTAATCATAATTCCCACGTCCCACCATTTGAACAAGAACAATACAGTCTAATTATAGCATACATTCTGTTCAACAAAACGTGATGATACCGTCTGAAGTAAATCCTTCGTACCTCAGAACAAAACACCTTCATATAAGAGGAGCTACACACTTGGTCGGGTCGGCCGGCGCTGGCGAGACGCGTCGCTCTGAAACCAGCCATAGAACCAACCAACATACAACCGCTTGCCTTAATGTATTGTGTCGTTGGGCCTACCCATAACACGTTTTCGTTGGGCCTTCGTAGGGCAATGTACGTTGGCCCCATCGCAAGTTGGGCTTTCGTAGGGCAATGTACGTTGGCCCCATAGCAAGTTGGGCCTTGGACAGTTGTTGGCCCAACCCGCAAACTGCCCGCCAATTGTATGCATTTGCCAACTAACCAGAGGTAAGTGGTCCAACTAAATGCCAACAAAAAATGCTACTAGGGATGACTTACGAGGTTTTCCGATCGGCACAACCTGAATGAAAACCGAATGTGTAGTAATAAAGTTTCAGGTCGATTTTTTTGCTAACTAAATACTGCCGAATAAAAACCCGAACAAGTGTGTAACACGCCTAACATCATTGTCAAGCTCTTTACCTTTACGTCGAAACTTGATAGCACGTCGGAAATAGAATAAATATTGACGTGACATGACGTTATGTGAAAAACAATAGAGATGTTTGTTTACACCCTTTTCAAGATAGGTAAAGTGATAGTTTGAATTAGATCATGTTTCTTGGTTATAAGTGCGCATATGCTCGTGGGTGTACATACCTCCCCGACCCTTGCCCGTAAGCGAAGCGCCAGCAAGCGCTATAGCTGAGCCTATAGCTTTAAATCCCCCTGATAATAATCATAACCCTGATTTTATCCAGCCACCGACGGTCCCTTGCCATCCTCCCTCCGACGCTGTCCTAAGCCGAGGTTCGTACCCCACAGGGGGTGCCCTTAGCGCGCAGTCGTTTAGTTCATAAGTTTTTGCGCCCTGGCTGGAGGCTTTAAGTTTCTTTAAGAGCTTAAGGCAACCACAGGATAGTCCGGTTAAAGAGTCTCAACCTCTCATGGTTAACTCTGAGATGCCATATAAAAAAAAATTGGTTGTCTGTAAAGTTGGTTTTCGGACGATAGTTTAACGTGACAACGTCATAACAAAACATTGATGCGGCGCAAGCGTACAAAGAGCGTAACGGGACAATGAGCGTAACGGGACAATGCGCGTAACGGGACAATGTGTCATCCTTTTTCGTGCATGCAGCCGGCGTTCATCGATTTATTAGACGTTGTCACGTCAAAAAAAAAACAAAAAAGGTGTACATAAATACCTACATTATGTTTTTAAGTTAATAAAACCGATATATAGGCGATAGACGACAAGCGGCAATCCGGCAATTTTAAAAGTTTACTTCATACTATATTCTGCTTTATTAAACAACACTTGTGAAAATGTGTCAATTTTATAATTTCTCTTCCTTTGTAATGCCTATTATATCAAATAGGGCCTGTAATTTTTCACTACGGCATGCGGCACCCGGCGGTTTTTTAAACCTTTCCCGTACTTTTTTGACGTGACAACGTCTAATAAATCGATGAACGCCGGCGGCATGCACGAAAATGTCCCGTTACGCTCATTGTCCCGTTACGCTCATTGTCCTGTTACGCTCGTGGTACGCTTGCGCCGCATCAATGTTTTGTTATGGTGTTGTCACGTTAAACTATCGTCCGTAAACCAACTTTACAGACAACCAATTTTTTGACGTGATAACGTCTAATAAATCGATGAACGCCGGCTGCATGCACGAAAAAGGATGACTCATTGTCCCGTTACGCTCATTGTACGCTTGCGCCGCATCAATATTTTGTTATGACGTTGTCACGTTAAACTATCGTCCGAAAACCAACTTTACAGACAACCAATTTTTGGCGTGACAACGTCAAATAAATCGATGAACGCCGGCGGCATGCACGAAAATGTCCCGTTACGCTCATTGTCCCGTTACGCTCATTGTCCTGTTACGCTCGTGGTACGCTTGCGCCGCATCAATGTTTTGTTATGTTGTTGTCACGTTAAACTATCGTCCGTAAACCAACTTTACAGACAACCAATTTTTTGACGTGATAACGTCTAATAAATCGATGAACGCCGGCTGCATGCACGAAAAAGGATGACTCATTGTCCCGTTACGCTCATTGTCCCGTTACGCTTATTGTCCCGTTACGCTCATTGTCCCATTACGCTCATTGTACGCTTGCGCCGCATCAATGTTTTGTTATGACGTTGTCACGTTAAACTATCGTCCGTAAACCAACTTTACAGACAACCAATATTTTTTTGTATTTGCATAAGCAATGTACAAAATATTATATTTATAGCCAATGTCATTCCCCCATTTTTTTTTTTTTTTTTTTTTACTCAGAAGACCAATCGTGCCAAAAAAATAGACATATAACAAAAAATTACACAAAACATTACCCTCCTTCTGGGGTAGTCAGTAAAAAATGTCCACAACATACTTTCACCCCAGCACATTTGCCGCCAAAAAAAAAGAGCGTAAACACATTAAATAAAAGATATCAACATCAAACAAAACAAATGAAGAGCCAAAACCATAACATTCCTAGAGGTATAAACTCAAGACCCGATATTTATAAGCACGAGCAAAATCTCTGTAAGTGCCGCGAGCCTCACAAAGGGAAACCTAAAAAATTGTTATCCTTTACCGTTGGCCGATCGTCAAATACACAAAGGGTGTCAGAGCGGCACAACTGTTAACGTTAGGGGTTATGTACTCGTACAAAGCTGGCTTTTTGCCTCTCAACAAAATATTAGATTTAAATGTTTCTCAAATCATTTCATGCATGTAATAATAATAATAATAATAATAACCCCACCGCTGTATCTCTACGTTGACGTCGTGGTGGGGCTTGCGTGCTCCAAACTCTAGGTCTGTGCCGGTAGAGTTTACTTTACCGTAACATGTCTAGGGTGAGGAGCCAGACCAAGAGAGATACAAAAACCCGCAGGGCAGCATGTGGCGAGCTGGTGGGCAGTTGCGACCCCACGGACCCTATCTCCCGGGAGAAGTCATGTTCCTCATCTCTGGCTTGCCTTTATTGGCCGGCTGGAGTGAACACTGACGAGGAACTGAGCTCCCACCTCATTCTTGCCTTTATTGGCTGGCTTGAGTGGAGATTCGCAAGAGCAAACGTGCTCGGTGGAAGGAAGTATTCCAGTAAGTGCTTGTAGGGGTCTTGACCATCTTCCGGGCTCTGGGATTGTTCTGAGAGCCGTGGAATACCTCTCCACTCCTTGAGCACCTCAGGACATGTTGCCCCCTTGTCGCTACGTCACTATGTGCTAGCGACCGTTTTCGGGGGCCCATTATTGAGTGTGCAAGTCACCCCCTGCCATTTTATCCGTGTATAATAAAACATTGATCAGGCAGGGGCCATAGTCCTTCCATAGTTTTAGGTAACCAGTCCATTTTAACCACCCAAACCCATAGTCCAATATATTTCTTTTCCATATCCTGCAATAGTCCTACACCAACCGGGGGTTGTCCTTGGGTGCACTTTCATAGTGCGTACAGGGATAATCGTCGGTTGGTGCCTCATTTAATTAAAAAGCGTCTAACGGGCCTCTGCGAGTTGGCTTTGGCCCCTCGTACGCCTTCCAAAGGTCCGGGACCGCAGGGTGCCGAGATATGTAGACATATGTAAATAAAATAATAATAATAAAGCCATTTATTCCCAAAATATAACAGATTACAATTTTATAACATTCCTTAAATATCTATTTCATGCAGTAATAAAATCACATGTAACAATAAAATAAAATAAAGTTATAAATGTTTAAATACGTAATTATTTACCATTTGATTTAATTATACTCATTTGTTTAGTTTTTTTTTTTAGTTTTTTTTTTTATTGGTATATACTAATTGATTTAGTTAAAATAGTCTCATTATAATTTCAAATCTTGATAAATATCAATTAATATATTTAAAATAATATGATACACTATTGAATAAAACAATTAATAAAATAAAAACTCAAATTTGATAAATAAATTAATTCCAAAAATGAAATAAAATAATTAATAGCAGTTGATTCAACATTTCAAATAATAATAAGGATTAGATAAAAATTTAGTTTTGGGGTACCCAGTTTTGGGCAAAGGCCTCCTCCATGCATTTCCATAATTTCCTATCTTTGGCGATCCTGGTCCAAGTGGGTCCCGCGACTCGCGCGACGTCGTCGGCCCAGCGGCGACGCGGGCGACCGCGGCATGTATTAAAACCAAAAGAGAGGGTTGTCACGCTTGATAATAGGTACATTCATGCACTCCGGTGCATGAATAGAGCGTCCCGGAGCGACCTATCTAGAGTCAGTGTCCAGCACACCCTGGGCAATCGGACCGCCTCTGTGGTCTACATAGAGTCTAGTGGTAAGACCACCTGTCGCAGATTCGATTCCCAGCGGATGCAATCAGTAGCAATCAATGCAGTGAAACAACGCTTTGTATTTAACGAACGTTAAACATCATAAATGTAATCGTTATTATTTGACGTACGTAGTGAACCAACCGTTTTAAACAACCGGCCCTAAGACAGTAACATACCAAAGGGCTCGTTCGACAATACATCGGTTGTCTGCATCGCCGCCAGTCTGTATTGTTCGTTAACTGCGCCACAGTCGACGTTGCGACACAATTGAATGACAACTCCATTGCAGCAACGTATGCTGACATGAGTAGATTAATTACTTGTTATGTGGGTTCATCTTACGGAGTTAACAGTCTCGACATTAATGGTTGGTATAAGAAGTGATGGTACACCTACAAAATGGTTGAGCTGGATGGTGCTGATCCACGCGTCATGTTCGTGAACGGGCGCCGTCAGTTGGGACTGGGCATCTCTTGACTGCCGGGGCTTATTTTTAATTGTATATTTTGAATTGTTTTATTAGTTTTTACATTGTCTCACTTAAAGAAGCAACAAGAATAATGTACCCAGAATTTTCTGAAGGATTGGTGGTAAGGCTAATGCAAAAAAATACAAAATCCAACGGTTTTTATGTTCACAACAGAAAAAAATATGAAATGCTGTAAAATAAAATGTCTAAACTAAAAAGATTTCTCACGGGTAGTACGCAACTAAAGTAACGAAAAGTAGCTGACGTGGTTTGGGGGTCTATTCCGTCACCATAAAATACCAGGTGAGATTTTGAAACCATTATATGTCAATGTTTTCTGCTTGGTACGAATGAAATTGGATTAAAGGACATTACCTGTTGCCGGTGACTTCATCTGCGACCTAATATGAAAAATTCATAGCCTATGTCTTTCTCCAGGCCTAAAGCTACGTATTTGCCAAATAACGATCAGTTTATTTATTTATTAAAACTTTATGAACACCTAAAAAAACTGTACAATAGCGGACTTAATGGCTGAGGCATTTCCTACCAGTCAACCTTGTACAGACAAAACAAAGCAGGTGCAACATAAGGGATATATTATAGAACTCGAAAAAGAAAAAAATAACGAACACATAGATACACACATACATACAAAAAAAATAAACAGTGTCAGGAGAAAAAACTATTGGTAGAGGAGAAAACTAATCAGCGCTGGGACGATTCAGTCAAATCCTTACGAACATGTTCACGTGTCTTCACTTTAAATGATAACCGACTGGTTGCCATCAATATTCAGAGGAAGTGCATTCCAAAGAAAGGCCGCCTGGACAAAGAAAGAAGAGTGAATGAAACCCGAGCGGTGAGAAGGACATCGTAGAAGACGATTTTTGGTGGAACGAAGATTTTCACTAATGGGCAGGGCTTTGTAGTGAACATAGGAAGTCAGGTAAAAAGGAGAAGTAGGTTTTTCGAGTACGAAACAACAAAGACAGAGCCCTTAATTCTCTGCGCTGACGAATGGGCAACAAACCATTTTACCGGTTTAGTGGTTATGATGTGAAGAGGAGACAGACAGACAGAGTGACTTTCGCATTTATAATATTAGTATGAATATCAGAAGTATCGGTAAAATTCCAAAAAACTATTACACGAATAGTAATGGCAAAGTGCCTTTAACCCAATTTATCCGGTAATTACTAGGACTTTACTGGAATTTAGACTCGAAGCAAAGACCCTTCGACCTTTGGTAACTTTTGCACACATTTTTAATTAATTTTCAATACCTTCACTTCCCTCGCTATCACCTCCCATAGCTTCTCTTTTTTTTCCACTAAATCCATGTTATTCACCACCGTTTCATATCGCATACTTTTAGAATAACTATCGTCAAAGGGGGAGCTTTTACCGGATGTGGCTATGGGCGCCAGTTTCCCCTCTCCCGGCTCAAAAGCTGTCCACATGCTATGTCAGGCTACAATAGTTTATGTATAGCTTGCAGTAAATGATACTTTTGTTAGAAGAATACGGCTGGATAGAATGTGCTTTACTGTATGGTATAAAAGTAGGATAGAAACATTATCATGGTGGTTGGTTGAATTTGGGTAGCCGGAAACCGTTTGTGTACGAAGTGGTGGAGTAATAGATAATGAAGTCTTTAGGAGATCTAACCGTTGGATTGAGGGCTAAACAAAATACACTCTTAGTTTTGCTATTTGAAAATATTTTACTTTTATAATATTCATCAGCTATTCGCCTCACTGCCTTTCGCTTTTACTGTGTCAGGGCTTCAATACCTTTATACTATTTTTGACACAACTTAGACTGCATACGAATATCAGGGCCTCAAGTCTGCTATTACAATAGTGGCAGAATGGTCTATCATTGATTTCATAATTGTTGATTTTGACAAGTTTGGTAATCTACTAATATAATGGCGTCATTATGACTTTCCAATGGTCAGCCACTGACACTCCATTGAAAGAATTGGTAATCTCGTACATAATGACAAATTAAACTTCCTACTAAACTTCCAACTTCCTACTACTTCAGTTCAGATTGCTTATAACACTAATAAATAATAGGTATGTAAAAATATATATATAAATGAAATCTGGCATGAATAAATGTTCAAAATGCCATTGTAATACAATTCTATTACGAGACCATTGACCGACCAATGATCGACCATTATGAATTTAGCAGATTACGAACTTTTAGCAAAATGACACTGGGATCGTGTTGGAGTGACGAATTTATAAAAATAGCAGACTTGGGCCCCTGATCAAGCCCTACAGCCAACTTCAGCTTATCAACTTGAATGCTATAAAGTTCTAAATGAGTTAGTATTGTGGCGGCATCTACATCGCGACCCGTGAACTACGAATCACACTGACGTTACGCAAAATATCCTACATCGCGCAAGCAGAGTTTACCGCGCGACTAGCATATATCATATATATATTATGCAAAGTACCGACATCATTCGTCGCGTCGGGCATTTGCCCAGCAGACACAACACACGTCTGGTTGGAGGATCCAACCTTTTCTACAGAGGATGAGTGAACAGAACACCCTGTTCCTCATACCTCTAAACACATTACTTTATGTAAATAATTTCATACCTCTACTGAGGACTATCAAGTTCACGATAACTTTAAAGTGAACAGTATTGGGGTCGCCGACGCTCTGACGCGTCCCTACACTTCTCTGAGTATACTTCTCGACATTGCGGAGATTGCGGTGACATCTTTTCTTCGGAGCTGCCTTGACGCCTGTTCCTTGGAGCTGCCTTGTCTACTGGATTGCGGAGCTTTCCTGACGTGGAGCTGGGAGTGCCTTCCAAGTATCATAAATCTCATCTTCCTTCTTCTTTCCTCCAGAGAGTGCGTGTTAGGTAGAACCTTCTAATTTTAAACATATTATATTAATTATTGTATATTTCTACTTTCCTCTATAAATTTATTAAATTGCCCAACTAGCAAAAAGTGGATTTTAAACTATCCTAGAACCATCATTTATCGAGGACTATATGAGACTTATATCCGCATATAAGTCTCGAAAAGGGCCCACTTTATAAGTCTACTTTTACTTTATTAGACCGCTGAAATGTCATATATGCCTATATTGCTCCTGTAATTGAGTTACGTCAATGCAATTACTCCTGTAGATCTCAATATAAGTAAGTTATAGTAAAAAATGAGATTAATACGCGCCTAGAAATGCTTCTATAATAAAATATCTGAACAGACGAAGTGTGCTCTGTATTTTTTTTTTTTTAACGTCTTGAGAGTAAGTATTTATATGAACCAGAATTTATTAATGTCAACCTTAGTAGAAAAACAAAATCTTATTGTTGTCAAATTGTTAGTCTTATAGAAAGATAGCTTATTCGTAGGGGAATGTGAATTTTCTGTGAAATCTATCATGGTTTTGGTAAAAAAATTAAAGCGCCTCTTGAAATTTGCTTATTTACATTTTAGTATTAATTAATATTAAATAAATATTATGAAGTCAGCTGCCATTTTCTTGGTGAGCATTACCAAGTATGACATAGTGCTAAAATAAGTATTTTTAGCATTTCCAAGTGTGACATAGTACCAATATAAGTATATTGGTTCTATATTGGGTTTTCTCAAAACCGAAAAAGATTCGCCATTGTTACCGATTAGAGTTCCGCAATGCCCAGATGAAAATCGATTGATATTTAGATATAGATAAGTAAGTTAAACAAACGTATAATTTAATGTCTTTGAAGTTAAAGGAGTATTTTAAGGGTTTGTTCTACGTGCTAGGTTAAACATCAGTTTAAACAAGCAAAAGGGGCTTCTTAAGAGTTTTAACCAGGATTGTTTGACAATAACATTACTGTGGAATGCCTATATAAATATGTCTAGGTTTAAAACGGCATACGATAGATCGATATAGAGAACATTTTATCCTACCGAGTGCTGTTATATTCTTGGTAATTTATTATGTTTAAAATGTGGGTATGAAATTCATTTAAACTTACTTTTAAGTTTATGTAAAACCTAACCAGATACATAAATGATTTACAGTAATTTAACTTTAATTTACTTAAATTGGTCACAAAATATTAGCTTATATGAAGTTATAAGTAAAAATAACAAGAGTAATTGCTCCTCATTGCATATCTTCCTGGTACATGCTCCTACAGGAGTATTAAGATTTAAATGGTCCGCAGATGTTATCTTATAGGCGCATATAAGTCTGAGTTACCGGAGTAATTACTCCTGAGTGCAATTACTCTTGTTTCATGCTTTTATAGGAGTATTGATCCTAAATTTGTCAGGAAATATGATCCTATATACCGATATAAGTACAAATGATAGGATAAAACGTACTTGAGTAACAACAGCATGTATTTATGCTGTTAAAAGCGCAGTAGCAACCACCAAAACTATCATCGGAGTTTTGTAAGTCCACGTAGCATTATAAAATCGCATTCCAGGATTATTTTGCTTGTTGGGTGGTCAGTCTACTTTAACCTTTTTATTTGTCAGAAATAAGTAGACGCCACAGTTTTAGTTTATATTTTGGTCAATATCGCCTAAAAAATAAATGACCCTCCTCAAAAGTGAATGTATCCAACAAAATGTGGGTAACTGTGTGTCACGGCCGCTCACAAAAAAGTACAATGTAATGAGCGAGTTTTAATTAAGCTTCATTACTGAAAAGAAGGAATGTATGGATGGCATGTTAATTATTCAGCTGTTATTTATTGTATCCGTAGTTCCCACCACACACACACACACACACACACATACATGCATAGTCAACATACATAGTCTGTTTTAAATATTCTGCTCGGAATTATATTACATTCCGAAACTTAAAGAAAAATCCGTCAAAACGAACAATATCGTCAGTTTAACTTTAGAATAGCACAAAAATATGCTGTATTAAAAAACCCACTCACTTGACTTCTAAAATGCAATAGTAGATTGTTATACAAGAGGCTAAAATGACCCAGTTATACGAGGTAGTTTTACTCCCGAGCTTTAAGGCGGGAGTAAATAGAAACCGAGTTATAATGGGTTTTTAGCGCCGTGTGTTACACTCTACTTTTCACTACGATTGCGAGAAAATAAAATAATCCAACACAATATTAAAAATAAATTACGCCTACTAATTCAATTTGCAAATTAGAGAAAAATTTTAAAGAATTCGCACACCAACGTCTTTTCTTAATTTCTTCTGTAGCTGCAACAACGCAATGCACGCATTCTACCGAAGAGATCGCCGCTTCTAGTTCCATTATCAAAAAACAGACAAAAAATCACTTTTTCCCCTAGAGGTATTTATATGGTATTTTTTTTCTCAGTCTGGTACGATACAATGACGGCCTTTTTGAGCAAGAGGAGTGAAAATCATGTTTTTGAACTTTTCAACAACAAACATGTTTTGAATCCGTACGATAAACTTTTTCGCCGAAACCCTCAAGTTTGCAACGTACGTAATCCTATAAGTGTGATGTTCCGACCGCTCTGCAATTTTCCGCGTCACTATACCGAGATCCAAGACTTCTATCTTGCAAGTCCCAAGTTGGAATATCTTTTACATTTTCTACGCGATATATCTTTATAAAATTAGACTATCTATCCCCGTCCGGAGATTGTGGGATAGAGCTTTCGATAGTCGAAATGTTTAAGTATAAACAAGGAATAGTTCTGTAGCTATTCAATATCTGACCGATTTTTGAAGATTGCGATATTGTATCAAAATAGTAGTATTGACGTTTTATTGGTTCCACTAAGCAAGACTAGTCTTGTGGTCTAACAAGATTACAACAAAACATTAACCCAAAACAATGATTACGGATGGAGGCTGGCTAAAACTAAACTTAATATTAGAAAAGTTTTTAGGTGGAGTTTGTTGGACCGAGATGACGTACTCGTATATGTAGGTATATTTAACAAACACGTTTGCAGACCTACCTGTTCAAAATTGGGCGTAAAATGAGTTAGAATGGTGGAAAAGGAGAAGCTTATTGCAGCAGCATAGAATTATCATGATAATTATTGACAAGATACACAGTCAAAATCTACATCAACCTCAATCAAAATTACGTCATTTTCTCTTAAAATACTCGTAAAACCCAAACATTACAATAGGCTCACTGAAAGCTAAGCTTCAATCGCAATGAATATTCAAGAAATCAATACATATTACATCAATGTGATCAGCCTCCATTTTCTTTTAATATAAAAAAAAGAAAAGCCTTATCGGATTCCACAATCGAGAGACATTTAATTAAATTGATTCCTGCAATACAGTTCACTTAGGCGTAGAGAATATTCGAGAATCCGAATTGTACCGTAAAAACGATACAATAATTAATTGCGGCTAGGGTTACCACTTTACAAATGAATGCCTGTTTTGTTGCGCCCCGGCTATCACTGAAACCCATCGCTTGGGCTTTGCCTGGATGTGACGCATATTTTCACCCAAATTATTCTTTTTTGTGTTTTTATACTTTCTTTGCGTCATGTTTACCGCAAATAAACGTATTTACTTTCTTTCTTCTTTTGTTGTTGAAATGGGTTTATATGTACCTAATTATTATTATAATAATATAATAATAATAATTATTATTATTATTTTATTGTTACATGTTTACATTTATCTCGGGACCCTGAGGTCCCGGACCTTTGGAAGGCGTACGAGGGCCAAAGCCAACTCGCAGAGGCCCGTTAGACGCTTTTTAATTAAATGAGGCATCAACCGACAATTATCCCTGTATGCACTATGAAAGTGCACCCAAGGACAACCCCCGGTTGGTGTAGGACTATTGCAGGATATGGTAACAAAGATATTAGACTATGGGTTAAAATGGACTGGTTACGTAAAACTATGGAAGGACTATGGCCCTGCCTGATCAATGTTTTATTATACACGGATAAAATGGCAGGGCGTGACTTGCACACTCAATAATGGGCCCCCGAAAACGGTCGCTAGCACATAGTGACGTAGCGACAAGGGAGCAACATATCCTGAGGTGCTCGAGGAGTGGAGAGGTATTCCTCGGCTCTCAGAACAATCCCAGAGCCCGGAAGATGGTCAAGATCCCTACAAGCACTTACTGGAATACTTCCTTCCTCCGAGCTCGTTTGCTCTTGCGAATCTCCACTCAAGCCGGCCAATAAAGGCAAGAATGAGGTGGGAGCTCAGTTCCTCGTCAGTGTTCACTCCAGCCGGCCAATAAAGGCAAGCCAGAGATGAGGAACATAACTTCTCCCGGGAGATAGGGTCCGTGGGGTCGCAACTGCCCAACAGCTCGCCACATGCTGTCCTGCGGGTTTCTGTATCTCTCTTGGCTCCTCACCCTAGACATGTTCCGGGAAAGTAAACTCTACCGGCACAGACCTAGAGTTCGGAGCGCGCAAGCCCCACCACGACGTCAACGTAGAGATACGGCGCGGCGGTGGGATTATTATGACGTTTATTATAATTATTATGTACCTATATTATTACAGAACATAATTGTTTTTATCTTTGTGTGTAATGCATTTCTTATATTAATCTTTCCTATTTACCATTGCGCTGTTGTCTTTAACTGCATCCACAATAGTTTAAAAAAAATTAAAAATATTCTGTCGTAGTCGTCTTTGTGTAGTTAGTATCGTGGCATACTCACAAGGCATTGTCTACTGAAATGGTACAATTGTGAACGCAGCTTTATTAAATGTTTTGCACTGAAAAAATGTGTTTTAATTTTAATCTAAATAATGTTTTTTTCTGATTGCTGGCTGATCAAAATATGATCAGCCAGCAATCAGAAAAAAACATTTTTAAACGGACGATTCCTTGAACAATCTTTTGAAATTTTATATCTGATAGTTTCCGTGATTTAATTAGAATCATTTATTTTACTAATTGGACAGCTTTTAAAATAAGACTGCCTCGTTGGTCTAGTGGTGGCAAGCGTTACTGCTGAGCATGAGATCTTGGGTTCGGTCGTAGGTAGGGCAAAGTGTTATTGCGTTTTTTCATCAGGAATTTCTCAGTAGCAAAATAGGTTCTTTTTTTTTGTGTAGCAGCCCGGAGTCTAGTTTTGTGCCTGGTGGCAATATTAAACGGGCAATACAGGTGTGATGTTATGTTAAAAATAAGATTATTTTAGTCTGACAACCCTAATAGTGCCACACCTCAGGGCTCAGGCAATGGCGATAAAATTCGCGATATTATCAATATAATAAATACGATGAATTGATGTTGGCAATTACTTTGAGCGGGTAGATACTGTACCTATTTCAGTGTACAAAATAAACGTAATTAAGAGTAGGAGTGGTCAAACCACTCTTTCTAATATAACTACCAAATGTGATTTAAAATATATAAATTTGTTCACATAAAATTACCTATAGATTTTGTGTCAAACAGATGTGTATACACTTTTAATGAGCTTCACACCTCCGAGTGTCAGATGGAAGCTTAAAAATAAAATACTACATGATTTAAAATATACAAATTCGTTCACATAAAATTATAGATTTTGTGTCAAACAGATGTTTTATACCTTCGAGTATGTAATGAGTATGTAATGTTCAACGTGGTAGAAAACAACAACTCGAACTCGAAGGCATAAAACATCTGCTTAAAGATACCTACTAACCTCCTTACTAATAAACGTTGTATAGCGTATGTATAGTTACACACCGATTTTTCTCTTTCACTCGTCAGTAATTTGACTTTCGATAGAAGAAGACAAAGCGTTGTGTAACTATACAGACGCTATACAACGTTTATTAGTAAGGGGGTAAAACTAAAACACCAGGTGTAATTTGGAACAAGGAAATATCGGTACGAATTACTGGGTAACCTAAGAGCTTTTAAATTCGACCTCACGACTCCTATGATCACTTTGCTTTGCTTCTCATAGGTTCTGATTCCACCCTAAATTCTCTTACCAAAAACTGACTTCTACGAAAATATACCCAGATTTTTCTGTACGACGACCCCAGGGCCCAAAGTATAAAGTTATCAAACAAGTGTTAACTACCTTCATAAAATCTAAAGCAAATAATTATACTACGCTGACTTCGTAAAAGGTTACACGTTTAATTTTTGTAATCTAGTTAATATCGGGGCAATAGGGCCTCCAAATGAACGCGAAAATTAAAATATTCCTATAACAAGCCTTACTTCAAACGAATTGTTCGGAGATCAGCTAAATATGGCAAAATTGCTCGGGTTATGTTGATATATTATCTCGTATGCGAATTGTAACGTAGTTCTTGAGAATTGGAACAAGTGAGAGACGTGTGGAGGTACTTATCTAAGATAGAAATGCTCATAATCATTTTCAGAGACGTCCACTGCTGGACATAGGCCTCCCCCAAGCACCGCCATCTCGACCGGTTCCGTGCTTCCCGCATCCAGCGGATTCCTGCGGCTTTCACAAGGTCATTAGTCCACCTTGTGGGAGGCCTTCCTACGGCCTTCTTCCGGTACGCGGTCGCCACTCTAATTGTAAATTTATTTATTTGTACACAAAGGTATAGTGTTGGTACTTGATGTTATAAAATGAAAAATTGTGTCACTATGTGCTGCCATGCAAGGCGTACAAACATTGCTTACACAGTAGGTAATAAGAGTGTAGGTAGTTTAGACTATATAAATATAAAAAATACTGTGAACAGTTAAATCTTTAGCAATAAAATAAACCAAACAAAATAAAACAAATAAAGGTAGACACTAAACTTATTAACTAAAGTAAGTAGGTAATAAATAAATCTGAGAAAAAGGTATTACGGATTTTATTTCTCTTCTAAATATTCATTTATAGTGTAACTAGCTTTTGCCCGCGGCTCCGCCCGCGTACATGTCGGTTATCGCGTAAAAAAGTAGCTTATGTCCGTCTCCATAACCCAGGCTATATTTCTGCCAAATTTCATGACGATCGGTTCAGCGGTTTAGGCGTGAAAAGGTAACATACAGACAGACAGACAGACAGAGTTACTATCACATTTATAATATTAGTATGGATATTCTTTCTGTATTAGGAACCTATGGAGTTTTTTTTTTTTTTTATTAATTAAGGGTTTAGCAATGTTTTTTTTATAAGTCCTTCTGCGAATGAAGGCTCGTTCAGACTCGTGCAATATCGCGGCCGCGACAGGCACGGACAAAGAAATTGTGCTACTAGTGTCGCGTCGCGCCCGCGATATCGCGCGAGTCTGTACGAGCCTTGAGTCCAAAGTAGAATAGGTTATTTCACGAATAGGGCATTTTCAGAATCTATAATGAGGCATATCGCGAATAAATCCAATGTCTACTGAGCCTAATTAAGGCTTTTGAAGCTTTTATCGATTTAGGGAGTTTGTTACATATTTTAGGAGCATTTAATAATCAGCCGATACTGAATTAATTATTTTGTGAGTGGATGACATTCTGCTCATTAGACGTTTCGCGCTGTTGAACATTTAGCTACTTAGACCTTCTGATCAGGAGGGGACAATACATGTACCCGCAGCATCCTTAAGAATGCCACTGATGCCGCAATCAACGTGGAAGTACTACTGGAATCAAAAAATATATTATAAATATATTAAAAAAAAATCTTACATATTTCTCCAAGGCACGGAGGTGTCTCGGTATGTAATCATACCGAGACTCTGCCGTGCCTCGGAAAGCACGGTAAGCCGTTGGTCCCGGCTGTCATTTGTAGATTTTTGACAGTTGTTACAAGTAGTCAGAAGTCATAAAACTATGACAACCAGTTTTACCAAGGGGTATTGTATTACCCAGTGACTGAGTTGTGGATAGGTTCAGATAGGCAATAGCTCCATGTAAAATAATGGTATTCATGCTGCATCCGGTTAGACTAGAAGCCAACCCCAACAGAGGTGGGGTATGAATTACATGAATAGATACATAATAGATATGAATTTGTGACAAAAATTTGATCGGTTTGTACAGTCAGCTGCAGAGAAATCTTACCCCATAGCAATGTATTTATTTATTGCTAGGAGGTGAGATTTATCTGCAGCTGACCATACTATCCTAATATACAACATGTCCCAGAATTAACACACACCACCAAACACCCCAATTAGAATGTTATGTTATAATCATAATACATACACTGAATTTTTACTATTATGTATAAAACATTGTTTATTTATTAAATTAGTTATCCTGTTTGCGGGAGAAAATTGTAGTCACATTACAAATCTACGCACGGACACAGTCGCACACATAGAAGGGTCTAGCGTAGTAGGTACTACGTCCATTTTGGTTTATTTTGGCTGTACAGCGCGAAACGTCTAATGAGCAGAATGTCATCCACTCACAAAATAATTAATTCAGTATCGGCTGATTATTAAATGCTCCTAAAATATGTAACAAACTCCCTAAATCGATAAAAGCTTCAAAAGCCTTAATTAGGCTTAGTAGACATTGGACTTATTCGCGATATGGCTCATTATAGATTCTGAAAATGCCCTATTCGTGAAATAACCTATTCTACTTTGGACTCAAGGCTCGTACAGACTCGCGCGATATCGCGGGCGCGACGCGACACTAGTAGCACAATTTCTTTGTCCGTGCCTGTCGCGGCCGCGATATCGCACGAGTCTGAACGAGCCTTCATTCGCAGAAGGACTTATAAAAAAAACTTTGCTAAACCCTTAATTAATAAAAAATTAAAAAAACTCCATAGGTTCCTAATACAGAAAGAATATCCATACTAATATTATAAATGTGATAGTAACTCTGTCTGTCTGTCTGTCTGTATGTTACGTTTTCACGCCTAAACCGCTGAACCGATCGTCTTTGGCAGAGATATAGCCTGGGATATGGAGAAGGACATAGGCTACATTTTTACGCGATAACCGACATCCACGCGGGCGGAGCCGCGGATAAAAGCTAGTAAAAATATATATACCGGTACAACGGGGGCTATTTGGATTTTCGGGGGTTATATGGAATAAAGTAATTGTAAGATTTGAGTTGACATAAATTCTACCAAAACACCATAGACAGCTTTTTATTTCTGGTCTTGTTTACTTTTACGATTTTTCGTACGAAGATCACAATTCGAATTTATGTCAACTCAAATCTTACAATTGCTTTGTTCCAAATAACCCCCGAAAATCCAAACAGCCCCGTTCTACAAAAAAAAAAAATGTTCTTAAAGAAAAGGTGGTATAATAATAATAATAATTGCTTTATTATCAGGCAACTAAGGCCCATAGATAAAATACACAAAATAATCTTAAAAATAATAAACTAATACATAATAAAACATTTCTATACAATCTAGTTAATACGTTGGGTCGGCGACGTATTGCGCTGAGTCATGGTGTCATGTAGCCTTCCGCGAAAACGCCGATACACGACACCCGTCGGCCAAAATTCCTCCTTCAAAAAAGTGTCCAAGTAATGAGTCGGAACCCGCACCACAAAAGATTTGAAGTTAATCTTATGGCGCGACTCCAACTTCTTGACTCTCAAGGTGAACTTGGTCTTCATCCTGATGTACTCCACGACCTCCTCTACCTTCGTGGTGTGATGTAGACTGGACACATACAGCTGCGTCGTTGGAATAGCGGGACGCAGCAAAATGTCCCATCCAGCCAGTCGCCACAAAAAGTATAATTATTTTTAAACAAATATCTAATCGATTTTATTATTTTTTGCTACACATATCTATCTATCGTTTATTTAAGTATTTACACATACTATAATACTGATTTACATCTGTAAGAGGTCCTTGTAACATAAGGACCAGTTGAAAATCGGCATCAGACACTAGTTTTCTAGTATTTATGCTGAACTGAACCTATTTGGTGAGGCACACGATACTGTTTCAAAGGTTTTCTGTTTTTATTTTTGTGTAAATATTGTGTGCCTGGTTCAAACAAATTTCTTTTCCTTATTTTCTTTCTTTCTAATTGGGAAAAGGCTAGGTAGATTATTTTTCTAAATAAAGCTCCTCCCTCCCAGTCTCCTCTTTCCTCCCTGTCAGTCAAAATAGAACAGTTTAAAAACATTTCATTTTTGTTGGTGGTGGTGTCTAATTGGTTTTTGGGTGACATCTCTGAGTGTGGAAATTGTGACTACATTGTTGTATTGGGTTCCCACCTGTAACAAAAAATGTAAGTGGTAATAATAATAATAATGAGCCTCGACCAACACCTCAGGAGGCTCTCATTGCGCGGCTGGATCGAGGGCTTGATTCAGAGAGCAGTACTCCTAGACACGGCACGCATAGTGAGGAGGTTCCTCTCCTCAAAAGCCTGACTATCGGCAGCTTGGACCCTGTTCCTGATGCCGATGGGACACAATTTTTTATATTTTTAAATGTTTTTATATTCAAATATTTAAAAATGTAATTTATATGTAGGTATATTAATGAAATAATAATAATAATATTTCTTTATCGCACTCTATCCGCTCTTTTCATTTTAAAGCGGTTCAAAATGCCTGAATAGGCGTATTTACGGTCCTCAAATTTTATGTATCTAATTTAATTTCAGATTTTCTATTGAGCTCATAATAAATTCATTCGCGATCAACTTGGGACACTTCGTTTTAGGTCTACCACAATTTTCTCCAAAATAACTTTTTTTTTCGTAAATGGCTTTCTGTAGTACATTTATTATGAAACTGTGTTGGAATACGAACTAAAATAATAATGTTTTTATAAAAACAACAAAGAGATCAGAACAAAATTACGCTTGGGATTTGTACATTGTTTATTCACCTATAAGTAACAATGGTCATACCTATCTTTTCTTATAGTAATTCAAAATTATTCTTTTATTTTGTCATAGATGTATTCCCCTATGGTATACATCAATTGTTTGCCTTTAGAGGTACTACAAAATAACTCTCCTATAAGCTCCAAAACAAAAGCTCCACTATTTACTTTGCCGAACTGAAATAGATTACTACCCACACTGTTAACGAAAGCAACATTATTGCCCTAGTAAGTCTAGGCCCTAGACTTACTAGGGCCATGATATTGCTTTAGTTAATTTTATAATTTTTACCCAAGCCCTAGACTCTTGGCTTGAATAAAAGTTGTACCAAAGTGACACAATACAATTTACGTTTATTTCTTCCAAATCTTATTTTTACCTTTTATCATTTTGTACAAAAATTATCCAACGCGGCACACTTATTTATGAAGCCCACGTAATAATTGATATTCAGACAACGTTAACTTGGATTAAGTTGACATACAGGTATATAAAATGTAAATGCTTTAACAAAAATATAATTCCATTTTATATTTCAACTTTTCCGGCCGAACCGTAGCGAAAATGAGCTCAGACTGGGAAAATTAGCTCAGTTTCAGAAGATAGAAATACCAAATTTTCTACAGACAAAATTAGCATTCAATTTTACTAAGTTATGCTTGATTTGGTAAAGCCGTCTTCTCACTTATCGTCACGAACTACTTATGTATATGCCAATCGGAAAAAAATATTAACCAGTTGGCTGCAAGGCTGACTGCCAAGATTGCATCCACCGAAGCTGTAATAAAACGGGTTGGCATAAGTTCAAGCAGGCAATCATTCTCTCTCTCTCTCTCTCCCCCCCCGGTGGGTTCCCGCATTGTCGAGGCGGGGGGGCTCAGTAGCCGTGGCTTGTAGGGCCACGGTGAAGCTAAGAGGAACCCGAGGAGGGGGCCGCTTGTCAGGGCTTTTGCGGCTAAGCCGACGACGTAGCGGCCGTAGGTTGCGGTGCCGCTTTGGCGACATCGCAACTGAGGCGGGCCGCGATGTCGAATGGGCGGCATCGCGGCTGAGTGTGGGAGGCCGCGGCGGGAGAGGAGTGCCGGTATTGCGGTGAGCCGTTCTCCCTACCTTCCGCGGCCTTGACGGGGTCGCCACCGATGAATGGCGGACGCGGTGGGGCCGCAGAGGAAGAGGAGTGTCGGTATTGCGTTGGCCGCTCTCCCTATCCTCTGCGGCCGAAAAGTGGTAGGCGGCGGGGCCACTAACCTGACCCGTCGCGGTGGGACCAGGGGCGCCTGGACGCGGGGTCGTCTGGCGCGAGGTCCCAAGTGGAGGCCAGCAGGCAACGGGTGCGGGGGCACCCTTGCCTATATTACACAGGCCTCCACCAGTGTCGGACGGGAATGGCCAGGTGTTCCCGGTCATTCCCATATCGCCCCCAGGCTGAGGGGCATGCGGGGCCCGCCAGCTAGGCGGGCATGCGCCGGGAGGGTTGTGGACGTAAAGGCTGTGCCGGTTTCCCATGACCCTCCCATCAAGGCGATGAGGGAACTCCGCTGAGTTTTAGTGGGTATACTGCCATATTGGCAGGGAGTCCCACATACCTCGTCCCCCGACGAGCATGCGTAATGCATTTTTCAGCGCCAAAAAAAAAAAATAAAAAAAAAAAAACAATCATTCTCTTGTCTACAATAGTACATTATTGTAGTTACATTATAGGCAATTGCAGGTCGAGTATTAGTATGAAGGCCGAGCCGTAGGCGAGGACTTCACTAATACGAAACAGGCAATTGCCATTTCCGCCAAGGCATATATAGTGCTTTTCTCAAAAGAATGCAGGGAAATAAACATACTTTTTATATTACCTATACATTTAATTTAATTAATATTAAAAGTTACATTAGTCATATTGGGGCAATTACTAAAAGAAAATTTTATTGATTTCCCCGGTACATTTATGTTTGTTTGTTGAACTTCTGATGAAGTTTGCAAGTGGGCATTGGATGTAGTGGTAGATGGCTGAAGTATGTAAATAATAACAAATCAAGACGAATTTTCAGCTTTACAACCACGCGAACGCAATTTTTTGCTAAGCAAAGAGATTTACTTTGGTATGCCAAGAATGATAAAAGAGATCCAGTCAAAGCAGCACGCCATTTCATACAACATTGCTGGAGCGTTGTAATGTTCCAAATTCAAAAAACGCTCCTGCAATGGATTTGATTTTCTTTGTCCGTAAATTCGATACTTCGCGTGTTCTTTTTCGAAAATAATGACAACATTTCCATGCATGTTTGAGAAAAAATAAATAACTGCCAACTGTGATCACCACATAAAATCGCCTTTCCGTGGCTGATGAAGAAGTTTCTCCTGTATTTCCTTCACTTCACATGCCTGAATCATATTGTAATAAAGGCACCTACCCTATTCCGACAGAATGAAACTACAATTTGCAACACAAACTACTTAATATTATTTAAAAAGCATATCACACCATTTCTCACAGAAACTTGGTGTGAAACAACTCAAGTTGGGGCGTGTGCCAGAATGATAACAACGTTATGCGGAGCTTGTCTACCGGCGGCCTGTGATTAATTATAAGCAGAGAGGCAAGAGGAACCGACGTCACAATTAACCCGTTAGCTACGAGTTTCGGGGCCTGAGGCACCTGTCCACGTGTAAGCGACTAGCTATCGACTATTTTATCGCTCAAGAAATGTATACGCACAGTACAACTATTTTCTTATTGTCCCTCGGCAAACTTCGTGTTTCGTCAGTCGTCGGATTTCTATCAATTGCCCGTTGCATTTGGTGTAGACCGGATGCTCTCAATCGACTTGGAAGTATATAGAGTTGTTAATACTCTTTTAACTTAATTAATTTTGCCCTGACTACAGTTACGTTTGCCTTCAGTTTGTAAATATCTCAGTTGTAATCTGTGGAAAATGTAGTGGGTAGTATATTTGTTAAGTTTATTGTTAAGTTATTTCTGTTTATTTTTAATATACTACTGTTTGTTTTCCTTTAAAATAAATAAATAAATAAACTTAATGTAATTTACTGACAGAAATCCGACGACTGACGAAACACGAAGTTTGCCGAGGGACATTAAGAAAATAGTTGTACTATACGTGTGCGTACGTAAGATTGTAGATTCCTTGTCAATATAGATACATTTATTAATAGTTGATCGCTGACTGCTCACACTGCCGGCGAGTACTCGTTTGTCGCAGCGACAAAAGTATCAAAGAGAGTACCTACTCGTTCAAAATATTCAAGGTGGTTAGATTTTCGTGCCCGCGATACATACGTATACCAGCGAGTAATCGCTCGACGCTGTCGCTCACTCGCTGCTCGTTGCTTACCAACTAGTTTTTAGTTGCTAGCTTTACTCACTTCTCGGGTGTGGCTGGCGGTGGGTTTAGAGCATGACACGAGTCACCGCGACGCGACTTGCGGAGCGACGGACGGAGACAGCTGACGCGCGCGCGTGTCGCGTGACGCAATTCACATCGCAAATCGCTTCGCTTTAGGCCGTGAACGAGGTCTTAGAGAGACAGGGCTACATTGTTTCGTGATTGCATGCCTGCTTAGAGTGGCTATACGGTGTACTAGACACTAACGGAGACGATATAATGGGCTATATAAGACGATTCTGTCGGCGTTCCTGTCTCCACAGCAAATACAATGTAGAGTTTCGTAAGTAATAGCGAAGGGACATGATAGCTATCCTTGTCGAGAATACTATACAACTGTTAAATATTTACATAGTTGCGTTTTAAGCTAATCTTAGACACCAATATCGTTTTTTTTTTTTTAAACGTTGCCCCACACTTTGAATTTCTCATAAAAAATTTCTCAGAAAATTCACATACACAAACAGCCAGACCCGGAACAACTACTTGTAGGTCATACAAATATTTGTTCCGTGCGGGAATCGAACCCGCGACACGCCGCTCAACAGTCAATCGCTTAACCACTGCGCCAACCGTGTCGTCATTAAACATTACATCAAGGGTTGAAGGGACTGGCAACACTGCCCGAGTGACATGTCAAATTTTTGTTCCGTATTTTAAAATTATTTTTAATAGTAATTAAGTAAAATTAAGGTGTAATTTAATGTGTAAACGTAATATAATAGCATAAATACTCAGGATTATTGTTTTCCTGTATATATATAAAGTAAAACACAGTGTTTGGTTACACACCGGTAACCTAAAACAAACAGCTGACGTTCGAACTACGGATTTAAACGGGGAGTATTGCTTTACTTTTACTTTTTAATAGCACACAATCGTCACTTAAACTCTTTTACACATCCTCGTTAGGTTTTATCATAAATAGTTCACTGATTTATCACTCAGAATTGAGTTTAAATCGCATTGTTTACATCGTAAAAACGAAACTTAGCGAAGATTCAATTAATCTCAATCTGTTCTTTAACATAAAATACAACAATAAAACGTTCATGATCGTTAATTTTGGATTTTCGTTATAATTTAATATCGAATAATAACTTTAAAAAATCTAGGCAACCTACCCACATTAGGAAAAGTAAAATCCTAAGGGTATAAAAGCATTAAAAATTTTCATTCAATTTGATAATATAGCGTTGATAATAGCTCTTCAAGTCAATTCAGTAGCCTACCTTATTTCTCTTCTGAACAACACTAACTTCTCCCATTTTCCCTTTCATTTCCAACTTTATTTTATTTGTCTGTCTAACTCGTTCTCACTGTTTCTTTATTCTAATTTCAGTAACAAATTCTGAAACCATGCCTGTGATGACCCGTAAGGCTACTGCTCAGGATATGGAGCTTAAATTGAGAACGGCCCTCCAAGACCTTGAAGCATCGAAACTCCAATGTCAACAATTGTTACAGGAGAATGATGAAAGTGAGGAGGAAGTCAAGAAGATAATTAACAAAAACTCAAGCCTTAAACGGGAGCTAGTAGTCCTAAATCAGCAATATCTGAATATTGTTGATGAACGCGACCAACTGAAGGTGGTCACGGATGGTTTCAGCAACTGTAGTAACTTGTATGAAGAGGCTTTAAGCAAAGTTAGGGACCTAGAAGATGAATTAATTCATGCTAATAGTCGTATTATCCGTTTAGAGAAAGAAAAACAATGTACTCAGGTTAAAGAAACTAGCCTCTTGTGTAATGAATTATTAAATAGTAATTTTAACCCTAATTCCATTATAAGTATTGACCTTACTGAGGATTCCTTGCTGAAACAGAATGTTGGTTATAAAGTTAGTCATAATAAAATGAAAAAATATGCTAAACTAAATAGAATACTCAAAAAATGTAATCAAATTAAGAAACAACACTTTTCTAAAAATATTCCACAGAGAAAAGAGCATGTTGATTTAATCAATAAATTAAAAAATTATCAAATCAAATTAGAAGACAGCAAAAAAATCTATGAAATTGACACCCAGCGCTTACAGTCTGACATAGAGGCACTTGAGGGTCAGCTTAGTTCCCTTTACATTAAATATGTGACTTCTCAGAACCAAATTAAAGAACATATTCTTGCTGCTAATGAGTTAGTTATGTGTCAGTGTACTTGTCAGGTTTCAATCCCTGATTCTGTCCAGCCTGAGGCAACGGAGGACCCGTCCCAGACTGTGAGTTTTTCTCAAGACTGTATCCTCAACCAAGATATATCTGATATAGTACAAGATCTATCTCATGTGGTACGGCCTGAGATTGTTAGTTGTCCATCTTCCAGTAGTCAGGACCTTTATCATTCAGTTATGTTCTCAGATAGTATAGGAAGAGGTTTAGGAAAGTTACTTAACAACAATCTGAGTCATTCTTCTCAAAACTGTTGTATGCCTCAGACTTCTTACAATCAAATAATGTCTTCAATAACTAGGAAAGAATATGATCCTAAGGCGATTATTACTGTATTTATAGGTAATAGTTTTAACGTTAAAAAAGATGATATCACTGATAGTGTTACCAAACTATTAAAGTTGAATTGTAATAAAATAATTCTGTGTGCTTTTCCCTACTTTGAGCACTTGTCAAACAGGCAAAACAAGTACATTCACATGTTAAATAATTACATGCATTTTTTAGTTAGTCACCATAGTGACAAGTTTATATTTTTTGACACCAACATTTTTGTTGATAAGCTAAGGTCGACTAGGGATACTGTGTATCTGCCCATTAGTTTTAGACGTCAAATAGCTAGGCTATTAGCTTTTAATATTAACCCAGACATAATTAGTATGTCGAAGTCATGTACAATTAGCACCACAGTTAGTAATAGTACTAATAATATGGTGGTTAGCTCAAATAATTTAAACTAGTTTGTAAGACAACAGAAGATACCACTGACAGTATAGTTACACTTAAGAGCAAAAAGGTATTTTCTAGCACTAGTATAGTTAACTGTAGAAAAGGGGCTAAGCAGAAAACCTTGAAATTATTTCACCAAAATATTCAAGGTTTTTCTTCCAAACAATTGGAAATTGAATTGTTTTTAGAAAAAACAATGTTTGACATTATCTGTTTAACTGAGCATTGGTTAAAAGAACATGAAATGTTAATTAACTATGAGAATTATAGTGTGGCCAGTTGTTTTAACCGAAAATCAATGCTGCGTGGTGGTTCACTAATTTTAATAAAAAATTGTATTAAATCAAAAACTCGTAAAGACATAGGTGAACTGTCGGTTGAACATAGCATTGAGTTGTCTTGTGTTGAGCTAGATAAGCATGTTATAGTGTGCGTTTATAGACCCCCAAATTATCAAAACTACTTTATATTTGAGTCTGTTATGGAAGATGTTTTGGCAAAACTTGCAACTGGTAATAAATCAGTAATTATCTGTGGTGATTTTAACATTAATATTTTAGAAAATAATTCAAATACCAGTAGATTATTAAATTTGTTTAAATCATTTAATTTGTCAAATGTGTTTGTAGAACCAACCAGAATAACCACGACTACTGCTACATGTATTGATAATGTTTTTTGTTGCTGCACCTATTTAGATAAAGCCATAGTTAATTATCTCCCTTCTGATCACAGCGGTCAAACCGTAACCTTTGAGTCCAACATACCAATACAAAAAGTGCAGATACAGTTCAGACCATTAACAACAGTTAATTTAAATAAATTTAATAGCACTTTAATTTATAAGTTAAATGATCAGGACCTTACAATGAACAATGTTAATATTTTGTATAAAGAATTCTTTTCAGTAGTCCAAACCGAGTTCAATAATTATTTTAAAAAGAACACTAAAACTATCAGCCCTAGGTTTTTATTTAGTGACTGGGCAACTAAAGGACTCAGGAAAAGTAGGGAAAGACTTTTCGAGTTGTATGGCCTTAAGCCTTATATTAACACAGAAACTTTTAATAAGTATGTTGCTACTTACTCTAGAATTTTTAAGAACACTTGTAAGGCAGCTAAAGCCTTATTCATCAGTAACAAGGTTAAATCAGCAGACGATAAAATAAAGACGGTTTGGAAAATTATCAATAATGAAACAAATAGGAACAAAAAGCATAATTCTGATTATACACTGGAGACGTCGTGTGGTCTTATTTGCGATAACAAAGTAGTTGCGCAAGAATTTGTAAATTTCTTTACCAGTATCCCACTCAAAACGACTGAAACCTTAAATTCCTCACCCTCGCTCTCTTTTGATTTAGTAAAGGCGAACGTTTCAGCCTGCCCGATTGAATTTAACTTTAAGCATATTAACCCCATAATAGTAATAAAAGCTTTTAAGCAAATCAAGATCAAATTAACCGAAGATCTTTGGGGAATATCTGTTAAAGTCTGTACCTCTATAATTGAGACTATAGCCCCTTACTTAGCCTTAATATTTAACTTGTGTGTAGATCAAGGAGTCTTCCCGGATTTAATGAAATACAGTAAGGTAATACCTCTTTTCAAATCCGGGGACAGTAAAGACACCAATAATTATAGACCCGTATCCGTGTTGCCGGTTTTCAGTAAGGTGTTTGAAAAGGTAATGCTTAATCAAATGCTCAATCATTTTAACACGAATAAAATCCTTCACGAACAACAGTATGGTTTCACCAAAGGACGTTGCACGACCGACGCCGGTGTAACATTATTAAGACACATTTTTAACGCGTGGGAAGAGGCCCAAGACGCCATAGGAATCTTTTGTGACCTCTCCAAGGCATTTGATTGCGTCGATCACGAAACCTTACTTTTGAAACTTGAGCATTACGGACTAGGAAAACTTGCACTTAGTTTAGTAAAATCTTATTTAAATGATAGACAACAGCAAGTTCAAATAAATGGTATCAATTCACTCGGTTTAAAAGTAAAAATGGGTGTTCCACAAGGCTCGATATTGGGTCCTTTCCTTTTTTTAGTGTATATAAATGATCTACTCCATTTATTAAAAAATCAACCACAAATGGTGTTATTTGCTGACGATACTTCCTTAATTTTTAAGGTAGATAGACGTGCTACAAATTTTGACGACGTAAATAACGCTCTATTGCAGGTCCAAAATTGGTTTACTGCTAATAATTTAGTATTAAATGGGAAAAAAACGAAGTGCATAAAATTTTCTTTACCAAATGTCAAAAGTAGTGATTGTGAGATAGTATTGAATCAAGAGAAACTAGAATTCGTCGATAAAACTGTTTTCCTGGGGATCACGCTGGATTCAAGACTACAATGGGGTCCTCATTTAACATCTCTTGCAGGACGGCTAAGTTCAGCAGCATATGCTGTCAGAAAAATCCGTCAATTTACTGATGTAGATACCGCGAGGCTAGTCTATTTCAGTTACTTCCATAGTATAATGTCTTACGGTATTTTAATTTGGGGACGGGCTGCAGACATCGAGTCTATTTTTATTCTGCAGAAAAGAGCCATCAGAGCCATATATAATCTCCGCAGGCGCGATTCTCTAAGGGAACTGTTTAAGGATATTAACATCATGACGGTACCTTGTCAATATATCTACGAAAACATCATGTACGTAAGGAAAAATTTACATCTTTTTAGAAAAAGAGGTGAAAGACATAATTATAGTACTAGAAATAGGGACCTATTAGCTC
The DNA here is from genome assembly GCA_947523025.1 of Dryobota labecula. Lineage (NCBI taxonomy): Eukaryota > Metazoa > Arthropoda > Insecta > Lepidoptera > Noctuidae > Dryobota > Dryobota labecula. The sequence goes on along the minus strand of OX383305.1, from coordinate 9,270,265 downwards.
AACCAGGTTTCAGACTGGCTAAAGTAGACTCATCTTTCATGGGGTACTGTTTAAAATGTTACAATAAAATTCCTCCCCACATACTTCAACTGAATGAGACTAAATTTAAATCTTGTATAAAACGCACACTATGCAGGCAGGCATATTATAAGTTGGGGGATTACATCGCTGATAAAAATGCTTGGCTGAATGCTGGTCCTGCTCCACAACCTCAGCTAGTTAATTAACATTTGACAATCATGTTGGAGCTGCTGAAGATTGTAAACTATTTTTGCATTGTATAAACTCAATGTCCTTGAATTATATAATTGCATAGCACAGGTGTGAGTACTATGTACTATAGAGCTACCATTTACCGGGTAATATGTCTTTTATTGACTTGAATGTGCCCTGGCGGCTGAGAGTATGTCATGCTCACTCAAATGTCTCGCTGGTGGTGGCGTGTGTGTTGGATCATTAAGTTCCCTTCAAAATGGTTGAGCTAAATGGTGCTGATCCATGCGTCATGTTCGTGAACGGGCGCCGTCAGTTGGGACTGGTCATCTCTTAGCTGCCACGGCTTATTTTAATTTTTGAATTGTTTCTATTACGGACGCTTCTAACGTGCACGTCTTTCTACATTGTTCTCACATGTATAACTTCAACATGAATGATGTAACCCATATTTTGTAACAATATTTTGTTTTAAAAGAGTGTCCATGGAGTTTCTTGTCCGTTCTTCTCCATAGGAACCTACTACGCTTTGGAATGGGCAACTAGCTTCATCTTTCTGACTGACCGACCCCTTGACAATTCAAAAGTGCCTGTAATTGGTTTATTTGAAATAAATGCTTTGAGTTTGAGTTTGAGTTTGAAGTCCAGACCAATGATGTCTCTTTTTCCCTTTAATCCATTCATAGGTGGTCTTTAACATACAATGTAGAGTCTAGACAAAATCAAACAGGTTGCTAATTTATGTATAATGTATTATTTTTAAGACATAAATTTTATTATAAGTTTAACTCGCACACTGACTTTTTATTTATAAAAATAATACAATATTTGTAAATATGTGAGCTCCTTGTATCTATCACATGGTTAATTTATCCATCAGTGCTTAATTTTTTTATTGTTATTACCTGTTGTGGTATAGTAATTTTATTCTAGGTACATCGTCTTCACATGTAATGATATAATTGATGTGTACAAACTATTGTAATTATTATTAGGTGGTATTTGTTAAAATATCTATTAGTTTATTTTATTTGTATATGTGTATTAGTATCAATAAAACTATATAAATTCTCTTAATCAAGAAGTTAGTATTTTTGTCATTATTTTTGTACCCTACCACTGTTTTTATATTTAACCCAAAGGTTGACTGGTAGAGAATGCCTTGTGGCATTAAGTCCGCCTATGTATCACTATTGTACATGAAGTTTAAATAAATAAATAAATATTGTAAAACAGTTTAAAAGAGTAACTGTGGAGTTTCTTGCCCATTCTTCTCCATGCGAAACTACCTTTTGGAAGGGGCAACTAGAATCAATTTTATTTCCGTGTAAATTTTGACGTTCAAAAGTGCCATTTATGTGCCTATTTGAAATAAATGCTTTGACTTTATCTTTGATTGTGTCAAACCATATAAAATTTCGTGAGAAACACGAAATTTTATATAGTACGTGTAATGAAAATGAAGAAATTGTACCTCAAGGAATAATGAAATATAATGAAGTTTTGGTGGCGCGGCTGGCAGTATACACTCTGGCCGCGCCACCACGGTTTTTGTAACCTATGAGACGCACCTGGGACATAGAATACACGATATACGAGATACGTACCGAATAGTACATATACGGTACAATTTATCTAGAAACATATTTTATGAATTTTCCACTGTGACGCGGCCAGGGGCCCAAGTCTGCTATTTTTATAAATTCGTCACTCCAACACGATCCCATCGTCACTAAAAGTTCGTAATCTGCTAATTCCATAATGGTCGATCATTAGTCGGTCAATGGTCTCGTATTAGAATTGTACTACAATGGCATTATGAACATTTATTCATGCCAGATTTCATTTATATATCATCATCCAGTCCACTGCTGGACATAGGCCTCTCCAATTGCACGCCATTCAGCTCGATTCTCGGCAACTGTCATCCAGCTGCTACCAGCCACCCTGCGGAGATCGTCGCTCCACCTAGCCTGAGAACGTCCTACCTTACGTTTGCCGATTCGCGGTCTCCACTGAAGAACAAGTCTACCCCAGCGGTCATCGGTTCTACGGTTAATATGGCCGGCCCATTGCCACTTCAGCTTGCTTATTCTGTGAGCTATGTCGACAACTTTGGTTCTCTGCCGGATCACCTCGATCCGGATTCGATCCCTCAGAGAAACTCCAAGCATAGCCCGTTCCATAGCTCAGTGGAGCGACCTTGAATTTATGGACCAGCCGTACCGTGAGTCTCCACGTTTCGGCTCCGTAAGTCATAACAGGCAGGACGCACTGATTGAAGACCTTGGTCTTTAGGCTCTGTGGAATACGCGACGAGAAGACTCGACGAAGCTTCCCAAATGCTGCCCAGCCCAGCTGAATTCTTCTGTTAGCCTCCCTCTCAAAGTTGTTCTTACCAAACTGCAGAGTTTGCCCGAGGTAAACATATTCTCGAACAACCTCGAGAGCACCGCCATTGACAGCAATCGGTCCCGGAGTGACGTGTTCGTTGAACATAACTTGGGTTTTGTCCAAGTTCATCCGGAGACCAATGCGTACAGAAGAATCAACTAGGCCATCCAGCATCTGCTGCAAGTCATGCAGCGATTCAGCCAGTATGACAATGTCATCTGCAAATCTGAAGTGTGATAATATGTACTCGCCGTTGATGTTGATTCCACGTCCTTCACAGTTCAGCATCTTAAACACATCCTCCAATGCGTTAGAGAACAATTTCGGGGAAATTACGTCCCCTTGTCTCACGCCTCGACGCAGGGGCATATGTTCAGTTCGCTGATCCTGGGTTGGGACGGTCATTGTCGCGTTGTCATAAAGACATTTCAGCACTTGGATGTATCGCCAGTCGACTTGGCATCGCTGCAGAGACTCCAAAATAGACCAGGTCTCGATAGAGTCAAAAGCCTTTTCATAGTCCACAAATGCAAGACATAGGGGCCGATTATATTCTTCGGAGTTCTGTATAATTTGCCACACTGTGTGGATGTGGTCTATGGTGCTGTATCCTCCTCGAAACCCGGCCTGCTCCGGTGGCTGAAACTCGTCGAGTCTTCGCGTTAGACGATTCGTAACGACTCTTGAAAAAACTTATATACGTGGCTAAGGAGCGAAATGGGTCTGTAATTCTTTAAAAGGGTCTTAACACCATTTTTAAAGAAGAGAATGACCACACTCCTGCGCCACGCTTCTGGAGTTCTCCCAGAGAACAGGACAGAGTTAAACATTTATATATTTTTACATATTATTTATTAGTGTTATAAGCAATCTGAAGTAGTAGGAAGTAGGAAGTTTAGTAGGAAGTTTCATTTGTCATTATGTACAAGATTACCAATTCTTTCAATGGAGTGTCAGTGGCTGACCATTGGAGAGTCGTAATGACGCCATTATATTAGTAGATTACCAAACTTGTCAAAATCAACAATTATGAAATCAATGATAGACCATTCTGACACTATTGTAATAGCAGACTTGAGGCACCTGGAGTAAATTTTTAAATAAATATTTTTTTTTAATTTTTCACACAAAATTTCTACATTTATATCTGTAACTTATATGGTGTATATAATAAAGAATATTCTATTCTACTGGTTTATAGTAAAAGAAAACACCGTGATTCAGAAATTGCAAACACACACTGAGAAATTGACAGTGCAGCAGATGCTCACTCATGGGACAACTACGAAGCAGACTCACATTGGAACTTTATATACATAATAATATATTTCGATCTATCTTCTCGATAATCCGCCACTAATCGGGCACATTCAGACTCCGACAGATTCAGCCTATTTTCTTTACATTTACAACGCAAACTACTTACTTAATATTATTTAAAAAGCATATCGCACGATTTCTCACTGAAACTAAGTGTAAAACGAAAGCATTGTCTCCTAAATCAAACTTCATTACACCCACGTTCGCGAACAATTCTCATGTCAAAAACCTTTGTTATGCTTAAATGATAATAATGTATGTACACGTCAGCTCGCTTCCTTACGCATGTCATTTTATATTCAGGCACGTCTCAACGTGTGCCTTAATTACGTGGAAGTGGCCTATTTCCTCTCGCATTCGATGTTTTCTTCGAAGTAGGTTATGTTGTTAAAAGGGCGTCGGGGTTGACGTCATTCTAAGAAATAATGTTTGATTTGTTACTTTTGTATGATTAAATATTCTTGTCGTAATTGTCACAGCATATAAAATCAATCTGCCTAGCCTTTTCCCAACTATGTTGGGGTCGGCTTCCAGTCTAACCGGATGCAGCTGAATACCAGTATTTTACATGGAGCGACTGTCTATCTGACCTCCACAACCCAGTAACTGGGTAACACGATACCCCTTGGTAAGACTGGCTGTCAGACTTTTGGGCTTCTGACGACCCGTGACGACTGTCAAAGATCCACGAATGACAGCCGGGACCAACGGCTTAACGTGCTTTCCGAGGCACGGAGGAGTCTCGTTATGTAAAGATGGTCACCCATCCACGGACCAACCCCGGCAAGCGTAGCTTAACCTGACGGATCGACCCGTGCGGCTGTTATTACTTAGCCACGAGCTCCTCTAATTGTCACAGCATATAAAATAAATAATTCATTTGTTTTCTGGTAATTCCATATCCAAACATAAAATAATAACAATCAAATTAAATCAAATTCCATATTAAATGAGATCAAATCATCATCTGCCTAGTCTTGGTATGTAAAGGTCACCCTCCACGGACAAACCGCGACAAGCGTAGCTTAACCTGATGGATCGACCCGTGCGGCTGTTATTACGTAGCCAATTCGATCAAATAAATAAAATCAATATAAATAAATCGAGTCAAAATAATATAATTAATGGCTAATACCTTCTCCCCGGCACTGGTTTAGCAACATGTCTGCTGCAACAATGCCGGATGAAGGGGCAATTTATCCTTCCCGTGATCATCGTAAGTACAATGTCCAAAAAATGCCCTACCGCCAAGGTTTTCCATTCCGATTCTTAGGCAAGACTTTCGGGATGCAATGTGCCTATTTCTAACTTCTTCAATACTTATATCATCATATTTTTTTTTTTCATAATTTCAGCCGAAAAACGTCCACTGCTGGACATAAGCCTCCCCCAAGCACCGCCACCTCGACCGGTTCTGTGCTTCCCGCATCCAGCGGATTCCTGCGGCTTTCACAATGTCATCGGTCCACCTTATGGGAGGCCTTCCAACGCTACGTCTTCCGGTACGCGGTCGCCACTTCAGAACCTTTCGACCCCAACGGCCATATGTTCTGCGCGCAATGTGCCCTGCCCATTGCAACTTAAGTTTGGCAATTCTTCGAGCTATGTCGGTTACCTTGGTTCTCCTGCGGATCTCTTCATTTCTGATTCGATCACGTAGGGAAACTCCAAGCATAGCAATACTTATATGGATGGACTAACTAAATCAGATATTCAAAGATACTGTAACTGAGTGTAGGTGTCGGCAAGCATTGTAAGGAAAAGCGATAGATAGAATACTCTTTATTATGTACACCATAAAAGTTACAGTTATAAATGTAGACATTTTACATAGGGTGACTGACACAATGGGCGGCCTTATCGCTAAAAGCGAGCTAAAGAGGATCGTTTTAATTAAATAAAATCGCCAGATCTAAAGTAGGTGTCTTATGAGCAACGCTGTGAAATTTTTTCTTTATTTTGCAATGCATTTAATGTAACGTGTAAGACATAATTATATCCCAGACAAACTACCACTACTATCACCAACATAATATAAAGTCAACTCCATTAAATTAAGTTTTGCAGCTGGTAAGCAGTTCATTTGCACACAATTCTAGAGATTTCAGGATTTTCAGCATTCTGCTAATAAATCCACTGATTTACGTAGAGATTAACTTTAAAGTTTTCTGAATATTCAGGGTTTTAAAGATTTAAATTGAGTCTGGTATTGTTTACTTACAAAAGACGAATGTAAACCGAGCTAATCTGATTAACTGGAAATTCACTTAGCACATGTTTGTATTAACAAAAGCCAGGTTGGTTTTATTGTTCATTCAAAATGGCTTTCTTGAATATCTTAAGTAATCCAAACAGTATATCTGATAATTCATTATTTTAATCCATTTGCGATTTTTACGTGAAATCCAAAGTCCCCCATGCTGCTAGAGGGTCCCAAATGTGGTTCTCTGCCTTTTCGCCGAAAATTGTTTGCCAGATTTTCACTTGCCAACTAACGTTTCGCAGAATTTTATTTCGCCGAATAATCATTTGCCAAATTATCACATAATTTTGTTTTATTTTCAGACCTCACAGTTACCAACTGTACGTTTGGTCTGCTTTTCATAATGACACTTTTTAAAATGCCAACTTTCAAGTAGCAGAATGTTTTAGTTTGTTCCTTTTACAGAAGCGATTCGCTTCTGGCACATCGCCGGCCGCTACCGCGACACGCTCTTTTCGCTTGCTCGGCTCGTGCGTTGTTTGTCATACTCTAACCTATCGTAATATGGCTCTGCATTGCTGCCAATTTAAAGGTTTAATGTTATTTTTGAGATTCTTAAATAAAAAATGTATATAAAAAATACACTGACAAAACGTCATTCGTCTAATAGTTGTGTGGCCTAGTGAAATGTTTGACAAATGATAAGTGTCCCAAACGTTTTGTGTCACTATAATAATCACAATAATTCTACCAAATGAAACGTTGTCATAGTGAAACATCGGCGAAACGTTGGTTGACAAGTGATAATCTGCCAAACAATTTTCGACGAAAAGGCAGGATACCCCCAAATGTGGTCATCTCTTGACTGCCAGAGCTTATTTTTAATTTGTAATTTTATATTTTGAATTGTTTTATTAGTTTTTACATTGTCTCACATATAGAAGCAACAAGAATAATGTACCCAGGATTATGTAATATCTTGATTTAAAAGAGTGTCCTTGGAGTTTCTTGTCCGTTCTTCTCCATAGTGATCTACGTATCGGAATGGGCATCTAGCTTCAACTTGCCGACTCTAACTAACTGACCGTCTCTTTGACAATTCAAAAGTGCCTATAAATGGTTTAATTGAAATAAATGCTTTGAGTTTTTTTTTTTTTTTTGTACTTCCGCCGCCATCCATCCAGCATGACCCGATGCAGCGCGACGCGTAGTGTTCCAGGCGCGCTTCCATTAGACGTCGCGGGGGGAGTCTTACACCTCACTCCCCCCGCGAGCCTGAGGTGGCTCCTATGTAGGTTCCCATGATCCTCGTTTGCGGGCCGGGGATTGTGGATGGCGCACAAGTTCCCATGATCCCCAGTCCAAGTGTGACAAGGGAACACCGTGGCGGTTTTTAGTCAATAAGAGTCCGTCAGATCCCTCCGCCCGTCCTAGGGTGGAGGACATCTATGAGGATTTTCCACCTGAACCCAAGGCAATCTGAACAACGCCTCTGACGCCGCAATAAATGTGGCCACCGCACAAGCAGTAGTATAAGACACATAGACGTACCGTCGAAACGAAAAAAAAGAGTGCCTAACTTCATTACAATTTCAGAATGATACCTATACAAAAAGCTTACTTAGGTCACAGCTTGGGTAGTGAAAATTTCCTACACGATTTCTTACGTAAAAAAGCAGTATAGCAAACATTGGTGCCGATTCCCTTGTTCACAAACTAAACTAAATTTAAGTTCTGTGCATCTTTTTCTTTCTATTTCATTAAGAAAAGGACAGAAGATAAATTTTAGTTTAGTCCTGTCAAAATAATCAACGCTTAACGTAAATTGTCATAATTTTAGTCGGCAAGTTTTTAATCACGTCTAAACTTGTATGGAGTAGTGACAGGCGCTGATTAATTTGACAGGACTAAACTAAAATTGATCTTCTGTCCTTTTCTTAATGAAATAGAAAGAAAAAGATGCACTGAACTTAAATTTAGATTAGTTTGTGAACAAGGGAAACGGCACCAATTTCGTATAAAATAATAAACTTAGAATATCCCCGTTTGTTGTCACTGTTATAAATCGTAAGGTTTTCTAACTCTCAGGACTAGGATTTTCATATACACACCTATATTTTTTTACGCTAACACATTCTGCGTAAGGTTAATTGTTTTCGTTATAGATTTGGATTTAAAGGAACAAGAAAATATTCCCGATGTTTTTCTGCTAATACATAATCTATTAAGAAACACTGAATCCTTGTTGGTTGTTTTTTTTATCTGTTAATTCGCTAGATACCAAGGCAAGATGTTACTCATTTTTGTGATAATTAAAGAAAGTATAAATAAAGACAAAAGGTATTGTATTCTTGGTGCTCACAGTGACATAAAAATAGATAAAAAAACAAAATTATACATGCACCAACAAATTAATGTTGGAATAGAAAAAAAATAACATAAATAGAGTTTTAAAATGAGTGTTACTTCCTAATACAGGCTACATTTAAAGCTTCTTTAACAAAAACCCGATTCCTGGTTTGCGCCAAAATAGGGAAACTCACTCTTTTTTTTAGAACACAATCGATTTATCAATCATCTATCTATATACCCAAAGTCTCTAATTCAGATAAATTATGTAAACAAAGTAATGTCAAGAAATGTCACTGTCAAAATTACAGGACAGTGGTACAAAACATTTTATCATATTTCTTTTTGTAAATAGTCATCGCTAAAATTAAAGTGAATTAATTATAAGAACTATGCAAACAAAATACCGTTGCCAAACAATGTATTGTGTAGTATGTCGGAGACACGGCATATGATCGTCATAATCAGCCCTTTTAAGTCCAGTGCTAGACGTAGGCCTCCCAAAATCGATTTCCACTCGAAACAATTTACAGCTGTTTTCATCCAAAATGTGGCTAGATATGCTACTTACAATATGAATCTATGAATGAGAGTTGTAATATTAGTGTTGTTGAAGATGTAATTTTATTTTAAATGTTTGTATCTTCTGCATTGTTACCAGTATCATAAAATATTTTATACCAGAAAATGTCCTATTTTTAATAACTTTGTTTAAAACCGAAAATTTATAAAAATAATTTCGGTATGATTATTTTTTAATTATTATTTCTTAAAATCAGTACTCAAAAGAAAATGAAACCTCTTTTTTCGCCATTTTATATGAATTACCATCACGAAGATGTTTTTTTGCTATGTTATCCCCTTTGTTTACATAAATTATCTGAATTTGAGACTTTGGGTATAGGTAAGTTATTTTATGTGTGTTGCCAATTTAGCGACTTTGTTGCTAGAAATGACGACTTTTGCTTAAGCCTTAGCGACAAAAAAAAAAGTATTGGCGAAAAAAAATATTTAGCGACTTATCTGACGACTTTTGGAGTACAAATCAAAACAGTTTTAGACAATGGAATATCTACGTTTTTTGTCAACTTCGTAAAGAATGCAACATTTTCTTAAATTGTTTTATATGCAACATTATATACCAAAAATTATCCCGCCTCGTACTTATTCCTAAACATAACTGATACGCGTAACGTCCTCATATTTTATCACTATCAGCGGCTACACGCACCTGTCAAGGCACAACAAGTACCGAAATAGGCACTTAAAGCACCTACCACTCAACAATCCACCTTAAAATGTATGCTATAGGGTAGAATATAAGTTGGAGGGTCTGATAGAAGTAGCAAAGTTAATGGCTGACACGGAGAAATGTCGAAAAACAGATTGTAAGAAATTTATCAGTGCCCTCGTTCTCGTGTGTGGGTTGTTTTAGGTTGCCAGCGATCACTCAAGTGGTTATGTGGTTACAGCTGCGATTATGGTAATGGGTGGACAGGGTTCATATTTTAATGCGGTTGTTAATTAGATATGTGGGTGTACACCTCTGCATAAACCTTCGGGGAATACAGGCGCTATGATACGTTATGTTAATTATGAGGGTTATATGATGAGGGCAAGGTGATTTAGAAAGGTACTTACGAGGTAAGGTTTAATAAAAAAATTTTTAGGTAAGTCAAGTCGAAGAAAAAGGAATATGTAAGGAGCGTAGCAGGGGGCGTTCTATAGTTTCTGCCTACTCACATGAGAAGAAGGCGTGAGTATATGTATGTATATGACGAAAAATCTACGTCTCTCTCGTTATCATCAGCCATTCTTAAACTACTATGGGCGTACTATGGGAAGTGTTAGTAATTGCGCAATAGAAAAACCGTTTGACGTTCAAATAAAATTGTAATTTACAATCAAATTAATAACACTAGTAATTCACACACTGTAGGTACAACACACAAATATACGGAACGCGAGACAGTTTCTGAACGTATTCACTGCTCGACGGCCACCGACAAACTGAACTTAACTCCGATCGAGCGTTGTGTTGTAGACTCTGTCGAACGTCGCTAGGCGGCGCGGCGGCGCCGGCTTCCCGATTAGTCAAATCACTGACTAACATATTTCCGACAAAACAGGGTGGCAGAGACATCGATGCGTAGCCTGTAACCATGGATTCAGTCCATGATTCTGGACTCTCCTGCGTTGAAATTTTTCGTAGGTATTAAAATAAAATTGCTGTCCCATACCGTAGTGTCTCAAGACGAAAGTCTTTGACCAGTGCGTGTTGCCAGTGATGACATATGGCACTGAAACGTGGTCGCTCACAATGGGCCTTATTAGAAGGCTAAAAGTCACCCAAAGAGCAATGGAGAGGGCTATGCTTGGACTTTCCCTACGTGATCGAATCAGAAATGAAGAGATCCGCAGGAGAACCAAGGTAACCGACATAGCTCGAAGAATTGCCAAACTTAAGTGGCAATGGGCAGGGCACATTGCGCGCAGAACAGATGGCCGTTGGGGCCGAAAGGTTCTGGAGTGGCGACCGCGTACCCGAAGACGTAGCGTTGTAAGGCCTTCCACAAGGTGGACCGATGACCATGACCGATCAGATCATGACCTTATGAAAGCAGCAGGAATCCGCTGGATGCGGGAAGCACAAAACTGGTCAAGGTGGCGGTGCTTGGGGGAGGCCTAGGTCCAGCAGTGGACGTCTTTCGGCTGAAATGATGATGATAATGATGATGATGATGCTGTCCCATACATTTTGACAGCGTAGATATTACAGTTTTGTAGGAAATAGTTGTTTTTTTTTTTGTCCGTTGTCTTCGTAAGTCTAAAGTTTTTCAGTTTAGGTAAGTTGCTGATCTTTCTGTAATGACCCAACAAATCGAAGCGCTGAAATTTAAACAATAAACTACAACACTAATCTGGTCGTAGATAATCAGTCTATTATTAGTAGGTTCAATGTTCCCACTGTTGGGACACAAGCCTCCTCTATGTGAGGGGAGGCTGTAATCCTCCGTTATCTGTGAATCCTCCACATGGGCTTAGTCAGGGCATGTCATCATATCTTCGACTTTTTTGGTTATGCCAGTTTCCCCAAGATGTTTTTCTCCAGTTTTGTGAGTTTTAAAAAACTGATTATTTTAATTATTTTATTTTGTTTCTATTTGTTGTACCTACTCTGGACGCTTTTAACGTGTAAGTTTTTATTTTTACATCGTTCTCACATTTAGTTATAAATTCAACATTTGAGATGTAACGAATACTTTTGTAACAATTTAATTTAAAAGAGTGTCCATGGAGTTTCTTGCCCGTTCTTCTCCATAGGTACTTACGCTTTGGAATGGGCATGTAGCTTCATTTTTCTTACTGACTGACTCCTTAACAATTCAAAAGTGCCTGTAAATGGTTTAATTGAAATAAATTATTTGATTTTGATTTTGATTCCTTTCGAAAAGGCAATGAGGTTTACCATTGTTTTGGATTTGCTTTATAAAGTTTGTTTTTTTAGAGGCGGAGTGCTTTAATTGGAAATTAATACAGAAAATTGTTTTTAATATCCATGGAATTGGCTTATTTGACAGATAATTTTATGGCATTGCTTTTATGGCGCTGTTGCGTACACGGAGTAATCTAAATTTCACACACTTTTCGCAGTAAATCAGGCTGTATTTCGGCAATAATGCATCAACTATAGGCATCTAAGTGCTCAATTGTTTCTGGTTTATCGGCGTAGACATGCGACTTTACGTACCCCCAGAGAAAATAACGTAATGGCGTCAAATCTCACTAACGAGGTGGCCAGATTTTGTGAAATTAGTCATTCGTCACCATCGTCGAATGTTTCTTTCAGTAAATCAAGCCAATAAAAAAGTTAAGTTTTCAGTAAAAAATTAGGCCATCGGATCAGTGAAATAAAGCCAATTTCATGGATATCATAAACATTTTTCTGTGTTTTATTTAAATTTAAAATTCTCCACCTCTAAAAAAACACCCATTATTTGGATTACAAATATTTAAAGAGTAAATTGCTAAATGCTAATTATTTCTGCTCGAATACTTTTCCTCAACAACCAACCCAAAACCAAAACATTAATTTCCCATCACAGACATCTTTCGCAAGATATTTCAACCTCACTAAACCCCAGTCAGCCCCATTGAGATCATAATCCTGCAGCTGTTAGAACAATCTCGGGGAGGGTAGAATAGATATCTATATATACCCCCCGAGGGTAGAATAGCTGCTAAATAATTACAGATCATACGGATTCCCTTTCGGTCGTGATTTTGATCGATTGGAGTTGTGATTGAAACATAAATGTGGAAGAAAACAAAAAGTGAATATTAACGTATGTGTTGTGTTTTAATTTTATTAATAAAATTTCGTGTTTGGCACAATCACCGTAGACCGATTCTACTGTTTGTTACCGAAAAGCTACCTAGTTGCCAGTGTACAAAAATTTAAGTAGTGGTTAGTTAAGCGATGCTTAAACATCGTTTATGAATAAGAAATATTTAATTAGTATTTAAGGTTTAATTAGTTAATTAGTTAAGTAATGTTTACGATTCTTTATGAATAAGCCTGCTAGTGTTTATATACCAGTAATAGGGATAAAACCTGCCACTTGCTCACTTCAGATGTCGCTACTATCACTCGTCCAAGATCTGGTCAGGTAGCCATAACTATCCATATTTTATTTTGTTAATAAGCGACTTCTTTTACGCATAATTAATTAATATGCCCGATGCGCAGCTGTTGAGTGCAACAATACGGGGACCCATATCTTTGCCAAAGATGTTAACCCATTGAATGCCAACTACGCAATATTACGTATGTGGTAAGAATGGCAGATGCCGACTACGTAATATTACGTAGGACTTCTCTACTGATTATATGGTAATCTGTGTTATTCGGCCTCCTTGAATAGACGTTTTTATACTGGATATAACAAATTTTGTTTGATCGCGGTGTACGTTATTTTGCGTATACGTATACGCAATATTACGTAGGTAAGCAACCTGAATAAAATCAATATTAGTGGTGCTTACCTACGCAATATTACGTATCGCAATATTACGTACCACGGCATCTTTCTATAGATTGGCATCCGTGATGCCAACTACGTAGTATTACGTAGCAGGCCATTTATATGATGGCCACTGATTGTGATTTGACGGTTAACTTCGGCCTTCAATGGGTTAAAAGACGAAATGTGTGGGAGAAAGCGCTCCGAAAAAAAAATCTATCCTCTTTAAACCAGAAAACTTTACTGGAGAAATTCGTAGACAGGGGATGCACCCAAGAGAGCTCTAAGTCTGATTTCATTGCATGCACGTGTGGTATGATATTATATAAATTATAATAGAGGAGTGGACTGTAAGATTACGCTGGTTGTATAATGAAAAAATAGGTAGTTCTGTACGAGCGGAGTTCTGTCTGTTCACCCAATCCAAGAACAAATTCAACAGAGAGATGGCTGAGTACGGGTCACCTTTCTTTTCTATCGGCTAACTCCCAATTGATCTACACGGACTTTTGAGTGGACCGTTGACCCACTGAAGGCTGGCTAAGTAACACTACACGGTACACCATCCCATCTGACGGTCATTTCTACCACCGCGCGCGCTCATTGGTCAAATCAAATAGCGCGCGCTTCCCCGGCTTCCTGTTACTCACTTCCGTCCCCTGTTACGAAATCACTCTCACAGAAAACCAAAAGAGGAAAGATGTTACACATCAAAAAGCCAACCATCACCTACAAGTATTTACAAGGTTATAAAAGCCTTTATGAATAAAAGAGCAACCCATTCTCTTCCAAAATTACGACAAATTTCATTCAATGCAAAACAAATAAACCAAACTGCTATCGTTTCTAAACAGTTACCGAATCTAAATAATTTCCGTTCCGAGCTTCCCAGTAACAGAACAGGTTCCAAAATGATCCCAAAACAATAGCAGAATGAATATTTACGGTTTATTCATGAGTCGACGAGCGAATTTAACTGCGGACTGGCGATAAGGTTGCACCGGATATGGACACAACACTGATTTTCACATTATGTTTTGGGACAAAAAGTTTGTACATGGTTTTTAGGATAATCGAAGAAACAATATGATTCGACGATTTTACTTAGTGTTCTAGTTTTGAATGTTTTGTGTTCGAGATTTAAATGTTTTGCTTTTAATTGCAATGCGTTACGAAATGGTTTGTGTTTCATGTCAATTCCCTATTTGTTTATAACAAAGAGTATAAAAATACCTACTTACTATACAAGGTGGCAGGGACATCAACGCGCAACCTACTATGGCTTACTGTGGCTTCAGTACATGATTCTGGACCCGGCTGCGTTCAAATCTTATGTCGGTTATTTAAAAAAAAAAAATCTGGTTCCTACAAAAGTGGTGAAAATGTATGGAACAGCTTTTTTTTTTTTAATCTTGGGGTATACTTTAGAGAGATGTAAAAGAAATAACCCAGGACTTGTTAACGTTACCAAATAATAACCGTTACGTAACGTTACATTTCAATGTTATACCTACTAACGTTACTTGATAACATTACCAGTAATATAAAGTTAATTAACATTAACAAAAATACGATAACTAGCGTAAATTTAGCTACGTTGCCGTTCTGTGGGTAAGAATCAGGCAGATTCAGGCAACGTTTTGATCGGCACGGCATCAGAGAGGCGCGACTGTGCAAGGGCGGGCTCGCGCCACGCCGCACGCCTCAGGCCCCACTACTTACGTCTCACCCGTTTAAAATAACGATAAAATTAATAGTCACATAAATAACATTAAGTCGATTACCGTTATTTTAATAATAACGTTAACTCTGTCAATACAAGGTAACGTTATGAAAATTTACCGGTATTTAAAGCCCTGAAATAACCACTCTACTCAGTTTAATACAACATTGTTAAAAGAAGTTGCAAGTTGCCTGCCTGTATAACAAATTAGCTTCAGCCTGCGACTTCGCAGCGTGAAATTTCTTGTTCTAACATAAAATATATCTGTGGCGGCTTCTACAACGCCACATGTGAACTACGCATCAAAGACCTGACGTCACACGAATCCTGCATCGTGCAATCAGAGTTTACCGCGCGACTAGCATATATGTTATGGACCAGGTGATTAATGCGGGCATTATTAATAATGTACGAGCATTATGAATAATGTCTAGCTCTATCGGGTTAAGCGATTAATCATTTATCTTAACTTCATTATTTATCACATTGCACGGTCATTATTATATTGCTACATGATAATTGGTCAATTTGATAATACACGTTCTGACCTAACCTAACCCAAATGATTCACCAACAATAGAGGGGATCTGGCACTTAATTTATTGAGGCACTCACAGGACAGTGCTACTAAGCAGTAGACAAACGCCTAGATTGAACTGTTCAAAGCAATTACCAAACAAAAAAATTCAACTGTCGGGCAGTTCCCACCAGACACGACACCCACCTGGTCGGAGGATCCTCCCTTTTCCATAGAGTATGAGTGAACTTTACACCCTGTTCCTCATACCTCTATATATCCTATGACAATACATTACAATATAATTATAACTATTTATGTAATATATTAATTGTTGACAATATATCGTCGGTTTATTGCAAGAACTCATGAAGTGATATAGTCAAAACTTTGAAATAAGCAATTAATTAGTTTTAGTTGTATTGATTGCCCTATATCATCTTCATTATGATTATGTTAAAGAAAAATTAAACACAATGGGTTTTTGCATTATATAAAACTCGTCAAGACGAGTTCAACCGACCGACAGTTCCGACGATATTATCCATACTAATATTATAAATGTGAAAGTAACTCTGTCTGTCTGTCTGTCTGTATGTTAAGTTTTCACGCCTAAACCGCTGAACCGATCGTCATGAAATTTGGCAGATATATAGCCTGGGAAATGGAGAAGGACATAGGCTACTTTTTTACGCGATAACCGACATCCACGCGGGCGGAGCCGCGGGCAAAAGCTAGTATGCTATATAAGAGTATTTTATTCTATTCTATGACACTGAGTAATACTGTAGCTTCCCATTTATTATACTGTGCCATTAGTAAAAGAATATTCGGAATTGTATCAGTAGGTCCGAAGATTACCCCCTACATAAAAACTCACAAATACCACTTTATGATATTAAGTCCAAAAGCTACTTCGACTTTAATAAAGTGAGTAAATTCCCAACAGGGAAAGCGTTTCATGGAAAAACAAAAAAGCAGTGGCTAGTAATTTAAAAAATATTAAAAGAGTGTCTAACTGTAGAAACAAATTGTATAAAAGGCACACAAAAAAAAGGGAGATTTCAGTTAAAACTTAATTTAACCCTTGGTTTGCCATGAAACGTATGAACATGGACCCACGCGCGGCACAATGACTTTTTAATTGTTTCTGTAATTACGGCATTCAACCGGTTAAAGACGTCAGCATGTTTATACGTGCGAGATTTACCCTGTGTCCACGCGACGATCGCTTCTACTTGTTATTTCGCAATTTAAAATCACACGCTTTCCATAAAAAATTGAAATTGGACTCCCCGCTAGTTCCAGTTAAAAACCGTTAAATCAATCTTTTCCAGCTACAAAAATATTATCCATTTATAAAACTGACGGCGAATAAATCGGAGTACGGTGTTGTTCGGAAACGATTCACGAATGTAATAACCAAAGCTTTTCGAATGTGACAATCGATCAATCCGGTATATTTAGAGCACATTGAAAATGTATGCTGCCGCGCGTGCAATACAGCAGTAAGTATAAGTAAGTATAATTTTTGTCCAAATTTAGTTGAGCATTGATTCCGAATCAGCTCATTGCGCTGACTCCGAATCTATGTTTAACTCTATTTCGACAAAAAATATACTTACTGCTGTTATTGCACGCGCGGCAGTATGGGAGGCAGGCAATGTTTTTAAATGGATTTGGATTATCCTTATAATGTAGTCCATTTAGGGGTTTAATTATAAACGCTTCTCAAAGTTATGTAATGATTAGCGACTGTTTAAACATACATTTTTGACGTTTGAACGTCACTTAACTTTAAGTAACGTTTATGAATAAACCCCTTAATGTTTACTGGACAGGTGTTCACCTACACAGGAACAGGAAATAGACGTAGCTTATTATTGTGTAACTTGTTTTGTTTACTAACAAATCTAACACCATGTTATTTTATTTTAAATTATTGTTTGTAAAAAAAATGTGTGTACTACTAACAACCCTACTAACAGCTTCTTTGTATGTAACAATTTTTATGGACTGTGTGTCTGAAATAAAGATAAATAAATAAAATTATAGGTACTCGTATACCTCTACTTACATAAGGTTTTATGGGGCCGTGCACGAAACCGACTGATTTTGATCAATTTTGTTCATTGTTTGTGAGAAAGGAAAAATAATTTAAACAAAATTAGTTACCTATGATTTGAAAAGTCGTGTTCTTTGTTTTGCATGTGCCTGAAAGGGATTTTTCAAATAAATTAAGTATTCACGGTAAATCACTAATATTCGCAATAAGTTTTCCGAAAAATGACGCGAGACTGACATTTGATCATCTTTCTACAAGAAACTACTTTTGATTTTGAACATTAAAAAATATCATCAACATCATTATGGCCTACTTGAATGTGGCTGAACCACTTTTTTCAACTTCCATATAAAATATAGCAGAAAAACAATATTAAAAAAAAAAAAAATTGTTTTAAACCCCGTCAGTAATACATTTTTTCCTATTATTTAGCAAATCATATCAAGAAATTTAAAAATCACAAATTAGTCTTCAGCTATCCTTGAAATATAATTAAAATTTTATTTAATGTTTATACAACATCTTCATCAAGTTAATCAACGGCGAAATAAACTATATTTTGGAGAGCACAAAAATGATGAAACTATTAACAGCTGCTGTGACTGACACGAATGGTTTAGCACCATGAAAACTGTACTTTTATAGTTACACAGACTTAATGTTTTGATTATTTCAAGTTTTCTTACAATCTGATAAGAAATTGACAAAAGAGAGTTTTTTGCGGGCACGGAGCCTTATGGTTTTAAAAATGTATTGGCTAGGCCACGTACACAAGCTATACTTTTCCAGTATAAGCCGATCTCTCATTATACGGAAATCCTATAGAATGCGAGACCAGCGTAAACTAGTTTTGTATAGCTTGATATGTAGCCGTGTGTACATGGAGTGTAAGAGAAATTTAAATTTTAGAAAATATTTTCAAATTATTCCACAATTTTGCTCAGTTAAACATTAACTTATTCTCTAAACGACTGCAATAGACTGAAAAATTCCATTTCCTTTACCAAGATATCCAAACTCCATTTGCAATAAATATGACGTCTACGGAAAAGCTTTTTTGGAATTCGAACAGCGAATTTGGCAGTAAATTAAGCATGGCCGCGTTTCGTTCGGAAACAGCGTTACAATCTGGCAGCGCGGTCGGAAGCATTAAAAACTAACAAAGTATAACGAAACGGATTATCTGAGCGAAGCGATCTCTGGGGTTTTACTGCCCGACTGTTCAGCCAAGCACGTAAAGCTGCATTCATATCCGAATACGGAATATTGTTTTGAAAGAAAGAAATATTTCAGTCAATATTTCGCGACGTTAACGTTAACGTTGCATGACTTGTTAATTTTTTTGTTTTTTTTAAATAAAAACCTTCACTTAAAAGATTTCGTTGTATTCGATCAGAAATTAGTAATTCATTCATATTTTATTGTTTTCGTAAACTTTGGTGCAGAAGGATGACTGACACTGACTGAAACTGACATCATTAGCATCTGAAACGGACAGAATAAAAACCAAGCAACCAGAATCAGACTTTAACAATTGCTTACATCTAACTCCATTTAGACAAATAATGGCTAAATAATGACAGTTATTGTGTAATATTGTTGAAATTACTGCACTTTAGAGTTATTTGTTTTAATTTAATTGGTAAATATATTACAGTGTTTTGTATTTATCGTGAAATAACGGAGTTTATTAAACGTTTCATCGAAATAACGAAAGGGTGAGAACAGTTATTTGTCTAATGTTTTAATAAATGGAGTATACAAACACACATCAAAAAAAGTTTGCGATCACTTTGAAAAATCGAAATAGAGAATACGACATCACAAGGTTAGACTTGCGTGCCGGCTCGCCTGACTTAAACCCAATAGAGTACGCGTGGGATGCTCTTAAGCGAGCAGTTACACCGTCAGCCACGTCCCCAAACAGTGCCAGAGCTTAGGGAAGCCGCTATTCAAGAATGGGACAGGTTACCCCAAGAAATGCTGGATAACTTGATTCTCAGCATGCCCAGGAGGATCACCGCATGTGTTCGAGCCAGAGAAGAGATTATATTATATTGAATATAAACCTTTTATTAATAAATTGTTGTTTAAGTTTGGTTAAACAGTCTTTTTCTTTCTATCAAATTTCTGTTACAATTACATTATGATTAATTACACAATTTTATTTTTATAAATAATTAAAAATTGTTTTATTTTTTTAATTTCAAACAGGGTATTTAAAGAAAACACACAAAAAAGATTTTTTCTTGATAAAGTTCAATTTAAAAAATTATATCAAATTATGCTAGTGATCACAAACTTTTTTTGATGTGTGTACATACATACATTCAACTTTTTGAAAAGACTTTAACAAATTCCCTTTTGCTATCAGAAACCCTGAAGACGCAGATACACTTTTGTATTTAAATGCTTCATAAATCTTTTAAAGCAATCCTTTAGTATTGCTTGAACAAGCCTTAGTAAGCTGCCAGTGATCAATCACTTCCATTTGTATTTTATCTTGATCAACCTACATTTAGGGACACGCATGTGTGTATGTTTGTGCCTTTATGGAGTTGTCATTATTTACTTGACTATTAGGTATAATAATTATAGGAACTCAGTTATTCGTAAATAATAACAGTGGTGGCTAGTTTTGAGGTGTCGTTAAGGAATAATTTGTGCCTATATGACTATTATTTGTCTAAAAGCCAAAAGGTAGGTACATAAAGATTTTTTTTAAATTAAAGCTAGGGTTTCACCTTTGCC
This sequence comes from Dryobota labecula, assembly GCA_947523025.1. Lineage (NCBI taxonomy): Eukaryota > Metazoa > Arthropoda > Insecta > Lepidoptera > Noctuidae > Dryobota > Dryobota labecula. The sequence continues at coordinate 9,249,706 of OX383305.1, read as the reverse complement.
AAGTTTGTATTCCAACAAATAAACGTGACCAAAATAGAAGTAGTTACTTAACCGAATAAAAAATATATTTATTTCATACCTCTTATTATCTTAAATTGAAACAATTAGAGAGATAGCATATCTTAAACATGACTATAAAACTAACATTTAAAAAAAATCCGTAATAATAACATACCTACCAATTAGATAACAATATATAATAAACTGAACTAAATAAAACTAATAACAAAATTAACTAAAATATGGCGTCGAAAAATTCCTCAGCATCGCTGTCGACTGGTAATGTACCCAAGAGACTGGCGGCATTGCCACGTTGTATGGCAACGCTAAAATTAAAAAAAAAAAATCCCAAGAAAAAAAAAATTACATAAAACATTCTTCTTCATTATATTTTGTATAAACCACTTACGAGTCGACTGTGTAAACGCTCAAATGTGATCAAGTCCCCGTCATAAACTCGATTTACATCAGGCTTGCCTACAAAATATTTCAAGGAACATTAGCTAATAGGTACTCGTACAATTTCAAGCCGGAGTTTTTATTACTCTCGGCCGCTTTCGGCAGACTCAAGTGATAATGTACCCACTCTGAATACATGGGTAAGTTCAAATCGTCCTCTAACTCTATTATTTTTCGTTCAAAGGCTTAAAGAGGGCTAAAAATTGGTCGGGAATTTCTCGGAACGCCAAATATTATTACCCTTCTTGGAAGCCAAGTTTTAACACGATTTCTAGAAAGCTTCTTTAATATTATATAATGATCAAATTGCGGTACAGATTAACAGATTTTTGTCTTTTGACAGGTATCTAGGCAATTGCCTATAAGTAGAAAATTAAGAAAAGCAGTTCTCGTTTAATAAAAAAGAACAATTTGGAATCAAATAAATTCTCAGCAAGACCAAAATTCGCAGTTTCTCAAAAATAATATTTGTTCCGTTTCGAATTCATGAATAATTCTTTGTAGGTGCCCATGTACCAAGCTTTTGAGAAAACGTTTTCTTTGTCTGATCTACAGTAAAATATATTCAATCCGAATCCAATAAACTGATTTTCTTTTTGCCCTTTGTACCTTATCAGAAAGTTACTGTGCTACGAAAAATATAACACAAATCTTCCAGAGGAAAACTAATGTGATACGCGGATCACCAGGAAAAGTTATTTACAAAAGATGTTTCAAATTTGTCAATCCTGCTACCTGTATGCTGGCGGCCAACTGGCGGCTGACGTAATCGGATTACCGACACGAGTTATGCTACAACATAAATTGGATTACCGAATGGCTGCGTTTTAACCAGATTTTCTTAGCTTACGGTAAAAAATATATTTCCGTCGATTTAACAGCAACTTTATTATGGCGCGGGCTTGACGTATCGCTAAATTAATCATTGGTATCGTCCGCGTCAGTGTTGCGCTGCAATCTTTCGTATCCCTGACGTTCGATCCCTACGTTTTACATGAATAATCGGGTGCCATGGAATCGAGTGTCAAAAGAATCATTACCTAATCGGATTATCTGTGATACCCACCGACAAAATTCAGCTGATTGGCTATCGAAAGACTTTTTTATTTTACCTTAGCGCAGTGTTTTTCAACGTGTGGGTCGCGACCCCCTGGGGGGTCGCCAAGCCTCTTAAAGGGGGTCGCCATTACTTTAAAATTTAAAGCTGATAAATATAAAACCATACCAGTTCAAAATGTTATAATATGTATTAAGAAAAAGTTAATTAAAAGCTTAGGTTAACACAAATCAACAAATACCTACAAATCACAAAAGTCATAAGTGTGACGAGGACCAAGCGTACCCATTCAAATTAATGTGATTGTTACGCCTGTTTATCGTTAACCAATTTTATCAATTTTTTATGATTAGAATTAAATCGTTTTCAAAATGTTGGCGATTTCTCTGTTTGCTTTTTATCTGAGCCATCGACGAAAACGTTAAATCGCACAAGTAAGAGGTTCCAAATGGAATGAAACACTTCAAAGCTTCTGTGGTTAATTGTGGGTATGCTGTTTTTCTGTTTAACCTAAAGTGACAGACTTGAATTTCAAAGTAGGGGGTCGCGAAATATTTTTCTATACCAAGGGGGCCGCGCCATGAAAAAGGTTGAAAAGCACTGCCTTAGCGCTTTGTTTTATTTCTGCTGCGTAAAAAACCTTTATTTTTCCGGGATGAAAAGCCGAATTCTAGTCAACACTCTAGTCTTCTAGTGGTTTAAGGTCTTATTTGATATGTATCTCTGTCGGTTTGTAATTCAAGATTTAACAACAGGAAGTCCAACACCTCTTATCAAGCTGTTATCAGACCTACCCTATTATATACCACGAACATAAATTTAAATAAATCCAACACTTCAATGGCGTCACACCCCTAAACAAGAGTGACACGGCCATTGTTATACACAGGAAGGCATTTAAGGGCTCACACTGACCCGTAAAAGTCAAATTTTACATTAAACACTATTAAATATTTGTATAAAAAAAAAATGGGATTATAGACGTCCCCCGAAGCGACGACGCTTGGCCCAAAATAAAACCTACAACTTATATTAAACTTAAAGATCCAACACATATTTTTTTTTTTTTTACATTTTATAAATTTTTATTTGTGTCGGGGTTTAAAAAAAAAAACTAACTTTTATATAACCTGTATTTCATACTCTCTACACAGTATATTACACTAAGAAAAATATTATGCATGTATGTAGATAAATGGTAGTCATCCTCGAACAGGGCAGATATTGAGCTTTCACGGCTTGGGGAATTAACCATCCCCTCTCCCCTCCATTCCCCAGAGAGAAATATTTGCCCCCTCTTGAGCGAAAACTTAGATCCGTACCTGCTTTTGTGCGGACATGTTCGCTAGTAGACGGTGATAGGAAAATCTAGTTCCATGCCTACTCTATCAGCCTATTATTTTGCCCACAGCAGGGCACAAACCTCTTCTCATACTTTGAAGGCACAAGCATTGATCACTACGATTGCTCGCCCCACGCCAACGCTACTGGAGCCACCCTCTAGGACTAACCTGAACAAGTTTGCCCCCTTGTGACGCGCCATAAGGTTATTAAATATTATCTCGAATGAGGTAGATATATTTCACTGCAGCCTGATGAAGTTCACAGGAGTAGCACTGAAGTGCATTGAAAGTGTTGACAGAAGATTTGTATTTTATATTATGTGTGAAACGGTGGTCACAGTCAGGATGGTCACAACAAAAGATGTACTTGTACTTTTAGTTTATATTTTTTTAAATCAGACAGAGTTTCCACTTTTTACGCTTTTTCACTTGATGACAGTTACACAACTACTTATTCGAACTGCTTGACATATCAGTATTTATGGATTTTACTAATAACTTAATATTGAGATTACACACCATAATATAATGAGTAAAATTTAGAAAACTATTATTAACAAGGAAATAAATGAAATCTAGTAAAAAAATCAATCATCTTAACCAATCATTAATTTAAACTTATAGTTGGCGCGCCGGAAGCTGACAAACTGAAGGCGTCATAACTATTAAAATAAGTACTTAACAAAATATATTGACTCTATGATTGAATATTGAAATTACGAAGTCGAGCTGGTATATGCAGGACCGGAAGTCGATAACATATGTTTTGAATTGTATTTTAATGGTACTTTTTATTACATTTTAATTTTTTAAATTTTATCATGATAGTCAATGGATATGAGTAATGTATATTTGTGTGGTAGTAACACTGCATTGGCGATAGCTGTTAAGGTGTTATGTACGTAATTTTGAAAATATATATATAAATAAGACGGGTTGGTGATTACAGACTTCGTGAGGAAACCTGGACTATTAACGATGTTCACAATGTTTTCCGCCACCGATGTCAGTGATGTGCAGGATAATCTTAGAAAGTACATATAAATTGAAAAAGTCACATTTGGTACTTGATTTGAACCCACAAACAACATCCAAATCATCAAAATAAAATATCCAACTGTATAAACAAACTTAACGTCTGAAGGTACAAAAGAAATTGCAATAATAAATCTAGACAATACTGAACAACAAGACAATTGTAACAATAGAACTCGATAGAGCCTACAAAAGTAATAAAGTTCTCAAGTGGCTGCTGCCATGAAAGTGAATTTATTGATATAACTTAGTAGTTATCGCCACCTGGGCCTCGGGGATTTATTCGACAAAATGTTAACGATTTCTTTTCAAGATTTTCCATTGTCTCGGGTAGTAATAAATACGAAAATAAATTAATTGAAGCCTTTCGTTGCCATTACCTTTCAGTTTTTAAATGAATGATGTGTTGCGTAAATTATGAAAATGATCATCAAAATTAAAACGGTAAAGGAGATTGTATATTTCTGTTCCGGTACCCAAACCACTCTTGGAATAGGGCCATAATGTAAATGAACATTAAAAAAACTCTATTCGTCTGTAACTTTGGTAGTGCGTTGGGCGCCATATTTCTCATTTATTCATTTATCTATAGAAGGCAAATATTCAGCATCTCCCAAAACAAAGGAGTGATATCATCGATTATTACTCGTCGAATCAAGTCGATTAATAGCGATTTCAAAATAAAGGAGCGATGACAGTGATCTAAATACCTAAAACACAATAGCTCGTTTTTCAAAACGCATCTGTCTTTTTCGTGCAAAATAGACATGCGTATGCTATTTACTTTTTCAAAAAAATCCCCTAGGAGAAAATATCCTGAGGAGGGAACCCTAAATCAATGTTATTTTGCCAAAGTGACATTATGATTTGATAACTGAAGATTGTGACCTGTCGTGCTCTGATTCGCGTTCAATAAGTATCAAACTCAAAACTCAAACTCAAAGCATTTATTTTAAATAACAGGCACTTTTGAATTGTCAAGGGGTCGGTCAGTCAGAAAGATGAAGCTAGTCACGTGACCAATGGCTATGTCTTTACATAATTATTTCTTAAAAATATTAATTAATCTGAAATCATTTACAAAACTAAGTTGAATTTTGATACATGTAGCTCACAACCATTCTACGAGTACATAATAAAATTGAAAAAGTAATAATTACGATTACGTATTCGTTTCACCATTTTGTCTACTACCACGTTGGGCGTCAAACTAAAAAGATGTTTTATTTCAACTGCAAGAAAACTCACGAGATAATAGAATACTTAGTTGGTATAATACACGTATTAATAAGGTATATGACAACTTTTGACGCTGTCGCTAGTTGCTTAACACAGTGCCGTGTCGGGCACCAAAACTACAAAGTATATATAGAAAAGTTATTAAGGAAAAATATTCAAAGATATGTGAAGTCAACAAGGTTTTCAAAGCTGTCGCCAAGTAATAAATTTAAATGGAGAAGAAATAAACAACGTATTCATTTCAATATGTGGGCACACGTTGGGCGCCAAAGTAAAAAAAAGATGTTTCATATTTCAACTGCAGAAAAAGTCTACTCAACTAAACTATAGAAACATAGGTATAAGAGACGTAGGAAATGAATTAAAATAACAAGTTTTACCGTTATCGCCAGGTGCATAACGTAGTCCCATGTTGGGCGCCAATAGAAAACCTTTCATGTCAATTCTTCCAGAGAATTAAAAGAAAAAACCAACTAAGTGCGTGTCGGACCGCGCACAACCGCACAAGGTTGGGTTCCGTAGTTGGGATGAATTTATGTCAAGGACAAACTTAACATTGTAGTTGAAAAACATGTTCTCCCATACATTCTGTTTTAGTTTCTTAGAGAGATTTTTTTTTTTTCAACTGCAAATTTAGTTTGGACGACTATTACTCGGTAACTTGTGAAGCCTACTTAGCTGTGATAGTTTTCCTGTTAACTTCGTTATTATATACTACTGCTGTGATATTTTTTATATACCCAAACACAACCATTTAGTTGGCAGGAGGAGGACACTTGACTAACAAAAATTAGGCACGTTCTTAATTAGCTCAATATTACGCAAACGGATCCCTGATTCGAAACATAGTTTCAACAAACCCGCAATATTTTTGAACGGCTTATCCAACGATACCCCACACCATGGTACAGACGAGAAAAAAAAACATCCCCACTTTACGTGTATGGGACTACCCTAAAAAAAAAACAAGATTTTATTTTACCATTTTGTTGACGTGATGAATATGTAGATGTCGCAGCCGTATCGTATAACACGCTGTATTACAAATAGGCGCGCCCAATTGAAGAACGTCGTTGTTTTGAAATGCGGCTACCTTTCGTTCAGCTGAATTTCAATTCGGCTGAATTTAAGTACGCCGCATTGTATGAGCACTTCACGTTCGTCAAAGCGGCTTAGTAATGTAGCGCCCACATACAAACGGGTTAATCGTCGATACGCCGCTTTGAAAGTTTTAGTTCCATTTATCGCCGCAAGTAGCGCTGCAGGATCATAACAACAAAAATGGCGTCGCAATCGACAACGGCGTCACAACAAAGTGAAATTAATATTGAAGTTAGAAGTGCAAACGTTGATAACATTCGTCAAAATTGTGAATTCAAAGATATGTAAGTTTAATCGTCAGCTTAAAAACTAATACTTCTAACGCTTCTAACCTAACCTGTCCGAGTCGGGGTGCTCCAAGTCCCGAGCTCGCTTTGGTCGCTCTTGTATTCAAAATTACCGTCTAAAGGAAATATCTAATATATTAAAGATTGAGTTAAAAACATTCAGAACTTATTTGCTACCATAGTATTATATATAGATAGATATTATTATACCAGTAGATATTCTAACAAATTATTGCATGTTTTTAAGCATTTAAATATAAGAAATATTTAAAAAATATATAAAAGAAAATTGTACCTTATGACTTTTTCATTTTTATAAAAATTTTAAATTAAAAAAAAAATTTTTTTTGGTTCTGTTGTTGATAATTTATAGTCGCCCTACATTGCTTCTTGCTGTCAATAAAGCTAAACGTTGAACGCCGCTTTGTAGAATGTATTGCCACCATGATTCAGCTCAACGTGAGATAGCCAAATTTTAAAACAGCGACTTTTTTCAATCGGGCGCGCCTATATGTAATACGGCGTGTTACCGATACAATATGGCTGCGACATATACACAATTACCAAATGACAGCTTTCTAGTACTAAGAGTCTCTGAGCCAAGCCGCGGACAGACAGACAGACTGACGGACATGGCGGAACTATAAGAGTTCCTTGTTGACTATGGAAACCTAAAAAATGATGTAAGGCGATAATGTCATAAAATTATTGAGATGAGAGATTGTAAGGCCTCTGCGTCGAATATTGCGGGCAGCGTGGCGGCGGAGACGGCGGTGCGGGAGCGGCAGGATCTAATGCGTAAAATCAAATGGACCGGCCCTCGAAAACAGCGTCGCGGCAGCGACGCGGGGGCGGGCAACGAGCGGTGCACTCCAGTCAAGCGGTGACCGCCCGCGCGTCTGCATTGCAGTGTTGTGCAATTTATTTTTGTGACGATAGGAATAAATTTGAATCAAAAAAATGGTGTCGCCGTAGTTCAGACATTTCGTTCGCGAATAAAAAAAAATTATCTCGACGAAAATATAGCGGCGTAGTGTTGTGTTCGTGGTTGTGACCACGAACACAACAGTACGCCGTACGCCGTACGCCGCTGCCCGCAAGATTCGACGCAGAAGCCTAAAGGATTATCAAGCTACTTAATTTTATTCTTATGCATAAAATTTTACTTTATATAAAGAAAAAGCTTTTACTTTATATCAACTTACGTGCCGCCATCATTTTGCCGCGTAACATTAGTATTCTATCTTGTTTTTTTAATAATGTTCAACCTTTTGACAGCTACCATCCTGAAAACTAGCACGCACCGAAATGTGGGACGTTAATTTTAGCGTCAATTTATCTCAATAACCTTGGCAAGGGATCCCGAAACGTCGGAGCTCGGGTTTCATGAAACACACGGCCTGCTGTGAACATCATACATAAGTAAACAGCTAATAAAGCTCCGACGGGCCACATGTGCCATAGAGACCCTATTCAAAGAGATTGTATACTTTTATACTTTATATAAGTAGGAACAGAAATAGAACTGGTTTCTTCGGTCATGCCTATGTGTCTGTGACCTTTGAGGGTAGGTATCTACGCGGTTAGTTCGTGTTTTGTTTGTATTACCTACAAGTAGTTGTTCCGAATCTGGCTGTTTATAATAATAATCATCATTTAATCAAGCAACAAGACTCAAAGTGTTAGTAACAATATACTTACAAACTATGTTAGTAAAACATTAACAGACACAATTTGTGACATCGCTGCTGCAAGGTAACAGGCCCAGCTGATACCCTGCAGCAGTGGTTCACAAACGCACAATCCAGCCTACTTGCTACCATAGACAGGATGCTGTTGGTACTGCCCCGCACCCTACTAACCAGGGAAGCGCACCGCTTCCGCATCACAGTGTAGAAGCAGTCAACGCGAGCTTCCGCAAACATCCCAGATACACTGCAGTATCGGGGCAACTCCAACAGCACTCTGAATGCGTTATTGTACTGAACGCGAAGGGCGCTGTATGATTTCTGAATATAATGAGCCCACAGACTGCAAGAGTAAAAAGGCGTGCAGTAAGCACTAAATATAATGCGCTGCCTCATCATCTTTGAGGCCAGTGGTCAATAAGCGACCCAGATATTTGAATTGGTCCACCCTCAAAATGGGCCTATCGCTTAGCTTTACTGAAGGTACAGCTTCTGGGTACTTACCCCTGGCCCCAAAGACCATGACCACACTCTTCTTAACATTATATACCAGACCATGTAGTCTGGCATATTGCTCACAAGCGGCCACGAGTGCCCTAAGCCCGCAGGTTGACGCGCTCAGCAACACCATGTAGTCGGTGTAGCTTATGTTGTTAACACACATGATGTTATTATGTCATCATCATCATCATTTCAGCCGAAAGACATCCACTGCTGGACATAGGCCTCACCCAATTGGGGGGGGGTTTGCCATAATAGCCACGCTTGGCAGGCGGGTTGGAGATCGCAGTATGGTGTTAAAAAAATGAAAGAGAACGCTGCTGTCCATTCTCTAGTAAGTCCCTTAGTCGCCTTTTACGACACCCACGGGAGGAAATGAAATGGTGGTTATTATGTATGTGAGTTTAAATGTTTGTAAAGGCACCCACAATGCATGAGAAATTCCTAGTGTTTCAACGTTTTAAAAAAAAGAGAAAATCTCGTCTCGAAAATGCGGCGTAAACATGCAACGTCGACGTTTGAACTCTGGTGGGATGGATCAAATGAACCGAGTAATTGATTAATGGACACCCCAGTAAGTACGCTAGCAAGCCTGTGGCGCACTCCTAGTTTTCCTTTCCTTTTTACGAGTATAGCTAACTGAAGTAGTAATTTGTTTTCCGGGCGCATTACGAGGTGATTTTTTCCGAAGTATTTCATGGAGGCGATGCTGCAGCTATTTTATTTTTGTAACGTAAATTAACTAGCTATTGAATCCGTATAGGTTTTCGTGGTTCTTCTCTTGGTATTTGTTTAACTATTTAGGTAAGAAGCTGTTTTATGAAGTGGGTATATGGCGGTATCAACAACGCCACATGCGAACTACGCATCAAAGACCTGACGTCACAAATCCTGCATCGCGCTATCAGAGTTTACCGCGCGACTAGCATATATACAACATCCCGACATCAACTGTTGGGCAGTTGTCCACCGTCTGGTCGGAGGATCCTCCCTTTACTATAGACTCTGACTCCACTCCACTCTCTTACTGTTCCTCATACCTCTAAAGGTACACATTAGACTACTGATCAGGCACTTTTTTTGCGTTCCATAGTCAACCAGGAACCCATATAGTTTCGCCATGTCCGTGTTTCTGTCAGTTCACGGCTTAGCTCAGAGACTCTAAGTACGAGTACTAGAAAGCTGATTTGGTATGGCTAAAATAAAATCTTGAAAAACAAAAAAGTTGTGGCTTGCACGTAAAGCGGGGATGATATTTTATTTTCTCGTCTATCCCATTGTGTGGTGTATCTTTAAATAGGCCGTTCAAAAATATTGCAGGTCTGTGAAAACCATTTTTCGATTCAGGGATCCGTCTGGGTAATATTAAGCTTTAAAGTGCTAATTATTGTTAGAGTCAAGTGCCAGGCTTCCGTACCCAAAGGGTAAAACGGGACCCTATTACTAAGACTCCGCTGTCCGTCTATCTGTCTGTCTGTCCGTCTGTCACCAGCCGGTATCTCATGAACCGTTATAGTTAGACGGTTGAAATTTTCACAGATGATGTATTTCTGTTGCTGCTATAACAACAAATACAAAAAAAAAAGAATAAATAAATATTTAAGGAGGGCTCCCATACAACAGACATGATTTTTATGCCGTTTTTATAGATAATGGTACGGAACCCTTCGTGCGCGAGTCCGACTCGCACTTGGCCAGTTTTTTTAATAGCTAACGGGGAATAAAGATAACCTTCTCAAAGTTGTCTGCAAATCTCTTATTCAGCTGATTACACCATGATCTAAGCTACGGGGGGGCAATATAATAAACAAAAGAAGTCTACCCCACGCGGGGTAAACATAAATTGCCAACACAAATAACTCATTTCGCCACGATACTTAATGCTTAAGCGTTGCTTTAACGTTGCATAATAACAAATACAGCCTTGTATTAGCGGGTATGACAATAAACTGGCGTATATTACGCCGTCAGTCGCACAACGACCTATTAAACACACGACATGTCGCTTTATGACTATTTCTTGTATAATATTCGTGCTACGGGGGGTTTACATAACGGCCGGGTATGAACAAACATGTACAATTATAAAAGGACTAGCTGACATTCGAAATTCGAAATTCATCATTCGAAATTCTCGGGAAAAAAATTGAGACTCGATGCGGTCGCGTAATTCCCGAGAAAATTAAACTTTCGGGAGTATTTCAAAACTAGCTTTCTAGCTAGTTATGTAAACCCCCCGTGGTTTACATAACGGCCGGGTATGAACAAACATGTACGATTATAAAAGGACAAGCTGACCCGACAGACTTCTTTTTTTTTTCTTTTTTTTATTCTACTATGAGTTTGCTCTTGACTTTAGTCTAGGTCTGGATGACAGAGACAAAGTCTACGATGGAGTGAGCTTACCCAGAAGAAGCCTGTTCACTCTCACTTTGAATAGATTAGGGTTGTATGCGTACTGTCGTACTGTCAAAAGCTATTTGACTGTGACAGTTTGTCATATATGTCTGTCAAGGAAATATAGTTAAGCTCCACTACTCTACTCTACCCTACCTATCCTACCTACCTTTTTTTTTAAATTGTTTATTAATTAAGGATTAAAACAAAATATAAACAGAAACATCACAAAAGCCTCAATAACCTACCCTATCCTACCCTACCTACCCTACCTACCTACCTACCTACCTACCTACCTACCCTACCTACCTCCGACCTACTTAAAACATTTAAAAAAATTTTTTTTTTGATAAAAACCTATTCTCAGACCTACCAAATGATGACTGACACGTTATGTCAAACGCCATAAAGTTACATCCATACTAATACTAATATTATAAATGTGAAAGTAATTTAACTCTGTCTGTCTGTCTGTCTGTATGTTACGTTTTCACGCCTAAACCGCTGAACCGATTGTCATGAAATTTGGCAGAGATATAGCCTGGGATACGGAGAAGGACATAGGCTACTTTTTTACGCGATATAACCGACATACACGCGGGCGGAGCCGCGGGCAAAAGCTAGTTAGAAGATAGTTACATATGATTACATTAGAAAAGTTAATAGAATACCTATGGTCGTTTTCTTAAATTTTCATGTTTTTTTTTTACTTTTTTTTAATATAAAAACCTTGTCCTGACAATAACAAACACAAAAAAATAATAATTAGCGAAATCGGTCCAGCCGTTCACGCGTGATGCCGTGACCAAGGGAAATAGGGATTCATTTTTATAGATGGCAAGGTCCATCATAGACACGTACATATTAACTTTTGTGATAAAGTTAGATGTTACACCCGCTGTGTCAAAGCGTCTATGGATGCTACGACGCCTACGAGGCTACGCCGTAGTCGCGTAGAGGGATGTAGGTGTTAAGACCTCGTACTCACGAGCGATTTTTGTCGAGAGTTGAAAATCCAACTGTGTAGTTTTTTGACGCGCAGGGATGTACTCTGTTGGATTCTTAATGCTCGACTCAATACTAAGGCTTGCAGTCTCGCTGCATTTCTGAGTCCTGAGAAAAAAAATCGAGATTCGATGTGGTCTCGAAATTCTCGGGAAAGAAATTGAGACTCGATGCGGTCTCGTAATTCCCGAGAAAATTAAACTTTCGGGAGTATTTCAAAACTAGCTTTCATACTTGTAGGCTAGGCTCTTAGGCAGATAAAACAAGATATTTCAATCAAGTACAAACTTATTTATTGTTTTATTTCATTTTTATAGTGGGCATGTAAGAAAAAAGAGGCGTTTAACGTAGTTTCAGATATAGAGAAGACCTGAATTTATTACAAAAGTAACCCACATTAGACAAAGCAGAAAGCTGCTCCTACGCTAGCGGGAGGATACATATTAAGTAATTTTTTTTTTTTTTTTTAAACGTTGCCCCACACTAGGAATTTCTCCTGTATCGTGGGTGCGTTTACAAACATTTAAACTCACATACGCAAACAGCCAGACCCGGAACCACCACTTAACTTACTTAATTGTAACAATGGTTTAGGTATGTCCCTACACCATCAGACAAGTCTAAGTCTCGTTGTTCCCGAGACCGAAAATATCAGTCTGGAGTCTCGAAAATACCAAAAATTCCTCGAGCCTCATGAAATTTTCGAGACCTAGATTCCCGGGATGAAAGCCCTACTCAATACCGAGAGTTGTTAATACAAGGCGCGATAAAAAAATCGTCGTGTTAAAAATCACCCGTGCGTACTTGGGCTTACAGTGAAGCCTTAGAGATCGTATGTATGAAGTATCTATACGTAATAAAACAGACAACAATGTGAATACTTGCTAGACTTGCTTTTTCAAATACATTATGAACAGTTTATTGAAATATCGGTGTTCTTTTCTCTATTCAGAACAGAAAAGGCACACTGAAGTCGCACAAGTTGGCAGGTAGCTAATATTGCTGGGAACATGTAAGCAAGTTTGATGAAGTATGAAATCCGAATTCAAATATGGTAAGCTAGGAAAATGAAAAATCTACTTAGGTCTGGCTGACATAATCCTCCGCCATCATGGGAAAGGATTTCGATGATGGTAGATTCCAATAAAAACTGGCCAAGTGCGAGTCGGACTCGCGCATGAAAAGGTTTAATTAGGGTTCTGTATCTATAAAAACGGCAAAAAAATTATGTCTGTTGTATGAGAGCCCTTAAATATTTGTTTTATTTTAATTTAATTATTTATTGTTAAAGTGAATGTATAACTAAATATTCTGTGAATATTTCAAGCGTCTACCTGTTGCCGTTATCAATATCGAGCATAAACGAGCAAAAAAATCACGTTTGTTGTATGGGAGCTCCCTTAAATATTTATTTTATTCTGTTTTTTAGTATTTGTTGTTATAGCGGCAATAGAAATACCTACATCATCAGTGAAAATTTCAACTGTCTAACTATCACGGTTCATGAGATACAGCCTGGTAACAGACAGACAGACAGACAGACGGACAACGGTACTTTGGGTACGGAACCCTAAAAACTAAACATATACGTTAGTATTAAGCGCTTCGTAGAAAAGAGTAGGTGCCTACCCAAGCTATTAATAAGGTAGGTATTTAGGTAAAAAATATGAAATTGTATAGTGTATACGAAGAGATCTCTGAAACCTTACAGGTAATTCTGCCGCGCTAACGAAGAATGCAATAACTCGATTTTGGAAGATTTTGAGTCATATATTCGTTGAAATATATATTTGGAGTCAGCGAATCGAAATCTATTAACTCTCTCTAAGCAACTTTTTATTGATCCTTCAGGAACTCGGTTTTTCAGTAAGCAAGAATGCAATAACTATAACTTCATAACAAATTCAATAATCAAAAATACAATTCTCGGAAGCGGCAAAATCGAGTTATTGTATTTTTCGTTAGTGCGGCAGAATTAGAGTTAAAATATGCCAGAAGTAAATTACACTATCTCACAATGTTAATAAGAGAGGATGGACAGCTATAATTTTACGAAATGGAGCGAAATTGGAAATGAATGGCGACATGGAGCGGCGATAAAGAGAAAAGCAGGCAAAGGTATTACGACTTTTTATTCCTATTTGCTACGAGGAACAGAATGTAGCGAACGTCCAATGTGACTTTTTTTATTTGAAAATGCAACGGAATTATTGGATCGGGAGAGCATTGGAAAGATCTCGACGACCACATTGTGTTTATGGAAATTTTATTGAATTTAAAATGGAGTTCTGCATTTAGATATCGGATGAAGAGGACAGGTGCTGAGGAAAATGGACGAAGAGATTAACGAAACATTTAACAATGGTGCCGATTCCCTTGTACACAAACTAAACTAAATTTATGTTCAGTTCATCTTTTTCTTTCTATTTCATTAAGAAAAGGGCAGAAGATAAATTTTAGTTTAGTCCTGTCAAATTATATAGAAAGAAAAAGATGCACTGAACTTAAATTTCGTTTAGTTTGTGAACAAGGGAATCGGCACCAATATGAGAGTAAAGAACATATCACTCATTACTCACATAGACGTTTAATTACGTTCATATGTTTTTATGTTAGCCTAAGCTGGGTGCTGGGTGTGGCTTGCTGCCTCCCAAATAAATGTAGGTATCGTTTATTTTTATAAGTAGTTAGGTATAAAATGGCAAAACTATTTTGGAAGCAATCGTCTTGGTAAGTAGACTTTCATTTAATTTTTGAATAGATTATGTGGTAGGTGACCACATGAAATCGTGAAAGGTGGCGGAATAGGCATTAACTTGTAAGTAGGTACAAAAAATATCCCATCAGAATTGACGCCCAAATTCCTTCTAAGTACGGAAAATAATAAACAGATCGAACAATGCGTTAGTCACCTAGGTAGGTACATGCATGCCTATAAAATATTATCCGCCAACACATTTCAAGTAATATCGGATGTATGGTTTTGTGATGAGATCTACACAGGAGTTTTTGCGCCCCTCTACCTATTTATATCTGTATAAGTCTCTGATTAGATCACAGCTCGATCACGCAGTGTCAGTGTGGAATCCCTTTTACAATAAATATTCAGATCGTATTGAAAAGGTTCAAAGAAAATTCCTAAAAGCCATGCATTATCGTTGCTTCCGCACAGTTTTAGCTTATAATGATTTGCTTAAGAAATATAAATTACTTGGTCTAAAATCAAGACGCACTCTCTTGGAACGGTATTTTTGTTCGATTTGTGTAGCAATGTATGTGACTATTGATATCCGTAACAAAATAAGCTACATAGTTCCAAGAACAACAGTATGTCGCGGGCTGCGTGCACGGCCGCTATTGGCTGTTACCTCTTGTCCCAGTAACGCAGGTATGCGGGCACCTCTGCGTCGACTCGCTAATAATTACAACAAGCAATTCCAACATATCGATATGTTTGCTCTTTCTGCTGGTAGATTCCAAAATATTGTACTCAATACACTAACCTCCTTACTAATAAACGTTGTATAGCGCCTGTATAGTTACACACCGATTTCTCTCTTTCACTCGTCAGTAATTTGACTTTCGATGGAAGAAGACAAAGCGTTGTGTAACTATACAGACGCTATACAACGTTTATTAGTAAGGAGGTTAGTCACTAGTAATTTTAATTAACTTTGCATTAACATTTCATATACTTATTTTGTATTCTTTTTTTTTATTGTTTTTCTTTGTTTGCTTCTATTTAGCACAAAAAATGTTTTCTTTCTTTATTTAAATTATTGTAGTTTGTAGATTTTAGTTTTAATAGCATAGTTTGTAAAAAATATGTTTTATGTGTATTCCGTGGAAAATGTCGTTGGTTACACATTTGGCCGTATCTTTTTTTGTATTTCTTCCTACAAAATGTAATGTGTCACTGTTTGTTTTCCCTAATAAATAAAATAAAATAAATACCCATCAGAATTGACGCACAAATTCCTTCTAAGTACGGAAAATAATAAACAGACCGAACAATGCGTTAGCAGTCACCTTGGTAGGTATATGCCCGCCTATAAAATATTATCCGCCAACACATTTCAAGTAGTCATCCATTGTTCCTTGAACAAACATTCTTGGCGCACAATGCGAGTAGATATTATAGGTATGGATCGACCTTGGGCATGGTGGAAACAGACCGTGTGTAGGTACAGACGATCTTTATTGTGGCGCAATATTTTGCCGAGAACTGTGTTAAAAGGGTTGACACCGGTCCACCACCTTGCCGAGAAGGAATTATGAAAAACGGCTCAATCAATTATGTATATCAGTAAGTGTGTCTAGAATTTTCTAAAACCTTTTATAAAGTTTCATATTGAGACACGAAGCAACAAAATTCGATCTCAATAAAAACGGCCACATTCCTCTAGATCGTATTTTAGGTATTAGAAAATTCTATACTCCATTTACTATAGCATTAGACAAATAACTGCTAAATAACGACAGTTATTGTGTAATATTGTTGAAATGACTGCGCTTTAGAGTTATTTTTTTAATGTAAATGGCAAATAGATTCTCAAACTCAAACTCAAATCATTTATTTCAATTAAACCATTTACAGGCACCTTTGAATTGTCAAGGAGTCGGTCAGTAAGAAAAATGAAGCTACATGCAGCTACATTCCCATTCCAAAGCGTAGGTAAGTACCTATGGAGAAGAACAGGCAAGAAACTCCAAGGACACTCATTTAAATTAAATTGTTACAAAAGTATTAGTTATATCTATAGGTAATATTGAATTTATAACTAAATAATAACCACGGGTTATTTTATTTTATTTTATTTTGTTTCTATTTGTTGTACCTACGCTTGACGCTTTTGTGTAAGGTTTTATTATTTTTATTTTTACATCGTTCTCACTTTTAGTTATAAATTCAACATTATAGATGTAACGAATACTTTTGTAACAATTTAATTTAAAAGAGTGTCCATGGAGTTTCTTGCCCGTTCTTCTCCATAGGTACCTACGCTTTGGAATGGGAATGTAGCTTAATTTTTCTTACTGACCGACTCCTTGACAATTCAAAAGTGCCTGTAAATGGTTTAATTGAAATAAATGATTTGAGTTTGAGTTTGAAATGTGAGAACGATGTAAAAATAAAAATAAACTTACATGTTAAAAGCGTCCAGAGTAGGTACAGACGCCAGCACATCAAGCTACTACAATCTGTCAAATTTCTTTAATAGATTTTCAACTTTATCTCTACAATATAAGGTTCAAGGTTGATTGCGAAAATTTGACAGTTTCGGGTAGCTTGACCTGCTGGCGTCTGTACAACAAATAAAAACAAAATAAAATAATTAAAATAACCCGTGGATTACAGTGCTTTGTATTGATCGTGAAATAACGGAGTTTATTAAACGTTTATCTACATCGAAATAATGAAAGGGTGAGAACAGTTATTTGTCTAATGGAGTATAGAAATGGAGTATAGACACACTTACCGATATAGTTGATTGAGCCGTTTTTCATAATTTCTTCTCAGTGACAGCAGTGGTGGTGGACCAGTGGCAGTGGTGGTGGACCGGTGACAGCAGTAGGTATTGGGCGTAGAATAGGTACTTAGATACCAGTGGCATTACTTGTCATAAAGGGGCCTTGTATCGAAAAGTAAAAAAGGTCCCCTTGTTGGGGGCTCTATTTACGCGACTGCGGCGAAACTCAAAAGGAAGAGATATTTGCTTACAAAATAGCGAACTGACTTGGCAGGTTTCCACTGTAATGTTACTAAGAAAATGCTAGAGCGAGCGAGGTGAGCTAGAAAATTTGAGCACTCTGACTCAGATACTAGGTTGAGCTGTCGTTGTGATTCTACAAAGAAAATGCAAGAACGAGCGTAGCGAGTTTGAAAGTTGGAGCATTGAGACTGGGATACTTTACTAGGTAAAGCTGTCATTGTGATTTTAATCAAAGTATGCGGGGGCTCCGTATCATTGATACGGCTGATACGGCGGTAGCTACGCTCCTGTTAGATACCTACCTATTATCACCTGTGCGAACTTAATCTGTTAGTCTTAAGGCCCGTATTCATGGTGAACTTTTGTTGAGCAACAGTTGATCAACATTGTTGATGAGCAACGACCAAGTTTCTAGAAACAATGTTTGTATCAATATGTCCTGTCCACACGCCAATCTGCGTCAAAATGTTGCCCGAGGAAGTAAGTAGTGTAGTCGTGTTCTCTGAACCTAATGTATACTATTATAAAAAGAAAAAAATCCTCTAAAGGTACCGGTTTTAGGGTTCCGTACCAAAATGGTAAAAAGGAAACCTTATGGTGCGACTCAGTCTGTCTGTCCGTCTGTCACAGCTGGATATCTCAAGAACTACAAATGCTACCAACTTGAATTTGGAATAGTTTTAGATGACGTTTGCCCAACTATTTTGCAACTAAGAAAGAAATAAAAAAATTTTTTTTTTTGTTTTTGCAACAGGGCTTGAACGGGTTTCTTAAAAATTCGAAGAGAATTCCATTAGTGCATGTGGGGCACAATATGAAAGAATGCTATTTGCACATTCTCAAACATTTTTCTTTTTTAGGCCGCATAGTTTTTGACTTTTGTGTAAAATACCGCCCCCCCCCCCTCCTAATCTCCGAAGTTTGCATAGAGAAAAATCTGAAATTATTCAATGTGATGTTTATGTAAAGATTACAGGAAAAATAAAACGATTTCTCTAAATAGCACACTTTTTCTAATATTGCAGTTTTAGGTCAGCACCATCTCTTGACCTATAGTGGAACTAATGTAAAATATGTATTTTTGATGGTACTGTACCCTCGATGCGCAAGTCCGACTCGCTCTTGACCGGTTGTTTCCTTATCAGTAGGTAATGAACTCAAAAAAAAACAGTTTTCACCCTATTATCATTATCACCCACCCATGGTCCTCTGTAATGGAAAAGTGTTGACAAAGAATTCCAATAACGACTCGTCCAATTTACCCTGCGCCCTAACAAAAACTCTTTATAAGAATGTAGAACACGAAAATAATGTTAGCGGGCGCTTGATGAATAACAATGATTAATGACATCGGATAATGGCGCCTTGGTGCTCGCTTGAAGCAGTTTCTTTGAAGCTGATAAACATTTTAACCAGCACCCCTAATTCTGAATTATTTTGAAGTGATATAATTTTATTTCAAATACCTACTTAGATTAAAATGATTACACAAGGTGAAGACAACAATAGAAAGAAAGAAAGAAAGAAAAAGTATTTATTGTGACTCGCACAGGAAGATCACTAACTAAACACACAATTATAAAAGTATAAAAAATAAAAACAGAGTCCTGTACGAGGCCAAATGGCTCCTATCTCAGCATAGTCAGCATGATGCTGCGACATTTAAAAATAAGTACCGCAGCGCTGCTATTCTGATAGGACCCGCTGTGATGTTACGGGCAGATACAGAAATAAATAAATAATTATCAATAAAAATAGATATACTGCCGAATACTCAAACGCAATTCAATTTTAAGTCGCCGTTAAGTCTAATGCTGTCTCTGTCACTTTAAACTGTTTTGTAGCGACAGAAACACTTATAAGAACGTCTTAAAGTTAAGTAACGTTTGAGTATTTGGGCAATAATCATATAAAATATTAGCAAATAAAAAATAAAATATTCATTCCGCGCGTCAGCACCCGACGTAACCTCATTACTTGTCTGTGCCATAAGCGTATAATCGCGACAACATACGAAGTCGGATTTGACAGCTGTAAAAATACTTTGTGCAGTGATGGGGAAAAAAATAGGTTGCTATAAAAACCGATTCTCAAGTCGTAACTATTGATTTATCATACTTTTTTCGTTTGTAATCAACAATCTATCTACATTGCTTAAAAGTGATTCTCGATGCATATCGTTTTATTTTTGTAATATCTAACAGCAATAAAATTACGTAAATCTCAACTAAGTTTATATTTGGGCGAGTTTCAAAGCCAAACCAAGACATAGACTAAAACTCGACATACCTACCTACTGATTTCAACCGAAAGGTTTATGTATAATATATATAATAAACCTATAGAAGGATATGCACCCGTGCAAAGCCGGGGCGGGACGCTAGTCAAGAACAAAATTAACAATAAATAAGTGTGGTTGGATCGGGTAAACCGATAAATTCAATAAATTTGAAAAAAAAATAATGTACCTAATGTTTATAAAAGAATCGGTTACAAATGATGCTAATTGTTATAGTGTTTGGATACCATAGTAACATAGACTTTCACACAAAGTCATCGCGGCATGAAGAATGAGAAACGTCAAATCCGACTTCTTAGATTGTCGCGATTATAATAAGTGTTTAATAAAATAGATTTATTAAGAGAAAAAGAAAAAATTGGTATCGGATCACTTAAAACAAAACTTAAAAACTTTTTACAGGATAGCAAACAGAACTAAATACATTTTTTAAGATTAAACCATAACAGTATAATATATTAGTAGTGGCTATGCACGTAAGGTGGTTCATTGTTATGAAAAAGAGCGCCTCTCGCCATCAAACGTAAAAGTTTGGCGAGTTTAGAATTAAGTAACACCTCTGTATTGTAATTTCATTAAATAAATTAAAAAAAAAAAAAAATAGTGTTACGCAATTACCTCACTGGGAATTGAACCCAGGACACTGCACTTAGTAGAGCGAAAACTAAACAAGCAAGACAGTTTATTTTCAGTTTTACACGGTGGGAGTAACCCCGCGTTTCAACCTATGTACAAGTTAGTCAATAAAAAATGTATAATACCTACACGTATTGGCGTAGTTTCAGACATTTATTAACGAGCAATAAACTGGAATCACTTCATCGCACGTTGCTCAAGACAATTTTTTGTAATTTCTATGCAATGAGTTGTGGATTGTGGTACATCACCTGAAAGGTAATTTTGTTAGCTTTCAAATGATATCAAAATGATTTCAAATTAATTAAATTTTCTACCTTAATTTAGAGAATTATTGCAACAGGTCGAAGTTGTGGACGTCTAAATGAATAGGAAGTAATATGAAAAGATATTTTTTTTATTTACAATTTATGTTATTTAGATATCCCTTAATATTTTGTGTTACCCACTCTGGCCCTAATGACTGTCTGTAAATGGTTTTTCATGAGTTTTCTGATGAAATCCTCTGGGATTTCCTGCCACTCTTCAACTAAAGCAGTCTTCAGGTCTTCTATTGACGCCGGAGCTGCACATCTTCCTCGCACCCGCCTTTTCAGCTCGACGCCTCGTCCCATATATGTTCAATCGGATTTAAGTCAGGGCTGAGGGCTGGCCAGTCTAGTGTGGGAATCCCGACTTCTACAAGGCACTGTCTAGTCACTGCAGCGGTGTGGCAGCGGGCATTATCGTGCATTAGCAGGAAATCTTCGCCAATAACCGACGTAGGGAAGCACATGGCCTAGCAGAATGTCGTTGATGTATCTTTCTGCGGTTAGCCCCCTCCCCCAACCTCCACCAGGTACGAATATCGACTCCGTTTTTGCTTCAATAGATATCATACAGGACCCACCCCCGTATGCCACTGTTTCCGCAAAACAGCATTGTGCGAATCGCTCCCCCGGTCTCCTATAGACTCTCTGTCGACGATCGCTACCATGCAGGTACATCCTGGATTCGTCCGAGAACAGGACTTACCTCCATTGCTCGATATCCCAATCTAAGTGATCGCGAGCAAACTGAAGGCTTCAGTTTCCGTCGGTCATGGGCTGGAGACAATTTAGGTCCCGTGGCTGGCCTTTTCGGGGTCAAGTTCGCTTCTTTGAGTCTTCGCCTCACTGTCCACTCGCTGACAGCCCTCCCTCGAACTTCTCTGAGCTGCTGATGGACGTCCACGCCGGTCAATTGTCGATTTCGGAGTAGAGGTGACAAAAAATCGGTCATCTCTCACCGAAGTGCATCGCTGTTGTCCAGATCCTGGTCTCCGGACTAAGTTTCCAGTCTCCCTGAACCTCTTGTATACCTTTCGAGTCACATGACTGGCTCAAATGAAGCTGTCGAGCGATAGTACGCTGAGACAATCCTTGCTGGATTAGGATGACGACTTGAGCGGCTTCTATAGGTGTGGTTTCCATTATCTTTTAGCTTCAGTATTCTCAATGACGTGAAATATTGGACTGATGATCAATTTTTATAAACGCCCCCTTTTTATAGGGTTTCAGGACTAACAAACAGTATGGTGTTTTCTTTAAAAAAAATATGTTTTTTGTTTTACGTTCCATGACATAAGGTGAATAATCTTTGGATATGATGATATTAAAAGAGATTGAAAGCTAACAAAATTGCTTTTTTAAATGATATGCTACAATCTTTAGTTCATTGCACACAAGTTGTAAAAATTTGTTTCCGAGCAGCGGACGATGAAGTGGATCCAGTTTATGCTCGCGAGTGTAGTGGACACATAGAATAAACGTTTTTATGCGAGGAGATGTGAGATGTATTACGGACGATTTAACGTGCACGACATTCTACATTATTCTTACATGTATAATTTCAACATGAATGCTGTAAACCAATATTTTGTTACAATGTTTTGTTTTAAAAGAATGTTCATGGAGTTTCTTGCCCATTCTTCTCCATATGAACCTACTACGCTTTGGAATGGGCTTCATCTTTCTGACTGACCGAACCCAGAACCAGTTCAAAACTGCCTGTAATTGGTATAAATGATTTGAGTTTGGGTAATAAATTGCTTTAAGTATTCTTAGTAAATATAAATAAAACTATATTGTGATATTAAGAACATCATTATTATTGCCTTATAATGAAGAATATGGGAACTAAAATAGTTATAGGTAGTAGAAAATGAGTCATAGGTACTGATGTAACTCCTGTTACAAGTTGCCTCGAAAAAACTAATATTTAACTACTTTAAATCCATATCAATTTGGCTCCACACTTTGGCTAGTATTAAAAACATGCCTTATAAATTGTTAAAGATCTAACACCTATATAGCAGAACCAAGTAATAATATGTATTTTCAACTGATTTTGAAATATTATGCAACAGTATCTAAATTGTCACTATTATGGCATATACACAGTGTTAGGACTTAACAGTATTAATTACTCTTCAATCTCATAGAATCCTAACAATTATTATTATAAACTCATACATCCAAATCGTACATTCTCCCAAAGTGTGGCAGTACATTTAAGAATAACGCATAATTATAACTTCTCAGTCAATAAGAAGAACCCTATTCTTGTCAACTCTCACATTGGGTGCACTCCTCAATTTTTTTATAAATTTATCAGCTATGCGGTCATCAACTTCTCTGCCAGTTGCTTCACTGTACTCTCCCAAAACCTTCTTCTGTAGACGTTTGAACGGCACTTCATTGCCTTTCTTCTCCAAAACAGATAGAATAACTGCATGCCAGTTGAATTTGTCTCCGCTGACTGCTAACTCTCCAATTTTGGCAACATTTTGGTCATGAAGGCAGATACTTTCTTCTGCTTCTTCTTCTTCAGTTTTGCTTTTCTTCTTTTGTGTCTTTCCCGTAGTTGCTACAACAGGTTCAGCAGGCTCTGCCCCATTTTCAATGGCTTCTTGATTACCATTAACACTATTAACAGTATCCTGTCTCTTGCGTTTTTTGTTTTTACCATTTTTACCTTCAGTAATATTTTCACCACCATTCATAGATTCAGTCCTATTCTTCTTCTTTTTACCTTTCTTGCTTTCTGTTTCTTCTTCTACTTCTTCAGGAAGTGGTGCTGCAGCACTCTGTAGCTCAGCTTCATATTTTTTGTGTTTCTTCTCTTCTTTTCTTTGTTTTTTAGACAGTTTCTTTTTGCCAACTATCTCTTCTCTCGCTTCACCATTCTGGTCTGCCTCATCATTTTGTTCTGCATCACCATTCTGTTCTTCCTTATCATCTTCTGTGCCATTCTCTTCAGATTTCTCATCCGTCTCCTCGATAGTACCATTTTGTGGTTTTTCATCTTCAGTAACAGATTCATCTTTCTTTTGATTCTGATTCCTATTATTGGCATTGGACAAGGCAGTCAGTTTTACAGAGATCAAGTCCCAAGCTTGGTCAATGTCTTTTGCATTCGTCTTTTGTCCACAAACATTCTTTACAAAGTTAACAAATTTGGGTTTCTTGCGTGGGGTGTTATTGTGTTTGGTGATGGTCTCAATAATCCTGAGTACATTTCTTGGTGCACTCTGTTGTTCATCTAGGACTGATGTTAACATTTCCACCCACGTATTCTGTTTCTTCTCACCTTTTTTCTCTTTGGGAACAAATCCTTTTCCAGAGTAGCGTTCCTCTTCTGTTATACATTTTATGTGTGATTCATAGTCCTTGCCACTGGAAACAAAAAACATAGCTACTTTAATTTGATACACTCAACAATCAAGATCGATTAGATAAGACCACAGAAGCACTGAGATGATCTACAAAACAGAATATCAAAACACTAACTGAACAGTGTAACTATAGTTTTCAATAGGTATAGTATTTTGTCACATTGCCAAAGGATACAAAACTGGCATACTTTACAAACAATATTATCTTGTTTATGCCAATATTACGAGAATAATGTCAATGACATAATTAAATTATCAATCACTGAACTTTCCACAGAGTTGTATTCTAGAAGAGACTAAAAACGATGTGACGATAATGATGAATACTTTATCAATATTCACTTTTAAATAGGTACGTAAATAGTTACCTGATTGGCAACAACAACATGGTATCATTGGCATAGTTCTATTTATAGCACAACTAATATCTAATAGACAAACTATTTGATCAAACCTCTTTGTGTGCGTATAAAATGCGGTCACATAAACAAATATCGTGGATAAATATTCCATACTCACTGAAAGTCTTTGAAACAATCCATACAAGACAAATTGGGACTCCTATTTCTGCATGCTATCATATAATGTTTCTCGACCTTAGGTTTTGTCACAGACTCCCCGCAATGACCACACGTGAATACGACCATTGCAATATTTAAATAAAACACGTGTTTTTAGAACGGAATTGTTTTGAATACAAATATTATAACCTGCAAAGAAAATGGGCGCGTTATCAACTGGAGTAAATATGAAAAACTAAATATCAATTAGGCGTCAACAATAAGATTATTGAATTATACCAACGTACTTTATATCAACGTATTTAAGGAAAATTGAAAATTGCTACAATTTTGCTAAACTTTTCTCAAAATTGTCAAACTACCAATTGTCAAAATTCTTTTTTTTTTGTGTATTTAAAAAAACTGCACGTTCCACGACATAAAAAATTATAAAATTGAAAAGTAGTAAAGAAAAGCATCGCGGTTAATCGTATACGTATGTTTGAAGTTATAAATAATTTAGCAATGTAAATAACATTAAATTAGTCAAAACTACTCTGCTACTAACCAATTTTAAAGTTCTGGCAAAGCGGTTGTGGTTTGTGGCTCGTGCCTTTGTGAACTTCCGTCTCCGTCAGGTCCATGGAAGTTCAGTCCAGTCAAAACATTTTTATTTTCTATGTATGTATGTTTGTAAGTTGGTAACACTGATGAGCATCAATCAAATGGTTTTGTCTGTTTGCGGCTGGGGTGTGTCCAAAAATTAATAAATTTAGCGAAAATTCAACATGAAATAGTGCTTTGCTGACAGAAAAAAACATAAATATTAGCAGATATGGACATTTACTTTATTTTAGCACTCCTACCCATTCTTATTGGTAAGTATTTCACATAAAAAACTTCGTAACAAAGTTTCGACAGTTATTTATTTACAAGTGGATTTCTTGATATTTGTAGTTATAAATATCAGGACTTTCATCAGGAAAACATTCAATTGAATGGAATTGTATAAAAAATTATTGCCAATTAACATTAAATGTAACAGTTCAACAGTTATTGTAAAATAACAAACACCGAAGCTTCAATACAATATCCATGCTCTGTTCATAAAGTAAAAGTATTTTCTAAGCAAGCATAGCCAGCTTAGTTTATAATGAAATCAGCTGATGGAAAATGCTACTTCTTAAGCAAGTTCTCAAGATATTTTTAGTTTTAATTTTAATTACAGGATACCAAAATCTCTTATCTTCAAAACCTTATTAATTAATTACCCATGTGTCCTCATATTTAATTATAATTCCATTTTTAAACAGGGCGACAATAGTAAAAATTACATAACATAACAACAACAACATATTTAACATATTTTGGAGATGAAATTTCTTGAAGAACCTCTTTATACATTTTTTTTTTTCAGTTACAACAACAGCCAGTATCTACGGCAGTGAGAATGTGATCAATGGCATAGGTAAGATACCTAAAGTGGAAGGACAGGACATGATTACTTGGTGCACCACATCACTACTAGAGACTGAGAAGTGTGAGAAACTGTCCAAGTCCGTTCTACAGGACAAGGGACTGTTTGGAAAGGATTTTATTGACTTGCAGTGTAAAAGGGTGAGTTATTTGGATTTTGAAAGATATGAATGGGAAACCATAGGTCCCATTTATCCCCCGTAATAGCTTTTGCTATTTGCTTTATGTGTTTATTGAATATGATGGTAGGTACAGATAATTCCATAGTTTTTAGCAACCATTTAGATAGATTGTATATGATATTCATATACAATCTATCTAAATGGAATGGAATGAAAATTATATCTAAATATAATTTTCAGGTTACAAAACCAGGCACTTTTCCATGGCTTTTTTTTTTAACTTTGTCCCACACTAGGAATTTCTCCTGTATTGTGGGTGCGTTTACAAACATTTAAACTCACATACACAGACAGCCAGACCCGGAACAACTACTTGTAGGTCATACAAATATTTGTTCCGTGCGGGAATCGAACCCGCGACACGCAGCGCAGCAGTCAATCGCTTAGCCACTGCGCCAACCATGCCGTCGGATTCCTTGGATATGACTCCTAGGAGTAACATTTTGAGAATTGGATATGCCCTGAATTAAACATTCTGTAGAGATTATCTAATTTAAAGTTGCTCGTCCCGCCACTACTTGTTGCATGTACATTTCAAATGTTTGTATAGAAATTTTTGCAGAGGGGCATGCAGTTTTCAATTTGCCATTCTCTGCCTTAACAATCATTCTGGGAGGCGTACCTCTCTACTTCACTGTTATCTTTATACTTTACCTAATTTCTCCTTGACTTTAGCAATACAAGAGTTACATGAGTAGAAATAGTAGAATAGGGATGATGACAATAAAAATATTTTTTATTGGACACGTATTTTTTCTTTTTTTACGTAATCAAAACATTACGTCGATACATTGAGTTCTAATATGGCATGACGTCACTTCTCAGTAGATTTTATACGTAGCTGTGACGTAAAGAGCCCCCACTCCCGAAGTTTAATGTGTTTTATCTAAGTAATTTTTTATTAATATCATAAAGCAAAAAATACGTGTCTAATATTTTTTTTTATTATCTGATTGACGGACTAAACAGTTTTTCTTTTTTTTTACCCAGGACACATCCCTATTATGCAGTAATAAAGATGTAACATTTTTTACTTGTGGCAGGCTTTTGACACAGAAGAATGTATGACTTGGGTGGACCGAGGAGAGGCATCATTGCTTGGCCTTGATGCTGGTGAAGTATATGTTGCAGGCAGATACCACTCTCTAGTACCTATTCTACAAGAGGTATGATTATAAATAACTTTATTCAATTTTCTTTATTAATTACTAATTAGGTCTAATGTTAGGGCCAAAGCTGACAGACAATACTTTTAATGTAGGAAGATTAAAAAGTCTATTGCATTTCATGTTTATCAGTAAATAAAGAGTATGTTTTCAAAGCCCAAAAAAGATGCATCCGAGCTATGTGTGGTTTACAAAGTACTGACAGTTGTCAACCTCTATTCAAAAGCCTCAAAATATTAACCTTACCTTCTCTGTATATATATGAATGTAATATATTTGTTAAAACAAACATAACCCTTTATGAAATAGCGTTTAAAAGCCAATATCGGAAACTTCGTGACAAAAATAAGTTACAGCTTAAAGTACCATATGCAGGTACGGCCTTAATGAGGAAAAGCTTTTTTTGTATGGCCCAAAGAATATTTAATAAGTTACCTAGCTCAATAAAAAATCTAAATTTTATCAATTTCAAGTGTAAATTACGGACTATATTAACACAGAAATGTTATTATTGTCTCAGTGACTATTTTGATGACAGTTCTTTGACATAATAATGTTTCGTGTATAAACATTATTATGACTCTTTATGCATGACAACTCTAATAGTAAATCTGTGACCAATGTTAATTTTAAATATTTTTCTTATTAGTAACTTAAATCATAATTATTTAGTATTGACATTGTAGCATTTCGTTAAATATTGACATTACCTATTGCTTTTTATTAAAATACTTTTAAAATTAGTTTTATTTGACATTGTTATTAAAGAATTATTATAAATTAATTTAGTTAATTGGCATAAGCCACTCATAAAATATGTATATTTGTACGCCAAATGGCCAAACATAGAGAAACTTTAATATTATAATATAACATCTTGTACTCTGTATTAACCTGTGTTTACAAATAAAGATTATTGATTGATTGATTGCAATATTGTCACTAAACAATGAGAGACTAGACAAATTTCTGTAATACAGATTCTTGATCCAGTCAGAAATCAGGGAATTCATAAGAGTTTGTGTTATTTATTAGAATAAACATTATTTTATTATATGCAATAATTAAATTCCCTTTTTTTTCTCCTTTGATGATCACTATTGTGCCCTTTCAACCCAAGGCCCAAATTACATCCAATGGCCATATTTGTTTGGAAAAATTAAATCTGTATTACATTCTCTTTTTCTATAATCAGTTATACGGTCGTGGAGAGCCCTACCAATACTCCATCGCGGTAGTCCGCAAAGGTGCCCTACCTAACGTACAGCCTGGTTATGGACTCGGTGCATTGCGAGGGACGAAGGCCTGTTTTCCGGGTGTTGGAGCGCTGGCGGGATGGGTGATGCCGATACATGTTGTAAGTTTTTACACTCAATTTGAAAACTATCTTATTATTTTTAATTAAAGTCAAATCTTTTATTTCAATAAAGCACATAAAATGCACTTTTGAATGTCAAAATTTACTAGTAAATAGAATTGATTCTAACCAGTGTCCGACTTCGACCCTTCAAGGCGTGCTTCGCCTTAACGGCTCGGACACCGGCTGCATTTTTTTTTTTTTTTGGTGGTTCAGTTCAGTATCAGTAATACACACACATTTCCAGTATTTGTTCAATACTTTTTTTTGGTCTTACTTGAAATCAGCAAAATATGGATACAATCTATTCGTAATAATATCAATGGACGAGCGCACAGCTGATAGGTGCCACCTACTGCGTTCCGCTTCACTGACCGCGCCGCCGCCGCCCGGCGCGTTGCGCGACTAGTACCCAGTATACCAGTTTCAAAATAAACATCTTTCGTTAAAGATAACTTCATTTTTTTTGTACTAAGACATATCAAAACAGAAATAGTTGTTAAGTTTAATTTGTCCAAGTTTACGCACTGGTTAAAAACTTTTCCCGTATAGGAGTGTCAAACAATCATGGAAGCTGACAGAGTATGTCTTGTGGTTTCGAGAAAATATTAAATTAAATCAGTGATGTGACAAACTTACTACTTACTTAACTCAAAGCATTTATTTCAATTAAACTAATTATAAGCACTATTGAAATGTCAAGGGATTGGTCAATCACAAAGATGAAGCTAATTCCCCTTTCCAATGCGTAGCAGGTTCTTATGGAGAGTATGGGCAAGAAACTCCACAGACTTTCTAATCAAAATATTTTTGACAGACTTTTTAATGTTGATAGAAAAGTAATTGATAGACAGAATATCATCAATTCATCACCCTTCGCCTGCCTTAATACACAGAACATAAGGAAAACTGCCAATCTTCCTACAATAAATAATATTCCTATTTAAATTAATTACTACTAGCTGCTGCCCGCGGCTTCGCCTGCATGGCTTTTTCTGAAATAAGTTTTTTTAATTATTTTTTTAATTAAAAAAATTACAAGGTAGGTATAAAAATTAGTACAGTTTTGATAACCTACCGCCTGTGTTTCAGGCGAAAAATACTATACCTGAAGTCTCTAATTCAGATAATTTATGTAAACAAAGTAATGTCAAGAAATGTCACTGTCAAAATGACAGGACAGTGGTGCAAAACATTTTATCATGAAATGTTTTTGTAAATAATCATCGATAAAATTAAAGTGAATTAATTAGGTATAAGAACTATGCAAACAAAATACCGTTGCCAAACAATGTTTTTTGTAGTGTGTCGGAGACAAGGTATATGGTAGTCATAATCAGCCCTTTTAAGCCCAGTGCTAGACGTAGGCGTCCCAAAATCGATTTCCAATCGAAACAGTTTACAGCCGTTTTCATCCAAAATGTGGCTAGATATGCTACTTACAATAGGTATGAATCTATTTATGAGATTTGTAATATTAGTGTTGTTGAAGATTAAAAAATGTGAAAATGTTTGGATCTCCTGCATTGTTACCAGTATCATAAAATATTTTATACCAGAAAATCTCCTTTTATTAATAACTTTGTTTAAGACCGAAAATTTATAAAAATAATTACGGTATGATTATTGTTTAATTATTATTTCTTAAAATCAGTACTTAAAAGAAAATAGAACCTCTTTTTTTGCAATTTTATGTGAATTACCATTACGAAGATATTCTTTGTTGTGTTATCCCCGTTGTTTACATAAATTATCTGAATTTGAGACTTTGAGTATAAGATAGTCTTTAAAAATTTATAAATAATCTTAAAGTTGTCAATAGACAAATAAATTATAACTAAAAACTAAAACGTCTTTACAGCTAATGCAAGAAGGCGGGCTCAAGATAACAGACTGCAATAACCACGTCAAATCTGCGATAGAGTTCTTTGGCGACTCTTGTGCTCCTAACTCACTGAAAGACATGTACAATCCTATTGGCGATAATTCTGACAAGTAAGTGTAATATTCCCTTTTTCTCTAATCATCATCTTTCTGCCCAGGGCCTCAAGTCTGCTATTACAATAGTGTCAGAATGGTCTATCATTGATTTCATAATTGTTGATTTTGACAAGTTTGATAATCTACTAATATATTGACGGCACGGTTGGCGCAGTGGTTAAGCGATTGACTGCTGCGTTGCGAGTCGCGGGTTCGATTCCCGCACGGAAAAAATATTTGTATGATCTACAAGTAGTTGTTCCGGGTCTGGCTGTTTGTGTATGTGAGTTTAAATGTTTGTAAACGCACCCACGATACAGGAGAAATTCCTAGTGTGGGGCAACGTTTAAAAAAAAAAATGGCGTCATTATGACATTCCAATGGTCAGCCACTGACACTCCATTGAAAGAATTGGTAATCTCGTACATAATGTATGACAAATGAAACTTCCTACTAAACTTCCAACTTCCTACTACTTCAGATTGCTTATAACACTAATAAATAATATGTACAAATATATATAAATGAAATCTGGCATGAATAAATGTTCAAAATGCCATTGTAATACAATTATATTACGAGACCATTGACCGACCATTGATCGACCATTATGAATTTAGCAAATTACGAACTTTTAGCAAAATGACAATGTGATCGTGTTTGAGTGACGAATTTATAAAAATAGCAGACTTGGGCCCCTGCAGTGCTATTCTGTAACTATCTCACCGTGAAAACTAAGGTGAAGTGAGCGTGGAGTGAGCTGTCAACAGTGTCAATCCCAAGCATTAGGTGGAATTACAGCTCACGTCAAGCTTACTTCACCTAAGTTTTCACGGTGAGATGGTTACAGAATAGCACTGCTGGTCCCATGTTACATGGGGTCGGCGCAACACGTTTTCTTTTTCCATTCTCCACTGTTAACCGTCACATTATCATTCACTCCCTGTTTAGGGTTCCCTAGTAAACAAGAATCCTTATAGTTTCGCCATGTCCGTCTGTCTGTCCGTCCGCGGCTTAGCTCAGAGACTTAGGCCCGTATTACAGAACGTCACTCAATAATCAAGCATTACTTAAAACTAGATTCAAGCCATTTGATTGGTTGAAACTAGTTTTAAGTAATGCTTGAGTATTGAGTGACGTTCTATAATACGGGCCTTAGTGCTTGAAAGCTGTAATTTGGTACGCCGACAAAGTGGTAAAATAAAATGTTGAAATACCTATACATTTTTTAGGGTACCTCCCCTAAATGGAAAGTGGGGATGATTTTTTTTTCTCGTCTGTCCCATGGTGTGGGGTATCGTAGGATAGGCCGTTCAAAAATATTGTGGGTTTGTGAAAACCATTTTTCGATTCGGGGATCCGTTTGCGTAATATTAAGCTTTAATGTGCTCATTTTTGTTAAGTCAAGTGTCCGTCCTCTGCCAGCTAAATGGTTGTACTTGGATATGTGAAAAAATTCACGACAGTACTATATATAACGGAGTTTAAAGAAAAACTATCACAGCTAAGTAGGCTTCACAAGTTACCGAGTAATAGTCGACCAACTTACATTTACAGTTACATGTTCTCCCATACATTCAGTATGGATGAACATGTTTTTCAACTACAATGTTAAATTTGTTCTTGGGATAAATTCATACCAGCTACGGAACAACTCATTGTGCGTGGTCCGACACGCACTTGGCCGGTTTTCTCGTTTTCTCATGAGACTTAGAGCATAACTGGCGAAATGCCAGTTATGCTCTAAGTCTCATACAATGCGGGCGAGCTTATTGCCATCAACCGGGCACAAATCCAGACTCAACAACAAGCACAATACAATTGTCTACACAAAAGTAACTACCTAACTTACTTCCTTATTCAAATACCCTTCTTCCACAGACTCTGCAAGCTATGCACCGGTGGTGCAGGCATCCGCTGCACTCTCGCAGACCCATTCGCAGGCTACGAAGGAGCCCTACGTTGTTTAATCGCGAACAATTCGGGCGACATCGCCTTTGTTCGCGACACGACTATCCAGCATGCTCTACTGTCGCATCAGATACTTGGTTAGTACAATAATATCTGCAGGTTAATCATTGAAAGGAAAGAAAGGATCATTTAATTTCTCTAATTGGACAAGACATGGTTGTCGATGTCTGGTCCACTTTGAGAAATATTCTTGACTTTGTGCTTTGTCTCGAACTCCATATTTGATAAATAATAATAAATAAATTCATTATTGCCATAAACAGGTTACAGAAAACTTGGGAACCCTGGCTTCAGAGCCAGGTTAGAGTACCTGTATTTCAAAAGCCAAATTCTTCCATTTAGGTTACAATTAAGCAAGTTATGCAGCAAATGGTGATAAAATTATCTTACTTAAAATTAAGTTTAATAGTATACATTTGATTGCTGTTCTCTACAAGTAAAGAGACGGATTTCATTCATTAAAACGGAGCTCAGTGGCCATTATGTTCCGTTGCCACCATACATTTGTCTATTTATGGATATATACATATATGGCATCAGCGAAAAATCAATAAAGTTACTCTTTTATTAAAGCTTGTTTTATTTGAGATGCCATCCTATATAAAAATACCTTATTGGTGAGGCCAGCTACTGTAGATTCTATTGAAACTCGTATAGAAGTCCTACGTATCTATCCCTAGTCGGCGTCCTGCATAGAAACCATATACGGAAATATCCGTAGTCGGCATTCAATGTTTTAAACATAACAATTTAAAACTACTGTTTGTAATAATAATAACGTATAGTCTTGCGAAGCACAACTTAACGTGCTTATTTTCTGCATTTTCATTCTAAAATAAAAGAAATCACCGAACAAACGATGAGGGCGCCACTGTGCGCTCGGCGCAGTCTTAATATAAATAAAGCTTGTAATAAAAAGGTAATAATTATGAATTAGGAATGTTCTATTATTATGAATTATGATTCCATGCAGTTTTTATTTTATTTTTGTAAATCAAACAGCAAGTAATAAAAGGCTATTTTAATTTATTTATTTATATAAATATGCATAGCAATGGACTAAATTGTCAAACTTTTATTGTTTGAATAAGAGGCTTTTGGCTACTTCAATGTATTTTATAATTTTATTTTTTATTAAGTGCGTTTGTTTGTGCAGAATAAACAATTTTTCTTGTTCTTCTTTCTATACCAATATCCTAACACGGTCATCACTCAAGAACTCGTATTCGTTTCTCTGTAGGTGGAGTAACAGAGGACCAGTTCGAGCTGATCTGTCGCGACGGCTCACGGCGTCCTGTCACTGACTCTGAGAACTGCAACTGGGGCCGCGTGCCCGCTGACGCCATAGTCACCAGCAGTGCCGTGTCTAGGGAACAGAGGAAGAAGTAAGTCACTGCTGCTTAGAAACATCTTAATACTGGCTGAATTTAAAGAGAGCGAAAAAAACGCCTGCATTTTATGTTTATACAGGACAGCCCTCCGCAAACTAACAGGGTGCATACAGCTCCTTATTTTGAATCATATTCCACCGAAAATTTTCTGAGGAAAATTTTATTTATTTTATTATTTATGTACACACATTTAAATACATGAGATATACGACATAATTATATTTTTTTTTTTATTATTATTTTTTTAGTTACTACTACTTTATTTAAATTTAAAATTGCATTCTCTGTACGCAGCACTCCATTTATGTAAATAAAACAGCTAAAATAAAATAAAACAGCAATGGATGTTGAAATACTTAAACGAACGACGCGTGAAATCAGCTGTTCACTTTCTGCCTAGCTACAGAGTTAATTGAACTGCCCGCGCCCCGTGGTCGGACGGCGGTCGAGGCTCGGTGCGCTGCCGTTCGCTACGTGCGTTTTGCCACGGTAACGATACATTGCGTGTTTATTGGATTCCCATAACGTTCCTGAAATAATTTCATGTACCGGTCATCTTAGTTTGATATACTAAATTCACCCCATCAAAACTTATAATTTTACTCATATCAATCTATTTTTATCTCAGCATGCATGGAAGTATTTTATAGTCAAAACACTTGTGGAAGCCCATGAATATAAAAAAGATCTAAAGACAAACAAGCGGAAAACAACAAAAAATCGTTAAATGTCAAATTACAATGTAAGGAAAACTCCTTCCTAATTTTCATATTATCAGCAAATAGCAAACCGGTCCAGCTTCTCACGGTTTTGGCGACTTTGCAAACATCAAGATTTTCTTATTGATGTGAAACAGCAATTGGCGCGCCTTGCGGGTAAGACCGACTCGTATGCCGTGACGGCAAACATCATTACGCTCTCTGATGCCGTCATGCCTCCCCTTCGCAGCTGCTCATTTCGAAGTTTCACATCAACCGGGCCTCTTGTGACGATCAATTTTTTATATTTTGAAGTATTATCTGAATCATATTATACACATAAACATTTTGGAATAAATTATCTAAATTATGGTGAACACCGCATCAATTGTGTATTTTAGAAGACCTAAGCCGTCACACAGGCAGACACGAAAAGTGGTGTGGAAATTTACCAATTTATTGTAGGTGTTTAAGATATAAATTAAACCATGACTCGCTTGGTAATAAATTGGTTTAATACAGAATTTAGATTTAGGTTTAGTTACAAACTATTTATGTTTAAATTGTTCGCACGGTACGTCCGCCGATGACCGATTCTGTAGGCGAATAGGGGGCGCGGCCGTTGGCCGAAAAAAATTTAATAAAAAAATAATATAATGTTTCATCTTTGTTTTTAGGGTTCCGTACCCGAAGGGTGCCAAACTGAACCCTATTACTAAGCCTGCGCTGTCCGTTCGTCCGTCCGTCTGTCTGTCATGAACCGTAATAGGTAGACAGTTGAAATTCTCACAGATTGTGTATTTCTATTGCCGCTATAACAACAAATAATACAAATTTAATCAAGTTAACAATTAAAGGGGGTCCCAATACATGGCCATGTCCGACCCGCTCGTGGCCGGGTTTTTTTACAAAGTAATCTTTCTTTTACAGATACCAAAACTTCTTGCAAGTGATATTCAAGCTATACGGCGAGCCCAACCCTCTAAATCGCAACTATAACATGACGAATGCATTCCAATCCGGTGCACCGTTCAATCCGTACTCGACCACAGAGCCATCGCGCTATCCTTTTGACTCGTTCAACAGAGATAAGTTTGGTAATAACAACTTGAATAGCAGGCAGAATGGCTATGAAGAGGATATGAATAATAAGTGAGTATGAAAATGTATTCCTTTTAATTGTTTTTAACTACCCGCCCCTGCTTTGCACGGTTTTTACGCCTTGATAAAACATCGAGATTTCTTAATTATACGTAATTTAATATTAAATAATAATGGATAATATTTTTGTGTTCACCAAAAATCTTAAGGTACATCTATGTATGCATTTCTAAAATTTTATTCTTCCCCGAAAAATACTGATCGTGCACCAAATATTAAAGGTTAGGTTAGGTTAGGTTATATTTTGGTGCACATTCAGTATATTTGGTGGAACACAGGCAAAATTAGGTAAATGAAATGGGAGTACTTTTAAATAAAATTGAAGTACTTTTAAATACCATCCAATAATAATGATAATTTCGGATTTCCTTTAAATTCTCTAAATGATGGCGAAAACTCAGAGAAACACGAAAAGCGACTTTAATTTATAATATGTAAAGAAAACAGAAGATAATATAGAAGTATTGCGTTTAAAATTATAGCAGAATTAGGTGAATAATAATCCTAAAATAAAATCAAAATTTCTATAATTAATATTCTATTATACTATCTTCTTTCTCTTGTTATTGTTTTTACTTGTATTCGTTTCAGATTAGTTTTCTTTTATATTTAAAAATACTCTCTACTCAATGTTATTTGTATCGCACGTCGTTCGTGTTTGTTTGGCTTTTTTATATTATGTGGAAAGTGTTGTTGGTTATACATTTATACACCCATATTAGTTTTAAGTTCTGCTTTACCGCTAAAAGGAGTCGTTTTGATCAAACTCCTACTTTTCTGGGTACATCTGTTCCTGTAACTGATCGGCTCGAGCTCCTAGGCATGGAGTTGACATCTGGTCTCAACTTCGACTCCACCATCGAGTGCAAAGCTCAAACTGCGGCCAAGAAACTGGGCGTCCTAAATAGGGTGAAGCGATACTTTACGCCTGGACAGCTTTTAACCCTTTACAAAGCACAAGTCCGTTCCTGCATGGAGTATTGCAGCCACCTTTGAGATGGCTCAGCAAAGTACCAACTTGCTGCGCTTGACTCGGTGGAACGCAGAGCTAAGAGGCTCATTGGCGACGTAAAACTGGTGGATGCCAAGCTTCACAGCTTGGCTCATCGCCGCAAGGTTGCCTGCTTGTCGGTCTTCTACAGATTGTACTTCGGAGAGTGTGCCCATGAACTCCACGACCTCATTCCACCGGCCCCCTTCTACCATCGGACATCTAGACGCACTGCAAGTTACCACCCCTACCTAGTTGATATTCCACCAACTCGCACTAAGCGTTTTCAAACGTCTTTTTTATTGCGCACAGCAAAGGAGTGGAACTGTGCCTGCGTCTGTGTTTCCGAACGCATACAACCCTAATCTATTCAAAGTGAGAGTGAACAGGCTTCTTCTGGGTAAGCTCACTCCATCGTAGACTTTGTCTCTGTCATCCAGACCTAGACTAAAGTCAAGAGCAAACTCATAGTAGAATTAAAAAAAATAAAAAAAAGTTCTATACCATAATATTGTAATGTGTAACCGTTTGTTTTCCCAAAAAAAAAAAAAACAATTCTTCCTTTATTTATTTCGACATCCTCCTGCCTTTATCCCAGATTATTTGGGGCCGACACAGGCCGCAGCATGTCTTTTTCCATGTAATAATATCTATCAGCCTTCTTCTAAGCAATAGGGATAATTATGTCCTGGGTAAAAAAAAAAAAGAAAAACCGTTTAGTCTGTCAATCAGACAATAAAAAAATATTAGACACGTATTTTTTGCTTTATCATATTAATAATAAATGACTTAGATAAAACACATTAAACTTGGGGAGTGGAGGCTCGTTACGTCACAGCTACGTATAAAATCTACTGAAAAGTGACGTCATGCCACATTTGAACTCAATGTATCGCCGCAATGTTTTGATTACGTAAACAAGGAAAAAATACGTGTCCAATATTTTTTAATAATCTACATGACGGACAAAAAAAAATTTTTTTAGTCATCATCCCTATTCAACCCTTTCTAGTCATCATCTTTGACAAATGATGCGTTATAAATTTACAATAAATAATAATGATCTTTTACAGAGCAAGTACTATGCCGCCTTTCAAGATTCGTGTGGACTCATCAGGACAACCTATTGAAGCACTATTCCGACTGTTCAGATCCAATGAAACCACAGATTTGTTATTGCAGGTAAGTTGGAATGCTGCATCAATTTGGTCATATTTAAAATTAATCTTATCAAATGCACGGTGCAATTTGAATGCAATCTATTCTAGATTACAATCAATGACGGAATTACAAACGAAATATACTGCGTTCGCAATTAAGCTTCCAAACATGTTATCAAATGTGTTTTTGGAAAAACAACTTTAACTAAAACGCTTTTTTTTTTAAGTAGTTACTTCTCGTCCTGAAATCAACTTAATTTAAACTAGCTTAAAGTAAATATTCGTTACAAGTGGAAATAACATATAAGTGTTTCTTTACTTTTGTAATGTGTAATCTGATGTACAATAAAGTATTGTATAAATAAATAAACCAAACCCTCTAACATAGAATATAGACTTTACACAAAAGCAGTGATTATGTATTCCATGTGCCATTGATAAAAAATCTTCAACTGGTAGTCAGACAAATAATAACCTCTAAATCTTCTCCCCAGGACGCAACAGTAAACTTTCGCATACTAAAAGAAGAGGAACAAGCAGCCAAACACATCCTAAACAACGACTTCGTAGGAGGACAGGCAGAAAACGCGGTGCTCGCTATCAGAGACTGTCCCATCAAGCGAGCCACGTTGTGTGTCACCAGTGATCAGGAGATGGACAAATGTCTCAAGATGAGGGTAAGTAAACAACAATTTTGTAGAAAACCCATAGGTTTAACTATTTAGTGTTCATTTACATTCATCAAAAGATTGTCTTTAGTTTATGCGTGTTTTTGTTAAATAAGCTTCAATCAAAAATACACTAGATTCCGGGATCGGAAAGTGTATTCTTGATTGAAGCTTATTTATATAGATTCGTAAAAAAGTCTTTAAAGCTTCTTTAATGGGAGGCAATTCAGAATAATGATGATAACAAAACCGGGGGATACAGTTTGGTGTTGCAGCTACATATATATCATCTACATCCAAAATTTTATAACTCCACTCTATAACTAAAGGATCAAAGAATACATTACGTTGAGTGAGGACTGTGACGCATCGCGCGCAGTGGAGGGGTAAGCGCCGCCATTTTGAGGTCGTTTCGCCGCATCACATAATTTCAGTTTAGTATAAATTTTGTCTCGGAGAAGCTACGACGCTCGTTTGAGTTTCAATCGTCAGATCTCGTCAAGGTCTATTGATTGCGTAGATAAAACATTAGTCTGAAATACTTTAGTGAGTATATACAGAATTAAAGTAAAAAAAAAAATGCAATGTCGTCCAACACTCGTCAAAAACACAAATCAAAATATAGAGATCGTATATGCCTAAAAAGGGCTTCTCAAGAGCCATCCAATGACACCCATAACACCATATGACAGAGAGAAACGGTGCCGGGAATGTAAAAGAATGAAGGCGTCGGAGTGGATCAACCACGGCGCCAGTACATCTGCAGACGTACACGTATTCACGTAAAAAACATGGCCGTGTCCACGACACAGCCACACTCCGCTTTTTTACATTGACACCTTATCTAACAAGTTGTTTGCGTTCCAGGTGGCATTAAAAGCAGCATTCCTCTCTCCCACACTGATCTGCTGGCGCGGCCACAGCACGCGGCACTGCGAGCGCGCCATCGCGGAGGGCGCGGCCGACTTCGCGCTGTTCGACGCGGCCGACATGCTGCACGCGGCCAACACGCACCGACTTGTGCCCTTCATGCAGGAGGTAACATAACGTCCTGTCTCCCACAGTGTCTGCTGGCGCGGCCACAGACGCGGCTCTCTCTCTCTCTCTCCCTCTCTCTCTCTCTCCCCCCTCTCTCTCTTTCTCCCCCCTCTCTCTCTTTCTCCCCCTCTCTCTCTTTCTCCCCCTCTCTCTTTCTTCCCCCCCCTCTCCCCTCTCTCTCTCCCGCGAAGGGTGCGGCCGACTTTGTAGAAGCAGTGGTAATGAAACAATTTACACAATTCGAACCTCCGACCGCAACTCGTAAATCGCGGCCGTTACCACAAGGGTAACCTAGTGGTAATGGCCGCTGCGGCACTGCTCTTAAGAGCTCCAAATATGATGATACAACCTCTGTAATTTAACTTTTTGTGTCCTTTTTGTGGCGGTATCTACAACGCCACATGCGAACTACGCATCAAAGACCTGACGTCACAATCCTGCATCGCGCAATCAGAGTTTACCGCGCGACTAGCATATATACAACATCCTGACATCAACCGTTGGGCAGTAGCCCACCAAACACAACACCCGTCTGGTCGGAGGATCCTCCCTTTTCCATAAAGTATGAGTGAACTTTACACCCTGTTCCTCATACCTCTATATTTTTAAATAGTGTTTAATAATAAAATACATCTCCAGATATACTCAAGCGGAGACAACTGGTACTACGCAGTGGCTGTAGCGAAGGAACAAGACCCAGACACGGATCTAACATACTTACGTGGAAAGAATACCTGTCATACTGGATTAGGAAGAGCAGCAGGATGGGTGTTCCCGCTGGCTTACCTTATATCTAATGGATGGATCAGGTAGATTTGATGTTTTTATATTAAAACTAGCTGCTACCCGCGGCTTCGCTTACGTGGTTTTTTATAAAATAAAACTACACCTCAAACGATAGCGTTTGTGGTGAAACTGAAGAGATGAATTTAGTTCAGTTGTGGTCTAGATTGAATGGTACGGACCATTCACTCTAGACCACAAATGTCTCGGTGCGCACGTTAACGAGTCCATACACCTCAGCGCCACCTCACTCTCTATCTCGCTCGCACACTATTGTTCCCGGTCACGCGAGCAAGCGAGACAGGGCAGCAGGGAGAAGGCTCCAAAGGCGCCGATAGTTTAGGTAATTTCTTTTTACGGTGAAATTAATGGTCATTAAAAAAAAAACGTAAATCCTGCTTTATAGTTCAGTTAATATGCGAAGTTTCATTATGTAATTTGAAGTATTTGTTTTAATACCATGATTGATTGTTCGGTTTTGGAGGTAACTTTGGAGAAAAATTTCTATGGAGAAAATTTTATGGAATCGTGTTTTCGTCAAACATAGTACTTAAAATTAATCCTCAACTTTACCATATATTTATTTCAAAATTAATGCTGCAGTATTTTCGACATAACGGAGGATCATACTAAGCCATTTGAGGTAGTATAGAATCGTTGGCCCTGCGCCTGTTATCTCCGGTCGTGTCGGATTGCCGTTCCATCGGACTATGAAAGTGTGCGAAAAGAGTGCACCTGTGTTTGCACACACACTTGTGCACTATGATAGCTCCTGCGCCGAAGGTTGGTCTCCGCTGAGATTGGTCGCCATGGTCGAAATTCTGTCTGGAGGTCTATACAAATAAATAATGTATGTAATCCCATCCGCAGATCATACAGTTGCGATGGCGCACACGCTGCAGCCGAGTACTTCACGAAATCCTGCGCGCCCGGCGCACTCAGCTCTGAATACGTTGACTCCGGTACAGTACCGCACGATAATTTGTGCCATCTGTGTCATGGCGCTTCCTTCAGGTAATTACTATAATAATCGTCATCAGGTTTTTTTTTTTATCTTAGTGATAAATAACACAGCGTAAAACGTTCAAATTTAAGTCGAAATCTCATCATAGCGACCTCTAAGATTTACATCAGAACAATCAATGTCAAAACATTGATTGTTCTGATGTAAATCTTAGAGGTGTTTTTACAGATAAAGACAGATTAAAATCTTAACCTTCTTAATTAAGAACACGGGAATTGACTCTCAGCCTGACTGGCAAACGGCTAAGTTTCAAAATAATTTTATTGACTTCTACACTCGTTAACTTCCTAAACCTAATATATATAAATAGTTGTTTATCCAAAAGTAAGACTGAATGGTGCCGATTCCCTTGTTCACAAACTATACTAAATTTAAGTTCGGTGCATCTTTTTCTTTCTATTTCATTAAGAAAAGGACAGAACATAAATTTTAGTGTAGTCCTGTCAAATTAATCAGCGCCTGTCACTACTCCATAAAAATTTTGACGTGATTAAAAACTTGTCTACTAAAATTACGTCAATTTACGTCAAGCGCTGATTAATTTGACAGGACTAAACTAAAATTTATTAATTTGACAGGACTAAACTAAAATTTATCTTCTGTCCTTTTTTTAATGAAATAGAAAGAAAAAGATGCACTGAACTTAAATTTAGTTTAGTTTGTGAACAAGGGAATCTACACCATTGTCTTACACCATTGACTTATACGAGTTATACGTCGTTTTTGATGTAAGTACAGAAGACTTCAAATTGAAGTTGAGTTTTGAAAAACTGTTGTGCACTATAAGGGTCGTTACTTTTTTCTACAATGTGGTAGTATATTATTAACATGAGAAAAAGAAACTCTTTAGGGTTCCGTAAAACAAGTAACCCTTATAGTTTCGCCGTCTGTCTGTCTATCCGCGGTTTAACTCAGAGTACTAAAGGAGTACTTATTAGAAGGCTAAAAGTCACCCAAAGGGCAATGGAGACGGCTATGCTTGGAGTTTCCCTACGTGATCGAATCAGAAATGAAGAGATCCGCAGGAGAACCAAGGTAACCGACATAGCTCGAAGAATTGCCAAACTTAAGTGGCAATGGGCAGGGCACATTGCGCGCAGAACAGATAGCCTTTGGGGCCGAAAGGTTCTGGAGTGGCGACCGCGTACCGGAAGACGTAGCGTTGGAAGGCCTCCCACAAGGTGAACCGATGACCTTATGAAAGCCGCAGGAATCCGCTGGATGCGGGAAGCACAGAACCGGTCGAGGTGCTTGGAGGAGGCCTATGTCCAGCAGTGGACGTCTTTCGGCTGAAATGATGACTAAGCGAGTACTAAAAACATGTAATTTTTATAATAATACACTTTTTTTTGTCAATAGACGCTGCCGCCGCGACGCGAGTGAAGACTACTTCGGTCACGTGGGCGCAGTACGATGCATGGTAGAAGGGGGCGGTGATGTTGCCTTCGTGCGTCACTCGGCTCCAGCCGAAGTTTCGGCGGGAAGACGTCGCGAATGGTGGGCGAGGGATCTACTGCCTGATGACTTGCAGTTACTTTGTCCTGACGGTAAGACAAAGAAGTTATCCTTCTTGAGCTCGGTTTCACTTCCACTGAGGTGGAGACGAGCAGAGCGGAGGAATCGACCATTACAAACGAGATTGTGATCAGTCTATTCCTCTTCCTCTAGTCTCTGCTCTACTCGTCTCTGCTTCAGTGGAAACACACCTTAATGCACAAGCTATCATCACATTTATAATCAATTTTCCTACCAAAACTAATAAAACCTTTGTCCTCAGGTACTCGCGCAAAGATGCATGAATACAAGCACTGCAACCTAGGCA
The DNA here is from genome assembly GCA_947523025.1 of Dryobota labecula. Lineage (NCBI taxonomy): Eukaryota > Metazoa > Arthropoda > Insecta > Lepidoptera > Noctuidae > Dryobota > Dryobota labecula. The sequence continues at coordinate 9,205,883 of OX383305.1, read as the reverse complement.
AAGTTCCCGGTTCAGTACTGATGGGCAGACCGAACCATACAGAGTTGGATACCTTCTCCAATCTCATGGTATATGCACAGCAGTTCTATGGGGCTGTTACTACTGATGAGTTCAGGTAAATAGCATTTTATTTTGATAGCTTTGACTTGATGAGTTGTATAAAATCAAAAGCTACAAAGTAGGTAAATTGGAAAAATGTGTTAGTGTGGCAACACACATTCTAAAGCAAACGACTCATTGAACGCTTCGCAATCAATAACGGCTATAAATGCTTTAAAAACTGCAATGAAATGCATTGGGATCAAAACCGGCTATCCTCTTGACTTTACGGCCATAGTTGGCCATCTCTCGTTGTGAACCAATCAGAAACGCTGATTATGTGACGCCATAAAATGGCGGAATGTGTAGTTTCGTAGAAATTTATCCAGCTTGGGTTCAAATACGGCATTCTGGATAATTTACCATCAAAGTCGGCAATCTAGCCAAAAATAAGGTGAAACCCACATTGTCGCTTTTGATTTTATACGACTCAGATATTTCCCATCGAAATAAACCCAGGACATAATTATGTTGTAAGAGTCCTGGACTAATAGTTTGGCAAACCCAACCCTTTATTCTGCTGTTTGGATGGTTGACTCTCGAACTTTTTCCTCCCTCATCATACTTTTGCCGACCCAGTTCTTGAAAGGGCCAGGCAGAGGAGTATTGTACACCCACATTTCTCCTTATGTCTAAGTCCTGTATAATAGAAGGTGAGCCGATTGCCAGTAACCGGGCACAAATCCTGACTCCGAATGACTACACAGAGGGTAACGATAGTGCATAATGCTGACATTTCCAGACGCAATTGCAAAACCTTTCCCTCTTTTGACCACTTACGTATATTGTCAAGTAATAAACTTATCCAACCAGTTTTACAAAAATAAACTCTAAACTAAACCTTCTTTTCACAGTTTCTCAATGTTCTACTCCCTACCACCATACTCGGATCTAATCTTCAGCGACGTAGCAGTACGTCTAAAGCCCTTGCCACACAGCAAGCGATCAGCGGAAATAGTCGCCGGTCCCGCACTTATTCGAGCGGCGAGAATTGTGTCCTGCGATGCCCCTCAAGCATCGTACTATGTCGCTTCAGACCCAGACTTTTTGTCGCACGCTTATAGCCACGGTGTGGTCGGGCATTTAATAGCGATAGCTCTATTTGTAGTTGCGTTATTTAGATAATTTACTTTTGTTACATGGAGTAGTGAAGAAATGGAATGTTTATTTGCGGCCTACCAATGTGATAGTATATTATAATAAAATCTCTGTAGCAGAGATATTTGCATCTAGCGGCAATAACACTACATTACACATTATGACACTTATTATTAATTTAAAAAATATTGGGTAAATTGAGGTAAATGGCAGACTAATATTAGTGGCAGCATCATACGTATTATTTAAAAAAAATAGGCAGCAGAATATTAATTAGCACAACTGCACAATTTAAAATAAGTAAATCTCTGCAGACATATAAAAAATGCAATCTTTTTTATTATTAGCACTCCTTTCTTTCACTAGCCCATGTTAGTTTGTAAGCAACATGTATGATTTTATAAGACAGTCAATTCCTGAGTAACTAAATTTAGATCTGATCTATGATGAATTGATGATATTATATCTGACCTGATATAGGATAAGTATTTTTTGTGTAATGTTGCAGCTTTTAGAACCTTTAATCCGTCCAAATGTGTGCCTAGATTACTTAGATATTATTTATTTTAAGCATTTATTGTCTACCGTCCAAGTGAATCTCTAGCTTTATATATATTTTTATTAAATCAAATATTTTTAACACAATACATTTTTTTATTTACAGCTTTTACAATAATCTTTTATGGTGATAACATTCAAATCCTTTAGGTAATACATCGAAATCTTTAAAAATCATCCTCAAATCAGTTCTTCGACAGATTTCCTTGATCGATTTACGTTCACATTCGCCATTTGTATCGATTCTTCTTGCATGTTCCCGCCATTTTCCAAATATACAATTAGATTTCGCCAATTCATCGTTTATAAAAGGTACCAGCCCAGTGCATTTTGGTGTAAACTTAGCACATAAGTATAGAGCTTTCCATGATAAATATCGAAAATGATTAATACAATATACAAACATAAAATCACTGGGTTTATTCTTCATTAACATTTCTATCATAGAATTACTCAATTTCACAGATACCCTCTTTTTATAAAGTGGCAGAAAATTCTTCATTTCTTGCCCATTGCATAATACAGCCAATATGGTGCACAATTTGTTAGCTGACAAACAAAAAGTGGTAAATATATGCCTCCAAATTAGTTCTTCATTATTATAGTTCAAATTGAAGATTTGGCTATTAATTTGAATCCCAGACTGTCCAATTCGGCTCTCAATAAACTTATGTATTTCAGAAAATCCACTTGTGAACGCGATTTTGTAGCACATTTGTCCAGCAAATATGTTACTGGCTCTACTCACTTGCATTGTAGATGTGTTGTAACAATATCCAAGGAATAAGATATCTTCACTTTGCTTTATACTCTTATGTGAAAAATTCACCACAGTTTTTTCATAATTTACATTTATATAATTTGACAATGTTTCCAAAAAAGATGAAGCATCGGTTAAGGAATCTGTGATGTACAAATAATCATCAACTACTCTGATAAATAATTTTACTTGATTCTCAGCAGTTTTCAGATGCTCAGAAAAATATAATTCATCCAAATATGTGTAATATAGTTCAGACAGTGCAGGAGAGTATTTGTATCCTTGAACCAATCCTTCTTTCCATTCATAAACTGTTGATCCAGCACGGATTAAGATTGGCTTTCGCAACTCTGTTACCAAATCTCGGTATTGCTGGGCAATTTTTTTCTTCATATTCATACACTTTTCAGACTTCTGGCAGATCATATGTTTCTCTGATAATATTTTTGATAACTTCTCTCTATTTATTGAACCAAAAGCATTGCTGAGATCAGTTTTAATAAAGTAAAGCTTTGGCTTATTTGCAGCAAGCCATTTAGCATGCAATGTTTTGTACAGATTTTCTAGTTTTATAAGTGGCTTACCAGTTAGCATTCTTAAAAATTTCAATCTGTCCCTAATTCTATATTTTTCAGAAATACTCAGCAAGTCATTTTTGTAACAAACTATTGGTCTGCAATCATTATTTGGCTTCAATGTTAGGTATAACTTGGGAATATCTTTTTTTAATATTTTCAATTTCCTTCTATCAACAAGGCTGTGATTTCTCTTTAACTTTTTACCCAGTGAATAAGTTTCGCATTTCTGCATCACTTTAGTGAATATCATTTTGGAAACTTGTTTGTCATAAAAACTCTGCCACTGATTTTTCCAAAAATAATAGAGTTTGTATTCATTCGCATCCAGTTTGCATGTGGTAACATAAAAGTTTAAAGAGATCATTGATGACAGTACATATTTCAATATCCATAGTACGATTTTCAACAGTATGCTCCTTGCATTGGTATTAGGAAGAATTTTCCAGGGTGATATTTCCAAGTCCCATTTTGCAATCATTTTCTCAAGTATAAAATGTTGGCGTTTCATGCTGAAAACAACAGTCCGAACTAAATTCTTGAATAATTTAATATTTTGATTACTTCCACAGAAGTTTCTTGGACATATTTCGCATAACGCTTTCCAACTATTATTAAAAATAAGTTCTTTGTTTACTGGGTGTAAGTGTGGAATATCATCCACAGGATAGAAGTTCTTGAAATCTAGTTCGGACTTATTCTTCAGGTTTTTTTTAAGAGTGGACAAAATATTTATAAAATCAGGTGGCAAATCACTCACCGTGGTACCATCTTCAAAGATAAATTTGTAGAAAGTTTGTTCATTTTGATTTTTGAAAATGTTCCGTTTTATTACATTTCCAAATGACCTCACATTTTGTTTATTTGCGAAATACTGGGATAAACAAACCGGATTATCCATACTCTTAGCGTCGTTTAATTAAAAGTTTGTTCTTAAAAAAAGATCTCAAAACTGTTTCTGCTTTGTATTTTGAAATTTCCGGGAACTTGTTACGACATGTTTGCGCGTGCGTGAATGAATTACATTCGGTTTTACTCGTAGTTTTGTATTTATTGCATGCGTAAGAAATCTAAACGAAGAAAACACCATCGTAAAAGTAACACTTACTTATTCTAATACGGTTTCAAAAAGCCAATAGAATCAAACTAGACTAATCATCAATAAAAATAAATCTTCAAAATGCTATAACAAATTAGCAATAAACGAAACGTAACGTAACATCACTTTTCGCGCCTAAATATTAGCTTTGACTTGATTGGCCAACATCCAATAAACCAAAAGTATAATATTTTTTTCTTATCAGTAATGTTAGGTTAAGGTTTGTAATCTCAACGTGATAATAAACCATAACATTTTGACATTCGTTTTCTTATCAAAGTGATGTCTTGTCCTAAAGCTGACTACACACTGCAAGTAGGTACCTACCTATAATAACAAAAGTTATTAACTTTTGTTAGTTATGAAAACTGTTAATAACAGTTCTCATTCATGAGAGAACAAAAGAACAAACCGTTTTGCGTGGAAGTGACGCATATTTTCCCCCAACTTATTCTTTTTTGTTTGTGTTTTTTCTTCGCGTCATGTTTACCGCAAATAAACGTATATTCTTATATTTTCTAGATCACTTGCCGAAAACTAAATGAGAATTCCAAATCTAGCAGAGGTTTAATTACTATTTTATTCACCATTTATTTTGCTGTCCGCAAATGAATAAAATGGGAGGGACAGTCGAGTAAAAACAATGGAGATGGAGATCATGGAGACTCTTTCCTGTCACACTGCACTTGATTTGATGACACTTGACAGTTGTTGAATGTAAACAATATTTCTGCCTAAAGTTTATAAGTTTCGTTAGTGGAAAACTACCTTATTAATAGTTATACGTAAGTTAAATAATTATCGGGCAGAATTGCGGCTATTTTGTAATACAAATTGGCATTTCAAGTTGGAAGAAGAACAACAAGAGAGAGTTAAAAAATGTCTAAACAAGTGGTCAGCGATATGATGAAAACTTTCTTAAGTAGCGTGCAAGCGGTGCTTCCAGAAAATCTCATTAGAAAGTTTGTGAAATACAATCCTACGATTCAGCAGTTAAGTATAGATGGAGAAAATATCAACTTACGTAATAGAAATGTACATTTGATCGGGAGCGGGAAAGCCGTGCAAAATATGGCCAAAGAAGTTGAAAATATGTTGAGTTCGAAAATTAAATATGGGATTATAAGCATTCCTGCGGGAAGTTTAAGTTATAAACCACTGAATCCGAATATATTTTATCACGAAGGAGCACTGAATAATCTACCTGATGCCAATGCTCTTAGCACAGCAAAAAAAATTAGAGAACATATTACCAAGCTTGGAAATGATGATTTACTCTTGGTCTTACTATCTGGTGGGGGTTCTGCTCTCATGCCTTTACCAAAACCTCCTATTACACTAGATGAAAAAACTACACTAATAAAGAAGTTGGCAAATGCAGGTGCAGACATCAAGGAGCTCAATACTGTACGAAAAAGGATTTCAGACTTGAAAGGAGGCCAGTTGGGACTAAAAGCACGACCAGCTCAAGTTATTTCTTTAGTATTGTCTGATATTGTTGGAGACCCATTGGACTTAATAGCCAGTGGACCTACAACTGAAAATGAAGATGACCCATCTCAAGCAATCAATATCATTAAGCAATTCAAACTAATGGATCAACTTCCAGAATCAATCAAAACAGTTCTGAGTGAGACTAATAAAATAGAGGACTATCCAAGAGAAAACATAAAAAATTATGTAATAGGATCAAACAAAATAAGTATAGCTGCAGCTTCAGAAGAAGCAAGTAAATTAAATTATTTAGCCATGCCCCTGTCTGATGCAGTCACAGGAGAAGTGAAAGAGATTGCTTCTGAATATGCTAAACTGACAAAACATTTTTGTGATTATTTATTAGGAAAATTAAGTTTAGAGGATCTAAAACAGCAAATTCAGTCTTGCAATGTTCCAGGGATTAATTCAAAAGTATTAGAAAATGTATGTATAAATCCATCAAATAAAGACCTGTGTATAATACTTGGTGGAGAAATAACAGTAAATGTGAAGGGTTCAGGAAAAGGAGGAAGAAATCAACAACTGGCTTTGGAGTTTTCAGATTCTCTCCATAATATAAAAGATGATTTTGAAAACTTCGATATTTACTTCTTAAGTGCTGGGACTGATGGAATTGATGGCCCAACTGATGCTGCTGGTGCTATAGGGTATCTAGATTTAATTTCTGATGCTAAAAATGAAAATTTGGACACCCATAAGTACTTGGCTGAGAATGATAGCTACAATTTCTATAAGAAATTCCAAAATGGTAATTTCCATGTAATTACTGGCCATACACATACCAATGTAATGGACATTCATTTGATAATTATAAGAAGAAAGAAATAAACTTTTTTTCAATATAAATTTTGTTTTATTTTATTATATCATGAAGATGGTTTCAAAAACAGGCTGAGTTTGTCTTTCTTTTTTACTTCTTTTTCCTTGAACTTGGCTGAAGCTAGAACAGCCTTCTGGCATAGACCTGCAAACTTGTCCTTTTTCTTTTTATTGTTGTTTATTACTTTAGGCTTGTCCTTGGTGGCCAGAGCATTATTTTTGTTTTGCAATGAGAACACATCCAGTGCATTGGCATAAACATTGATTACTTTCATTTTTACTGGTTGAGTCTTCTTTGTGTCTACCTTTTGTAAAGTATTAGTTTTAGGGGTTTCAGTTTCTAGTATTTTTGTTTTGTCATTTTGTCCAGTGGTAGTGTAGTCAGGTTTCATTGTATGTTTCTGTGGCTTTATTGAAGGAGTAACAGTGCTGTGTTTGCAAAAGGTACAGATTTGCTCCTAAAACAAGAAAAATATATTATAAAAATGATATCAGGTTACTTCTAAGCATTTTGATGGTGATCTAAATAGAGTCTGACCATTTTAGGTAATGTTATACGAGAAAAATAAAACAGGTTCAGAGATACTTTTTTAACGTTGACTATCTTTGTTTTGTACATCTCCCTGTAACAAAAATAAATTATATTCCATTCTCAATATTTTTCTACAAGAGTGTATAGATACTCACAACATTGTTACTGTGTAGTAAGTCTTGCTTGCGTCTCACATATTCTTTCTTGCTTTCTTTTGTTTTGCGAGATTTCAATCTTTGCTTTTGCCTTTTAGTTAATTTGATTGACTTTACCTGCAAGAAAATACATCACAATTACTGATATTACCTGTAATTTGAAACAAGTACAAGCCAGCATAAAATGAACTAATGTAAACTATTTCTTACATTTATCTCAGTATTCTTTTTCCATTCAATACAACAGTTTGGACATCTTATCTTGGCAGAAAAGTATTTGTCAGGAAGGCCATATCCCCTTGTTATATCTTTACAGCGCATTCTGAAAAGTAAACACAATTTGTAAAATGTAATCTAGATTTACATAAAACGAGTCATGTATCGTTTTCTTACTTACAAGTAATAACTTTTCAGTAAAGTTTTAGTTTCGTCATTTTCTAAACGAGATACTGCTGCAGCAATGTTAAATAAAAAACCAACTTGGGCTTCCGTCATTATAACTTAGACTTGGGCTCTTACATTACATTATTTCTCAAAGGTTTCCACAGTTTTTACCACAAACTTTCTATTTTGAGGTTATACTTATATTAGTTTAGTCGTGATATTATGCAGGTTACGTATTTGCGTTCTGTTTTAATTTTTGAAAATCGCATTCAGATATTTTAGCTGCTCGCTAGTGAATTAACATTTATTTGTGTAAAATAACAACGAACCACGTTTATTTACATTTTCTCTGTCTACGGTTATCGTTATCAATCAGCAACGATGGACATATTATTTTTCGTTCAGAAAAAAATAAAGTTGGAAAATTAAAGTACTTGTACAAAAAAGAAAATACCTATTACACGGGAGATGGGACTACACATTGGACTACACGCTAACGCAAAAAAATAATAATCAGTTTTGTTTCTCATTGGTTGGATATCAAGTGATCTCCAGAATTTCCGGACGACTAAACTAAAGAAAACTCCCGCCAAAATGCCAAATGACGTTTGTTTGTCAAAATTAAAAATGCGGCTGATTGCGTTCTTCACGCTATTTGCGCAATTTTGGTAAAAGATAACTTTTTATGTATCCCGTAACATTTATCTCAATAAATTAAAAGTTAGTTATTACGAAATTACTCGTTACTTCAAAATATTTCCAGGAAACATTCGTTTTAGCAGGCCTATTTATGGCAGACTAACCGACGCGCTCGAGAACAAGTGAAGTGGTATCTGTGATTAACGTGTTTCTTTGTTATGTTTTAAGTATTATTAAATGTTCTCTAAGTGGAGTGAATTAATTTAACATAATTGTGATAATCGAGTATCTTTTACTTTAAAAAAATGGATGTCGCCGACACCTACGCCACACAAAGCCAAGTCAAAGATGAGGTTGGAGTTCGTTGCCAAAAGCTTTTTCAGGATTTCTTAGAAGAGTAAGTACATCTCTATGTTTATTATTATTAATCTAATGGTTTCACTGTCAATTTTAACTACTTTCTTTGTTTCCATTAACATTGAGGTTATAATGTAACTCCCTTTTTTCCACACAGATTCAAAGAAGACAACGAACTGAAATACGAGAAAAACGCCAAAGAGCTCCTCAAACCCGAACTAAGCACCCTAGAAGTCAGTTTTGATGATGTTGAGAAGTACAACCAAAATCTTGCAACCACAATAATCGAAGAGTATTACCGAATATACCCATTTTTGAACCACGCTATATTGAATTATGTCTTGAGCCTTGCTGATAGTGGTATGAAGAAAGATTTGCAGGACAAGGAGTGTTATGTTTCATTTGTTGATGTCCCAACAAGACATAAAGTTAGGGAGCTGACTACGGCAAAGATTGGCACGTTGATAAGAATCTCAGGACAGATTGTGAGAACCCACCCTGTGCATCCTGAGCTGGTCTTGGGCACTTTTGTCTGTTTGGATTGTCAGACGGTTATTAAAAATGTTGAACAGCAATTTAAGGTGGGGTTTATTAACTACAACAATATTTTTAATCAATCAATATGGATTGCTTAACACTTTCCTGAACACTGAACGAGACTAAATAGAAGTTTTATCGTTATGTCTATGGGAATACTTACCACATAAGAAATTCTGCACGGAAGATGAGGCGGTATGGTCTAAAGCCTGCCCTTTTGGGCGAATAAAAAAAAATGTCTATGGGCATTTAGTGTTCGGAAACTGTTAATAGAAATGATGATGAATGATGTGATAAAAAAAATATCATGACCAACTAAAGTACACACCTTTACCTACACAGCACACAGACCATCATCAAGTTAATTTTTGTCTCATGCAAAACAACAATTTATTCTAAAATAACTTTTTTTTTTATTATTCCAGTATACAATCCCAGCAATCTGTCGTAACCCAGTGTGTGCCAACAGACGTCGCTTCATGCTGGACGCAGACAAATCTGTGTTTGTTGACTTCCAAAAAGTTCGCATTCAGGAGACGCAAGCCGAGTTGCCCAGAGGTTGCATCCCTCGCTCCCTTGAAGTGATATTGAGGGCTGAAGCTGTGGAATCTGTACAGGTAAAGATGAAGACAAGCATTTAGAAACATATATATCCTTTTATTTTTATGTTAGAACAATTTCAAGTTTGTCTAAGTAATAGAAAATGATTTTCAATAATCACACAAAACAAATAGACAAAGAAATAACCATACTGGCCCAATGAAAGCAAAAATGCTGCACAGAGTACACTAAAGTAACAAAGATTAACAAATAAACATAAATAAGAAAACTTTTTAGGGTTCCGTAGTCAACAAGAAACGTCCTTATAGTTTCGCCATGTCTGTCTGCCTGTCGCGGCTTAGCCCAGAGATTATTAGTACTAAAAAGTTGTCATGGGGATACATATTAAACACGCCAACAAAGTGGTAAAATAAAATCTTGAAAAAAAAAATATATACTAGTGTACCTTAAAGTGGGGATAAATTTTTATTTTCTCGTCTCTCACATGTGCGATATCATTGTATAGACAGTTTAAAAATAGTGCAGGTCTGTTAAATCTATTTTTCGATTCAGGGAAGCTTTAAATTGATAATTTTTGTTAGAGTTAGTGTGCCAGCTGATGTTGTTAATGGTTGTTTTTGGATAATAATGTGAAAAAATTCATTGCAGTAGTAGTATATATAAGTTAGAAGGAAAACCATCACATCTATACTCCATTCATTATAACATTAGACAAATAACTGTTTTCACCCTTTCGTTATTTCGATGTAAACGTTTAATAAACTCTGTTATTTCACGATAAATAGAAAGCACTGTAATCTATTTATCATTTACATTAAAAAAATAACTCTAAAGTGCAGTAATTTCAACAATATTACAGAATAACTGTCTTTATTTAGCCTTTATTTGTCTAATTCTATAGTAAATGGAGTATAAGTAGGCTTTACAAGTTAACAAGTAATACAGAGAACAAGTTTTTCAACTAGGTACAATGTTAAGTTTGTTCTTGGGATAAATGTTATTTTATTCTCTTCATTTAAAATAAAAATTCCTATTATTTTACTATGTACTTTCAGGCTGGTGACCGCTATGACTTCACTGGTACCCTCATAGTAGTTCCAGACGTAGGCTCCCTATCATTACCAGGAGCTAAGGCTGAGCTTACTACCAGGACAAGACAAGGCAATGAAGGACAGATGGAGGGTATCAAGGGACTTAAAGCTTTGGGAGTCAGAGAACTGCATTATAAGTAAGTTTACTTTTATACAATGGGTTCTCTTTGGAACCCAGTTATTTTCACATTAAAAAGAAATTACCTAAACTATCGGCACCAAGGAGCCTTCTCCCTGCCGCTCTGTCTCGCTTGCTCGCGTGACCAGGAGCAATAGTGTGCAAGCGAGATAAAGAGTGAGGTGGCGCTGAAGTATTATAGACTCTTAATTATCACTAAAAACATTTCTCTCATCAACAGAACAGCCTTCTTGGCATGCAGTGTGCAAGCAATATCGCGAAGGTTTGGAACTGCTGACATGGCGACTGATGACCTGACCACCGAGGATATGAGGAAACAGATGACTGACAAAGAGTGGGACAAGGTATGTGTCAAATAATAAAGCCCTAATAATAATATAAGCCCTATGCAGGAATAGCGTCAGTTGTAACTGGTTTTTTCTCGCCTTGGAACTTTGCTAAGAAAAAGTCTTTATTTTATGATGATGATGATGGGGCTCCCTTCTCCGCACTTAGACTCTCATTTGGTCCGTGCGTGGGGATTCTGGCTAACAAAGCCAGCCTAGCTCCGCCCAAAAGCACGGAAGCTTCCTGGGAGCTTCACAGGCTTCACGGAGCGACCTCACTGTTCCGAGGATTTCTTCACGTTGTGGAGCCACGGCCTCGCATTCCAGGAAGACGTGGGCGGTTGATTCCTCGGCGTCAAGGCAGCCCCTGCAAAGGGGGCTGTCGATGTTAAAAAGATGTTTGTTAAGGTTATCGCCCGTAATTGTACCTATTATACGATTTCTAAAGTCTTTATTTATTTAACAACTTAAGCACAGAGGAAAAAAACGAAATGAAAGATTTTAAAACTGCATTCATAGCTAAACTTTAAATTATACCAATTATTTTTAACGTAAAATTGTTTGATCATCAGAGATCGGAACAGGTAGAGTTAATTTACCTAATAATATACACCGTGGCATTTTAGTCGTCTTACCAAGACAGCCCACATCATGTATCCAATGACTAATAATCATTCATGTAAAAAAAAAGTTTTTTTTTTTAACATTTGATTTTTTTTATTATTAATTATGACGCATGACATAGTTTAAGCGCCCTTGTATCACAACGCTCGGACTGCATTCGTAACAGGGTGTTTTAAACTATGTCATGCGTCATAATTAATTTAAAATAAATACATGAATTATTAGTAGTCATTAGATACATGAAGTGGGCTGTCTTTGTAAGGCGACTAAAATGTCTTGGTGTATAATGTTAGGATAATAAATACCTCCTCTAAAATCCCGGAATGAATGACGTTTAAATCCTGGGATTTAAAACCACCAATTATTTATTGGACTTTATTTCTAGTATTGTTACAAATTATTGATTAGAAGAATCTTATGTAAAAAAATTCAGGATTATGTACTAAAATTGCTAAAAAAGCTCTTTAATTTAATAGTTTTAGTACGGAATCCTAAAAAAATTATATGATTTTTCACAATACTTTGTAACTTTAAAAAAGCTTCTTTGGATAAAACAGTGTCCATACGACCGCGCGACTTCAGAGAGGTGTAAACTCTTACGTTACTCTTTAGAAATAACACCTACTTACAAAAATAAAATCATTTATCATTTAACAGTTTTAATAGGTATAGGAGGACAGTGTAGGCCTGTCAACAAGTACCAGGTACTGAACAAAATAGAAAATGGTCTATAAATCTACAGTCTATAGCGTACAACTTTCTCACATTCACAAAATACAAAAATAATCTATATAAAAGAAAAAACCTATTTAAACCCTTAAAGCAACCTTCTTCTAATAAAAATATCTCCTAATCACCAGGTATACGAGATGTCCCGCGATCGTAATCTCTACAACAATCTGATCACAAGTCTGTTTCCGAGCATTCACGGTAACAATGAAGTGAAGAGGGGGATACTACTCATGATGTTTGGAGGCGTCGCTAAGACTACTATTGAAGGTAAGATTCTATAGTTATCTAACTAGCTGCTGTCCACGGCTTCGACCGCGTGGCATTTTCTAAAAGAAAAATAGCCTAACTTACTCCTTTCCTCAGCTATCTGCGGTGTTAGGACGGGCAGGATACACATATCGCTGAGTTTTCGCTTCAGGGAAATCGGTAGATCGCCCATCATTTGCGTCTTCATGGTAGGGTTGCCAACCATACTGTTAAAAACAGTTTATACTGTTTTCCACTCTAAAATACTGTTTACTGTTCAACAAAAGTAAAGTATATGAATATACTGTTTTCACTGATATCCAGAGCTATGCCTAAATAATAACTTTAGAACATCGTGCATGCACCTGGGCATGGGCGCGGTGATTCAGCTAGCCTTAATTTCAGAATGAAACTGGTAAATGACCCGAATTTTCAGGACATAGTAAATAAATAATTGCAGTCAGAATACCTTTTGGATCTAGTATTAAATGTAGTTAGTTTTGCCACCTCAGTATTCTCAGAATGAGTGATGAATGCTAAGTGGTGGAACGACAGAAATAGAGCTTCAATACATTTGATAAAAAAATTGCTCCTCATCTATTTGGTGAGGTTTACGAAATTGGTGCTGAATTGATGCATTGCACAAGTAGCACGAATGATTTATGAATATATTTAAAAAAAAAAACTTCAAATACAGTTAATTTTTTCGGGATACTGTTTATTTTACCATTTTGACCATAATACACTTTATTTCTTGTACAAAAAGTTGGCAACCCTACTTCATGGACCAGTCGCTTTTCCAGGCATTATCGATGCGGCGATGGATTTCCTTTGCTTGTTTTCAAAATAAACTAACTGGCCCAAGTTGTTGTTCTCATCGATATAAATTATTCATTTATTAAAACTTTATGTACAAGTATAAAAATACTGTACAAAGGCGGACTTAATGCCTGAAGCATTTTCTACCAGTCAACCTTAGGGTGATGCAGAGAGAAAACATGGCAGGGGAACATAAGGGATAGATAACTCGATAAAAATAATATTAATACAAAGAAAATATCTAAAAATTATGTGATAAGGCAACGGTTTGGTTTCAAAGAAGATGTAGTGACAAAAATTGAAAAGAGTATGCTTAGATGGTTTGGTCATGTTGAGAGTATGAATGAAAGGCGACTTAAAAAGGTATTTACAAGGCAGATGTAAGTGGAAACGCCGGGAGGGGACGCCCTGGGAGAACACTAGAGTGACCTAATTGTTGATGTTCTTCAGAAAGGTCAAGTGCTTAGCACTCGCAACCGACGTGCATGTATGACCAGATGTATGAATGTTAACGAAGCAAAATGAGTATGTAAGGAGCGTAGCAGGTGGCGCTCTATAGTTTCTGCCTACCGCCATGGGAAGAAGGCGTGAGTTTATGTATGTATGTATACTAATACATAGATACATCATCATCATTATTTCAGCCGAAAGACGTCCACTGCTGGACATTGGCCTCCCCCAAAAGGAGGGGATTTACCATAAACGATCACAGTATGGTGTTAAAAATTCATAGAGAACGCTGCTGCCCTGATGTATCTATGTCTTACTAGAGAATTCTAGTAAGACATAGATACACACATACATACATATTTAAAACAAGCAGTGGCAGTGATTGGTGGAAGAGAAAACGAATCTGTGCTGGGGTAATTAAGCCAACTTATTACGAATATGTTCAAGAGCCCTCACTTTAAATGATAACCGACTAGTTGCCATCCTGATATATTCAGAGGGAATGTATTTCCTGCCCATCTACCTCGACCCTACGCTTAATGATTGCGGAAGCCGCGTTGATTGTTTTTACGCAACAATGCGCAAGCGAAGCACTTCGCTGGTGAGGCGAGTGCGAGGAAGTGCCAACTGCATGCTGGCCGCGCTCGCGGGGAAGGTTTGATTGTGCAATCACAACTCCAATGTTGTAAGCGACACGTGGCCCGCTTGGATGTATAAAATTTATATTTCTAAGCGTTTTACGTGTCGCTTTATTTGACGAACAATATTATCTAATTTTATTTGTAAATTATAATTTGAGTTTTGATTTTAATTTTATTTTTATCTTAGGACTGCGCCGAGCGCGTGGCGCCCTCATCGTTTGTTTGGTGATTTCTTTTATTTTAGAATGAAAATAAGCACGTTAAGTTATGCTTCACAAGACTATACGCTATTATTATTACAAACAGTAGTTTTAAATTGATATGTTTTATTGTAATCATTATAGAGTTTGAGTTTAAAACGAAAAATAGTGGCCACTAAGCTCCGTTTTTATGATTACAATAATACATAACAATTTAAAACTACTGTTTATAGTAATAATAACGTATAGTGTTGTGGAGCACAACTTAACGTGGTTAATTTCTGAATTTTCATTCTAAAATAAAAGAAATCACCGAACAAACGATGACGGCGCCACTGTGCGCTCGGCGCAGTCTTAATTGTATTTTGTTTGAATTTTATGTGTAAATTTATATGCTATTCTATTATGAGTCTATTGTAACTAGAATTAAATGATTTGAATTTGAAATTAGTGCTGTTGGTCATGGATTTTGTTTTAGACCGATTCATCGCGAGTCCAACTTTGAGGCTTGCCGTGCTTAGGTCTTAAAGCATAGTTTGTAGTTCCAGAGCTGTGAGGGTAAAAAGGACTATGTCGTCAGCAAATCGGAGGTTTATCTACCTCCTGCCGACTTCAACAGTAGCACGAGCAAGCGCATCACTTTGTGTAAATAATTTAATCACCACTGCTCATCGTGAGGAAAGTGGTGTGTCCTAGAACCAAAAATTCGAAAACATGTGACATCTACCAACCCGCACTAGGCCCTCGGTCCCTCTCGAAGAGAGTAGGCCTGTGCCCCAGCAGGGGGAACATTATATGCTGATTATTTATTTATTTATTACATTTGGGAAAACAAACAATAGTATATTAAGCATAAACAATGTTGTCTTAAAATTAAACTTCACAAATATACTACCCACAGCATTTTCCGCAGATTACTATATTATATAATAAAAAAAAATCTGTTAACAAACGTTAACTGTAGCAGGGCTAACTCAATGAAAAATAAGCTAAAAGAAAGAAAATAAATAAATAAATAATGATAAACAATATTCCATAAAAGATGTTGTTACATCTTTTATAGAATATTGTTTATCTTTAACAAAAATAAAATAAAATTATGCGTGATGTGTCATTAGGTCCCTAGCCTATTTTAATAATGATACCCACATTGTGTAAAGCCTATGGAGCGTACTGCTGATGCTTTAGAATTTTAACAATTATGCTACTTATTACCTAACTCTTCCACCAGGCACGACTCTTCGAGGCGACATAAACGTGTGCATCGTAGGGGACCCGAGTACTGCAAAGTCTCAACTATTGAAACAAGTGAGCGAGATAACTCCGCGTGCCGTGTACACTAGCGGCAAAGCTTCTTCTGCTGCCGGTCTCACCGCTGCCGTCGTTAAGGTATACCATTATAACATAACATCACGCTTCATCATCATCATCATCATCATTTCAGCCAAAAGACGTCCACTGCTGGACATAGGCCTCTCCCAAGCACCGCCACCTCCGTTCAATCGATTTTGACTTCTATTCAGTTGGCATAAGGATGGCATTAAAAGCAAAAAGTGGTTACAATACCAACTGTTCACTGCAGCTGCCATTTGTCATGCCACCAACGCAATAGAAGTCAAAATCGGTTGAACAAACTGTAAAAAAGGTTTACTTAAACGTCTAATATTATTTCAAATGGAGTATAGATGAGGTCAGTGTTTTCTATTTTCTACTGAGAAGAAATAACAAATTCAAAGGTCACAGTCTCTTTTAAAGTCAGTGTCTTTATCAGATTATGTGAGGACCATGCAGATGGTCACTTCACACTGAATCTTTTTAGTAATTCGGTTAAGGTCCAGATATATGCCAGTGACCTTGAGTGGTTAGCTTGCGTGCTCTGTACTGATCTCACGCAACGCGTCGTATGTCCAGCCAGTAATAGGACTCGCCCATCCAGGAGCGCTGTCCCAAATAAGACGCATTGTTAATTGATTATACATAAAACAAAATGTATTTTAATAAAACACGTAAGTAGGTATACTAAAAGATCAATAATTAAATTATCTTTGAAACTAAATAAATTGTATTTTTTTTTTTTTTTTTAATATTTAAATTTAAATTTTCTTTTCTATCAAGCGTGTTTCAGAAAAACACGCTTGATAGATTTTGCGTGATTCTGTTTTTTTTTTTCCGTGTTATACATAACTTTACAAATTAATTTCATAAAGTAATATAAACATAATCTAAAATATTCTTATACTATGTTATTAAGAAAATGCTCTAATTTAACAAAAAAAAAAAAAACCAAATCATTAACACTACTCGTTTAGACGTGATCTTCATTATAAAATCATTAAAAGTCGGTTATCGTTGCCTTAATAATGCCGATTAATTACAGGACGAGGAATCCTTCGACTTCGTAATAGAAGCGGGCGCGCTGATGTTGGCTGATAACGGCGTGTGCTGCATCGATGAGTTCGATAAGATGGACCTCGTGGACCAGGTGGCCATCCACGAAGCTATGGAACAGCAGACTATATCTATTGCTAAGGTATGTCGAAGTCAAATGATTTATTTCAAATAAGCACATAAAAGGCACTTTTGAACATCAAAACTTACAAAAAAATTGAATTGATTCTATAATGCCCCTTCCGAAAAGTAGTCACGTATGGAGAAGAATGGTCAAGAAACTCCACACTTATCTCTTTTATGTGTTAACAATATTTTGTATACATTAATTATACAGGGTGTAAGGGACAGCCCTCCGCAAACTAACAGGATGCATTCAGATTATTATTTTGAATCATATTCCACTGGAAATTTGCTCAGGAAAGTTTTCATTATTTTAATCGTTTTTTTTAAGTTACTATTCCTTTATTTCAATGTAAAATTACATAATCTGTACGCATCACTCCATTTATGTAAATAAAATAGCTAAAATCAAAAAACCAGCAATGGATCTTGAAATACTCTAACGAACGACGCGCGAAATCAGCTGTTCACTTTCTACCTAGCTACAGAGTTCATCGATCTCATTCGCTGCGCGGCCGTTCGCTACTTGCGTTTTGCCACGGTAACAATACATTGCGTCTGAGGTAATAAAACTAATCAGGTTTATTGAATTCCCATAACATTCTTGAAATTATTTCATGTACCGGTCATCTTAGTATGATATACTGAATACCCCATCAGTCTGCGGAGGGTTGTCCCTTACACCCTGTATGTAAAGATTATGTACCTAGATTAAAATTACTATACTACAATAGGTAAAAAGAATGAAAAGTGAAGTAATGATGACAGATTAATTATGTCATATATACATAGGTGCTCACATATTTACAAACATTGTAAAATTAGACGATTTCCAAAAAAAATAACAAGTAATAAGTCAGTGTGTTAGTTAAAGTAATCACAGAATGTAAAATTATTGTCATAAAAATAATAAATTATATAATAAGTAGTGTGAAAGAATTTGTATGGACTGAGTTTTGCATAATTAACCATTAAATCAAAATACATTATAATAAACAAAGGCAGAAAGGGATGTCTTGTTCGTAAACTCTAAGAAAATGGTCTAATTGAAATAAAAGATTTGACTTGGACTCTTCTCTAAAACCAAGCGCACATTGCAGCCGCAACGGGCCGCAGTGCAACGCATTTTAATACGGAAATGTTCAGTGGGCTATCCTTCCGTACTCTTCGTACTTCCGTACATTTTCTATGAAGTAACGTATACCCGTTAGTTCATAGAAAATGAACGAAAGTTCCCCGCTGCGGCCCGAATCCGCTTTAGCCTTAAACCAACAATCCCACAAGCTTCTATTTAAATTACAACCATTACCAAGTGCCTTTTCACATAAAAACAAAATACTTTTAATCATTTTATTTACCCATAACGACTGTCAAAGATCCACGAATGACAGCCAGGACCAGCGGCTTAACGTGCTTTTCGAGGCACAGAGGGGTCTTGGTATATAAAGACCGCTCCGTGCCTCGCAAAGCACACTACTGTGTTGTAATTAATGAACTTTAATATTATTCCATTTATTTCAAGGCCGGAGTCCGCGCTACCCTAAACGCACGTACGTCGATCCTTGCTGCTGCAAACCCAATCGGCGGCCGCTATGACAGAGCGAAGTCTCTACAACAGAACGTAGCGCTTAGCGCACCCATCATGTCTAGATTCGACCTGTTCTTCATACTAATAGGTATATTCTCTCATCTATACAGGATAAGTTTTTAAACAATGCGCAATTTGTTCTTTATCATTAATAGAACACATTTTCATCATTTGTACAATACTTATTTTTTTGGTCCACTTGAAATCGGCAAAATATGGATGCAATCTATTCGTAATAATATCAATGGGCGAGCGCACAGCTGATAGGTACTACGGCGTTCCGCTTCACTGACAGTGCCGCCGCCACATTCCGCGACGAGTATCCATTATACCAGTTTCAAAATAAACATCTTTCGTTAACGATAACTTCATTTTTTTTGTCATTAAGACTGCGAGGCAGTCTTAATTCACGTAAATTTTTAATTTTCTGACACTAATAATGCTTGATAAACGTGCTCCCTTTCTAACAGACGAGAGCAGTGAAATGGTAGACTATGCTATAGCGAGGAAGATCGTCGATCTGCATTGTAATAAAGAAGAAACTTACGACTGTGTGTACACGAGGGAAGATCTGTTGAGATACATCGCGTTCTCGAGGTCTTTCAAGCCTATTATTACTGAGGTGAGTAAAAACATTGGACCTTCATCTTTGAAACTATCGCCTGAACTTTTTTTAGAGCTAATGACCCCAATCACTTTGGGAATTTAAGAGCCAATTCACAAAATTTGAACGCTCGAGGTTAGGTACTGCCGTCTTTGGTAGCAATGAGGGAAGTATCATCTGCGAATAATACAACCTTGTGATTATCCCATATGTGATAAGGATACCTTTTCCATTTATATAAATTAGAAACAAGAAAGGACCCAGACCTGAACCCTGAGGAACGCCCATAGTGACCGCAAATCCTGCAGATCTCTTGCCATTAACCCTCTGATTTCTGTTGCCCTGTCCCGCATACCATAGTGGTGCAGTTTTCTAATGTGTATCATGATTTATGCTATCGAAGGCAAGACAAGTCGCAGAAAATGCGATGAGCATTCTGCGAGTCCTCCCAAAACAATGTTTTTTTTAATTCAAAAATAAAATTAAGTACTAATTAAGTACTGATTGGGCGTAAATATTACCTCTGCTACACCTTAGATAGATATGCACCCGGTTCTATAGTCAGAAAAAACACTATATTTGTCGATTCCGGAATCGCGGGATTTTTACGATCGATACAAAAGTGCATGCCATATACCCCAACATTTGAAAGTATGTAAATATACATCTGATTCTATCATCAGAAACCTAAATTTGTCGATCCTGGAACCGCGGGATTTTTTCGATACAAAAGCGCAATCCTTATGAGCCAACATGTCAACTTTAGGTGAATATGCATCCGAATCCGATCTCTATTGATAAGGCAAACCTGGTAGTTTTCCATTAATTATTTTTAAATTGTTCTAAGCGAGTTTTGTTTACAAGAATAAAACTTAAATGTATTCCCAACAGGTTTTTCAACTACAATGTTGAGTTTGTGTTGTGGAAAAAATTTATCCCAACTACGGAACCCTTCATTGTGCGTGGTCCAACACGCACTTGGCCGGTTTTTTACATCTGTTGCACAATTTCAGAGTATGGACTATGGTAAATGAGTCCAAATTCTTATATCCGCGCGAAAACGTGGAATGGCTTTTATTTATTTTTTATTTAAACTAGACACTTCCAGCTTGCTGTACTAAAGTACCAAGTAGTACGAGTAGTAAGCATTCTGTGATTTCCTTTAGGTGATATTGATCCAGACCTGAATTTAAATTGTTGAAAACCCCGAATCTGGCGCTCAATTTCCTCTGACGATTAGGGTTTTTTTTTACGTTGTTGCTCTCTTGTTATTTCCTATATCTTACACATGCCCCAAACTCTAACAACAGTCGGCATTTCACTCGTAACCCCTACTGAAAAGCCAATCGCTTACTTACTGCACCAAGTTATCAATCCTTAACATTTCACACACTTGTACTAGGACGCCGGCAAGCTCCTGGTAGAATACTACACAGTGCTGCGTCAGCGAGACGGAGGCGGCGCGGGCGGCGGCGGAGCGTGGCGCATCACGGTGCGCCAGCTGGAGTCCATGGTGCGTCTGGCCGAGGGCATGGCCAAGATGCACTGCAGCGGACACGTCACACCGCAGCATGTACACGAGGCGTACAGGTACGATACTATATAAATATGTTAAGCCCCTGTAGTGATGGACATAAAAAAATACCATCGATGTTTTTTTCGATGTAATGCATCGGATAGTGGTATCGATTTAATATCGATATATAAAAAAATACATCGATGCTATCCAAACATCGATTGTTTTTACACGACTGCGCAAAAGAGGAGAGTAATGTGCTCAAAAGATACACAATTGCCCAAAATCCGAGCTCATCCGAGTGTCTTTGACTTGACTCACCCACCATCTTCTAAATGGCTGAACAGATTTCTTTGAAAAAACTAGTTTAGATATATAGTATAGTATAGTATAGTACGGCCGCCGTAAGAAGTCCTTTTTGACAGTTGTCTTATGTAAGAAAGCACTGTTAAAAGTAAATAAATACTTAAAGAATTAATTTAAAATAATAATTAAAAAAAAAATTGATGCATCGAGTAAAAAAACATCGATGTATATTCGATGTTGAAAAATTAACAATACATTGGTTCGATTCGATGCATCGTTACTATACATCGGGTGTTTTTAATACATCGATGTATATCGTCCACCACTAAGCCCCTGTGGTATGGGACGGCAATGGGTTCGTCCATTGCCGTCAATCGGACATGAAAACCCAGAGTATGTTAAATTAAGAATTTCATAACTTATCAACACCCTGATCTGCGGATTAAAACTATGCACAACGACGCATTTGCAACGAAGCATTTAGCTAAACTTTTCTGTGTCCAAATATTCACATTATTTGCCAATGCAAAACATACCCTATTTTCATTCATATAGGTATATAAACTCGCTATATATTTGTATAAATGCTACAGTAAAGTGTGTGATACTCGTAAGGTCTGTAAAGCGAGATTTGATAGAAAACATAAGTATAAACATGAAGGAATTGTTCCTTTTCAGATTACTGAACAAATCTATCATCAGAGTGGAACAGCCTGATATCCACTTGGATGAAGACGATCCTCAGTACGAACCCAGCATGGATGTAGACCAAGAAATTCCTAATGGCGGGACTAACGGTGGTAAGTTTGATGTGTAACATCTCTTTCGCTTTCTGTGGGAGTGATTTCGTGAAAGGGACGGAAGTGTGTAACAGGAAGCCGGGGAAGCGTGCGCTATTTGATTTGACCAATAAGTGCGGGCGGTGATAGAGTTGGCCGTCAGATGGTACCAACCCATGGTTTATTTGCCTTACAATTATTAATTTTAAATCAATTTTTCCAGATACCCCAGTGAACGGCGACTCGGCTCCTAAAAAGAAACTGACGCTGTCATTCGAAGAGTACAAATCATTGAGCGATATGTTAGTCGTGTTTATGAGGAAAGAAGAAGTGGAAGCTGAAACCAGAGGTATGTTACATGTCCTATGTGTAACAATACACTAGCTGCTCCCCGCGGTTTCACTCGCATAAGCTTCGATTCCGTGGTTTATAGGCAAAATTTTGCTACTTTGGGTTACATTATTGCAATTTTCTTAAGGACCTTTATTTTTTTTGAAAATAAATTGTAGCCTATGTTACTTCCTGATAATTTAGCTTACAATTGAAAAAATAAAAAAAAAACGGTCCAGTAGTTTCGGAGCTTATTCGAAACAAAAAAACAAACAATAAAATATTTCCTCTATAAAATATTAGTATAGATAACTAAACATCATGCCTAGTTTCGCCCAAGGGATAGGCAGAGGTGTATGATACGATCAACAGCATGTCTATAGTAACAATTTGACATTAAAATTGTGCCTTTGTTTCGTAGCAGCAAAAGCCATTTTCATGTTTCCGCCTTGCATGTACATAAATGTACAGTCAAAAATTTTGCTATCGTAAACGAAAGATGTTTATTTTGAAACTGGTATAATGGATACTCGTCACGCAACGCGCCGGCGACGCGGTCAGTGGAGCGGAACGCAGTAGTAGGTACCTATCAACTGTGCGCCTGACCATTGATATTATTACGAATAGATCGTATCCATATTTTGCTGATTTCAAGTAGACCAAAAAAAAAAAGTATTGAATAAATAATGGTAATGTGTTCTATTATTGATACTGAACCACAAAAAAAAAATTGCGCACTGGTTAACTGGTAACTTATCCGGTATTCATAAGTATTATGAGGGATTCAGATTGCTATTAAAAATCACATCAACTTAAGGAATTGATTTTAAATATTATAATTATTTAACAGGAGAAGAAAGTGCTGGCATGCGCAAGAGTGCAGTCGTAAGCTGGTACCTAGAACAGCTGGTTGGTCAGGGTCAGATCGAGAATGAAGACGAACTACTCGAGAGAAAGACCTTGGTGGAAAAGGTCATTGACAGGCTCATGTACCATGTAAGTTTAAAATTTAAGAATATTACATACAACATCAAACCTGTTATCTCCGAAGTTTTAGGCACAGGTTTACTATAGCGGGCACGGACATCTGACCATCTGCTTGCTGCGCTCGGCCGCTGTAGTAACGCTTACCTATGCTTATCAACCAATAGCATCGCAGCATCAGATTTTTTTTGAGCTACTTGTAAAGAAAAAAAAAACGATCCTAAAATAACCAGCCGCAGCCGAGATGGTCAGACATCTGTGATCATTGTAGCAGTGCCTGAGAAATTTATTTATAAAAGTTTTTTTTTATTGGTTGTCGCAAAAAGGGGTGGTAAACAAATGTGGTCATCTTGTGTACCGGATTTTGTTTTCAAAGTGGTCAGATGTCTGTGACCATGATAGTACTTATGTGCAACTCTGCCTAAATTTGGGTGTACTCTTTCTCTCTGGTGTGCTACACCCACATTTTGCCAGTTATGTTCATATTCCATGTAATAAGGGGCAAGCCTATTGCCATCAACCGAGCACAAATTCAGACTCCGGGCTGCTACGGAGAAATTCCTGATGGAAAAAATAACACTTTTCCCGACCTGGGAATCACACCCAGAACATCGTGTTCAGCAGATAAACTCATTTACAAGTTCTTTTGTCAAGAGGAAGTTAGTTAACGCATTTCAGTAATTCTTCGTTAGTTAACGCATATAAGTAATTCTTCGTATAAAGTACATCTGAGCGTATGATACGCATCTTGATTTTTCTTCTATTGCTATGGCATCTGGAGTAACTGCAATATTTGTTTCCGATTTCAGGATCAAGTTATAATCCCACTTTCAACCACGGGCCTCAAAGCGTCGCAGAGATCATCAGATCAAGAAGTAGAAGACGATCCTCTACTTGTAGTTCATCCAAACTATGTTGTCGATACATAGATTTTCCGTGATTAAGCTCATCTTTTTTAATAAAAATTTTAATAAAAAAAAATTTTTTTTTTCATACACCATATTATTTTAATGAAACGCTATTGTTGACATCGAAACTCATTGAAAGAATGTGATAGCACGTTCCTAAGTGTGCGTTCACACTGAACGCGCGGTGACTAGGGCCTTAAGCGGGCGCGGCGGCGGAGGCGTGCGGTGCAGTGATGCCAACTTAGCAACTTTATAGCTAGATCTAGCTATTATTGGGTGACAGACAGCTACAATTTAATGAAACTTGTAGCTAAACTTTTTAGCTACTTTTTTTAGCTACTTTTCATTTCATTAGGAGACGTGAGGCTATCAATATTCGTAAAGTAGGATAACGAGTCTCGAAAGAAAAATAAAAACTAAACGCGAATCTATGGTCATAGATGGTATGGTAGGTACAGGTGCTAGGGTATATAATTATGTTCTGTGAGTATAGGTCGGCGTTCAGTGTGACCATGTTCAGTATTTTAATACTTTGTTGGTATATTTTATCGACTTTTACAAGCATTAGTATTTAGTAAAAACGGAACAAAAAAACAGTTTTATAAACAAAAACGGATCAGCAATTTTAAAAACAAAGTAAGGTGTAAAAGATCAAGGAGGTTGTGTTAAATTTAATCCTTCAAATAGAATGTTAAAATACAATTCTAACATTTATTGTGATGATGATTGACTGAACTTTAAAATTTTGAAGCAAATAAGCAAAGAAACCGAATGAGTTTGATAACTCTGAACTCAATCCTCTGCATTAGAGACTCCCTCAGGAAAAGTGGTAAATGCTGCTATAACTGTGTTTTGCCTAAAGAGGTACTGCATAAAATGGGCACCGCTGAAAAATATTCTAAATCAACGACACATACTGAACCCCAGCCCTCGACATCTTCCTCTTTAATTGATTAATTTTAAATATATGTTTTTATTTTTTTAATTATTTATGTTTTTTTTTTTATCATTTTTAACTCTCTTGTTGGAATAAATGAACATAAAAAAGATGATTGTCAGAAATTGTCATTTTATTGTAACACACTTACCTACTGTATGTACACTAAGACAATGTAAATCGGCCGTACATTTAACTACTTCTAGCAACTTTTTGGGGTAAAAAAAACTGGCAATCTAGCAACATTTAAAAAATTGTCTAGCAACTGGGTAAAGCTAGCAGTTGGCAACACTGGTGCGGTGCGGTAGCCACAGTAACGTGCGAGCCGTTGTGACGCTAAGGCGTATTGCAGTTGTTGCAAACCATGAACGAGGATTTCATATTTTTACTAGATAGTCCGAACAGGAACTTGTTCTTTTATTTCGCTCCATAATTTTCTTATTAATGTGCTATTACTGTGTTGTGGATGTACTTTGTCACATAGCTGGTTTAGATTGAATCACACTTTTCAACAGTATTACCGCCATATCACAAAAAAAAAAATTATATAAATATATACGCGCATGCGCCGAGCGATAAGACCGAGCTGGTTTGATACCCTCGCCACCCGCGCATTAGGTCGCTTGCGGACTAGGCTCATAGTGCGGCCATAATGCGCGGATAGGAACGTTTGAAAACTATGCGCGCGCTATCTCGCTCGAAGCAACAAAATACGATCTAGAGGAATGTCGCCGTTTTTCTTTAGAATTAATTTTGTATCTTCGTATCTCAATATGAAACTTTAAAAAGGTATTAGAATATTCTAGACACACTGACCGATGTCGCTGTTGAGCCGTTTTTCATAATTCCTTCTCAGTCACGATATAATTTTTTTTTAAAGGAGTGGCGCTAGTGGACCGTAGTATGTCCTCTTAAGGCTCGCGCAGACTGGCGCGACAGGCAGCGCGACCCTTGTCGCTCCTGCTTTATCGTGCCAGTGTGAGGGAGCCTTTAGTCACTACACTTTTGTCTAGTCGCAAGCGGCGGTTTCATGTTTGATATTTCGCGCCCGTCGTCACAAGCGCGCTATGCTGGCGATGTGGACGCACACAAAGGCTTGTGAAGGTCGGTTTAGAAGACAAAACGAACATAGAACTAGAACAAGAGCATTGCGTAATGCATAGTCAACCTATAATATTCCCACTGCTCGACACAGGCCTCTCTTCGAGAGGGAGTGGGCTGTAATCTACCACGCGGGTCCAGTGTGTGTTTGTAGATGTCACGTCTTAGAATTGTTGGTTGTAGGACATGCCGGTTTCCTCACGATGTTTTCCTGCACCGTTTTGAGAGCAGTGGTGATCAAATTATTTACAGAAAGTAAAGCGCCCGCCTAGGTTCGAACTCGCAAGTCGGGGCCGTTACCACAGGGCCTCCTACAAGAGCATTATTTTCTTGACTTGTATGGATAGACCAATGAAAAGATGCCTGATTGTGATTACACAAAATTAATTTGGTAAAGTAGGAATAGAATGTGTTTGGTTATATCAACGACCATATATGTGTCGCTTAACTTCAAACTCGGGTAAATCCACTTTACCCACTTGGGAGATATTAAAGAAAAAGTGATAACAGTCTTAATTCCATGAATTAAAAGGCGGTTTTTTATTTATTATGTCAACAATACTGAAGGTAACGATCCTATAAAGCAAATTTAGTATTATAACCATACATTCTTTCAAAAATGTAAAATTAAGATTGGATTTACCTTAATTTGATCTAATGGAATGCAATTTATCTATCTTTGAAAAAACTCAGTGTGGATTTTTATATTAGGCCGCTTGCGGGCATTGCTCGGTGTAACTATTTTAATGGCATTATCCATGGGAACTGTCTATGATTAAAAAGAAACAATAAAAAACAGGAGCGTACGGTGTTAGTGTCGCAGAGTTGACGACGACTGACCGCCCAGTGTTGTAAAAGTCAAAAATAAAAAAACGGTAGATTTTCCAGCCAAAAATCGGGAGAAATCGGGAGGTTTTAAAAAAATAAAATAAATGTATTTTGCGCTCTAATTACTTTATTAAAAAGAAACATACATAGGTACATTTTAAGATTTTTAGGTTCAGTGATCCTCATACCATTTCTTGGTAGAAATTTTTTCGAAAATTTTATTTTCTATATTAAAATTATAACAAGTTTGGTTGTTTTCTGTTATAACTCGTTTGGTGTGTAGGAGACCTATTATCGATTCCGTGGATAGTTTGTTGCGTTGTTTAGTTTTCATTAAATTTATTGAAGAGAAAATTCTTTCCACGTTGGCAGATGAGTGTGGCAAACATAGTATTTTAAAAACAAAAGAACAAATGTTTTCAAATATGAGTGTACCATCACCATACTTCATGCTGCCAATGCTCGCCCAAAATTCTTCAGTTTTTTCACTAAACGACGCAATT
This sequence comes from Dryobota labecula, assembly GCA_947523025.1. Lineage (NCBI taxonomy): Eukaryota > Metazoa > Arthropoda > Insecta > Lepidoptera > Noctuidae > Dryobota > Dryobota labecula. The sequence goes on along the minus strand of OX383305.1, from coordinate 9,178,050 downwards.
TCTTTCGTGTTCCGAAGCAATCGCCATTCTGTGTCAATACTTTGATAATTATTGTTGTCTATTAAATTTGGGAATTGTCTACATATTGGTACTATTGATGACAGATCACCTTTTTTTACATTTTCCGGAGAGAAAGCTCCCAAATCTTTTAAAGGGTTATTGCTAATTGGGAACCTTTGTATGATTTGATCACAAGCTTCAATAAAGAATTGAATGCATCTCGTTTGGAATAAGTGGATTTGTTCAGAAGTCAATCTTTTATCTGTAAGCAAAGTATTAATGGCATTTGCTCCGTAATATACATCTTCTATAAGTAGAAAATTACGTGGGTTTTTATAGTCAATGCTTTCGAGATTGTTTTTTTCTAAATATTCTTTTTTCAGAAAACAATCAAACAAAGTTCTTAAACTAACACAAACTTGGGAATACAAAACGTGTACTCTTGCTGATTCAGATTGCATTTCTCGATTTAATTTATTGAAAATAGGTAAAACAAAGTCTAAAAATTGAAGAAAGAGTAACGTTAATGGATCGTTTAATTTGTGTAATATATTTGTAGCTGTTGCAATATCGTCATTTAGCGACGCATCAATGAAATATAATTTCAAAGCTTGATATTGCTCCAAAATTCTTGATATAGCTGCGTGTACTGACAGCCACCTCGTCTGACAAGGATGTAATAATTTATGTATTTTTAAATTACAAAATAATTGAAATTCTTTAAATTCAGCTGATCTTTTGGGACTAGAAGAAAAATAATTGTATATTTCCCTTACAACTTCTTCAATAAACCGAGGTATTTTGTTGCAAGCGTAGGACGCACACAAATGGAATGAATGACATATACATTTCATTATAAATAAATGTTGTACATCAGCTTTTAGTAACGTCATTACTGAATGATTACGTCCCATCATAACACTTGCACCATCAGAAGCAAAACCTATGAGATTTTGTCGAAATGGAACGCCATGTTGTTCAAAAAAGTCTACAATGCTGTTATGTAACGTAGTTGCGTCTGCAGTCACAACAGGGATAAGCCCAAAAAAATTATCTCCTACATGATTTTTTTTGACATATCTAACGAGACAAAGATGTTTGGTGGTACTCCTATCGGTGGACTCGTCAATTATAAGTGAGAACTTAACCTGTCGTAGATCTTCGCAGAGAGTATGAAAGCTTTCTTGTCCGATTACGTTATTTACGACAGCTTGAATCCTGGGGCGAGAACACTTCATATTTTCAGCTACTTTTGAATCTGGACAAATCTTCTGTATTAACTTGCCTAGATGGTCAGTTATCGCATATGGCAAGTTGTGTTCAGCGACAAAGCCGGCAATCCGAATTTCACCTGAAACAATTAAATAATGCAATGAGATGAAATAGTTTAAATGTTTTTGTTTAAAAACAACTTGCAAATCTATACCAAGTATATATGTAGTCAAAAACACTTATATCCATTAAACATAGACCTGATAAAAATTGACAGAGTTGAACAATTTTTTTTAAATTAAGTATGTACATTGTCATAATAATATATTTTGTTATTTACCTTCCCTCACTTGATGTTTAAATTGGATCACTTCTCGATTCACAAAATTGGTCATCTTAGGTTGATCCGCAATGCATTTTATACTTTTGATGTGAAGTTGGGAAGCGGCATGTCTTTTAACAGCGTCGAAGCCAGAAGAAATATTAATATCTTTATTACAACTTTTGCAATGTGCGTAGTTTTTTTCTTTCAAACTTTTTTTAAGCCAATTAGAGCATTCTGGTCGTGATTCCCATTCCACTTTATAATTTTGGGCATATTTTTTACGTTTAGCTCCAGTACTAGTGCTTGGGGTATTCGTATTTCCATCCGAATCATCGCTATCGGACATTGTAAATAAATGGAAGGTAAAGCACAACAAAACCAGTACACTTGCGAACGGACGAAACGATAATAAAGTGTAAAAAAACATCTCAGTACATTCACCAAACAACTCGAACTTAAACATTTATTTTTAGGGAATTTCCCCCATACACTCACCAAACAATAATGAACCTTATTTCAAAGGCATTTCGATCTTATATATTTTATGTATACTGCGGTATTGAAAGGACGTGCGAGAAGTTTTGGGGAATCCCATTGAATTGTTTTAGTGTTACCAGGTAAATTTTAGTGTTGTCGGCTTAATAATATTTTTGCCACCATAAAAATAAAAAATAAAAAACAAAAAAAGCAAAACTGAAATTCGGGAGATTTGGTCGTGAAATCGGGATATCGGGAGGGAAGAGCCGAAATCAGTAGATCTCCCGAAAAATCGGGAACTTTTGCAACACTGTGACCGCCATGTTGAACAAACGCGGTTAGCTGATTGGCTCTCATGGACTTATCCGCATTTGAATAAAACTGTCTCATGGATCTATCGGAATTAGATAAAAAATTGTGACTTTAACGGTTTTTTTTTCAAGAACTATGGATTTTTATACAACTGATAAAATTGTTTTAAAAGTCTGTTTTTGGCCTTTAATTTGGTACCAAAATCTTAAAAATTCTCAAAATTGGATTTACCCGAGTTTGAAGTTACGCGACACGTATGGTCTTTGGGTTATGTAATACAGACTAATGTCCGCAATTCCACGTCTATGCGCGTATTTTGCTTAATGGGTGGGGGAAAATCGATTAATCGATCCATCCTAGTTTCTCAAGGCCAGCAAGGCCTTGGCGTTACTGACTATCTCGCGGAGGGTACCTGGGTTACTGAAGTGCTTTGCCCTATATGTGGCGACCACCGGGCAGTTTAGTAGCACATTAGCTGCTGTCTCGTGGTCCTCCATGCAGTCCTTGCATGCTTCGTTTTGGCAATTCTTAGGGCTATGTCAGTTACCTTGGTTCTCCTGCGGATCTCTTCATTTCTGATTCGATCTCGGAGGGAAAGGAATAGCCCTCTCCATTACCCTTCTAATAAGGCTGATTGTGAGCGACCACGTTTCAGTGCCATAGGTCATCACCATAAAATAATATCCTCTTGAAAAGAGCGTAAGCTGGGCTTCGTGTCTCAGAATAAATAATAGCACCGGCAGATGTACAGGCCGCAGTACAGCACACTACCCGCATAGGGCCGTAAAGCCATCAAACTCGCCACAGCCATTAGTTTATACATCCATACTAATATTATAAATGTGAAATTAACTCTGTCTGTCGGTCTGTCTGTTACGTTTTCACGCCTAAACCGCTGAACCGATCGTCATGAAATTCGGCAGAGATATAGCCTGGGATATGGAAAAGGACATAGGCTACTTTTTTACGCGATAACCGACATCCACGCGGGCGGAGCCGCGTGCAAAAGCTAGTATACCTTACAGTTGTAATTTTTTTATTAAAACTCAAGCATTATTTGAATGATGGTTATTTATTAACATTACACACATTTACAGCATTAGCATTATACACAACATTCAGAGATACAGACATACCGAGCTGATTTAATTATTTATTAATCATTATTCAACGAAGAAGTTTTTCTATCTTCTCATCTGTATCAGTATTAATTTTCGCCTCAACAGCAATCACAACATCCTTAGCTGCATCTTCATCCAGATCAATAATTTCTGTGACATCTGCATTTTTAAATTTCTTAATACATTTAACATTAATTGTTACTTCAGGCGCAGTTGGCAATATTGCTGGTCGGATAAAAACAGAATCTGTTCTTGGTAGTTTTGATACAGTATTCTCATTAGGCATTTCATTGGATAAGATCAGAGGCCATGTGAACAAAACATAGAAGCGTTCAAGAGCCTGATCTAAGAGCTCCTTTAATAATATGTTACGCCTGCAAAGTACATGTAGGTTTATAGATTCACTGTATGGACCAGTTGACATCACACATGCCATTATGGCTCTAGCACCTGTAATGGTTGCCAGTTGTGGAGGGAACACATACTTTCGCTGATTTAGCATTCGTATGCCTTGAAAAAGCGTAGGAGTTCCCCAAACAGTAGGAGTGTTTCTAACCATTACAGTTTGGTTGGAGGGCTTCCGAGAATAGGATTTCAATTTAACTAAAGAAACATCTTGACTACTGTCTCCTAAAGACGGATAATCGTATTCGTAGTTGCTGTTAGTATAAGCAGACTTGTCTAGACGTGCATTTAAAAATATTATATTTTTGCGCAGGTTTGTAATGTTTAAGTCTGCAAATGAGACAACATGGTCAGGACCTAAAACTAAATGATCTTCTGGAGTAATTTTCTTTGCTTCTGTTTCTTTTTCTTTTACTATACAATTTACAAGATACACAATAATAGCATCATTTAAATCTTTGTGAGTAGATTCTTCATCAATCTTCTTTTTCTTAGCCCTCTTTTGGACTGTTGTAATTAAAGAATTTTTTAAATTCTCTACTGCCTCTATCAGGTTTCTACTGGCTTCTCCATGATTCAAACGTCGCGCGCCTCGTCTCGGTGCATGTTCCAAATCTAAATTGGGATGTTTTTTCATCCATTTAACTAAGGTAACATATCTAGATCTAACTTTTGTTCTGGTTATGTTTGGAAAAAATTGGGCAGCCGTTGAAAAGTTCATGTTAGGCTCTTGGTTGGCCATCAATTGAATTAGTTTCCTATCATCTTCAACAGTCCATACAGTTGACACTCTCATTCTGTTCAAGACTTGATATCTGGCACGTATCTGGACCATAGATCGGCCAGGTAAATAAGAAGTCATCCTCCTATAATTTTCTCCAAATCTTTGCACACAGTTAAGAATAACCGCATCTTCCTCGGGGAGGAACCTGCCTTTTCTTTGTTCAATGAGTCTCATATACTTATTATAGATTTGGATTTTAGTTCGGTTTTCCATTGCTGCAGCTATCTTCCCCCATGGAATGTAAAAGTCTTCTTTGAAATATTCAATCAATCTTTTAAGGTATGTTATCTCTTCATGAGACCATTTCTTTCCAGTAAAAGAGTTGGTCATATTTGTACGATAGTATACAAAACACTGATACCCAGTCCTGCCAGTATTTAGTTTGAGAGCAATTTTATCCCAATCCTGTTTACCATTCTGGCACGCAACTTTCTGTAATGCTGCATGTTCAGATTTGCTCCAACTATTTTTGCTAATTGAAGGATGAAAGAATAACTTCCAGAAGGATTGATACTCTTGTGCTGTGTGCCTCCTATTTAATTTATTTGCTAACATGTCCCAATCATACTCCTCATCTATCGGAAGAGCTACTTTATACAAAGGCAATTTACTTACTTTATCAATTTCCTTTCTAATGGCCATTATTTCTGTTTCCACTTTTTTAGATTTATTTTGGCGTTGTAAGGCAGCAATTTTACTAAACAGCTCGTTTTTCTTAATATCTATTGACATTTTGTGCATCATGTTTACAAATTGAGACTTGTCTCTCACTGTCCAGCCAGGTGCTGAAATTACTAAGGAAAAATCATACATCTGGGATTTTGCCAATTTAGCATCATCATTATCTGGAGCCGGGAAGTTCTGTTTGTCCTTAAAGTAGGGTCTACCACAATTGATGTACCGGAAAGTTTCATTTTTATCATTCTGTGTTCCAGCGCTACCTTGAACCACTTTCAGCTTCTCCCGGCACTCATTCAGCCGTGAAGCGAGATCTCTTTCCAGTCGCTTCATCTTTTCTTCTAATAATTTGTTTGCCGACAAAGCTAGATCTATTTGAGCTAGTGCTGCTGATGATTCACTGCCTCTTTTATTGACATTGTGTGTTCGTTGGGACTTACCCGTACTGTGTAGGGCGTCGTCATCGTCTGTCAGCTTATTAAGACTCTGGCTCATGTTTTCAGCTTCGAATATCGAATCATCATCACTGTAGACTTCTGAGTCGGTCTCAGAGTCCAACTCGATATCGTCAATTTCCATGGTGCTTCTATTTTATGTTCCTGAACTTGTTCCTAAAAATAAATCACTCAGGTGTTAGCGATTGTCTAGACGGTCTACCAGTTGGTTTAGGGAGTACAATAATCTAGATTGAAATGTTATTGTCCTTTGTCACCTCAGTACATTTGCCAGGTTTTAATCTGAAAAGTGATTCGAAATAATTTACTTCAACATCAACTCGCCATTCTATCTAATGACAGAGAAACAGAAAATAAAACAGTTCATTCATTCGCTTTCTTTGCAAAATAAAAACATCAATCAATCAAACCACAGACACCACCACACCACAGAATACATAAAATCAGGACACCACAGAGCATATATACCCAAAGTCTCAAATTGAGATAATTTACGTAAACAAACCCTGTGTTCCGAGTTGCGATAATATCGATATTCGCGTGCTAAAACTCGTACCGAATTAGCGTGAGCGCGATAACGATGTCCCGTGAATCGTCATAGATGACGTCATGACATTTTCAAAATTGTTCTTTTGGCTACAGTTGCTACCTAACCTAAGCAGAACAAATTTTTGGTGTATACACAGAAAAATACTCTAATATCGTTTTGACATTGCGTGAGCACCGTGAGCGCGTTCACGAGCGTTCCGAGTTGTTAACAGCCGTCGGCTGTCATAATCGTAATATCCAAATCGGAACGCATGTGAGACGATGTGAGCGCTGTGAGCGAATATAGCCAATTCGGAAAGCGGCCAAAGTAATGTCAAGAAATGTCACTGTCAAAATGACAGGACAGTGGTGCAAAACATTTTACGATATTTTTTTTTGTATCTATATAATTAAAGTGACGAATTATAAGAAAAATATGCAAACAAAATACCGTTGCCAAACAATGTTTTGTGTAGTGTGTCGCCGTCGGAGACACGGCATATGATCGTCATAATCAGCCCTTTTAAGTCCACTGCTAGACGTAGACCTCCCAAAATCGATTTCCACTCGAAACAGTTTACATCCGTTTTCATCCAACATTTGGCTAGATAATGCGACTTACAATATAAATCTATGAATGAGAGTTGTAATATTAGTTTTGTCGAAGATGTAAAAAAATTGAAAATGTTTGGATCTCCTGCATTGTTACCAGTATCATAAAATATTTTATATCAGAAAATCTCTTTTTTTTAATAACTTTGTTCAAAACCGAAAGTTTATGAAAATCATTACGGTATGATTATTTTTTAATTATTATTTCTTAAATCAGTACTTAAAAGAAAATGGAACCTTTTTTTCGCCATTTTATGTGAATTACCATTACGAAGATATTTTTTTGATATGTTATCCCCTTTGTTTACATAAATTATCTGAATTTGAGACTTTGGGTATAGTACAGACGCCAGCACATCAAGCTACAACAATCTGTCAAAATTCTTTAATAGATTTTCAACTTAATCACTAAAGTATAAGGTTCAAGGTTGATTGCGAAAATTTGACAGTTTCGGGTAGCTTGACCTGCATCACAAGGCCGCCTTCCGAATTGGCTAAAATCACTCACAGCGCTCACATCGTCTCACATGCGTTCCGATTTAGATATTACGATTATGACAGCCGACAACTCGGAACGCTCGTGAACGCGCTCACGGTGCTCACTCAATTTCAAAACGATATTAGCGTACTTCTCTGTGTATACACCAACATTTTCTTCTTCTTAGGTTAGGTAGCAACTGTAGCCAGAAGAACAATTTTGAAAATGCCTCGATTGCTATGATGCGACTCAAAACAAAACAGCACAACTGTCATTTTTGACAGCGCTCACGGCGATATTAGTAAACGGCATGGTCGGCGTTATCGCAAGATGGCGAATGTTATGACGTCATCTATGACGTTTCACGGGACATCGTTATCGCGCTCACGTTAATTCGGAACGGGTTTTAGCACGCGAATATCGATATTATCGCAACTCGGAACGCAGGGTATGGCCGCTTTCCGAATTGGCTATAATCGCTCACAACGCTCACATCGTCTTACATGCGTTCCGATTTAGATATTACGATTATGACAGCCGAGGGCTGTCAACAACTCGGAACGCTCGTGAACGCGCTCACGGTGCTCACGCAATGTCAAAACGATATTAGAGTATTTCTCTGTGTATACACCAAACATTTGTTCTTCTTAGGTTAGGTAGCAACTGTAGCCAGAAGAACAATTTTGAAAATGCCACGATCCGATAAGATGCGACTCAAAACAAAACAGCACACTGTCATTTTTGACAGCGCTCACGGCGATATTAGTAAAAGGCATGGTCGGCGTTATCGCAAGATGGCGAATGTCATGACGTCATTTATGACGTTTCACGGGACATCGTTATCGCGCTCACGCTAATTCGGTACGGGTTTTAGCACGCGAATATCGATATTATCGCAACTCGGAACGCGGGGTATGTAAGTACAGTCATAGAGATTCGTTTTTTTTTTTAGTACCAGATTTAGTAGACGGTATGCTTGCTTGCGGGCTATGTTTGCAAGAAACAAGCATTTTGGTCAAAAACTGTGGAAATATGAACTAAAACAGAAAACAGTGATGCCATTGAAAGAACAGTAGATCTACTGTTAAAACAGTAGGGTTGGCAACACTGGGTATCAGTCACTTTCTGCTTGATTTTGACCACACACAGCTTACGTAGACAGTAGATTTTGACTGACTATTTTACTTATGTATATGACCACAGATTACTATAATGCTGACTTGTTGGTTTGATTTTTACTTTGCCCAAGTCAAATATTTTCTTACCTTGCAAACCCTGCGTTCCGAGTTGCGATAATATCGATATTCGCGGGCTAAAACCCGTACCGAATTAGCGTGAGCGCGATAACGATGTCCCGTGAAACGTCATAGATGACGTCATGACATTCGCCATCTTGCGATAACGCCGACCATGCCTTTTACTATTATCGCCGTGAGCGCTGTCAAAAATGACAGTGTGCTGTTTTGTTTTGAGTTGCATCTTAGCGTATCGTGACATTTTCAAAATTGTTCTTCTTGCTACAGTTGCTACCTAACCTAAGAAGAACAAATTTTTGGTGTATACACAGAGAAATACTCTAATATCGTTTTGACATTGCGTGAACACCGTGAGCGCGTTCACGAGCGTTCCGAGTTGTTGACAGCCCTCGGCTGTCATAATCGTAATATCTAAATCGGAACGCATGTGAGACGATGTTAGCGCTGTGAGCGATTATAGCCAATTCGGAAAGCGGCCAAAGTTATCCGTCAATGTCACGGCTGTCACTGTCATTTGTCATTGTAGGTAAATCTGCGCTGCTGTCGTTATTTTTATTTTGTAAACAAATTCACCGGTGGACACCGGGGCCGCCTGGCTAATAATTTGTTTGGATTAATAACTCAAATTTTGCTACAAATAGACTAGACTATGGGGGAACCGGGTATTATAAAAAAGCTAAGTGAAGAAGTAGTTAACCGGATAGCCGCCGGAGAAATTGTTCAGAGGCCCTCAAATGCTCTAAAAGAGTTGATTGAAAACAGGTTACGCACATTGTATAAACTTTTTAAATAAAATGCGAATTATACTGTTCTATTCTTTATACTTGTTGATGTTTTCTATTACAGTTTGGATGCTAAAGCTACCAATATTGTGATAACTGTTAAAGCCGGCGGATTAAAGTATTTGCAGGTATATTATATTTTACCTATCCTATTAACCCTAACATGGTATAGTAAGGCGGTATTTGTACTCCCCGTCAGCATTAATGTCAGACAGCATCTGTCTGGCATTAATGCTGAAATGAACTTTTTTGGCGCAGCCGTGAGGCACACAGTTATTTGTTTATAACATTTTTTTTTTCGGTTTTAATTTGTGTTTCACGAACTGTGACCAAATAAATATTATTCTTTCTTTCTTTTTCTTTTGTATGATCTGACAGTGACCACGCTTACTAGTAGAAAAATCCCAAAGTTACTACCCCTTTTTGTAATATTTAATCAATCTCAGCTACAAAACGATTTTTTTTTCTTCTAATTTTTTATATACTTAAATGAAAAGGTAGTAAGACTGTTCAGCAAAATTCACTGAGTTTGTCTTGATATAATGATTTAAATAATTATATGTTTAAATACCTATCAAATGTGTGAGGCAACTACTTGCAACTTCACGAGCCCACTTCAGTTGGTTTGAGAGCTGGATCATAGCACCTTAATATATTTTTTTTTAACAATTTTATAACATTCAGATTCAAGATAATGGCTCGGGTATTAGAAGTGAAGACCTAGAGATAGTCTGTGAGAGATTCACCACGTCGAAACTGCGTGAGTACGAGGATCTGAAAGAGATATGCACATATGGTTTCAGAGGTGAAGCCCTGGCTAGTATCAGTCACATTGCTCATCTTACTATACTCACCAAGATCGCTGCTGCTAAATGTGCTTACAAGTATGTTAAACTTGATATTTATTACTAGAAATTGGATTCTATGCACTATCAAAATGCCAAAATATGCATGCAAATGCACAAAATATGCACAATCATAGTACTATTCATTATTAAAATTTATGTTTATTTTCACAACATATTTATTTATATTATTACTAGCTTACCCGACAGACTTCATTCTGACAAAAGCTATAGTATAAACTCCACTACTCTACCCTACCTACCCTACCCTACCCTACCCTATCCTACCTACCTACCTACCTACCTACCTTCCTACCCTACCCTACCCTACACTACCCTATAAACCCTACCCTACCTGACAGACTTCATTCTGTCAAAAGCTATAGTATAAACTCCACTACTCTACTCTACCCTACCCTACCCTACCTACCTACCTATCTACCTACCCTACCCTACTCTACCCTACCCTACCCTACCTCCCTACCCTACCTCCCTACCCTACCCTACCCTATCCCACCCTACCCTACCCTACCCTACCCTATCCTATCCTACCTACCTACCCTACCCTATCCTAACTAGGTAGGTAACCTACCTACCTACCTACCTACCTACCTACCTACCTTCCTACCCTACCCTACCATACACTACCCTATAAACATTTTTCTAGATTTGTCTAGACCAAACTTGTGACGTTTGTCACATAATATTAATTTTTAGGCTGAAAATAATGTTGCTACGTCAACTGACGTTACTGGACAGAACTTGTTTGGCGCCATTTTTTCAGAAATCTCTTCAGGCAGAGTTTGGCCGGTACCGTTGATATATGCGTTAACTTTCTCACTCGTAAACACGCCTTACACATTAAACCACTGAAATAAGCACTATAAATAAAAAAGTACTAAAATATGCAATAATGCTATAAATATAGCGTTTTATGCATAGCATATTGTCGCCTTAGTAGTGAAGGGAGCTATTCCACCCTAAACTGGTTCCAAGACAAAGATAAATCTTTAGTCCACTACTTGCGTTTTTGTTCCTAGTTTAATTTAACTCCTTTCACTTCTGAATGAAAAACCAAACTTCTAGTTGAGCTATCACTTAGATCTCTTCACCACTAGAATCTCCGTTTAACGACGAGTATGGTGGTGTTCATAACTCAATTTGGTCAAAAGTGTGGCTTAGCTCGCTTCTTTTTTTTTTTTATTCTACTATGAGTTTGCTCTTGACTTTAGTCTAGGTCTGGATGACAGAGACAAAGTCTACGATGGAGTGAGCTTACCCAGAAGAAGCCTGTTGACTCTCACTTTGAATATATTAGGGTTGTATGCGTTCGGAAACAGCTTCACCACTAATGCGACGATATGCAAACATGAAAATGCATATATTCCGATGTCTATTTATTACATAGTAGCTGTCACTGTAATTTTCTTGACATTAAAGGAAGAGGACTGAATAGACCATTTTGGTTGAAAAACTCAGAAAACAAAAAACATATTTTGTAAATTAACTAAGGCTTGGATTATGTTAAGAAAACTGTTACTTAAAAGGAATTAATTAATTTCTTCTATACAAATAAATAAAATTGAAGTGTCTGTTTGTAATTTTAAAATAACAACTTTTCACTAAATGATTACGAAAGTATATAGGGCAATATTTTTTTTTTTTTTTTTAATTTTTTGTCTGTCTGTCTCTTTGTTTCGGCTACTCCTCGAAACGGCTGGGTCTATTTTGACGGGACTTTCACTGGCATATAGCTGATATTATAAGGAGTAACTTTGCTTTTATTTTGGAAAAAGCCGAAGCCGCGTGCAGTAGCTAGTATAAAAAAAAGTGCTTAACATATTTTACACACTAAAATTTTTCAGGGCATCCTATGAAAATGGCAAACTTAAGGGTCCAATGAAACCAAGTGCAGGCAACAACGGTACCCAAATAACAGTTGAAGATCTGTTCTACAATGTGATAGCCCGTAAAAAGTCTCTTCGAAGCCCTACAGAGGAGTACACTCATATAATGGAAGTGGTGGGAGGATATGCAATTCATAATAGCCATGTTGGGTTCACTTTGAAAAAGTTTGGAGAGAACACTGACTTGAAAACACCTATGAATTCTTCTGTCATTGAGAATGTTCGGATTGTGAGTATAATTATACTAATTTGAAATAGACACTTTACTTCTTTCTTATATTCCATTATTTGATTATAGTCTTAACTTCTAAAGCTAGTTTTCTAGAAGACTGGTGGCCGCCACAGAACGGTGCAGTGACTGCTGTCATGAAAATGATGGCATCGCTGATCGGGGTTTGACTTTACGGTGTCAAAAAACGCACCGAAAACACACCAAACAGGGTGCTGGTGTATGGACACTTTGGACATGCCAACAACAACAACAACAGCAACAACGCTGCAACGACTATTGGACGTAGTTAAGCAGAAAGGACTCAACCCACATTGTGCAGTCAGGGATGAGTTGTTTATACCAAAGAGGTCCCAATTAACCTTCTCTTTATAGAGTCACGGATCTTTTTTGGTGACTGAAAGAACCAACCGTTCGGACCTCTTTGATATATACAACTCATCCCTGACCACAATGTGGGTTCTTTCTGCTTAACTATGTCCAATTTTGCTCTACGTATTACGTGACGTGTTGGGAATCGAACCCAACACCACAACACATTGCGCGCGCTCTAAACGCGCAGCCAACGTGATCATCGCGTCTTCGGCAAGCTGAGGCGCGGCGTGGCGGCGACACGTCTCGGCTCGCACTCGCTTCCACGGAGCCTACCGCGACGGACGATATAATTATCTTACTTCATACTCAATCCTATTATTTTCTGTTTGTCCGGGAAAGTTTAACTTTATTTTAATCACGGCGAATAAACCATTGCCTATTTATCATACAGTCCGCTCTTTCATTTGCTCTCCGCGCTAACAGACGTATTTTCTATTTTGTACTGTTTTTCTTCAAATTACTAAAGTAATCCCTGACATATTCTCAGATCCATGGCAACGCAATAGCTCGCGAATTAATGGAGATAGAGCTACAGGAGCCTACACTAAAACTGTCTCTACGCGGTTGTATCACCAACGTCAACTACTCACATAAGAAGGGCACCATACTGCTGTTCATCAATCATAGGCTCGTGGACTCACTATGTAAGAGCTATTTTGTATACAGTCACACACTCATTATAGAATCAAAAACTATGAGCGTTTTACATTTTTATAGTGGGTACGTAAGAAACATTGGGCATTTAATGTAGTTTCAGACAGAGAAGACCTGAATTTATTACAAAAGTAACCCGCGTTAGAAAAAGCTCTCTATGCTTCTATGCTAGTGGGAGCGATAGATATGAAGTAGGTATTGGACGAAGTTAAACGAAAAGGATCCAATCCACACAAAGTCCTTTTTGAGATAGGGAAAAAAAAAATACGTTTGAAGTTTAGAAGATATAACATATTTTATATTTCCGTGCATGTAGGCTGGTTCTGAGGGTGATCAAAATGATAAACTGTTGTTTTATGCGATTATGGATTACTAGCTTTTGCCCGCGGCTTCGCCCTCGTGGATGTCGGTTATCGCGTAAAAAAGTAGCCTATGTCCTTCTCCATATCCCAGGCTATATCTCTGCCAAATTTCATGATGATCGGTTCAGCGGTTTAGGCGTGAAAACGTAACATACAGACAGACAGACAGAGTTACTTTCACATTTATAATATTAGTATGGATGAGGAAGAAGACCGCATCCTTAATAAGCAGAATGAGGGCTAGCAGCAACAGTATTTTGAAAGTACTAGCTGAAAAACACGATGATAAGGCACGCTGTCCGGCTGCATGTGCGGCAGGGATGATTTTTAATGATGATTGTGGGTTAGTATTTAAATACTAACCCTTAGTTGATAAGTTCTTTGTACTAACCAATGGACCAATGTTGTCAAATAAAATAAAATATATTATTATTTATGCTTGGATCTTTTTTACTAACCGATAGCATCGATTTTAGCACCAGTTTTTTTACACTTAAGTCATATTTGACCATGTTGTGGATTGGATCCTTTTCCTTGTTTAACTACGTCCAATTGTAACAATGGTTTTGGTATTTCCTTAAACCATTGGACAAGTCTCAAAAGTCTCGATATTCCCGAGACTGAAAGTATCAGTCTCGAGTCTCGAAAGTACCAAAAAATCGTCGAGACTCTCCAAAATTTCGAGACCGAGATTCCTGGGATAAAAGCCCTAGTAGATAGATCATCTTATATTTTTTGTGTTTTTATTTCAGCAATAAAAAAAGCCGTGGATTCCGTTTACGCAACATATTTACCAAAAAATTCACACGCATTTGTCTACCTCAGTCTTGAATTAGGTAAGCTTAGTTTTATTGATCATTGAAGTGTCTATTTGTAATGTCAAAATAAACAGCTTTTTACTAAATGCATATGAAAGTATATTTGTACGGCACAAATAACAAAAAAAATACTTTTTTTTTTTAATTTTGTCTCTATCTATCTGTCTGTCTGTTTGTCTGTTTGTTTGGACTAATCTTCGAAAATTCCAGATTCTCCATTTCTTCCCGTGGGTGACGTATAAGCTATCAGCTAATTGAATTAACTGACGTATCTAAGCACTCTGAAGTGGCAATGGGCTGGCCATGAAGGCGACGATAACCGATTTTTAATGATTTTATACGGAAGATCACGTCTAAACGAGTAGTGTTAATGATTCGGAAAAATATATGTTAAATTAGCGCATTTCCTTAATAACTTAATTTATGAATATAATAGATTACGGTTATATTACATAGTGAAATTGATTTGTAAAGTTATGTCTAATGCAGATAAAAACTGAGAATCACGCAAAATCTATCAAGCATATATTTCCCCATTTCCTCCCGTAGGTGTCGGTGACTAAGGGACTTTTTTAACATCATACTGCGATCGCCAACCCGCCTGCCAAGCGTGGCGATTATGGAAAACCCCTCCAATTGGGGGAGGCTTATGTCCAGCAGTCGTCTTTCGGATGAAATGATGATGATGAATCTTCGAAACGGCTGGACCGATTTTTATTGGTCTGGTTTGGTTCTTGTAGATAGCTTTATGTTATAAGCCAAGCGGGCAGCTAGTTCTCATCATATATTAGAAACAGCAATTGTTTTTTAAATAACCGACGAATAATTTCAACGTTTGTGGTACTACTATCATCTACTGACACGTGGTAACGGTTTGCGCGTCGATGTCCTCTAACACTATAAAGGTCGTAGCACACGTATCAAATCGGAAAGGGATCGTCACCGTATCAACTCGAGCCGTTCAGTATTATTTGTATGAAACTCCCTACTGCAACGCACACTAATCGGAATCGTAACGTAATCGCCTCGCCTCGGGACAAGCTCACAACCGCGGTGCGGTGCGTGGTCGACTTGCAGTTCCCGCGCTTACGGTTCTCCGTAGCCTAGTTTACGGCTCTCCGTACCCTAGCTTACGTCTCTTCGTCCACGCCCCTCCCGCGCACAGTGGATCGTCCGCATACAAGAGGTGTGACATAGAATCAATGACTAGCCTGTCAAGCAGATAGCGCCCTGGCACACGCGCCCGCCTGACGCGAGACCCCTGCCCCGCGACCTGGTAGCGGACGACTGCCCCATCGCACCGGATATGACGCCCAAGCAAGCGGCACCCAGGCTACACGCGGCTTGCTTGAGACAATCAATACGTCACAAATCACACGCATCTGTTACGTATTTGTATTCTAAGTTAATATAGGTATGAATACGTAACAAAAACAGACATTCACCTCTATACAGGCACATATATATGCACGTATAGTCGCAGCTGCGGTCGCGACTACACGTATTCACCGGGCGGCGTTACACTACAGTACTATGCCGCTCTCACACTCATATTCCGCCTATTACCCGGGTCATGGTTTGGCTAGCTCTGATAAGTGGGCCGGGTATAGGCTACATTGACCTGTAGAAGCGCCATAAAGTCGCCATCTCGTCGCTGGTCGTCCTCGCCGGGCCTCCCCCAGGTAACTGGGGGTCTCACCTGGCGGGGACAGACCGCCGAGATGTCGTGAAGAAGCGATACTGTGTAACAGTGTCGCGGCGCGACTACAGAAACAATCTCAGATACCCTATCACAGGGCCCGCGGCTGTCACGCGGGCCCAACATCCTCAGGCCGCACTAGGCCGCTATAAGGAGGGGCCCATATTAATGGGTCACCGCGAACCTTCCGCGGACAGGGGGCTACGCCCCGGTTCCGCCAGCCACGCCCCCTTGCGGGGGCGTAGCGACATCTGAACGAATGACTAGCCGTCAACCAGCGGTCGGCGAGCCGTAGCCGAGTCGACGTATCGGAGCTTCTGATCCGCTTCGGTTACGTGCTTACGTAAGGTTGACGACTGTTTGACGGCGACGCGAAAGGCGATACGGTTACGATCCCTTTCCGATTTGATAAATGTGCTACGACCTTAAACCTATAATATACCACTACCACTATACAGGATAAGTGTTTAACCAGTGCGCAATTTTTTTATGGTGGTTCAGTATCAGTAATAGAATACATTGCCATTATTTATTCAATACTTTTTTTTGGTCCTCTTGAAATCAGCAAAATATGGATACAATCTATTCGTTATAATATCAATGGGCGAGCACACAGCTGATAGGTACCTACTACTGCGTTCCGCTTCACTGACCGCACCGCCCAGCGCGTTGCGCGGCGAGTATCCATTATACCAGTTTCAAAATAAACATCTTTCGTTAACGATAACTTAATTTTTTTGTACTAATACATATCAAAATAAGAAATAGGTATATAATAAAACACGTTTAAAAATTTACTGATTAAAAACTTTTCCTGTATACCTTATAGTCAAAGTCAAAGTATTTATTTCAAATAGGCACATAAATGGCACTTTTGAACGTCAAAATTTACACGGAAATAAAATTGATTCTAGTTGCCCCTTCCAAAAGGTAGTTTCGCATGGAGAAGAATGGGCAAGAAACTCCACTGTTACTCTTTTAAACTGTTTTACAATAGTGTGTATACATCAATTATATCATTACATGTGAAGACGATGTACCTAGAATAAAATTACTATACCACAACAGGTAATAACAATAAAAAAAAAACATAAATGATGTTATAATATAATAGGCTCGCCCCCTATTATTTATTTATTAAAGAACATCAACAGCATGTACATTCAAGATTAGTTAATAAAAGTATTTAAATCCAATTTATAGGTGTACAAAAAATAAAAAAATTAAATACATTGGACAGAAGCTGCTTATAAACTAAAAGAAATAGTAAAAATAAAATTTAAACAAAGTTAACTAGTGGTGGTTAGTTTTAACTTCAATAAAATAAAATAAAGCAGAATGCAAGTTAATGAAGGGCATGAATATTACACACACATAACGTCGTTGCGACTTTAGACCTTTTATGTGTAAAATTCAACTTTATGAGAAAATCGATATTTTAAACACCAACATTTTATTAGGAAGCACATTGTATAGATCTTGAAATTGGTAAAGAAATGACGATTAAATCGTCGTATACACATGAGAGTTTTTGCATTTGATAGAGCTTCAAAATGTGAAAAAGGCTTGCGTAAAATGTGATTTTGCAAAAAGTGACACATCGTAAAGTCGCAACGACGATAATTCAAGTACCTACATAATTGTATTACAACCGAAATTATGTGACTAAATGATAAGGGTATTACATGGGACTTAAACATAGGTACACCTCTGCCCACCCCTTCGGGAAAACAATCATGTTATGTCAATTCCATGTTTTTCAGATCCAAGAAACGTAGATGTTAACGTGCATCCAACTAAACATGAGGTTCAGTTTCTGTACGAAGAGCAAATCATAGAGAAGATCAAATCTTGTATAGAGAGCAAACTGCTGAGTTGTAACTCTACCAGAGTTATGTATACGCAGGTACGTTCCTATAGGGAAACATGGGGTTCAATGTTTTTTTTTTTTTATGCGTTTTTGGGTTGAGTTTCTGCTTTATTGACCGAGGGTTATAATCCTGCTTCCTACCTAATATTATAAACGCGAAAGTTTGTGAGGATGGATGGATGTTTGTGACTCTTTCACGCAAAAACTACTGAACGGGTTTTGATGAAACGTTACAGTAATATAGCTTATACATCAGAATAAAGGCTACAATTTATAAAGATTTTCTGTGATTTGGCCATAATATAAGTATCAAATAAGTCGGAAAAAATTCTGCCCTCTGAGAGCTATCTAGACGTGCGCTGCCTGCATCTCAACTCATACTTCAAGTTACAACATTGACAGCGGTCATTGAAATCATAAAAAAAAACAAATCTTTTATTTTTTTCGCTTTAGATATCGATATCCATCGCGTCTGCGGAGTTTAGCTAGCCAATTTAAAATAACCCTGTATACAGGAAAACTTTTTAACCAGTGCGCAAATTTTGGCAAAATAAACTTAAACGAGTTTTATTAACCACCAAAAAATTAAGTTATCGTAACGAAAGATGTTTATTTTGATACTAGTTTATTGGATACACGCCGCGCGCCGACGGGTGCAGTGAAGCGGAATGCAATTGTAGGTACCTATCAGTTGTGTGCCCGCGCAATTTGCCGATGTAGGTATTTAAGCAGGTTATTAATCGCAATTTTTTATATTTTTTTTAATTAAAAAAAAAAGCATAGAACATAATAATGGATTTTTTTTCCATTACTGATACAGATCCAGCAAAAGAAATTGCGCACTGGTTAGAAATGTTTCCTGTATAGCTAAATATATATGGATCTACATCCATATATTTAGCTATTACTAAAACAAAAGTAATTTTAAACAACCATTTTAAGATTTAGCAAAACTACGATTTGTCTCAACCTCAACTTTCGTTTCTTAATAATGACGAATTATCCATCACTTCTCTAAATAATTTAACATATTCTCTGTCCCATTAGACTCTCTCAGCACTCTTTTGGCATAAGCCAATAACCATCGTCAATCCTGTTTGATTCTATGCTTATAAGTATGTTTTTACATTCCAGGCGCGTTTACCAGGCGCTACGATGGTTGAAGAAATCGTCAAAAAAACAACTGATGCCGCCAAAGCAAACCCTAGTTACATGGTCAGGGTCAACTCAGACGTACAGAAATTAGACAAATTCTTTCCCACAGTTACTAAACCTAACGAAACTGCAGTTAACGATACTGAAATGGATTCAGAAAAAGATAATAATGATGGAAATAACACTATAGTACCTAAAATAGTAATTAATACTGCCCAAGATGACGAAATTCTAGAAAATTCGTTAGTTGAAGAACCCAAAAATGAAAACAGAGAAAAATATAAAACTCACACAGCTTTAGACCAAGCAAACTTGAGTTATATAGATCCAAAGGAATCGTTTAAAACGAGAACATTTAAGTATGAGAGAATAGAAACTAAGTTGACTAGTGTAAAACAACTAAGATTGGATGTAGAAAATAAGTGTAATACGAATTTGAGGGAAATATTAGCGAATTTGATCTTTATCGCTTGTATAGACTCTCATAAGTCCCTAATACAACATTCTACAAAGTTGTATTTGTGTGATACTACTCGATTTGCGTAAGTACCAAGCATTTTTAAAGATGGCAAAATATCGTGATCCGTTGATCTTGACACTGGTGTGACCATAATATAGACAATACAGATTCAGCTTTCCAAACAAAAGTATGCGTTTCGGGAATCATCATCTATCTTCGGAAATACAAACGCGCGATGATGAGATCTAATAAAGAGTTTTTACAACAATGGAAGTACCCTATTTTTAACCGACTTTCCAAAAAGGAGAAGGTTCTCAATTCCGTTTTTTTTTTTAAAGTATTTTGGAAGTCGGTTGCAAAAAACGAAAATACGGAACCAAAGACACCGACTTCCAAAATTAAAGTTATTTTTAATATTTGTGTGTGTTTTTTTTTTAAGTCGGTTGTTTTTTGTATATTTTTTTTTTTTTGTATTACCATGATTACAAAATTATAGATTAACAAGTCTATGCAACACCAAAAAAGAATTTTCCTAAAATTTTGAGTGACAAATGACGATCTGCGACCAGAGTAGGTAACCCGCGAGAGACAAAAGTTTATAAAAACGCGCAATGAAAGCGGCACTCACTACTACAAAGCGCGGCAGTACAAAACCTAAAAGCATTGCTTTTGTCAGGGGGTTACTCTGTGGCACCCCATTCGTGCTAATTCGGAAACACGAAGATTATCGAAGCGCATACTTTTCTGGTTTACTTGTATGTGAACGCATGTTGACACTCACTTCACCAAATGTAGTTGTAGACAATCACATGATCAGATGTAAACACTCACATGATCAGATGTAAACACTCACATGATCAGATGTAAACACTCACGTCACCACATGTAGTTGTAGACACTCACATGATCAGATGTAAACACTCACATGATCAGATGTAAACACTCACGTAAGTGTTACCTCACTACATATTATAACAATCACGTGACCAGATCAGGATCACGTCACGTCAGACGTGGATCAAGTGGCCACAAAGTTTATTTCTTGCGTGTATTTGCAGATTAATGACTATAGACGGTTTTTATAAACAGAGGGTTTATTTCTGTTTCAGAGAAGAATTATTTTACGAGACAATGCTGTATGACTTCCATAACTTTGGTATAATTAAGTTGTCCAGCCCATTGCCTTTAGAAGAGCTGCTTGTGCTAGGACTTAGCTCACAGGAGAATGAGTGGGATCCGGAATTAGGTGCGTAATTTCACGATAACTCACACTTGATATGTGATAGAACTATAATTATCATTTAAAAACTTCTTATGAGATCGTATGCGTGCTGACGCTTGCAGAAGACGCACGCATAGCGAAGAAAATATGAGCTCTTTTAAATATTTCTTTCGAGTTTAAAAATAATTTATTCATTAAAATAAGAAATCGTTTATTCAAATTGGCTTATTCCACAAATCCTCCCTGAAAATCCCCCTTAGGAGGAAAAGTGGAATCTGAAAACAGTCTAGAATCCACCCCTGATAATCCCGCTAAGGGGGGAAAACTAGAATTGAACAAACAAAAAATAACTTATTCCAAGATCCCCTGAAAGTGATTTTTTTACATTAGAGTTCAGTTTTTTCCACTGAGGGAGATTCTCTCAGGGGGGATTAGTGGAATAAGCCATTCAAATTAGGCTGGCAATCATCACTCTTCAACCTTTTGACTGCCACGTAAAAAATGCAAAAACGTGCCCTCGACGCCAAGATACGAATTCAATCTTTGGAGATTTTGTCATCTTATGTTAATATAGATGAAATATAAAGAAAGAAGTTCAACTAATATAAATTAGGATAAGTCAAGGAACATAACTAGCAAAAGAAATTTAAAAAAAAAGTTGTTTTATGAGCTTTATTTACAGATTTACGTATAAAAGTCTTGTCATGTAGTCGTGACCGTGGCGTGCTGGGCACATTTTGGTTTTACATCTATACATGACAGTGGCGGTTAAAAGTCATCCAAAAAAAAAAAAAAATCTTACTTTAATTTTGGAAGTTGGTAGCAAAAAATTCAGAACCAAAGACACCGACTTCCAAAATTAAATTTAGAAGTTATAAGTCGGGTTGTTTTTTTTTAATATTTTACACTTATTATTGAAGCTAACTCAAGAACTGCCCAAGCAAAGTTATTATTTTTTTTTTTTATTATTAATCAAATATCTTTTTACAGACATTTGTTCAGGTTTAAACATACCACACAAACCATCGCGGGTTTAACAGCGGTATGGCAATTAAATTTATATAGGACCTCATGGATCCCATCATCAGAACTGGATTTTGATAAAAATGGGACCAATCTGCAAGTACAATATCCTTTCAAATAAAAAAAGAATTATCCAAATCGGTTTATAAACGACGGAGATAACAAATAAAAAATAAAAAATTACATCAGAATTAACAACCTACTCCTTTTTAACCGACTTCACAAAAAGGAGGAGGTTCTCAATTCGGTTGTTTTTTTTTTAATGTTTCTTATTTCAGAACTCCGTCGTTTAAGAAGGAAGGTAGGCACCGGAACTCCGTAATAAAACAATGTATCCTAGCCGTGTTTGGGCTTATTGGAATTGTCATGACATGCACTCTGGCTACAAATGATTCTTAACCGAATTCAAAAAAGGAGGAGGTTCTCGTTTGTGAAGTGTTGAATTCGTCTATCCATACTAATATTATAAATGTGAAAGTAACTCCGTCTGTCTGTCTGTCTGTATGTTACGTTTTCACGCCTAAACCGCTGAACCGATCGTCATGAAATTTGGCAGAGATATAGCCTGGGATATGGAGAAGGATATAGGCTACTTTTTTACGCGCTAACCACGGGCGGAGCCGCGGGCAAAAGCTAGTATATTATATAATTAAGTTCAGGCGCAACTTATTTGTTTAAGAACCGATTCTTATAATTCTTTCATTTGGTAGAGGAATCTTGCACGGTGGTCCCATATATATTTAATTAACTTTGCTTGGGTAGTTCAATAATACGTATTTACTCCACTCGGTTTATGTTTATGATGTTACGAGTATAATAACATCCTGTCATTGTTGTTTACATAGTAAGTTTTTACGAAATGGTGTAGGTTAGGTACCACAACTAAAAAGTGAACATCAAAACTACATAATATGACAGCCATAAAACGTCCGCACTTCATCAGTTCCTACTGTTTTTAGCTGGGAGTAACTGGCACCACAAACTCCCCAGCAAGTTGAGTGTTCTTTATGAATTTTTCAGGTGAAATGAGGGACATGGCCCAGCAGATGGCAGAGCTATTGATGAACAAGCGTAATATGTTATACGAATACTTCTCACTGGAAATCAATGGTAATGGGGAACTGTTGGCTTTACCGTTACTGTTAGGTATGTATCAAGTTATTATTTGTGGGTTCTACCGAAATCTTTTGCTTGTATTTGATATTGCATGAAATCTCCGTGACGCTTCTATCGTCTAACTTTCTAAACACACAATAATTATAATAAAAAAAAAAAACAAATAAAAAAAGATCACAAAGAAGAGTAAAAGATCAAAGAAAAAAAAAACGTTTATTTGCGGTAAACATGACGCAAAAAAAGAACACAACACAAAAAAAAATAAGTTTGGGGTAAATATGCGTCAAATCCACGCAAAACGGCCATCGCTCAGCATAATGCTGCGACCCTATGCGAGACAGAGCCCCAGCGCTGGTTTTCAGCGACAGCCGGCGACAATTTTTCCACTTCGTCATAGTTGCAAAGTATTATGTATTTATTATTTTCCACTACATTGTAGTTCTAAGTATATATTTGAGTGATATTTATTTTAGAAGTATGTACATATGTAAGTATATTCTCTTATTGTGTGTTTATAAGTATTTATATTAGTGTATAGCTATTTTGATTTTATGTATATTTTTTCTCTTCTACATCTCTATATCTACTTTCCTATCGCAGGTATGCTGGAAGAGATTTCATTAGAAATAATCATCACCTTTATACGTATTTTTCTGTTCCTTTCTTCTTGTCTGTTTATATGTGTGTACATAAATTGTTAAATAAGTAAATCTGGAGGAAAGAAAAAGTATACGTTATCCCTATAGTTCTCTCCACGACAGGTGTTATCCCCAACCATCTTCTCCGTAGCCTGAAACTAATAGATTTAGAAGAATCCGTTTATACCCGTTTTTAACCTACAGAAAGCTGCCATCTTGAACACCTGCAGATTAGTTAGGAAATTCATGCAGTTAGAGGAAGAAAACACACCCTCACCTTAAATACACACCACACGCTGCATTTATTTGGCTTTGGCCCGTAAATGTAGCTAAAGCTGAGAAAAAAAAAACACTCCCGAGAATAATAATAACAACCCCACCGCCGTGTCTCTACGTTGACGTCGTGGTGAGGCTTGCGTGCTCCGAACTCTAAGTCTGTGCCGGTAGAGTTTACTTTGCCGGAACAGGTCACACAGGATAAGCTGGTGAGGAGCCAGACCAAGAGAAATACAGAAACCCGCAGCGTAGCATGTGGCGAGCTGTTAGGCAGTTGCGAACCCACGGACCATATCTCCCGGGAGAAGTCTTGTTCCTCATCTTGGCTTGCCTTTATTGACCGGCCAGAGTGAACACTGACGAGGAACAGAGCTCCCACCTCATTTTTGCCTTTATTGGCCGGCTTGAGTGGAGATTCGCAAGAGCAAACGTGCTAAGAGGAAGGAAGCATTCCAGTAGGTGCTGGTAGGGATCTTGACCATCTTACGGGCTCTGGGATTGTTCTGATAGTCGTGGAATACCTCTCCAATCCTCAAGCACCTCAGGATATGTTGCCCCCTTTGTTGTTACGGCACTAAGTGCTAGCGACCGTTTCCGGGGGGCCATTAGTGAATGTGCAAGTCACCCCCTGCCATTTTATCCGTGTATAATAAAACATTGATTAGGCAGGGGCCATTGTCCTTCCATAGTTTTAGGTAACCAGTCCATTTTAACCACACAATCCAAAGTCCAATATTTTTATTTCCATATCCTGCAATACTCCTTTTTTTTTTTTTTTTTCTGACGCTGAGAAATGCATTACGCATGCCCGCTCGTCGGGGGCCGAGACGTGGTATGTGGGACTCCCTGCCAAAATGGCAGTATACCCACTAAAACTCAGCGGAGTTCCCTCATCGCCTTGATGGGAGGGTCATGGGAAACCGGCACAGCCTTTACGTCCACAGCCCTCCCAGCGCATGCCCGCCTAGCTGGCAGGCCCCGCATGCCCCTCCGCCTGCAATACTCCTACACCAACCGGGGGTTGTCCTTGGGTGCACTTGCAAATTGCATACAGGGATAATCGTCGGTTGGTGCCTCATTTCATTAAAAGCGTCTAACGGGCCTCTGCGAGTTGGCTCATCGGCCCCTCGTACGCCTTCCACAGGTCCGGGAACCCAGCGTCCCGAGATATGTCAAAGACTAAAAACAACCGACTTATAGTGAAAAATGGTGCTGATTCCCTTGTTCACAAACTAAACTAAATTTAAGTTCAGTGCATCTTTTTCTTTCTAGTTCATTAAGAAAAGGACAGAAGATAAATTTTAGTTTAGTCCTGTCAAATTAATCAGCCCTTGACGTAAATTGACGTAATTTTAGTAGGCAAGTTTTTAATCGCGTCTAAACTTGTATGGAGTAGTAACTGGCGCTGATTAATTTGACAGGACTAAACTAAAATTTATCTTATGTCCTTTTCTTAATGAAATAGAAAGAAAAAGATGCACTGAACTTAAATTTAGTTTAGTTTGTAAACAAGGGAATCGGCACCAAAATCTAATTTCGGAAGTCGGTGACAAAAAACTAAAATACAAGTAAACACAGATCCAAAGACAACGGGTTTTTTGGAAGTAAGATGTTTTTTTTTTTTAATTATAGTTTTTTCTTGTTACAGACGGCCACACACCATTCATGGGTGCTCTCCCAACCTACCTCGTACGCCTAGTTACTGAAGTGAACTGGGACAGCGAAAAGGATTGCTTCGACACCTTCAGCCGACAGACAGCCATATTCTACTCACAACCAAGCCCAGACACCACCCCAGAAATCGTGAAGGCAGAACAATGGAAGCAGGAACATGTTCTGTTCCCGGCTATAAGACGAAATTTTCTTCCGCCAACTAGTTTTGTTCATAATGGCGCTGTGTTGCAGATCGCCAGTCTAAATGATCTGTATAAAGTGTTTGAAAGATGTTAATTTGTTGTTGTTAAGAGAAATAAAATGGTTATGTTATTTATTTATTTTTTGTTTACCTATAACTAGCGTAGCGTAGGAAGGCCTCCCACAAGGTGGACTGATGACCTTGTGAAAGCCGCAGGAATCCGCTGGATGCGGGAAGCACGGAACCGGTCGAGGTGGCGGTGCTTGGGGGAGGCGTCTTTCGGCTGAAATGATGATGATGATGACCTATAACTTAAAATTATTGTAAACTGGCTGATCCAACAGACGTAGTCCTGTCCAAATTTCAATATGGTCTTGACTTCATATAAAAATTCTATAGAAAAAAAGACGAAAAAAGGCTCTGATTAGCTATTCACAATGGTGTCCTGGTGCTTACATTTATGTATGGAAGTGAATGTTAGGTGTGGCAAAATAAGCATGAAAGTAGAATAAATGCTGTGGAAATGCATTCCTTGCGAAGTATGTGTGGCGTGACTATGAACGATAGGCTGAAAAATGATGTGCTAAGGCAACGGTGTGGTTTAAAAGAAGATGTAGTGACAAGAATTGAAAAGAGTATGCTTACATGGTTTGGTCAAGTTGAAAGGATGAATGAAAGGCGACTAACAAAAGGTATTTACAAGGCAGATGTGAGTGGAAACGCCGGGAGAGGGGATGTCCTAGGAGAACATATAGTGACCTAATTGGTGATGTTCTTCAGAAAGGTCAGGTGCGTAACACTCCCAACTGGCGTGCGTATATGACCAGATGTATGAATGTAAACGAAGCAAAAGGAGTAGGTATGTAAGGAGCGTAGCAGGTGGCGTTCTATAGTTTCAGCCCCCCTCCCCCCCCGGAAAATAGCGCTAGATACGCCAATGATGTTCAACAATCAGCCAATATACACAATGATCCTTTTTAACCTTCCTCATGAATCACTTCGTCCATTGGTGAAAACGCGTTCAGACAGACAGACGCGGCGGGGGGGGGACTTTGTTTTATAATAATATGTAGTGATAGATAACCTGTCCGGTATATTCTAATATAATACACAAACAATATTAGTTAGTAAAAAAAAAAAATCCCTAACCTATAGAAATAGTTCCGACAAGCTCGATAGATGGCGTTGCCCTGTTTAAATGCGCGCTATGGTTTCGTTACCACGATTTAGTTAGGGTGCGGAGTTTACCGTCTTTACCTTCATTCAGACAAACAAACAGACAGAGTAGGAAACTAGCTCTGCCCGCGGATTTCATCCGTAACATATTTTTGAAAAGTTGTTGGTGTCTTCGGACTCGCGACTTTATTAAACCCTTATTATCCATAGCAAATTAAACAAAAATGTGATAATCGAACATGTGTCACTAAAACTCTGTTCATTATTAGACTAATCTAATAGTACCTATCTAATAAATGGTTCCTCTAGGCTACTGATTAGTGTGGATGACCTTGGCTTTAAATGAGCTAACGGTGACCTTAGTCGAATTATTGCTGGATTTATATTGCATGAAGCTGTGTTAACATTATCACTATTCATTCAGCTACTGATTTTTTCACAATTATAATGAACATAGCTAAAGTGCTCATTCTACTTGGCTGAATTTTGTCGTCTATGAATTTAATTCAGACAAGTGTCAATTACGATAAAAATTATGAATTTTTCATCTCCCCCTTGTATGACATCCCCTAGAATAATTGACACCAGTTTACAGATGAATTAATTTAAATGATTGAAATGAATTTTAACGGGATAAAAAGCCAAAAGAATGTGCTCCTAGTACATTTTGTTACGACTGATATCTTGCCTTTCTGTGATTCTAGCAATTGTTTGGATAAAATTGCTGTCTACACTACGCACAAATTGAAAAAAAAAAAAAAAAAAAAATTACCGCAAAGTGTGTGTCGGACCACGCACAATGAAGGGTTCCGTAGTTGGTATGAATTTATCCCAAGAACAAACTTAACATCGTAGTTGAAAAACATGTTCTTTCATAAGAAATGTATGGGAGAACATGTTTTTGACTGTAAATGTAACTTGGTCGACTATTACTCGGTAACTTGTGAAGCCTACTTAGTTGCGATTGTTTTTGTGGCGACATCGAATTACGACTCGATACCACATCACTAGTAGTGCCCACAACTGGCAACACAGTTCGCCGCCTTTTTTTTTTTTTGGGTGGGAATTATCAAATAACTTCTCCCGCTCTGGGTGGAGCGGGAGGGCGTGTCAGACTTTTACTGACCAAAACCCACCCGTGTTCCTTCAGTTGCCTGTGTGCCAGGGCCACGGTATCCCTTTCGGACAAACCCGCAACCCTGGCAGGCACTGGTCCTAGCGGACCCCGTCAGTGCGTGCTGACATCTCTTTGAGGCGCGCGTGGAACACAACGCGCCATCGACCCGGACCTGGTCCTTACCGGACGGCGAACTGCCCATAGCTCGCCGTCCGCAAGCCCGCGCCTACGGTGGCCGGGAATCGGCTACCGATTCCCGCCGCCCAGGGCGTCTCCTGCGGCGACTAGGAGCGTGAGGGCGCACAGACTGCCGCTCCCTCACGCGTTCCGCCTCCTCCTTCGCGAGCATTACTACTTCGCAGAAGGAGGTGACTGCTTCCCATGCACTCTCGCTCCGGATCATGGCCTGGACCAGGGCCGGACGCGAGAGATCGCCGCCGCCAATCGCCTCCGTGAGGACACGGCGGTGCTCTGCCCAAGCCGGGCAGACCTCCACCGTATGCTCCACCGTGTCCTCCGGGCGATCCTCACAGTGGTAACACCCGGGCGTTTCCTCCCGCCTAATCCGAAACAGGAACCTCCCGAAACACCCGTGTCCAGTGAGGACCTGTGTCAGGCGAAAGGTGAGGACGCCGTGGCGCCTCTCTAGCCACTCCTCAAAGAGGGGACTTATCGCCACAATTGTGGCGTGCCCAGCGCTGGGTTCTCGCGGCAGCGGAGTTACACCCCGGCGGCGTTTCACCTCCTCGCGCCACTCCCATAAGTGCGCGAGAATTTTTGCCTCCAGATCCCATGGCGGCAATCCGGCAAGGAGGCTCGCTGCCTCACCGGAGACCGTGCGGTATCCCCGTACCAATCTGATGGCCATGACCCTTTGGGACGCGTTCAACCGGCGGGCAGGTCGCCGCTTCAAGGAACGTGAGTTCGCCGCCTAATGGAGCCGCACGTAGGCAGACTTTAAATATTTATTGTCTATGTAAATGGTACACCACTGACTACCTATTGCTTCTCCTACTTTTAATCCATCCAAAGGTTGTCTGTAAAATATCGCTTTTAGCGATAAGACCGCCCATTGTGACACCCTATGTAACATTTCTACATTTATATCTGTAATTTTTAAAGTGTACATAGTAAAGAGTATTATATCTATCTACAGACAGACGGACATGGCGAAACTATAAGGGTTCCTTGTTGACTACGGAACCCTAAATATGATCAAAAAGGGATAAAAATAAAAGAGATATAACGAATTAATGTTATGTATTAAAAATATTCGTATTAGTTAAATTACAAGGCAAATAATACATTGCGCATTATAACTCAATTGATTACATTCTTAAATATATTTCACTATTATAAACACACTACATATATTCAAACACACAATATTAACTATTTGTAATCTATATAAGAGAAAAATATAGTGTAATTCATCCACTCTTACAAAGGTAGTGGTGCCGATTCCCTTGTTCACAAACTAAATTTCATTATGAAAAGGACAGAAGATAAATTTTAGTTTAGTCCTGTCAAATTAATCAGCGCTTGACGTAATTTTAGTCGGCAAGTTTTTAATCACGTCTAAACTTATATGGAGTAGTGACAGGCGCTGATTAATTTGACAGGACTAAACTAAAATTTATCTTCTGTCCTTTCAACACTGAACTTCAATTTTGTTTAGTTTGTGAATAAGGGAATCGGCACCAGTTTCATACTTATCTCGTCTCAAATCTACTTATGACTCGAAAATTTTATACAGACAGCTTACATGATTTTTATGTTTTTATCCGAGTGAGTGCTTGAAGTTTCATTCGTTTTTAATAAATATAAATAGATTCACTCATTTGTTAGTCACATGATATCAAGAAGGCAGAAATCTTCACAATAACAAATGCGTTTTTAAATGCATTATTCTAACGACTATTTACATTTTTGTAAAACAATGTAAAACAAGGATATAATGTGATTTCTTTAAGAAGAAGCGCTAAGATAGCCAGTGAAATAAAAAAATTCTTACGATTTTTGCAATTTGCAGCTCATTGTCTGGGCCTCAAGTCTGCTATTACAATAGTGTCAGAATGGTCTCTTCATTGTGAGTTTTTGACAGATTTGCCATACAAACACTGTCAAATACTCACAATGGCGAGACCATTCTGACACTATTGTAATAGCAGACTTGAGGCCCTGGGTGTATGTTGATTAAAGTATGATTCGCGACCGTAACATATACACATGTATTTTTACAGAATTTAATCATTAGAATTAGTAATACAACTCTCTAAGTTCGTAGAATCCTTTTGAATGACTATTTTATGAAATCATGGCTTTTAGGACATACAACGAGGGGCCTTACTCCCGACAGCATCGAGTTCTGAATCGATCGAATTGGATTCGAATTAAATGCCGATCCATACTCTTGAATCTGACACTAGCGCACGATCGTGCGGTGGTTCGAAGCGAAACTAACTTCGATCGAAAGATTCGTTAGGATCGAAAAGTTTGTACTCCGCACGCCATCTGACAGATAGATATCGAGTTGTTGGATCAAAAATAAACGTCAAATTACACGATATCAAAGAAGCTACTTTATTCAGATTGAGTGAGATAACTACCTAAAAGACATAGAGTACTTGACGATGACGTAATCCGCCGGGATACGCATAAAACGACACTAATATTACTCGAACCTATGTCGATCTTGGTTTACGATTCGAATTGGTTCGGGAGTAAGGTTTTAAATCGAGTCTGGATCGAAACGAATTCGAATCGGAAACAAAATCAAACTCGGGTTTTCGGGAGTAAGGCCCCTGATAGTGACCCGCAAATTGAAAAAAATCTTAAGAAATTTTTTATTTCGCGGTCTACCCTGACGCTTTCGCCTTACTTTTTTGGAAGTTCGATTTTTTATACTAAATTCTATATTATTCCGATATTCCTAGCCTTAGCTATTAAAAAAAATCCCAATGGCCTGACACGACCTAATACATAAAAAATGTAAGAGAATTTGTATGAAATGATCTGCTGGATAAGTTACTGCAATGTATCCGGTGTGAAACAAGCCATAGAGCTCACATACTTTCCTCAAACTTTTTTAGTGTAAATGATCAGTTTAGTTAGTAGTTGCGAGACAGTTGACACGGTTTTATAATATAACTAAATGCTCGTACAAAAAAATGGAAGTTATTAAAAGCTCTCTTTATGTTGAACAGAATGAATGAACATTAAATTAATGCCATTACATTCAAATATATCCATACTAACAGTATAAATGCGAATGTGACTCTGTCTGTCTGTCTGTTACGTTTTCACGCCTAAACCGCTGAACCGATCGTCATGGAATTTGGCAGAGATATAGCCTGGGATATGGAGGACATAGGCTACTTATTTTACGCGATAACCGACATCCACGCGGGCGGAGCCGGGGACAAAAGCTAGTATCAAAATAAATATAAAAGACAACAGTACACACAAACGGAAAACGTAATACTGAACGAAAACTTTCACAATATCACTAAACGATCAACAATGAATAGAAAACTTCTAAATATTGCTTCAATTATTGCTATAATCACCAGAGATTGGAATAGGTAAAGTTAATTTACCTAAACTTCCTTAATAAATAATTCGTGGTTTTTAAATTCCGGGATTTAAACGTCATTATAATTTGTTTGGGATTTTTTTAGAGGAGGTATAATCCACTTTATGTTACTTCCTTACTCGAAGTTAAGGTAAATGAACTCAACCTCGTGTCATGTTGGCCCGTTGGTTAAGGCCTCGCCTCTCATGCAGGAGGTTGTGGGTTCAAATCTGGGCAAGTACCAATGTGACTTTTTCAATTCATATGTACTTTCTGAGTTTATCTTGGACATTACTGACATCGGTGAAGGAAAAACATCGTGAGGAAACCTGGACTTATAGTTAATATAAGTCTGAAATCGCCAACCTGTCTTGAGCAAGCGCGGTGTCCAATGCTCGTGCCTTCTTTGTATGAGAAGAGGCCTTTGCCCAGCAGTGGGACAGTTATAGGCTGGTATTATTATTATTATAACTCAACCTATTCCGATATCTGATAATCACACAAGAGGATGATGCCCATCATTTTGGCTTAATCTCGAAGTAACTTTTGATGAAAGTGACCTGTTTCTTAGGATTAAGAAATATATGGTGCAAATAAAAACTTAGAGATGGGTGCCGATTCCCTTGTTTACAAGCTAAACTAAATTCAAGTTCAGTGCATCTTTTTCTTTCTATTTCAACTAGCTTCTGCCCGCGACTTCGTCCGCGTAAAATTTCAGCCCACAACCCATCCCGTCGCATCGCATCGCCCGTCCGCGCAATTACTTCGCTTTCGCTTAGTGTTTTTTTTTCGACTTTTTGTCGTTTTGCTCGGCTCCTCAGGGCCGTAGCGTGATGTTAAATAACCTATACACTTATTTTGTTGCGAAGTTTTTTTTTTAATCGTGATATCTCATAAGATGTTGATTGAAATCAAGTGATGTCAAGGACAATTTTGTTTACATTTAAATACTTATGATTAATAACATATTTATTTAGATAAGGATTAATATTATGATGATAAAATTCCTTCGCAAATAATACATTACATTTCGAACAAATTTGATTACCATAAAAAAGGTTATAATGAGTCAATCTTAAAAGATAGACATATGCTGTCACGGACTTTTTTTTAGAACTTTTAAAGAGGAACAATTCCATCATCTATGATATTTGCGTAACTTAAACCATTTACGCAGCGCACGCAACGAAAGCTCTCAAAAAAGAATATTTTTTCCCGTTTTTGCAACATTTTTCATTTATGCTCCGCTCCTATTGGTTGTAGCGTGATGTTATATAGCCTATAACCTTTCTCGATAAATGGACTATCCAACACAAAAATATTTTTTCAATTCGAACCAGTAGTTCCTGAGATTAGCGCGTTCAAACAAACAAACAAACTCTTCAGCTTTATAATATTAGTATAGAAGTATAGATAAGAAAAGGACAGAAGATAAATTTTAGTTTAGCCCTGTCAAATTAATCAGCGCCTGTCACAACTCCATAAAAATTTAGACATGATTAAAAACTTGCCTACTAAAATTACGTCAATTTACGTCAAGCGCTGATTAATTTGACAGGACTAAACTAAAATTTATCTTCTGTCGTTTTCTTAATGAAATAGAAAGAAAAAGATGCAATGAACTTAAATTTAGTTTAGTTTGTGAACAAGGGAATCGGAACCAATATTAGATTCACCCGCACCCTAAATTGCGTAACACTATCAATAACAATCTGAATGATTTTGAAGGATATTTGCTAAACCATTACTCCATATGTTCGAAAAATTTGTGTGGTAAACAACGTAAATAACGCAATTAATGTCAATATAAAACCCATTGTTACTGTAAGTTTGTAACGCAATTGCCCCGTTGGTTATGCGAAGAGTTTTAATTTTTTTTCTGTTAAGGTGCATCCCTATAGCGATTTTTTTTCTGTTAAGGTGCATCCCTTTAGCGATTTTCTTTCGCAAGCGTAAAATCGCAGAAAATAAAATTTAATTGAAATTATCAGGGGTCATTCAAACAATAATATAATAAAATAATAATATGTAATTTATAATATATATAAGGTGTATCTATTCATACACGAAATATTTTAAGAGGACCATCTATTAGGTGATAAAAAAGCCATAGCAGCGGCAAAAATGGCTGGATGGTGATTACGTCAGCAATATTGATTTATTTACTTTTACAGATTTTTCTGCATTGATTTTGTTTTGAACAAAGATGGCAACCCCATGTTCAGGGATTCCCCAAAATAATTGATATTGCTTACTCACTCTTACGAGGTGTTTTATGGTTAGAAAGAACCGAAGTAGGGAAATTACTCAATTATTCCTTATTTTTAGACTCATGAATAACAATAAATAAACCGGAACAGATTAAAAAAATTACCAATGTTAACGTAAACATAGGGGGGGGGGGTTATGAGCTTTGTTTACTTTTGCTGACAAGGGCCCAAAATTACTAAAACACTGCTTACGTAATACTTGAACTCCCCCCCTCCACTCAGTTTCATTACCTAAAGCAAAAATAAATAAATGCTGTATCTATGTACAAAATTCTTGTGAATGCTCTCAATTGTGACACTAAACTATTTCCATTTTTTTTTACATTGCGAAGAACAAGTGACTCTCGGCTTTGTTAAAGGCTCCTACAAACAGACGCGACACGCGACGCTACACAAAAATACCGCGTGTCGCGCGATGAGCGGTGCATTTGTGTCGCGTCGTGTGTCGCGCCTGTTTCTAGCAGATACACGTTAAGAAAATAGTGATCACAAGATATAATTATGTGTTAGTCATCATTGTAAGTGATGTAAGCATTGAGGTAGTCGCCGGGCGCGTCGTATGCAGTTAACTTGTTTGGCGGCGGCAAGATAAGCGGGGTTGACATTCCCGCTGTTTCTAACTCCTGGAACAAATAATGATTCAAACTCAAAGCATTTATTTCAATTAACCCAGTATCTATGGGGAGAAGAACTATGAGAATGAAACTATGAGATCAATTACCTTGCGTCGCTTCCGATTCTTCTTATTCCAGGGCGCGTAGGGTATCTTGAGGTGCACCGTCTGTATGTGAAGCTTGACGGCACTGCTTTGAGTAAAGCGACGGTTACAATGCTGGCATTGATACCGTTTCTCACCTGTGTGGACCTGTATAGAATAGAATAGAAATTTACTTTTCAAATATGGGTAACACATTATAGGTGTTTAGGGATTGCAATCCGGAAAACCGGATCCGGTAATCCGGCGGATCCAGCATCAATATACACTTACCGAATCCGGTACCAATATACCGGATCTGGTGACTGGGTCCGGTGATTGCATTTTTGGCAAAATAACCGCGCTGTTAGACCAAAAACTAAATAAAAGCCCATCATTAATTAA
Organism: Dryobota labecula; assembly: GCA_947523025.1. Classification (NCBI taxonomy): domain Eukaryota; kingdom Metazoa; phylum Arthropoda; class Insecta; order Lepidoptera; family Noctuidae; genus Dryobota; species Dryobota labecula. Next base: position 9,142,885 of record OX383305.1, on the reverse strand, counting down.
AGCTATAAGTTGAAGGGAGCTGTAAAATGTTGGAAGGACAGTCGCTAGTAATGTGGGACTGGGGCTGGCAATGTGGGATGAGGGTGGAAACGTGTGACTGGGACTGGAAATGTGGGACTGGGGCTGGAAATGTGGGACTGAGGCTGGCAATGTGTGACTGGGACTGGAAATGTGGGACTGGGGCTGGAAATGTGGGACTGGAGCTGGCAATGTGGGGCTGGGGCTGGAAATGTGGGACTAGGTCTGGAAATGGGAGATTAGAGTTGGCAATGTTGGACTGCGGCTGGCAAATTTGGGATTCGGGTTGGCAATGTTAGACTGTGGCTGTGGAAATAGTAGACTTACGACTAGATGTCTGTCTCTATTGCTGGGCATGTTGAACCGACGGTCGCAGTGTGGACATCCGTACGGCTTCTCATTCGTGTGTGTCCGCATGTGGACTATGAGGTTCGCGTATTGCTGGAAAGAACAAGAATAGCGTTTATGGAGAAGTTATGTCTCACCCTCTTGTCGTATGATGCCATGTGCTCTTGTAGCACTGACTGATTTTCCGTCGCGAATCAGAGTCTAAACGGACGGACACTATTTGAACTGCACGCTAGCTGCAAAATACCTGCGCAGTCAGTTGGCAGTTTCGATGCAGTTTATCAAATGTACAATCTGCAATTTTGTAGCTGATGTGCAGTCCCAATGTAATTGGTTCCAAATTTTTAGGAGTACAGCCAAGAGCATAAATACTGTACAGTTTCGAAAAAAAAAAAAAAAAATTGGGATATTAAAATAGAAACTTGAGATAAGAGCTCATTATAATAACGACTATACTATGTTCGTAACGCCATGCAATATCTAACAAAACTTTAGGAGAAAATCACCTTTGAATCTTGCTTATATAGGCACTATCGCGATCTCGGACATCGAACCACCGTAAGGACCGTAGGCCAGGACACGGGCCTTTGTATTTGTTATCAGCTGCGTTAAAGACAAGCAAAGTCCCCTAATAGAAATAAAGCCCAGTGCGTTGCAGTCTACAGTCATGAGCACGTATCTGTGCTTGAATATACAAAATACAAAAATTATTTATTGACATAAAACAAATATACAACAAAAGATAGAATTCGATAGAATTAAGGTCTCTGCACACAGTGGGCGCGGCGCGGCGGGACGGGACGCCGACGCGACGCTGAGTAGTTGTAATGTACTAGATATTACGGACGACGCCACACAGAGCGTCACGTCGCGTCGCGTCGAGCCGGACGGCTCTGTGTGGCGTCGTCCGTAATATCTAGTACATTACAACTGCTCAGCGTCGCGCCGGCGTCCCGTCCCGCCGCGCCGCGCCCGCTCTGTGCGCAGAGACCTTTAGAAGCGTAGATAAGCGTTACTATAGTTAAGCTTATCTACGCTTATCAACCAATAGCATCGCAGCATCAAAGGACAATGGCAGGTACATCCCATACATCATTTTAATTGAATTCTAAAAGCTTGTTACATTAATTAAAACTACCGTAAAATGTTCGTAATAAGTTTCTAGACATATAATAGAAAAGATTTTCAACCAAAAACTCCGTTGTTAATAAATATTGAGACTTTAGTATTTTTGGCGGGAATTTTGAATTTGGAACAATTTTTATGTAATCAGGTTTGTATTAAGATTTTTGACTGTCGTGTGAATTTTTGTTTGTTGTATTATGAAATAATATATGAAAAAATATGAAAAATATGAATAAGATATGAAAAAATAATGAAGATAATTCATTTTCTCATACGCAAGGAAGATAATCACAATCCAAAAGCACGCACGGGTCACACAGAAGAAGATTCGATCGAGAGTCCATAAAACAATCTGGGTCAAATAAAATTCGAAAACAATCGAATTTAAAATACACGAATCTCAAACACAATGACAACAACAGCGGCTCGAGAGCATGTCACTGTCAGTATACTCAGTGTTGCTAACGACTCAGTCTGATTCGCCATTTAAATCATTTTTACGGACAAATAAAATAAAATAAATGTTACATCTTTCAAACAACAAAGTATTAAAAACAAATAGGTATGTTGTTTATGTCAACTTATTTATTTAACACACCACCACCACCTAGTATGTATTTCTCAGACATATAACTGCGTTGTACAGGAAAAAAAAAGTGCTTGAACTGGCGCGAAAAGCATTCAGTTGGCAACATTGTTGTGATTACCCGTAATAGTTGTTTTAAAATTCATATTTACCGCAAAAAAACCAAAGAATGAAACTCTCAATATCTATTAACCACGGAGTTTTTTTTTAATATTTTTTCTATATTATGTTAAGGAATTAGTAATGAACATTTTACAATATCTTTTATCTATGTAACAAGCTTTTTTTGATCAAATAATTAGCCACCATTGTTCTTTTAGCTGAGATTGTTATCTGATTTTTTTAAACGAAAAAAAAGTCCGTAAAATACCAGCCGAAGTGGTCAGACATCTGTGATCATTGTAACAGAGCTTGATAAATGTATTTAAACAAACTTTTTTTTTTTTTAATAGTTGCAAAATGGGGCGGTAAACACATGTGGTCATCGTGTGCACGGGATTTTGTATTCAAGATGGTTAGATTTCCGTGACTGCGGTAGTACGTAGAGTAAATAGTGTATTATGATATACCCTAGTGGTGTGTCCACAGACGTCGCACATGTATCGCTTGAGGTATTCGGTATCGGGGTGCTCAGACTCGTAGTGCTTGCGGGCTTGCACGTCGTTTGATAGGAACTTGCCGCACTAGAACATAATTATAATAAAACTTAAATCATACAGGAGAATTAACGTCAATATTTTACTGTTTATATAACTCATACTAGCTTTTGCCCGCGGCTCCGCCCGCGTAGATGTCGATTATCTCGTAAAAAAGTAGCCTATGTCCGTCTCCATATCCCAGGCTATATCTCTGTCAAATTTCATGACGATCGGTTCAGCGGTTTAGGCGTGAAAAGGTAACATACAGACAGACAGACAGACAGACAGAGTTACTTTCACATTTATAATATTAGTATGGATTTTTTTAATCTTCTAGTAATAGTGTGTCAATCATCTTTTCCTAGTTAGTCTTCTTCTTCGCTTAGCTCTTGACAGAGCGGTCGTGGTCACAATGAGCTTTGTCCAATCGCAGGTGTCTCATGCTTTGTCCTCACGATCTCCCTCCATCTGGTTCTGTTAGATGACAGTCTGGTGCATTCACTAACAGGGCCTCCAACTGCGGATTTAATCTGATCGATCCACCTAATCGGTGACCTCCCGCGTGGCCTATTACCTTCTACTCTGCCTTGCACCACTAGACGCTCTAATGGAGTCATAATTCCGTCTCGAGACATGCCCAAAGAACTTCAGTATTCGAGACTGTACTAGTGCTGATAGACGCTGTTTGATGCCGAGTTCTTGGAGTATGGACACCTTTTCTAGTTAGTAACTGATTTTTAGGTGTGCTATGTGACTATTTAAACGAGGTAACTAATAACAAAACTGGCTATGCGCGTGTCGAACCACGCACAATGAAGGGTTCTGTAGTTGGGATGAATTTATCCCAAGAACAAACTTAACATTGTAGTTGAAAAACATGTTTCCCCATACATTCCAACTGCAAATGTAAGTTTGTACGTACAATATTGAGTGATTTACGATGTTTCTTCTTATAGATTGTCCTGTAATCAATAAGTTTTTTTTTTTTTTCTAAATTGTAGTCTCAGCAGTTTCGGAGACAAGGATTTTTTTTTGCATTTAAAATAAATAGTTTTATAGTTATAAAAAAAAAATAGAGACTTCCCCCATCTTCTATATTTTTTTTATAACTTTAAAACTATTTATTTTAAATACAAAAAAAAATCTCATTACAAGTCCTTTCATTTGGTATGTCACACGGAGAAATTAATATGTGTACCAAACAACTTGATCGGTCCAGTAGGCTGTGACAGATGGACGGACAGACAGACACACGAGTGATCCTATAAGGGTTCCGTTTTTACCTTTTGAGGTACGGAACCCTAAAATCGAATAAATCACAAAGAAAACCTTAATTAAATGATTGTAATAAGATTCGAAAACATACACGTTCAGGTGACGATCAGATTTCTCTTCAAACTGAGCTTGGAACAGGTATAAATATCAAGTGTCGAGCTGAAGCTACACTAGAGGTTAGGAAAGTTTCTAAGTTTGTATGTAGGTAGTCTCTGAAAGTAAAGATCCGATTTCAAAAAATCTTTTACTGACATTAAGAGCGGCCAACCCGTCATACTTTTTATACAAACGCTCGTACGTGATTTTGGCGTTAGAACACATCTTTCAATGAAAATGTTATACTAATTGGTATCATGTGCACTATACATGCGAAAAATTAAAAGGAGAAACAAATTCAGTATAAGCCTCCAAAAATCTGCTTTTTGCACACATTTTACCTGAACTTTGGCCGTTCATAATGTACCCATATATTGTAAAAATAAAAATAAATCTCCATAGAAACATCGCAAATGTAATGGAGATTCTAAATGACACCCTCTTAAGCTGCACTATTACCGATCATTGCCGATGTTTGATATTATTATAGAAGTATGTGGGACAGGGTGTAAAGTTCACTCATACTCTATAAAAAAGGAGGACTCTCCGACCAGACGGGTGTTGTGTCCGGTGGGCAACTGATCGACGGTTGATTTCAGGATGTTGTATATATGCTAGTCGCGCCGTAAACTCTGTTTTCGTGATGCAGGATTTGTGACGTCAGGTCTGTACATACCGCCACAGTATAGTTGACATCCACGTGGACGATGCCGCGGGCAGAAACAAGTGTTTAAAAAAGTTTAATAGTTACCACTTCACAAGTGCTAGAGGTGGTGAGTCCGTTGTTGACGATCTCGGAGCATGCGCCGCGCCGCGGTCGCCCGCGCGCGCGAGGCTCGTCAGTCTTATTACGGCGAGATGGCTTTATCGAACTGTAGGTAAACAAAGTTCAGATATTATACATATTGAACATAACCATACATCTGCACAAGAACCTTTCATTTGATTCATCAAATCTCGATAAAAGACGTAAAGATATTGCGGCACACAACTCATATCTCTTAATATATTAAACTAAGCCTATTTACACCATTTATAACTCACAAACGGCTTGACCGATTTTGTAGAATTTGTCTCCGCCCCGAATAGCAGAATAACGATTAAAACATACAAAAATTAACAAAACAAAAAAAAAATTTACAGAACGGCTTTTTTGATGATACCTCGAGAACGGTTTTTTTTTTGTCCTCTTTTTATCTACAATCGGCTGTTTAGCCATAATTAGATGTGATCTGGGGTGGGTTTTTTTTTTTTGATTGCCTTTCCAGTGAATAGCACTATCTACATGTGGGAACACTTCAGTTTCTTTGGTCGAGTTCCACTATATGCCATCTCTTAAGGCGTTTTATGTGGCCTTTGTTTTGAAACAGATCTTTAGCTAATGTATTGCTGTGGTTGCTCAGTCTTTCCTTGTACTTTTTGCTATAATGGTTTACTTCTTCTCTTATGATCGGCATGGCCAAGTATTCATGTATTTCCGAATTTTTTACAAACCAGTGTGCGCTGGAGATCGTTCTTAGTGCAACGTTTTGGAATCTCTGAAGTATCTCTAGGTTGGAGTTGCTAGCAGATCCCAAGAGTTCTACTCCATAAGTCCAAATTGGTTTAATGATGGCCTTGTAGACAAGCAATTTATTGCTGAGAGATAGTTGTGATTTTCGACCTAACAACCATGAATAGTTCCTAAATTGCATATTTGCTTCAGTTCTCTTGGCTTTAATGTGATTTGCCCATGTCAATCGTCTGTCCAGATGCAATCCTAGGTACTTCACCGTAGTGCTGGTTGGCAGGATTCCTCGTTCCATGCAAACAGATGCGCAATCCCCCTTCCTGAGTGAGAATGTGACATGCGTGGACTTTGTTACGCTGGGTTTGATTCTCCATTTTATAAGCCACACGTCGATCTTATTCAACTGTGTCTGCAGCTTAGTGGATGCCTTTACAGGGTCGGTATCGCTTGCGAGACACGCAGTATTATCTGCATAGGTCGCTGTTACTACATCAGCAGTCTCAGGCAGGTCTGCCGTATATATGGAGTAAAGTACAGGGCCTAACACTGATCCTTGTGGTACTGAAGCTTTCGAGAACGGAATGGGGTTTTTTTTTTAATGGCGCCTCGCTCTTCAACCTAGGAGGTCTACTGCTTAACCGGACTTTCCTACGGGTGTCTCAATAAATCAAGGCCTCCAGCCAGAGCATAACACTTAAAAACTAAGCGACTACGCTAAGGGCACCCTCCTGCGGGAGTACGGACCTCGGCTTAGGGCGTCGCTGGGTGAGGACAGCAAGGGACGGGCTGGATCGGATTATGACGGATTGGGGAATGGGGGAACTAGAAATCTCATGCGGACGAAGTCGCGGGTTAACAAGCTAGTTTATAATAAGTTGAACCACAAATTGAATATTTACCCCATGTTGTGGTACGAATGTAAAAATACTCTAACCGTTAGAGTATTTTTACATTAGTATTATTATGTAATATGTTATATAGAGTCTAACGGAATGGTTAAAATCACAAACGTACGATGAAATTAAACTTATATTAACCAGAATATGCTAATGAAGAACCTGTACCCAATCATAACATACATCAGTTAATAAATCATAAACACACACACACACACACACACCTGCTCACACCCACATACACACCCTTGCTCACACCCACACCCCGCACATCCATCCCCCGACACACACTTACATACACCCTAACAACATACCTGAACATGCTACAACAATTTTGTAACATCCTAGAACCTAAACTTTTTCTTCCCATGGGAAGTTGCGAGGTAACCCATCATAAGTATCCTTATAACTTGCTGGGGCTGCCTCAATTTTGTGCTTTAAAACAATTGTATATCTATATATATAAAAATCAATTGCTGTTCGTTTGTCTCGCTAAAACTCGAGAACGGCTGGGCCAATTTAGCTGATTTTGGTTTTGAAATGTTTGTCGTAGTCCAGGGAAGGTCTAAAGTTCTAAACGGTGAGAAAATATGGAAAAATTGCGAGGAATATAGTAAAAACACTTATAAATTGTTCTACCTACTTTCCTGTCAACCATTTGACGTTCATCAATGTTACTTTATGGCGTTTGACATAACGTGTCAGTCATCATTTGGTAGGTCTGAGAATAGGTTTTTATCTATTTTTTTGTAAAGGTTTTATGTGGGTAGGGTAGGGTAGGGTAGGTAGGTAGGGTAGGGTAGGGTAGGTAAGGTAGGTAGGGTAGGGTAGGGTAGGGTAGGTAGGTAGGTAGGTAGGGTAGGGTAGGTAGGTAGGGTAGGTAGGTAGGTAGGGTAGGGTAGGGTAGGGTAGGGTAGGGTAGGGTAGGGTAGAGTAGGGTAGGGTAGGTAGGTAGGGTAGAGATTAGGGTAGGGTAAGTAAGTAGGGTAGGGTAGGTAGGTAGGTAGGTAGGTAGGTAGGTAGGTAGGTAGGTAGGTAGGGTAGGGTAGTGTAGTTTATACTATATTTCCTTTGCGCGTAGACAAACTACCACATTCAAATAGCTTTTGACAGAACGAAGTTTGTCGGGTCATCTAGTAAAATAATAAAAACTTTTTATTTATTTATTTTATAAAGCCATCATAAAAGAATGACTCGCGAATCATGATGCTAATGAAAAATCCCTGATGGAAAAGCGGTAGGAATCGTGTTATATGGTCCTATCCCTAAAACTGTGGGATAGTTCGTCAAAGAAAAAGCCTTTGAAGCAATTCTTGCCTAACCGAGTTGTAACAGCATGGAATAAGCTCCCAGAAAATGTTGTGACGGTTCCCACACTAAACTGCTTCAAGAACCTATTGGACAGATTAAATATCTCCAATAAATAAAATAAGATTAAATAGCTATTTGAAACACACGCATCAGCTAATTAGCTGCTAGTGTGCCTTACAAATAATAATAATAATACGAGTAACCCCACCGCCGTATCTCTAAAACCCGCAGGGCAGCATGTGGCGAGCAGTTGGGCAGTTGCGACCCCACGAACCCTATCTCCCGGGAGAAGTCATGTGCCTCATCTCTGGCTTGCCTTTATTGGCCGGCTGGTGTGAACACTGACGAGGAACTGAGCTCCCACCTCATTCTTGCCTTTATTGGCCGGCTTGAGTGGAGATTCGCAAGAGCAAACGTGCTCGGAGAAAGGAAGTATTCTAGTAAGCAACCTACAAGCACTTGCTTGTAGGGATCTTGACCATCTTCCGGGCTCTGGGATTGTTCTGAGAGCCGTGGAATACCACTCCACTCCTCGAGCACCTCAGGATATGTTGCCCCCTTGTCGCTACGTCACTATGTGCTAGCGACCGTTTTCGGGGGCCCATTATTGAGTGTGCAAGTCACCCCCTGCCATTTTATCCGTGTATAATAAAACATTGATCAGGCAGGGGCCAGTCCTTCCATAGTTTTAGGTAACCAGTCCATTTTAACCACCCAATCCCATAGTCCAATATCTTTGGTTCCATATCCTGCAATAGTCCTACACCAACCGGGGGTTATCCTTGGGTGCACTTGCATAGTGCGTACAGGAATAATCGTCGGTTGGTGCCTCATTTAATTAAAAAGCGTCTAACGGGCCTTTGCGAGTTGGCTTCGGCCCCTCGTACGCCTTCCAAAGGTCCGGGACCCCAGGGTCCCGAGATATGTACTAAACATAAATAATAATAATGGTGCTTTCGATACTGGTATGGTGTACTTACAGGTTAGTAGTAGCATGTTTGTAGGAGCTGCCGAGATGCGTGGTGAAGGCTGCGAAGGACATGAACTGTATCTCACAGTCGGCGCAGTAGTGAGGGTCGGCCGTGTTCAACACCATCTTATTGCTTTGTTCTATCTCCTGCAAAATAACAGAAAAAGTTTTTTCTCTTAGTCAAGATTTTAGGAACACAAATAAGGCACGATTTGTAAGTGTTTTATGATAATGTTTCATTTGCACAATGACAGAAGTTGCAATAAAATATCAAGCCGCCTCTGTGGTCTAGTGGTAAAAGCACTTCTCTCAGACCCATAGGTCCCGGGTTAGATTCCCAGCAGGGGCAAAATTTTCAGCTCGGTTTGGTTGGTGGTAGGGCTTGTTTTAAGTCCGCCTGGCTAGCTACCACCATCTTATCTAAGTCTGTCGAACAACAATGTTAACAGCATTGTTGTGTTTCGGCAGTTAGAAGTAAGATTGCCAGTTCATCTGTGGTTGAGGATTCCGGGCGAAGCTCGCTTCCATCTTCGACCTTATCATTACTTACCATCAGGTGAGATTAAGGCCAAGAGCTCCCCCGTTGTGAAAAAAAAAAAACACTAAAACATTTTTGTTTCTTTTTGATACTAACATAACGATTATTCTATTTTAACTTTTGACAATCGAATACTGCAAATACTCTGCGTAATTAGAACTTTGATTCGATAACTGGACAAAAAACAACAAAAAAATTGTTATTGATAATATAGTGTAGTGTGTGTCTGTGTGTAGTTTAGTGAGGGTGTGTTTGTAGTGTAGTGTGTGTGTGTGTAGTATGTGCAAGTATAATTAAATGCACAAAACAAGGACAACCTTACCTCTTCACTATGTGCAATTTGTTTGTGACAATATAGCCCCGAATCGCTCACAAAACTGTGTCCGCAAATAGTGCACAGACACATGGACGGATGCTTTATTCTTATGTGAGTTAGACGCGTTGATGCCTTCCTGCAAAGATAAACATTCTTCCATGAAATATTCTTTCTCCATCTTTTTAAAAGACTACAAAAAAAGTAGGAGTTTATGGATTCGATGAGGGGGGAAAATTGAAAAACAACAAAGTCAAGGACATCAACGGTAAAAACAAACAAAAAAAAAAATTGTTGTCTGTAAAGTCGGTTTACGGATGATAGTTTAACGTGACAAACGTAATAACAAAACATTGATCATTGAGCGTAACGGGACAATAAGCGTAACGGGACAATGAGCGCAACGGGACAATGAGTCATCCTTTTTCGTGCATGCAGCCGGCGTTCATCGATTTATTAGACGTCGTCACGTCAAAAAAAAAAACGGGGCAGTCTTTGAGGACTGCCGATAGAAGTGAAAACTAAGTAACTTGAAAGCGTTCGGTGACGATGACGCGAGTTCCATGATTTTTTTTCACCCAAAAAGTACACATACACAGTAAACATAGCTCATGGAAAGCGTTCGGTGACGATGACGCGAGTTCTATGATTTTTGTTCACCCAAAAAGTACACATACACAGTAAACATATAGCTCATCGAAAGCGTTCGGTGACGATGACGCGAGTTCCATGATTTTTGTTCACCCAAAAAGTACACATATATACTTACACAGTATACATTTAGCTCATGGAAAGCGTTCGGTGAGGATGACGCGAGTTCCATGATTTTTGTTCACCCAAAAAGTGTTCAACGCGCCTAAAGAAATTTTCACTTCAAAAAGTTTAGTGTTGTGATATACTTAAGTTATATTAAACTTTGTAGCGGCTTTTTAGAAATAACGTAAAAATATTTTTATTTCTCGTATTCGGTACCAGTGGTTAACACGTTAGCCAGCCAGAAAAGTGGTAGTGGGGTTGACAGCCCCGAATGGGAATGCATAAGAAGCACATTTTTTTTTTTAAATTCTACTATCAGTTTGCTCTTGACTTTAGTCTAGGTCTGGATGACAGAGACAAAGTCTACGATGGAGTGAGCTTACCCAGAAGAAGCCTGTTCACTCTCACTTTGAATAGATTAGGGTTCTATGCGTTCGGAAACACAGACAAGGGCCATTTTCGTGTAAACTGCTGCGATTGGTTGTTGATAAATCATTCAACCAATCACAGCAGTTTATACGCGCTTGACAATTTGTGAGAAGGCTTCTGTCGAAATAGTTTTCTTCGAAGGTGTGTGTTGTCGAAGTATGTTCTGTCGGACTAATGTTTTTCGAATATATGTTCTGTCGAAGCAATGAGTAGTCGAACTATTGTTTTTCGAAATTAAGACCGTGTCGAAATAATTAACTGTCGAAATTCAGAATGACACTCGAGAAACTGGCCCTAAGTATCACTCGTGGAGACGATTTCATTTCAATACCTATACAATTTTAAAGGGTATTGATTTACCGTTAGCGTATACTAAGCAGCAAAATTCTCGAACAGCTTTAGATACTTAATAATTAACTAAATCACACCTAAAATAGAGTTGAAAATAGCATGCACGAGATAACTCTTGATGACGTGTGTTCGCTCATGCTATTTTCAACTCTATTTCAATTTAGATTAAGTTCACTATGAAACGTACTGAGTTAATAAAATAATGTGTAGTATAACTTACATGAATTCCCTCTTGCAATGAGGACACTCGTATGTCACATTTTTATGCCATCTATAATGCATATGAGCTTGACCTCTGAAAACAAAAACTGATGTTTTTAGAATATCAATTTTTTTTTAAGGCAGTAATTAATTAACAATATTTTTTTTTATTCTGTTTTAATTAGGAACTTTTATAACCGCAATGCGTATGACAGTCCCATCATACCCTATACATATAATAATAGCATATATGTTGATATTGCATTATATTTGGGCCATGAACCCGAACAGACTCTTCGCATCATCACAATTTGGTTGAGAAAGAATTCTATGAAATGTACCTAAGTCAAGTCGGTTCAACTTCAAGGCCCCAAACACAATTTCTATCAGACTCATATCAAACACAGTCCATCAATAAGTGACGTAGGTCTTCCACAACTCCACACAATTAGGCGAGTTAGTTTTTCTCATCATGAACGCAAACTTATTACATGGAATGTGTCCAGATCTGAGTCTAGGAGCTGTAACAACTGACAGTATTGCCGACTGCCGGCAGTATAACGATTGGTTCAGTGATTTAGGAGTAAAAAGGAAACAGAGTTACTTTCGCATTTTATTATTAGTATGGATTCTAAATTCTAGTACCGTGTGGTGCCGGACGTAAAGAATAGCACTACTCCATTTTCTCCCGTGGGTGTCGTAAAAGGCGACTAAGGGACTTACTAGAGAATGGGCAGCAGCGTTCTCTATGCATTTTTAACACTATACTGCGATCGCCAACCCGCCTGCCAAGCGTGCCCCTTAATTGAGGGAGGCTTATGTCCAGCAGTGGACGTCTTTCGGCTGAAATGATGATGGATTCTAAACTGCACAACGGATTTTGATGCGGTTTCACATCATTAGAGAGTTTATTCTAGAAGGTTTATGAGTATCAATTAATTAGCCTATAGGTAATGTTCCCACTTCTGGGACACAGGCGTCTTCTCTGTGAGAGGGAGTGGGCCATAATCCACCACGCGTGCCCCGTGCGGGTTGGCGATTGTCACATGTCTTCGAATTATTGGTTCTAGGACACCCCGGTTTCTTCACAATATTTTCCTTCACCGTTTTGAGAGTAGTGGTGAGCGGGAGTTAGTGGTTTATGAGTATAATACATTCATATTAAACATACATATCACACTAATATTATAAAGGCGAAAGTTTGTGAGTGTATGTTTGTCTCTTCTTCACGCTCAAACGGCTGGACCAGTTTTGATAAAATGTTGTACGGAGATAGCTGAGACCTTGGATTAACATATAGGCTCGACAATTATGCGGGTGACACCGCGGGGCGCACCTAGTCTATACATATATACATATAAATAAAATTTTAAGGTCTGTTTTTAATGTCAACATATCAGCTGTTTACTAAATGCATATGAAGTATATATACGGTATTTATAACAAAACAAAAAAACTAATTTATTAAATTTTTTGCCTCTTTTTCTGTTAGTTTGTTTTGGCTAATCTCGATTTTGATGGGACCTGCACTGGCAGATGGCTGATGGTATAAGGAGCATCATACGATTTTATTTTTAGAAAAAGCAACGCGAGCGAAGCCGCGGGCTATAGCTAGTAATAAATCAATCTCGATGTTATGCAAACCGTGCGAAGCATGGGGTTGCTAGTAATAAAATAAAATTGAAAATAATTACCTATTACAGCACACGTAACTGCATAACTGACAGGAGTATTTGAACAAGTGCGTGATGTTCATATGTTTGTAGAGTTTCCTCTGATCTTTGAAGTGGATCTTGCAGATGTCACACTGTAAAGGACCGGATTGTGCCTGAAAATAATAATTCAAAAAAATATTTATAAAAACATTTAATTAAAAAACATTGACTACCTATAGTTTGACCGATACCGCTGTATGATTATTATAGCTGTATGCATTTCTAAAGCGCGAAACCGTGCTTCAGAAATGCGTGGCTCACGGGGGGCGGGACGTCGTGAGCGTTGACGAATGAGCGGCCTGTACTGCCGTCTCGTGAGCCGCGCACATACATGGCGCGGTACAGCGATATCGGTCAAACATTGTAATCCAATCCAGCCCGTCCCTTGCTGTCCTCCCCCAGCGATGCCCTAAGCCGAGGTCTTAGCGTGTAGTCACTTAGTTTATAAGTTTTTTGCCCTGGCTTGAGGCCTTAAGTGTGATTAGCACGCCCTGGGTATTCTACCCTACTACTTGACTTTTTTGTATTTTTACCACAGCAAGACTAGAGCTTTCTCTTAATCAAAAACATTATATGCCATGAACGCATAGCTTGTGTAAAATTGAAACTAATAACGCGTATACTCACAGGATCATGTTTCTTCATATGCTTATTATACGTCAGCATACCCCTGAACCCTCGGTAGCACAAATCACACTGATATCTCGCTTCCTGATAGTTCCGTGACTGCTGTCTTTCCTGAACTAACCGGTACTGTTCTTCATGGCCAATAGGAGAGTAGATAAGGAAGTCATCGGGTAACTTCCTATTCTTTTTAACAGGTTTTATTGTGACCACTCCTTTGACACGCTTGCCTCCTCGTGTCTGCAGCCATTTAGGTCTGGATTCGTACCAGTTTGCGTTCTTTTTGCTACCGTTTTGTAAATGAGTCCAGATGTAGTGCTGTTTTGCTGATGATCTGAAATTATATTACTTAATTTGTGGGATTTTTGGAGGTTGTAAAGGATGATGGGCAGATTGGCAGAACCCTTCAATAGCGCTGACATGTATATCATTGGATAGGTATTTTTAATTTAAACAATATTTGTTATGGCAGTGTTCTTGAATTGTTTTTCCGTTCGGGGTTGCCGCCCGAGAGGTTACCTATCTCGTAGTCGTACGCGTCTTGCCCCTCGCGCTGATACCAAAAATATAACGCTGACCTTGATGATACCGCCATTAGCGACAAAAAGGCAATTCGCACGACGATCGCTTTTAAATAGGACGCGGCGTTACGTTGCCAGTCTCCACGAAAAGCCCTTTTATTATAACGGGATAATATACAGCCTAAGGGCTGAAACTGCGTGAAGCGGACGTCCGCGCGGTTCCATACAAAAGTGCTCCGTCGCGGAGACCCGCGCAGGCGTCCGTTGCGGGGGTACGCGCGGGGCCAGGTAGCGCCAGCTTACTGGCTGTCGTTTATTTTCTGCTAGTCGACGTTTTGCTAAGTTCTCCATCGACACGACTGTACATGCGCACCGTTAAAATTAAACTACGGGTAGTTAATTGCCCACGGAGGCCATCTGGGTGCCCATACGCGTAAACACGCGACAGTTACCCGTCGCGGGCGCCCGCTTCACGCAGTTTCAGCCCTAATGGAATAAATATACTGCTTAGGTCCATTATAAATATTTATGTATTTTTTTTAAATCGGATTAGTGTTTTCGGAGACTACCTCCTACATCCAAACTTACAAACTTTACCTCTTTTCTTAAAGGGAGATCTCCAAATCATGTATGTAAATGCACTTTGTAATTGAAATAAACATTTTTATTTTATTATATCGATGGTCATACGTTGACAACTCGTAACCCACATTTTTTCGCAAAATGAGATATGTACATAATTTTCTTTTTTTAATTAAGCGCCAAATGTTCCCATTGATAACTGTGAACACAAAAAATGTGGGTTACGAGTTGTCAACGTATGACCAACGATATACTAGCTTTTGCCCGCGGCTCCGCCCGCGTGAATGTAGGTTATCGCGTAGAAATGTAGCCTTTGTCCTTCTCCATGTCCCAGGTTCTCTCTGCCAAATGTCATGACGATCGGTTCAGCACTTTAGGCGTGAAAACGTGACAGACAGACAGTTACTTTCACATTTATATATATATACAGGGTGTTTGGCAGAACGTTGAACATACGAAAATGGTGGATAGGTGGGGTCATCTGCTACTTACTCAGGCCTAATTTATTTGGCCCTGGCCCCCTGGATATTAAAAAAAAAAATTTTTTGCTTTCTTCTAGTTTCACCACTTTCTTAACTTTAAAGTGTAATTTGTATTAAAAATGGGTAAAACAGGCAATATTTTTATTTATTACATCTTTCTGTAAGTTTGAGGAGTCATAACTTTTTTTCTAGCTAACATCTGAATAAAGCAATAATTTTATAAGAATCTGCCAATATTAAAGATAAAAAAATAAACTAAAATATTGCCTGTTTTACCCATTTTTAATAAAAAAATACACTTTAAAGTTAAGAAAGTGGTGAAACTAAAAGAAAGCAAACAAATTTTTTTTTTATATTCAGGGGGCCAGGGCCAAATAAATTAGGGCTGAGTAAGTAGCAGATGACCCCACCTATCCACCATTTTCGTATGTTCAACGTTCTGCCAAACACCCTGTATATATATTTTTTTCATTTTCAACAACACTAGGTGGCACATAAATTAATGCCTTAATAAAATCGCGCTGTTGAGTTTTCCACGTTCGGCTCAGCGCCGATAGTACAAAATCCAACAGCGCTTTTATTTAAGTGTTAGGCAACACATGTTAGTAAAAACGGGCATTCGATTTTATAGTAAAGATTTGAATTTAAACTATTTACTTACCGATCAAAACTGACTTCAGTACATTTTCTACACAAGTACTTAAACAGATGTTTATCTGTCATGTGTGTCTTCAGTAAAAACTCAGTTTTATAGTAGTACTGGCAGAGGCCACAGTGGTAGTTGCCACTCACATGCTGAAACAATTGGAAAATATTTATTTTTATTTTTTATTATATATATGGTATCTCGCATGTCAATCTAGGTGGTTGTTGTCTCCATAAGTGGACTTTCCTGTGGTGTCTCAATAAATCAAGGCCTCCAGCCAGGGCTAAAAACGTATAAACTAAGCAACTACATGCTATGGCTGTGGGATACGGACCTCGGTTTAAGGCGTCGCTAGGGGGAGGACAGCAAGGGACAGGCTAGATCGGATTATTATTTTGTATGTATTTATATATTAATATTTATTCTTGTAATTTATAATTATGTATTTTCAAGCTTTATTTTTTATGTCGCACCAGCCATGTTTTGTCTCTGCATCACCCTAAGGTTGACTGGCAGAAAATGCTGCAGGCATTAAGTCTGCCTATGTATAGTATCTTTTCAAAATTGTGCATAAAGCTTCAATAAAGAAATAAATAAAATATTTTGATATTATCAGGGGCATATAGGAAAAATTCCTAGTGTGGGGCAAAATATAAAAAATAAACTGTAATGGTTCGCAATCTGAAGATTGCGATGCGCAAGACTAATGAAATATTATGGTGAAATAAATTATAAAAAAAAAAAAAATAAGAGTGGACTACAGCGCACTTCCTCTCACAGAGATCTGGAAATGAATAGGCTGATTATGTTATGAGGGGGCAAATTATTTAAGATTATAGGAAAACCCATGTCTTCAAAACATCAAAAAAGGTCAAGGTAGAATATTGGTCTCACCTTATCATGCATCCGTAAATGTATCTTCATTCGTTCTGCATTGTTATAAGCCTTATTGCATATCTCACAATGGTATTTGCCCTGAGTGAACATTTTGTACACCTCAATCGCTGCTTTAGCCTCTTTCACAGAAATTGGGATCAATGTGGCATATTCTTCGTCCATATCCGTCCCATCTACAGCTGTATTCTCAACATTAAGTGACAATGACAGTTCGGGGAATTTATCAATATCCTGATCACTATCAAAGTTTTCATTATCCAAAAATGAATCTGGTATTTCATTGTCTTCTGTTGTAGCGCATACAAAGCTACCAGACTCATCTTTGGAAACATCATACTCAACCGGTACTACCTCATGTTCTATTTCATCAGTGTCTGTTTTGATTTTTTCTTCAGTGAATTCCAATTCACTGGGATTGGTTATTTTATCAAACGTGAAATCAGAAGTGAGCGTACTGCAGTGAAATACAGATATATTATGTTTGGAGGAGTTACACCAGTCAATGCGATTCTGTCTTTTCCACTGGAACGTTACTTTTTCATAATGAGTTTTATCTAAACTCATGAATGATAGGGGCGGCATGATAGCAAGAAGGTTTCGGTTTAAGTCTTCAAGATTTGTTTGGTTAATCTGTAAAGTGGAAATAGTCATCCTTATTTACTAGATACCATTATTATGTCACATATTTTAGAATCAGCAGCTAAGCAAGGAGGTCTGGATCTGAGCCCTGTTGAAGGCAATAGGCTCGCCTTCTATTACATGGGAGTTAATTATAACTGGCAAAATGTGGGTGTAGAAGTATAGGTACACCTCTACGTAACCTTTCGGGGATTACAGACGTAATGTTATGTTATGTTTATAATTTAGAATATTTTTTAACTGTTGTCAAGTAATTTACCTCTTTGTTTCTGCTTAAAATTTCTTTCAAAGCGTAATGAGCTCGATGGCATCTATCGCGAAATTTTTTAAAATTTCGCACGACAGCTGCACACTGAAAACATAAATAATCCGGCATGCCATCCCCGTGGGAAGTCTGTAAATATCAAAAGGATAGATAAATATTAGAACCAGCGGGATATTAAACCTTAATGTTTTAAAAATTTCACGGTAAAACGAATATAAACAATGCATACCTGAATACCAGAAATCAAATGGAATTCATGTCGTAATTTACCACTATTCATGCTAAATAATTTAACATCCGTGCTGAAACACACCATACACGCTTTAAGATTATACATTTTGTTAATATTTATCTCATTTTCTCATAAAAAACTAATTTTCTTAATAATTACGGCTCCAAGCATTTTTGTTTGATTGAGTTGACATTTGACAAAGAAACTAGCTAGCAAAGTGACATCTGACAGCAGTGACAGGCAAGATTGACGTTTTCCACAGGGCTACCAGTAGAGTTAACTTACGGTGCGTTCCGAGTTGCGATAATATCGATTCGAGCGAATTAGCGTGAGCGCGATAACGATTTCCCGTGAATCGTCATAGATGACGTCATGACATTCGCCATCTTGCGATAACGCCGACCATGCCTTTTACTAGCGCTGTCAAAACTGACAGTCGTGCTGTTTTGTTTTGAGTCGCATCATTATCATAACGTGGCATTTTCAAAAAAGTTCTTCTGGCTACATGCTACCTAACCTAAGAAGAAATTTTTAGCGTATACACAGAGAAATACTCTAATATCGATTTGACATTGAGTTTTGACAGCCCTCTGCCCTCTGCTCTGCGTATGTCATAATCGTAATATTATTACGATTATGACATACGATCTCACATGTGTTCCGATTTAGATATTATCTAAATCGGAACACATGTGAGATGATGTGAGCGCTATGAGCGATTATAGCCAATCGGAAGGCGGCCTTACAATACGTTAAACCGCAGCTTAGGTCCCAGAAATTATAGTAAATCACATTATATTGTTTAAATGTAATTGCACAAAAAAAAAAAAAAACTGTTTTGGTAGATTTTTTTTACTGTATGTAAAAGGCGGAACAAAAAAAATGGTCTTGATCTCGTATTACTACTACTACACCGGAGATCCAGAAATGGTTAGGATCTATAGATGGCATTCTGAACGAAATGTACACTATTATCGGTGAAGGGAAAATGAACGCGGACCAGAAGCTTCTCCACTCTTTGCCGGAAGGTCTCAAGTGGGACTTTTAAGATGGTCATCTTATATCAATCGTTGAAGCAGAAAACGATCCCGGCCCATACCATAACCCAGCGCCTACAGGTTCACCAGAACATTGTAAACTCTCTCCAGCAGTTCAAAGAAGTCTTAGAAACAAAGCTGAATCGCTCAGAAAATACTTTCTATGCTAGCATGGTGAAGAAAGGTTCCGATAACTTCGTCCGTCCTGCAAAGTTTTATTAATTGGACATCATACCATGTGAGAGATTTCAGGATAGTCACCAGGTGCTTCAGCTTTGCCGAGAAACTAGTCCACTCCACTCCTGCAAGGAATGCAGCAGCAAATCTTCTCCCACTCAATGTGCGAGGTGCAAATGTTTCAAAAGGCAAATATTTGACCATCCGACTGGTGATGTATGTTGCCCGGCGCGCAAATATGCAGATCAACTGCATTAACTCAATGGACTATGAAGACGCTTAAAAGCGTCACCGAATAATTTAATTAGTAAGAACATAAACAGGTATCTTATCCTCTATTTATATTCCCCTTACTTTGTAACTTCCATAACAAATCGGTTAATTTGTGATCTAGATAGTGTTTCTGTGTGTGAATTTGAAATTTGTTATGTTGATGACTGTACAGCTTTTGACATAAAGAGTAGAAAAAAAAAAAAAAAACTAAATTGTTGCCATGTTTAAGCATTTTACGTCAAAAATGTGACAGTTACGTAGAAAGTGGCGCCCTCATTTAATTTCTACTTTTTATGTCGCACTGTAAACACCTAGCTGCCTTCTGGTGAACGGTTTCGAAGTGTTGTTACAGAATTTTGACTTTGCAAGCACAACCAACATTCTGTTAGGACGATAATCACAATATTATCGTCCTAACAGAATTTTGGTTACCAAAACAGACAGTCAACTAACCATCTCTTGACGGTAATTATACAAAACAGACAGAAACATAAACGGTAGTTTATATCAAAATGCTATGAGGGACCCACATCACAGCGCTGATCTTCAGTGGTCACTTGAACACGTCGTACGGAATCCAAGTCTGGTTTAGAGATTTTTGCAGATTAGACAAAAATCTTCTAAACAAATACATACAATTAAAGTGTCTGTTTGTAATATCAAAATAACAGCTTCTTACTAAATGTATATGAAAGTATATACGGTAGGTACATATAACAAAAAAACAGTTTTAATTATTTTTTGTCTGTCTGTCGGTCCCTCTGTCTGTCTGTTTATCCGGCCAATCTCCGAAACGGCTGGACTGATTTTGATGACACTCACTAGCAGATAGCTGATGTTGTAAGGAGTAACTTGGTCTACTTTTATTTTTGAAAAAGCGACGCGGGCGAAGCCGCGGGCACCAGCAAGTCTATTGTAAGATTATATCTGGACTGAGTTTCATTTAAAAAATCCGGCCGCCATTCTGTCCCTATAACTTTACAAAATTAATAATTCATAACGTCAAATACGGGTTTTATAACACAGAAACTCCTTTTTGGAAGTCGGTTACGACTACGCGGTCGTAGTCTAATGCGAGCTACGCCGTAGCCTTTGGCCGTAGCGAAGTGCAATGCCATGCCGTAGTAGAACGCTACGTCGTAGCAGTGCGATCTACTAGGCCAGCCGTAGCGAGATGCAACAGAAGTCGCAAATCAAAATCAAAATCAAAATATTTTATTTCACATAAACCTACATGGGCACTTATGAAACGTCAGAAGTTAGGTGCACGGTTCCAATTAGCCGTTTCCTATTGAGAAGAGCCGGCAAGAAACTCCACGGTTACTCTTTTAAAAATAATTTTTAGATATAAAAATCTCGCGCTGCTCCGCTCCTGCGCTAGCTTTTAATGAATTCCTTATGTATTTTTATTCTTACTAATAGAGTATGGATTTAGGGTGTATATCTTAGCCAATAAGATACTTACTAAACATCAAAAGCGCCTGCGCAGACATACCTACGACCAATTCTTACCACTTTTTCACTGATATCGGGATGAATGAAACGCGCTATCGTATACATAATTACAGAGTAGCAATGAGGTTATAAATCTCATTAAATAGTCCAGGGATTAATCCAATTGATACATGTCTGTTAAAACAATAAAATAAACAGATACTTCTAAAAAAAAAAATTTTCAAGCAAAATAAATAGTGTGCCACGAAATAACAACTCTTGATACTAATAATTCACTAAACAAAAAACGTAGAGAATTTTGACGGCAGGTTGGCGCAGTGGTTAAGCGATTGACTGCTGCGTTGCGTGTCGCGGGTTCTACTCACGCACGGAAATAATATTTGTATGACCTACAAGTAGTTGTTCTGGGTCTGGGTGTTTGTGCATGTGAGTTTAAATGTTAGATATGTGTGGGGGCGTGTGTCGGGAAACTTCAATAAGTCCTTTTTGTCTTTTCCGGGTAACCACTGAAAATCAGCGCTGTGCTGTGGGTCCCTCATAGCACAGCATTATGCTGAGTGGAAGCCTTCTTGTCACAGTCATGACGTGCAGCTGCCGACTATTTTGTTTTGTGCTCGTGATTGGAATGTAGATCTATTTCGTTTTATTTTTTATTTTTCTGTATACCACCTACTCAAGTTAATTATCTTTTTGTATGCACGTGTTTCTGTGACAAATAAACCTATTTCTCTTTCTTTCTTTTTCTTTCTTTCTTTTCAGGTTACGAAATATAATTGAAAGTTCACAAGTTTCACATAGAATTATAAAAATAGATTTCTTATTAATTAGGTTTAATGTATCAGTGTCCGTTCCCACCGAAGTTAGGTAATGAAAGGCGATGACAATAGTCGGATAAGCGGGAAGTGGGAAGCGCGGTATCGTAATACGATCGGTCACTTTGCCGGTACGATGTGCTGAGCTTGCAGGTTGGCCTCGTAACATGTTTGTAAACGCAGCCGGGTATATTCACGTAGAAAGCTGGTAACCGGCACCGAATAATCAGATAAGAACTTATCGGCGCTAATCGGCGACGGTTCGCGCTGATTTGGCAAAAAGCATGAAAACTGTATGCGCCAACTAGCGTTGACAACCAGCGCTTGTCGCTTGTCTTGCTGAGAAGCGCTGGCATATCGGCGCCGGTTACCAGCGTTCTATATGAATACACCCAGCCATAACACAGGAGAAATTCCTATAGTGTGGGGCAACATAAAAAAAAAAACTTTTTTTTTCTTAATTTGTTTGTTCAATGAACGTCTTGTAGGATAAGTGGTTTCAATTAATGTGATAACCTCTATATATCTACTTAACTTACCTATACGTAATTTGTCTGGAGGATCCCTTAAGACAGGGGCAGGTCAAAGTCACAGTCAAAGAGAGGGCAGGAGACAACCACCCCATTTTGTTTTGGACTTAAGAGCGCATACATCGGTCCACTAGCGCAACTCCTTTAAAAAAATATTATCTCGTGACTATTAGATACGATCTAGAGGAATGTGGCCGTTGTTCTTTAGAATGAATTTTGTTGCTTCGTATCTCAATATGAAACTTTATAAATGTACTAGCTTTTGCCCGCGGTTCCGCCCGCGTAATTGTCGGTTATCGCGTAAAAAAGTAGCCTATGTCCTTCTCCATATCGATGGGCTTGTTCTAAGTCCGCCTGGCTAGCTACCACCATCTTATCTAAGTCTGTCGCCAAAACAACAATGTTAACAGCATTTGTTGTGTTTCGGCAGTTAGAGGTAAGATAACCAGTTCCTCTGTGGTTGAGGATTCCGGGTGAAGCTCGCTTCCATCTTCGGCCTTATCATCACTTACCATCAGGTGAGATGAAGGCCAAGAGCTACCCCGTAGTATGTAAAAAAAAAGCACCTGTCTGGCCGGAGGATCCTCCCTTTTCTATAAAGTATGAGTGAACTTTACACCCTGTTCCTCATACCCCTATAATAGTATACTTTTAATCCTGTTTGTACATTCCCGTGGGATATTATCCGACACGCATGCTAGCGAAGCTGTGGACATTAGTCTCCCATAAAGAAATAGGAGGTAATAGGTAAATAGTATGTCGACTTATATGCGGAAAAGTTTTAGAATTAAGAGAACGTAGGATGTATGAGCGAGCGAATAAATAGAGTAGGTATTTTAGCGTGTTTTTGTGGATTATATGTAGGCCTATGCGAAAACAATACTCTAAATAGAGTATATCATTACTATATATGCAACGTTTATAAATAAGGGGGAGAATCTGCATAGTGCACATTACTGTGAATCAAGGAATTTCATTGAAACAGCATCTTTGAACTCAATTGTTATTTATTTGTCATAATAACTCGCATGATTGGCAAATTCTTTTGTTCATAAAATACATCGATGACTTAATTACACCTTGTACATAAATCTTAATATTCAGACGCAGTAAACAAGACGTAAACAAAACAGCGGGCTTACTATAAAACATCTTGGAATTCAGAATCGAATAAAATCAAGTTTGATTCAAATTGACACAAATAAAAATAAAAAAAACAATTCGAAATTCGAAGATTTTTGGGAGCGAGCCTTCAGTACTTTACATAACAATCGTTGTAGAAGATGTTACAGAATATCGGTTACAATATTACAACTTCAGTAAGAAAAAAGTCTATCACAACTTGGCATCTCTCTTGAAAGGTAGGCTCAAATACATAGCCTAGAGTCTATAGGGAGGAGAAAACTTGCAATCCGGCTCGAAGGACCAAAAAGATGTTAGGGTTTTGCTGTCGTTGACGGATACCCCGGTAGTTGCTGTAGGGAGTTAAGTTACACCAAACCTCTGTTAAGTTCAATAGTTTATTTGTGGAAACAGTTATCTGATGTTATTATTGATCGACCTGCACATTAGCGCGTGACGGAGCTTTAGTTGCGAACTTGCGACTGAATTGAGTGATTATTAATTACGCATAAACGACTTAACGTAGTTTTGTTGTATGAGCGTTATTGGCTCGTACACCGGCTTTATTCCCCAAACCAAGTGAGTATTTGTCTTTTAACCCACAGGGTCTTTTGACCCTCTTAAACCGGCGTTAGTCTTTGGTTTTATAAAGAGAGTACATATACGACCCGGCAGTGCTTGGGTCGACATTTATTATTACATCGGTAAAGTTCGATTCACTTGCTGTTACAGACCCTTGTTGTAGTACACTGACTTCGCCTTGGGAGATAACTTTAATGCAGCTTCCTGAAAAGTTAAGTTAAAAGTCGTAAAGATTCCCGTAGGACTGTGGGTTTTCGTGGCTGAATCATGAATAGAATATAATATTTTAGTCAATAAAAATGTCATTACTGTCTACACAGTCTGTTTTTACACTACAGTCTGTTTTTTGGTATGTTATTTTTTTTTTTGTAATTCAAATGATTTAAAATGTATATTTATTCGGTATCAATAGAATTTCTGTTTAACCTCTCGTATGTCGTAATTAGAGACACAATTAAAAACCCATTGTGTCTCGCGTAGATCTACGTTCCGGATATAAATGAAGGGTTAACTTTGGAATTGAATATTATTTTCATGCCCATGAGACGGTAGAATATGGAGGACTACTTTTTTAAGAAAACATCTTTGTACCAATTACCCATGTTTACAATAATATTTTTTTTATTTTTATTTGATTTGATCGGAATATAATTTAATATGTACACCATAATGTATTACGGAAATAAATTTAGTAATTTTCATAGGGTGGGTCGGTCTCATCGCTCAAAGCGATCAAGGAAGAAGGAGACATACCTACAATAAATATTACGAATCATCATTATTAATGTGCTTACAATTTTTCCAATTAATATGACAGCTCGACAATCGAGATTTACTTAAATATAAATAAGTATGCTGTCCTTGGCAAAAAATAATAAAAGTGTACCATCGGCAAGGGCACGAGCATAGCTATTCTCCACCATTCGACAGGATGTCGAATCGCAAATGCCTCATGCGAATGGCAATCGACTATTTGATTTAAACTGACAATTTTTTTTTTGGATTAGTGTACAGCCTTTACAGCACCCTAATTGAGTAACCCACTTTCAATCACAATCCGAGAGTTTTAAAGGATATTGCTAATCCATTCCTTCATAGGTTTGAACAATTCGTCTGCTCAAGAACGCAAATGGCGCAATGAACATGGCTGAATTGTCAAAATGTAACCCATTGCGATCAATTATCAATTTATGTGTGTAATACAACATAGATGGGTAATTGCGTAAATTACCCATCTATGTACTCTTTTAATAACACTAATCTACTCAGTCTGTCTATTGATTAATATTCGATTCGGGCAAGGAAGCGTATCGAACGGTTGTGAATGGCTATGCTGATCGAAAAAAGCGAAATCTGAAATAACTAGAGTTGATAGAAGTTTGTATAAAGGAAAAGTAAAACGGTGGTTGATGTGAATTTTGTTAGTTTTATTTTGTGCGTGTCCCAAATAAAATATTTTTCTTCCTTTCTTTCTATGTCTCCAATTTAGTTTGCTATCCCAAAAAAACTTTTAAAATGACAAAAGCATTATTCTACGATACGGAACCCTCTGTGCATGACTACAGATCGCACTTTTTTTTTGTCGGAATTTCTAAAACAATTAACAGATCATTTAAATTTTACCTTTAGATTCGGCTCAAGAGAATTGATGTTCATAGCGGCTTTCTGTTCGAAGAAGGCACAGCCCAGTGGCGTCGCGAAGATCACACAAAGACACACCAGTGATATTTGGAAGGGAATTACAGCCAACGGGTAGTGGCAGAACAGCTTTCGCTGAACCGCCAAGTTCGTTATAATTGGCACCACAGCTAAAACATAACGTAATTTAATGCGTTATAAAGTCCTCCGTAAAGGCCAAGGCCCCTGGTTGATAAGGATGTGCCAAGGTAGCCCGCGAAATTCATACTTTAGTTTTTTGCAATTTTTCAGGTCAGTGTTAGGTTGTATGTTGACTTCACCGTTTTGAGAGCAGTGTTAATGAAATGGTTTACACAAAGTAAAGCTCCTGCCTGGGTTCGAACCTACAATCTATAACTCGTAATTCGGGGCCGTTACCACTGGGCCACTACTGCTCTAACCTAATCAGAGTATTATTTTAAGCTGCAGCTTAAAATAATACTCTGATTGAACGTGAACGTTTTAAAGAGATCATAATCAGTACACTCTCATAGCAAGCATCTGACGCTGTATAATTATGGCCGGTGACGTTACCCACGAAGGTAGAACAGTAGGTAATTTAAAACTATGAGACTGGCTGTAATTGAAACCCACGAAAGGTACGGGACTCGATGGCACAAGTTCTATTTGATATTCAGCAGCCACGGTTGCAACTTTCTCTTCCTCAGCATTTTTTACAGTATTTTCGTTGTAGCTTGGTGCGGGTGACACATATCAGTATATTTTGCTTGACTGGGTCAGTGACATTATGCAGTTCAATTGTATCGATAAAGATTCTCACAGCTAAAATCTCGTTATCTTTATTATTATTATTATTATTATGTAATTTATACAATACAAAACATTAAAACAAAATACATTCAAAGCACAACAGAGATTTAGAAAGAAAAAAAATGAATATATTTGTGGTAACATTTATGCCACGTGACGCCGTGCATCGGCGGCCATTTTGCGTCAGTACGAGTACTAGCGCCTTATATGCGACACGTATCGCCATTTGCCATTCCGTTGTTTATTTTCTTTTGTGTTAAATTTGTTATTGTTTGTTAAGTTTGTTCTTTTACTTGGTTGTGGTAATTAACATGCCTAAGCGAACAAAAAAAACTTTTTGAGAGTCAGGCAAGGGACTTTGTCGTTCGTCTCCGAGACTACTTTGAAAGAAAACAATAAAAATGTAAAAATACAGTAAATTTATTTTTCTATAAATAATATCGAATATCCATCATAGTAATACATCCCCATCGGCCATCACTAAACATACACTGTGGCGTTACGATATACAATAAAATTTTATTTTTAGACAATAACATTTTGGCAGGGTAAACTTATTTATTTGACTACAGTTATTACTGATTCCGTATTTTACAACAATGATATTTAGGGTGAAGCTAAAATATTCAGTCATGATTGTAAATCGCAGTGACGTTCATGAGTGAAAAGGAATGATTCGTCTAATGTCACCCGCACCAAGCTACAAACCCTGCGTTCCGAGTTGCGATAATATCGATATTCGCGTGCTAAAACCCGTACCGAATTAGCGTGAGCGCGATAACGATGTCCCGTGAAACGTCATAGATGACGTCATGACATTCGCCATCTTGTGATAACGCCGACCATGCCTTTTACTAATATCGCCGTGAGCGCTGTCAAAAATGACAGTGTGCTGTTTTGTTTTGAGTCGCATCTCATCGTATCGTGGCATTTTCAAAATTGTTCTTCTGGCTACAGTAGCTACCTAACCTAAGAAGAACAAATTTTTGGTGTATACACAGAGAAATACTCTAATATCGTTTTGACATTGCGTGAGCACCGTGAGCGCGTTCACGAGCGTTCCGAGTTGTTGACAGCCCTCGGCTGTCATAATCGTAATATCTAAATCGGAACGCATGTGAGACGATGTGAGCGCTGTGAGCGCTGTGAGCGATTATAGCCAATTCGGAAAGCGGCCAAAGAAAATACTGTAATTCATCGTCACTCAGCCGAAAAACGTCCACGGCTGCACAAAAGCCTCCTTCATGCACATAGGTTCCTTCGCATGTAGTGGATTTCCGCGACAATCACCGGCTGTCGGTTGACGTCACGAAGTAAATATAAGTCCACTTTGTGGGGGCTTACCCACACTGCGTCTTCCAGTACCCAGTAGCTACTATATAATTTTTCGCCCCATCAGCCAACTAGGTACCCAGTGGCTACTCTAGAACCTTTCGCCCCATAGGCCATCTAGGTACCCAGTGGCTACTCTAGAACCTTTCGCCCCATCGGCCATCTATAATGTCCATCCTTTAAATGCACAAATAATTATAATACGTACTCATGCCGGGCATAGCCATGGCGAGACGAGATATGCACACGAGTAAGATTCCTGTGCGCGCTGCTTTCTTGGAGTCGCCAACTCTCTTCCCCTCGGGGGTGAATACAGGCGTTCCGTTTATTAACTCACTGCAAGAAAGATCAGACACAGCTACATTTGGAAAAGGCATAGGTACTTAATATCGAAAACAAACTACCTATCAGATAAAATAATCCTATAATTTACAGAACCCTTATGGTACTGCCATAAGGGTTCTGTAAATTAACTGTTTATCAAATTGACACACTACGTCAATTTGCCGTGTTATAGTTATTTCATACAATTAAATCTACGAACAAACAACTGGTCCTTTCACTGTTATTTTACCTCTGATTTTGTATTGCAGTCAAAATCACAGAATGAAATAAAATCAGTCAAATTCTCATTGCTATAAGGTTGCTATAGTTTGGTCACTTCCGCTGTTCCGCGCCTTAGGAATGCGCGGTGAGGCGGGGGGCGGCGAGGTGGAAGCCGGCGTTGACGAATGAGCGGCGAGACGCCGTAAGCGTTGAAGAATGAGCGGCCTGCCTGCCCTCCCGTCTCGCCGCGCATAATACCTAAGGCGCGGAACAGCGGTAGTGGTCAAACTATAGTTGGTAACTAACTAACATTTGCTACATAATTATAGCAAATGACATTAGAAGAACAACGCGGTCATACAGACAGACACGAAAAGCTTTAAGTATGTATGTATAGATATAGATATATTTATCCATATCATCATCATAATTTCAGACGAAAGACGTCCACTGCTGGACAGAGGCCTCCTCCAAGTACTGCCATTACGATCGGTTCTATGCTTCCCGCATCCAGTGAATTCCTGCGGCCTTCACAAGGTCATCGGTCCACCTAGTGAGAGGCCTTCCAACGCTGCATTTTACGGTAGTTACGCGGTCACCACCACTCCAGAACCTATTTCTCCTTATATGAAGTAATATATACACATCAGTAGTTTACCTGCTTCTCATCATAGGGATATTAATGAAATTTGCGCTGCCTACGGCTACGAAGGGTACCAGCCGCGAGAAAATTGGGTTCATGCCCTAGAAATCAGTATAGGTAAGTAAACAATTTTAAAAAGATACCAAAATACCTGACCGATACAGTTTAATTAAAGTGCTAAAATGATCTTTTGGCACCCGAATGATATTGACATTACATTATATTAGGTTGGGGAAAAAGTCTTTTCGCATTATAGTATGTATGAACTTGTAATAAAATATCTTTGGGTATACTATTTGTATCTGGCTGGTTTTGGTATCATTGAAAGTTTAAATTTTAAAGAACATAATTCCAAATTCAAATTAGGAAAATGTGTGATTTTCATTTGTTTTTCGTACTGTCAAGATGAGTGAATCTAATGAAGAAATTCCATACATTTTAAAATTTTACTACAAAAAAGGTAAAAAGGCAACGCAAGCCGCGAAAAAAAATTGCGATGTTTATGGACCTAGTGCAGTGTCTGTGAGAGTAGCACAAATTTGGTTTAAGCGTTTTCAATCCGGAAATTTTGATGTCAAAGATGCACGTCGCTCTGGTCGCCCTATTACGGATAAAATGGATGCCATTTTTGAAAAAGTGGAGCAAGATCAGTAGTAACGACGTAGCTGAAGAACTGGGAATTGACCACAAAATAGTTTTGGCACATTTGAAAAAACTGGGTACACTGAAAGAAACCTAATGAACCGAGTACTCATTTGTGATTCTTTATTACGACGTAATGAAACCGAACAATTTTTGAAGAAGTTGATAACTGGTTAACCCGGGTTAACTCGCAACAAGGTGATGCTGTGTGTGTGGTGGGATCGGAAGGGCATTATTCATTATGAGCTGTTACCACCAGGCAGGACCATCGATTCTGAACTATACTGCGAACAACTGATGAGATTAAAGCAAGAACTTAAAAGAAAGCGGCCGGAATTAATCAACAGACGGGGTGTGGTTTTTCATCATGAAAACGCTAGACCTCACACACCTTTACCCACTCAGCAAAAATTAAGAGAGTTTGGCTGGGAGGTGTTAATGCATCCGCCGTATAGTCCTGACCTTGCACCTTCAGATTTCTACCTGTTTCGGTCTCTTCAGAATTCTTTAGGCAGTGTCAGGTTAACATCACGAGAGGACTGCCAAAACCACTTGTCGCGGTATTTTGATCAGAAGTCCCAAAATTTCTATAGCAATGGGATCCTGTCTCTACCTACAAGATGGCAAAAAGTTAACAAACAAAATGGTACCTACATACTATAGTTAAATGTAAATAAACTATATTAAAACTTGTTTTGAATTTTACATAAAAATGCGAAGAAACTTTTTCCCCAACCTATTATTACAATGGGAATAACAACTGCCTCTGCCTCACTTCAGATGTCGCTACTGTCCATCGTCTAAGAATTTGACAGCTAGCTGTCACTATCCGTAACTTTTGTAAAAAAGCGTATTCTTTAAATTAAATCATTTATTAATATGCCCCGTTGTACAGCTGCTAAATACTGCAAAAATACCCATGTATTTGCCAAAGATCTTAAAATACGAAAACTGTGAACGGAAATAAAAAAAATAAAATAAACTATATTTCGTCGACACTATGATATGCTATTCTTTTCAAACCTGAAAGCTTATAGGGGATACATTGGTATACATGTGATGCTCTCGAGAGAACTAAGTTTGTTTTCTTTAACTTATCACTATATTATCACATTACAAGTGCCTGTGCACCTGTGATGTGATATTAAGAAACTTATAGTAAAGGTGTGTGTGTGTTTTGGTGGTGGTGGTGTTAGGTGGTGGTGATTATTAAGTTCAAAATCGAACGTGAAAATTTTACAGTTTGTGGTAAGTGGAACCTTGATGTGTGGTCACCAAACAGTATACCATAGCGATACAATATTATGGAACAAAGATAGTAAACAATTAAATGAATTCTTTTTCGATGTATAAAGTATATCTTTTTGAGTTTGAATGTACCATAAGGGCATAAATCCAAGAATACTGTAGTGTTTTTCATGCTTACCTTAACTTTACTGTTGAGATACAGGGCGGTACCTAAAGCCCCTCCGCAAGCCGCGCAGTAAGACTTAAGTATTTGCCTGTCAACGTCGAAAAACGTTAGTTTCAGATATAGTAATACTTTAGAGGTATGAGGAACAGGGTGTAAAGTTCACTCATACTCTATAGTAAAGGAAGGATCCTCCGACCAGACGGGTATTGTGTCTGGTGGGCAACTGCCCAACGGTTGATGTCGGGATGTTGTATATATGCTAGTCGCGCGGTAAACTCTGATACCGCGATGCAGGATTTGTGACGTCAGGTCTTGGTCTCTTTCTTCATGCGTAGTTCGCATGTGGCGTTGTTGAAACCGCCTTCATGTAAGGTACAGGCTTCAAACATCAAAATAATGATAAGTTAAAAAGTAGTTTTTATGCAGTTTTTATGCCGACATACTGGCCATCATTTCGTCGTCATTGTTGATACAAATAATGTTCATATTCATACGCTGCGCTTACTTAGTAAAGAACAGTCAAAGTTCGGTTTGTGAATCTTGCCCTAAGACTCGCAGCCGCTATAGTCTGATTCAAAATTTATGGTGACTCTGAACATGAGGCGAGTCGCAGCGCAGTAACAAATACACGTATCAGCGGGGGTGAGGGCACAATATTTATACTGTGTTCAGGGGTACTGCGCAGCAAGTAGCTCACTTCAGAGCCGCCATTATTGACGCGTACTTTACTAGCTAGACAATACTATATGTATAGTAGTGCAAATCACTAGCGCACGTCAGCTCATGTCCCTTATAGTTGGTAGGACCATGGACCTGAAAATAATGATTATTTCAGGAATAAAGAAAAAGCACTTACTTCGTGGTGATAACTGCGTCACCTGAACGATTCGTGTAATTAACTATTGCGTTAAACGTCTGATTGAACCATTGCCAGAACATAATAGCTGGCTTTGTCTTGTAGAACGTTATCATGCCTGAGAAAAGCAACCAATTTCATTACAAAAAAACAGTTCTGGATCCAAAAAAAAGAGTCATAGACAAGTCATCATAACAAAGTTCAAATTATTTATTTTTCTTTTTTATGGTTCCGTACCTCAAAAGGATAAAACGGAACCCTTATAGGAATACTCGTGTGCTTGTCTGTCCGTCTGTGGAATGTAAGTTATTTGAGATTTTGAATTCAATACGATTTTATACAGCTACATAGCTTACTCAATAGGGTATTTGACTGGTTTTTTATAAATTAGATTAGAAAAAAAAAACAGTTTAATTACATTTACTCACATCCAGTAATGAAAGTGTTCATAGGCGCTTGCGCAGACATGCGTCCGATCTTGATCATCTTCTCACCAGTGTCGGGGTGGAATGCACTGTCAACGAGATATTTGGTCTCCCAAAGTTTGTCCTCGTTATAACCGGGCGGCATCTTTTTTGTTTTCCTGTTAACATGAAAAAAAAAAAATACGAGTTTAGTTTTGGAACTTCTTTCGGCTATATTACAAAACAATGTTTCGCACCGTTAGAACAGACCTAATTTCTTTAGAAGTTGAAGAACATCACCAATTAGTTCAATATAATAATGTTATAGTGACCTGTATTTGAAATTTTAAGATTTCAACCTTTCTGAAGAACATCACCAATTAGGTCACTATAATAAAGAGACCTAATTAATGATGTTATTAATTGATGATGTGATTGATTATTTCAAATTATATAGGTCTCTATCATTCTAATGGTGCGGTTTATCTGAGTTTATATGAGCCATTTTTGAATTTCGAACTTTATGCCGACAAAGTTATAAAGAAAGAAATAAAAAGTATTTATTGTGACTCGCACAGGAAGGTCAGAAACTAAACATAAAATGAGTCTAAGCTACGGTTTCTTAGAAGAGCTGTGGCCGCCAGTCCATAATTTACCGGCGAATGATGTCACTGAAACGTTATTTTTGAAAGTAATTTGGTGTGTTTTCTAGAAAGCATTTTTGATGTGAAAAATGTATTGGCGCGCTTTGACAGTAAAGCCGACTAGTATGACGTGAAGACCAACAGCATGACGCTGTCATGCCGTGATGCCCCCTCTACGCCACCGCTCTCGACTCCCTTCTGGATATGACGAAGGCCTTCGATTGCGTCAATCATGAAATATTATTAAATAAATTAGAAGCGTATGGAATACGGGGAAACGCTAGAGATCTCATAAAATCATATTTAAGTAACAGAGAACAACAAACTGAAATATAGCATTTCGCATAACACAAAAGTCGAAAACAAGCACTTGTCAACACTAATAAAAGTCTGCAAAGGTGTACCACAAGGGAGCATTTTAGGTCCTCTGCTCTTTATTATTTATATTAATTGATGATCTCCTCAAAACCTCCATGGTTCTGTATGCTGACGATAGTACTGCGATAGTTGTATCTGAAGACACTACGACACATGAACGTGAAATGAACCAAACGCTCTCATCTATAGTTAACTGGCTAAATTTAAATGAACTTAAAATAAACCGAACTAAAACATATATAACGACTTTCCGGTCCGATCTGCACCAAGTGCAAAGGGCAACTAATAGAAATCCGGCGACTGACGAAACACGAAGTTTTCCGACGGACATTAAGAAAATAGTTGTACTGTAAATAACGCAATGAATGTTGTTGAACTGTCAAAATGAAAAATCATTGCTATTGTTAGTGTGTTACGCACTTACCTCGCTGGCCTTAACGGGAGTGCTGCTGCAAAACTAGGTTATACTACTATACCTAAGTACTCACTAATTGACCAGAGACTGTAGTTTTACAACTCCACATAGTCTTTGAAACTGAGCAAACAATGGTGCCGATTCCCTGCTTGTTCACAAATTAAACTAAATTTAAGTTCAGTGCATCTTTTTCT
This sequence comes from Dryobota labecula, assembly GCA_947523025.1. Lineage (NCBI taxonomy): Eukaryota > Metazoa > Arthropoda > Insecta > Lepidoptera > Noctuidae > Dryobota > Dryobota labecula. The sequence goes on along the minus strand of OX383305.1, from coordinate 9,109,017 downwards.
TTCTATTACATTATGAAAAGGACAGAAGATAAATTTTAGTTTAGTCCTGTCAAATTAATCAGCGCCTGTCACTACTCCATAAAAGTTTAGTCTTGATTAAAAACTTGCCTACTAAAATTACGTCAAGCGCTGATTAATTTGATAGGACTAAATTAAAATTAATCTTCTGTCCTTTTCTTAATGAAATAGACTGAAAAAGAAGCACTGAACTTAAATTTAGTTTATTTTGTGAACAAGGGAATCGGCACCAATAACAGTCAGCAACAACCATGTTAGGAATCAAGCATGGCGGAAACAGAATTGACATTGACAGACAGAATAACTACCTACTTTTAAAACGGTTCGTGCATGTATGTGTATCAAGTTATAAGGTTCCTTCAAACAGGCGTGTCGCGCGGCGCACAGTGGAACGAATGTATGGGAGCGGTTGGACGTAGACATGTCCGAAAAATAAGAGTAAAATTATGACAAACTAATGATGCCATCTTATTCGATTACTTAATGCCTTCATAAATTGTGGTGATGAATTTCTTCATAACTCCCATATTTCGGGAGTAATTTGAGAAAATGTGAAATTTTACTATGAAAATGAGTGTATCGAGCTCTCTCCCTCCTGATTCCGGGCTTGTTTCAAGTAGCGGTCTCTAATATCGTAATGCTATTACTAAGAGCTATATTTAATACTAAGACACATAGTGCGCCAAATGTGCACTTTCTGGGATAAAAGGAAATGAAAATTTAAAAAAAAAAACGTTTTTTCCCCATTTGTATTTACTTTAAACCGCAGACAGACTTATTAAGAGGTCTATAAATATATTATATATATACAGAAATATATATTAACAAAAATATTCACAAGAACTGATGAGAGTATGACTTTTAAGTAAGTTGATAATAAATTACCTAGTTTCATTAAAAGTACAATAAATAATTAAGATGTAAGCTCTAATTTACTAAGTTACACATTTTAAAACAATAACATCATTTAATTATCTTCGTCATCATCATCATCATCAATTAATTCAAATTCAGAATCGATGTCCGCTAAATCATTTATGTTAACAAATTCGATATCACTTTTCTCAGAATCCGTAAGCTCATAAAATTCCTTAAAAGAAGATTTTTTTACAAACTTATTTCCTTTTGGACGGATACTTGTAACAAGTGGATCAGAAGACAGTAAAAGATTGTGCATAATATCTTCATTGCATGAGATACTGCTATGCTTTCGAGAATGCCCCTCTCTATATTTTCTAAAATCTTTATTTCTAGCCTCAGATGCCTCTTCGGATAGAAAACCAATGGGCACAATTGACATGTTCTGAACTATGTCTGGCCCATGCATTAAAATTTTATGAAGTGAAGAAGGCATATAATACCATGGGTATAACTCCACGTAAAGCTTAGCAGTATCAAAGCAGAACTCTCGGAATTTAGTTACGTTGATCTTCTCTCCTGATGAAATACACTGCAAGATCACACAGATTTTTCTTAAAAGCATAGCATCTATTCCGGTCAGTTCAGCAGATTTAGTGTAGTTTTCAAAAAATCTCCTTGCCGAGTTGCCATTGTTGGTGGATCCACTGCCTTGTTTCACAACATCGAGAAGTAAGCCCGTTTCTCTTCTTACAGCCTCTTGAACTCTTTTCTTCCTGTCATCAACTTGCCTTTTTGCTATATCACCCCTTACTTGCCATGATTTTATGTCTAATTTGTAGGAAATGTGTAATAAGCATTCCATTGAGCGAATCCAAGCGTGAAGGGTGCTTAAGCTATATTTATACATGTCCTCGTTTGCGTGTTTATCTTTGATTAACTCTAAATTATTCATTTCTTTAGGACAAGCCTTGCATATGTCACACACTGAAGCTGCTGTATTGGATATAATGGAATGAATTTTACCATCAATCATTGTCAACAGCAGTTGGTGTTTGACACTAATTCCATCAGTGATGGTGGATGGAGTTAAGGCTTCAATCTCTGCTTCGATTTCAGCCATCTCTCTCTGCACATTTTCTTTGGTTTCCTTTATAAACTTAAACAATATTGGCCGGCAAAATGAAGTGGAAGATGGTCGCTCGTTTTCCCAAATTGTTACACCTTTTGAGACGAGCCGCAGTGGTACAAGACTAATCATAAAATTACTAGCAAGATCGATTTGCTCATCTTCACTCGTCCTTTGATGATAAATGCTTTGGCTAGATGATCCGTCAAAACCCCATTTGCTGGTCAATACGAGCTGTTGATTGGGATCAACAGGGGTTTCTAACGACCTAATAAGTCTTCTTGAGGTTAAATCCATCAAGGCTTGTAATTTGATTTTTGCAGAGCTCTCTGTAACTGTGAGATCTTCTTTGGCCGGATAGCACTTAATTTTTTCTTTAACCAACATGTAGTAACTCGGGTATTGAAGAGCTCCTTCTTGAGTGTTGAAATCCCGAAGAGTGTTATAGCGCCATTTCGATAAGTTCATCGATACATAAAGAGCCAATGCCTTCAAAGGGGATATTTCCCGTACCTGAATTGATTTACCTTCAATGAAGGCTTTGATTTTTGAGGCCTCTTCTGGATTCTCCGTCAAGTATTTCATAACATAAGCTGTATCGCTTTGTCCTGCCTTTTGAAGCGCCCTTTCGGCCGAAAACATAATTTCAGCGCTGCTACTGCTGCATGAAAGACTATCTTCAGTGCGTCTTCTTTTTTGCCGGTTACTAAGGTCCTCAAAAGATTTACGAGGACTAGGATGTGTACAAGTTGAAGCATCAGATTTAGCAGGAGAAATTATGGGCTCGATGACGTCACTTATATTTTCTGTAGAAGGTTCCATATTTTCATTCTGTAATTCCGGCCATTGAATTGCAGCCTGTAGCCAAATCTCATGTTTCTTCCGAAACTTATCTGTGCTTCTTCCAGACTGTGTCCATTTTGCATAAATGCGGTAGCAAAATCGACGACACCAGTCTTTTAAACTTGTTTCAGCACTTTCACATAACTGAACACAACTGTTATCTTTTAAAACACTGAACAAATAGTTAAAGTCGCGTAAATCTTTATGTGCGCGTGCGCATAAAGCAACGTGAATATCAAGATTTGTATTAAAATTTGGAAAATACATTGCGAGATTAGCTTGGATACAACGAGGTGTAAATCAACACTGATTTTAAAGTTACTAATAGTGACCTATTTATATAAAATCCAGGTATCCCAGGTATCCTTTGTTAAATATTGCAAGGTAATTAGTTATTGTGATAATTAGTAAATGATGCATGCTAAATTAGTGTATTAAGAGCCATTTAGTAATTAAATAATAGCAATGTTCTTATCAGTAATCATTAGTGCATCAGTTTTATATGTAAACCTTAAGTCCCTAATTATATATCCTAATTAGCTTATATCTTCTCTAATTGGCTGCTCAGAAATGTTATTGTAATAAGGTAAACCTTTAGAAAAACGGTTTTAATCAACAAAATAAACAAAAAATAAAAAAATTGTGTTATAAAATAAACATCACTCTTTATCCCAGAAAGAGCACATTTGGCGCACTATGTGTCTTAGTATTAAATATAGCTCTTAGTATTAGCATTATGATATTAGAGACCGCTACTTGAAACAAGCCCGGAATCAGGAGGGAGAGAGCTCGATACACTCATTTTCATAGTAAAATTTCACATTTTCTCAAATTACTCCCGAAATATGGGAGTTATGAAGAAATTCATCACCACAAGTTATGAAGGCATTAAGTAATCGAATAAGATGGCATCATTAGTTTGGCATAATTTTACTCTTTTTTTTCGGACATGTCTACGTCCAACCGCTCCCATACATTCGTTCCACTGTGCGGCGGTCCCTTTGTGTCGTTGTTTGTACGAGCCTTTATACACAGTTCCGGGTTCAGTAACATAAAAAAAAAAAAAAAACTAGCTTTTGCCCGCGGCTCCGCCCACGTGGATGTCGGTTATCGCGTAAAAAAGTAGCCTATGTCCTCCTCCATATCTCAAGCTATATCTATCCCAAATTTCATGACGATCGGTTCAGCGGTTTAGGCGTGAAAACGTAACATACAGACAGACAGACAGACAGACAGAGTTAGTTTCACATTTATTATATTAGTATGGATGTACCAAAAACATGTTAATAGAATTCTTTTGGTAAGGTATTATGATGATAATGTCAAATGAACGAACCTGTACTCATCCACGACACTCTTAGCATTATCCAGATCTTGGTCGGTAGCGAAGAAGTTTATTGGGTTGGTGAGCAGTATAAAATGCTTGGCTCGGCCCCAGTATGTGCTCTGGTCCCATCGGGGTTGGTCCAAATCTATCAGGCCTCCCTTGGGCTTGCTCATAATTTTTTACGCTACAACAAAATTTAGTATGGCGAAGTTTTATAGATGCTTGACCACTTTATGTTTTCAAATGATCGGAAATTGGTTATAATTATAAATAATAAATCAGTGACCGGTCACCAGTAGTTGGTGTGGTGGTTTGTATACCTAATGGGTCTTCTTTCTTTTTCGTGTTGGTATTGACTAACTTTTTTTTTTTTTGAGCATGGTAAGTCATCAAATGACCCCTCCCGCTCTAGGTGGAGCGGAAGGGAGTGTCAGACTCTTACTGACTAAAACCCACCCGTGTTCCTTCCTTGGCCCTTTATGTTCCGGGGCAGTGGTACCCCTTTCGGACAATCCCGCTGACCTGTATTGACTAACCTGGTGTCAGAGTTTTTATGCGGCCCATGGGCCTCTGAGTTGGCTACACATGCCGTCGAGAAATATCTCTCAGGCATGCAGGTTTCCTCACGTTTTCCTTCACCGTTTTTTACTCGTAGCAAGTGATAATTATACAATACGCACATGAATCCGAAAAGTCAGAGGTGCGTGCCTTGGGTTCGAAGTCGAGACGTTTATGACTTGGCAGTCCGACGACGGTAACACCACTATAGGCTGTCACTGCTTATGGATATAATAGCGTCAATAATTTCGGCTTATTCCACAAATCCCTCCTGAAAAATCCCCCTTATGAGGAAAAGTGGAATATATAAAAAACAGTCTAGAATTCACCCCTGCTTATTTCACTAATCCCCCAGAGAATCCCCCTCAGTGGTTCCCCACTCTGAACCCTAATGTAAAAAAAACACTTTCAGGGGGCTTTCACTTTTCTTGGAATAAGTTTTTTTTTTTTAATTTTAGTTTTTCCCCCTAAGCGGGATTATCAGGGGTGAATTCTAGTCTGTTTTTAAAGATTCCACTTTTCCTCCTAAGGGGGATTTTCAGGAGGATTTGTGGAATAAGCCATAATTTCCACGATTTCCATTGTGCGCTTTTATAATTTCTAACGTGATGATATTATCCATAAATGTATGAAAATATGCCGTGCCGTGTGGTGCCAGAAGTAAAAAATAGCACCACCCCATTTTCTCCCGTGGGTGTCGTAAAAGGCGACTAAGGGACTTACTAGAGAATGAGCAGCAGCATTCTCTATGCATTTTTAACAACATAATGCGATCGCCAACCCGCCTGCCAAGCGTGGCGATTGTGGAGCCCCCCCCCCCCTTTGGTGGATTCTTATGTCCAGCAGTGGAAGTCTTTCGTCTGAAATGATAATGATGATGATGATGATGATGAAAATACATGCACGTTAAAACGTAATCATGGACGGAAATTTAAAAGCGTCTTCATAAATTTCCATACAGTTTACTTCCGTGTTATCGTGATGCCGTGACATGGACGTGGATGTCCACGTTAATGTCGTTGCGTCAGATATTATAAAAGCGCTCAATGGCCGTTCACTTCATGATGAAAACTATAAATGAACCTGGATGAATCTTAATATCTACGGTGAAGTAACGTATCGCGAGGAAACTAGCATAAGGTCTTAGAATGCACGGCCCACGTGGTGGAATAGGGCCCGCTGGCTAGGGTGACCCGAGTTCCTCCAGTGGGAACATTATAGCGTGAAAATCATGTGGGTACCTTCTCACCAGATTTGTAGGCGTATAATCCGTAAAACTCAGTTTAAAGTAAAACACGTGTCTAACGTGTTTTACGTTATTCAAATTTATGGTTATCATCTACAGAGAAATAAACCTATTGCACATTTTTATTTTGTAAATACACCGAAAATTTATTTCGAATTTCAAAAGTGACATTCGCTTTTTTGGCAATATAATTTTATTGGTTTATGGAGCTAATCGCGTTTTTCTTAATATAGATAATAATCTTCTACGATAGAGAACTGAGAATCGAAAGAGGTTTTAAAATAATTTATGGAGTTAGACCTTATAATATCCACCTATAATGCCCATTCTAAAGCTGCGGTCCCACGGTCCTCTTTCTCAGAGGCCAGATCGCGCCAAGCCAGGCCGACAGGCCGTGGGAACCGTCCCATCTGATGAGCCCTGCGGTGGCCTGTTGTCGCCCGTCCGTTACGTCGTCGGGAGTTGGTAAGTTGAAAGGCGCGGCGCGGCGCAAGGGCACCTGTTGCAGCCTGTATGAGCGCGTTTCTTCTGCTTTCTTTTTGCTTTGTTAATCAGATTTTGATCACTGGATAAAACAACAGCGGTGGCACACGCAGCCATGTGCTCCGAATCACTTGACAGGCCGCACCAAACGGACACACGCCGTGGGAATGCTCGGCTCGGGCTGCGCCTCTACAGGCGTGGCAACAACTGGCGCGGCCTGTCAGTTAACGGGCCGTGGGACCGCAGCTTAAGGGCGAATTTCGCGTTCAAGAGCTATCAATATTCCATAATAATTTTGACACTGACAGCTCTTAAACGCGGTTTAGATGTGCTGATCGCGTTCGGTTTCAATGGTGAAATCCGCACTAAGACTTAGGTATACCTTTTAGTTACTCAACGATTGCCCATATCCCAAGTCTTGCATTCTTGCCACGGCATGCATTTCACGTTCAACTATTTCACAACACTTTGGAGCGGTGTATTTTGTGCACCAAGAAAACCGCAACTTGGAAGTTTTCGTTAAATGAGCATTAAGATTCTTTCAGTCTATAATGTTATAGGCTGAAAGAATCTTAACGCTCATTTTCATTCAAGCATTACTGGGAAGAGCATGTGAAGATACGAAGATCTATCTCTGATGTACGGGAGTGCATATAGGTACTAACCTATATAAGGTGTATCTATTCATACACGAAATATTTTAAGAGAAACATCGAATAGGTTGTAAAATAATGGTTATAAAAGTAATACAAAAGCATGTGGTGAAACCGAACAAAATAAATAAGTAATGTAGATTCATAATTATTTTTGAATGAAGAACCAATTCTCTTAGCTGTCATGGTGTTGCCAAAATGACATTAAGAGAATCATTATGCTTTCACGAATAGGACATTTGTAATATCGAATAAATTGGTTCACCTTCATACATCGTGCGTCACACGGTGTACACCTCTGGTTCACATCACACGCACTATATTCCCTCATGTCCATTTCAACCACGCGGCCAACTCATAAAATTTGATGTAACTTTGCCAGGAATTAGTGGTAATTAGTTACTATACAACCCTCTTTTCCTGAATTTGTTGCAAAAAAAATTAAGACGCTATGACCAAAAATAGTTGGCCGCTAGAACCGCCACTTGCCGTAGTCATCGCCTGTGATTACGCAGAAACTAAATAACGCAGATAGGCGAATGAGGCATCAAAAGAAAGGTCTTAATTCGTTGTAATTGTTGCAAAAATAAAAAACATAAAAACGTAAATACACAAAAAGTTATGCTATATTTAGTTTCCAGGTTATAGGTAGGTAGGTATCTCAGCATAAATATCAAATTAATACAGGCTTATGTGTATGGACGAAACAACAGCTGCGTACAGTTACAGCAGCTATGTATGGCCATGGGTCATTTAATAAACACCTCTTTGTAATAGGAGTCACAGACAGTCCGCTATGCGGGCCCTGCATGGAGGACGACGAGACAGCCGGTGGTCGCCACATACAGGGCCAAGTACTTCGGTAACCCAGGTACCCTACGTGAGATTGTCAGTAACACCAAGGCGTTGCTGGCCTTCTTTGAGGAGCTGGGATGGATCGAATAACCGAATTCCCATCCGTACGCAAAATACGCGCATTGTCGTGGAGTTGCGGACACCAGCCAGTATTAACTATTACCTATTATAGTACCTATGGTGTGTGTTTGTGCATAGGTGTTTGTATGTTTTTTTGCACCTATCACTATCACCTGTTTGTGCAAAGGTGTTTGTGTGTAATTATGCATGCATGTTTGTATGTATTTGTGCATGGGTGTTTGTGTGTGTTTATGCGTGCGTGTTTGTGTGTGTTTATGCAAGGGTAATTGTGCGTGTTTGTGCATGCGCGTTTGTGTATTTGTGCATCGGTGTTTGTATGTATTTGTGCATGGGGGTTTGTGTATGTTTGTTAATGCGTATTGTGTGTATTTGTGCATGGGTGTTTGTGTGTATTTGTGCATCGGTGTTTGTATGTATTTGTGCATGGGTGTTTGTGTGTACTTATGCATGGGTGTTTGTGTATTTATGCAAGGGTAATTGTGCGTGTTTGTGCATGCTTGTTTGTGTGTTTGCACAAGGGCGTTTGTGTGTATTTGTGCATAGGTGTTTTAGTGTGTTTATGCATGAGTGTTTGTGTGTATTTGTGCATGGGTGTTTGTATGTGTTTGTGCATGGGTGTTTGTGTGTTTATGCAAGGGTAATTGTGCGTGTTTGTTTATGGTGTGTATTTGTAAATGCTTGTTTGTGTGTATTTGTGCATAGGTGATTGTGTATGTTTGTTAATGCGTATTGTGTGTATTTGTGCATGGGTGTTTGTGTATTTATGCAAGGGAAATTGTGCGTGTTTGTGCATGCATGTTAGTCTGTTTGCGCAAGGGTGTTTGTGTGTATTTGTGCATGTGTGTTTGTATGTATTTGTGCAAGTGTGTTTGTGTGTATTAGTGCATGTTTGTTTGTGTTTGTGCATGCGTGTTTGTGTGTGTTTTTGCATGGGTATTTGTGCGTGATTGTGCATGAGTGTTTGTGTTATTGTGCTTGGGTGTTTGTGAGTATTTGTGCATAGGTGTTTGTGTATTTGTTTGTTTGTGTGTGTGTTTCTGTATGTACACAAATGTATAATGTATAATGTGTAATGTTGTAGTGTATTATTGTGTATGGTGTGCGTTTGTGCATGGGTGTTTTTGTCTATTTGTGCATGGGTGTTTGTGCGTGTTTGTGCATGAATGTTTGTGTGTTTGTGCTTGGGTGTTTGTGTGTATTAGTGCATCCTTGTTTGTGTGTTTGTGCATGCGTGTTTGTGCGTGTTTTTGCGTGGGTATTTATGCGTGTTTGTGTGTTTGTGCATGCATGTTAGTCTGTTTGCGCAAAGGTATTTGTGTGTATTAGTCCATGCGTATTAGTGTGTTTGTGCATGAGTGTTTGTGTATTTGTGCATGGGTGTTTGTATGTATTTGTGCAAGGGTGTTTGTGTGTATTAGTGCATGCCTCTTTGTGTGTTTGCGCAAGGGTGATTGTGTGTATTTGTGCATAGTTGTTTTAGTGTGTTTATTCATGAGTGTTTGTGTGTATTCGTGCATAGGTGTTTGTGTGTTTATAATATGCATGTGTATTGGTGCGTGTTTGTGCATGAGTGTTTGTGTTATTGTGCTTGGGTGTTTGTGAGTATTTGTGCATAGGTGTTTGTGTATTTGTTTGTTTGTGTGTGTGTTTCTGTATGTACACAAATGTATAATGTGTAATGTTGTAGTGTATGTTTGTGTATGGTGTGTGTTTGTGGATGGGTGTTTTTGTCTATTTGTGCATGGGTGCTTGTGCGTGTTTGTGCATGAATGTTTGTGTGTTTGTACTTGGGTGTTTGTGTGTATTAGTGCATCCTTGTTTGTGTGTTTGTGCATGCGTGTTTGTGCGTGTTTTTGCGTGGGTATTTATGCGTGTTTGTGTGTTTGTGCATGCATGTTAGTCTGTTTGCGCAAAGGTATTTGTGTGTATTAGTCCATGCGTATTAGTGTGTTTGTGCATGAGTGTTTGTGTATTTGTGCATGGGTGTTTGTATGTATTTGTGCAAGGGTATTTGTGTGTATTAGTGCATGCCTCTTTGTGTGTTTGCGCAAGGGTGATTGTGTGTATTTGTGCATAGGTGTTGTAGTGTGTTTATTCAAGAGTGTTTGTGTGTATTCGTGCATAGGTGTTTGTGTGTTTATGCATGGGTATTGGTACGTGTTTGTGCATGAGTGTTTGTGTTATTGTGCTTGGGTGTTTGTGAGTATTTGTGCATAGGTGTTTGTGTATTTGTTTGTTTGTGTGTGTGTTTCTGTATGTACACAAATGTAAAATGTATAATGTGTAATGTTGTAGTGTATGTTTGTGTATGGTGTGTGTTTGTGCATGGGTGTTTTTGTCTATTTGTGCATGGGTGTTTGTGTATTTGTGCATGGGTGTTTGTATGTATTTGTGCAAGGGTAATTGTGCGTGTTTGTGCATGGGTGTTTGTGTGTTCGTGCTTGGGTGTTTGTGTGTATTCGTGCATGCGTGTTTGTGCGTATATTCGCATGGGTATTTGTGCGTGTTTGTGTGTTTGTGCATGCATGTTAGTCTGTTTGAGCAAGGGTATTTTATGTATATTAGTGCATGCGTATTAGTCTATGTGTATGTTAGTGTGTGCATGAGTGTTTGTGTATTTTATGCGTAGATGTTCGTGTGTGTTTGTGCATTGGTATTTGTGTGTATTTGTGCATGGGTGATTGTTTGTATTTGTGTATGCTTGTTTGTGTGTTTGTGCATGCGTGTTTGTGCATGGCTGTTTGTGTGTATTCGTGCATTGGTGTTTGTGTGTTTATGCATGGGTATTTGTGTGTATTTGTGCATGGGTGTTTGTGTGTATTTATGCAAGGATAATTATGCGTGTTTGTGCATGGATGTTTGTGTGTATTTGTACATGTGTTTGTGTGTTTGTGCATGCGTGATTGTGCGTGATTTTGCATGGGAATTTGTGCGTGATTGTGTGTTTGTGCATGCATGTTTGTCTGTTTGCGCAAGGTTGTTTATGTGTATACACATAGGTGTTTTAGTGTTTATGCATGAGTGTTTGTTTGTATTTGTGCAAGGGTGTTTGTGTGTATTTGTGCATGCTTGGTTGTGTTTGCGCAAGGGTGATTGTGTGTATTTTTGCATAGGTGTTTTAGTGTGTTTATGCATGAGTATTTGTGTGTGTTTGTGCATGGGTGTTTGTGTATTCTTGCAGGGGCGTTTGTGTGTTTATGCATGGGTGTTTGTGCGTGTTTGTGCATGAGTGTTTGTGTGTTTGTGCTTGGGTGTTTGTGAGTATTCGTGCATAGGTGTTTGTGTGTTTATGCATGGGTGTTTGAGTGTATTTGTGTAAGGGTGTTTGTTTGTATTAGTGCATGCCTCTTTGTGTGTTTGCGCAAGGGTGATTGTGTGTATTTGTGCATAGGTGTTTTAGTGTGTTTATTAATGAGTGTTTGTGTGTATTCGTGCATAGGTGTTTGTGTGTTTATGCATGGGTATTGGTGCGTGTTTGTGCATGAGTGTTTGTGTGTTTGTGCTTGGGTATTTGTGAGTATTTGTGCATAGGTGTTTGTGTATTTGTTTGTTTGTGTGTGTGTTTCTGTATGTACACAAATGTATAATGTATAATGTGTAATGTTGTAGTGTATGTTTGTGTATGGTGTGTGTTTGTGCATGGGTGTTTTTGTCTATTTGTGCATGGGTATTTGTGTATTTGTGCATGGGTGTTTGTATGTATTTGTGCAAGGGTAATTGTGCGTGTTTGTGCATGGGTGTTTGTGTGTTTGCACAAGGGTATTTGTGTGTATTTATGCAAGGGTAATTGTGCGTGTTTGTGCATGGGTGTTTGTGTGTTTGCACAAGGGTATTTGTGTGTATTTGTGCACGAGTATTTGTGTGTATTTGTGCATGTGTGATTGTGCGTGATTTTGCATGGGTATTTGTGCGTGATTGTGTGTTTGTGCATGCATGTTTGTCTGTTTGCTCAAGGTTGTTTATGTGTATTTGTGCATAGGTGTTTTTGTGTTTATGCATGAGTGTTTGTGTGTGTTTTTGCATGGGTGTTTGTGTGTATTTGTGCAAGGGTGTTTGTGTGTATTTGTGCATGCTTGTTTATGTGTTTGCGCAAGCGTGATTGTGTGTATTTGTGCATAGGTGTTTTAGTGTGTTTATGCATGAGTGTTTGTGTGTGTTTGTGTATGTACACAAATGTATTATTTATAATGTGTAATGTTTGTAGTGTATGTTTGTGTATGGTGTGTATTTGTGCATGGGTATTTTTGTGTATGGGTGTTTGTGTGTAATTGTGCAAGGGTGTTTGTGTAAGTGTGTGTTTGTGTATGGTGTGTCCGCCCAGATCGGGAGAAGTTATTTGATAATATCCCACCCAAAAAAAAAGGGGCAGTCTTTGGGGAATGCCGATAGAAGTGAAAACTAAGTAACTAAAGCGTTCGGTGACGATGACACGAGTTCCATGATTTATGTTCACCCAAAAAGTACACATATATACACAGTATACATATAGCTCACTAACTTTTGCCCGCGGCTCTGCCCGCGTGTATGTCGGTTGTCGCGTAAAGAAGTAGCCTATGTCCTTCTCCATATCCCATACTATATCTCTGCTAAATTTCATGACGATCGGTTCAGCGGTTTACGCGTGAAAACGTAACATACAGATAGGCAGAGTTACTTTCACATTTATAATACTAGTATGGATGTATTAAAAGTGTAGATACGGGAACAGCGTCTGGTCCTATCAAACTGAGAGATGGCCCCTAGTTGGCACTCAGTCGCGCACGGGATATCGTTGATCAAACAGCTCCATAATTAGTTTTTTTTTTGTGTGATAAATACGCATCAAAATGACTTCTTGTGCAGCTAAACAGTGTTTTAATAATACAAGAAAGAAAAATAAGAAACACGGGATTACTTACCACTCGTAAGTACAGCCAAAAATGCTAATTTGTTGAAAGTTATAATAATATTACTTTAATGTTTGCTTCGCCATGTTTTTTCTGCCACATTCATAATCGTAAACATTCGGCCAACATTCAGCAGCTAACGCGATTTCGCTCGCACGACAGCGACGTCTCATAACTCTGTTCTTGTCTATCGGTAACTGTAGGTTTGCGACTGTGACCACGCTGATCACAGATGTGTGAGTTTTGGTGCATGTAGTCGTGCGTAGCATGACAATAAATATATACATAATATATCATTTCATGTAGCTAGTTTAAACTAATATAGAAACATACTTAACATCACGCCTGTATTCCCCGAAGGGTAAGGCAGAGGTGTACATAGGTACACCTGTAGGTATAACTGGCGAAAGGTGCGGTGTTCTCTATAGAACACCGCACCTTTCGCCAGTTATGTTTTAAATCCCATGTAATAGGGGGCGAGCCTATTGCCATCAACCGGGCACAAATCCAGACTCCGGGCTGCTACTATGAAATTCCAGTTGGAAAAACCTAATAACACTTTGACCGACCCGGGAATCGAACCCAGGACTTCATGCTCAGTAGTAGCGCTTGTGACCACTAGACCAACGAGGCGAGGCGATAGATACTTACGTAAATAGGATATCTTTCTACGTAACATATTTTAAAAACATGCCTTCGTACTTATGATAACTTACTCTTGGTTTTTGATGGTTTAACGGTTTTAATGAGTATTTTACAATAGATTTTGGAAAATACAGTGAAAATGGTGACATGATAACGAATGTCGGTCAGTCTGAATCGGAACTGAGCGGGAAGGCCGGCCGTCCAGCCGGCTTGACATCGATGACATTCGACAGCGTCAACTTGGCGTGCAGTGGCGTTGTAATCATGGTCAGCCTACTCTAATACATTTTCATACTATTATATTTCAATGAATATTACCTAAAATATAAATTTCACCGTTATTTTCGCCACATTTATCCAAACTAGGTTACGTTACCTGTCGATTAGTACTTTACCTAAGCTTGAAACTATTTTTAATAACGAAATAAACGCCATTGTATTTTAGGCATATTGCCGTCCAAGCGGCCAACTAAAATGGACTCTAACAAATTATTGAACCTATTTTCTAGTGATTTTTCTTATTTATTCGCTACAACAAATTAGCAACTAATTGTCCATACACATAAGCCTCTATTAATTTGACATTTATGGTGAGATACCTACCTACCTATAACCTGGAAACTAAATATAGCATAACTTTTTGTGTATTTACGTTTTCATGTTTTTTATTTTTGCAACAATTACAACGAATTAAGACCTTTCTTTTGATGCATCATTCGCCTATCTGCGTTATTTAGTTTCTGCGTAATCACAGGCGATGACTACGGCAAGTGGCGGTTTTAGCGGCCAACTATTTTTGGTCATAGCGTCTTAATTTTTTTTGCAACAAATTCAGGAAAAGAGGGATGTAACAAATTACCACTAATTCCCGGAAAAGTTACATCAAATTTTATGAGTTGGCCGCGTGGTTGAAATGGACATATTCCCTCCACAGTTATTTCTACCATTCGACTATTCTGCCATTATCTTAAGTGAGTTAGAAAAACAATAGTGTGCACGAGTTTTTTTTAAATATATTTTTTGTTGGATTAGTGGTTTGTAATGCTAGACACACGCAGTGACTTTAGCGACGCCTCGCTAGCGATTCACAGATTACTAATATGTAGCAAGCTATAGCGATTTTAAAATCTCACATCCACACAGATTTTGATAGCCGAATTGTCGGATGTCACAATAAGCGAGTCGCCGGTGACTAAAGTAACTGAGTGTGTACATACACAGCATGTTTTTGGCGTGTCCTAATGAAAATAAACAAAAGACGTAGAGTAAAATAATATTTATTATCTATAAAAATAATCATATTCGAGAAAATGGCTTAATTTGTAAATTAATTAATAAATATTTTGTATGGATATAATCGAATCAAAATCAAAACAGAAATTAATTATAAAAAAGAACATGTTTTAAGTATAAACAAGAATACCGATTTTAGTAAACATTCAAATTGTAAAAGAAATTTTAATAGTAGTAGCACTTGCTTGTATCGTTACTGTTATATACCTACATGTTTTAAAATAAACACCCAAGTTATTATTTATGATTTATTTACGTTTTCTATAGCGATAAGTCAAAGAATGAATTATTGTCTGCATAAACAACAGGTCCTGTTTCATATTGATATTACAGTACTTAATGCATGATGAGCACTAGAGTAGTAGGTACATAATATGTCGGAGATGGATTACTGTTTTACAAAACAGCCCTATTGTGTAAAACAGAACGTTGGATTGCCATTGCGCTACGTTTAATAAAACTGCTACCCACGTTTAGACGTAGGTAATGCAGAATTGCTTAAATTATCTGTATACTCAAAGTCTCAAATTCAGATAATTTATGTAAACAACGGGGATAACACAACAAAAAATATCTTCGTAATGGTAATTCACATAAAATTGCAAAAAAAGAGGTTCTATTTTCTTTTAAGTACTGATTTTAAGAAATAATAATTAAAAAATAATCATACCGTAATTATTTTTATAAATTTTCGGTCTTAAACAAAGTTATTAATAAAAGGAGATTTTCTGGTATAAAATATTTTATGATACTGGTAACAATGCAGGAGATCCAAACATTTTCACATTTTTTAATCTTCAACAACACTAATATTACAACTCTCATAAATAGATTCATATTGTAAGTAGCATATCTAGCCACATTTTGGATGAAAACGGCTGTAAACTGTTTCGATTGGAAATCGATTTTGGGACGCCTACGTCTAGCACTGGGCTTAAAAGGGCTGATTATGACTATCATATACCTTGTCTCCGACACACTACAAAAAACATTGTTTGGCAACGGTATTTTGTTTGCATAGTTCTTATAATTAATTCACTTTAATTTTATCGATGATTATTTACAAAAACATTTAATGATTAAATTTTTTGCACCACTGTCCTGTCATTTTGACAGTGACATTTTTTGACATTACTTTGTTTACATAAATTATCTGAATTAGAGACTTCAGGTATAGGTAATTCTGTATTCGGTTACCTTGGTTCTCCTGCGGATCTCGTCATTTCTGATTCGATCACTTAGGGAAACTCCAAGCATAGCCTTCTCCATTGCCCTTTGGGTGACTTTTAGCCTTCTAATAAGGCCCATTGTGAGCGACATAGCTCGAAGAATTGCCAAACTTAAGTGGCAATGGGCAGGGCACATTGCGCGCAGAACAGATGGCCGTTGGGGCCGAAAGGTTCTGGAGTGGTGACCGCGTACCGGAAGACGCAGCGTTGGAAGGCCTCCCACAAGGTAGACCGATGACCTTATGAAAGCCGCAGGAATCCGCTGGATGCGGGAAGCACAGAACCGGTCGAGGTGGCGGTGCTTGAGGGAGGCCTATGTCCAGCAGTGGACGTCTTTCGGCTGAAATGATGATGATGATGAATGCTGTATTCACAATAAGCATTTGTTGTGACTTCTAATGCCGAATTGGTCGCAGCTAGGGCAGCCTGACCAATTGGTTTAGGTTAGGTTAGAACTGTGACCAACCACGCGCGAGCCGGGCGAGCGCTACTTCCAAGTGTGTCGCAGTTACCTAACTTCAGGCTTGACATTGTCCTTAACATGACTGTTTTCACTTGAGTTAGGGCCATTTTCGCTCATATTACTAGTTTTATTTCTGTTTCAGACGCCCATTTCAACACACAGAGCCACAAGCGACAAAGAATAATTTAGAACTTTTCATTCCACGCTACTTTACATAACCTCTAATCGTCGACCTTCTACCTACTTGTTACAGAGCATTAATGACGCAGCTTTCTTTGTGACAAACATATTTTAGGCGTCGCCCATTTATTAACAATACTTAATAAGAACTAAAATACACATATTAAAAATAAGCATACTGAAACTGTTGTAAAACACAAGAGTAATAAAAAAAACACTTTTATAACAATATTGACAACATCAAGTGCCTTTAGGCTCCTATAAACAGGCGCAACACAAAGAGACCGCTCGTCGCGCGGCCCGCGGTGTCTGTGTCGCGTCGCGTGTCGCACCTGTTTGTAGGAGCCTTTATTCCACACCATGAACTTAAAACCTTTTTACGCGAGTAACAGGGCTTGGGCATAGTCTTTGTTTTACTTACTAAACAGGTATATTTGGACGTTGAACCCATATAACATTTTGGGCTAAGATAAGTTGTCCCCCCCCAAGATCTTGGCCTGCAACCGCGCCTGTGCTAGACAGATCACAATATACAAGGCTAGATGCAAGGTTAAACTATTTTTTATGACAGGTCCTTTGGTATTCAACAAATTCAACACGTTAAAAATATCTTTATAATATTACAACAAAAAGAGTGTCTCTTACCAACTAGACATACATCACATTAAGTTATCATTTCCGTTTGCCTTGGGTCCCAAATCTTCCAAGTTGGGGGATTAGGTGGCCAAGAGTAGGGACAAGAACCTGGGGACCAAGTCTACTAATGTACAAACGTTGCAATGGTCTCTTCATTGTGAGTTTTTGACAGATATGCCATACAAACACTGTCAAATACTCACAATCGCGAGACCATTGCAACGTTTGTAAATTAGTAGACTTAGGCCCCAGCTCAGTAGGTAAATTTTTCATGTTGAACCTGTAATGATGATCTCTAAAATCTCCACCGATTTGAGTGCTCGCTAAGTCAACCAAATGTCATATTTTGTGGCCTAGGGAGAATCTACGTTGCCATTGCAATTAAATGGGAAAGAAAACGCAAAGCTTTGAACAGATGTCAGTTTTACTTCTCCATGTTTTTCGGATTGCTAGCTAACTAGCGTGTTTTTTGTTATTTTAAAGAACAACGTATTTAACGTGTGTTGTATCTCAGTTAAAATCTGAACTGAAGTCCGCTGAGAGATTGAAAAGCGGTATTTACGGCCTATTTATTGGTTAATAAAAGAAGCCAGTAACCAATTTTATAAATAGCTCCATACATTCGTTATCGTTGTTATTTTTTTTAATTGGAACTGTTGTTTTATAACATGTTCGATGATTACGAGCTACGAACTTAGAAAAACCTTAAAACCTAACTCAGAATCGAATCATTTGATCGTAACTTAAAGTTCGGGATGCCTGAGCTGTATGAAACTGATGATACGAAGACGGATCGTCCACCTTCAGAAAGTTTAAATTTATGGAAGCTTTTTTAATCCTAAATCTTTTATGAAATGATTGGTTTCCATTGTTTTTACATCCTATAAGTTTTTAAACTGAACATTACTATTAACACTTGAAACGGGATATTTACCATGTTTACTTTTTGTTTCGAGTTAAAGTTAGATAAGTAAACATGGTAAATATCCCGCTTCAAGTGTTAATAGTAATGTTCTTACAATCGATTACAACACAGCGTAGATCATTTTTTTCCGATGATTTTTATAAACTACTGCTGTATGTTATGATGTGATGACATTTTTCGTGAGTCAAGATATAGTAGCGACACCTGTGGCAAAAGTTGTTAGCTTTGTTCCCCATTGTTTTATGCTTTTTGAGGTAGTGATTCAGTACAGTTTGCAGCTACAATTACCTACACATCCTGCTCTCTTGCTGCTTACAGCCCCTTGTTGTAGTACACCGTAGTCGTTTTGGGAGATAGCTTTAGCGCCTTTTCCTGTCAAAGTGTAAACAGTTAATTATATTATTCATTCATAGCTATCAGATGCGCTTGTGATCCCAATCCCAACGGAGAGATAGATTGTAAGTTGCAAAAATGTATATAAATTGCCGTGCGTTAATCTCGAAAAAACCACCGACCCAGATGACCTCTAATCATAACCCAGTTTCGATCCAGCCTGTCCCACCTTGCTGTCCTCCCCCCGACGCGGCGACGCTGCCCTAAGGCTGACCCCACATTTGGCGTGCGCGATCCACGGGCGTGCGAGTAGCGCGAGCGCTGCGTGAGCGTCGGGTGTTGCCGCCGTGTGACGTGTGTGAGGCGTGCACGCGGCGCTCGCCTTGGCGTTTAACTCCCTTCAGACAAGTCATGAAGTCAGTCACAATTTGGCCAGTGCCGTGTTAGCACACGTCGTTGCGTTACTGTTCTACAATTACTAACAAAATGGACTCAGACGAGGAAACACTACTGTTAGCTTTGCTACTAAAAAGAAATAAGACACGTAATAAAAAGACTAAACGCCTCTGGCAAGATACATTATGGTCTTCTTGTTCACAAGAAAGTGATTACTATATTTTGTATTACTTTTTTTTGCGGCGGGGATAGCGGGCGAAGGCGTAAGTAGGTACGCGACTCGAGCGTCGCGAGCGCGCCGCGCGCACGCTGCACGCACGTCACACGGCGGTAACACCCGACGCTCACGCAGCGCGCGCGCAACGCGCGCGTGGCGCTCGCGCTACTCGCACGCCCGTGGATCGCGCACGCCAAATGTGGGGTCAGCCTAAGCCGAGGTTCTCTTACTTTATTATCAACAATTAATTGTTAATAATAAGTCAATTTGCGATACACATCATACACACTATAATTTCTCTTACCTTTAATGGTGGCTCAAGACTTGAGATGGCAATGTTGGCTTTCTGGCTAAACAAGGCGCAGCACAATGGTGTTGCGAACGTCGCACAGATGCACACCAAAAACAGTTGGAACGGAATGATGGCCTTCGAGTTGGGGCAGAAGATACACCGTTGAACCGCTGCATTCGTTATCATTGGCACTAGTGCTGACAAGTAATATCACACGTATAAGAAATTATGTTAAAAACAAAATACCTTTTGTTTTATGTATAATGAATTAATAATGCGTCTTATTTGGGACAACGCTCCAGGGGGCCAAGTCTACTAATGTACAAACGTTGCAATGGTCTCTTCATTGTGAGTTTTTGACAGATTTGCCATACAAACACTGTCAAATACTCACAATCGCGAGATCATTGCTACGTTTGTAAATTAGTAGACTTACTGCTAAATACTCAAACGCAATTCAAATTTAAGTCGCCGTTAAGTATAATGCTGTCTCTGTCACTTTAAACTGTTTTGTAGAGACAGAAACACTTATAAGAACGTCTTAAAGTTACAGTGGGTTGCCAAATTATTAGGGACAGCCACATTTTTTATCAATTTATTACTTTGGGCGCACTTGAATGCAGTTTTAAGTGGTATAAGTGTTGCAGGAATGATTATTTACTTTCGTCGTGTCTCTATAACTCAAATTTTAAGTGGATGTTGAGATTTAAAGGGTATATTTATTTTCTACACATTTTTAAGTTAGGTGAGAGCCGTAGTGTACTTTAGGCGCTAATCAGTGAAAGAAGAATTTGAATATTTTAACAAAGTTATTTTTATATTTGTGCTACAAAATTTTGATAAAATGTAAGTATTGTTATCATGTTATTATAAAATTGAATTATTTATCATATGCTGGTTAAAATAACATTAATATTTTTTTTTTTTGCTTCCAGTATGGGTAGGGGGTGCGATTTGACTCAAAAAAAAAAAATCGGAAATAAAAACCCTACTTCAGCATACCAGTCATTCCCAAAGAAAAATAGCAGACATTGCTGGTGTTTCTAAGTCGGCAGTCAATAAAATAAAAATTAAATTGGACTTAAATCAGCCAATTTCGTCTAAGAAAAAAGGCAATTGCGGCAGAAAACGCATCACAACCCCACGTTCGGATAGGAAAATAAGAGATATCTGTTTGGAAAACAGAAAAAAAAGTCCTGGGCTGTTAACTCAGTTAGTCCAGGAGTCAGTAATATCAGTTTCCAAGAGAACTGTGCAGCGCAGATTAGCAGAGGAAGGCTTGACTGGTCATCGTCCTGTGAAAAAACCACGGTTGACTGAAGCAATGAAGAAGAAACGCCTTGCCTGGGCTCGGGAACACCGCCAAAAGACGGTTGAGGACTGGAATAAGGTCAGTTTGCATCGTTACTGGTATTTTACACCATTAAAAATAATAGGTTTCAAAATAATAAACAAATTTCTTTTTTTTTTCAGGTGTGTTTCTCGGATGTGTCAACATTCGAGATTCTAGCCGACAAGAGCAGCTTCGTTAGGCGACGCCCAGAAGAAAAATACCACCCAGACTGCATCGTGGAGAGGGTAAAACACCCTGTTAAAATAATGGTGTGGTCAGTCATAAGCGCCAAGGGGGTTGGGCGCCTCTACATTGTCCAGGGAACCATGAAACAAGATCAGTATAGACAAGTTTTACAAACTCGCCTGTTACCGACACTTGAAGAATGGTTCCCTGATGGTGAGGAATTCATGTTTATGCATGATTCTGCGCCATGCCATAAAGCCAGAAGCGTTACCAAGTTCTTGGCAGATCACAGCATTCCAGTTTTACCTTGGCCTGGTAATTCTCCTGACATGAACCCCATAGAAAATTTATGGGAGATTACCAAGGCCGAAATAGCCAAAGAAATGATAACCACCAAGGTCAGGCTGATAGAAAAGCTAATCAATGTTTGGCATCACAACCCTAACATTAAAGAAAGTGCTAAACAGTGCATAGAAAGCATGCCCAGGCGTATAGAAGCACTAATTGAAGCGAAAGGAAATGTCACTAAATACTGACTACTATTAAGTAACATTTATTTTCGCCTATTTATATACTTAATTATTATTATTTATTTTTATTTTGTTCTTATTTTACTTCTTTAATAACTGTTTTGTGTAATTAAAGCTTTTATCATTAAAAACATGTGTTTTACTAATTAATTTAAGACTCATACTACACAAATGAAAAAAATTCGTGACTGTCCCTATTAATATGGCAACCCACTGTAAGTAACGTTTGAGTATTTGGGCCTTAGGCCCCTGGATGGGCGACTCCTATAATTCTATTACTGGCTGGACGTACGACGCATTGCGTGAGCTCAGTACAGAACACGCAAGCTAACCACTAAAGGTCACTGGCATATATCTGGGCCTTAACAGCGAATTTTCATACCAGACAAAGTCAATTATGTTTGCACAAAGTTGCTAAGTTTTCTATACAAAATGCGCAGTATACAGAATGCACAAATGACGGCTTCGTGATGGGTTTTTTTACACCGCCTAAGAATAATATACGTACTCATGCCGGGCGTGGCCATGGCCAATCTGGATATGCACACGAGAAAGATGCCTGTGTACGCCGCGATCTTGGAGTTACCCACTCGCTTTCCGTCCGGGGTGAACACAGGGGTTCCGTTTATTATTTCACTGAAATATATCATCTAGTTAGGGTCAAGTCAGAAGAACTTAACGTTTATAAGGGTAACTATTCATACACGAAATATTTTAAAAGATAAAATAGCCATAGCAACGATTTTTTTTTTTTTATAAATGCTTTTATTTTTAAATAGGTACTTACGTAATTTTTATAATTTTAAAATTGCTTGAGACATTTTGCAAAAAACCTTTACTTATTCTATGAACGACCCACCCAGACGCAACGACGTTGGCGGCGCGAGCGTAGTGCCTTTTGATAATTAATCTACATATCAATTTTTTTTTAAATTTTTATAATATTATTTAGTTTTCATGGCTTCTTTACCATCTTACTGGTGTATCTCTTAAAATATGTATTTCGTGTATGAATAGATACACCTTATATACCTGCAGATATGTACTTATAGATCCAGTAATTACCCTAAATGCGTAACACACTATCAATCACAATCTGTATGATTTTGAAGTATATTGCTATAGCTTGATATGTAGCCGTGTGTACATAAGTAGGTACAAACAGCGCCACTATGTGGGAACCCCCGAAGCTATTATACTGCTTTAACATTGAATTTGTTACTTTCAAAAAGAGAACGGCTTCACGTGGATTTGAACCAGCGCATCGCCATTCAATACCAACTAGTTTTGACCAACCAGCCAGCGAGCTCGAGCTTCGATTGTGATGAATTTGTATCTTTTGTTTGGGATCTTAGTTGATGAAGCTGTGTGTACTTGTGATGAATTTGTATCTTTTGTTTGGGATCTTAGTTGATGAAGCTGTGTGTACCAACTACTTAATTAGGGAAACAGAATCAAGGCCCGCTGCTATAATTTCAGTGGGAGTCGGTACATAGGTATGTGATATGCCAGAACTTACGTGCTTCTCATCATAGGGATATTAATGAAATTAGCGCTGCCTACAGCCGCGAAGGGGACCAACCGCGCGAACAGTGGATTCATGCCCTTGAAATAAGTTAAAAAAATGTAATGACAATGGTGCCGATTCCCTTGTTCACAAACTAAACTATTTAAGTTCAGTGCTTCTTTTTCTTTCTATTTCATTAAGAAAAGGACAGAAGCGAAATTTTAGTTTAGTCCTGTCAAATTAATCAGCGTCTGTCACTACTACATACAAGTTTAGACGTGATTAAAAACTTGCCTAATAAAATTACGTCAATTTACGTCAAGCGCTGATTAATTTGACAGGACTAAACTAAAATTTATCTTCTGTCCTTTTCTTAATGAAATAGAAAGAAAAAGATGCACTAAACTTAAATTTAGTTTAATTTGTGAACAAGGGAATCGGCACCATTGTTTTTAGGGTTCAGTTTCCAAAGAGTGGCATCGAAACCTTAATATTATTATGAAGCCTACGCGACTGTCTGTCCGAACGGTTTCCAGCTTATTGGAAATTTATTCCTCAAAACGCTTTTTATGGAAATAGAAAGAAAAAGATGCACTAAACTTAAATTTAGTTTAATTTGTGAACAAGGGAATCGGCACCATTGTTTTTAGGGTTCAGTTTCCAAAGAGTGGCATCGAAACCTTAATATTATTATGAAGCCTACGCGACTGTCTGTCCGTCCGGCTGTCTGTGCCACAAGGCTGTATTTTATAAACGTAGGTAAGGTCTCTTGTTGGCTACCTATTTTTTTTTTATAACATACTATATTTACACCTTTTTTCGCAGACCGTACGGTAGATTATGACGGAAAAAAAATCGCCGTATGCAAGCTTTCCACAGTGATCCATACAACACTTACAAACGGCCGATAAATCGAAGACTTTTACGGCGAGAATACCGTTTGAGTACTTGTAGACAAGAGTATGTACTTACATAAAAAAGGAGGACTGACCGACTGACATAAAAAACGCACAGCCGATACTGGGACTAGGAACGTGAAATTTTGCACAAGGCTTCCTTTTATACTGCACTAAGGGGTTTTTGAAAATTCACCCTTTAAGGGGGTAAAACGAGTTTACCAGCCAGCCTATAACTGTCCCACTGCAGGGCAAAGGCCTCTTCTCATACAGAGAAGGCACGAGCATTGATCACCACGCTTGCTCAAGACGGGTTGGCGATTTCAGACTTATATTAACTATAAGTCCAGGTTTCCTCACGATGTTTTTCCTTCACCGATGTCAGTAATGTCCAAGATAAACTCAGAAAGTACATATGAATTGAAAAAATCACATTGGTACTTGCCCGGATTTGAACCCACAACCTCATGCATGAGAGGCGAGGCCTTAACCAACGGGCCATCACGACTTTTTTAAAGAGTCTGTTTGTATATAAATGTATTCCTTTGTTTTATAAACTTGAAACTTGGAACGAATTAAATTATTAAATTAAACGTTTATTTGTCACAAAAAAATACATTAACAATATGAGAGACACTGAAAGTCACATATACACAAATACTTGCCTAAAGTAATAAATATTGTCATTATTAGTTTCTCGAAACTACTCCTCAAAGGGAGTGTTACAGTTTGTATGGGAGAATTTTAACGCGCGGTCCGATTAACTCGAAACTGAGTACTCGTAATAAAACTTTTGACAAAACAGAACAATAATATATTTTTTTTTTTCCAAAATGACCTCTACCGGGGCAAAAGAGGTGATAAATTTTCTACGGGGAGGATATTTCTGCATGGCTTGATGGAAAAGGTATTTGTAGAAGTTTACATAGAAGTTCATCACATACATAGTAAACCAGGTCAAAATTATCATGGTTGGAGACGACTATTTCTGGGTTTATAGCTGGCCAGGCTGGGGAGATGCTGCCCAGCTCAGCCAACTATAAACCCAGAAATAGTCGAAACCCTTATAACTTTTGAGCCAGTGACCGACAAATTTTGATATTTGGCGACTTTCGACTATTTAGAGACAATTTTTTTGTGTTATCAAAATGATATCTCTGATGGTGGCCATGCCAGTGTCAGTCAGACACTATGTTACACATACTAAAAAGAAAATAAACCTTGTTATAGTTTTGGATGCTTTTTTAATAAGATAAATATTATTATTTATTTATTTATTTACAGTCATGTAAATAAATAATAACACTATAATAGGCCTATCAAATTAGATTATTTCGAAGATTTAATTTCCAGCAAGCTGGAAATCATTGTAATGCCTTCATTTGGTCCTAAATGCGTCTTATCAGAGTTTGCGTAATCTCAGGAAGTGTGCATGCATTTTTAGAGCCAAGTAATAGCGAAATATTTGCTCTGTTTTAAATTTTTTGCTTGTAGGTCGAAAACGATACGTCTGATGGAAAATGTCATTCCGTTCAATATTAAAGAGGGTTAAATTTTGCGCCGAACGAGCATCTAAAACTTCATATTCGGTTCAGTGGTACTGCCGAAATCAAGTTAGAAACCCGGAAAATTTCTCATTTAATTCCAGTTTACACCAGATTCCTCAAACATTTACGTCATGAAACCTGGAAAGGGGACCTCACAGAGAACACGTTCTACTCTCCCAGGTACTTCAAGTTTCCTGCTACTGTCAAACAGAACCTTCTGTTCCTAAATGCAATCAAGTAAAAAAAAGTCTAAATGTGATACAACCTCTGCATTCTATCGCCAAGGGAAGTTGAAGTTTGCCAAGTTTTAGATGCTTATTCGACGCAGAATTTAACCTTCTTTAATATTGAAAGGAATGATATTTTCCGTCGGATGTACCGTTCTCCAGCTACAAGCAAAAAACTGAAAAAAGAGCGAAAATTTCGCTCCAAAAATGTATGCACACCTCCTGGGCCTCAAGTCTGCTATTACAATAGTGTCAGAATGGTCTCGCCATTGTGAGTATTTGACAGTGTTTGTATGGCAAATCTGTCAAAAACTCACAATGAAGAGACCATTCTGACACTATTGTAATAGCAGACTTGAGGCCCTGGGATTGCGCAAACTCGGATTACACGCATTTAGGACCAAATGAAGGCATTAAAACGATTTCCAGCTTATTGGAAATTTATTCCTCAAAACGCTTTTTATGGATCTAATTTGAATGGCCTATTAATCTTATTAGGAAGTAAGGTCGTTGAATATTGGTGAATTATGGAATTAATATGGATGGATACAATGCTTATGCTTGTGAATCTAAATGAGACATACAACACAATTACAAACATAGCGGAATAAAATAAAGGAATCGAAGAAATAACAAAAGATAACGAGTAACAGTTTATTTTCTAAATTAAAAGTATGGCTGGTTGGTACGGTAACTGTTTTATTCTGTCAATGTATTAATTTAAATAAAATTATATATTAATTAATTTATATTGACATACTACCAAAGCAAAATTAAAATACAACTACAAAAAAATGGTTGAAATATTTTTTTTATATTTTAATTAATATTTATAAGTATCCATAAACATAACAATAGGAACTTTAACAAAAAAATTTTTTGTCCGTCATTTATATTATAAAAAATTATTGGACACGCATTTTCTCTTTTTTTACGTAATCAAAAAATTACACTATGTGTTCAAATGTGGCATGACGTCACTCTGTGCTAGATTTTATACGTAGTTTGTTAGAATTGTGACGTAACAAGTCCCCACTCCCAAACTTTTATCAAGTCATTTTTAATTAATATGATAAAGTAAAAATCCGTGTCTAATATTTTTTTATTATCTGACTGACGGACTAAACAGATTTTTTTTTAACTCAGGAAACATCCCTATTATATTAAATATAGGAAAAAAATCGTTTTCATTGCCTACAAGTCACAATTTTATTGTCAGCTTATACACAGGTCAATAATAATTGACATCACAATATAGAAATTGAGGATTATTACCTATGAAAAAGGAATATCTTTGGAATGTATTGCGCATTATTGCTATAGTTTGACCGATACCACTGTACCGTGCCTTAGGTATATGCGCGGCTCACGGGGCAGTGCAGGCCGCTTATTCGTCAACGCTCCTGGCGTCCCGCCGCTCATTCGCCAACGTTCACGGCGTCCCGCCGCTCATTCATCAACGCTCACGGCGTCCCGCTGCTCATTCGCCAACGCTCACGCCGTCCCGCCGCTCATTCGCCAACGCTCATGGCGTCCCGCCGTTCATTCGTCAACGCTTACGGCGTCCCGCCGTTCATTCGTCAACGTTCACGGCGTCCCGCCGCTCATTCGTCAACGCTTACGGCACGCACGGCGTTCCGCCCCCCACCTCGCCGTGCATTCCCAAGACGCGGTACAGCGGTATCGGTCAAACTGAAATACAATTCTTAATTAAACTCCTCCCCCCCTTAGTGGTCAGATCGAAGGGGAACATAACAACTAGATATCATTTGATTATTGAGCTCTTAATAACTCTCTCGTCTCTTTTAGGCTAGCCACAATTTAGTTATGTTACAATTTGTACGATTTTGCATATACTTTACTGTCTTTGAACACAGGGCATTCGATTATGATGACATTACGGTGATACATGTACCTACTGTGGCCTCTTAGGGTAAGATACAGAGACGAATTTTAGCGCCAAAATCCACTGATTTTTGACAGATCGAAGCGTAAGTTTACGCTAAGTTTTGTCTCTGAATCTTACCCTAAGGGCCTGCGTCCACTGGCGGCACGGCACAGCAAGGGATTTTTATGCGACGAATAGGAATGTAACTTAATAGTATGACCTGAGTAGCCTAAGGACGTCGCGGCTTGCCTAAGGATACCATGGGATTGTTGACGTCAGTATGCGCTTGCGCATGTAGTGATGTGGAAGGATGCCGTGCCGTGCCGCCAGTGCCCGCACGCACTAAGACTTGTCCAGATTCTACAGACAACGCGTATTACGCGCCTGGATTTACACAACGCCGTAACTGGACATTCAACCCACAGCTAACTCAGTGACCAGCCTCTTACTTGAAAACCTTTCATAATCCGCCTCACTCATTCTTTAACAATAATAATATTATAAAAAATGCATTACTTAAAAATAAGCATAACTTTGTTGGACCATAAATTATTATAAAAGCTTAAACAAAATAAATATACAAAAAAAAAAAAAAAAACATAAATATCAACACCAAGGGCGCTAGAATATTCAGAATGAATATTTTTCGCAACTGTCAAAACTGCAGGTATGTAGCGTTAAACTACAGTTCGTGATAGACCTCTTGTATACAGCAAATTCAACACGTCAAAAATATAAATATTCTTCTTTACAACAAAACGAGTGTAGTCTTAAAAACTAGTAGTAACAAGTTATATAGTATCTTTCGAAAATAATTCTATAAGCCCAAAGCCTTGGGTCCCATATCCCTCAGGTTGGGGGATTTGGGATAATCCCATCAAAGAGAATAAACGGCAGAGAATATTTCTCATGATTTGTCTACCGATTTGCAGTCAATGAGACAAAAATTCTACAGAAAATAGTAAATGCTTTAAAACATTAGACATTTTAAACAAATTTCTCTCAAAATTCACATTCTCCACCGATTTGAGTGATCGCAAACCTGACTTCATCGTTGTTACAAAATTGGTTCATGGCATTTTGTCTTAAACTTAATTTGAACAACCGTGGCAGTTTCACAGAAGTTTCATCGTCACAAATTGCTGCTTACAACCCCTTGTTGTAGTACACTGTAGTCGTCTCAGGAGATATCTTTTTAACTTTTTCCTGTAAAATATGAAATAGTAATTGTTCAACTTCATCCACACTGTCTTACAGCTGATAGAGCTTTATAATATAGACTAAATAATAGTTATTTGTTATACAAGGCTTCAAAGTTGTTTATTGGCGCGAGTATTTGTATTGAAACCTGAGCAAGCAAAGGACTCTGACTCTAATCCTGAGCGTAGCGAGGGTTCCACGGGTACGAGACGCGGAATAACTTTGCTGCCGAGCGAAACACACAACTTTTCACCTCACTACAGGTACAGCGAGGAAAATGCAAGGTGTAAGAAATAAAAAATACTGCTTACTGCTCTGCAGGTATTAAATTTATATCTTTTTCACTGCTGGACTCGCTATTTTTATATGATTTATTACGATTTTATCAAAAAGCAAACCAAAATGATAGAAAGTGAATAAAGAAGAAAAATTTTCTAAGTTTTTTTTTCTTTTTCATGCAGTCTTCGCGCTGACCAGTGCGATTATTCTAAAAATGAGGTTGGCAGACTGACATGAAATAAGATTAATACATTTTCAGTAGATTGGCAGTATAGAAAATTATTAAACAGAAAGGTGAAGTTATCGTTAACGAATGATGTTTATTTTGAAACTAGTATAATGGATACTCGTCGCGCAACGCGCCGCGGCGGCACGTTCAGTGAAGCGGAATGCAGTAGTAGGTACCTATCAGCTGTACGCTCGCCCATTGATATTATTACGAATAGATTGTATCCATATTTTGCTGATTTCAAGTAGGACCAAAAAAATAATGGATATGTGTTCTATTACTGATACTGAACCACCAAAAAAATATTGCGCACTGGTTAAAAACTTATCCTGTATAAATAAAATAAAAAATAAGCACTGAAATATTTCCATTACCTTCAAGTCACTCTCAATGGTGTCGACGCTAATGCTGGCTTTCTGTTCAAAGAAGGCGCAACACATCGGCGTCGCGAACGTCACGCTAAGACACACCAGGGCTAGTTGGAACGGAATGATGGCCAGCGAGGTGGGCTTGAACCAACCCTTCTTAATCGCCGTGTTCGTTATTAATGGCACCAGTGCTGAAAAATAATAAGACGCATGTAAAGAAATTGATAAGCATAGAAACTGGAGAATAATATAATTCTGCAGTCGGCAAGTATGTACACCTATTTTTAGGGTTCCGTACCTCAAAAGGAAATTAGAACCTTTTTAGGATCATTTTGTTGTCCGTCTGTCCTTCTCGTCTGTCTGTCTGTGTCTGTCGAGACCTTTTCTCTCAGGTAGAGGTATCAAGTTAAAATTTATACTCCGGTCTACGGCCTCTTTCAGCTGAGCAAAAATGTAAAAACAAACTTGTAAGTCAACGCGATCAAAAGATATTCATGACCGTTTATGTCATATTTTCGCATTATTTTCGATTTCACAGGCAATCAAATTTCCCTTTCATTTGGCATTTCCCGTTGACCTAGAATCATGATTACGTTGGCAAGAAACAATGGGGCCGATTCCCTTGTTCACAAACTAAACTAAATTTAAGTTCATTGCATCTTTCTATTTCATTAAGAAAAGGACAGAAGATACATTTTAGTTTAGTCCTGTCAAATTAATACCAGTTATGGTAATAGTTGTGATACATGCATTTATGGAAATGCACGCATGCAAAAGTGCTGAGCTGTTCGGTTGGAAATATTGTACCGAACACAAACTTTACTTAGCAAAATCAAAGCTGCTGTCTTTGAATTTTGTCCTTAATGTCATGCAAACTGTAAGAAACCTATTATTTAAGGTAGCTGCCCTACTAACCCTTCCCAAATTATAATATACGTACTCATGCCAGGTACAGCCATGCCCACTCTGGATATGCAAACGAGGAATATGCCTGTGGCCGCTGCAATCTTGGAGTTGCCCACTCGCTCTCCTTCCGGGGTGAACACAGGGGTTCCGTTCATGATTTCACTGAAATATAATAATATTAATAGAATATTTATTTATGACGGTATTAGTATTACAGTCCACATTATCACAATTACAAGAATAATATTGTAACTAGCAATTAAATATGAGTATAGTACAACTATTTTCTTAATGTCCCGGCAAACTTCGTGTTTCGTTACTTCAGCAGCTTTCCTCCCATTTTTTAAATAAATTGCATTATGTTAAAAGAGTATTAACAAATCTACATATTATATACTTCCAAGCTATATACTACAACAATTTATCTCTCGTTTAGAATCCTACGAAATTTATAAATTTCCTAGGAAATTTATAAACTTGCGGATCTTGTTATCTTCCGGTGACATATACAGAATATTGTTAACATTTTAAAAGAGTAAGTATGGAGTTTCTTGCCCATTATTTTCCATACGTAACTATCTTTTGGAAGGGGCAACTAGAATAAATTATTTTTATAAATTTTGACGTTCAGTGCCTTTTATGTAGGCACATAAAAGGCACTTTTGAACGTCAAAATTTGCTCCTTCCAAAAGGTAGTTACGTATGGAGATGGTATGGATTTTCAAATGCCTATTTGAAATCATCTATTTCAAATAGGCATTTGAAATAAATGATTTGATTTTGACTTTGAAAGAAATGGTGCGCCGACCCGAATAAGGACAAGATAATGATTATAAAACAGAGTACTTACGTGCTCCTCATCATGGGGATATTAATGAAGTTGGCACCGCATACGGCCGCGAAGGGAACCAACCGCGCGAACAGTGGGTTCATGCCCTAGAAATAATAGTCACTTGTCAAAAATTTATAAAATTACAATAAAAAGTGCATATAAATACCTATGAACAAAAGAAACGACAATACAATGGGTTAGTTTCTAACTAAAAATAAATACCTACTAAAGCTGTGCTTACACGGTACATTTTTACAGCAATCATTGCCAACAACAGTTTCCAGAGATTTTGGAGAAATCTAGTTTGTTAAGAGGGCATATACGAGTCCACTAGCACGACTCCTTTAAAAAAATATTATCTCGTGACTGAGAAGGAATTATGAAAAACGGATCAATAAAGAACCTCGGTAAGTGTATCTAGAATTTTCTAATACCTTTTGTAAAGTTTCATATTGAGACACGAAGCAACAAAATACAAATGAATGTGGCCGTTTTTCTTTAGAATGAATTTGTTGCTTCGTATCTCAAAATGAAACTTTGGCACCTGGGTAAAGTATGCATGAAAATGTTTTTCATGCATACTTTAGCCAGGCCCCGAACATTTGACAATGACGCGCCAGGCGCGTCATGGGCCTACATCAAGGATGACGCATCTAGAGCGTCATTGGCTGTTTCATGCTGTGTCATGTGATGTTTTATGCGAATTTCGCCGTTATCTTGCGTCGATCTGCTAAGAGAAAAAGTTCTTTGTGTGCTTCGATTCGTATTCGTTGGTATTCAAAGGAAATATGGCCTCACAAGGTAGGATTTATTTATTTTAGTAAAATGTTACGGTGGTCGCCAACATTTTTGTAAATTTACTTGTATTAAGGTCATTTGTTTGTGATAATCAACACATTAGTTGTAGATAATAAAAAAAGTAAAAAAAAATTGTTAATTTTGAAATCAAAATCGAATAATCGAATTTTTAATCATATTTTAATCAACATACAACCTGACACTGATCTGAAAATTACAAAAAACGTAATAAAATTTGAATTTCGCGGGCTTCCACCTTAAATAATATTACGCCAATATACGGGGTGGTAACCAGTTTCGCGTCGGTGTCCCTTTCACC
The DNA here is from genome assembly GCA_947523025.1 of Dryobota labecula. Lineage (NCBI taxonomy): Eukaryota > Metazoa > Arthropoda > Insecta > Lepidoptera > Noctuidae > Dryobota > Dryobota labecula. The sequence continues at coordinate 9,076,426 of OX383305.1, read as the reverse complement.
CCGTATAAGTATGTAAACTGTTACTAAAGGTTTGCTATCCCTGACTTATAAAATATGTATTCTAAATTAATGAAATGAAATCGTTTATTCTGAAAATAAGATATCGGAATCATTTTTACACGTCATATAAAAAAGCTTGGTGAAGTCGACATTTCCTATCTGACTACCCCTGAGAAGAAATGGCGAAACAAACTCAGGGGTAATGGCCAAGGGTATTGTCAACTTCAGTGTTTAATTTAGGATAAAAAGTGGTAGTTCTCTTTATCTCAATTTGTTATAAGTAAGTTCGATGTGACGCGCCAGGTGCGTCAATGGCCTCCCGTGATATGTGCTTATGACGCGCCTAAGGCGGCCATGAGTTGGTTAAGTTGCTCCATAATATTTTTTTAAGTAGGTCATAACATTATTGCCATTGCGGGTAAAACCTGCGGGTAGTTGCGTAACAACCAATGGCAATGCCATTTTGGCATTTTGACAATTTAACAACATTTATTGCGTCATTTCAAAATCAAAATCAAAATATTTTATTTCACATAAACCTACATGGGCACTTATGAAACGTCAGAAGCTAGGTGCACGGTTCCAATTAGTCGTTTCCTATGGAGAAGAGCCGGCAAGAAACTCCACGGTTACTCATTTAAAAATAATTGGCTTTACAATATTATTAAATAACAGTGATAATAGGTATGGGAGGACAGTGTAGGCCTTTCAACAATTACCAGGTACTTAAAAAAATAGAAAACCGCCAACAAATCTACACTCTAGCCTACAACGTTCTCACATTCACAAAATATAAAATAATCTAAGTATATAAAATATTAATGACATGATTGCAATTACAACTACAGTAAAATATCTGAATAAATATCATGAATAAATACATATTTAGGGGAGGTACACGTAAAGTAGGGATGATATATTTTTTTCTCGTCTATCTCGTGGTGTGGGGTATCGTTGGATAGGCCGCAAAAAAATATTGCAGGTTTGAATAAACCATTTTTCGATTCAGGGACCCTTTTGCGTAATATTCAGCTTTAAATTGCAAATTTTTGTTAGAGTCAGGTGTGTCCCCCCTCTGCCAGCTAAATGGTTGTTAAAAATTCACGTCTGTAGATATACTTAACGAAGTTGACCAAGATTATGCCTGGACTTTAAAAGAGACTTTGACCCCTGAGTTTGTTTCGCCATTTCTTCTGAGGGGTAGTCAGATAGGAAATGTCGACTCCATTTACCTTAATATGACGTGTAAAGGTGATTCCGATAACCTATTTACAGAATAAACATCACAGAAAATCATTTATTTGTTCATTTCATTTATCACAGAAAAGTAGTCTTTAGAAGATAAAGAGTAATAGTCAACCAACTTACATTTGCAGTTGGAATGTATGGTAGAACATGTATTTCAAATACAATGTTACGTTAGTTCTTGGGATAAATCCGTCCCAACTACCGAACCCTTCATTGTGCATGGTCAGACACGCACTTGGCCGGTTTTTATAATAGTTAGATCCATGCAGGGTAATGTCTGAGATGGTCTCTTGAGGAAAAAACCAAACAGTTTGAATGGACCTGTCTAGAAAGTTGGCAAAATCGCTAAATATCGTGTAGCGGTATTTCTGGCAACAATTGCTACATGTTGGCATCTAAATTGCTTGATGTTGTAGTGACGTCACATTTGACCAAAATTGCACAAAATTGAGCAATTGAGATGTCCGTGAAAGCGCACCTTAAGCGTTCTAATTATTCTAACTGATATACGGCCGTAGTAGTTACCTACCTACTTAGGCCTGTGTTCACCAACATTTAAATCAACTGTTTATATATTTAATCAGTTGTTTACTCAAAATTTCATAGGAAATTTGACATAAACCAACTGTTTAAATACCTAACCGGTGGTTTGAATGTTGGTGAACACAGGCCTTAGATGAGAACAAAGGTTAAAGGCAAAACCGACTGTCTGCCGAAACCGATTAACCCGGTTTGACCGGTTTGATTAAACCGATTATATTATAATCGGTTTTTACATTCGGTAACTCAGGAACACTAAGTTCTGCGGTTTAATTGGTTTTACCATTAGATAAAGAATCTCAAATGCCGATTCGAATGGTACTTATATTAAAGTGAAAAACTAAAAACGCAGATAGTCGGTTTTGCCTTTAACCCGGCGAAATTATAGATACAAAGTTATGTAAAATCTATGTGAATCTAAATACGAAGTGCCAAAATTATGCATACACATAGCGGAATTTATAGTACTTACGTACTATTTGAAACAAGTAGGAGGGTTTTGACGTCATAGGTAACATAACAGACGTAATGTGTTTACTATCACAATTATAATATGTGCGTTAAGTGAACTTTCATGACACATTATTGCAAATCTGTCAAACACGACTCCAATGCTGGTCACGGAATGGATGCATTGCAATGTCAAAATATTATTAACAAATTTAATAAAAAAAATATTGCCTTTGAAGAGATGAGTTCACATTCTTATGTAGGGCCGTAAGGTATACATCGTTCGTCAATAATCGGGATTCTTCCACTGACCGACCCAGACGACCCCATCACTCTCCTCCAGAAGAGTCATAGGTCTACTAGTACAGTTCGCAAAAGAGTACACACTACAAGATCGTCATTCCGACCTCGCCGCCGAGGCCCAACGCGAAATCCTCGACTAATCAGTCCTCCCCGACCCTTGCTTTCAAACGAAGCGCCAGCGCGCGTTTTAGCTGAGCAGCATTTAGTCCAAACTCCCCATGATAATAATCAAAACAATGATTTTATCCAGCCACCGACGGTCCCTTGCCACCCTCCCCCCTCCTCCGACTCTGCCCTAAGCCGAGGTTCGTACCCCGCAGGGGGTGCCCTTATCGAGCAGACGGAAACTATTTAGCTTTAAGTATGCCCCTGGCTGGAGGCCTTAAAATCCGTTAGGAGCTTAAGGCACCACAGGATAGTCCGGTTAAAAAGTCCGAGCCCCTCGTGGTTACACTCTGAGTTGCCATATAAAAAATAAAAAAAAATAACGGGATTCTTCAACAAATAACTCCGTTATTTTTTTTTTATTATAATAATCTTTTGAATACGTAAGTTATCCATAAGAATTTACAAATTTCTGTTTTATAAAGCCTTGTCCAGTTTTCAGAAGTGTCAGCTTTCCATTTCTTTTAAATACTTAGTTCTCCTTTGTTTCCATCGTTTCTTTTAGACTTCGTAATAAAGAAATTTTCTGTTTTATCATATTTTCATTTAACTTCGTAATAATTTTCCTCCGTTTTGTCATATTTTTATTTGACTTCGTAATGAATAAATTTTCTCCCTATCATCATATTTTCATTTGACATTAATAATAAAATAGCGAAATCAAAAACCAGTCGCTATGAAGCGAGTTTCCCAATGAAAACAGATCGTAATCTCACAGTTTTTCCGACGCGACACACCTCCGTGACGTTTAATATGTACATTGATATAACAATTAGTGGAAATGTTGACACTACCGAAATAGAAGATAACATTGGAAAAATGCGCGATAAGCTATCGTTTTGATAATGAAATGGGAAAGTACACCTGGCCATAATTATCGACGTTAAGATAATAGGAACGCTGCGATTTAGTAAAAGCTATAAATATAGAGGCTCCTACAAACAGGTGCGACACGCGACGCGACACAAAGACACCGCGTGTCGCGCGATGAGCGGTGCCTTTGTGTCGCGTCGCGTATCGCACCTGTTTGTAAGAACCTTCAATCATCGCACTTTGTGACATCAGTACGTTTGATTTTTCTTGAAAAACCTCGCCCACTGCGTGGTTTTTCAGGAAAAATATATATAAACTTTATGGCTAAGTTATTCATAATCATTTTTGTCAGATTTGGCACGAAAAAATAAAAATTAAAGTTAAATTAAAGTTTGCAGCAAATTAATCGTTACTGCAATAACACATGTAATGTTTTATAAGGCTCTTAGCGATAATGGTTGTATTGTCTGAAGAGGGATTCTTACCTTAACTTTACTGTTTAGGTAAAGGGCAGTGCCCAAGGCACCTCCACACGCCGCGCAATAAGAAGCAATTAATTGCCTGTAAAATACAAAAATAGGTTTCGTTACTATTGTATTGCCTGACAGGGGCGTAGCTATCGACGTATCAAATATACGGGGCCCCCAAGTGACAAGGGCCCCTCATATTCTTTTATTAAAATCACAATGACAGCATAGCCTAGTATCCCAGTCAGGATACTCCAACTTTCGAGCTCGCTCCGCTCGTTCTTGCATTTTCTTAGTAGAAATGCAACGACAGCTCAACCTAGTATCCGAGTCAGAGTACTCAAATTTTCAGGCTCACTTCGCTCGCTCTTGCATTCTCTTAGTAAAATTACAATGGAAATTTAACCCGCCATGTCAGTACACTATTTTGTAAAAAAAAATCCCTTCCTTTGGAGTTTCGTTGCAGTCGGGTAAAAAGGGCCCCCATCAAGGGGACCCTTTTTACTTTTCGATACAGGGCCCCTTTATGACTAGCTACACCGTTGCCTGCATTAATTGTTTTTATTGGTGTTTCGTAGCCCCTAATGTAACCCCTATAAAACAACCCCATGATGCCAACGGTAACTCCTAAATTAACCCCATTAGGTTTCAGAACTATTATTATGTATACAACAACAAAATAAATTTATATTTACTTAATTTAATTTTAATAACAATTATGTATTTAAAAATTATTGATTGTTAATTTGTTTACTAATTTTATTTTTGATTTTAATATTTTGCTGCGCCCTACAGGAGCTTTAAGCCTTTGTAACACCTTTTAAACATTATGGAATGCAAATAAATATGAATATGAATATGAACTAATACTCGTTTTCACCAAAGCGCAGAAAGTTGAAAATTAAATCTAAGGCATTGGGTTAGGTGTTGTCTAGTGTTGGTCATAAGAACCATATTGTGGCTAAATCTTATTTGTAAAAATACCATGAATTTATAAAAGCAGACTTTAGCGGGCGAGAATGGTACATTATTGCAAAGGCCGGGAAATAGGCAATTGCAGGCCGAGCCGTAGGCGAGGACTTCACTAATACGAGACAGGCAATTGCCATTTCCGCCGAGGCATAGGTATATAGTGCTTTTCTCAAAAGAATGCAGGGAAATAAAACATTGCTGGAGTGTTGTAATGTTCCCAATTCAAAAAACGCTCCTGCAATGGATTTGATTTTCTATGTCCGTAAATTTGACACTTCGCGTGTTCTTTTTTCGAAAATAATGACAATATTTCCATGCATGTTTGAGAAAAAGATATTTTGTCACCGACTCCCAGCTGCAGAACCAGCCTATATTGTTCCAACTGCTGGTACACAAGCCTCCTCTCGGTCAGAGGGTGTTACCTGGATGTAATCCACCACGCGGGGCCGCACTGGCCCCGGTTGGTAGATGTCACATGTCTTCGAATTTTTGGTTCTAGGACATGGAGGTTTCCTCACGATGTTTTCCTTCACCGTTTTGAGAGCAATGGTGATGAAATTATCAATACAAAGTAGGTAAGTGCCTCCTAGGGTTAGAACCTAAGTTGTAAGTCCCAACTCCTAAGTTGTGACCGTTACCACTGGGCAACCACTACTCACGGGCGACTCACAGCATTCGCGAAGAATAGGATAAATGAAATAACTAATTTTACTGAAGTCCCTCACGACGCTCATACTTTTTACAAAAAAGCCAATTACTGATACCTGCAGTACTTACTTAGGGGTGATAACTGCGTCGCCGGCTCGATTTGAATAATTGACAATAGCGTTGAACGTTTGATTGCACCACTGCCAGAAAATGATGGCTTTGTTTGATTTGTAGAACGTTATCATGCCTGGAAAATAAATAAAAAAACGTATACAAATGTTCTAGCTGTAGCCTCTTAATACACACATCAAAACTGTCTAGGGAACAAGCACGAAAATGAGCACGATTTTGCTAGTTACTAAAAAACTGGTATTTTCATTGAATTTTTGACGTGACAACGTCTAATAAATCGATGAACGCCGGCTGCATGCACGAACATGTCCCTTTTCACTCATTGTCCCGTTACGCTCATTGTACGCTTGCGCCGCATCAATGTTTTGTTATGAAGTTGTCACGTTAAACTATCGTCCGTAAATCAACTTTACAGACAACCAATTTTTGTAATTCAGGATACTTTTTACTTAATTTCGTCATTTCAAAAGGGAATAGTTTTTTGTATTTCGGTCAAAAGATAATAATCTTCTGTCAAGTCGTATTCCTATTTATAATCCTGCAACGGGTTTGAGGCCAAATCAGTACAATTTCTGCCATAATTCTGAATGGAATCAATTCAAAAGAACGTTATTATGGAGAGAAGACGTCATTTAAGCCGAGAAAAATATTAATAAATGATCAGAGCCGTGGGAATGTTGGAAGCTGCGGTTCTCGGCAACGTGCTATGGCAATAGCTCTGGGCACTATAACGCTGAGTGTTATAAGTCGACTTTGGACACATTAACGCGTCACTGGCAGCGTGGCAGTGTGCCATTGAGCACGCATGGGATATGCTTTAAAGAACTCTGCCAAATATGGATGTCTTACATACACCAGAAAATCTTTTTCGTCTGTAACAGCGGACGTGGGCGGCCATACCGCAGCGTGATTGATGATGGAGGATGAACTCATATTGTTGAGTATGCCGAATTGCTATGATTGTGTTACACGCATATGACATTAAAGAGAAAAAAGAAACAAAAGTTTTTAAAGGTTTTTATTGCGTAATATAAACAATTAGTAGTCTGTTTTTTCGCCGTTAACGCGAAAACACAATCGCAGCGATTCGGTAAACTCAAAATGAGTTCATTCAAATCACGTTGCGGAATGTCCGCCCCCGTCCAATGTAAGAGGCGAAAAAAAAAAAAACGTGTGTGTATATAAACAATACGAATTTAAAAATATCGATGCCACCCAGTATGTCTATGCAGTTTCGCTAGCTAATTTAATTTGACCTTGTATATACAGTGCAAGACTAGTCGACTACTTCCCCGATCCTGTACCTATGTATATTTTGACCGAATTCAACAAATTCGGAACTATTGGTATTTCTATGTTTCTATCATGTCTGGTAAGGTAATGAACTGACAATCATCATTATCATTCGGTCAAGAGACGTAAACTGCAGACTGCTGGATAAGGTAGACTCTAGAAATCTAACATGACTCAGGTCATGATTTACCTGTGTGAAAATATCATCTAAATCTGTTCAGCCGTTAAGGCGTAAAAAGTTAACAGACTGACAGACAGAGTTACTTTCGCATTTATAATATTAGCATGGATAGTTCAAGCTCACAAGCTCCTACTCCTACATCCATAGAAGTAGGAGCTTGTGGCTAAGTAATAACAGCCACACGGGTCGATCGATCAGGTTAAGCTAAGCTTGCCACCGTTAGTCCGTGGATGGGTAACCATCTTTACATACCAAGACTCTTCTGTGCCTCGGAAAGCACGATAAGCCGTTGGTCTCGGCTGTCATTCGTGGGTCTTTGACAGTCGTTACGGGTCATCATAAGCCCGAAAGTTTTACAGCCAGTCTTACCAAGGAGTATCGTATTACCCAGTAACTGGATTGTGGAGGTCAGATAGGCACTCGCTCCATGTCAAATTCTGGTACTCAGTTGCATCTGATTAGACTGGAAGCCAACCCCAACATATGTAATTGAGAAAAGGCCTGGACGTAGGGTCGTCTGGCGCGGGGTCCCAGGTGGAGGCCAGCAAGCAACGGCTGCGGGGGCATCCTTGCCTGTATTGCACAGGCCTCCACCAGTGTCGGAAAGGAATGGCCAGGTGTTCCCGGCCATTCCCATAACTCCCATGTCTCGTCCCCCGACGAGCGGGCAAAAAAAAAAAGGTAGATAAGATGGATAGTATAGTTTTTTTTAACAAATACTCACATCCAGTGATGATAGTATTCATAGGCGCCTGCGCAGACATGCGTCCGATCCTGATCATCTTCTCACCAGTATCAGGGTGGAATGCACTGTCGTACAGATATTTAGCTGACCATAGTTTGTCCTCGTCATAACCGGGGGGCATTTTCTTTGTTTTCCTATAAAGAGAAAAAAAACTGTCATACGCACGCTTCGAGGTCATATCTATAGCCGTTTACATTACATATAGCCGTAACAGGAGGCACAGATTATTCGCCTTGCCTCGGAGCCAATCGTCGCCGCGTGGCTCGAGCCCAGTCTCCTGTCGCTCGCACACTCTCTGTGCTCAACGCTCTCTTTTTCTATTTTTATTATAAAAACTTTATTTAGATCAGAAAAAAAAAAACGGTACAATATTAAAATGGAATGGGAACATTTAGGTACAACATTAAAGTCTGATTGGTTTTAATAAATCCATACTAATATTATAAATGTGAAAGTAACTCTGTCTGTCTGTATGTTACGTTTTCACGCCTTAACCGCTCAAACTCAAACCATTTATTTTAATTAAACCATTTACAGGCACTTTTGAATTGTCAAGGAGTCGGTCAGTAAGAAAAATGAAGCTACATTCCCATTCCAAAGCGTAGGACCTATGGAGAAGAACGGGCAAGAAACTCCATGGACACTCTTAAATTAAAATGTTACAAAAGTATTCGTTACATCTATAATGTTGAATTTATAACTAAAAAAACTAAAATCGCTGAACCGATCGTCATGAAATTTGGCACAGATATAGCCTAGGATATGGAGAAGGATATAGGCTATTTTTTACGCGATAAACGACATCCACGCGGGCGGAGCCGCGGGCAAAAGCTAGTGATGTATCTATAAACATTTTGATAATTAATTTTTGGCTATAAGAGTAGGGGAAGATAAGAGAAGAAAGAAACGATGGATGAACTGTGTGATGAATTGATGACGGTATGGCTAAAAACTAAAAAGTATCTTATCATTAATGACGATATTTTTGATATTTTCTCCCGACTGCAAGAGTTGGGCTATCTAATGCAAAAATATTGTTTCAAATCCGACTAGTAGTTGCAGCGATTAGCGCGTTCAATTCAAACAAACAAACAAAATAACAAACTCATCAGCTATTACTCATTATTAGTATAGAATAAAGATAAGGATAGATTAGTAAATAGATAAAAGCTACGCGAATGAAGAGAAAAATCCAATGGGAAACCGGAATTTCAGTTTGGGACATCACTTTGGTTGCCCAAAGAGACTCTGATGACCATTAAAATGATACTTACAATGTGTTTTGATTAAGTACTCATTTCTAATAATAACCTTAATAAGTTTGTAAACAATATTTATACTTTGTTAAGAAAAACAATCGCGCTTCGCCTCGCGTTTGAACTTTGTTTGAAAAATATTAACTGTTCACAATGATAAGTACCTATACTCCATTTATAATAGCATTAGACAGAAGTTAAAAAAGGTTATTTTTGATGCACACTTTATAACAAAAGTACAATAAACTTGTTATAGTTACGATTAACGCCAAATCGATTAAAATGAATTTATATATCAGCTATCACACTTAATTGTAATCATTTAAAAAAACAACCATATGAAATTAAGTAGCTTTCATTTAGATATATTATTTCATTCCAAATTAAAATTACAGTGCCTATGCTAAAAACCTAAAAGAAGCAGGAGTCAACAATACTGCAACGCATTTTGTTTCACTATAATCCTACCAAATCTAAAATATTACTTAATCCCTTCATAAGCTGTGACAGCCGGGGATTTCTAATTTTACTGGTTTATGTCGTCTGTGAAATTGACTTGACAATGTTCTAAGATTGTCATGTATGTCATTTACTTGTGAATACTTTGTTTGTTATTGTTTAATTTTCGTGATTTTGTTGTTATTTATTAAAATAATAAATAATATTTAGTTATTTCTTTATTATTGTATTGTTATCAGTGTTGTCATTGGGTTGTTTGTACAAAACGTTACTTTTTTTTTGAGCTATGAGTGATCCCGGTGCGGGACCGAGTGGCTTATAACATATAAGTGCTGAGTCTGACCAAAGCCAACGGCGAAAAAAACGTGGTCTAAAAGTTGCCTCCGACGAAATAATAATGTCTCCCAAAAAAAAGAGAACGCTGCGTTCTGTATAAAAACAACCTGTGATAAATATTTTTAAGCAATTGGAGTCCTGGCCTGCAGATACTCCTCATTATAGGACTGAGATGATAAACAAAATCGCAGAAGTTGCCGGTAAGGATGATTCATAAAATTATTACTATAAAAATATTTGAAACTAACATGCATTGTGATGACATGAAAATCATGTGCGGAGTTTCTAAAATATAATACATTTTTATTATATTTTAGAAACTCCGCACATGATTTTATTATTTACAGGCGTATCTCGGGCTACTCTGTCCAATATTCTCAAAGAGTACAACATAAAAAGTCGCCTGCAATCTCCCCCTCCCCAACAGAAGCACATGAAACGTGATGATTTTGATGACATCACATTTAGTGGAATATGCAGGAAAATTCATTCCTTCTTCTTTAATAATGAGTTGCCCACCTTGGAAAAGATGCTGGAAGCAGTTAACAGTGACGAGTCTCTGCCAGATTTTAAAAAAAGCAGTCTGTATAAAATAATTAAATAAACATTAAAGTTCACATAAATCAAACGGAGCAGAAAAAGTGCACTCATAGAAGTCATAGACAAGCAGGAGATCGTCCTTTGGAGACTAAAATATCTTCATGAAATAAAAAGGCTAAGGAATAAAGGAAGGAAAATATATTATTATTTAGATGACACTTGGCTAAATGAAGGTACAGTGCTTCTAAATTTCTTAACAGCTATTTATGCACTAAGCAGTGTATGACCTCTTGCATTCAATAACATTATAATTAATTATACAGTTAAACATAATTTCATAAAATTGGTTCGTGAAATGAATGGTATTTATATTAATAACCTTTTATCATACAAACAGGTCACACGAAAAGCCTAATATGGCATGACACTAATAATAAGTCTTCAAAAGAAGCACATTGGGAAGGTCTATATGCTGGTTTAAAAAATCCAACTTATAATCGGTCATACTGGTATGTATTTTATGGACTGTCCTCGCCATAAAAAAATGAACACCCCATTGTTATTGACTATTAATTAAGTAATACATATTATATTGTATTATGAATTAACGCATGCAAAGCGAACTTTTAAAGTTATAAATTTTGTTATAGTATTTATCTATGAACTATTTCCAGCAGTGAAATTATATAGGGGGTACGGAATAATTGACTTGTATTAATTTTATTTCACAGGGTTTGTGAAGGGTTTTTAATGGATGCTGCGTTAATATTTGATGCAAAGAAAGGTGATGAAGATGACCACTCCGAAATGGACGCCTTCAACTTTAATAATAATAATAATTTATTTATTTACACTTCAAGACACAATCATCTGTGTAGCCCTGACTCTTGTACTAGGATTTCCTGTTTCATAAGAGCCAGACCTCTCAATTTACAGGGAATATGTTATAGAAGCGCGATAGACAAAAGTGAAAATGGTTCAAGTTAATTTTGTCGAAAATTGAGAGTGGCGCTGTAATTGTTATGGACAATGCGCTATACCACTCAAGGACATTGGAGAAGCTGCCAACCACAGCTACACGAAAGGCAGATATACAGGAATGGTTTAAAAGCAAAAATATTCCTTTTGAGGAAAAAGATCTTAGGGCAACTTTATTAGAAAAAGCAAAAATACAAAGACATTTATACCAAAAGTTTGTTGTAGATGCCATGTTGATGATAGCCATCTGGCTAGAGAGAAGGGAATTTCAGTATTGCGCCTCCCACCCTACCACTGCGAGTTCAACCCTATAGAATTAATATGGGCTCAAATGATGGGGTATGTGGCTCAACATAACAAAACGTTCAAATTAGACAAGGAGAAACAATTACTCCCACAAGATCTGGATAGTATTACGCTAGAACGATGGCAGTCTTGCGTTGCTCATGCAATTAAAGAAGAGGAAAAGTTAAAGCATAATGGATGATGTGGTAGAAAGATTTATTATTAGGTAACGTCGGTGAAACTTCTTCATCTTTATTCTCTGATGATACTCGTAGTGACTAAATTATATGATGAAGACGAAGAAGTTACACCAACTATTGTGTGTTGAAAGTTGTTGTTTTAAATAAAATATTGTAAAAAAAAAAGACTTTTATTTCCTTTAATCTTAATTAAATTTAAATCATCACGACGTAATCGTTTGTTTCATTCATTCGTTTCGTTGTAAGTAATGTGTGATGAAGATGTTATTACGACCTATTTATCAAAGTTATGTTAAAACATTTTTAGTTTAATTGTTTAAACTTTTAACTTTGAATAAAATGTTTCGCACTCCTGCTTCTACGAGCCTCTTTTTTCTAATGTTATAGTAAATGAAGTATAGAAGGCGATAAACTAAATATGTATCTGTTTGATTGTTGCTGAACTGATTTCATTAGTGTTATTGAAGGCATTCATTTATTTAAATAAACCATCATCATTCTCTTGCCCAATTTATTTGGGGCCGGCGCAAAATTCTTTTTCTCCATACATAGGTACTTCTTTACTGATATGTGGTTGTCTCTGTACAGGGCCCCAAGTCTGCTATTACAATAGTGTCAGAATGGTCTCGCCATTGTGAGTATTTGACAGTGTTTGTATGGCAAATCTGTCAAAAACTCACAATGAAGAGACCATTCTGACACTATTGTAATAGCAGACTTGAGGCCCTGAGATGACGTTTGGAAGAAGTATTGCTGCGCCGATCCCAAATAAATTAGGGATTTAGAGTAAGTGCAGGAGAATGATGATGATTTTCGGTGCTCTAAGGGGTTTATAAATGAATGATGAACACACCTGAAAGCTTCGACGACTTGCTGTGCCTCATTTAACTGTTTGTCTGTAGCTAACGCATTCAATGGGTTGGTGAGCATAATAAAATGTTTTGCTCGACCCATGTACGTTCCCTGGTCAAACCTCGGCTGGTCTAGGTTTATCGTCGCCATTTTGAATGAGGAACTCTGCAACAAAAAGCAAATATGAGCAAAGACAGTGGTTAATTAAGGCCAGTGGCGCCGACTCCATAGGGCCTGGGGGTGTCTGACTCCGACAGAGCCCCCTCCCAACGGTATGAACAGCAGAACTGAGGCCCCAATATTTCATTGGGATTTATACAGTTTCAAAAGGATGTAAGGATCGTAGCAGATGGCAGCCTGTAGTTTATACCTACTCCCAACTACTCCCAAACGAGTAGTGTTAAAGATTTGGAAAAAATATATGTTATATTAGAGCATTTTCTTAATAACTTAATTTATGAATATTTTAACTTTTGACTTTGTAAGCTATTGGTGCCGATTCCCTTGTCCACAAACTAAACTAAATTTAAGTTCAGTGCATCTTTTTCTTTCTATTTCATTAAGAAAAGGACAGAAGATAAATTTTTGTTTAGTCCTGTCAAATTAATCAGCGCTTGACGTAATTTTAGTAGGCAAGTTTTTAATCACGTCTAAACTTGTATGGAGTAGTGACAGGTGCTGATTAATTTGACAGGACTAAACTAAAACTTATCTTCTGTCCTTTTCTTAATGAAATAGAAAGAAAAAGACACACTGAACTTAAATTTAGTTTAGTTTGTGAACAAGGGAATCTGCACCAATGTCATAATGTCTTATTAAAAAATTTAAAAACCAATCAAACGATATTGCCATTAATATTGTTTCTGAGATATTGATTTTCATTCGTTACAGTTACAATTCAAGTTCGTATTCGGTGCACACTTTATCTCAATCATACGGTTGCTTAACAATTAAAAATGTTTGTGTGACTTCAGATAACATGGGTAATTAGATAACTTTACATACTCGCTGAAGGCAAAGACATTATTATTGTTATCGTTAACAGAATTTCAAGGTTCCCTGTGTGTAACACATCATTAATATCATTATTTATCTCGGGCGTAATGGAACTGATTTAACAGAATTGTAATTAGTATAACCGAGTTAGTGCACTACTGGTAATTAATCCCTGATTCGCCATTTTCGTTACCTAATTCGTCAGTTTCCCTAATTCGTCAATGCCAACAAAATCATTCGTCAATTTCCCTAATTGGTCATTTTCTTATAAGAACCTCCTTGGGTTTGTACAAGGAATAACGATTTTTATATTAATGTTCTTGTACAGTCGAGTACCTACAAAGATATGTATACACCTGATAGTTACAAAATGATGTATCCATTTAGTTTTGTAGCCATATTTGGTTACTATAATATATGCCCAAATAAGATGACAGTACCGAGTTTACCGCTTAGGGCCGGTACAGACGGACTGCATCCCAACTGCAATTTCTAAAGAAACGGTGCAGTCGGTGCTGTCGGGATGCAGTCGTCGTGCAGTTCCCATACAAATTTTGAGTAGGTAATTGCAGTTGGGTTGCAGTCCTTCTGTGCCGGCCCCTACCGTATTGATGAACACATGATACTTAAAAAAAAATGAACAATCTCAATTATATGCATTAATAAAAAATAAAAAAACAATAATCCAAATTATATTAATTTAAAAAAAAATATGTTCATGACTATACCGACAATGTCAGATGACGAGTCGAAGAAAATGACCAATTAGGGAAATTGACGAATTAAAGATTTTGTTGGCATCAGACGAATTAGGGAAACTGACGAATTAGGTAACGAAAATGGCGAATCAGGGAACCAGTAGTGCACTGACTCGTGGAACCTATAGTTACCATTCTTTGGTAAAAGTATATACTTACCTACGTACAGTACGTACCTATCTACTTACTTATTGAGGCTCTCAATAAAGCAAGCCCTAAAGCCCTAAACAATTTGTTCCGCAGGTATCAGCTACCTTCTTCGTGTCGTCTCAGAAAAATACTGAAAGAATAAGAATCTCTTAGACTTCCTCAACTATCATATTTATGTATCTTATGAGATAGGTAGGTAGGTAGAGTAGGTTTGAGCCTTTATTTTTTTTTTGGTTGGGAAATTATAAAATAATTTCTCCCGCTTGAGGCGTGTCAAACTTACTGGCTAAAACCCACCCGTGTTCCTTCAGTTGCCTGTGTGCCAGGGCCACGGTATCCCTTTAGGACAAACCCGCAACCCTGGTAGGGTTGAGCCTAAGACGGCACATTTTAGGGGCAACAATTTTAGGAGCCTTCTTTTGACGGATAACAGGGGCCCAAGTCTACTATTTTTATAAATTCGTCACTCGCAACACGATCCCATTGTTATTTTGCTAAAAGTTCGTAATCTGCTAAATTCATAATGGTCGATCATTGGTCGGTCAATGGTCTCATAATAGAATTGTATTACAATGGCATTTTGAGCATTTATTCATGCCCGATTTCATTTATATATATTTTTACATATTATTTATTAGTGTTATAAGCAATCTGAAGTAGTAGGAAGTTGGAAGTTTAGTAGGATGTTTCATTTGTCATTATGTACGAGATTACCAATTCTTTCAATGGAGTGTCAGTGGCTGACCATTGGAAAGTCATAATGACGCCATTATATTAGTAGATTACCAAACTTATCAAAATCAACAATTATAAAATCAATGATAGACCATTCTGACACTATTATAATAGCAGACTTGAGGCCCTGGGGCCTAAATCTACTAATTTACAAACGTTGCAATGGTCTCGCCATTGTGAGTATTTGACAGTGTTTGTATGGCAAATCTGTCAAAAACTCACAATGAAGAGACCATTGCAACGTTTGTACATTAGTAGGGCCCCCTGATGTCTTGCAGAATTACTGATGACTTTCCCTGTTCCCTTTCATTGTACTTTCAACGGTATTAGCTCAGAAACATTCCCAATAACAACTATACCTACTTGGGAAATATGTTAATCCGCCACTGGGTATAAATGACTAGGGAGCTATTGCCCGCGACTTCATCTGCGTGTATTTTGTATTTCAAAGTTTTTCAATACAAATATCCAGATTGAACAGCCGGTAAACTAAGGTAATGTCCTTCTCCAAGCCCAAGGCTACCTTCTACCTATCTGTCAAATTCCGTGAAAAGACCGTGGTCGGCCCGCTCCTACTTCAGCCTGGCTGTTTTTTCTCCACAAACCCAGCACCCGGGGAGTTGGGCAATGATCGTCACTCACCGGACGCCTGAGGGAGGACATCGCCGTCGAGGTAGACCGCGGCGAAGGGGGTGTGAAGATCTAACCATGTCTGTGGGGCCAACATGCCCAGAAATCGCACAAAACAGTGAGATTTGGAAGGAAACAGGGGAGGCCTTTGCCCAGCAGTGGGACACAAAATAGGCTATAAAAGAAATTGTATAGAGTATGGTTAAGGATTAGGTATACTCGTACTGCTATAATTTAGCAGTGATAAAGGCTTGGCGGTAATGCTTGGCGGGTTATTTGAAACAGGCAGAATCTTGTTAAGGTCCACTGACAGATGAATAGTTACTTACAATTAATTCTTGATAGTGCTAAACAAAGAGAACCATGCACCCACCAAATTGTGTGAAAACGGGTAGTATATTAGGTATTTTGTTTTAAAAGACGCTTACAAAGTTGCTAAAAAAGTAATTGTGAATGCTTCACTGAGAACTTTCAAAATTGTCAGAATGACAAATTCTTTTCTTTTTTTTTGCAGGTTTATGTAGGAGATTTAATTTAATAACGGAAAGAAGTTGTAGGTACAAAATCTTATTTTTTATCGCCTCTTTAGAAGGCAGTTGGGTGGGTAAAATGCAAATGGGTTTATGCCGAATGCGGATAAGTCAACGGAAATTCGCGGTCACAGCGCAGCAGTCCAATTGACAGATCGCGCATTGTTTTTGAGATTTTTTTCAAATAGGTTTATCGTAAGGGGGGAAATTCGCGAAATAAATAATAATGTTTAAAATCTTCTTCGTGTGTCGATGGCACGACACGGTCTAAAACTTCGCCACTTCCAAGGCATCGTCGCGTCGGTGGCAGCGCAGAGGTCGACACTACTGCATTTTTTGGGGCCCAGAGGGCAGAATAGGAGGTGGGCCATAGATATAGACTTGACACGGCATGAGCTACTGTAAGTATTAGTTACTATTTTATAGTTATATCACATCTATGCACATGCCGAAGCAAGAAAAGAAGAAAGGACATGCAAAGTCTGAAAAAGTTATTATTAAATTTTTACCAAACTGGATATTCTGACACCTAAGTTGAAAGAAAAAATGTGAACCTAAAAAAGTCCAAACTATTTAAAAGATAGCCTTGATTTTATTATTACGTTAAATACGTACATCCCTAATTAGAATCACCAAAGGGCAGCGGCCGGTGAGGTCATGTGACATCGGGTCTTACTACAAAACCCAGAGGTTTTGTAGTAAAACTCGAAACGAAAAGACTTCATTAGGTGATACCTACCTAACCATTCACAGTCGAGTCGTAAAAGAAATCCTGGATAAGATATCAACATGATAATACAAATCAAAGCAGATAAACTGCTATCAAAGATTGATGTAGATATTGCAATCTGTTTATATATGGGGAAATTAAATAACTTTGAACTGTCATAGATACCTAATATAGGCACCGGGAAAGGGGGGTGAAATTTAATTTTAAAGCCAGGGGGCGCATGTGCACCCTTAGGTACTTGGCTGGCCCCCCTGGCTTTAAAATATTGGTACAAAAACATTCAGAAATAAAAAATATCCGAAAACGCCTAATATACCTACTCAATCTAATACAGGGTGGCGATGGCGATGCAGTCAGCTAGATCCTTTATGGGGTGATTCTCCTAGCATATTATACAACTTTCGCTATGAAAAATCTTATCATGAGATAAGTACTTGAAAAAAAAAAAAAAAAAACAATATCCTATACAACAGTAGACAGACTATTTCGATGAATGTATGAAGTTTTTTTTTTTTACGATGCACCCTTAAATTAAACCTCGCGTCCATGGGTTCAGTTGTGAACTATCTAGGTATATTCTTTCTAATATCTGGTCTAATGATGAATATTCTATCGAATTAACAGGCATCGCAATCGACGCAAAGTCGCGATAATTTGCAAATGTTAATTGCAATTCAATTAATTCAAATTCAAAGCCAATTAAAAATTCAGGGTGAACGAATTTTAATCTTTTGTATGCAAATCGAAATAGGCAAATAGATATTGAAATTAACACAGCTTAAAACGTTATAGTAATCAATAAGAGTGACCTACGACTTCTTATCACCAATTTAACAAGTATCTTACTATTCAAATAAAGCGGAGAATATTATCATTGTTACAGAAAGGTTCATTAATAAAATTATCAAATAATTTTATCTTAGGCCTCAGATCACGACTACCAATCGGTTTATGAATTAAATTAACTACTGCTATAATACGTGCTTAAGATGTCACTCTGAACTTTGCATTGCCATTAATTTTGGACTAAATTCATGTAATAAAGACAATAAAATAAGATTTAGGATTTAAAAAACACTTACGGATTTCACACTTGTGCGATCTTTTAGCTTTGAGGTAGCAGTTTAAAATGGGATCGGTATAAAATTCACGATATCCTAGGGCTTACAAAATAATTAAATATACGAGGAAGTCGTCACATGCATTCTGTATCACTTTTTTTGCCGAAATCACTTAATTTTCAACACGACTAGTTCAAATGTTGCGCCGTGACAGTCACTTGAATGGTGACGTAAAAATCAATTCGCTCGCACTTGGCATTGGTTCGATAATTCAAAGCAGGGTTGCTAGTATTCCGTTTTATTTAATACTACTTACTCATTTTTATTTATTTTCTTTCGCTCTTAGTATCTAAAATTGTCTATTGAATGTGCAATTAATACTAATTTATGGGCAGTGGTAGTTGCCCTGAGTTGTGAATTCGAGGTCGTGAATTCGAATCCAAGCAACTTGCCTTGCACTTTATCTTGTTTCATCAATACTGCTGTCAAGACGGTGAAGGAAAACATCATAAGGAAACCAATATATCCTAGAACCAAAAGTTCGAAAATATGCGGCATCTATTAACCGAACTGGGCCCACGTGGTGGATTACGGCCCGCTCCCTCTCACATGGACGTGTCTGTTCCAGCAGTGAGAACATTGTATGCTGATTATTTATGCTTATGCTATTAATACTTTAATAGTTTTGAATTAAGTGCTTTCGAGATTGATTTTAATTTATTCTCACATTTTCAATATTTTTATCAAATATTATTTACCATTTCCAAAGAGATTTTCAAAACTTGCAACTAATTAATACTATAACGTCTCGTTCCACGTAGTGAAACTTATCTCGACCAAACAGTGTTTATTTATTTTAGTTAGTTAGGTAGTATTATAATTAATTGTACAGAAATTAAAAATATGGTGCTGCAAATATGAAAATCTGGGCTTTATATCATGTGCTTTGGTTTAGACTAAGCATTTTAAACAAGTAAATTGAAGGGCTGTCATTTAGCTGTCATTTGACTTGGAACGGAACGCGTGATAGGTTAGGTTACGTCTTTGCAGGAATTTGATCCAAAAATAATTTTAATAAAAAGCCTTTCCAAGGTTCTATCTAAAATCGAGGATGTCTCTTCTTACTAGAAATGTGTGCCGTGCCCTGATTCAGGTACAGTACGAATTCGATTGATTCTTTAATTAAAAAAATATTGCCAATGTCGTGCTCTGGCTGTTTCGTAACTTCTCTGTTATGATTTGCCGTTTCGCATATTGTTTATTAACACTCATGTTTTACCTAAACTGCCGAACATCGTAACATTATCATGTTATCACCAGGTTATTGTTATGGAAATATGCTTATTTATTATTTAATTTTTCGTGAGGCGTCTCACGTGACTTCAGCTAATAATATCTAGGGACTTGAAACCGCAATTTAATATGCGTCTAATTTTCCTGATTAAAATGAAACTTGAGAACTCCTAACCTTATACAAACGTGGATCCACGCAATGGCTTTTTAATTGTATCTGTAATAACGGCATTCAACGGCTTAATAATGAAAGTTGTGTGTGCCTTTTGCTTAGGTTCTGCAATTTTGTTGACATGTTTCATGTCCTTGATTTATCATTAAACCCCATAAACATGATATGTTTATGAAGCAGAAGTTGAAGTAAGAAGTATAAGTTTGTAACTTGTAGCCTAATTATTATGCTGCATGTTACAAACTTAAACTTTCGACTTTTTCAATTCATACCTAAATCTTTTATAGCAGAAACTTTGTCAAAGCTGCAATAATAATCTTAATATTTTTGCAGGGTTCCTATATGTCTCATGCGAACAAAGGAGTCCACACTACAACGGTAAACGCAGACAAAAACGTATGTTATGCTCCACATGGTATCAGCACGCTGGTGAGCAAACTAACTGTCTACTAATACCCCACAACCTATCCGTAATGAAGCAAGTTTATCATTAGGTATTATATGAAGTAAAGTAGAATTTCTTTTTAGGTATTTCTTTCACTGTATTTCTTTTTGACTGCCAAGGTGCATTGGTAGACCCAGATAAGGTATTGCCTTAAGTATTCAAGGCCATCTTATCTGTTATAATGTAGTTTTTAATTGGTTTAAATAAAAATACTACTGATGAGGAATCATTTGTTCTCCTAAAAAAACGAAATCTTGCTTTGTTACTTTTAAGTTCATACCATTTTATTTATCTTCAAAATTTAAACAGATAGTTTCACAGAAAATCTCTTATTTTTTAAGCTTTATTTGGCTCTTAACCTCTCGTCTGTCGGAACGTAGATCTACGCGAGACACAATGGGTTTTTAATTGTGTCTCTAATTACGACAGACAAGTCGTTAAGTTTGTTTTGGTATCAACATTATTTTCTTGTGAAATTGAAATTATAAATTCTATTTAAAATCACAAATATTATACACTTTTTCTTAAGTTTTAGTATGAAAAGGTTTCCTTGACTTCAGATTATCCGTAAGCTATAATTTATTGCAATAATGCATGAACCCACTCCCATTTTATCGTTTTTAATTATGTTTTAAAAGATACCATTCTATTCTTTTATAAAACAGACAAAAACTTTCTCTCTTTGTCTATTTATCTTTCAAGAATTCCAAATCCAAAATTATTTTGTTCACGTTTTGTTTCTCTTCTTTTGGTTTAATTATTTAAAGGAAAATCTAAATTCCTTTGGTTTCAACATTCATACCTACATTTTGTTTAAAATTAATTGGGATTTTAGAGAATATACCAAATTTAAATAAGTTTGCCATATACAGGGTGAAATTGTAGTCATGGGCATCCTCTTAATGGGTCATTGTACTCATCATTATGAACAACTGTCACTATGGAATCAACCCTGAAATCTCGAATAAAAAATCTGCTGTTCCTTACATTTTGACGAACTATGCGAACATAAATGTAGGGAATAGCTGATTATTTTTTCGCGATTTCAGGTTTGGTCCCATAGTGAAAGTTGTTCATAATGATGAGTACAATGACCCCTTAAGAGGATGTCCATGAATTCAATTCCACCCTGTATAACAAAAACATCTAACCTTGTACAAAATTTAAAATATTAACATACCAAATTGGTACACAAAATACCTACAGAAACAAAACATCTTCACACATTGGCACAAACACACACACAATATTGGCACAAATGATTAGAGAATAGGATGGTCTTATATGTGGCATGGTTTTATACTTATCTGTTAAATGTTAGATTAAGTTGAAGATCCTTTAACTGCAGACACAACATTAAAGAATGCATGTTCAAACCGAGCATTGGTTCATTTAAAATTATTTCGGTTCTTTGGGTTTCTCGTTATTTATATGATAGTAAAATACCAAAAAGTACAAAGATAAAGAGAAACTTATTTGAAGGTTTTTTAAAGTCTCAAAATTCCTCCCAGTTAAAAGGGTTCTGATTACCATTTATGTGTAGCATGCAACCACATTGCAATGCCTCTGTGTTGTCCAACGCATTGTTAACTATAACCCTGGGTCATTTAACATAACTGGTAGTGTATATGTTCACTGGTGTGTGAAATAAAATGCACTGATGTTCAGCTGAATCTAGGTAGACTGAAAAGGAAACCTGACAATGTTAAGAAAAAGCTAGAATGTGCAGCAAGTTCTAGTTTTAGTAAAATCAGGTAAGTTTCTGAAGAAAATATACTTGACTGCAATTATGTAAGTATATTGATGTGGCATTTAAACTTCGATTGTATTAGGCATTGATTTTAAATGAAATAAAATACTTCAAAAGGCGAATAAAAGCCGGAAACAACTTCTTATTTATTTTTAGCCTAATGTCCCATTAGCTGGACTAAAGGAACCATTATTCTTGTTTTTTTTTTTTTTTTTTTTTTTTTAAATACATCAATGTAAAGTATGTAACTCTCAAAATATAAAAATCACTCAATCAATATTTAATTTATGAATGATCACAGAGGGCAGTAGTAAATTGTCATATCATAAAAATACGATGGGTAAATGAAATAATGGATCTTTTTTTGCCCGTTTGCACAAACTGCGCGAACTTCAATGAATGCCTAAATAAAAGCACGCTGTTGGACTTTTAACGCTCGGCTCAGCGCCTAAAGTTGATAATCTAACAGCGCGCTTTTGTGTGTCACTTATACTCCATGCATTAGAAAAATAACGGCAAAATAACGACAGTTATTGTGTAATATTGTAGAAATGACTGCTCTTCAGTTATTTTTTTTATGTAAATGGTAAATAGATTACATTGCTTTGTACTTATCGTGAAATAACGGATTTTATTATACGTTTATAGAGGTACTAGCTTTTGCCCGCGGCTCCGCCCGCGTGGATGTCGGTTATCGCGTAAAAAAGTAGCCTATGTCCGTCTCCATATCCCAGGCTATATCTCTGCAAAATTTCATGACGATCGGTTCAGCGGTTTAGGAGTGAAAACGTAACATACAGACAGACAGACAGAGTTACTTTCACATTTATAATATTAGTATGGATGGTAGGAACACGGTGTAAAGTTCACTCATCCTCCATAGAAAAGGGAGGATCCTCCGACCAGACGGGTGTTGTGTCTGGTGGGCAACTGCCCGACGGTTGAGGTCGGGATGTCGTATTTATGCTAGTCGCGCAGTAAACTTTGATTGCGCGATGCAGGATTTGTGTGACGTTAAATATTTGTTGCGTAGTTCGCATGTGGCGTTGTAGATGTCGCCACACGTTTATATCGAAATAACGAAAGAGTGATAACCGTTATTTTTCTAATATAAATATAAATGGAGTATAGTGTTAGTGAAAACGGGCATTTATTGATCAAAGGGTGGAAGCTATTTTTGTTCTCAACACTCATACATGTGGCGATAGTGTCAAGTCTACGACCATTTGACCTAGCCCCACAATGTTATCATGTCGTTATATCGGTCGCGTATAGTCCTAGCGACTGTTTCATAGTGTGAATAGTCTCGTTAATTATTATTAACATACCTACAGTAATTACGTCTCGCGACTGTGACACGTGAATGAGATGCAGTTATACATACAGGCGTTTTGGGGGACTGTCTTATGTAATTTTGAGGTTCGAAAAGCGCTGATTCTCAATACTCAATACTCAAATCTTTATTGCATTCCACAATGTATAAAGCTTAGGTGGTAAACATAAATTAAGAAACAATCGTGGACCCTGTCGGGCACAGCAAAAGAAACAGGAAGTAGAGAAGACGACTTATAATCTAACATAATTTAAAATAATAATAAAAATAAAACATTTGTATTTTAATTGCATTTAAGGATTTATCATTTAAATATTCGTTAACACTGTAATAGCATTTACTTATCAATAGGTTTTCTCAGCCTAATTTGAATAAATGACGTTTGATTTTGATTTTTTGATGTTTATTAGGTGTAGGGAATAAAATGTATGATTATGTAAAGCAGGTATAGATGTATATTAACACTAAACTACTAAGTTATTTTTTAAATCGAAGCGATTCATTTGCAGTTTTTCATAGCAACTTTATTTTTATACTTATTGGGCCTTCTCTTGTCCTCGTTCTCGCCTGATGGAGAGCGATGGATGAGGCCTATGATAGAACGAGCGGGCCCAGAAGATGCCTGTTCACTCTTGCTTTAAAGGCAGACGGGTTATATGTGGAAAGGAACACAAACGCTGGCAGAGAGTTCCACACTTTGGCACTTTTACAAGAGCAGTATTGTTTTAGTAGAAAAAAAAAAATGTACACAGCGTGTATCAGAAAGGTTTGGTCAAATTTAAGGGTGTGATACAGTTCATCAAACTGAACAACTTTCTCCATGAGACCAACACCGTAATCGAGAAAAAAATATCAGCTGTCCCATACAAAACTTCAATACTTACTCGACCCAACTATATTGGGATGGCCGATTACTTTTTCCCGATTATAATGTTGGTCCCATGAAGAATGTTGTTCAGTTTGATTGTCAGTACCATACTCTCAAATTTGACCAAACCTTTCTGATACACGCTGTATACATTTTGTTTTTCTACATATCACAATACTGCTCTTATAAATAAGTAGTGTTGAAAAACTGCAAATGAATCGTTTTGATTTAAAAAGTAATTTAGCAGTAGTTTAGTTTTAATCCTGCAGTTATAGCTATAACTACATCTACCTACATTACATAATTATACATTTATTCTCTACACCTAATAAACATCATTGTAATTTTGGTCTCATGGAGAAAGTTGTTTAATTTGATAGATAAATGACTTTATTTCTGTAAGTAAGTTTGTACAAACACTTTTACGCGTCAACCATATTTTAAAACAAGATGAGGTCGGCGTTTCGTATCTGACTACACTGAGAAGAAAGGCCGAAACAAACTCAGAGGTCTCTTTTAATGTCCAGACATAATCTTGGTCAAATCATGTGAAGACCATGTAGATTGTTGTCTGAAATGGTCATTTGAGTAGATTGTCAGTACCACACTCTCAAATTTGACCACACGTTTAGCTTTCTGATACAACCTGTAGAAACATATAATAAATGGTTTTAGTATGCAAACAGGAGGATGAAGTACTCGATGTTAATACGTAGTGAACATGATATTACTGTACAAACTGATTAGTAACAACATCAAACAGCCATTAGTTTAGCGATTATATACAGTACCTAATAGGTATTATATCAATGCAAAAATATGTATATTCTATATTCAAACCAGTTTCCAAATCAATTTTATTTCCACTTCAAGAAATATAAACTTTCTACCTGGTGTAAGTTAAGTTGATTTCAGAATCTAGTCATTCTGAAATCTACCTCCTATTGAAAAAGTCATCAAGAAATTATTTAAGTAATTTAAGTTGTAGAGCAAACTGAACTGTATGTGTGGGAATTAAGGACATGTGTCCAAAACCACATATTTGTTTACATGTTTGGAAACTACGGTGAATATTTTTATTTTCCTTTATTGGCCAACTAACAATTGCTTACACTGTAAATAGTTCAATTAATATCTACCATAATCAGAGGTTAGTGCAGCAATTTCTTACAGGTTAGCACCGCATGCCTCATAAACATATTAGGTGTGCCACAAGCACTAAACTATAAAATTAAAATATAACAACTAAAATTAACAAGTTTAAATTAAAATTACGAGATGGAATATAAAACTAATTTAAACAGCAAAAGTGAAAATAAAATTCAGTAGTACAAAACAAACAAATAAATTGAGAAAAATTAAAATTGAACATTACTAGTAGTTGTTCTATGGAACTTGGCATATGAGTCAAAATTTACGTAGAATATGCAGGATATATCATACAAACTACAACAGGCAACATGTGTTTAATCTTATTCTGGTCAATAACCGGGCTAGCAAATGTACGATGGCGAGCGCTGAATCTCGCTTTACGCACTTTTCATAATCAGTCGATATAATTCCCACTACTGGGACAAAGTCCTCCTCTCTTCGAGGAGTGCGCTGTAATCTACAACGCAGGGCCAGTACAGATTGGTAGATGTCACACGTCTTCGAATTTTTGGTTCTAGACCATGCCGGTTTCCTCACGATGCTTTCCTTCACCGTTTTGAGAGCAGTAGTGATGAAATTATTTACACAAAGTAAAGCGTCTGGCTGGGTTTGAACCCACGATCTACAACTCATAATTCGGGGCCGTTACCACTAGCTCACCACTGCTCTTACTCGCACAGCTTTTACAAAACTTTCCAGTTCCAAATAAAGTCAACGTAACCTAATTCGAAACGAGAAACTGGCGAACGTATCAGCATAGAACCAGCATAGAACAATATGACCTCCAACACAATACAAATTAGTACTATAATATGTGTATTAATGTGTAGCAATCAAGTTCGACGGACGGCCGCATCAAGTGCACATTGATCCCCGGAGATGGAGTCGGTCCCGAGCTCGTCTACTCAGTTCAGGAGGTGTTCAAGGTAAGAAACTTCAAACTAAATAATAATTTGTATGGACCGAAACCACCTTTTTCGAATGCGTTCAAAATCGCTCTATTAGCTTAGTGTTGGGCATATGATGATATAACAATAACTGGCGAATGTAGGTGTACTATACGCCACTGTTAATAGGTATTAGATGTAAGCCGTACTCGGTCCACCTAGTACGAGTATCGAAAAAATACTTAGTCCAAATACCTATTCCGAGTACTTATGAAGTATTTACTCTAATTCAGATAGGCTCGCGTACGGTGGGATGTCCCGTATCGTATGGTCCTTTCTTCCGTACCTCTATCGCATAGTCCTTTCCACCGCGTTTCGATTGCTAGACATGAAGCAAATATCGCAGCTCATGCGTCAAACTATTTTGTGTTAAATTGAAACTATACCTTCTTATGAATAAAATTTTAATTTTTGTTTTACACACAACTAGACAAACACAACACTTTTGTGCACTAAAAAACTTAGTAAGTCCAAGATCAATCATCAAGAAGCATTCTTCCATTTTAAATTAAATTTTCGTGCATATAATTTGGTTTATGTTTACATCATATAGACTGGAATAGGTAGATACTCTATACTCGATAGCCGATAGCTATGAGCGTACTTCACCAAGTAATTCAATACCGACTCAGAGTCCGTACTAGGTTTTTTGACGTGACAACGTCTAATAAATCGATGAACGCCGGTTGCATGCACGAAAATGTCCCGTTACGCTCATTGTCCCTTTACGCTCATTGTACGTTTGCGCCGCATCAATGTTTTGTTATGACGTTGTTGTCACGTTAAACTATCGTCCGTAAACCAACTTTACAGACACCCATTTTTTTTTAATAGGATAGTTTATTTGTAAAGCCGGTAAGATAGTAAAATAACTATTAACATCATACATTTGACAAATGTTAGTCACTATTCATAAAGTTCTCACTTTGATAGAAAATACTCGATGTACTTCGTACTTTACGCGTCGTAGACTAGGTGCGGCCTATACTCCATTTACTACAGCATTAGACAACTAACGGCTAAATAACGACAGTTATTATGTAATATTGTTGAAATTACTGCACTTAAGAGTTATTTTTTTAATGTAAATGGTAAATAGATTACAGTGCTTTGTATTTATCGTGAAATAACGGAGTTTATTAAACGTTTACATCGAAATAACGAAAGGGTGATAACAGTTATTTGTCTAATGTTATAATAAATGGAGTATAGTCAAGAAAAATACCTAGTGCGCATACCTGTTCTAGTAAATACGTCTCATGTCTATAGACGATATTTCCTTAGGGAAATACAGGCAACATGTTATGTATTATTTCTCATTCTTTAAACATATTAATTTTGATACGAACATTACGAACTATCCCTAATGTTTGTAAAAGAGGAAATGACCATGCATTATGTCATATGTCAGAATGACCTGCCATCTTCCTGAAATAACCCCGTAGTCGCCTTTTTTGACGGATAAGAATTGGTTATACACCTTAGCCGGGAGTGTTTACCTGTGACGAAAACCGGAGTAACTACGAGTAAATTCAAGCTCTCGCGAAGCAGCAAGTTGTATATACTTTGAGTTTATTGAGACAATTAAGAGTTCAAATCAACTTATAAAATGTACTATACTAGTGACCCGCCCCTACTTCACGTTTGTACGACTTGATAAATCATCGTAATTTATTTATGTAGCTAAGTTTAATATTAATGTAAAGCACATAAATCTTCCGGAATAAACTCTCTAAACGATGGTGAAAACCGTATCAAGATCCGTAGTGCAGTTTAGAAGAACAACGCGTTCATACGGACAGAAAAGCGACTGTAATTTTTATAATATGTATAATAATTTATTATAGCATTTACTTCCATAACAAAAAAAAGCATTATACAATTTATACAAGTTGATTACTAAAAATGTTTTTTTTTTTTTTTTTTTTTTCAATATTGTATAATATCGGCCCGTTTTCGAGTACAGGCCTCTTCCAATTTTCTCCAGGTTTCCCTATTTTTGGCTTTGACCATCCAGTCATTGCCGGTTTTTGTTTACTTCATCTACCTTCTAAATTAATTTCCAGGCGGCAGACATCCCAGTTGACTTCGAGTCATTCTTCTTCTCCGAAGTGAACCCCACGTTGAGTGCGCCGCTTGAAGATGTCGTCAACTCCATCGCTAGGAACAAGTGCTGTATCAAGGTAAATATCATATTAGTTTCCTTCTATCACCCAAGAAGATATTCATGCTGGGCCATTTTCTAGTAGTTCACGTTTGCAACGAAAATTTATCAATATCATAGTACGATATTTTCACGAAAACTGAATATTAATAACAAAAACCGGCCCAGTGCGAGTCGCACTCGCACACGAAGGGTTCTGTCATTTCAGCCGAAAGACGTCCACTGCTGGACATAAGCCTCCCCTAATTGGGGGGGCTTGCTATAATCGCCACGCTTGGCAGGCGTGTTGGCGATCGCAGTATGGTGTTAAAAACGCATAGAGAACGCTGCTGCCCATTCTCTAGTAAGTCCCTTAGTCGCCTTTTACGACACCCATGGGAGGAAATATCAGCATGGTGCTATTCTTTACGTCCGGCACCACACTGTACAATATTTAGCAAAAAACGCCGAAAACAACACGTTTCTTGTATACTTTAATTTTTTACTTTATTTCTTGTTTTGTGCACATTTTAACAGTCTACCTATCACGGTATATGAGATACAGCCCGCTGGCAGATAGACAGACGGACGGACAGCGGAGGCTTAGTAATAGAGTTCCGTTTGGCACCCTTCGGAGACGGAACCTGAAAACGTCATTCTTACAATAGCTATTGTCTGCTTTACATATTGTTTCCTACTTCTCTGAATAAGCATCTGATCTTATCTCGTATCGTCAAAAACTAAATAATAATCATGATGAACGATTGAAGACTACCCCAGGTGCACAGGACATCGGTCGGGGCGAATTCCACCAATGTAAACGCAGTCAGCCCTTTCAAACCGCATTTAAGGGCTGTCAGTATCTTCATTGTTGTGGAATATTGACACTGACCGCTCTTGAACGCGGTTTAGGTGTGCTGGTCGCGTTTAGTTTCACTGGTGAAATTCACCAAAAGTAAAGCCTCTCGCGGAACTTATTCTAACACACCCAAAAGTAGAGTGGTTAGACTGGAAGCCGACCCCAAAATAGTCGGGAAAAGGCTAGGCAGAGATGATAGGAGAAAACGAATCAGCGCTGGGATGATTCTGCCAACTTCATATCTTTATTACTAGAAAAATTGGTACAGTAAATCATATTATATATTTTGCCAGTATAGTTTGACCGATACCGCAGTACCGCATCTTAGATATGTGCGTGAGTCACGGGACGGCAGTGCAGGCCAACGGTCAACGATCATGGCGTCCCGCTCCCCGTGAGCCCCGCATTCCTAAAACGTGGTACAGCAGTATCAGTCAAACTATAGTAAATGTGCAATTAAGGTGTCAAAAGAGTGTTTGGCACTATAAGGATCATCCTGTATCATGAATGCCATCACCTTCAAACCAAGAAGGTTATCACCTTACATATTTTGCTAGTATAGTTTGACCGATACCGCTGTACCGCACTTTAGGTATGTGCGCGGCTCAAGGGGGGGGGGGGGCAGTGCAGGCCGCTCATTCGTCAACGCTCACGGTGGCGTCATGGCGGGCATGACGCCCCCACCACCACGCCGCGTATTACTAAGGCGCGGTACAACTGTATCGGTCAAACTAAATGTGGAATTAAGGGACAAAGGATTGTTTGGCACTCGTATTACGATCGTCCTGTATCATGAATGCCAACGCATTCGGACCAGCTAGGGTATTTCTGAAAACAATTTAATATGGTTTTTTTTTTTTTTTTTTTCAGGGCATCCTCGCCACCCCTGACTTCTCTCACACCGGTGAGCTTCAAACCCTGAACATGAAGCTTCGTAACGCACTGGATCTCTACGCCAACGTGGTCCACGTTAAGTCGCTGCCCAACGTGAAAAGTCGCCATCGTGACGTTGATTGCATCATCATCAGAGAACAGACGGAGGGAGAGTACTCGGCGCTTGAGCATGAGAGCGTGCCCGGTAAGACATGAGAATGGGTAATTACCCAATTTTTACCATTAACCAATGACCATTTAAGTAAAAGAAAATAAATAAAGAAAATACATTTATTTGCGGTAAACATGACGCAAAAAAAAAAACACAAACATGAAAAGAACAACTTGGGGGGAAATAATAATAATAAATAAATATTTATTCAGTATTAAAATTGGTAAAATATTTACATAAAGTCTTAGAAATATGCGTCAAATCCACGCAAAACGGCCATCGCTCAGCATAACGCTGCGACCTTATGCGAGTCAGAAGGATGGGTAAAAAAGCTTTAAACAAACCATCTTTTAACATGCAAATATTTTTAAGGTAATGGGGTGGCACTTCACTTCGATGTTCACTGAATGTTTGATTTATTTGCAAACATGCTATCTGCACATGTTCACTACTTATCTAGCAATTTGATGTGTCACTAAAAACTGACAAGTAGACGGTATTTGTTATTTGCCATATTTGCCAAATACAGCAAAAAGACACTTTTCGTGTACGGGCAAGTAGAGTAAATAACAAACCACGTGGCACCATCTGAAGTAGCTTTAGCCTAGTCGACGATTCTCGACTCCAGAATCCACCATAGAGTGATAGAAAAAAAGATTTTCTACCACTTTTGGTGGATTCGAAATATGACCTACAGCTATACAAAGATTTTTTGCCGCTTCACTGACATTTACAGGAGGCGTTGTTGATAAAAATTTGCAAAATGTACACAAAATTTGTATTAAAAAACCAAGATGGCGGCGTTACTTACGATTTTGGCCAAGCGCCAAAAGAACTGTACTCCATAAGTATTATTTCTATCATAGATAATACAGAGGTAAATAAGCTGGCAATTTTCACAGACGTGTTGACGACATCGATAGCTAAACGAAATATTTGTATTGTTGTTTTATATTGATTGTATAGATAGATAGAATACTCTTTATTATGTACACCATAAAAATTACAGATATAAATGTAGAACTGTTACATAGGGTGTCACAATGGGCGGTCTTATCGCTAAAAGCGATCTTTTACAGACAACCTTTGGATGGATCAAAAAGTAGAAGGAGAGACAATACTGCTGCTGTAGGTATATTTTATTTTACCAAAACTGTATCATTTATAAGCTACTAACATGTGGAAACGTAGTGAATTGTACATTTACTTACAGCATACTGTGTATCTAGATATAATATAAAATGTACGATTGTCTAGTTTTCCCAAAAAAAAAAAAACAAAAAAAAATACACATGAAAAAAAAATTTTTTTCTTAACTCATATTTCAAGTAACCGCGGGGTTAAATAATGCATTTAGTTGTTTTTTTTTAAAGTGTTTAGATTTTGATACCTCTCATGTGTGTGAAATTTCGCCAGCAAATTTTATTTGAACCTGTATACCTATCAAAATCTATGACCAAGTATCAAAATCTGGAAGTGCTATAAGTTCCCATTCTATCAGGCGTCGTGGAGTGCCTGAAGATCATCACAGCCGCCAAGTCAGAACGTATCGCCAAGTTCGCGTTCGACTACGCGGTCAAGATGGGCCGCAAGAAGGTCACCGCGGTACACAAGGCTAACATCATGAAGCTGGGTGACGGACTGTTCTTGCGCAGCTGTGAAGAGGTGAGTCACTAGTGTTCATTTGGAATGTAGATTGCGGAGTGATTAACATTTTGAATTGGTTTTAAATAATGTCCGACCGAAGTTTCGGTTTCGGCCCAAAAATCATGTTTCGGCTAGAGGTTCGGTTTCGGCCAAAATACAGCCGATACTTTCTGCCGCGCCGAAACTTACTACATCGTACTTTCGGGTCGCGTTCGGCTAGCGTCGGGTGCACTCGGCACGGCTGGCAATATGGCTTCGCTCGCCTAACTCCGCCGGCCACTGAATCAGTGCTCTTTGCTCGTGTTTCTGTGATTATCATATTTTAATAATAAACTTGTTTTATTTTATACCATCTACAATTTACAAGTCGCTGCCTCAGTATTACAGTTAATGTATCATTTAAACATTTTCACTTTTTAGGGTAGTTAAATTTTGACCCAGTGTCACTATAACAATGTTGAAATTTCAATTCGATAAAAGTTGAACATAGAAACCTGTAATGTTAGGCCGGAGAGATGTTTCATTAATCAAATATCTGGAAAGAACGGCCCACTGACATTTTTATTCAACGTTTTAATCACGTTTATAAAAGGTTCGGTTTCGGCCGAAACTATAATCAAACCGTACCTTCGGTTTTGGCAAAAAAACGTTTCGGTCGAACACTATTTTTAACGAGTTTTCGGTGCTGGATTACTCTCGAAATAATTAAATAGCTGGTTGTGATAGGTCTGGACGGGTTTCAAAATAACAAACCCAATGACAATAGTAAAGAACCCAATGACACAACATTTTGGTTTATTTATCAACATCATCTCGCCTTTTCTGCCATTACAGACATACTAAGACATTATTTACTAACTTAACACCAATTTGTGTTTCCAGATGGCAAAACTATACCCTCGTGTCCAATTCGAGAAGATGATCGTAGACAACGCGTCCATGCAGATGGTGTCCAACCCGAACCAGTTCGACGTGATGGTGACACCTAACCTGTATGGTAACATTGTGGACAACCTCGCCAGTGGACTGGTCGGCGGCGCGGGCGTGGTCGCCGGCGCGTCTTACAGCGCCGAGTGCGCTGTGTTCGAGCAGGTCAGATATATATAACACGTAATGTACAGTAACATAGTGGACAACCTCGCCAGTGGACTGGTTGGAAAGTAGGTAGTCCCCAAGCTACGTCTAATACTGTACTTTAAAGAAACTTTTTTAAACAACAAAAAAAAAAGACTTCCTAAAAATAACACTTTTTTTTTTTGTTAAATAATATATATTTTTTAACAAAAAAAAAAAAAAAAACGTTGTTATATATTATTTCCGCGAACAAACATAAAAAATATATATTATCTATATTTATACAGTAGAATTGAGAAACCTCCGCCTTTTTTGAAGTCGGTTAAAAATAGTAGAAATTCTCCACCCGAATTAAAACGCAGCTGCTCTATTCAAACTGCACCAATGGGATCGTGTGCTAATCGTCCTATTTATGATAAGATTGTGAAAGTGAATGGGAAGATTTGTCACTATTTCTCGACTTATTTCTGAATAACAACTTACCAGGGCCTCAAGTCTGCTATTACAATAGCGTCAGAATGGTCTATCATTGATTTTGACAAGTTTGGTAATCTACTAATATAATGGCGTCATTATGACTTTCCAATGGTCAGCCACTGACACTCCATTGAAAGAATTTGTAATCTCGTACATGACAAATGAAACTTCCTACTAAACTTCCACTTCCTACTACTTCAGATTGCTTATAACACTAATAAATAATATGTATAAATATATATAAATGAAATCTGGCATGAATGAATGTTCAAAATGCCATTGTAATGCGAGACCATTGACCGACCAATGATCGACCATTATGAATTTAGCAGATTACGAACTTTTAGCAAAATGACAATGGGATCGTGTTGGAGTGACGAATTTATAAAAATAGCAGACTTGGGACCCTGGATAATTGCTCGTAAGTTCGTTCAGGGTAAAAAGTTTAAAGCAATATCAACTTTGACTTTATACTCATAAAAGCTATTTTTATTTCCAGGGCGCTCGCCACATATTCTCGGGTGCGGTGGGCAAGAACATCGCCAACCCTATCGCCATGTTGCTGTGTTCCGCCAATCTGCTTGCACACGTCAATCTGCATCCCTACTCTCGGATGATCAAGAATGCCATCAACAAGTATGTACACCTTAGGCCCACTTGCACTACGCTGGGTTATCATCATTAACTCAGAGTTAGATTTTAACTCCTGTCAGATTAACTCTAGGTTAAGTTTTAACTCTAGGATAAAATTTTGGTGCAAGCCCGCCGTAGTGACGCATCCGTTCAGTTTTCCGAGTCTTATCAGATGCGTACGCATCTCCATACAAAATCGTTGTTTTCTATGGACAAAAGCTGATTAGTCTCTTAGCCGGATATCCGATCGAACATAGCCTATATTTGAAATCAGAATCTGAAATAATAATCAGTTCAAATTTTGCAACCAACATTTTTGTAGAACCTATTTATTTTAAACTAGTTGTTGCCCGCGGCTCCGCCCGCGTGGATGTCGGTTATCGCGTAAAAAAGTAGCCTATTTCCTTCTCCATATCCCAAGGCTATATCTCTGCCAAATTTGATAACGATCGGTTCAGCGGTTTAGGCGTGAAAACGTAACATACGGACAGACAGACAGACAGACAGAGTTACTTTCACATTTATAATATTAGTATGGATGGTCACTCAAAAATGAACTTGGAAAACATTTTCAAGTTACTCTATTGAATGACTATTTCATGAAATATTACAATGAGGGCAATTCTAACTTGTGTTGTATTGCTGATTCTAATGATTATAACAGGGATGATGAAAAAAAAAAAAAGAAAAGAATTTTTGTCCATCATGTAGATTATTAAAAAAATATTGGACACGTATTTTTTCTTTTTTTACGTAATCAAAACATTACGGCGATACATTGAGTTCAAATGTGGCATGACGTCACTTCTTAGTAGATTTCATATGTACGTAGCTGTGACGTAACGAGCCCTCACTCCCTAAATTTAATGTGTTTTATCTAAGTAATTTTTTATTAATATGATAAAGCAAAAAATACGTGTCTAATATTTTTTTATTATCTAATTGACGGACTAAACAGTTTTTCTTTTTTTTTACCCAGGACACATCCCTATTCTGTAAATACATACTTGTTACGGACGCGAATCGTATTTTGTTCAACATAAAACCTGCAAATAGAAAAAAAAAACGAAGGAACATTATCAATTCCACGGGCTACCTTATCGCTTCACAGGGTTTGTTTATACTTTTGGAACAGACATTACACCACAACCTTTCCATTCACAGGGTATTGACAGACGGCAAAGTAAGGACAAAGGACCTCGGTGGGCAGTCCACAACCAAAGACTTCACCAACGCCGTCATCCATTATCTCACATAAACATCCAACCAGAGACAATATAGAATTAATCATTCAGCACACGTAAAACGTGGTCGCTAAATCATATTAAATTTAAGCTTCACCTATTTATTTTTACTTATTTTATTTTGTAGTCAAACGATCTGTGAATGATAATGAAATTAAGTATATTATACAACCTTCAGTATTCATTTTTTATGAAGTATATAAGTAGATACAATCAGTTGGAAAATGTAAATAAAACCATTATGTTATAACTATTTTTATCGTTTTATTTGTGTTATTTCATTTTGACAGTTCAACAACATTCATTGCGTTATTTATAACGTTGTTGAGCAGATTTTTTTCGAACATCGTCGGCCTAACTTTTTAAGCTGCTAAGTCCATTTTTGAGCAAAATTTACTTTTATTTAGGCCGACGACATGTGAAGACGTGAAGTAATGGATTAGCAATATCCTTCAAAATCATTCAGATTGATAATTGTGTCGCTTAACGTCAAACTCGGGTAAATCCAATTTTGAGAATTTTTAAGATTTTGGTACCAAATTAAAGGCCAAAAACAGACTTTTAAAACAATTTTATCAGTTGCATAAAAATCCGCATAGTTCTTGAGAAAAAAACCGTTAAAGTCATAAATTTTTATCTAATTCCGATAGATCCATGAGACAGTTTTATTCAAATGCAGATAAGTCCATGAGAGCCAATCAGTCAACCGCGTTTGTTCAACATGGCGGTCAGTCGTCGTCAACTCTGCGACATTAACACCGTACGCTCCGGTTTTTTATTGTTTCTTTTTAATCATAGACAGTTCCCATGGATAATGCCATTAAAATAGTTACACCGAGCAATGCCCGCAAGCGGCCTAATATAAAAATCCACACTGAGTTTTTTCAAAGATAGATAAATTGCATTCCATTAGATCAAATGAAGGTAAATCCAATCTTAATTTTACATTTTTGAAAGAATGTATGGTTATAATACTAAATTTGCTTTATAGGATCGTTACCTTCAGTATTGTTGACATAATAAATAAAAAACCCGCCTTTTAATTCATGGAATTAAGACTGTTATCACTTTTTCTTTAATATCTCCCAAGAGGGTAAAGTGGATTTACCCGAGTTTGAAGTTAAGCGACAATTAATGTGTTACGCAGTTTGGGTTCAGTTTTCTAAAAGACTTGTCAATAAGTAACTCATTTAAAATTAATTTGATTGGCCGTCGATAGGTACATATTTCAGTCACCTATTCACAGCAGTTGCGATGGTCTATGGTTCTTTTGGCGAACTTGTTTTTTCGAACGCAGCCATCTTGTTTTAACCAATACTTTTTTTTTTTTGGCAATTGAGCCGTTTGTCGGCTATTCTGCCAGCGACACGTTGAGACGGCAGCGCAGAGTGGCGGGCCGTCGGACTTAGCTTTCTGGTCGATAAATGTTAGTATCTGCAGAACGATAACAAGGGTTAGTAAAAACATGTATTCTAATTTACAAACTTATATAAAACTAGCTTCTGCCCGCGACTACGTTCGCGTGAAATTTCTTGACCCCCGTCCCACCCCGTCGCATCACATCGCCCGCCCGCGCTTGTGACATTATTTCAAATTTCTTAAAAATCTCTAGTTAAAAAAAAAATAAGTTATAGCCTATGTTACTTTCTGATAATTTGGCTTTCTATTGGTGAAAAAATGGTTAAAATCGGTCCAGTCGTTTCGGAACATTCGATACAAACAAACAAAAAATCTTTCCTCTTTATGATTAGTACTTATAGATAAGGTTCTATACAACACAAATACATAGTTATTTTACGCATGAGTTAAATTTTTTAAATTATTTTCATTTAGAAATACAGCTAAAATTTTAATGATTTTGGGAGATAAGTGGGATAGAAAGGAAATGGAAGTTAGTTGGGAGAGGAATGATATATTTGGAAAGTTTTCGATAGAGGTCGAAGGAATTGGAGCACGAGAAAAATAGAATATACCTATGATCCAAAGTACCCTCCGCAAGACCAAACTCGCTTATTGAATTATCCCGAACATGGATCTTGTTCAGAAACATTGCTACAACAATGGTTTTTTCAATACAATTTCTTCCAACGACGACGCCCCCGTGTCACTGTGAGCCTTGTAGCACCTTAACGTTGACGGTCTGTTAGCAAATGCTTGTGTTGATTAATTAGCCTTTCAGAAACCGACTGTTACTGTTCCTCAGGGTTAACTCTCGGAACGGCTAGCTTCTTGGTTCTGTCCGTTAACTCATATTTCAGGGCTCTTGGCGACACCTGGTAAATAAAAATATAATAATTTATGACTACATTCGAACAATTAATGTGTGTATCTCACTCTTTGCAAGACACTTTTGGAACAGGAAATATCAGTATTCAATATTAGAACATGATATCGACGGTGAAGTGCCAATACCTCCTAAATTAAATTATTCTAGAATTCACTTAAAAGGGGTTATACGCATGTTTTAGTGGAATCTCCTAAGAGTATTTTTTGTTGTTAAACTATTTGTGGAAATACCTCCAATTAAACTAACGTGCCTATTTTATGGCATTACCCCAATGCATGCATCCTCATTCAGTTTGTGTACATTTTAGACTGTCAGTTGGTGTTATTGGCACTTCACCGTCGACTTATTTATATTGAAAGCTATTATTGTTGAAGGAGTCCCGCTAATCCCGCTATCTCCATTTGGGCCTGTCGCGATGTCGCTTGTCATTTATATCGAAATTGGGTCGTGAGTTTGGCCCATAATTATTCTTCTGACACCTGAGAGATAGGTCTAACTCAACTCCATTTTAGCAAGGCAGCTTTCCGATTGACGTCGATTATCTGTGATTGATAGTATTCAAAAAGAATATCATCCTCACTGCAATGTGTCAAACTGGGATACACTGGTGGTCTGAAGCAGGGATGTTGGGGATATTCGCATTGGCGTCCATAATGCGGAGCTTCCGAATTTATTTAGACATCCGAATCCACATACGCATGAATTATGCGGAGCTCATGGCGGTGCAAATGTGGATGGAAAATGGAAATTGTAATCATTTAAATCATCAAAATAGCCCTAAATCGTCACATTTTCACGAAATAGTCGATCAAATACCTACAGATAATTTCAAGAGCTATACTTACCTATTGATATTTAAATGATGATAATCTATAAAAGTAATTATTTTATTACATATAATTACCGCGAATTGAATTATGATTAACCTATGTTATTAACCGCTGTTTTACGTTGTACCTATGTACAACGTAAAACAGCGCTGCAATTTGCAAAAACCGTGTGAAATTTTGAATTTCGAGTGCTAGTTTGACGGATCTCTTAAAAAAACTTGATATCCGCATCCGCGAATGTGAGCTACTAAAAATCCGCATCCGCGGATGTTAAAAAATGTGCACCCGCTACATCCCTAGTTTGCAGTACCTAGGGGAAAAGCTGGGCAAGTTTTAGTAAATTTTGTATTTTGGTTTATATTTCTGAACACAATAAACGTATCTCCATTGTTTTTTCGATAACGTACACTTTCTGCAATCGAGGCCCATAAAATAAAGTCTGATGTTAATACTTACCCCGTCTACGGGGTAAGTATTAACAGGGCTTGGGTAATAACTAATTTGGGTTTAAGGTATTAACGCAAAATTATTTTGCAAGCTAACCTTTTCAGGGTTCCTGTACCACTCCTCATCCGACATTTTCTTGTAGCATTTGAAGTCAGGTCGTGTACTTATTGTATCTATCCTCGGTAGAAGAGCCTCCAACGGCATTGATTTACCTCGCTGCAAGTTATACACCGTGGCATTTTAGTCGTCTTACAAAGACAGCCCACTTCATGTATCCAATGACTACTAATCATTAAGGAAAAAAAAAAATTTTTTTTTGAACATTTGAATTTTTTAAAAAAAAATTATTAGTTTGACGCATGACATCGTTTAAAACACCCTGTTACTAGAATGGATTTAGATTAAGTTTAAGTTGCAATAGTAAGAAACACATTTTTGCGTTAGGGTGAATGAACTCTGATAAAGATGTCGCCGCTCCATTCCGCGGCGCCCTTGTAACACAAGACTCGGACTGCACTCGTAACAGGGCGTTTTAAATTATGTAAAATTAAAAAATTAAAATGTTCAAAAAATTTTTTTTTTTACATGAATGATTAGTACTCATTGGATACATGAAGTGGGCTGTCTTTGTAAGACGACTAAAATGCCACGGTGTATATTATTTATTAATGTAATTAACTTCGTTAACTACTGTCGTGATTTTTTTCACATACTATCCAAAAACAACCATTTAGCTGGAGGGAGTGGGGGGGACTTGACTCTAAAAGTTTGTACTTTAAAACTTAATACTGCAAACTGATCCCTGAATCGAAAAACGGTTTTCACACACCCGCAACATTTTTGAACGGCTTATCTAACGACACCCCACACAATGTGATAGACGAGAAAATAATAAAATCATCCACTTTTACGTGTAGGTGAGGTACCTACCCTTATTTTACCATTTTGTCGGCGTGGTTAATATGATGGTATACATGCCAGATTACAGTTTTCTAGAACTAAGAGTTTCTGAGCTAAGCCGCGGACAGACAGACGAACGAACATAGCTAAACTATAAGGATTCTGTTGACTGCGCAACCCTAAAAAGCACTTTTAAAAGCCTTCTAGTTCCTCGATTTTATACCCAGTGGGTGGGGGTTACCATTTCTACATTTGAAAAGTCCTTACAAAGAGCCGGACATTAGTAAAAAAATCCGAACATTGAACCCAAATAACGTAACTAAAGTATTTCTTTTTTCAGTAATTATTTTATTAAAGAAATCCCCTTAAATTGAAATTTCCGGAGTTGTTGTCCGGGTAAAGGGCAAGGCCGGACATTGCAGGGTGTCAAAAAGCCGGACAAATCCGAATGAATAGTAACCCTACCAGTGCAAATATTCAGAAACGGTAATAATCCAGCCGATTAAATGCTCCTACAAAGCACAGGCCTATGGTCTGTGCACAGGCCTTTGTGACGCGTCGCGTGTCGGTCGTGCCTGTTTGTAGGAGCCTCTATTATGTAAAATCCTCACCGTGAAAACGACATTTTCACTTTAGTAGCTCAAACATGTAGGTTTTGCTGCCTGAAATCAGTGAGAAAAATGCGATTTTGCTCACTGAGTGAGACAAACTTTTATTTTTTATTTTATTTTCAGAAAGCCGCGAATGTCTTATCCAGCCTTGGGTTAATCATACAATTCGAAACATTCACACTCTATCTCTTTCCCGCCATTAGAAAGAAAGAGAGACAAAGACCAGCCCTTTCGAAGTACCGATTTTGAATTCGACCTCAAAGACAAACACGTTCGGAATTTCGTACGAACTAAAGAAATTTTGCAAAAAGATAATTATGTTTTTTAATGTAATTTATTGAATTTTTAACTAAAATAAGTATTTAAACGAAAATAAGTATTTACTGCAAATAAAACTGATATTTAACCTGTAAATATTTATTATCTCCGAAAGTGTTCTCGCGGTTTGTTCCCACTAGTTCTACTGAACAGTTCTACGGTAGAACTAATGGGATTTTTTTTCACACTAGTACTACGATATACTATATTACAAAATAGTACAACTAGTGGGAGTCTCTATTTCCCACTTGTTCTCTGTTCCATCGTTAGAACTAATGGGATATCGCTGCTGAAGTGAAAAGTTATGTGCGAGAGCAAAGTTTTTTGCATCTCGTGCCTTCGAATCCCTCGCCACACTCAGGATTCAAAATCAGCACTCGCAGCAAAAAACGAATTTGCTCTCTTGTTGCACAAATAACTATTAGTGAAGTCATGAAGTGAGCTCATTGGCAACGAGATTGTCACAACAGTTAAGTATGTAATTATTGGGATATCACTTTTTTTATGAAACTTTGATGTGACACTGTTTACGCTGCAAGAGGTAGGAAAGTGGCTCGGTGAAAAAGGATCTCGGCGAGGTATCGCACTATAATTATGACGATTTTTTAGCAGACAAGGTTTGTCCTAGTTTGTTGTTTGTTTGTTTTGTTTGTTTGTATTTGTTTGTTTGTAAGTTTGTTTGTTTGTATTTGTTTGTTTGGTGTTTGTTTGTTAGTAGTTTATAAGTTTGTTGTTTGTGTGTTTGCATTTTCTCATGGGATAGTTATCTCAACTTCGTGTTTCAAGTGTTGTAACTTTCTTGTTGCCGATGTGCGATGTGTTGGAAACGTACTTTAACATGCGGCGGCTGGAAAACTTTTTTAGCTGCGGCTATTTGCGATAAGTACTCCGTATGCTTCTTCCACTCGGAACTAGACCAGCTTTTTTTCTTCCTCGCATCTTTTGCCATTTCAGTTTTTTTGAGGTCTATAGCGCAGTTGGCTAGTTTCGAATATATAGTAGCGTTGGATGTTTCAATCATTCGATCGATGACTTGCAATCGTTCTGGACTGAATCTGTTTTTGTACATCCTTTTCAAGGCCGTTATACGTCTGTAAGTAAGCTGTTCCATTGTTGCTATTTTGATGACATAAAATATAAGTTAACTAAGTAGGTAGGTATAGTGGCCAGCACATCAAGTAGCACAAAACTGTCAAATTTCTCCAAACGATTTTAAACTTTAAAATATTGATAATTAAGTTCAAAATCCGACGAGAAAATATGACGCTTTGTGGTAACTTGATGTGCTGGCCACCGTACTACACCCAACCGCATCTCCGTGGTGACATTGCGTGATTTTCATAATGCTAGTATTACCGCAGAAATACGGTTGACTGTAGGCACCAAAAACCAACCACCCTCTTTCTAATCGATCTAGCGCAGAAAAAAAAAGTCTTTATTTAGAAATGCGCGCACCTCTAATACTTACTTTTAGGTCTACGTAACAAGCAGTAGAGTGGCGCGCAATTTAAAGTTATACAGGGTACAGATTGGTCAAACGTAAATTGAAATGTAACAAACG
The DNA here is from genome assembly GCA_947523025.1 of Dryobota labecula. NCBI lineage: Eukaryota > Metazoa > Arthropoda > Insecta > Lepidoptera > Noctuidae > Dryobota > Dryobota labecula. The sequence goes on along the minus strand of OX383305.1, from coordinate 9,033,937 downwards.
TTGAAACAAATTCTCCTACATGTTGTGTTACATTTCATGTTACGTTTGACCAATCTGTACCCAGCATTAGACAATCTGTAAGTACCTACTTAGTTATGATACCTATTTATTTGCCATTTGTGTCCCACTTCAGGTAAGGCCTCCTTTCCCTCCTTCAACTTATTTATATCTATGCAATATATACCTCTTTTCTTTCATTCTCATTTACCTATTATTTGAAACGCGCCGTCATTTGTGTTCACTTTCTTTCCGAGCAAAATTTCCCACTTACTGAACTTACTGAAAGAACTTACCTTAACCAAGGCCAAGCAATATCACTGTTATTGAGGCGTCCCCTTAGAGCAGATTGCCTGATCCCTTGTTTAGTATACTTGGGCATACCTTCTTCGGTTTTTAAGAAATGCCTTTTAGGAGAACTGAGTATTTGAATTCTCCTAGGTACTTTGTGTCGAAACGCATCTTGGTGTAGTTTATATCTTTGCATACCCATTAATTTTTGTGTTGACTGTTAGCCGGTACGAGAGTTTCACTGTGGTTGGTGGTAGGTGGTCTATGGCTGGGCTTGGATGTTACATGTTTATCTACTTTTACGAATACATAATTGTGTGTAGGTACTTGCTTTACATTTTGAGCACTTGAGTGGCTTGTGACACTGACATGAGACGGCAACGTGTGTAGATTTCATGGAAATTTCGTATTTGGAACTTTTTTATTGAGGTTTGAGTTGAAACGTAGCATTATATTGATAAAAACTTCTCTCACAGATGAGTCGAAATGTTGTATCTCTTGTATCCTTGCTAGCTCGGGCGATAAAATATCAAGTTGCAGCTAGCCACGTCCTACCCACAGAACACTAGCGAAAAAGTTAACTTTTCACTAATGATTATAATTCAGTAAATACATATTCGTTACGGTCGCGAATCAAACTTTTGTGTAAATCACTGTACTTCTGTTATTCTGCGAATCTGGGCCTCAAGTCTGCTATTACAATAGTGTCAGAATGGTCTCTTCATTGTGAGTTTTTGACAGATTTGCCATACAAACACTGTCAAATACTCACAATGGCTAGACCATTCCGACACTATTGTAATAGCAGACTTGAGGCCCTGGTATTTTGCGAATCTGGTGTTTTGCGAATCTGGTATTATGCACTTGAGCGCCATATACCAAGTCATATGCGAAGTATACCTTTTGCTTAATTTACCAGATAAGTATAGGAAATCGATGCACTGTAAACATGAATAGAGCAATTCATGTTAATTTGGAATTTAGGTAGTAGGTGTAGCAGGCACTTATTTAGGGCTGGCGAAATGAAGGGCTTTATTTCACCGAGGGTAGGTAAACATGTTATATGAATTTTTTAGCTCTTCGCTTCGCCAAGTTTACAAAGTAGGTCCTTATAAGTCGCTCCTAAAACATTAAATGCTGGTTGGTACCTAACAGGATGTTTTTATTTGAGTAAATATCACTTTTTCTTTCGCTTATAGGTCAGTAGGAATTAACATTTTGTACATTATTTTAGTAACTATTTCATATTTTGCTTCACTAGACGATACTTCTTGGTTCCACTGGATATGTTCACGTAGGTACACGGCAGACAGTTGTAGGTAGCGTTGTGATGATCGCCGGACTAGTAATGTTCTGGTAGAACTCTCGGAGCGGCTAGCTTTTTAGTTCTATCCGATATTTCATATTTAAGAGCATTTGGAGGCACCTGGTAGGTATAAAGATAAAACCATTTTATTAAGACACGGTTCCAGAAAATCCAAAACAACAATAATCTCTAATTTAGATGCAAGGGAACGTAAACTCTATACAAATCCTTGTTTCCAAATGATGTTATTTCCACACAAACAAATATCAACTTAAGCTCGGTGTAAATTAAGCTGATTTCAAAATGAAAATGTCACAAAGATAATGAATTTGTAAACTAAACTTTATGTGTAAACATTAAAACTGTTATAAGTTTTTAAACTGTCATGGTCACTAACATTATTCATTATTCATTATTTCATTTGTCCGTGATCATGGTGCTTGCAACAGCGCCGAAATATCGGGAACTCAGAAAAATGAATAAACATGGTAAATATCCCGCTTATGTTAATAATAATTAAAACTGTTTTTCCTAAATGTAAATTGTGAAAGCAGTTAACATATTCACCTTTATCGGATCCCTGTACCAAGCCTCTTTCGACTGTCTGATGTAACACTTGAAACCGGGCATGGAAGATATCTCGTTGATCCGCGGCATCAGAGCCTCCAACGGCATGGATTTACCGCGCTGTAACAACAACATTTAAAATTTCTTTGACATATATCTCGGGACCCTTGAGACGCGGACCTTTGGAAGGCGTACGAGGGGCCGAAGCCAGCTCGTAGAAGCCTTTAGGCGCTTTTAACAACCGACGATTATCCCTGTATGTACATACTACTCATTATCTACAAGTGCAGAGTTACCCCGCTTTGCGCTGATTAATTTGACAGAACCAGTGTTGCCATGTACACCGTAATTACGGTAAATGCACCGTATTCAGCAAAAATTTACCACCTACCGTCGAGACATGACAACGGTGACAAAATCTACCGTAATCTGGAAGGATTAAGATTCCTGTTGTAAAAGAAGTTAACTAAATCAAAACACAAATAATATGTATTATAAACGCACTCCGATCCCTAATATTTTTGTCCGACACTACACCAGACAAGTTCGGGTATTCCTCCTGTTTCGGGCCCTCTATAATGCTAACAAATTGAGTTGACGTTTATAGATATTAATTTCGAGTAATATTACGATCACTTGTTTTTTGTAACTATATAGTCAGTCGTCATGTTTTACGGTTTCTTTGTTTAACTGTCGATTATTTTTGTTTCACACGTAATAATGGGTGAAATTGAAAGTGACATTGACTCTCAGTCTGAAGTGGAAGTTCCGACAAAAAAGAAAAAGAAAACAGTATAAACAGAAGTTTCGAGAGGAATGGCTACTAAAACCAGAGTTTCGTGATTGGCTAAGAAATTAAATCAAAATATTTACAAAAATGAGGAGATTTTGGTCTCAGATTAGGTATTTATTTCCTCATTTTTGTATTTAAGTATATGTTTTTGAATTTTTATGTAGTTACTTTACTTGTATTTTTGTATGATTTAATAAAAGTGTTACACCGTAATTACACAATTTTTTTCAAAACCCAATCACCGTAGTTTTATGAAATCTACCGTATTTTTATAATGGATTTACCACCGACGAAATTTTGGACATGGCAACACTGGACAGGACTAAACTAAAATTAATCTTCTGTCCTTTTCTTAATGAAAAAGAAATACACACACACTATTGTCTACATTTCTTATTCATTTCTCCTTTCGCAGGTCTGCTGGAAGAAATTTCTTAAGAAATAAGCAGTTCCTTTGTACTGAAATTATAATTATGTCGTATCTCTATGTATTTAACTGTGTGTACATAAATAATAAAATAAATAAAAAGATGCACTGAACTTAAATTTAGTTTAGTTTGTGAACAAGGGAATCGGCACCATTATTAGTTAGGATTAGGATACACAGATAAAATGGCAGAGGGTGACTGATGATGGTGGTGGGTGAATGATTGGGCCCTAGTAATAGCGTCTAACCAGATGCCAGTATTTTACATGAAGCGACTGCCTATCTGAAGTCCACAAACCAGTCACGATACCCCTTGGTGAGACTGGTTGTCAGATTTTAACATGTTAAAATTACGTCGAGTATACCTTAATGGGCGGTGGATGGAACGTCTTCTTAGGACCAGCAAAATTTGAGATATAATCCATATGTTTCTTCCACTCGCTCTCAGACCAGCCTTTCTTCTTCTTCACGTCTTTGCTGGTATCTTGATTCTTAAGGTCAATGACACAGTTCGCCAGTTTGGAGTACATGGTCGCGTTCGCTGACTCGATCATTCGGTCAATGCGTTCTATGCGCTCTGGACTAAAGCGGTTTTTGTACATTTTCTTTATCAGCGTTAAGCGTCTGCAAAGTGATATTGAGGAAAATACGTAATAATGATAATTAATTAATTAATATTTAATTAATTGTCTGTCTGCTGAGTTAGTTATTTACCAAGGTTTTTAGGGTTCCGTAGTCAACAAGGAACCCTTATAGTTTCGCCATATCCGTGTCTGTCTGTCCGCGGTTTAGCTCAAAAACTATTGGTACTAGAAAGTTGTAATTTGGCATGAGTATGCACGTTAATGACGCCAAAAAAGTGGTTTTCGTTCTTCCCATAGTGTGGGATATCGTTGGATAGGTCTTTCAAAAATATTAGACCGTTTTTTGATTAAGTAAACCGTTCGTGACTTATCAAGCTTTAAATTGGTACCAATTTTCGTTAGAGTCAAGTGTCCCCCCCCTCAACCAACTAAACGGTTGTAGTTAGAAATTCAAATGTCACGGCAGTAGTACCTATATATAACGAAGTTAAAAGAAAAACTATTACAGCTAAGTAGGCTTTACAATTTACCGAGTAATTGGCGACCAACTTACATTTACAGTTGGAAAAAAAAATCTCCCATACATTCTGTATAGGAAAACATGGTTTTTAACTATATGATAAGTTTGTTCTTGGGATAAATTCATATCAACTACGGAATCCTTCATTGTGCGTGGTCCGACACGCACTTGGCCGGTTTTTTTTTTGTATTCCTCAGTTAATAATTTGTACCTTTCGCCCTACCTTCCAGATTTTACATTATAAAGAAATCATGTAAATAAGATACTTGCCTAACCCATGGCCATGAGATATCGTTTACTCTATCAGTGGGTACACCTCTCAAGGCAGACTTTCGGATGCCCATATCAGTGTAACCGGGCATCCCTTCCATAGACTCGTAGAATATTTTGCGAGGCACGCTAAGTATGTTCAGTCTCCTGGGTATCTTGTAGGGGTAGGTGTTAGTAGGGTGGTCATATTTGGATTGTTTCACCATATTGCTAGCTAGCCGTCCGGAGAGTTATACCTACGTTGCACGTTGGTTGGCTGGTTTTGGGGTTACATTTCTATTGTACTATGTATTACTATTGAAAAAAACTGTGTTAACTGTGCATTATTGTGAGTTTTGTGACCAGTTGTGTTTGTCACACTGACGGCTTGTCGCGGATTTTTTGACAGACGTTTCAAATTCCAATTATTTTATTTTAATTTGACAGGTTGTATGCGTCCTTCTTGTATAGACACCTTCTTCCTCAAGAGCCCATGGAAGAAGATATTCAAGCATCCCACGCGTTTTAGCTTCCGACCATGGACTGAACCATGGCCGGAAGCGAGAGATAGGTATCTCTAGCTTCCGGCCGAGGTCCAGTCCTTTTTGGTGGTTCACCCCGTGTCGCGACGAGGGCACAGCGCCATTGGGCCCAAGCTGAGCATTCCTCCAGCGTAATTCTGCATTACCTGACTACTCTTATAAAGAAGAAAAGGGGAAGAGGGTTCGGGTTATGCAGTGACTGTACAATGCATACAAAGTATGTGTAATAAGATTTTTTTGGAGTCACAAACTCGCCTGCTTCTTATGTTTTCTACTAGTGAATTTTTGAGATGCGCCATCTGCCCAAACTATGATAAATAGTAAAAAAAAGAAGGATCTGAACTGACTTCACGCCTCGTGACATCGGCTTATTCCACTAATCCCCCCTGAGAGAATCTCCCTCAGCCGGGAAAACTTAACTCTAATGTAAAAAAATCACTTTCAGGGGGATCTTGGAATAAGGTATTATTTTTCTTTAATTCTAGTTTTCCCCGCTTAGCGGGATTATCAGGGGCGAATTCTAGACTGTTTTCAGATTCCACTTTTCCTCCTAAGGGGGATTTTCAGGGAGGATTTGTGGAATAAGCCGTGACATCATGCCTCCTTAAAAACTCAAGGGATATCAGAGATGCTGAAAACAAGAGGTTTCGAACAATCAAATCAAATAAAACCACAGAATTGTTCATGAAAAACGTTTGTATTAGATTCTTAACATAAAATAATGATCTGACATAACTTAACGCAATACTGATCTCATAACAAACATTTTACCAACGACAGTCTTATTTCACATCTGTTTCACCTATAAACGAGTTGCGAAAGTCACCGATAATTATACGAACCGAGATCGTATTAATAGTAATACAAATCTTAGAAATTAGAAAAGGCAAAAATAAAATGAGAAAAGAAGCTGATTTGAAAAAAGAACAAGCAAACAAATACTATTCTACCACACAGGGTTGCCAGATATTTGAGATTTTTGTTTATTTCTACTAATAACAAATAAAATGCTTAATGACAGTGAAAAATACAATTTTAACTGAATTTTCGTTCAGTTTTCTTAGTTAAAATCAAAGCAGACAAGTAAACTATCATTCTACTAATGTTTTTCCTCTGGCAATACCAAAAACGCATGCGAAATATTTAAGCGCGTACCCCTAACCATTTAGGTGCCATTATTGCAGAAAAAGAAAAAATAATAAATAAATATAAACTTTGTTCGAGTGACATACAATTTTATAGGTGAAATCCATTCAATTAGGTGACAAGAGTCGGTAAGATTCTCACACATTATCGACTTACCGAAAAACGGATCGATAAATAAAAACTTAAATTCTATCTTCGATTTTAGCAATCAATAATGTGCTCTAAATCTTTGTAAAGAAATGTACGGCGCCAAAACATATGAAGGCCCGTACAACAATAAATAATTAAATAAAATCACAAGTTCTCCAAAAATGCATAATAATGCGTTCAGAAATTTTCATAGAGGATGTAATAGCACCCGTAAAAAATAAATTGACATCCAAGATATTAAAGTTTCAGAAAAAATATTTTTATAATAGCAAAAACACGTATAACAAGATCTTTTATAAATATTTACGTTAAATTTTTGTGTATGGCAAGATATGTTCTGAAATTATTATCTCTGGAATTTTCCAACACTACTTTATATGTTTATTTTAAATTTCTTGTACGAATAACATCATTTACATTCTTCATAAGTAACCACTTAATACAATATGTTTCCCAAAATAATTTATAATCTATGGCGGGAGGGCCCAACCATACTTAACAGAATATTGAAAACAATAATGTCTTTTTTAAAACAACTTAACATTTTTTTTTTAATTACACTGACACTCTCTTGAATCACTCAAAGGCCATCTAATGCTGGTATTACTAGGTGTATTTGCACAAATATTTACGTTATTTCGTTACTACATAATGAACTTTATTTCAACAAGACTAAGGTACCTATATCAAGCCCTGACCTTCATACTTTTCGTAAGAGACATATACAGGGTTATTGGTAAAACTTTTCTTCTATGACTTTTTACAAAACATTTACCATTTACCAAAAACAAACTTTCAAGATTTTCGTTGTTCTATCTAACTCAATTAAATTCTGTATTTTGTTGTACCTACCTATGCCTCCCGTGCACTGTCACTCGTAAGACACGGCAGTTTGTTTTGTTACGCGTAGTGTTCGTAACATTTAGAGCAGGGATCACCAATTAGCTTCATTGGGGGTCCGTTTAAAACAATAACCCAGATAGCAAAATGACGTCTGCGGCAAAAAAATTACGTCATCACAAGGTCAATTTAGGGTCCGTAGTTTATTCGTTGATTATGTACGTCACACTAACGTCATTTTAACGTCTACTCAACGGAACGTCCTGGTTACGTCGATTTAGCGTCATGTCTTGAGGTTGTGACAAATTGACGTCATCTGATGGGACCCCCCGACGTCAAGACATGACGTCTCTTACGTCGAGCTGTACCGTAAACGGACGACATAATGACGTAAAAATGCTACCTGGGAATTTGACTGCCGCGGTCCGTTTGATAGACGAAAACTAGAAACCAAGAATAAAAAAATTAAAAGAAACCTGAAAGTAATCAACAAATCAGTGCCCAGCACCGGTTTGTTGCTGTACCGGCACCGCGGTCTTTTTGCCCTCTATGTGCGTTGGTAGTATAGGATTCCCCTTGCACTATCGTTCGCGGTCAAATTGACCGGCCCGGCCCGCCCCACCGTGTGCTTCGCGGATAAGTTGTTGAATATGATGTTAGTATTATAGTCCTGAGAGGTGGCGGAGGTTTGTTACCAATGACCCTGTATACAAAAATGCGACTTTTATCGTAAACGATATAGTATCAACACATTGACAGCCGATCACGACCCTGGATCATAAGGCTCAGTTTTCCTGATTCTTCTTCTGGTTTCTGGAATTTATTCCAAAAACTCGACCTTCTGTCAAGAAGTTTAAGAATTTCGTAATTTTCTGTATTACCCAAGTATCGCGAATATTTTAGCAAATACTCCAAGTGCCTAAACAAAAAGATAAAGAAATCTTGTTATACGTATTAGTTGACTACAGAAACTCCTGCGGGGTTGACGTTGCCGTCACTCTCGACGTCAGTTTTGCCGTCAATTTGGGCGATGTCATCTAGACCTTTGTTGGACCTTCCGTATAGATCAGCGGTTGAGATGATTGCGGGCTGTGGCGTATCTCCGCGTGGGGTGATGTCTTCTTCCAGCATTTTCTTGTGCTTTCGTCGGTTGACAAAGCTGAAATAATTTATTTTATTTGTAGGGTATGCTTCCTTGGTGTTTAAATTTTGTATTCTGAATTATAAGTAAACTGTTTAACTGTTACGATCCCTAAAGTCCCATTTACACGATGTAAGTTTCTTGCCTGTGTCATACAATAAAATTAAAACAACATAAATGACTTGTCTCATCTAAACACTGTTTAGACTGTGCAACTTTTATTGTTGCTTAATTTTGTGATACTAAACCACAGGCAATTAAATCTCACCGTGTAAATCAGGCCTGAAGCACGTAAATTATGCACAAAATTATGCGAGTAGCTTGCATACCATTATGACTTTCACCATTCCGAAGTTGTTATGACAAAAAGGCATGCAAGCTGCAAGCCACATCCCTTTCACAGAAATAAGGTTGCTGCCAATAACAAGTCTGTCAAAATCACAGTGATCTTTATTCTCGTAACAATAAGGTTGCTGTTCGGTTGCTAAAAAAGAGGTAAATTAACTATGAAAGGAACGTACTTGCATACTCTTGTGCTAGTTACAGGTCCAGGAATTTACAGCTTTAAGTAATTTTAACCAGATTAACAATATTCATAATTTTTATATATCTTCTAAACGCCAAGTCCCGTGGCAGTCACAGTCATAAAATGTTTAGTACGGTGTTTCACAGAGTCTAAGATTTTATACAGAGCCTAAGATTATAATTCAGAATACTTTATTAAACATGTTATTGATAAAGATTAGAAGTGAGAAGTATTAGATACAAGTTAGGAAATAAGAATAGAATTTTCTTATTCATAAATGTTGTTGGAGACAAAACCTTCAACGGGAGAAACCAGATGGTTTATTAATTAACATGTAAACAGACAACGTTACTTTGAATTAATTGAAGAAACTTCTCACACATGATTGGTATCGTTACCTTATCGCAATCATAAGAGTTTAATCTAAAATCTCAGGCCCGTATTACAGAACGTCACTCAAGACTCGAGCATTACTTAAAACTAGTTTCAACCAATCAAATGGCTCGGATCTAGTTTTAAGTAATGCTCGAGTCTTTAGTGACGTTCTGTAATACGGGCCTCAGATACAGAAAAGAAAATTATCTTACAGCTTTAGAAGATAATTTTCTTCTCTGGATCTGTTGCGAATATATTCCTGTAAGCTGGCCAGCCCACTGCTGTGGAATGTCACCCAGAGGACTAGTATTTAATAACTAAGAGTTGTTAAATACTAACCTTTAAGTTCTAACTATAGTAATTTTATCATGAGATAAAATTACTCACTCACTCAATCTTCAATTAATTACTCGCTTCATGAGAAGCGACGCGCGTTTTACTTCTGATAACCAAGTACACAAACACGCTGTGAATTTGTACGTAAGTGCAGGAGCTCTCTCGGTACAGTCTAGGGCATTTAATATCGGAAGGTTCTCAATTCCGGAACCGAGTTCCAATACTGGAGATCTGATTCCGGAATTCCGGAACTGGTAACTTTTAAAGTTTGTTTCAAATCAAACAAGATTTATAATTATATCAGTCTTTTAATCATTTTTAGTAACAAATTAAACATCTTTCTCCCTTATTACTCTAATTAAACTTTGGCCGTCTAGCGGCTTGTGGAAAGTTCCACAGACTAGTTTGGTTGCGTTAAGTTAAAATAATAATCAAAATATCAAAAAATTATGAATATCCGAATTCCGATATTACTCCTCTCAATTCCGGAATTAAAATATCAGAAAAATTGTTACGGAATTCCGGAAATACGAGATTGAAGAGAGCATGCATGCCCTAGTACCGTCCGATATAATAGCGAAGTCGGAAGTGTATGTGTGTGCCTGTGTCTGTTATGAGCTGTGAATGTGTGCGTCATACTCGTCTTCACGCACACATTCACAGCGTCTTTGTACACTTGGTAACCACAAATAAAGCGCGCGTCGCTTCGAGGGATAAAAATACTGTAACAATTTTATTATGTTAGCAGTTAGGCGAATCATGGTCATCTGATGAAATAAATTATAAATTGATTTACATGATCAAATTTAATTCGCTTAAATCCTCATACGGGATCATTGTACTCAACATTATGAATAACTTGTGGCGGTATCACACAAATCCTGCATCCCGCTATTAGAGTTTACCGTGCGACTAGCATATATACAACATCCCGACATCAACCGTTGGGCAGTTGCCCACCAGACACAACACCCGTCTGGTCGAAGGATCCTCCCTTTACTATAGTGAACTTTACACCCTGTTCCTCATACCTCTAAAAACTTTTACTATGGGACCAAAACTCAAATCAGCTGTACCCTACATTTTGACCAGTTATGCGAACATAAATGTAGGGAACAGCAGATTTTTTTTTTCGCGGTTTCAGGTTTGGTCCCATAGTAAAAGTTGTTAATATTGATGAGTACCCCTTATGAGGATTTAAACGAATTGAATTTGACTGTATATAACCCAACACATCTGGGAAGTTTCACCAACTTATTAAAAGTAAAGTTGTATTATTGCTTTAATCGTTGTGTCTCTGATAACTTTTACAAATAAGATAGTGACGTGAAGTATTTACAAAGTTGCATCTCTAAGCTAGAAAGCAAACCATCTGTCACATCGATGATTTCAGTAAAGTTTTAGTAATTATGAGCACATTTTTAGTTTTTAATTAGCATCCTCGCTATGTGTGAGTTTAGACTTGTAACCATGCATTATCACGCAGAACCAATGCATACGATTTTCATTGAAATGGTGACTTCAACCTAAAATATAGTTTTGGGCCCATTTGCACGACAAATCACGAAATACGGTTAGGATAATCAGCCCGGATGTTCCCACTGATAGGACACAAGCCTCTCTTCGAGAGGGTGTGGCCTATAATCTACCTCACCGGTCCAGTTTAGGTTGGTAGATGTCAAGTTTTCTAATTTTTGTTTCTAGGGCATATCCAACGTATCCAACGATATTTTCTTTCACTGTTTTGGAAGCAGTGTAAAAACAAAGTAAAACGCCTGCCTGGGTTCGAACACACGACCTACAACTCGTAAGTCGGGGCCGTTACCACTGGGCCAACACTGTTCTCCTGTTAAATACAGGTTAACCTAAACGAATTTAAAACATGGTTTTAGGTTGCCGCAATCAATAATTTTCAATTGACAGAGAGAACGATGCACAGTGTTCCATTTGCTGAAAAAAAAAATCTCACTGCTGTTTATGGTATTTATCGATCAAGGGATGCCTTTATAATGCACGAGAAAACACGTACATGTCCATTTCAAATACTTTGACTTTTTTTATCATTGATAGGCTTTGTTACGAGCAATATTTCTGTGCTAGTGTCATATCGCACTTTTGAGTTTTTAGGTAGAAAAAAAAAAAAAAAAAAACGAAAATCTGAATTTAAAAAATATTACTCGGTATCCGGAGGTGATTTTCCAAAAATAAAAACGGGAAAATATGCGCCCAAAGATGCTCTATCAAAATATATTTATATAAAATAAATATCTTGTACACACGCCTACATATCAAGCTATACATTTCCAGTTTAAGCGGATCTCACATTGTATAGGATTTCCGTACAGTTACGTTTTCAGAATATATTTTTTTTTTTTTAATGAAAACGTCACTCAAACTTCATCATTAAAAAAAAAGTATTTGAAATGGACACGTGGGTGTTTTACTCATGCATTATAAATGCATCCCTTGATCGATAAATACCATAAACAGCAGAGGGTTTTTTTTTTTTCATCAAATGGAACACTGTGATATGTTTTAACTTCGTTTAGCCACAAATGTATTAACTGATTAGGAGTGCAATTGGGCCTAGGTGTTAAATTTCCGTTTTGGCAGTCAGTGGGGCCTGTTTTAGGAAAAAAAAACAAGAATTCGACGATTTTAACGTTTTGTGTATTTATCTGAGTAGTGAGTGAAGAACACCATGAAGATGAATTTTGAAATGTCTACCAATTAATTCCTTATCTTCCAATGAACCCGCAGTCTCAATACCAGTCTGTCAAGCTTTAAAAAAACACTATAAAAACGCTAAATGCACGATCATTCCATAAAAAAAGCCTCATAATATCATACAGCCTTCTAAAACAAGCGAAGCAATAGCACGTGTCCACAATGAACGTAACTCTGAACCCAACACCTCAACCCGGTACAAGTACATGTTGACATACCTCCCATACTGTCACGACAAACCGTGAATGATGTTGATGTTTATTTTTATATGAAAAACAAAAAAAAAAGTACCTCGTTTAATTTTGATAATATTTTTTTAACAATAAGTCATTATTACCGATTTTCATACATCTGCTGATATTATTGCCAATTCAAAAAACCCATTTGGGCTTGCCATAGTGTAAAATTAATAACCAATTTGATAATGGTAATTATTATTTTGGCTAACAACAAGATAGCACACGAAACATTACAACATAATACAAAAAAATAAAAATAACAATTAATGTATTTTTTTTTTTCAATATGACCCCAATGATGATATTAAATGATCCCCTACACAGATTTTCAGAATTTATAAATGGCCTTTGTATAATATGAGTTCCCAAAATGTGTTTTCATTGTAAAATCGTATGTTCTAAACAGAATGAACTAAGAAATAGCAATGTCATAGAAATGTTTTTTAACTAGCCGCCGCCGCCTGCGGCTTCGCCCGCGTGGCAATTTTCTAATCTAAAAGTAGCCTTAGTACATCAGATAACGGCCAATGAAAGTCTCGTCAAAATCAGTCCAGCCGTTTCGGAGATTAGCCTGAACAGATAACAGAACTCATAACAGAAAAAAAAAAACATTTTTTTTTGTTGTTATGAGTGCCGTATATATACTTTCATATATGCATTTAGTAAAAAACTTTTATATTGACATCACAAATAGACACTTCAATTTAATTTCTTTGTTTATCAAAGTAATAATTAATTAAAACATCTTTGTTGATATCACTATTTTATCATTTGACCTCTAATTTACATATTGTCAGAAGTCAACGATCTTTGATACACAATGAATTTGCAATCTTTAATACTGACAGTGCTATATCTTAGTCTTCTACATATTCAGAATGCAAAAAAATAAAAAAGTGAACGGCAAAATATGATGGTAACCAATAATGACATCTAATGTTATGGGACTTAACACAAACCATAGACAAAGAAATAACATTTTGTGGTCGAGTTTAAAATCGTACGATACGCTCAGTTCAGCTTTTACATAATATATCATAATATTCATATACAGGGTTATTGGAAAAATACTTACAACTTTGCAGGCTGTATTACTGACATAATAAACAACAACTTTTGTTCTATGGGTTTTTACTAAACATAATACATTTACCACAAACAAACCTTCTTAGCTCTAATTTTTCTGTCATTATTTCACTTTTCATTCTTTTTACCTAGTCTTCACCTATAATTATTAATTAATGTATACAAACTACTGTCAACATTTTAAAAGAGTAAGTATGGAGTTTCTTGCCCATTCTTCTCCATACATAACTACCTTTTGAAAGGGGCAACTAGAATCAATTAACTATTTTTGTAATTTTTGACGTTCAAAAGTGCCTTTTACTTGCCTATTTGAAATAATTTGACGTTGACTTTCAGGATTTCGTTGTTCTATACATTTAGAGCGTTGAATTTAAATATTGTTATATTTGTATGAAAGTCTGATGAATTATTAAAAGTTATAGAACCAAAGTTGTTGTTTAGTATGTTAGTAATATAGTTCAGTCTTGAGAGGTTGTTAGTTTTACGAATAACCCTGTATATCTTAGCATATATCATTTTCATATTTATTATCGTCGTTCGTGATCCACTGCAGGGCAAAGGCCTCCTTCCACATATAAGTATGCGCATATATTTTTATATTTGCATTAACAAATGACACCTAAAAGGTCATAATCATTGGCCGTATAGCGAAGTGTTACAGCCATCTTTTTCCGTTGCGAAGAAAGGATGGCGCTATTCGTCTTGTATAGCTCCATCTCATTCTCGCACTGAAACAATGTAACACATAGCTCTGAGCCCTCGTACCCACAGGCGATTTTTGTATTGCGCACTGGATTTTAAACGCACTGCATAACGCCGAGGGTTGAAAATCCAGTGCGCGATAAAATCACCGAGCGTACTATCGCGGTCACGTAAATCTAACCACCTTGAAAACAAAATCCCGTGCACATCTGTTTACCGTCCCTTTTTGCAACGACTAATCCATACTAATATTATAAATGTGAAAGTAACTCTAGTCTGTATGTTACGTTTTCACGCTTAAACCGCTGAACCAATCGTCATGAAATTTGGCAAATATAGTCTGGGATATGGAGAAGGATATAGGCTACTTTTTACGCGATAAACGACATTCACGCGGGCGGAGCCGCGGGAAAATGCTAGTAATAAAATAAAACCTTTGTTTAAATACATTTCTCAGGCTCTGTTACAATGATCACAGATGTCTGACCACCTCGGCCTGTTTTTTTAACGGTCTTTTATTTTTATTTATAAAAACAAGGGGCTCAGCAAAAATCAGATGTTGCGATGCTATTGGTTGATGAACGTAGGTAAGCGTTACTAAAGCGGCCAAGCGCTGCAAGCAGGAATAGTCCTGATAGAGGTCCGATGTCCGAGACCGCGGTAGTACCTCGGCTAACGCTTCGTACTATAATATCTGCTTGGATATAAGTTTATGGTATGTCCCCTTAATATATTGAGTGTATGACAAAACAGATGGACAAATAAAATGATTACTCACCAAGCCTTAATTTTCTGGAAGATGTAGATGCAAGTCATCGGGACTGGAGTCATGATGGCGCACGATACTGGTACCACTGGAAATACACAATGTTACGAGATAAAATAGGTTTTATTGCTAAGCAGATAGAGACAAATTCACGGCAGGCAATGTTTCGGCGGGTAAAACTTGGGATGTGAAATGACATTTTACATTGTTCTTATAGTTATTTTGCCGAATTCCAAAGATACAAAATATTTTCCATTACCATTACCTTACAACGCATATTCTAGTCATGTTTTTCTAGTATTGAATACAAAATACTTATTCGAGAAAAATTAGGGATGATGACAAAAAAAATGTTTTTTGTCTGTCATGTAGATTATTAAGGCTTTGACTGCCAGACAACAGACACAATAGAAAAACTATTGTTAGCGGTCACCGGTGACCGCGGTGGCAGTCAATGTGTTAAAAAATATTGGACACGTTTTTTTTACGTCATCAAAACATAACGGCGATACATTGAGTTCAAATGTGGCATGACGTCACTGCTCGCTAGATTTTATACGTAGCTGTGACGTAACGAGCCCCCACACCCCAATTTTAATGTGTTCTTTTTTTATTAATATGATAAAGCAAAAAGTGTATATTTCTTTTATTATTTGACTGACGGACTAAACAGTTTTCTTTTTTTTTTGTCTGGAATCATCCCTATTATAACACATCCCGTTCCGACTGCGATCAAAATTGCGCAATTTACACTACGCCCCGACCTTAAATAAATCGGGCTAAGGGCAAGGTCCATTAACTACGTGAGGCGAGTGGGGGTCAAGCCGTATCTCACGTGGGGTCTCGGGAAATATCACGTATTTTTTTTTTCGGCAACAATCAGTGTAGTTACAATGCTGGAAAACTGGGTAATTATTATAAAATATAAATCCAACGCAATCAAGCACAGATTAACGTATTTGCACAAAAAACATGCAATTTTGAAAAATCTCTCGACGTCTTGCCGAGGGTGGAGGAGGGATCGAGAAATCACCAAAATCGCCTCACGTAATTAATGGACGCCCCTCAAAAGGATGATGATGATACCTGTAGTAAGATCCGCCTCAGGCTGTCCGAGCGCGTATCTCAACAAGAAGATTGCGATGCCAGTGTTCTGGATGCCAGTCTCTATGGAGATGGCAAGCGCGTCGGGATGTGGCTGGCGACACACCCAGGCCAAGAAGTAGCCGAAGCAGTAGCCCAGCCACGGGATTCCCATGCCAGCTACTACGATCTGGGAACGCACAAAAGTTAGGTAAGTACATTTTAAACACTTCTTCGGTGATGGAAAACATTGGTGCCGATTCCCTTGTTCACAAACTAAACTAAATTTAAGTTCAGTGCATCTTTTTCTTTCTATTTCATTAAGAAAAGGACAGAAGATAAATTTTAGTTCAGTCCTGTCAAATTAATCAGCGCTTGACGTAAATTGACGTAATTTTAGTCGGCAAGTTTTTAATCACGTCTAAACTTGTATGGAGTAGTGACAGGCGCTGATTAATTTGACAGGACTAAACAATTTTTTTTTTGTCCTTTTCTTAATGAAATAGAAAGAAAAAGATGCACTGAACTTAAATTAAGTTTAGTTTGTGAACAAGGGAATCGGCACCATTGTTAGGAACTCTGGAGAAAAATTATGTTAGCGATTTTAAAGCCCGATTTACACGGTGCCATTTAATTGTTTAAGGCGTGCCGTGTGGTGCCGGACATAAATAATATAATAGCACCACCCCATTTCCGC
Source organism: Dryobota labecula (assembly GCA_947523025.1). Classification (NCBI taxonomy): domain Eukaryota; kingdom Metazoa; phylum Arthropoda; class Insecta; order Lepidoptera; family Noctuidae; genus Dryobota; species Dryobota labecula. The sequence goes on along the minus strand of OX383305.1, from coordinate 9,016,847 downwards.
CCGTGGGTGTCGTAAAAGGCGACTAAGGGACTTACTAGAGAATGGCGATTATGGAAAACCCCCCCAATTGGGGGAGGCTTATGTCCAGCAGTGGACGTCTTTCCGCTGAAATGATGAAGGCATGCATTTCAACCATAACTTGAAGCAACAATAAAAGCAGTCTGTAGCATACAATAAAATTAAAGCAACAAATTAATATTTGTTGCTTTAATTTTATTGTATGCTACAGACAAGAAACGTGCATCATGTAAATGGGGATTTATGAGGAATTGGAATCACTAACATGCCAATGTGTGATATTATTCCAGATTCTGTTATTATTTATATATGGGGTAACAGTAGACGCAAATAATTTTCGGGCGAACGTTGAAGGCTGATTTAAAAACGCAATTAATTATATCAACCTGTATTAGAGTTGAGACACCTCTGTCTGACTCGCTGAAATATCGTTTCTTTATGTCCATGAATAAGAAGTTTTCCAAAACTATTTATTTTTATTTAAAACTAGCTGACATACGCTAACAGACGTTTTCCTGTTCAAATTTTAATCATTCATACAAAATTCCTATAGAAAATTCACTTTCAGTTTTCCTGAATTTTCCAATTTTCCCGGAAACTTTTCATTTTTTTTTTTCTGAAAGAGCCTGATTCGGACTATTACGAACATTTTAAATTAAAAAAAATGCATAATCGGTCCAGCCGTTCTGAAGTAATGCGCTTACCAACGAACAGCATTTCATTTTTATTATGTAAGATTCTATTCTGTTACATGTTTAAATAAATTTCAGGTGTCTTTTGTTTTCCTGATTTTCGCCTGATAGTCGCATTTGCCAGCAAACATAAATTAAAATAAATGCAATGTCTTCGAAATAAAATCAACATGTCAAATTTCAACTCCGTAGGATAAGAGGAAGTAGTTGTTATTCAGCTTGCAAGATTTGACCCATACATACTAATTAGCTAACTAAAACGGCAATTATGAGACTAATAAATAAACATGTATTCTTACCTGCCAAGTAAACAACTCGAAAATATACAAGTTGGTAACTATAGCGAAAATAATGATAAAAAGAAGCAAGGTCGTAGAGAATCCTTTAAGGATTCGGACCATGAATCGGGCTATCTTAGGCGTCCATTTTTGCATGCCCAGACCGATGCCCAAGGGAACTAGCAGCCCTATAACGAATGTTGCTATGCGGGTGTACGGGACCACTATTTGCGCGTTGCGGAACACCACTTGGCCGAGGGAGAACAGCCACATGGGCATGAAACCTGGAAGATAGAGAACATAGAATTAATATGTGTTTTAGTCTGTGCTAAATATTTTTTTTTTTTTTAATATAGAACAATGTAGGTGTAAACACACGGCTCCATATCAAGCTATACATTTCCAGTTTAAGCTAACCTCTAATTGTACAGAAATCCTATACAATGCGAGATTAGCTTATACTGGCGTTATATGTAGCCGTGTGTACACAAAATTGTATTTGGATTGAGAATCTGAGATAATTATCAAGATATCAAGTTTTTTTTCTTTTCTCTTTTTATCTACAATCAGCTGTTTAGCCATAATTACATGTGGTCTGGGGTGGAAAATTTTGATTGCCATTCCAGTGAATAGCACCATCTACTTGTGGGAATGCTTCAGTTCCTTTGATAGAGTTCCAGTATGTGCCATAGTTTAAGGCGTTTTATGTGGTCTTTGTCTTAAAGTTAATGTTTAGTTAATGTGTGTCTGTGGTTGTTAAGTCTTTCCTTGTACCTTTTGCTGTGATTGGTAACTTCTTCCCTTATAATAATAATAAAAATTACAACTTTTATTTCGACCAACAAAGGATCATAGGACACAACATTACAAAATTAAAAAAAATTATAAAAGCATACAATAGGGATGATGAAAAAATTTTTTTTTTGTTCTTCATATAGATTATTAAAAAGATATTGGACATGTATTTTTACTTTTTTTACGTAATCAAAACATTACGGCGATACATTGAGTTCAAATGTGGCATGACGTCACTTCTCAGTAGATTTTATAAGTAGCTGTGACGTAACGAGCCCCCACTCCCCAAGTTTAATGTGTTTTATCTAAGTAATTTTTTATTAATATGATAAAGCACAAAATACGTGTCTAATAATTAATAATTTCTATATTCCACAGAAAATAATGACACTGACAGCCCTTAAACATGTGCTGATCGCGTGGTTTATGTCCCAACCCTAAGAAATCTTGGACCAACTTACCGAAAGACGCGAGCGTAGAAATTGAAGTCATAGCCAACGATAAATTAAGGTTTCCCCCAAGGATGAAGGTCCAAATGTTGGAGGCGCCACCGCCGGGCGCAACTCCTGTGAAGAACATGCCCAGCCGCATGGCTGGGTCATCCGGGAAGATCAGGAAACCTAGACCGAACGACATCTGAAAAGAAAGAGATTTGGGGTTACATTATATGAGCACGAAGATTATCTACTTGATCACGGCGGCCAATCTCAACGGAGACTAGCGTACTACGCGAGAGATATAATATACAATTAATTTTGGTAAACAAGTTATTTCTTAGCTATTTGACTAGTTTAAGCTACATTAACGGGCCCAAGCTAAGTCAATGTAGCATGTGTGGTGAATTTTTATCACGAAGAATGAATTTTACGAGTACTCGTACGAGGAGAGATTTCATTTTCCTCAATTTGCATGAACTTTCTGACTATTCTGCAGGTGTTTAAATTATTATTATTACAATATTTTATTTTTTCGACATATCTCGGGACCCTGGGGTCCTGGACCTTTGGAAGGCATACGAGGGACCGAAGCCATCTCGCAGAGGCTCGTTAGACGCTTTTAATTAAATGAGGCATCAACCGACGATTATCCTTGCATCGTTCTCATTTAAGGCGAGGTTCTTCGAGCGTGCATTTTGTTCTTGAGGTGGCAGCTGGGCGCGAGTAAATTATGACGTGAATTTCGTTAATTTTGGGTTGAAAATTATATGTTTTACGATATTAACAATGTTAAACCCGACGGACATTACATCATCATAGACGTTTATTTTGATGTGATTTTCAATACATAATGTGGTATAATATTGAAATAAATTTTAATCTACAAAATAAGGGTATGCTTGGATTTTTTTATTCTATCGAGCGAACTTTATCCAATTATGTAACGAGTACCCGACGTACCTACAGAAAGGTCTCAAAAGCAACATATAATTTTTTCACGTGTTTAATCATTACCGTTTCTAAATAAAATGACATTAAAATTAAATTTCCTAGAGGTTAACTTGAAGAACCTCGCCTTAAAAGATTTTTTATTTTGTTGGGTGGCAAACAACCAAGTCCTCCTCCGGATGGTTTGCGGACACCGCGCTGTCTATAATGGTCAATCCATGGTCAGTTTTATAACTAAATACATTGAAGGTCAAAAGGTGTCGCTATTAAGCCAAGACTGAAATGTCTTATGTGTCTGTAATGACAGAAGGTGCCTCAAACAGGAACACAGGAAGCATACTTGGTGGCAAAAACAAATGGTACTTACAAGTGGCATGAAGAGAAACTGTCCACACATTCCTATTATCGGTCCTATAGGCCTTTTGAGCACCTCCATGACGGTCGGCCAGTGCATTGCACACCCGAAGTTTATAAAGATCAGCGATACCTGGAATACAACGTTATATTCGTTATGATAAGTGGTTTAAACTAGCGAAATGCGTAATTCATCAGTGCAGCACTTTGTGAAATATATTGTTTAATGGACCAACAAGCAATCGCCCACATTAGTTAAGGCCCGAAATAACTATGTAGGCTGATAGTAAATTGTTCTATCGACTAGAAACTCCCATAGAACCACAAAAATTTGAAAAAACTCTCAAGCCCCCTTTGTCCTGTTATAGGGATATTTTTTCGAAAACGTATGTATATTCGTGGAGAATTCTGTTGCAATATTGTTACTAGGGAATATGGACATAAACAAGTTGATGTCCGGAGATTGCTACATTTTTTTTTGTTTTTTTCTGTCTAACGTTCTGCATCATTCTCACATGTATAATTTCAACATGAATGTAACCAAATTTTTTTTTTTAACCATACTTTGATTTAAAATAGTGTCCATGGAGTTTCTTGCCCGTTTTTCTCCATAGGTACCTACTACGCTTTGGAATGGGCAACTAGCTTCATCTTTTCGACTGACCGACCCCTTGACAGTTCAAAAGTGCCTGTAATTGTTTTATTTGAAATAAATACTTTGAGTTTGTGTTTGATTTATGATTCCCATATTTTGGAAACTGCATGGAGTAAGATATACGCTTTGAAAAATATCTGAATACTCACAAATGTAGCGACAGAGCTGACAAATATAGTGTCTATGACCCTCTCTGGTCTGATCACTATAATTGGGAGTGTGCCGCCCACCTCTATCGTCTGTGTACCGCGTTGTGCTTCCACCACCACATTGGTTCTGCCTGCGGACGAAATAATAAGGTCATAAAAGATATAATATATTTAACACCTTCGGCGCCAGTGTATCATTTTTGCACACACTTGTTAATACAATGTGTATCAAAAATGATACACATGGCCATAGATATGAGAACACACAAAACTATTTGGTAGGCCAGTGTATCATTTATGATATACACTCTGAAAAACCTGAAAAAAGATGGGAAAAGGAAGATGAAAGCTTAAAACACATTAATACAAATACAAAAAAAAAGTGTGATTTTGGAAATCATGCTTGGCGCCCGAAGGTGTCAAGAACTAACAATAGTTTCTAAGTTTCTGTATGCTAAGCTAAACTTAATTGGCTAAATAACGACAGTTATTGTGTAATATTGTTGAAATTACTGCACTTTAGAATTATTTTTTAATGTAAATGGTAAATAGATTACAGTGCTTTCTATTCATCGTGAAATAACGGAGTTTAATAAACGTTTACATCGAAATAACGAAAGGGTGAGAATAGTTATTTGTCTAATGTTATAATAAATGGAGTATAGTAGGTAAATTATATCATTTAAAGTCCACGTTATTACAAGTTTACCGACCATATGAAAAATACAACGTCAATGAAATAATGTATATTAATAGAGTACCTACTTAACATGTGAAAGTTAATTATTTGCATAAAAAACGTTCCTTCTTTTTTTTATTTACCATTATGTAAAATAACACTTGTTGATACAATTGGTTCAATTTGTGTTAAAAAATTCGTTAAAAATTGAAAATACAATACAGAAATGTGTTTTATTGGCTCAGAGGTAGGTAACTTTATTTTTATATAACTTTTTAGTAATATCTTTTTTATAGGTACGTAGGTAGTAGGTACACGTCACATACTTGTTTAATCTTTTAATTACAAGTCATCGTGAGTTTTTAATATTTAATATTAATAGCGATCCGGAAGCATTTTGAGGAAAAGGTCGATAAATACGAGTACAATGACTCTGCTGTATTCTTTATTGACTGTCTGAGTCAAAAATTTGTTTTTTCTTGGATGGTAAAACAAAAAGTAAGATCAATTTCGAAATACATCCCAATAATATCATCCCAGCGCTGATTCGTTTTCTCCCATACCAATCGTTATCTCACCTGACACTGTTTATTTTGCCTATATTTATGTATCTATGTGTTAGTTATATTTACTTTTCCGTTTTCGAGTTATCTATTCCTTATGTTGCACCTGGCATTTTTTGTCTCTGCATCACCCTAAGGATGGCTGGTAGAAAATGCCTCAGGCATTATGTCCGCCTTTGTATAGTATTTTTTTACTTGTGCATAAAGTTTTAATAAATAAATACAAAAACCAAGATAAATTTTTTGGAATGTATACAAAGCCTTCACTGATATGCTACGCTACGCTAAGACAGCACCTTAATTGCCTAACACACGTTCAACGAGGGTTTTTGAAGGAAATTCCTAATCCATTGGTTTGAAAAATTCGTCTTCATAACAACGTAAATAACGCAATGAACGTGACTGAACTGTTATAATGAAACTGTCATTTTATGTGTGTTACCCTAATAGTAGTTTATGAAACTGTTGCATAATGAGAGGTATTAAAACACGGGTGTGTGTTTAAAAGCCTCGCCTACGGCTCGGTTTTTAATTGTATCACACGAGTGTACTACAAACATAATTCATTAGTGCTACTCGCGCAACTCCTATATTTAGCACCAATTTTGAAGGCTTCGAAAGCCTCACTAAATAGACGAGGAGATTTTTTAAATTAAATGTTGAAGCTTTATTTCTGTCGTGCCACCAGTTTCTACAAGGTATTCTGATAAAAATTATGTATTTACTATGTCCCGAAAATTCGGGACATTAACAGCAGGTCTGTTCTGTAAAAAACTCACCGTCCTTGATAACTGAATAGCACTACAGTTTCATTTTAAAATTATGGCTAGCTGTGCAATACGCCCATGCCCAGGTGCGTGCATAATGTTTTACGTATTAGATTGAATTTTTTATTTAGGTACCTATAGCTGTAGATATCAGTGAAAACAGTATATTCATATACTTTATTCTTGTTGAACAGTAAACAGTATTTTAGAGTGAAAAACAGCATAATACTGTTTTTAACAGCATGGTTGGCCACCCTAACGGTAATTGATTACTAGCATTTACAAAATTAATGTAAAAAAAAAAAATCTTACCAAGAAACTTCCCGGTGACTCGCATTCTGCCCTCGAACCTATTGTTCTGGACATTTGTGTCTGTCAGCTGATATGTTGAGTTCCAATCTGCTGCGGCTAAGTGATCGTCAGAAGTCCTCAACCTGAATTGATCTCCTGCTTGCATTCCTGTGCCTGGCGACAAGGAAATAGTAAGGGTTAACAAATAATTGCATAGCAAATGTGTGAGTACTATGTACCTACTATAAAGCTACCCATTTACTGATTACGATGTCTTTCATTAACTTGAATGTGCCTTGGCGGCTGAGAGTATGTCATGCTCACTCTAATGTCTTGCTGATGGTGGCGCGTGTGTTGGACCGTTTAGCTATTAGCTCCATTCAAAATGGTTGAGCTGAATGGTGCTAATCCATACGTCAAGTTCGTGAACGGGCGCCGTCAGTAGGCACTGGTCATCTGTTAGCTGCCACGGTTTATTATATTTTTTTTATTTTTTATTTATTTATTACGGACGCTTTTAACGTTCTGCATCGTTCTCCCAAGTATAATTTCAACATGAATGATGTAACCGATATTTTGTAATCATCATACTTTGATTTAAAAGAGTGTCCGTGGAGTTTCTTGCCCGCTCTTCTCCATAGGTACCTACTACGCTTTGGAATGGGCAAATAGCTTCATATTTCTGACTGACTGACTCCTTGACAATTCAAAAGTGCCTGTAATTGGTTTATTTATTTGAAATAAATGCTTTTTATTTGATGCATAATATGTATTCCCTGAAGACAAATGTATTTATTAGATACCTGTATCCACATTTCGCCAGGTATTAAATGTTTAAGTCCAGTGAAATAAGGATCAAGTTTATTATTGATGAGAAACTGTGTCGGATGTGGGGATTGAACCCAGGGCCCATGCTCGGCAGTCACAAAAGACTACTAGGTAAAGGAGGCTTTATGTTTGATTGTTTTACTTTTCGATGTGAAACATCTATTGGCGCGCCTTGGTAGTAAAACCGACTCGTATGTTGTGACGGCTACCGACATGAAGCTGTCATGCCGTGATGGCCCCTCTACGCCACCGCTGTCGACTCCCTCGTATGTTCTATACACATTGTTGGTTCTCTGTGTGAGCTGCGTAATGTAATCAAAATATGTAATTATTATTATAATTTAAATAATAAGAAAAATATGTTGATTTTATTAACGAATCTCTATTTTTTTTTTTGTTTTACTCCTTATATCTTTATAGGTTTTTTATTCATTATGAATTCTAATATTAACATAATTATTTTTCACATCTGCCGGGCGTCTCGTGATAGCATTTTTTTTTTTTTTTTTTTTTTTTAATTGTATCTCAGAGTTAACCACGATGGATTGAGATTCTTTAACCGGGCTATCCTGTGGTGCCTTAAGCTCCTAAAAAAACTTTAAGGCCTCCAGCCAGGGCATACTTATAAGCTAGCCGACTGCCCGCTAAGGGCACCCCCTGTGGGGTACGAACCTCGGCTTAGGGCAGAGTCGGAGGGATTTTATTTTTGTGTATTTGTTTTATAGTTATTCCAATACTTACACGAAAAAAATTATGTTGTGGTAAAATACAGGCTTTTTTTACAATTATCACCTTGTTTATTTTTATCACAACAAATACGTCCTTGGTTCGATCGTTAATTAGAGTGGCAGCCAGTAACCAGTTATAAACCGAGCGAAGGGCAATCGATACATGCGAGTTGCATTGCACCATGAGTTATTTCTCAATGTTATAGCAGTATGATGAAATTATCTAGAGCCAACCAATGAAATGAAATGAAATCGTTTATTCTGTAAATAGGATATCGGAATCACTTTTACACGTCATATAAAAAATATAAAAAACAAGCTTGGGGAAGTCGACATTTCCTATCTGACTATCCCTGAATGGCGAAACAAACTCAGGGGTCAAAGTCTCTTTTAAAGTCCAGACATAATCTTGATCAGATCATGTGAGGACCATGTAGATCCGTGTCTGAAATGGTCTTTTAGGAAAGAACCACACAATTTTGAGTGGACCTGTCCAGTCAGTGCAAGCATTTGTCAGTAAACGTGTAGCTCAACTCAGGATTTAAGGAGCTCAACGACTCGACGAGCAACACCAAAGAAAGGACATTTGGGTAGGCCGCATAAAGTACTCAAAATACCAGACCATCATTAAAACTAGACGTTACGATCTGCTAAGGTACGCTTATAAGATTTTATTTAAATTGCATCTCCAAAACGCGGTACTTTTACAGTCAATATTACTCTTACCACTAACTAAACGACGGCCTTTTATTAACTAAAAAAAAAAAGCAAAAGTTACCATTCCAGTTGGCAATCGGCACCCTAATTGCGTAAACACACTATTAATCGCAATCTGAATGATTTTGAAGGATATTGCAATACAATAATAATAATATTATCGACGCTTGAAAGGCAATATTGACCAAACGACATGTTGGCAACTTTACACTAGAGCATCTTAAAGTATTTTTTTTTTTTTTAACTTTAAAATGGAGTATTTTATATTTTTACCTCCTTACTAATAAACGTTGTATAGCGTCTGTATAGTTACACACCGATTTCTCTCTTTCACTCGTCAGTAATTTGACTTTCGATAGAAGAAGACAAAGCGTTGTGTAACTATACAGACGCTATACAACGTTTATTAGTAAGGGGGTTAGTGTATACTCTAGCAGAGGATACACAAAAAAAGCATTTAAAGGTTTTTTTATTGGAAAAAAAATCTTTAAAATGCTCTAGTGTAAAGTTGCCAACATGTCGTTTGGTCAATATTGCCTTTCAAGCGTCGATATATTGGTATTGGTATTGGATTTTGATAATCCATTGCTTCATATGTTCGAAAAATTTGTCTACACGACAACGTAAATAACGCAATGAATGTTTTTGAACTGTCAAAATGAAACCCATTGCAACTGTAACTGTTAGTGTGTTACGCAATTACCCCGCGGATTAGTCGTTTTCAGCTCAAAAGAAATTGCTTCGTTTCCTTTATAACTTAACAAACACAAAACTTTAACTACACCATAGTCAAGTAATCAAATATTTTTTCGATCCATTTCAAAATAAAAAGCTTGTTAGTTAGAATTTATTTGCCTGTAGAATGCGCTAAGGTAGCCCGCGAAATTCAAATTTTCAGTATCTGCATATGTAATTAAACGCGGGCTAATGGACTACCTTAGCCCATCTACCGTAAGAACACCTTAGTGAACAGTGTGGTCCTTTTGTAAGAGAGAAGCCAGAGCGAAGCCGGTTTTAACTTCCTTCAGTGCTGGATTAAGCAAGCACGGGGCCCGTAGCAAATACTATCGAGGGGCCCTTGATCTGCTATGGGTTCTCAACTATAAAGTGGTAAAAAGAGAATTTTGTGTGGAATTTTATGTGGTTTTTGGGATTTTACATATGGGGCCGTATTATGAAGTATAAATACCATTATGATTCCTGACCGAAAAAGTGATGGTGCTAGCGGTCATGTATAACTCCATCTCTCTCTCGCATTGGAATCATGATGGCATTAAAACGTCATAATACGGCACCTGGTCTCCCAAGCACTTTATCACTAGCGCGATACATGTTTTTATAGGAAATTGAATGTTTTATAAAAAAGGTCTCTTATAATTTTTCGATAAATTTACTTTTTTTAAGTTATTCTAAATTAAAGTTGGACATACCCTAAGTTGTCAGTATTTCTTTGATGTGCGTGGGCGTGTTTGGATACGCGGGGCCCCCTTTTGCGCGGGGCCCGTAGCAATTGCTACTCTTGCTACGTGGTTAATCTGGCACTGACTTACTTACTTATCAATAAAAAATTAAAAAATAATTTATCGCTATTGTATGAATTTCCCGATTATGACAATATGGCGCCAGGTTATTTTAGAAGATTTTTTTTCTGTTGTTGTATGTCAAAGCGAGGCGTTTTTATTGTTTGAATGTTATGGTGAATTAAATATACCCGTAGTATAACAATTTTTGACCATAGTAGACACTATTGGCTGAGCCATTTTTCAATAGCGAATTGCTGATGCGAAACCTCCGAAGGGAAACCGATACGAATCGTGTTATATGGTGGAGTTTCTTGCAGATTCTTTATGCGTAACTACCTTTTGGAAGGGGCAACTAGAATCAATTAATTATTTTTGTAAAGACGTTCAAAAGTGCCTTTTAAGTGCCTATTTGAAATGAATGATTTGACTTTGACTTTGGTGTTTTCGCCGCTGGTCCTTTGCCACAATAGGATGCTTGCAAATAATACTAACCTTCAACAGTAACATCGACATATTCATATTCATCCATGTTCACGGTCACGTTGTTGGGGTTGAAGGACGCGATCATAGTCGGCGCCGCTTGGCAGATCACCCATAATGGACATAGTGCCAAGATGTACAGGATGATCAGGTGCAACGGCCAAATGGGACACATTTTGGCCGATTTTTGTGCTTAGTTGGTATCTGGAAAGAAGAGAAAACATATATTTAGTTAGGTAATAATATTCATGTGAATTCCCCATAGAGACAGACAGAAGTGTTGTAGATATGTAATGCCCAATTTGCTAGTGATGTTTAAGCCCTGTTTTGGCAATCAAGACAGGAGGCAGGCAGGGCTTCTTAAATAAAATATTTTCTTCCGTTTTTTACAAAAGTTATCGTACACACGATCCTGCGGAATATAACACATTGATAGGGACGGACCACAGATATAGATAGACCTAGATAACGCAAGAGCAACTACTTCGCGTGCCCAGATTACGTACAAAAATCGTAAGTTACTCTGTCACAAAATCGATCAATTAATCTAAACGATCCTTATTAATTCTTTAATGTACACAATTACTCAATAAATAGTATTCGTACAGTATAAGAACTTTCCCATCACTAAATAGCGCTTGTGACGTCATAGTAGGTAGTCAAAAAATGCCACGCTTGGTTTTCATACAGATCGTGATACTTAGCGTTTTCTAGGTCTATCTATATCTGTGGGACGGACCGACCTTTCTCGAAGCTGTCGCGAGCGAGCCGTCCTATCATTTCGAGCAACAGATGTCGCTACTAATTATGTATGGATCGTGAGTGCGTTGAAAGTTAATAGATGGCGCTGCTTGACGCAACAAACCCTTTCGACCAATAAAACTGAACGCGATCAGCGTCAATATTTCACAACAATGATGACACTGACAGCTCTTAAACGTGGTTCAGATGTGCTGATCGCGTTCCGTTCATCCATCCATAATCAGCTTAGTGTTCTCACTGCTGTGACACAGGCCTCCTCTCTGTGAGAAGGACTGGGGCGTAATCCACCACGCGGGCCGCGGGTTGGTGGATGTCACATATATTTTTGAAGTCTTGGTTCTAGGACATGCCGGTTTCCTCGAAATGTTTTCCTTCAGTGTTTACATTGGTAAAATGCGCCCTTAATACTTTTGAATAATACGCAAGCCTATTTGCCATTAACAAATCTTGACTCTAGGCACCAACTGAGGTTCCTAATTGAAAAAAAAAAAAACCAGGGACGCGTGCGCAGCAGTTATTTGCAATATACTATACTCCATTTGGAATAAGATTAGATATTTAAATAAATCTTTTTTACAGCCCGTTCAACCGATTTTGACTTCTATTCCGCAGGCATATCATCATTATCATCATTTCAGCCGAAAGACGTCCACTGCTGACATAAGCCTCCCCCATTTAGGGGGTTTTGCCATAATCGCCAGTTCGCCACGCTTGGCAGGCGGGTTGGCGATCGCAGTATGGTGTTAAAAATGCATAGAGAACGCTTCCGTAAGCATAAGGACGGCATTAAAAGCAAAAAAGTGGTTACAATACCAACTGTTTACTGCAGCTGCCAATTGTCATGCCACCAACGCAATAGAAGTCAAAATCAGTTGAACGGACGGTAAAAAAAGTTTATTTAAATGTCCAATCTTATTTCAGACGGAGTACCTATAGACGAGACCAACGAGGAAGCAGTTGGTCATTTATGAAATAATTGTTGATAAGATTCGCTTAATCCGATAAAGTTTAATTCAAAGTACTGTGCGTTGAACGATCCGATATTGATAATTATGTAATTGCTACGTATAGGTACCTACCTACACCTAATATTATCAAATGGTCAAAAATTAAGGTTACCCATTAAAAAAAACCTCGGAATGAACATTATCCTTTTAGAAGTGGATTTAAAATAAATACGAGATGGCGTAAGAATTTTTGCCTATCGTGTGGCCTCAATTTTTTTGTCAAATGCACTAAACAACTTTGTGTGATTAGGTCCTAGCCTAAGGCCTGTGTTCACCAACATTCAAATCAACTGTTTAGATATTTAATCAGTTCTTTACTTCGGAAATTTGACATAAATCAACTGTTTAAATACCTAACCGGTGGTTTGACTGTTGGTGAACACAGGCCTTAGTCTGGGTGGATGGTTGTGGGTCAAAAGGACCAGTAAAGCCGATTAATCTGTAGTTCAGTTCAGTTTATACCTATAATTATTGCGATTATACAGAGATCGATTGTCTGCAGGACACGTGGTTAATTACACTGTAATTATTCTATTTAACCTTTGTCTCGTAGATATTTATATTACCCCTACACTGGTTGTCGATTTTTTTTTTCTTGTTGCCTGTGCAAGAATGAAAGCTATAAAGTCTGAATCAAACAAATTATTTTATGTTAAACTCCGGCGGCGACCACATCGCTTTTTCTTCTGCCTGTGAGTCCCGTCCCGGAACAAACAGATACACAGAAAGACAGGCAAAAAATTTAAAAATTGTTTTATTTTTATTGTTATATATATTACACACGGCTACAAATCAAGCTATACATTTCCACGATAAGCTGATCCCGCATTGTATATGATTTCCGTACAATGAGAGTTCAGCTTATACTGGAACTGTATAGCTTGATTTACTTTCCAAAGCATTTAAGCTGTTATTTTTTTATTAAAAACAGACACTTCAATTTTATTTATTCGTATAGATATAGATATCTGTGCGCTATAGAAAATATTAATTTAATCGCATGAACAGGTAGTTTTGATTTTCACTAGGACTGACTCTTCACATAATAAAGACCTAGAAATACACATACAAAATCGTCCAAACAAGAAGATAAAGTATTTCACGTTCAGAAAATTCCTAACAACTCACCACGCAAGGTCGACCACGACTTCAAAACCGTATCACAAGTCGCCTATTAATGAATTACTTAATGACTAAACATCTTACGCGTGCACCATCTAGCAACACATGGATACAACTGACGCAAAAGCTGTTAAACCGATTTACTACTTACTCTACGCTTATCTCTTTACGAACCAATTATCCCATATCACCGAAACCTAGGTTCGATTATTCAATGATTTTTTTATCTCGAGATAAGTATGATACAATGAAACGATCACAGCAGTTTTCGTATCTCGTGGGCTATGTCACGTAGAGATAAAATCGATAAGAATGTATTTAGAATAATAATTAATTACTAAGGACTATAGAAAACGTGGATTGGATTAGATTATTTTAAATTAAAACATGTGAATTAAGTTAAGCAGTTGACGTCATCAAGCTTCAGGTCATTTTGAATTTTAAATCGTGAACCTCGCTCGATTGGTTCGCAATTCGAAATTCAAAATTCCTTGTGCTAAGCCTCGTTGGTCTTAGACCTTTGATAACAGCAATTATCAAACTGTACTTAGATCAATTACAGGCCTATACGTCACACGTAAGACAATGACATTATGTACAGCTTTGAATGTGTCAAGGTAATTTATATTTACATTATTTATTAGTGTCAGTACTGCGTGCCTAAGCGTCCATAATACCTTTGCACAAGTCTGCACAACACACACTGAACTAAAAATAAGTAAGAATAGACAGAATTATACAATTATATACATGTTAACCTATGTGAAAATACAAAAACATTGGTCCTTTTATTAACCGACTTCAAAAAAGGAAAAGGTTTTTTTTACTTTCTGGAAAGTGCTTCGTGATTTGAATCGGCATAATTATGATTCTGATCCCGATCAAAACAAAACCGTCTATGCGTATCGAAACATGGCTGAAATCGTCCTTGAATCGGTACGTGAACTCCTCTATAATCGATTACGGTCAGTAACACAATCTATTATTGTTGTTATGGATTCAATAAGCATTTGGGCCATAGCATATTATAGTGACTAAACCATAAAAGCATATTTTTTTTGTCAAATGTGTAAGTTCCAGGTTAATTGACACCTGCCTCTCTCTCTATACAGATAGTCTACATCTGTAGTGGGAGATAAACCTCAGAACATAGGGAACCCAAAATTCTACAGGATCCAATGGCTTTGCCAAATCCCATGGGAGTGGCCACACTTATCAACGCGGAATTGGCTTGAGCCGATCACGTATCACCACACTTGTCGCATTAAATTCGATGCGGTGTCGAGTCTTGTCTTCTAAACCAAACGAGGCGAATTACTTCGTTTGCATGGACATAAAACTCTTTTAAAAGGTCAGGTGCGTAGTACTCGCGGCGTGCGTGTCAGACCAGGGGCCTAAGTCTACTAATTTACAAACGTTGCAATGGTCTCGCCATTGTGAGTATTTGACAGTGTTTGTATGGCAAATCTGTCAAAAACTCACAATGAAGAGACCATTGCAACGTTTGTACATTAGTAGACTTGGCCCCCAGATGTATGAACGTAAGGATCGTAACAGGCGTTCTGTAGTTTCTGCCTACCCCCATGGGAAGAAGGCGTGAGTTTATTTTTGGACGTATAAAACTCTTTCTGACCTGCTCAAACCGATTCCGTGTATAAATAAGTCTATAAAGGATGATTTCCACCAAACGGCTCGCATCGCATCGGATTGGAACGGATTTTACAATCTTTAAGCGATATTAAATCGTGTTCACGGTATTTAAAGTCTATATTGCTATATTTACAGCAACTTGACTGCGGGCGTCTTCCGCGACACACGATCGTAGCCAAAAGTATGCCGCGACGCGCGATCTGCTCCGTTCGCCTGTCGTCGTATCCGATCTGCTCCGTTCGCCTGTCGTCGTATCCGATCGGATCCTTTCGGCCGTCGTTTTTGGCATAAATGATCAATCCAAATTTTTCTTTTCCTCTTCTGTGTTTTATGATTATTTTCTTCTTCTAATGCAATAGCCACCAATACGACGTCAACTTCAACCATTTTCAAAATTAGAACACGTCAACATGAACACGTGTACAACGTCAGTAGGAATGAAACTATTTGACTAGGCGCAGAAACGGATACGTTCGCAAGCGACGACGGTACGGAGCATAGTACGGAGCCGATCGTATGCGTCGACATCCTGCCGGACGCGATCGGCTGTCACCGCATCCGTTCGTATGCTTTCCGATCCGATGCGATGCGAGCCGTTTGGTGGAAATCATCCTTAAGTCTGCCAATATGTCATTGGTGAGTCAGGTAGCTGGCTGCGGAAATTGAAGAACCAATACTAAGCTGAGAAGAGACCTGCGTAAGTGCGTACGTGACTAAACAGGTTGAAAACAAATTCATCATCGTCATCATTTCAGCCGAAACACGTACCTCCCTCCTACAATGGACAATTGAGATGATATTTTCTTGGGAAAAACGAATAGTCATGTTAACATCACGCAGCTAGAGACAAAATGTCACGATGACCGACCTGTTTCCTCACCAATGGAAGTAGATTATAAAGCAAATATAGTTATTACTTATATATCATAAACTGTCACGTCTACTTATTCCTAACAAATAAAAAGTTTAAGTAGACTGAATATTTTAATAAATTTACTGTTAGATATAAAATTGGAAGGACCTACCTAACACGCACTCTCTGGAGGAAAGAAGGAGGAAGATAATATTTATAATCCTTGGAGGGCACTCCCAGCTCCGCGTCAGGAAAGCTCCGCAATCCAGTAGACAGGGTAGCACGGAAGAACAGGCGTCAGGTAAGCTCTGAAGAAAAGTTGTCCCTACACTTCTCCGAGTTTTCTTCTCGACACTGCGGAGATTGCGCTGACAACTTTTCTTCAGAGCTGCCCTGACGCCTGTCCTTCGGAGCTGCCCTGTCTAATGGATTGCGGAGCTTTCCTGACGCGGAGCTGGGAGTGCCTTCCAAGTATTATAAATCTCTCCTTCCTCCTTCTTTCCTCCAGAAAGTGCGTGTTAGGTAGGTCCTTCTTATTTTATATCTAACAGTAAATTTATTAAATTGTTCAGTCAACTTTAACCTTTTTATTTGTTAGGAATAAGTAGACATGACAACACGAGATCTCTAATATGTTCTCAAGTATTTGTAGTAGATAGATGCTACTGTATTACAACACACACTATCAGTTGCATAACGGTTTGTTATTGTTTGGATTATGAATGATCTAGTTTCAACTATTCTAGTAGTAATATTCTTTGCGCAGTTTTCTGAACTGTAAAAATAAATTCGAGTTCAAAAATAAACGGTGGAATATTTTGAAGAATGAGCGCAGGTAGTGGATACTTTTTCTTTTGCAGACGTCGTAGTTTGTCTAAATTTGAATATATTTGAGTTTTTGCTTCAACAACAACCAAGCTTAGCATTCATGAATTTATTTCGTGCCTAGTGGTAAATAACGGAAACCATTAGTATATTTTGAGCATGCGCATAAGAAATATCATCTTTGTTAAGAACTAGCTGACCAGACTGACGATGCCCTGTCCAAATAGTTCATAAAAGCATCCCGTAGAAAAAAGGTCGTTCAGTTTTTCCCGAATTTGAACATTTTCCGGGGAACTTTTCCAAATTTTCTTTCCATAAAAACTGAATTCGGACTGTTATGAACATTTTAATACAATGGCTTGTGGCTTAGTAATAACAGCCGCACGGGTTGATCAACCAGATTAAGCTACGCTTGCCGCGATTGGTCCGTCGTCGGGTGACCATCCTTACATATCAAGACTCCTCCGTGCCTCGGAAAGCACGTTAAGCCGTTGGTCACGGCTGTCATTCGTGGATATTTGACAGTCGTTACGGGTCGTCAGAAGCCCGAAAGTCTGACAACCAGTCTTACCAAGGGTATCGTATTACCCAGTACCTGGGTTGTGGACGTCATATAGGCAGTCGCTCCATGTAAAATACTGGTATTCAGCTGCATCTGGTGAGACTGGAAGCCAACCCCAACATAGTTGGGAAAAGGCTAGGCAGAATATGATTACGAACATTATTTAAAAAAAAAAAAAAAAAATCCAAATCGGTAGAACCTTTCTCAAGTGATGCGGTTAGATAGACAGATGGAAGATTTTTGGTGTCAGCTTTGCCTAATATTTTACGCAATGGGTTGGAAAAATTCTAAATAAATTGTTGTCTACGCGCGTGATTTCGTTGTTACTAGGACAAAAGTAAACTGGGTCTAGTTATTCTTAGATACAATTTCAATGTCAATGAGGGTTAAGAATATGTAGCGCTGCAGTGGTGACTAGCAGTATGTTTGCTGCGACTTGAGTAAATTACTTTTTAACGTGACAACGTCTAATAAATCGATGAACGCCGGCTGCATGCACGAAAAAGAATGACTTATTGTCCCGTTACGCTCGTTGTCCCGTTACGCTCGTTGTCCCGTTACGCTCGTTGTACCGTTACGCTCATTGTCCAGTTAAGCTCATTGTACGCTTGCGCTGCTTTACGCTTTTTGTTGTCACGTTAAACTATCGTCCGTAAACCAACTTTACAGACAACCAATTTTTTTTTAAAGATAAGTGTCTTATCTATACAGGGGCTTATGGCTAAATTTACTACTTAGCCACAAGTCGTATGGGTCGATTGATCAGGTTAAGCTACGCTTGCCGCGGTTGGTCCGTGAATGGGTAACCTTACCACCACTTACATACCAAGACCCCCCTCCGTGCCTCGGAAAGCACGTTAAGCCGTTGGTCCCGTCTGTCATTCGTGAATTTCTGACAGTCGTTACGGGTCGTCAGTTGCCCGAAAGTCTGACAACCAGTCTTAACAAGGGGTATCGTATTACCCAGTTACTATGTTGTGGACGTCAGATGATCTCAACATAGTTGGGAAAAGGCTAGGCAGATGATGAGTGTCTTGCCTATAAATATTATAAACCTTAGAGTCGGCTCCAATAAGAGATACTATATTTGTACCGAAGGACCAAAAACCGCAGTTGAGAAGTTTTGTAACATGCAGGTGTGGGTATTATTTACAAGATTGTTTGTAACACATGGGCCGTTATGTTTTGCGTTAACAACACGTTTCTAACAACTGTAACATAAGGAAATTATACTTTTAAACACGCATGCTCGATAGTATGTAAATGATGTAGGTAATACCTAAATGTTTTTATCTACGCCCATGCTATAAATCCTCTATAAAAGTTTCTGAAACTGTTAGCTTATTGCCAACATTAAAACACCAACATAGTAACCATAATAGCATCCAAACGGGAGTTATAATGTTGTACTCGTACTGAATTTCATAATGCAACTCCTTTGCTTTTACGAGGATGATGATCCCTTCCTTACTCATCCGTTTGATGACTAAGGAAGGGATCATCATCCTCCCTTCCATTCTCACTACTCAATTCGTGGTATCTTTATGAATTTCAAAAAAGTCACGCACGCGCGTTTCACTATACTATACCATAACGTCGTATCCCGCCATTTTTGTTCGATATTAGTATTGCAAAAACTGTTTCAGAACCTTTTATAGAGGATTCATGTCATGGGTGTAGATAAAGTCTTGTATGCAACTGTAATAATTAGGTATTAAATCAGTTGCATAAATAACTATTATCAATCAATTAAAATTATCGCAGACCCTTTTTTTTTTTTTTGAGGATGTGAAATCATCATTCCCTCCCGCCTCCTCCCGCTCTGGGTGGAGAGGAAATGAGTGTCAGACTTTTACTGACTAAAACTCACCCGTGTTCCTTCCTTGGCCCTTTATGTTCCGGGGCAGCGGTACCCCTTTCGGACAATCCCGCTGAAACCCGTTTTTATTATCAATCAATTAAAATAATCGCAGACCCTAAAGGGTAATTGCGCAACACACAGTAGCAATGGGTTTCATTTTGACAGTTCAACAATATTCAATGCTTTATTTACGTTGTTGAGGAGACAAATTTTTCGAACAAATGAAGCAATGGATTAGCAATATCATTCAAAATCATTCTGTGTTTGATAGTGTGTTACCATCGATCACTAATAAAGAACGTCACGCAATTGAGACCCCGTGATTTTTTAAATAAAGCTAAAAGACTGCTGTTAGCCTTCACTTGCTTAGCTATTTCTTGGTACAGTATATCTTTTCATCCTATTTGAAATAGTGGGTAGTGTCAATGTTACTCATTATTAGTCCCACGAGGCCACGAAAGTTCAAATATGTTATCACTTGGTTTGCCGAATGCACGTCGCGTTCAACGCAACCGATATCGTACAATAATAACAACAACAACAACAACTAAAACTTTATTAAAACTAGCTGTTACCAGAGCGTCTTCGTCTGCGTGTATTTTTTGACGTGACGTCTAATAAATCGATGAACGCCGGCTGCATGCACGAAAAAGGATGACTCATTGCCCCGTTATACTCATTGTCCCGTTACGCTCATTGTAAGCTTGCGCCGCATCAATGTTTTGTATGACGTTGTCACGTTAAACTATCGTCCGTAAACCAACTTTACAGACAACCAATTTTTTTAATACAAATATCTAGGATGAAAAGTAGCGTTTAAGTCCTTCCAGGTTTTTGGCTACGTAACAATAGTCGCACGGGTCGATCGATCAGGTTAAGCTACGCATGCTGGGGCTGGTCCGTGGATGGGTAACCATCTTTACATAGGTACCAAGACCCCTCTGAGCCTCGGAAAGCAGAACCCATTCGCTGCCCAGCACCCAGCATATATGTCAAAAAATAATTCGTTCGTGTGCCTACAACCCGCATTCGAGCAGTCGCTATAGATGAATTCTGTTTATACCCAGGACCCGACTAGCGACATCAAATCTAAGTATGTAAATTTGCCAAACAATTTATGGCTTACAGGAAAAATAAATATTTTTGAACTGGGCAGCAAAGCCGTTGGTCTCGGCTGTCATTCGTGGATCTTTGACAGTCGTTACAGGTCGTCAGAAGCCCGAAAGTCTGACAACTAATCTTGCTAAGGGGTATCGTATTACCCAGTAACTGGGTTGTGGAGGTCAGACGAGCAGTCGCTCCATGAAAAATACTGGCATAATGCCGCATCCCGTAAGACTGGAAGCCGACCCCAACATAGTCGGGAAAAGGCTAGGCAGATGATGATATCCTTCTCCAGGTCCTAGGCTACCTATCTGTCCAACTTCATAATGATCGGTTTCGTAGTTTAAGCTTACTTTCGCATTTATAATATTAGTTTAACTGCCGAATACTCAAACGCAATTCAATTTTAAGTCGCCGTTAAGTCTAATGCTGTCTCTGTCACTTTAAACTGTTTTGTAGCGACAGAAACACTTATAAGAACGTCTTAAAGTTAAGTAACGTTTGAGTATTTGGGCATTAGTCATTGATATATTAAAAGGAGGAAGATTTATGTTACACGCTAACATCGCAATCAGTAAACCTGGGCTCGGCGCACGACTACATGCACCAAAACTCATACATCTGTGATCAGTGTGATCACAGTCGCAAACCTACAGTTACCGATAGACAAGAACAGAGATAGGAGACGGCGCTGTCGTGCGAGCGAAATCGCGTTAGCTGCCGAATGTTGGCCGAATGTTTACGATTATGAATGACATTGCAGGTGGTGGCACAAACATGGCGAAGCAAGCATTAAATATTATTATAACTTTCAACAAATTAGCATTTTTGGCTGTATTAAAACACTGTTTAGCTGCACAAGAAGTCATTTTGATAAATATTTATCACAAATAAAAAAAAAAATTGGAGCTTTTTGATCAACGATATCCCGTGCGCGACTGAGTACCAACTACGGGCAATCACTTAGTTTGATAGGACCAGGCGCTGTTATTAAGTCCCGTATCTAGCGCTTTTAATAAATCAATGGTGTAAGTCTATGGATTGCCCACCATCACCAAAACCCAGTAATTCATCAACGTCAGTTCAACGTTCTCAATTCTCAAGGCGAATAGACGCGTCTATAAAATTATAATTGGCTATTCGTGAATAAACACTTGAAATAAACGATATTAGTTTCATATCCGGCGATCTCTGTGTACCTTCTTTTCAAATTGATATGGCCTTTGAGGCGCAAAGTTGGCTGAGGAAACGGCGATTTATTCTGATGGATGTTTTCCTTCATAATAACATAAAAACAAATAGTCGTTATGTCTTTGTCTGCGAAAGCTAGTAATTTGGTTAGTTCGTTATTGTTTCGTCATCATTTTAGTATGTTATGTTGGTGAAGCAATTTCTATTCTTGATTATTATTGGCTTTTAATTCTGTCATGTTTTTTTTTTTTGTGTTTGTTTGCTGTTATGTATAATAAGTATACTTTGATTGCTCTCCGATTAGTTTTATTAACAAAATCACCGTGACCGATTTTTTTTTTTTTTGATTATTATCTCATGTTTTTCAGTAGGTAGGCATTTGTTTGTTTTCTAATACGCAACAATTTACCTCTATATAATAATTTAAGAAACATCAGTTTCATAATGCTGAAAAATTACTCATACAGCCTTTAGAAAAATACACAAAATATGCGTCCTTACTTACTTTTATACTGAAAAATGGACTCGTAAGTAGCAGATATTAATGTCTGTTTGCCTTCAAAACTTGACAGTACAGTCACATTATAAAATAAACAGCCGGGTGCTAGAACAATGGCCACTCAACCCGATTGTGAAGCACAATAAAATTGTGTAAATCGATATAGGCAACGAATGAGAACGGTGGTTTCCTAGTTTCCCATTCGATTAAGCCCGAGATACACGAGGCTAGGGGCTTGTGGCTAAGTAATAACAGCTACAAGGGTCGATCCATCAAGTTAAGCTACGCTTGCCGCGGTTGTTCAGTGGATGGGTGACCATCTTTACATACCATTGTTAAGGTTCGTTAGAAATCCGAAAGTCTGACAACCAGTCTTACCAAAAGAGTCTTACAAGTCAGATAGACAGTCGCTCCATTTAAAATACTGGTATTGGGAAAAGGCTAGGCAGATGATGATACTCGAGGCTAGTTTCTCAAGTCAGGATAGTAAGCTAGTTTTAGTAAGTTAGCAAGCTAATAACTCTGGCTTCGTGTATACAGAACTAGCTTCCATTTCTTAGGCTAGTAAACTAGTGAGAAAGCTAGTAAACTAGCGGTTCAAGCTAGGATAGTTTAACAGGATGGGGTTCTATTCTAGCAGCACCCCCACCACTGATTTTACAAACTTATTTTTTTTTTTTTGGGTCGGTTTAAAAATAACTTCTTCGCTGTGGGCGGAGTGGGAGGGCGTGTCAGACTTTTACTGACTAAAACCCACCCGTGTTCCTTCAGTTGCCTGTATGCCAGGGCCACGGTATCCCCTTTCGGACAAATCTGCTATCCTGGTAGGCACTGGTTCTGGCGGACCACGTCAGTGCGTGCTGATATCTCTTTGAGGCGCGCGTGGAACATAACGCGCCGTCGACCCGGGCCTGGTCCTTACCGGACGGCGAGCTGCCCATAGCTCGCCGTCCGCAAGCTCGCGCCTACGGTGGCCGGGAATTGGCTACCGATTCCCGCCGCCCAAGGCGTCTCCTGCGACGACTAGGGGCGTGAGGGCGCACAGACTGCCGCTCCCACACGCGTTCCGCCTCCTCCTTCGCGAGCATTACTGCTTCACAGAAGGAGGTGACTCTCGCTCCGGACCATGGCCTGGACCAGGGCCGGACGCGAGAGATCGCCGCCGCCGTGATTTTACAACCTGGCTTGTGTACTAGCTTCATGTGGCCGGGAAAGCTAGTATTTGATTGGCTAATGTGCAGTGGCTATGCGTTTTGTTTTTCTGATTGCTTTACTGAACTGCGGGGTACTTGCGTAACACACTATCAGTAACAATGGGTTTTAATTTGACAGTTCCACAACATTCATTGTGTTATTTACGTTGTTGAGCGGACAAATCAAACATATGAAGCAATGGATCAGCAATTTGCTTCAAAATCATTCAGATTGCGATTTACGTTACGCAATTAGGGCACTGGCTTAATTTTATGTAAACAGTACTAGCATTTGCCAAGCCAGGACAGCAAGCCAGGATAGTATACCAAGGTTATAGCTTGTTGTCCTTGCTTTGAAAAACTGGCCTCATGTAACAATAAATCAAATTCACGCGTTCTTCCCATGGGGTAGGTAGAAACTATAACCTGCTACGCTCCATGCATACTTCTCAGCCTCGTGTATCTCGGGCATTATTCGCAGATACGTTTAGTCGTTATATCAGTAGGTAGGTAAATAAAAGTGAAAGTAATTACTTCTTTCCGTAATTGTGACCATAATCTTGTAATCAGCGTGTCAGATTATGAAGAGCACCTTTTGTTTAGAGTTGTGGAAAGAATTAGTCCATTCATCTTAGTTAAATAAATTAATCAATTAAGTTAATGTGGCATCGCAGTCTTGGGGAGAAATCCAACATTAGGTACTCCTTTCTATTGTGGCTAGAATGTGCTAGAATATTTAGCTACTCTAATACCATAAAAACCTAAGTAATCACTTTAATAGGTAAGTTTACTTCCCTGCCAAGGGAGTCCCGGCTGTCACTCGCAGATCTTTGACAGTCGTTACGGGTAGTCAGAAGCCCAAAAGTCTGACAACCAGTCTTACCAAGGGGTATCGTGTTATCTAGTTACTGAGTTGTACAGGTCAGATAGGCAGTCTCTCCTTGTAAAATACTGGTATTCAGCTGCATCCGATTAGACTGGAAGCCGACCCCCAACATAGTTAGGAAAAGGCTAAACAGATTGATTTTGAACCCATTATTTACTTGTGAGAAGAAATTGATGAGAGCAGTAGCTTTGATACATGATGACAATTTTATTTAAAAAAAAAAAAAAAATTGTATGTACTTAAAGTCGGTTTACGAACGATAATTTTACTTGATAACGTAACACAAGCCGAACGCTTAGGCCGATCGAGCCTCTGTATCGCTTGTTCCGCGCTCTCGCTTGCACACTCGGCTCAGGCGGAACGTGACAATGAGTCATGCTTTTCCGTGCGTGCAGCCGGCGTTCGTCGTTGTCACGTCAAAATATTTAAAATGCTGACTTTTATTATTGCTTGCCTTATGCTTGCATAATTAAAAAAGATTTATCACTAATTTTATTCATAACATAAATCATTAATCATGAACATGTTTTTAAAGACCACTAGATAAGTATTATGATTCAATAATGCAGTAACAGTAAATCAGACTAATAAATAAAAATATTTTTTGAATTGCATAAATGTTTCGATAAGCTAGTAGATTTTGTTACTGTATTTAATTTATACTTTGACGACATATTTGACTAAGCTGTCAGTAACTGTTATTCAAAATTGAAAAGTCAAAGTATTAGAACTTAAACAAAAATTTAATAGGTATGTTTGCAGAAAATTTATGTTTGTTCTCAAAACGGTGAACGAAAATATCGTGAGGAAACCGGCACATCCTAGAAACAAAATTCGAAGACAGGTGACATCTACCAACCAGCACTGGGCTCTCGTGGTAGATGATTGCAGCTCACTCCCTCTTGAAGAGAGACCTGTGTCCCAGAATTGGAACATTATTAATAGGCTGATTCTGCTTATGCTTATTTATATGCTCGCAGATAAACAATGGTGCCGATTCCCTTGTTCACAAACTAAACTAAATTTAAGTTCAGTGCATCTTTTTCTTTCTATTTCATTAAGAAAAGGAGAGAAGATAATTTTTTGTGTAGTCCTGTCAAATTAATCAGCGCTTGAAGTAAATTGACGTAATTTTAGTAGGCAAGTTTTTAATCACGTCTAAACTTTTAAGGAGTAGTGACAGGCGCTGATTAATTTGACAGGACTAAACTAAAATTTATCTTCTGTCCTTTTCTTAATGAAATAGAAAGGAAAAGATGCACTGAACTTAAATTTAGTTTAGTTTGTGAACAAGGGAATCGGCACCATTGACTCTGTCAGTTACGTCTTTTTCATATAATCAAATGTAATTAGCGAGATAATTTACATAACAATCAATATGTAAAAACAATTCATCTCTCAATTCTTATCGGTTACTTAATTTTGGGTCATTACTCGGTGTTGAAATCATAATTACGTATCGGCATTGACCTCATGAAGTCATGACTGATCGCAAACTATTGTGCCTTAGTGACGTTTTGCTGCTGTTCGATTTGATATTATTCAACGTCGATTACAGCTAGGCTCATTGGGAAACCGGACACGGTAATTTATAGGGGATTTGCGAAATAGGACAGACACACCGAAGTAAATCATAAGACTTCCGATTTGTCAATTTTAGTCATTACATTGGAGCTGCACAAAAATGAGACTTGTTAGGCATCGTTTGTTACGTCGCGTCGTGCCAAAAACTGATCAGGGATGTAGGGACATAAAACACAAGTCAAAATAGGAGGAAACATTTTAAGGTAGATCCTGGTAAAATACAGGACACAAGGACCAAAAAGTGATACTTAAAACAAACGCCACTTCTACTTCCATTTTGGGTATGTAGAGATCGTCTCGTATTTCCTTAAAGCGATTTTAGGAAATTAAGCGGAAACTTTCACTATTACGGATTCACTACCAAATATAAATTAATAGTATCACACAATGTTGTGGCTTGTTGTTGTGTACTAAAATAATTTAGTCCCTATTGGGTACGTACGTACCCAATAGGGACTAAATTATTTATAGCATTATTAAAGTCCTTGATTTACATTAGTATTGGATCTTGTTTTGTCATCATGATAAAACGATAATTCCTAAATACCTTTTCTGTTTTCAAAGTCAAAGTCAAATCATTTATTTCAAATAGGCACGAAGATGCACTTTTGAACGTCAAAAATTACATGATTAGTTAATTGATTCTAGTTGCGCCTTCCAAAAGGTAGTTATGTATGGAGAAGAATGGGCAAGAAACTCCATACTTACTCTTTTAAAATGTTAACAATAGTTTGTATACATTAATTAATAATTATAGGTGAAGACGATGTACCTAGAATAAAAATAAAAATTACTTACCACAATTGGTAAAAAGAATGAAAAGTGAAGTAATGACAGAAAAATTAATAAATGCGATAGGTACATGGTGCTCACATATTTACAAACATTGTAAGTATATGATTTTCCAAAAAAAAAAATCAACTTATTATAAGTACTGCGCACGAACGCTGATTACCTACAACATAAATCCTTTTATCTCATTACACATTAATAATAAACAATAATTAAATGATTGTGATATTCGATCAAGACGCGATAGGGACTTCATCTCCGTCACAATATTAGCAAAGTTCAGTTCTGGGGGAAATACCAAAGGAATAAACAAATCCAATTATCCTCATATAGGTCTTGAACTTCTCGTTATTATTGATCAATCGGGGAAATGTAATAAACATGCATTCACTAATGATGTGAAACAAATGTGATAAGTAAACCGATAGCCTCACACACTAAACAATACTTGAATTTGATAACAATTTGATCTTTTTGAACTTCCATCTTACAGCTAGTCAATTTTGTAAAATAACGGACCCTACAATCTAATAATATTAGATGTTAATATTCTAGTACCATTTAACTACCCTATTCGAAACAAAAAGCCAAGCAAAATGTCGAAGACGTTGGAAATAGATTCTGTCAACAGGATGGATAAAAGTTACTTATACTCCATTTACTATAGCATTAGACAAATAACAGGTAAATAATGACAGTTATTGTGTAATATTGTTGAAATTACTGCACTTTAGAGTTATTTTTTTAATGTAAATGGTAAATAGATTACAGTGCTTTGTATCTATTGTGAAATAACGGAGTTTGTTAAACGGAGTATAGGTACCTACAAAAACTAAAGTTCCAAATTATGTATGACTGGTAAAACCAAAAGGCAATTAGTTAATTAGTCCCAAAACTGTCCAAAATATAACATTCGCAGAACCACCAGCGGGGTAATTGCGTAACACACAGTAGCAATGGCTTTCATTTTGACAGTTGAACAACATTCATTACGTTATTATCGTTGTTGAGCAGACACATTTTTCGAACATAAGAAGCAATGAATTAGCAATATCCTTCAAAATCATTCAGGTTGTCATTATTGAAGTGTGTTACGCTATTAGGGTGCAGGTTTGATACCTGCACCCTAATAGCGTAACTACCTATAGGAGGGACCATCGCATTTCAAGGAAGACTGGTCGAATTGAAGTCTAATCTAAACTGAAGACTGTGATAAGTTGAATCCAATTCTTAATGATATCTCACTAATTAGCGTTTTATCGCCACGTGCAAGTTGTAGAAGTCAAATAAAGGAAATCTGTCCCAGTTGTTGACCGAGTGGTAGCATCATTTTAGCAACGTGTAAATATAATATCGCCACAAGTAACATTAATAAGTATAATCACCGATAAGGTCCAATACATAAGCACTGAAGCATCTTGTATTGATGTCAATTGGATGTCATATTTGCCTTGCACTAGGAGCACTATGGCAAATATCTTCAGCAATTCAATTCCTTCTGTTAAGTTCGTGAATGAAATGTTGGATATTTTTGACCAGTATGTCTATCTTGGCCATATTCTTTCATTTGGCAAAGAGCGAAAGAGAGATATCGAGAAGAATACAGCTTGGGTAATTTCAAATTACATTTAGCTAATTGGATGACATTCTGAAATCAGCCAAAATTCCACAATGACTGAAGTCCCGCCTCTATAACCAGTGTGTTCTGCCCACCATGACGTTAGGTGCTGAGACGTGGACGCTCCCGCAGGAGGCTGTGTACAGGGTAAGAGTTGCACAGAAAGCCATGGATCGTTCCATGCTTGGCATAAGCTTATAGACCGAGTCCCAAACGTTGACATCTGCAGACGTACGAAAGTTTTCGATATCGGAAAACGAGTTATGGAACTCAAATGGAGTAGGGCAGGTCACCTGGCAAGGCGAAATGATGACAGAAGGAGTAAGGCATTGACCGCGTGGCGTCCAAGGACTGGAAGACGAAGAGTCGGTCGGGTAGAACCTGGATGAGGCTGGCACAGGAACGTGGGGATTGGCACATGAAAAGAGGCCTCTCTTTTCATATGCTCAGCAGTGGGTGAAGTCAGGCTGTGGATGATGAGGTGAGAGAAAGCGGCTTTGAAAGTATATTTGGTACAAGTACATTTTCTGTCAGCGCGAATGCGCTTCCTGGCTGTCAAAACTGAGCTAACAGGTACAGTTTTAACTATTATGTTTAACTTTAACTGATATGGAGAGATGGGTGAATGGAGAGCCCTTGCGTCTCGATCGCATCCGGCATCCGTGCCTTTGCATGATGAGATTAAATCGCCTAGTGAATTCCAATATCAAGGTGATGGACCAGTACTCGAATTGCGTAAAACACTATCAATCACAATCTGAATGATTTCCAACGATATTGCTAATCCATTGCTACATAAGTTCGAATTTATCTGCTCAACAACGACAACAACTGTTTGATACGTTTGGCCAAATTTACAAAGACGAATTAATTCGTCTTAAACTATACTTTCAAATAAAATTTTACGAATTGTAACTGTTCAATTTTATTTTTGGTTTCTGTGTGGGTCTATATGCAAATCTGTCCTTATGCTAATCTGGGATTTTGCTATTCCGGGATTATGCTTATCTGTCCTTCTGCTTCAGAGGGTAAATGATCATCCCCTGATTCTTTATTAATTTTTTTTTCAAAATTTTATAACACTGCTTTTTATGGATTAAAAAACTAGTAAGCGCGATGTTTGTCGGATTATACCGCCTTATGAGCCACTGATACTGTGTCTAAGAATAATTTTAAAGGTCTCTAAAGATCATTCACATGCAATATTACTGTGTAGTCTGTGACTGAGATATAATGTAAACAAGATAAAAGTATGAGACTGCTCGGAGCTCATTGTCATTCATCAACAGGTCAAAATATATGCTTAAGGCGAAAATAACCGACTTTGAATGATTTTATACTGAAGATCATGTCTGAACGAGTAGTGTTAATGATGTGAAAAAAAAAAATGTTAAATTAGAGCATTTCCTTAGTAAATTAATATATGAATAATGAATATTTTAGATTATGTTTATATTACATAGCGTTAATTTGTAAAGTTATGTCTTACGCGGATAAAAAAACTGAGAATCACGAAAAATCTATCAAGCGTATTTTTCTGAAACCTTCGCCTTTTTAAAGATTTATTGATCTTTTAGTATACGTGTTTTATTAAAATACCTTTTGTTTTATGTATTATAAATTAATATTTAGGACAGCGCTCCTGGGCCTCAAGTCTGCTATTACAATAGTGTCAGAATGGTCTCGCCATTGTGAGTATTTGACAGTGTTTGTATGGCAAATCTGTAAAAAACTCACAATGAAGAGACCATTCTGACACTATTGTAATAGCAGACTTGAGGCCCTGGATGGGCGAGTCCTATTACTGGCTGGACGTACGACGAGTTGCGTAAGCTCAGTATAGAACACGCAAGCTAACCACTCAAGGTCATTGGCATATATCTGCGCCTTAACGGAAGACTGCGATAAATTAAATAAAACAACAGTAGGACCAATCCTTAATGATATCTCACTAATTAAAACACTTTTTATCAGCGTTTTATCACCACGGGCAAGGTGTGAAAGTCAAATATCTTTTCACATCTTTTGCTGATATCTACGAGTCATTCTACAGAGGTCGAAATTATATAACTGACCGTCTGAAGGCTCGTACAGACTAGTGCGATATCGTGGGCGCGACGCGACACTAGTAGCACAACTTCTTTGTCGGTGCCTGTCGCGCCCGCGATATCGCGCGAGTCTGTACGAGCCTTGATGGATGTGGAAAAGTTTTTCAACTAAAACCAAAATTAAGGATTCATAGCTGATTTCTATTGATAGGGATTATAAAACTAGTCGGTGCACCAATTTGTGTGCTGACTCAAAGCTATGACACAGTTCATCTGTGGTCAAAGGGGAGAACCAGGATATTATGTATTGTGTGAGTGACAGACTAGCAATCACTAAATGTTTATGCAATACCGTGCGATCTATAAATAGATCCGCTATTTTTGGACGTAGTTACTTGCGTTTACGAGCTACAGGTACGGAGCAAGTTCTGAGTATTAGGAATTTTAAATCACACTAATATTATAAAGGCGAAAGTTTGGGAGTGTGTGTGTATGTTTGTCTCTTCTTCACGCTCAAACGGCTGGACCAATTTTGATAAAAGGTTGTATGGTGGATTAACATATAGGTTACTTTTTATCCCGATATTCCCACGGGATCGACACTTATGCGGGTGAAACCGCGGGTCGCAGCTAGTATTTAAATAATTCGGTAATTTCGAACCTCGACACGCTTTACTTTGGGTAAATTATTTCATCACCACTACTCTCAAAACGGTGAAGGAAAACATGAGGAAAGCAGCATGTCCTAGAACCAAAACTTCCAAGACATGTGATATCTAACAACCCGCCCTGGGCCCGCGTGGTGGATCCTCTCATCGAGAGGAGGCCTGTGTCCCATCAGTGGGAACATTATATGCTGATTACTCGAATTATTCCCAAAGTAGTTACTCCAAAAAGAGTTCCCAAACTACTCCATGAAAAATATAATATTTTAAATTAAGTTTTATTCTACTCCATGATAATATTATAATGTTCTCAAAGTAACTACTCCATGAAAAATATAATATTTTAAATTAGGTTTTATTCTACTCCATGATAATATTATAATGTTCTCAAACTACTCCACCCCATTTTAATCAAAAAGCTAATTTAAATATGTACCGGATTGCTATAAAAGAGTAGCTAACGTCAGTCAGGCTCAAAAGCTATGCAAATATATTTTTAACTATATTTTTTTTTTTTAAATAAAAGACTAAATTATAATTCAACAATCATTTTGAGTCTTATAATTTTTTTATTCAACAATTAAAAATATTAAAAAATCAACTGACATCAGAAGTCTAAAAAGAGTCTGAACTCTGGATTCAGAAGTCTAAAAAAACATGACAATCAAATAATAAAAAATCTAAAATGATATCTGGCAATTAAGCCTAACATATATTTGTTATAATTCAACAATTAAAAATACTCAAAAATCTACTGACAAAAAGTGGGGCTCTGGATTCAAAAGTCTTAAAAAACATGAAAATCAAATAATAAAAAATCTAAAATATATAGATATCTGGCAAGTAAGCCTAAAATAAAATATTTTAAAAAATCGACTACTAATCATTTGAAATTTTACATAACACGGTAAAAAATACTTATAAATCTAAAAGTCACAGTCTTTCATTCATAAACACAAATTTTGAATCCTGATAAAAGTTATCAAATAAAGTTACTGCATATGATAAAACTAAGGTAATGTAGTATTATTTCAAATATCTGGAATCAGACTTAAAACTATTTTGAGACATGTATGCTATGATTACAAATTGTTTGCGAACTAGGGATTATCGTAAAAAGCCTTCAATTTTAAATATGCATTGACGATATAACAAAATGCTAAACTTTAATCTTTATTTTAAGAATTTTTGTTACTGTAATGAAATATACCTAAATGTATTTTATAGGTAATTATGAAGATGGAGCAGTTTGAGAATTGATAGCTAATAATCATCGGTGGAGTACTTTGTGAATAATTCCAGATACCTATTCCAAAAGCAGAATGGGAACAAAATAATAAGTATTTTTAAATAATAATAAATCCTTGGAGTAACTCGGGAATTAATTTATGAGATTCTTATCTTTTTAGAACAAAAGAATGGAGTACTTTGGGAATAACCCACCTACTCGAACTAAATGTATGGGACGACTGATTATTTATTTTATTACCTGTGTGTCTATGAATTTAGTTGAAATTAGATAAGCTATTGCTTTTTGAGGTGTATTAACCGTTGAAGTATCTTATACAGCTGTTCACAATTTACAAGTAAATAATTAATTATTCAAACAACAAGACAAAAGCGCCAGTAGTTAAATGACGATCAAAGGTCGAGCAAGTTCAATTGAAATTTAATTTCGTTTGTGGTTAAGCCACAGATTAATACAGATGGGACACTCCGCAAAATCATGTAAATAAAAAGCGACTCTTGTTACGACACAACAAAGTGCAATTCAGGTCACACAACGCTTTTTACCTATATTCACCTACTAGTTGCCTCTCTTTCTATCGCGTAAATCTTATACCAGCGGCGCGCGTCACTCCTACTAAATTGTCCCGGTGAGATGGGCCGCGTACTTGTAGCTTCATACCTAAAATGCGGAGGGTCCCATCTGTATTAATCTGTGGTTAAGCCGTAAATTGATGACACCATACGTATAGGTATTGTTCGATATAGGCGAGATTTAAATACGCGTCCGCTCTCAATGGTGTTTCAAGGGGCACAAAAGCATTATTAAAAATTATGCCCCTGGAAACACCATTGAGAGCGGACGCGTATTTAAATTGATCGGGCGTTCCCGCCAAAATCGGTTTCTTATAGTTGTTATAGTTTGTACATGGTTAATTTGAACCAGTAACTTGTGTGTTTCTGTTTTGTTTAATAAAATCCTGCCTATATCGAATAGGTATACTTTGTGGTTTTCATGAGGTAAAAATCTCCTCTAAAAAGAAACTATACTATAAATGGATGAACATAATACTTAGCATAATCAGCCTCTATAATGTTCCCACTGTTGGGATACATGCCTCCTCTCTTCGAGAGGGAGTGGGCTGTAAATCTACCACGCGGGTCGAGTGCGAGTTGGTAGATGCCACATATCTTCGATTTTTTGGTTCTAGGACATGGCAGTTTCCTCACGATGTTTTCCTTCACCGTTTTGAGAGCAGTGGTAGTGAAATGAGAGAAGAGAGCAGTGTTGGCCCCGACTTACGAGTGTGTGTAGGTTGTGGGTTCAAACCCAGACAGGCGCTTTAGGGCACGCCACGATAGCGGCGGTATGACCCCTCTTTGAGGAGTGGCTAGGGAGGCGTCACGGCGTCCTCACCTACCGCCTGACGCAGGTCCTCGCCGGACACGGATGTTTCGGGAGGTTCCTGCACATTATCAGGCGGGAGGAAACGCCCGGGTGTCACCACTGCGATGATCGACCCGAGGACACGGTGGAGCATACAGTGGCGGTCTGCCCTACTTGGGCGGAGCACCGTCGTGTCCTCGCAGAGGCGATCGGCAGCGTCGGCGACCTCTCGCGCCCAGCCCTGGTTCAAGAGCGGGATTCCGGGGCGAGAGGGAATGAGAGGCAGTCACCTCCTTCTGCGAAGCAGTCATGCTAGCGAAGGAGATGGCGGGATGGGAGAGGGAGTGAGCCTTCCGTCCCAGCCGCCGCGGTAGACGCTCTTGGCGTCGGAAGCCGCGTGACGACTCCCGGCCACCGTAGGCGCGGGCCTGCGGGCGGTGAGTAATGGGTAGTTCACCGTCCGATCAGGACCAGGCCCGTGCCGGACGGCGCGTACGTGTTGCACGCGCGCCTCAAAGAGATGTCAGCAACAACGAGGGGGCCCATTAGGGCCCAAGCCTGCCGGGTCAGCGGGATTGTCCGAAAGGGGTACCGCTACCCTGGAATATAAAGGGCCAGGGAAGGAACACGGGTGGGTTTAAGTCAGTAAGAGTCTGACACTCCCTTCCGCTCCACTCAGAGCGGGAGGGGTCATTTGATGATTTACCATCATAAAAAAAAAAAAAAGACAGGCACTTTCCTTTGTGTAAATAATTTCAACACCATTACTTAGGTACTTAATTAAGCCAAAATAAGATAAAAAGAGGGTGTGTGCTCATGAGCACACAGTAAAGTGAAGACTTATATGAGCCGAGTAGACCCGATTCAACGTCACCGACCTGAGCGTTCAGTTTCAAAGAAGTTTTAACTTCAAAAACTACTAAGATTTTCTCATTTTGATGACCAACTAATAGATGTTTCTAATTTTACGTTGTAGTAACTATACCCAAAGTCTCTAATTCAGATAATTTATGTAAACAAAGTAATGTCAAGATATGTCACTGTCAAAATGACAGGACAGTGGTGCAAAACATTTTATCATTATTATTTTTTGTAAATAATCATCTACAAAATTAAAGTGAATTAATTATAAGAACTATGCAAACAAAATACCGTTGACAAACAACGTTTTGTCTAGTGTGTCGGAGACACGGCCTATGATCGTCATAATCAGCCCTTTTCAAGTCCACTGCTAGCCGAGGCCCCCAAAATCAATTTCCACTCGAAACAGTTCACAGCCGTTTTCATCCAAAATGTGTCTGGACATGCTACTTACAATATGAATCTATGAATGAGAGTTGTAATATTAGTATTGTTGAAGACGTAAAAAAAAAAAAACATACTAATATCATAAATGTGAAAGTAACTCTGTCTTTCTGTCTGTATGTTACGTTTTCACGCCTAAACCGTTGAACCGATCGTCATGAATTTTGGCAGAGATTATAGCCTGGGATATGGAGAAGGACATAGGCTACTTTTTTACGCGACAACCGACATCCACGCGGGCGGAGCCGTGGGCAAAAGCTAGTGTTATTAATATTTTGATTAAGCCTTCGAGCTCGCGTCAGTAATAAATTGCGCAAATAATCACAGATTCTTTGTAGAGTAAATACGTCCATATTACGCAGTTAACGTTCGCTTCAAGTTGTGTGTAAAACTGATTCATGAACTAGTGCAGCATTTAATTTAATCTCAATAAATAAATAAAAAACCGGTCAAGAGCGAGTCGTACTCGCGCACTGAGTGTTTCGTACCATCAAAATACATTAAAAAATATACATTAGTTCCAATATCGGTCAAGAGATGGCGTTGACCTCATCGTCATCATCTTCCTGCCCTTGTCCCATGTTACTTGGGGTCGACGCAACACGTTTTCTTTTCCATTCTCCCCTGTCAACCGTCACTCTATCATTCAATACCTTCTCTTTCATATCATTCTTCACACAATCCATCCATCTTCGCTGACCTAAAACTGCAATATTAAAAAGTGTGTTATTCAGAGACATCTTTTTAATTTTTCTGTAATCATTACATAAACTTCTATCACATAGAATAATTTCAGATTTTTCTCTATGCAAACTTCTTGGGGAGGGAACGGTATTTTTTTTTTCGTCAAAACTCGAAAACAATGCAGCCTAAAAAAAAATGTTTGAAAATGTGCAAATAGCGCTTTTTCATATGATACCCCCAATACCTGTTAAGTCCCTGTCGCAAAAAAAAATATTTCTTATTTGCAAAATTGTTGGGCAAACGTCAACTAAAACTATTCCAAATTTCAAGTTGATAGCATTAGTAGTTCTTGAGATATCCAGCTGTGATAGACGGAAACAAACTGAGTCGCACCTTAAGGCTCGTACAGACTCGTGCGATATCGCGGGCGTGACGCGACACTAGTAGCACAATTTCTTTGTCAGTGCCTGTCGCGGCCGCGATATCGCGCGAGTCTGTACGAGCCTTTATGGGTTTCTTTTTACCATTTTGGTACGAAATCCTAAAAAGAACTTTGAGCGAATCAAAAAGTCACGTTTTGGCTATTAGCGGTCTGGCTGGAATTTTGTATTGATTATGAACTAAATTACATAACGACGAAACACGAAATATTTTAAGAGATACACCTATAAGTGGTAACGAAGGCATGGAAACGATTAAAAAAAAAAAAAAAACTAATTATGTACTTTAATATTAATAAAAATAAAAATAAATTAATTGATGTGATGATTAATTATTAAAACGCACCGCGTTCGTGCCGCCACTGTCGCCGCGTCCGGGCGGGTCATTCATAGAATAAGTAAAGGTTTTTTTGCAAAATGTCTCAAGCAATTTTAAAATGATAAGAATTATGTAAAAATATAAAACATTATATACTCCATTTATTATAACATTAGACAAATAACTGTTCTCACCCTTTCGTTATTTCGATGTAAACGCTTAATAAACTCCGTTATTTCACGATAAATACAAAGCATTGTAATCTATTTGCCATTTACATTAAAAAAATAACTCTAAAGTGCAGTAATTTCAACAATATTACACAATAACTGTCGTTATTTAGCCGTTATTTGTCTAATGCTGTAAATGGAGTATAGATAAAAAAAACCTCGCTAATGACCCTCCCAACCCCCCAAAAAATTGTGTCGGTCCATGCGCCAAACATCCTGTAGTTCCGCCAGAGACAATTTATTATTCAGCTTACTAAAACAAAGCTTTCTCAATCTGAGAGTTAGTTTCGAGATTTGGGTTCCTCACAAAACAAGCTACAGCTAAATCTACAATATTGTCGTGCATTAGTTTTGCGAAAATATGGGAACAAAAAGAAATAAGATGCAAAACCTCTCACTCTTTGCCGTCGTGAACTCGTGAAATAACACATTGCAATGACCCTGACGACATGGCCTTAATCTACATCAGATAGGTAAGTGTCTACTACTCGAGGTGTTTGTAAATGTTAAGGTACTTAGGTACTGGAATAACTTCATTGATAAGATTTTTTATTGCACTGGAAGAAATTGTTGATATATGTAAGAATGTAAATAAAAGCAATTATGGTAGCTGCTCCCCGCGTGGCTTTTTCTAAAGTTAAAGCCTAAGTTACTCCTTAAAACATCAGCTATCTGCCAGTAAAAGTCCCGTCAAAACCGATCCAGCTGTTTCGGAGATGAGCCGGAACAAACAGACGAGCTTTTTTTTTTGTACCTTATGATAGACTTTCACACCATTTAGTAAGAAGCTTATATTTTGACTTTACAAACAGACACGTACAGACGCCAGCACATCAAGCTACTACAATCTGTCAAATTTCTTTATTAGATTTTCAACTTTATCACTACAGTATAAGATTCAAGGTTGATTGCGAAAATATGACAGTTTCGGGTAGCTTGACCTGCTGGCGTCTGTACATTTTATATATTTGTACAGTTACAGACTACTTTTAAGTACGTATTTACAGACGAATAAAAACACGCAACAGAGAGAGAACTTCAACGAAATAGGGGAAGAAAATAAGTATTGAATAAACACCAATCCATACTAATATTATAAATGTGAAAGTAACTCTGTCTGTCTGTTACGTTTTCACGCCTAAACCGCTGAACAGATCGTCATGATATTCGGCAGAGATATAGCCTGGGATATGGAGTAGGACATAGGCTACTTTTTTACGCGATAACCGATATCCACGCGGGAGCAACCGCGAGCAAAAGCTAGCTACACACAAGTAGGTATTACCACATTGCATTATTATCACCGTTATGATTAAATTGCAACCCGAATCGGGTGTTCCACATCGGCCATGACATGCCGGACACGATTTCAAATTCTCAAGTAAGTATCAAGATCTCTTGCGCATACTACACACTTGTCAGGTATTGCGTCTTCTATGAAGTATGTAGCCAGAGGCAGCACTGGACGATATGTTAGTAGAACTTCATCAAGGACAACTGGCACATTAGTTTGTTCGCCGTGCTTATTGCAACATATTGAATGACCATGAAAACTACGAGTATTTAAGGCGGTTTAACGTCAATTAGCAGTAGCACTTATAGTTTTCATGGACAAGAAAAACGAAGTTTAAAAAAACTTTGAACGGTTTTCTCATTTTTTTTAACTAAAGAAAGCTAGCAGTCATTGGCTTGGTAAAACCTTGCATCGGCGGGTGTCGAGCCAGGCTGTCACGGCCGGTCCAAGGAGCCTATAAGGGTCAGATTTGTATGGCATTATAAATCATTCTATTTTTGCTGGTGTGTGGCGTGAACAAGCTTCCATAATATGGGGAAAACTGAATTAACCCACCTTGACTGGCCAATAAAAAATAAACAGCGTATATTTCTTACAGAATCTAGGTTTACAAAGTTGTGGTATTAGTAATATTAAACATAAGTGTAACATTTTTTTTTTTTTAAGACTGGAAGTGCAGAGATAATATTACGATTTTATATCTTACTTATCAGTCAGTGTAGCTAAGAAGTAAGTACAGACGCCAGCAGGTCAAGCTACCCGAAACTGTAAAATTTTCGCAATCGACCTTGAACCTTATGCAGTAGTGATAAAGTTGAAAATCTATTAAAGAAATTTGACAGATTGTAGTAGCTTGATGTGCTGGCGTCTGTACCTACTTAGTTATTTTTATGATTAGATTTACAATCATGCGCATTTCCATATCTTCAAGGCTAAAAAACGTATAGACGTAGTATTTACTAGATTTTTTGTGTAGGTAAGTTTTTTACATTACAAATTCAACGTAACACCCAAAAAAAAAAATATCAGGTTATTAAATGGTTATTAAGTTGTTTTGGTTTTAAGATTAATGTGAAACAAAAAAACTGTATAAAATAAAATATACAAATGTAATTTTTTTTCATACCATTAAAGAGAATAAATATTCTTTAATTATATCCGGGGATTTTACATCTTTCATTGTGACACGACAAAGGCTGATTTTTTAATGATGGGTGGGAACCAATCCACATGTAGCTGGGAACTTTCCGTTAACCGTTAGGACCTCTTTGGTAATACAACTCATCCCTGACCAGTGTGGGGTGAGTCCTTTCTGCTTAACTACGTCCAAATATGACAGTTTGACAATTTCCCACACAAAAGCTGTAAAACCGCAATATTAATTCCTCAGTATAATGTTGAAAAATCAGCCCTAAATCTATACATACAAATAAATAAAATTGAAGTACCTATCTGTTTGTAATGTCAAAATAACAGTTTTTTACTAAATGCAGAAAGTATGTGCGGTACTTACAATGAAAAATCTATTTTAAATATATATATACAGCGTGTTACGGAAAGGGTATATCCATATAAACGGGGTGAAGAGTGTATCTGGTTCAGAATCTCTGTACAAAATTTCAGCTCAAAAGCACTAACTAGAAAATGCTTAATATTTTTTTATTTCGATAGTTTATTAAATTTAAATCATAACAAACGTGGTACCGCCGTTTCTTTGTGTGTAGTTTATTGACACCGATCAGCTGACTTGGTCTAGTGGTGAAGAATTCAATTGGAAACATTTGATTTTTAGTTAAATGTTTCTTAACTTTTTATTTATGTAGGTATAGGTATTAAAAATATTGCCCTGTAGTTTGTTATCACCAAAAGAATCCGTGCATTTGATATGTATATACCCTTTCCGTAACACGCTGTATATATATTTTTTTTTTTTGATAAAATATATGAAATATATAAAAAAAAAATATATATGTTTGTCTGTTTGTTCCGACTAACCTCCGAAACGTCTGGACCGATTTTGACGGGCTTTCACTGGCAGATAGCTGACGTTTTATGGAGTAACTTACTTTTATTTTAGAAAGCCGCGGTCAGCAGCTAGTAGTGTTAATAAAATGATCCTATCCTTCAACCATGAGTTAGTAGTATCGCTTTTGCAAACGCTCGTCACCAAGTATTTCCCAGGTCGCAGGTGACGGAAAACAAAGTTATTTATACACCATCGTAATTAATTCTCTTATTTTAGCATTTGAATCAATACTACCTGTTAGTCGTAAAAAGATTACGTCATAGAGTTTACAAACATATTCCGGGGAACAAACGCTTATCCTCATTTGTGTAGAGTTTTAGGACTTATCTAGTTTTTACCGTTATCTACGCCGGTTAAGCTAAAGATTTTATTAAATAACACGCAATTAGTAGATTAATACACCATCAAATATTAGGGTGTTTTCTGGCTAAGTAAATAATTGGTGCCGATCCCCTTGTTCACAACTAAACTAAATTTAAGTTAAGTGCATCTTTTTATTTCATTAAGAAAAGGACAGAAGATAAATTTTAGTTTAGTCCTGTCAAATTAATCAGCGCCTGTCACTACTCCATACAAGTTTAGACGTGATTAAAAACTTGCCGACTAAAATTACGTCAATTTACGTCAAGCGCTGATTAATTTGACAGGACTAAACTAAAATGTATCTTCTGTCCTTTTCTTAATGAAATAGAAAGAAAAAGATCCACTAACTTAAATTTGGTTTAGTTTGTGAACAAGGGAATTGGCACCATTGACAAGTAAGTTATCTAAAACTTAACAGTATTGTGTAATTTCCGTAGCGGCTTATCATTTTCTTCTTGA
Source organism: Dryobota labecula (assembly GCA_947523025.1). NCBI lineage: Eukaryota > Metazoa > Arthropoda > Insecta > Lepidoptera > Noctuidae > Dryobota > Dryobota labecula. Next base: position 8,975,989 of record OX383305.1, on the reverse strand, counting down.
TATAACGACAGGAAAATCGATTTAAAATATAATTAAAAAAATCTTTCTGTTTTGTTCATTGACTGTTGTTTTCTTTAACCGTAATAGATTGGCACACTATTCCATTTTTCCTTTTTTATTTTTTTAACGTCCATGTTAACTGTACGTGACTTGAAACATGGCTCACATAACGCATGTGACGGAATCAGATGTGATCACTTTGCACGGCCAACTGTCATGGTTGCCAAAATCTTTTGATTTTTTACAAGCCTTTAACTTACAATGTTTGTTTGTTTGTTTGTTAGTTAGTTTGTTTTTCGACATCTACCTACCGAAACAGAAACAAAAAACAACACTACACGGTGTTTTAATCGAATACAAGGTCAAATTCAGAATGTTTCTCGTTATCCTCAAAAAGTTGCTCTGGAAATTGTTGTAACTTATTTCGAGTCGATAAAGTTTTGAGTACTCGTATGAATGTGGATCCCCTACTTGTAATACGAGTATTACAAGTAGGGGAAAACCAAAGAAACGATGGATGGACTGTTTAAAAGATGATATGGATAGAAAGGGAGTTACTATCGAGATGACAATAGAGAAGTATGGAAGTAAAATCCATGTCCCCGACCCCAAATAAGTTGGATTGGAATAAGGGCAGTTCACTTTAAATACATAACTTTAAAGTGAACTGGTTATTATTACAGTGGCCTTAGGCGATCTAAGGAGCTTTCAACTCCTAAAACGTCTTTCATTCCCATTGATGTATTAAAAGCGGTAGATACGGGACTTAGTAACAGCGCCTAGTCCTATCAAACTAAGTGATGGCCCGTAGTTGGCATTCAGTAGCGCACGGGATATCGTTGATCAAACAGCTCCATAATTACAGTTTTTTTTTTTTTTTTTGTGTAAATACGCATCAAAATGACTTTTTGTGCAGCTAAACAGTGTTTTAATAATACAAGGTAGAAAAATAAGACACGGGATTACTTACCTACCACTCGTAAGTGCAGCCAAAAATGACAATTTGTTGAAAGTTAAAATAATATTTAATGTTTGCTTCGCCATGTTTGTACTACGACATGCAATGTTATTCATCTCAATCGGCAGCTAACGCGATTTCGCTCGCACCACAGCGTCGTCTCCTATCTCTGTTCTTGTCTATTGGTAACTGTAGGTTTGCGACTGTAATCACACTGATCACACATGTGTTAGTTTTGGTGCATGTAGTCGTGTGCCGAGCCCAGGTTTACTGATTGCGATGTTAGCGCGGAACATATCTTCCTCCTTTTAATATATCAATGTTCATTCCCTTGCTAAATAATTTGGATATCCGGGTTTTCTGGCAACTTAGGGGAGAAGTTTAGTACAGTGGACTGCAAGAGTTTATTGATAAGCACGTTATGCCGTTGGTCCTTTTTGCCATTTGTAGATGTTTGACAGTCGTTACGGGTAGTCTGAATCTTGAAAATGTCACAATCAGTCTTACCCAAGGCATATTGTGTTACCCAGGTACTGGGTTCTGGAGGACAAATAGGTAGTCACTCCATGTAAAATACTGTACCGGAAGCCGACCTCAACAGTTGGGAAGAGGCTAGGCAGATCATTATGATAGCCACTAAGAACCATGTAACTGCGGAAGTAAGGACCATACGAGAAGCGTAATTATAGAACTTCTGTGTGTATTAATTAATACTATAATAAGGCATGGTCGGGTGATTTTCAAACCAGTCTTTCATTTACGTATTGGAAAACTGGTTATATGAGGAACGTTAATAACAGGTACCACTTATGTTGCATGTGTCATTACATTAATGTCATTATTATTGCAGTAGTAAGATCCCGATGACATCCGTCTGAACTCAATATGCATTTACAGAATACAAAATTGGTTAGAAATCATAATTTACAACAATAATCCCCGTTTTCACTAACACAGCTAGCACAGGAGTGTCCAAAATGTAATGCCTACAAGTGCACTCTCGGCAGTGAGCCTAGCGTTGAAAATCCAACGTGCAATAATATTTAGGCCTTTAATTTAGGTGTCTCCTAATGCTAGTGACCGCTGGCATGATTCTTCGCTGGTAGGTACCTATTAAATTAAAGAACTCGATTTAAGATTATTTGAGAATACTCTTTTATGCAATAAGTATGCACATACATGCAATGGACTTTTAATAGTCTTCTACCGAAGTCTACACAGTCGACTATGACCATAACTTATTGTATTGATTTGTAAAGCTCGAAAATGTAGTTTGAGGTTTAACTTGGGAGTCTTGGAGATAAATAAGATCATGCTTTTTTAATGGGTACCGTCTCCGAACCCAAGTAGGAAGATCTGATTCCAACCGTGCAACTTTGTAAAGTGGGTCAACTTCATAAAGTGGGTCTACCTCGACGGATCGGCAGGAGGGTATGGATGTGGAGCTGTGGCGCAAACTATGTTCCACCTCCTATCCTGCCATCTGTGCCGCAAAAAATGCAGCCAAAGTCAACCGTCTCTGTGGTCTAGTGGTAAGACCACCTGTCTCAGACCCAGAGGTCCCGGTTTCGATTCCCAGTGGAGCCAAAGTTTTCTGCTCGGTTTGGTTGGTGGTAGGGCTTGCTTGTTCTAAGTCCGCCTGGTTAGCTACCACCATCTTATTACATCATCTATGTTCGCTGTGGCACGTACCGAGTGTTTTAATGCTGTGCGGCGTAAGAAAGCGGCCTCGCTGCTAAACAGACTCCGTGGCAGCCCCAACAGCATTCTGAGCGCCATAGTCGGGAGGCATGACAGCCCGTTAGTGAGGTCATTAGTCACCTGTACACTGTCTTTGTTTTTAGTTAAGTACTAACCTATGTTAGTACTTAACTAAAAACAAAGACAGTGTACAGGTAACCAAGATCCATTTAACAATATTCTTAACCTATGTTAAGAATATTGTTAAATGGATCTTGGTTATCTGAACAAAAGTATTTATTATTATTATTATCTATATAAGTCTGTCGCCATAACAACAATGTTAACAGCATTTGTTGTGTTCCGGCAGTTTGAGGTAAGATAGCCAGTTCCTCTGCGGTTGAAGATTTTGGGTGAAGCTCGCTTCCAGCTTCCGCCCTAACGCCACTTCCCATCAAGTTAGGTGAAGGCTAATAACTTCCCCTTTAAAGATTAAAAAAAAAGGGACCTCTGCGCTGCCACCGGCGACGCGGTGGAAATAGTAGCAGTTTTTGGACAATGAAATACGACGTGTCAGCAACACGACCAAGAAGAATGGGTAGCCGCACTAAAAAAACATGATCTTATTTACACCCATCGTTAGGTTTTTTTTTAAATTGGTGTTGCCGTGTTCTGATTCTGATTATAAGTGAAGTCTATTATGTGGTGAAGTATAATAAACTGAGTTCAATTGGTGTCAACACCAATCTTATCTTGAGAATATCAGATTACATAACACTACAATGGAATCTGCAAACTGTTCTAGATATTATATTTTGCGTACAACTAGGTACCAGTCGGTCTATTCCGAAAAATCTCAACATTATGTGAAGTGAGTTGTCAATAGTGTCAAACCCTATAATTAGGCGGAATGACAGCTCACTTCACATAAGTTTTCTCGGTGAGATTTATACATAATACACCAGCAGGATACATCGTTGTAATATAATATTTTTGTAAAGGAAAATAGTAGTGACTTATCGCACATCGGCAACGAGATTGACACAACACAAGAAATGTAATTTTTGCAGGGAAATCACACTTTGATGTGACACTGGTGACGCTGTAAAAGATAGGAAAGTGGCTCGGTGAAAAAGAGTATTAAAAAAATAAATGCCATCTCTCGGCGAGGAATCTCACTATAATAAACGTTTTTTGAGCAGATAACGTTTGTGATTGCCTTTCCCATGGGATAGTTATCTCAACTTCGTATTTTTATTTGTTGTGACTCTCTTGTTGTCGATATGCGATATGGCTTCTCCAATTTCACACCATTTCAACTGAATTCTCGGCAACTCTCATCCAGCTGCTACCAGCCTTTATAGGATAGGTATGAGGAAATCTGCAACAATATCTCATAGGTAGCTGTTAGGAAGTCTGCAAAATGTATCAAAATGATGAAAAATGACACACTTTCTATCATAATAATTGAATTTTATTATAAATATTATAATGCATTCAGTGAGCGAATAATAAAATGCAACAGTTTCAGTTAGAAAAATCTCAATGTAACTTAGGCGACTTAGGCGAAGTGAGATGTCAATAGTGTCAAATCCTATACTTGGGTGAAATGACAGCTAACTTAAAGCTCACTTCATCTAAGTTTTCACGGTGAGAATTTTACAGAATAAACCGGCTAGATACGTCCTTGTAACATATTAGGTGTGTAAAGAAAATAGTAGTTCGTTTTTTTATTTTTATATATAGCTGTTTAATAATGCCCGGACGTAATAATAGGAAATTCTTTTGTTTTATCCTGCTTTACGAGCAGCAAAATAAGTGCGTAAATGGATATTTTGGCAATCATTAAATTGAAAGCGAGCATGGTGATATCTAGGTAAGTAGTCGATTAATAATAATAATATAATACATTGTTTATTACCTCAAAGTTCAAGTACATTGCACTGTATACAGATTAAAGATCTTACTTTAGCATTAGGTAGATAAGTACAATAGGTTCAACCCCGTCCCCTAAACTAGGCTAGGCCTGTATCTTACGGGGCAGTACCCGGCTATAGGGTATGCTTATATGATTTAATTCTATGATTATATTGTGGCAGACGTGCCAGTGGACTGTGTTAAGTGGGTGCATTTTTGATCTTGTGGTAAACTTTAGTAATGTGAGAGTGAGAAAGTGAATAGTCAATTTTATTTATCAGAATAAGTTTGATGATTGTGTGAGGAAGTGGATGGGGTGTTTTGTGATAGTGTTGTGTGTAGTGAATGAAGCGAGTGTATGTTTGTAGTGTGTTAGGGATGTGCAAGTGATTAGCGCGTGTGCGATAAATAGGTGAATTACACATAATTTTCATAATTTGATTCCATCATAACATAAAATCACGCCTTGTTATCCCCGAAGGGTTAGGCAGAGGTCTACCCATAGTAGATGTACACACCCACATTTCACCAATTATGTTGTTCTTGTTATGTTGTTTTATGTTTAAGTCCCATGTAAGAGGGGCGAACCTATTGCCTTTAACCGGGCAAAATCCGCACTCCGGACTGCTACTGAGAAACTCCAAATGGAAAAAAACCCAATAACACTGCCCGACCGGCTCTTTGCATGTGATCATCACGTAACATTGTTTGTCTACATGTCTTCAAAATAGCGTGTGATTTTTTAGGGTTCCGTAGTAAACAAGGAAACCCTTAGTTTCGCCATGTCCGTGTGTCTGTCTGTCCGCGGCATAGCTCAGAGTCTTAGTGCTAGAAAGCTGTAATTTGGTATGAGTACACATATTAATTACGACGAGAAAGTGGTAATTTTTTTTAGGGTTTCCATTTCCATTTTCCATTCACGTAAATTGGGGATGAAATTTTTTTTCTCGTTTGTACCGTGATGTGGGGTATCGCAGGATAGGCAGTTCAAAAATATTGTGGGTTTATGAAAACCATTTTTCGATTCAGGAATCCGTTTGCGTAATATTAGGCTTTAAAGTGATCACTTTTGTTCCCCTCCCCCAGCCAGCTAAATGGTTATACTTGCATATGTGAAAAAAATCAGAGCAGTAGTATTATAACGAAGTTAAAAGGAAAACTATCACAGCTAAGTAGGCTTCACAAGTTCCGAGTAATAGTAGAACAACTTACGTTTACAGTTGAAAAACATGTTCTCCCATACATTCCGTGTGGAAGAACATGTTTTTCAACTACAATGTTAAGTTTGTTCTTGGAATAAATTCATACTAACTACGGAACCCTTCATTGTGCGTGGTCCGACACGCACTTGGCCGGTTTTTATGTATTTAAGTATGTATTTAGTTTATGATAACGAGTAGAATGGTGTTTATAAAATGAGTAGGTAGGTATAAACTGATACTGTTGCATTTTATTATTCGCTGAATGAATGCATTATAATATAAAGAATAAAATAAAATTATTGTGATAGAAAGTGTGTCACTTTTCAACATTTTGAGACATTGTGCAGATTTCCTAACAGCTATGAGATATTGTTGCAGATTTCCTCATACCTATCCTTTATAGGCTGGTAGCAGCTGGATGAGAGGTGCCGAGAATCGAGTTGAATGACATGAATTTGGAGAAGGCTGTACGTATGATGATGATCCTATAAAGACCTAAAGGCACAACTGCGTAGTTCAAGTTTCTTAAGGCAAGTAAGTATGATTCGACAGAGACCGCGCTTACTAGTTTTTTGAATCCATGGGAAACACAAAAAATATATTGATATATATATATATATTTTTTTTTTATACTTATTTAAGGATCTGGCGGACATGCAATCGCTTTTAACAACACGATTAGATTAACTTTGCTCAATGGAAAAAAACCAAAGTTACCCCTTTTCGTAATGTTTAATACATTTTCTTATTTTTTATATTTATAAATGAAAAGGTAGTAAGATTGTTTAGCAAAACTCGCTTAGTTTGTCTTGATACAATTATTCAAATAATAACTATGTTTAAATATCTACAAAATGCGAGAGGCAACCACTCTCGCTACTTCGCGAGCCTACTTCAGACGGCTCGAGCGCTGGAGCATAGCGCTTTAACGTCATTTAGCCATAACAGGGCCTCAAGTCTGCTATTACAATAGTGTCAGAATGGTCTATCATTGATTTCATAATTGTTGATTTTGACAAGTTTGGTAATCTACTAATATAATGGCGTCATTATGACTTTCCAATGGTCAGCCACTGACATTCCATTGAAAGAATTGGTAATCTCGTACATAATGACAAATTAAACTTCCTACTAAACTTCCAACCTTCTACTACTTCAGTTCAGATTGCTTATAACACTAATAAATAATAGGTATGTAAAAATATATATAAATGAAATCTGGCATGAATAAATGTTCAAAATGCCATTGTAATACAATTTTATTACGAGACCATTGACCGACCAATGATCGACCATTATGAATTTAGCAGATTACGAACTTTTAACTAAATGACAATGGGATCGTGTTGGAGTGACGAATTTATAAAAATAGCAGACTTGGGCCCCTGGTCAAGCTCAACTTTAATTACTAGATAAATTTAATAGGTATCCGACACCTTGAAAGGTTAATGACCTGCCTATCTGAAATATTGCATCGACGGTTCTGAGATAAATCAAAAGTGCAAGAAATTGATAAATCTTGTTTGTCAGAATTAATTAATATTAATGAAAGGGAATATTTTGTACCGAGCTCTTTACCTAGTTGGAAGATCTGAGCTTCGTAAAAATTGAGTTTATTTTGTCCTTCTGGAATATAAACAAAAGACTTGATAAAAAATGTATGGATATTAAAATCTGCAGAGTCATTTAAACAGTCAAGAATTTCAAGAAAAACTGACGTAGGTCCGACGATTATGTCGCAACCTACATAATATTATTATGTTGATTCAAGTTGAATCGTTGTATCACTATAAAAAATCTGCATAATTTACTTATGTATAATACAGGGTGGCCAACTTGAAAGTATACAACATTACATTTTGATTATTTTTATTAAAAACGAAAATTACAGGATTTTTTTCTATAATTATTTTACCCAGACTTGGCAATTTTATACGAAAATTAAAATCAGCATAATCTCCTCCTTTTTTATACTCAAAAATGCGATCGCTTTTCATTGTGTTTTTCATTAAAATTTCGCATGAATATTCTGCTTTTTGTAATCAAGATTGACCACGACACGTCCCTTTGGATAACCCCATACAAAAAAGTCAGGACATGTTGCGAAATCCTCAATGATCAAAATGGTATTCGTTACTCTTAATGATTTGTCAGAAAATTTGGTTTGTTTTTAAATTGGTTTAAGAACTGCAGGATAAAATTACTGAAAGTATTGCGCTAGTCATGGTCTTATATGTAGACTGTGCATAACGAATATGCCGCATTTTAACTAAATAATAAACACCAAACAACTGCAAAATTTGGCTTTCAATCAGAATGAGGGCAAAAAAAAGTTGTATACATCTTAATTGGCCAACCTGTATAATAATAGTTTAGTTAGTATAAGCATACTTTGACGATCCTCCACATTTGATCAACTTTTCAAGCTTATAATAATACCTCAGATACTCGAAGTCATATTACATTTAATTTAAATTACCATCTTACTTTGATATATAATCTGTATTGCATAATTAGGTTGAGGTTCTCCTCATCAAACTCAAGGATAATATATCATTTCTAGAGTAAGGATTTTTGCCGACAAACAGGTGGTAATCAATAAATAATTACAAGACTGTGAAAGCCAAGGAAGGGGCAAAGGGATATTGCCCTTACTAGCATCTGAAGTTGATTGTATATCTATTATAGTAATTAACTGTTTATTTTATTTTACTTCAATGGTCCTAGTTTATCATTTTGTGTTACATAATCCAGCATTGCATTTGTAAGCGGGCACGCCCTTTATGCCAGGAGACTTTTATTTAGGTAGGTACAATGCGTGCCATGAAAGATAAGACTTGACCGCGCCTCCCGCGCCCTTTCCACCGCCCCGATGACAGCCGATCCCGTCCCGCGCACAGACCTCATACTACTAAAGAGACCTAAATCGTGTACTGCGCAAGTCAAACCACGTGGTGTGTCAAGTCTCATCTTTCGTGGCACGCATTGTTATTAGTTTTTTTTTTGCATTTTTTGTTTTTTCATTGAGTATAGTTTTTCATTATATTTGCTGGTATATTGGCGTGTGCTAGCTGACATAGGGCAAATAGGCTATATATTGTAATGGTAATTACTTTGCATTAGCTACTATTGTATAGAATCAAGTTTACCTAATTGAACAGACAGATGTGCTGCTGGGGAGTTTGTTGTGCCACTTCTTCTTCCCAGCTAAAGCATTAGGAAGTGGTGAAGGGCAAGCGTTTTGGGGAACTGTCTTATGTAATTTTGACGTTCGAAAAGTGCTGATTCTCAGCCTAATTTGAATAAATGACATTTGATTTGATTGATGGTGCTAGTGGCCAAAGTGTAATAGGAAAGAGCTTCATCACACTTTGTGTCAGGCAGATATGAAAAAGACCAAAAAAAAAAATAGTAGGTAACTGGAATCACTACAGTAGGACTTGATCGTATGCATATCCCGGCCCTATAAATCTTGGGGATACCACGAAGTACGGTGGCCAGCACATCAATTTACAACAAACATACACAAACAGGAGACTGTACTGTTACATAAAAGATTTTGTCCCCCTAGATGTAATGGAACAAAAGCCCAGATGCAAGGTGGTTATGTATCGAAATACAAGGAAACAATAAACTGTTAGAAATAACATATATTTATAAAAATACTTCTAAAAAGACACAAACTGCCAAATTTTCTTGTTCGATTTTGAACTTGTTATCACCATTTTAAAGCTTAAAATCGTTTGGAGAAAAATAGTTTCGTGTAGCTTGATAATATGCTGGCCACTACATAACAACTTCGCAAGTCGACCATGCATGACGTTTGTGTGACGTTGTAAATCAATTAAGCCCCTCCCCAAATGCAAATAGTACGTGCAAACGTGCATTAGGTCCATAATAAGTCAGCCTTTTGCAATTCTGAGCAGAACAACAATAACAGCAGAGGGCACGTAGTCATTAGGATCATGATTACAATGGGTAAGACCGACTGATAATGATTATTATTATATGACCTTACGATCACGGATCCACTCACGATCTGCGTACGGATTTTCTAAAGGTATTTCCAACGTAACCGGCAAAACACATGACTACGGCGTTTATAAAAAAAAAATTGAGTCACATGATTTTTTGCGGAATCTTGCCAAAGAGTTTAGTTGAGAAACTACCCGGTACCTAGCTCCCAAATATTTCGACGGGTCACGGGACAGTCTGCAGTTATTGCAATTAGTATTGTTATTGAGTTATTCAAGGCGTTCATCATGCGTGTTCCGAACCTGTATCTGCCCATCGTCATGGAAGAAGACTTTTGGCCGCAGGACGTGGTGTTCCGTCGCTCCCGCGGACAAGTTCCACAGGACAGTACAATGTGCAGCTATTGCTAAAAGCCTTTTTATGAACACAAGATTTATATTAAAATATGTATGTTTAGGTTAAGGTATTTTTGTATGGGCCGGTGTTTCCTGAAATAAATGGTATTATTATATTATATATTATTATTATTGCGACTTCCATGGACTTCCTGTTCAAGAACGTTATTACTTATTGCTTCTACCCTACTACTAGGATGGAGGCTCCGACAAGCGGTGCCTTTGTGTCGCGTCGCATGTCGCGCCTGTTTGTAGGAGCACACGTGGATGGAAGAAACGGGCAGCGTGCTTCTCCGTTCTCAAAAATACCCAAAGTCTGAGATTCAGATACATTCTAGAAACACTGTAATGAGTTCAAAATTGCATGACTTTTTCATCCTTGTCAAGCAATTTTGACCGTCTAGAACTCTAGAACGAAGCTTGATGTGCAGACAAGCAAACTACGTAAGTACTTGATAAATAATTGATAATGCTTGATGAAAAATGAATGCGTATGCTTGACAAGCATGCTTGACGTTGCGTCAAGCCTTGAAAGCGTGCTTGTCAAGCACTTTTGACCGTCGAGGGACCATATCTTCTATAACCGTCTAAAAGCAACAGATTATGTATCACTATCATCGAACATGATGTTTTAAAAAAACAATTTGTTTATTAACATCGACTCATTGTATCATTCAAATTGAATGGAGATTGTTGTTGTTTGGTACACACTAGGTACTTACAGAATAATTTATAACACCCGTGTTTAAAATTAAACTTTAATTATCAATTCGGCAAACTTTGAAATTAGCTAATCTCGCAAAAATTACAGAAGTAAAGGCCGCTTTAAAAACCGTAAATACGGACACTATCAAACACGTTAAGATAATAATTCACAAGAGATACAAAACAAGATTACACATTACGAAATATCTGAGACCGACACAACACATGTATGTAAGCAGGTTCGCATACTCGCATAGTGATGCAACTTATTTTAGTGAAAGTAACAATAAAAGGTAGGTACCTTGTTCGATATTTGAAAAAGACGCGGGAAGACGCGACTGTAGGCACACGCGCATTTGACGCGCAACTCGCGAGTACTGGACTGGCTAGTGACGTACAAGCGAATTCGCAAGTTGATTCGAACGTCATTTCATTCCCCTCTCGATTGTAAGTTTGTTCAAGGGTAACCGGTCACCGGCATTATTCGTCTTGTTGACGACGTACAATCTCAGTGTATGAGCTTAATTAATATCTTACTTAGTTTTGAAGTTGATTTATTTATCTAGAATCTCGTGGTTGCTACAACATCCTTGAGCAGCTTACAAGAGAGTTGAGGGCAATGATCTTAATATAACCTCATTGGTTGAGGGAGCACAAATAAAACCAAAATTGCCACAGGGCAATTATGAATAGTTGTAAAGAAGAGCACAATTATCCCCAATAATCCAACTGTATTGTTGGGGATAATTGTACTCTCCTCAACTCTTTTGTCTGACTGTACGGTGGCCAGCACATTAAGTTACCACAAATTGTCAAATTTTCTCGTTCGATTTTGAACTGAATCGTCAATATTATAAAGTTTAAAATCGTTTGGAGAAATTTTAGTTTTGTGTAGTAACTGATTATGGTATAAAAATATGTACAGTCGCGGTCAAATTTTTTTTATCAATTTTCAAATTAGATTCTTTACCACACTGTGTGCAGTAAAGTCTAAAATACTAATATCTAGGTACTTATTACTTTTTAATAGTTGTTAAGCATCTATTCTAACAAAATGAGGATTAATGACTTTTGATAATGAAACTCATTTCTTAATTTATAAGTTAAAACATTGATATAATGAGGACTATGCACTTGGTATGATGAAACTCACTCATAGCGTGCGGTCTACTATGCGTGGTTCAACGTACACCGTGCCATTCGTCTCATTCAATGGCCTGCTCGGTCAGCAGATATGAACCCCGCTGGGATTTTCATAATTCCTTAAAAAATAGAGATGTTATGAATTTCTATTTGATTATTTCTTCCTACATTTGCATTTTTATTAATAAGTTCGACCTCGCTTGGTTGATGTCCGTATAAGCCAGTTAATATTTTATCGTTTTTTTCAACAAAAAAAACTTTTTTCTTATTTATCCTAGACGACGTGTAAATAAAAATAAAAAACTATGCTCTATACCTAATCAAATCACATACCCGGTGGATTTTTTTGACGGGACAGTAACTAAGGTTTGAGTACTAAAAAAGTCAGAAATCCCATAAAACTTTTCCCCTACATTTCGTAGGAAATAAGACTACAACTTACTTTTTTATGATGGAAAGACTGGCCACTACAAACGTCAGAAATCGCAAAAAACTTTTCCCCAGTCTAAACGTTGTAAACTATTGAAGGACATTTTGTTCAAAATTACCGAAATCACAAGCAACAAACTATCTAAATTCTGTTCTCAAAGTAAATAAAATTATAATGCCTTTTCGTTCGAAATCCGAAGTATATTTTATTTTTGTTTATTTTCGGCCAGTTTTTACTGTAGCGGCCAGTCTACCCATAGTTAAAAAGTAAGTTGGTAGTTTCATTTCCTACGAAATGTATGGGAAAAGTTTTTTAAACCCCAGTTGGTCTTATTGGCTTTAAAGTTCACTCATACTCTATGGAAAAGGGAGGATCCTCCGACCAGACGGGTGTTGTGTCTGGTGGGCAGCTGCCCGACGGTTGATGTCGGGATGTTGTGTTGTATATATGCTAGTCGCGCGGTAAACTCTGATTGCGCGATGCAGGATTTGTGACGTCATGTCTTTGATGCGTAGCTCGCATGTGGCGTTGTAGATACCGCTACAGTCTCATAGTTTTTTTTATCCTTAACAGAAACAGGATCTATTGGCATCAAAAAAAGTTTTTGTCAAAATGGCCCATTTTCTTGTTGACTGTACCTACATTTTTTTTTTCAAAATCTGTGAATGAGGATCAAAATTTATCTAAAAAATAAGGACAGTCTCCTATTAATGTACCTGCCTTTACTGCCCTATCTCAAAAACCCACCCTGTATACGAGTATCATCGACCTTGTGGATGATGTGTGCATGCAATTATAAACCATAAGGTGGAAAGCATTTTCAGACCGCAACTGTACATTGTGTTACAAAATTCATTCATAGATTTAATACAAGATGATTCAGTAGAGTTATTTCAAGTATTTACTATGGCATGTGAGTAGGAAAATATGTAGGTAGGACCTATACATATTAGTATAAATGCTAGGTAGGTGCAATAAGATATGAAAGAGATGATACCTACAAATTAATAGTTGTAGGTTTTATTTAAGGCTTTTATATGCCAGTGACCTTGAATGATTAGCTTGCGTGTTGCGCAACGCGTCGTACTTCCAGCCAGTAATAGGACTCGTCCATCCAGGAGCCTAAGTCTACAAATTTACAAACTCTCGCCATTGTGAGTATTTGACAGTGTTTGTATGGCAAATCTGTCAAAAACTCACAATGAAAAGACCATTGCAACATTTGTACATTAGTAGACTTGGCCCCCAGGAGCGCTGTCCCAAATAATTTTTATACATAAGACGTATTTTATACATATAATAAATATGATAGAACATTCAGTATATAACAAATAAATAGAAATATCAACTATAACTGGATTTTATTAATGATAATGAATATTTAATAAAATGATTTTAACTGCAGCCCATACCGGGCTAAAGATAATAGGAAAGGAATATTAACTGGGCGAGAAAAATCAGACGGGAGTGTGTAAAAAAAAAAACTACACTTGTGGTGTAATAGAATGACACACTATCAAGTAACCAGTTTCAAAACAAACATGGGCCACTAACTTTTTAATTTTAATTTTTTTTTTTTTTTTTTTTTTTTTAATCCTGGTTACCCATCAGAAAAAAAAAATGCTAAATTGATGAGGTCCTTTTTTTGTACAATTTGGCTGAATCATTGTGTTATAGTCATTTCTAATAATTGTTTTTTAATCCCAGATTTCATGTTTATTTTTTTAATAACAGTTTTAGTTTATTACTTTAATGGTGAATTAAACAAAATACATTGTTGGGTGGTTAATTAAAAATGGAATCAATGAACTTATTTTACATGGTAGTTCCAAGAGTACCTGTTGTAAAAAAGAAGCAACCTGCACTATCATTTATTTATTTATTTATTTATGTACACACAAAATAATTGACAGGACAATATATTAACATAGAAGAGCACAAAGCACACTGTGAATTTTTGCCAATCTATAGATCCAGCGAAGAACTAAAACTTCTGGGAAGGAACCATAACGTTATTATGTTTAGTTTTAAAGTTATTTTAAAACTCGAGATAACTCCATAGAGACCATAGAAATGCATTATTTTGCCTTAAATATATGATTTTTCAATTGTTATAGATGAAGTCTTAAAAAGGACTGTCATATCAATTAGCTTAGTGGGTTTTTTTTTTTTATAATCGTAAATAGAAGGAAAAAACCAAGTTTTTTTCAAAAATTAATAATATTTTTTATTGAGTTAGTCTCATTGTATCCGCACAACCAATGTTATAATATGTCGTATATCTCTATGTATTTTTCTGTGTATTCATAAATAAATAAATAAATAAACCTTTTTGTCAACTAGGTAAAACTTGTTGATTAAAACCCAGAGTGTAAAGATAATATGGAGGGAACAATATATCAATAGATATATTGTTCCCTCCGTATTATCATGTTTTCATGCATGAGGCTACAACCATACATTTTTATAAGGCAGAAACTTATGCACATACTAAACAGAACGCGTAAGACTCGAATTTCATATGATTTTTTTGAGCATTGTTTATTTGCAGATTGTTAGAAACTTTTTTACAAACTGTGGGTATCAAACCCAATTTTTTTCATTCATTTTTAATTTATAAAACTGTAACGCAGTGTTTATAGGTTTAATGTATAATGTTATCATTATACTGTTATCATTTGTTTTTACTTTCTTTGATAAACATTTCCTGATCAACATAATCAATTTCGATGTTATGTAAACGGTATGGTTAAGATTTAGTTGAAATTTAATAAAAACAGAAACGAATCCGCACAAACGGTGATTTAAAACATGTTTAAAAATATACTACAAAACTATAATTTATTCGTACAAGTTAACTTACAGTAAAATAACGGCAGAACTTCGTAATAATAGTTGTGAAAGTTGCAGTTGTAAAAACTTACAGTTTTCTGGGATTACGTCCAATTCTTCTTAGATGATGAATGTAATTACACTCATAAATTGAAATAATTAAACTATAACCATTCACTATCTCATACTCGTATCAGAAACCACACCACAGAAATCGCGGAAGCACCAACCAGCCGAGTTGAACTTGAACACCTTTTATTCTTAGTGTTCCAGTTCCAAAACTTCCAAATAACAGTAATTGTAAGCATGTCAAATTGACGTTTCTATGACGTTTAGGAAAACGCGAGAGAAAGGAACAGAAAATGATTTAAATGATTAAAATATAGTTTCTAGTGAAATTTGGAACGCAATGGTTTAGGGATTGAACAAAAAAAGTTACTACATAATAATCGACTCGGTAGACTCGATGAGAATTATTAACGCGCATAAAAATTCGGATGACTCGGAGTAAAGTCGACCGTCCGCTGCTACGTAGGATGTGCACGGAGAGGTTTGCCACGTTAGCTGCGCGGTTCATTTGTGTTGGCCTTGGCAGCTATGCAATGCACCCGTCCGTGCGTAGCGTGGCCGTGCGTTGCAGTGGGCGATTCCGCCTACGTCACACATGTGTGTAGCTTACCCGTGAGCCGCCTCGCTGTGGAGCTGCGTTATTCTCGTCAGCAAGTTTATCTCGCCGTTCAGCGTTAGATATCAAGGTACGGTGGCCAGCACATCAAGTTACTACAAACTGTCAAATTTTCTCGATCGATTTTGAACTTAATCATCAACATTTTAAAGTTTAAACTCGTTTGGCGAAATTTGACAGTTTCGTGTAGCCTGATGTGTGAACAATTAATTTGTAACAATTCTTAATTTTATATCCACGCGGGTGGACCCCGCGGGCAGCAGCTAGTTGAAAATAAAACACCATCCTTATAACAACAGATATCTGCCAGTGAAAGTCCCGTCAAAATCAAACGAGAAAATTTGAGAGTTTGTGGTAACTTGATGTGCTGGCCACGGTAACTAGGAGCCGTTGTTACGATAAATAGTTTCTGCCTACCCTGAGGGAAAATGGCGTATGAGTTTCTGTATCGATTTCCATAATCGACTAAAGCAATATGTTGTTCTCTTTATAATGTTATAATATACAAATAAAATGATGCCGGATAATGACTTATAATAAATTAATCATGTAATAAAATATTAATATGATTCCCAGGCTAAGAATGTGAAACAAGGCCCTGAAAATTTCTAAAATATACAATTTTGACACCTGGTTTATTTTTAAAGTAGTAAACACCGAATGTGAAATGTCATCTTCTAGTCCATTCCTTAATTCTAGTGATGCGACTCGAGTCCAAATTAGTCACTCAAGTTAATTTTGGCCGTCTATCGAATTTCCTAGAGTTTCGAATCACTGAAGTACGGTATTTCCATTTGCGTGACTGGAATCACTGGAGTATGGAACCCCTCTATTCTTTATTTAGTAATTAAAAAAAAAAAACAGTGCTACGTTGTTGCTTATAATTATATTTTTTCTATATCTTGCTTGTGAGATTAATAAAACACAGTGAATCAGACTTCTTGCTTATTTATGCACGTTATTGTTCCTCTGCAGCCTCAGATACAGATACTAATACAGTAATTAACGTAAAGACGTAGTGTTGGAAGGCCTTATTTGTTTATTTATTTATATATAGGTACTTTATTGTACAGACGCCAGCAGGTCAAGCTACCCGAAACTGTCAAATTTTCGCAATCAACCTTAAACCTTATACTGTGGTGATAAAGTTGAAAATCTATTAAAGAAGTTTGACAGATTGTAGTAGCTTGATGTGCTGGCGTCTGTACGGTGGCCAGCACATCAAGCTACTCGAAACTGTAAAATTTCTCCAAACGATTTTAAACTTTAAAATGTTGATGATTAAGTTCAAAATCGAACGAGAAAATTTGACCGTTTGTGGAAACTTCATGTGCTGGCCACCGTACATCACATCCACAAGCCCAACAAGGCCTTCCACAAGGTGGACTGATGACGTTGTAAAGGCCGCAGGAATCCGCTGGATGCGGGAAGCACAGAACCGGTCGAAGTGGTGGTGCTTGGAGAAGGCCTATGTCCAGCAGTGGACGTCTTTCGGTTGAAATGATGAGGGCAGTAATTAATTTGTGTCTCATTTGTAAATAGTCAAGGCTTGTATTATATACAATCAACAAAACAAATATTAAATACTTTTTTTATGTTATTTAAGCCCCAACCTTTTAAAGGAACTATAAAGAAGTGACGTGTCCTGTATAAAAGGGTGGTTCGAGTGGAACTAGAATCAAAATTGAATCAGCTTATCTATTTACAACCATGCGACAGTATAATAATAGTCTATGCATGCGACAGGCTTCGTGTTAAAAATAACACATTTTCAATAACCTAATTTGGGTAGTCGTCTATTTGATTTGACAAAATCAGTTTTTGGATTTGGGAACACCGTTTGGACTTTAGAGAACTCCTTTGATAACTTTGATTGATTTTCGATTCAGTCAGTACAGACCCTTTCGAATGGTTGTGAATGCTATATATTTGAAAATCGCACTCGAGTGCGATTTTCTTAAAATCACATTAATCAAGATAAAGCGATTGGAGTCACATCACTATTTCGTTCGAGTTTTTGACCATTCATTTTGAAGACAAGACATCAATACAACTTCCCAGTCTTGTCAAAACGAACGAAATTTCTAAAAAAACCTTGCGACAAAAACAGCTGTTGATTAAGATTACAAAAGTATTTTTATCGCTTGCGGAGAAAAATATGGTTTTGTTACAATAACGTCAAGGATTGGCACATTGTCAGTTGTTGTTGAGAACTATTGTGGTACGCTTGTCTGTTTTTGAGTGTGAATTTTTTATTGATATTATAAACGCAGTTCACGATTATGTCTAGTGAAAAGCCAGTGTCCGGGGCGCAAGCTTCAAGTTTGGGTAGTTCTCAGGCTTTGCAGCCTGCTGAGGATGACAATACGAAGTCGTGTTGGGTATGTTTTGCGACAGAAGCTGACGACAGGCTGGCGGCTTGGGTACAGCCTTGTAAGTGCATCGGGACCACGAAATGGGTAAGTGTAAAGTTAGAACTTGTTCTATACTGCCTCGGTCATAATCCTTGCTTCCGATTCCTGATATAAACAAGTGAGGAAGTGAAAGTCTGTATTGTTTGCTCCAATTGTTTTGAGTAAACACTAATTTAGGCACTTAAATTGTATTGTAATTTGATGTAAAGTTGTGAAATGAAAATGTGTTGTGCAAGTTTTGTGTGGCAGTTTTATTTCTGTGTGCATTATCATCAGTTTAATTTGTTTGTTTGCTTAGCCACTGGAACTTCACAAATAACATTTTAATGATAGACTTGTTTCTCTGCCATCATTGGTTATTGGAATTTATCTACTTCAATCACTCATATTAATGTAAAATCACTTAAGATAAGACTTTAGTTTTCATATTAAATCTAAACGTTTATTATTGTGTTTATATATTCATTTTAATAAAAAAAAATTGCATTCCTATTTGAAATCATGTTTAAGATTTTGTATTGTTATTACTTGATTCATAGATTATTACGAAACACTTAACATAAGAGACTTGGCTTTAAGAAGAGAATAGACCAAGAATATTATTAATGGACTGTATGAAATATGAATGTCTCCAAAGGATGTAAACACCGAGATGATGGCTCATAGAGATGTATGGATGAAAAAGTAGTGCTGCATCAACCCAAATAAATTTAAAAACAGCCAAGAGAATGATTACTTTGGTGAAGAATATTAGCCTACATGTTAGAGGGTTTGATTTCTGTTGTTAGTCCTTCAGGTGTACCATTGTAAGTGAGCCATGGCGATCATCGGTGGTTATTCCAATCAGCCCACCTCCCTCCAGAAGTTGATTACATCTCCTGGTCTGTTTATAACACCTATGAAAGATCTGGGTGCCCCGAGGGGAGTGTCATTCTGAATTTCGACAGTGAGGGTTTCTTTTCTAATCTGGGTGATGCTTGTGCATTCAAAGAACACAAGCGCGCTGATTTCCTCCGCCACCAGAGGCTGAGAAAAATCGTCATCACAATCCTCTGTGCAGACAGAGGACTGTCCATTATGCCTATTGTGTGGAAGTGTTTAGCCTACATGTTTGCCAAAGACTTGTTTGGTACAAAACATTAGCCCTTTCATGTTGTTTTTGTCTCAATTTATTTTTAAATGTAATAAGAAGAAAGTAAAACAAATATTCAACTTTATTATTGCAATAAACAATACTTTTCGTTACATGATGATGAATGATGAGACTGTCACATATCCCTTGTTGTGTGTCAGTCAATGTATGATCAAGGTTATCAGTTCATCTCGAGGTGTAAATAAATAATCCTTTATGCAAGATTTTGTCCATTTAGATAAAAGATAATATTATTGGACGAGTCTTGACATTGTCCCTTAGACACAAAGTCCTGTAGCAGTCTTGTAGCAGGTCAGAAAAACAAAAAGTTTGATTAACCAGAACAGGTAAAAAAATAAAACTGGGTGACTTTGAAATAAAAAATACTATCCACCTGCTCCTGCTTCGCGTAGTTTTCACAACTTCAGACACTACATCGAGATTTCTGTATGATATTTATGTTTTATACACTTAAACCTTCCGGAATACATTCTCTGAATGATGTTGAAAATCGCATCAATATCTGTTTGGAAGTTTAAAAGTACAAAGCGGTCACATAAAAAGCAAGTTTAATTCATAGTTAAGATAAAAAAGGTCAGTCTATAATCTTCCCACGGCTGGGACACAGGCTTCTACTCTGTGAGAGGCATTGGGCCGTAATCCACCAACGGGGCCCAGTGCGGATTGGTAGATGCTATTTTTCATTTTATTAACACCTATTTTTAAAACCGCAGTATCATTTTTATCTTCACTGAATGCAATATTATCATCAAGATAATGAGGAAAATTATTGTTTTAAGTACCTTATCGGCTTGTTTCACTCATTTGTTATTGTATGTGAAAAGTGAATATAGGACGGTTTTTATCATTAAAGAATTAAGGTCGCTGAGGTACCGTCATAGGTGTAGTCTGTGTCAAACTATATTTTTGGATTAGCTTAAGTTCTTTAAGTCTTAGCTGATAGCCTTTTTTATTATTATGTTTTTATTGTATTTTGCTTCTATTACTTTTCTATTATTATTGTGACGCATCGTTGAAAAGAGTTAATCCGAGGGGCACACCTCTCAGAGTTCTGGAGCAGCGTTTGTCCAATTTCAAACTTCCCTTCAAATTTTAATTCAAATGAAATGTCAGCTAGTTTGTCTATCTGGTTTGTAAGAAATGGTTAGTTTCTGTAAACATCAAGACCACCATAAAATTGCTTAGCAAGTCTAGGCTAGTCCTTTATTCTTCTTATAAGGTAATTTTTGATTACCTTTGAGGCTATAATGTAAAGACATATGGCGTATTTTCCTTATCGGAAACACTTAAAACGTTTGTTTGTATGCATCTCGTGATTAAATTATCTATGGTTGAATTACTTTTACTCTGAATTAAGTAGTTAGTAGGTCTTTTTCTTGTTTAGGTGGCCACATTGATTGCGCCATCAGTGGCATTCTAGGTATAATAAATTCATATTGAAATAAAACCTACCTTTGTCTTTATTCTATTCCACAAAGTGATTATGATGCCGCATTGTGTTTGCGTGTTGCGGGCGCATTATATTTTATAATTGAATCAACATAGAATTTGCATTAAGACCTGCCCCTGTGGCACTGCTAATAATTCGGTGCAGTGTAAAGCTCAACTACGAAACATTACTATGCACCGAACAACAAAGAAATTCCAAAACGCTAAACGGTAATTATTAATTAATTGGTTCTAAATGACATTGTACCGTAATAATGTCGAAATCGCAAAGTAACTGCAACATCCTACAAAGCGTTACCCACCTTTTGGGCTCCACCGCAGTCGGGTAAAAAGAACGGCGAATGAACTACAAAGGTCATTTGGTTGCAAGGGCATAAGATCTTTATTTCCATAGCTGTTTTGTTTAGTACAGGTGTTTGAACGTAAATTCTGGGTCTTTGTATCCTTATCGCCATTTATCGGTCTCAATCGGACGTGCGCCGTTACAATCTGCCTAGCCTTATTCCAACTATGTTGGGGTCGGCTTCCAGTCTAACCAGATACAGCTGAATACCAGTATTTTACATGGAACGACTGCCTATCTGACCTCTACAACCCAGTAATTGGGTAGTACGATACCCCTGGGTAAGACTGGTTGTCAGACTTTCGGGCTAATGACGACCTGTAACGACTGTCAAATATACACGAATAACATCCGGGCCCAACTTCCGAGGCACGGAGGACTCTCGGTATGTAAATGTTATGTAGGTAAGTAGGGAGACAAGTGAAACTACTGACAGCTAAAAGCACACTGGATTTAATACAGATTATAGCAGAGCAGGGACGCAGCCCACGCACACATACACAATGTTGACACACACATATATAACATTTCCTTCCTTATTTGACCAAACTGATACAAGGTTTGCACGATTAATAAACAAATACATAAGCACCAAAGTTACAGGAATGGTTTGTAATCAACTCTGGGAATGTTTCTCAACAGTCTATCTGGATTCCTTGAACCCGGATCCGACACTGTAAGTTCGTCTACAGAGGGTGGTGATTCCAGATTTGCCTCATCAGTTTCGTCCCCCGCGGAACTCTGACCCTGCGGGTTACCAGCTGACGGCTCGCTGTGACAGTTATCAAAGTCGCCAAAGTCGTAATGGTGTTGTGGCTGTTGTGAAACAATTCCCATGCCACCTTTATATAAAATTATTTGATTCTTATGCTTTTTAACATCACACGACGAACTGAAATCCTGTATAAGGTAAAGTACTTTACCCAGTCTCTTTTTAACAGTACCTTTGCACCAATGGAACTTTTTGTACATTATCTCATCCCCGGGCTTAAACACTTGTTTATTATATCGTCCACTTGATTTAATTTGCGAACACTGTTGACGATTAACATTATTAGTGAGAGTTGTGAGTGAGGCCGGCGGCGTTTGCGGGTTAATTAAATCTAAACGTGACCTCAACTTGCGGCCAAACACTAGTTCAGCTGGTGAGAACCCTGTGACAGAATGAACTGAGTTCCTATAGTCAAAAAGGTATTTTAATATTTTTAACTTGCATTCACTTTTATTGAGCGAAGAGATGATACATGATTTAATGCCTTTTTTCACGATTTTGACATAACTCTCCGCTTGTCCATTACTTTCTGGATTGTAGGATGGTGACGTCAAATGGTCGATGCCGTTTCTTGTACAAAAATTCCTAAATTCAAATGACGTAAACGCGGTCCCATTGTCACTTACTATCGTATGTGGTAGGCCGTACTTGGACATGAAATCGTATAGCTTCCCTATGACGTTTGTGGAAGTTGTAGACATAGTAACATCGTACAACTCTACCCATTTAGTGTGCGCGTCTACAACCACGAAAAACATCTGATTATTATTTTTTTATTTTTTATTATTTGTGCGTGTGTGCGCTGCATATATGTTATTGCTAAACGTACATAACCTACACACTGCATCTTGTTTCCCGTGTAACTGTAAAATCTTTTGTGAGACGACTGCAACGGTATATTCGCAAATAACTTTTTGTATGTACCCTCAGATATGACTGTGACAGCTGATCCACTATCTATTTGAAAATCTAAATTCTGGCCATTTATTATGACCGTTTCTGTCATAGGTTCTCCCCGAGCTGAACAAATGTTATAAAGCGACTTACCATCGTCGTCCTCGCTCACATCCCCCGTTTGCACATAGTTAACTTTATTGCACATTCTACGCAAATGCCCTACTGTGTTGCACTTTTTACACTTATATTTTGCGAACCGACACTGAGACGACTTATGATTAGCACGACCGCACACCGAACACTTTTCTTTCTCGGCACTATTCATCGGGTTGGCGCTATTTTGTCCTTTCGCGATCTTGAACACCTGTACTTGATCCGTTGATGTAGAAGCAGTAGCGGCAGCGCCCGCGCGCGCGCATCTTACGCTCTCTGCTAGCTCCACCGCCTTCGCCAATGTTAAGGTCTCCAAGTCCCGCGCAAACAGTTTCTCCCGTTCTGGACCCGCTACCATCCCCATTACAAATCGATCACGCAACGCCTCCTCAACATTGCTGAATCCGCAATGCACCGTTAGTCCACGTAACCTTGCTGCCCATTGCGTATATGTCTCGCCGGCCTGCTGTGAAGCTGCATAAAAATTGTGCCGCTCGCTGAACCCGCAACGTTTTGGAGTGAAGTGGTTATCCAATAACATCACTAGACTCTCATATGGCACCTCTTGTACGTCTTTGGGCAGGGCTAAGTCTGCTGCCAACTTGTAGGTACTGTCATTGAGTGCGCTTAGTAGTATGGCTCGCCTCCTGGTTCCCGTCACATCATTTTTCGCATCGATGTTATTTGCTATAAACCACTGCGTAACACGACCCTTGTACGTCTTCCAATCATTGACATTATGATCGAAAATTGATAAAATACCACAAAATGACTGAGCCATTTTTCAACAAAGGATTTATTTTTACGATTGTGGGTAAACTCGTCGCCACTGTTATGTAGGTAAGTAGGGAGACAAGTGAAACTACTGACAGCTAAAAGCACACTGGATTTAATACAGATTATAGCAGAGCAGGGACGCAGCCCACGCACACATACACAATGTTGACACACACATATATAACAGTAAAGATGGTCACCCATGCACGGACCAACCCCGGCAAGGGTAGCTTAACCTCATGGATGGAGCTCCTCTGGATCCAATCGGACGTCGTTACAATGTAGGACAAATTGTAGAACCGCATTTTACTAAACCTCAGAATGATGGATCACCTTGATAATTGGTCGCGTAGATAGGAAGTAAGTCTTATGCAGTCGTTTCTGAATCATAATACCTATTAATCTGCTTTAATTTTAAAGAAATCTTGATTAAAATATTCATATGAAGTTTTTATCTTCAATGTCGTTTGGGGCTTGCTAGTAGATATAAGATATTTTAGAGTTCTTATAGTTGTTCATCTATCTTCACGTCAATTTAGTTGCGTCTCTTGTTGGTGAGTGTCAGAGCAAATTGTACTAGTAATTAGTCTTATTAAACTTGATGCTTCCATTTAATACTTACTTTTCTATTGATTATTCATGTATTTGTTGTTGCATCGATCTGTTAAAAGGTTAAGGTCACATAAAAGAACTGGTTTAGGATCCAACACTTTTCTGCCAAATACATTTTCCATTGGTCTAAGTTCGATATACTTTTCTTAACCATCATAATGATAACCAGAATGTAACCCTGGGGTACTCTCATCATCATTCTAGCGGGATCTTATGCAATATTTTCTGTTTGTTGCATTTCTATAAAAAAACTTTCATTGGTGGAATAACACAAGGTTAAAAAATCACCATCGAATCCCGGAAAAGTTTTACTTCCGAATAAACGAACCGCACGTTTGTGATTAACACATTCGAAAGCCTTGGACAAATTGCAAATAAAATCAGCAACATGTCAATGACTTTATTATTCGTTATTATTCGAAACTACCGAGGACTGACCTGGATGGTTCCTGTAATACCGGAAAGAGCCTTTAATTGTGTTTTTTATTCAATTTTCATATTTAGTTAGCGTGAAAAATAACTGGGACAAAAAACTATAACTTACAACTAACATTCGTTAAAGTTAAGTACTGTTATATTTAGCATGACCATACTATTTAAAATAGTACTAGATTTGTATCAACTGTATATTTACCTTTTTTGTGTTTTTATCTGTAGTACTCTCGATTCATTAATAATTGCGACATGTCGCTTCAATGACAATCGATACAGCAGTTACAGAGCATCATTGTCAACTGCATCCCTGACCTTTGTACTTAATCCATTGACCCTATGCTTGTAGGAATCAATAGATGGATAACTATTAAATTTAGGTTGAATTGTAAAAGATTCTTTTTTAAAGGTTAAAATAGTTTAAAAAAAAAAGATATAAAAAGCAAAAAGGTTAAAATAAGTTGTTTGTGGATGATGACTCAGCATCCGCAAACAACTTATTTTAACCTTTTTGCTAAATTCGCCTTTAACAGCATCCGTACAACCTGTGGATCGTTATCATAATTCTCGATATTGGCAACAAGCTAGTCACGATTTACTGAGCCTTTGTAATTTAACTGCTTCCATACTTTTTTATTTTTCAATTTGTATTTTCAGTCAAGCGAATATTTGTTACATGCACGTATTGGTAAGTTGTATGAAAGAGTTGTAGGTTTGACGTTTGCTTTTTCAATTCGTGTGGAAATCCTCATGGATGTCTTTTACCCGTAGGCGGGCAGAAGTAGGGCATGCAATATCGGAAGGTGCTCAATTCCGGAACTGAGTTCCAATACTGGAGATCTGATTCCGGAATTCCGGAACTGGTAACTTTTAAAGTTTGTTTTCAATCAAACAAGATTTATAATTATATTAGTCTTTTAATCATTTTTAGTATCAAATTAAACATCTTTCTCCCTTATTACTCTAATTAAACATTGGCCGTCTAGCGGCTTGTGAAAAGGTCCACAGACTAGTTTGGTTGCGTTTAGATAAAATAATAATGAAAATATCAAAACATTATGAATATCGGAATTCCGATATTACTCCACTCAATTCCGGAATTGAAACATCAGAAAAATTGTCACGGAATTCCTTCCGGAATTACGAAAATCCGGAATTCCCGAATGCATGCCTTAGGCAGAAGGGACTGCCAAACTTATTGGCACTCGGTACCTATTCTTCCAACTACCTTTTTGGTTTTCAATTTGTTTTCATAATAATTAGAATAATCTCTATGCGGAGGCTTATTCCAGGCCGTTGTCAAGAACTTTACGACTTAGGGTCGTTTATATAATTAGGTATAATGTATTGGCACAAGGTTTCTGGACACTTAGATCACACTTCAATAACGTTTATAAGGCCGTTATTACTAACTACTACCGCCTGCAAAGACCGATAAACGTCATAACATGGGTCATTATAGTCAGTTTTATCTTTGTTACTGTTTGTTTTTATGGGAGACTAGCTGTTGCCCGCGGCTTCTTCCGCATGGATGTCGGAAATCATCCCATGGGAACGTACTAGCGGGATAATAAGTATCCTAACGCAGGTCAAGGTCTATTTCATCGAAATCTATTCAGCCTTTAAGGCGTGAAAAGGTGAGAGACAGGCAGAGTTACTTTCGCATTTGTAATATTAACTATGGACAACTTTAGAAATGTGGAAATTATAAGAGGTACAGCAACCATATTAATTATTTTGACCTCACGTTGTAAACATGCATAACCAAGGAAGGTCACCTGTGCCCTTGAGTACAGTGCCTTTCATTTTGAATATTTTTTGTCTCATTGTAATGCATTGACTGCCAGAATATGGTCATCATTATTCCAGAGTTCACTCGACCATAGTAACAAATCCTTAGCAGTATTGTCACTTACACTAATACCTTGCGTGTAAACATGCTGAATTAGTGCTTCCAAGCGAGTGAATAGGAGTCGATCCCATTAGCTTTTATAACCAGTCTAGTTTAGGCTGCAATGACAAATCTCGCTTGTGTGAACTAGGCATAATGATGTGATTTATATCTAATCTGTATGCCAGGTGTGGGAGTTTCATTACATTATTCATTCTTTCTATCAGTTAAGCACAAAAATGTATCCTTGCTTCAGGTACATCAAAGTTGCCTTCAACGGTGGGTGGACGAGAAACAAAGAGGCAACATAACCCGCAAAGTGCTGTGTCCACAGTGTAAAGCAGAATATATTGTAGTGTTTCCGTCTATGGGAGCGTTCGTGGCACTTTTGGATGCCATGGAAGAGATCACCCACAAGATCTGTCCCTTCATCGCCGGAGGAGTACTCCTGGGATCTATATACTGGATTGCAATCACGTATGGAGCTGTCACTGTTATGCAGGTGAGATTTAATTATCCCTTTGGTGAATGATCTACTATAGTTAATAACTTTTATTTACTAACTGAGGCTGATAACCCGGGTACGCGCAGGTGATTATTTGGTTGTGCTTGTATTGAAGATACATTCCTATAAATGATAACGAGTGTGGAGCAAGTAAGTGAGTTTTTATATTTTGGGAGTCAGTTTACAAGGGATGGAAAGATTGATGAAGATGTGGAAAGGATAGTAAATGCGGGGAATAAAGTGAATGGTGCTATACATGCATGTGATTGTGACCAACCAGTCGATGCCCAATAAGGAAGTGTCAGTCTGAATTTCGACAGTTAATTATTTCGACACGGTCTTAATTTCGAAACACAATAGTTCGACTACTCATTGCTTCGACAGAACATATATTCGACAAGCATTAGTCCGACAGAACATACTTCGACAAAACACCGAAGAACACTACTTCGACAGAAGCCTTCTTCGATATGCACTTGTTCGGCGGATCTCTATTTCGACGGAACATTACCTTCGACATAATACTGCTCTGAAATGTGGCAATAATAATTGAATTTCGCTTTATGGTTTTAGGTACAAAATAAAAACATAAATAATAATCAATATTATGTTTTTAATTATAATCAGTAACAAATCTTTGTGCAGTTAAATTTTTGAACTAGAACAGTTAAATTCAGAATGACACTCCAAACTATTTATAATATATGATAGAGGGACAAATGATTTTAATCTAACCACTTGTTATTAGGTTTATCTTAAGTGACGTATTTAAAAATGTGGATACTAACAAATTGTTCAAGCG
The DNA here is from genome assembly GCA_947523025.1 of Dryobota labecula. Taxonomy (NCBI): domain Eukaryota; kingdom Metazoa; phylum Arthropoda; class Insecta; order Lepidoptera; family Noctuidae; genus Dryobota; species Dryobota labecula. The sequence goes on along the minus strand of OX383305.1, from coordinate 8,947,867 downwards.
ACTAAGGAACGCAGTTTTAACAACAGAATTATTGTTTGAAGCTCCAAACAGAGTGCGAAACAGTTGCAGCGAAAAGGGTTGAACCGACATAATTATCTTATTGAATTTGGCTGACGGCGAATTGGTTGAAGCGACATTGAATAGTGTTAGTAGTGGAAAGAAAAACGTATGAAGGGACTTTTCATCTAAAGTAAGCTATATCGAAAAATGCTTTATCAGCCATCCAACTGAAATTTTAGGACGAGAATTATGGCTTATACTCCGATTCTCTGTTTTTGTGTACAGTTTAAATGAAGTACTAAAATATATTGCAAATTTGATGTCGGATCATACATCATGTTTGAGAATTATGCAATGAATTTGCATTGTCTTAAGCGCCAAGAAAAGTGCTCAGAATTGTATGAAACCCGGCTCATCCGATGCAGAAAAATTTGCTGAATCCGAATATGTATATAACTCAATATCGTCCAAAATGTCGCTTCAAACAAATAGCCCCCTCGATATGAACTTAGAGAGTTGTATTGATGATTTTTGTGATTATAATTATATAAATAAATATTTGATACGGCCGCGATTCCCTAGTAGCATTTTCCGTTGGCATTTAGTTGGGCCAACTTCAGAGGTATGTGGCCCAACCAAACGCCAACAAAAATGCTACTAGGGTTCATATTTAGATCAACATACAACCTGCTAATTGCAAAAAACGTAAGAAAATTTTCATTTCGCGGGCTTCTCTGACGCTTTCGCCTCAATATCAACTTGACCTGCATTAACCTCAACGTAGGCATGACGAGTCACTAGTGCAAATTGTACTAAACCTTCTCTCACACGTTTGTCACGATTTGTGACTTTGTAATCAATTAGCGTGTCTACAACAGTTATAGATCGCGATCCTTTGTCGAAGATGACACAGACAGCTAACTAATTTACTGTATGTACCTAATTGATCATACGGTCATCATGACATACATATGGTTTTGTGATGTTTGTTTAGGGTATTCAAGTGTGGTCGTTTTTCGCACCTTTTTTGGGTATGTAAATAATATTGATAATATCACCAATATGTTCTTTTTCTGCGTCATTTGAATTTGAAGCTAATTTGTTACCGGTAGTTACCGGTCTGTTTTGGTCATTCATTATGTCTTTAATGTCATCTGATTTGCTACTAAATGCATAACACACTATCAATCGCAATCTGAATTATTTTGAAGCATATACGAGGGCTGCACTAAAAGTATCGGGAATGGAATATTTCGACTGTTCCTGTCATATTAGAATCTTTTTAATTGAAAACTCCTTGGTTTTAAAAATCGAAAACCATTTTTTTTTTTTAAAGATTCTCGGTCTTGTCACAAAGTTTTGTCAAACTTGTTTAGTCGTTGAGAAAATGGAATTGACTCGAGAAAATTCAAGAGCGATGATTTATTATGACTTTCGAAGTGGTTTAATACAAAAACAGTGTGTTGACCGGATGATTTCTGCATTTGGTGATGAAGCCCCATCCAAAACCACAATTTATCGCTGGTTTGCTGAATTTCAACGTGGACGTGTCAAGCTCAGTGATGATCCCCGTCAAGGTCGTCCAAAAACTGCAGTCTCCCAAGAAAACGTTGATGCTGTGACACATGTCGATCTTCCTCAATCGAGGAAGATCGACATATGACATACCGCGAAATTCAGGCAACTTTAGACATTGGTATGAGGCAAATACAAATAATCTTGCATGAACAATTAGGTGTAAAAAAGTTGTTTTCCCGATGGATACCGCATTCGCTCTGTGAAGAGCAAAAAGCGGCTCGCGTTACTTGGTGCGTCAGAACTCTCGAAAGATTCCACGCAGGATCCTCAAATGCTGTATACAACATCGTATCAGGTGACGAATCCTGGATATATGCGTACGAACCCGAAACAAAAAACCAGTCACGAGTTTGGGTGTTCGAAAATGAGTTAAAGCCAACAAAAATTGTTCGTTCACGGAGTGTTGCAAAAAAAATGGTGGCCACGTTTGTCTCCAAAACCGGCCATGTTACGACTATTCCTCTTGAGGGACAAAGAACGGTTAATGCAGAATGGTATGCTAGCATTTGTTTGCCACAGGTCGTTTCTGAACTCCGTAAAGAGAACTGCAACCGCCGCATCATCCTCCATCACGACAATGCGAGTTCTCACACCGCGCACAGAACAAAAGAGTTTTTAGAGCAAGAAAACATAGAATTATTAGACCATCCGCCGTACAGCCCCGACCTAAGCCCTAATGATTTCTATACATTCCCTAAAATAAAGAATAAATTGCGTGGACAGAGATTTTCATCACCTGAAGAAGCTGTGGACGCCTACAAAACGGCCATTTTGGAGACCCCAACTTCCGAATGGAATGGTTGCTTCAATGATTGGTTCCATCGTATGGAAAAATGTGTCAAATTTCGCGGAGAATACTTCGAAAAGCAATAAATACATTTTTAAATAGTAATGTTGTGTCTCTTCCTTGATTCCCGAAATTTTCAGTGCCGCCCTCGTAGCTAATCCATTCCTTCATATATTCGAAAAACTTGTCTGCTCAACTACGTAAATAACGCAATGAATGTTGTTGAACTGAGAGAAACGAAAATTCAAAAAAAAAAAACCTACTGATAGTGTGCTACGCAATTAGCCTTAAGCCTCCAGGGTAATTGCATGTAACACACTGAAAAAATTAACGAATTACGAAAAAAAAAAATACTAAGTTAAAAAAAAAACGAAAATAATATAATAAATTTAAAAAAATATATTGTATATAAAAAAAATATATATAATAAATAATTAAAATATTAAATTTACGAATTTTGGCAGTTTAACTCAAATAGTCGACCGCCATTCTGCCGACAGCTATTTGCGGGAGCAAGGCAAATTAGTCATTGAAAATGTGTCATTTTCAATTCGATAACCTGTCGTATGGATGTGAAAAGCTATCCTGAAGAACCAACACAAAAAAAAAAAAACAAGTTGGGGGAAAATATGCGTCACATCCACGCAAAACGGCCATCGCTCAGCATAATGCTGGGACCCTATTCTAGACAGCTCCAGCTCTGATTTTCAGCGACAGCCGGTGTTGACGTGATGACGTCGATCGACGTAGCATACAATGAGATATAAATAAGAAATAAAAAATAAAATAAATACACAGTATTTAATTCTAAATGTTTATATAAAAATAATATTTAAAATGGCAACATTCCGTTTCGTCGGGAACGATGTACGCACCGCCGTCTTAGAGTAATCTGTGTGTGCATAGCTGTGAACATTTGCTGAATGAAATATGGTCCGATTCTCCGTCATAATGTCTAGAAGCCCTAAAAATCGCAAATCGTTAATAGTCTCTAGAATTGCTAGTTCATAACTATCTTGGAATGGCATACTAAAGTACTTAGTGCATATTTCACTGAGCATTGCAACTGCCATTGCTCAAGAAGTTACGCGATGCAGGACGCACTGGAACTCTATGCGACTAACGATATGTAAACAATTACGTTAAAGTAACCAATTTCCGTGTTTTTATTGGCTTGGCTTTCGTTGAGTAGTTCGAGAAAACTGACTTATCATCGACTCTCGCCGTTATGGCATCGGCGTATTTTGCGCTGTATACATGTAACCCAATCAGATAATTTAAAAAGAACTCTCGTTACCGACAAAGCTAGCAGGGTTTGAAAGCTGAAGTGGTCAAACTCAAACGCAAACTCAAAGCATTTATTTCAAATAAACCAATTACAGGCACTTTTGAATTGTCAAGGGGTCAGTCAGTCAGAAATATGAAGCTAGTTGCCCATTCCAAAGCGTAGTAGGTTCCTATGGAGAAGAACGGGCAAGAAACTCCACGGACACTCTTTTAAAACAAAATATTGTTACAAAAAATGGGTTACATCATTCATGTTGAAGTTATACATGTGAGAACAATGTAGAAAGACGTGCTTTAGAAGCGTCCGTAATAAAAACAATTAAAAAATTAAAATAAGCCGTGGCAGCTAAGAGATGACCAGTCCCAACTGATGGCGCCCGTTCACGAACATGACGCATGGTAGTGGGTTGACCACTCTGTCGGAGGACCGATGGCCAGATCAGACGAGTTCTTGAGTAGAGACCGCGAATAGGCAAACCTTGTGTGGAACATCTTCCAGCTAGATTGACAGACGACCTTACCCGAAAAATCATCAATACAACTGTCTAAGACTAAATTACCCTATTGAATGACTATTTAATGAAATCATTACATTTGAGGGCAATTCTAACTTAAGGTGTTGTATGGTTATAATTCTCTAAATGCATACTTATTACGGTCGCTAATCATATTTTGATCACAACCTGCCACTGACCTGTTAACTGCGAAAAACGTAAGAATATTTTAATTTCGCGGGCTAGCTTAGTGCTTCACCTTTAAAAAGTTGTGGGTAGACTGGATGTGGAAAATAAAATAAGCCTTGGCAGCTTTTGCCTGTCTGATCCACTTCAAAAGAAATACCTTTATAATCGCACTACAGTAATTAATTGTGATTCAAGTCTTGTTGACAGTGACCTAGTTCATATTCATTATCAATCAACCATAGACTATACCTACACTATGTTATGCTTGTCCTACTCTATTTGAAACAATGATAGTATTGCGTGTCTGACATTTTCTGGATCTCTCATATCAGCACGTTTATTTTTTATTTTTATTACTGATTGGGCCTGCTTTTGACCTTGATCTCGCCTGATAGAAAGCGATGGATGAGGTCTATGATGAAACGAGCGTGCTCAGAAGATGCCTGTTCACTCTTGATTTGAGGGCAGACGGGTTATATGTGGAAGGGAATTCAGACGCTGGCAGAGAGTCCCACACTTTAGCTGTGAGCATAATTTGTTATCATTTAATGGACGAGAAGCGCTGAGTACGACTGGACGGGATATCAACCAAGTGCGCATGGTACCCTGCAGTACGTTTGGTAATCCAGTAATAAAAGGGCGATGATGGGATCAGGTAGTGGAGCTCCTGCGCACACTCCGAAGTACAGTCTGTAGAAGACCGACAGGCAAGCAACAATTATGCCGATGATCCAGGGCTGTGAAGCCTAGCCACCATCGTCGCCTATAAGCCTTTTCGCTCTGCGTTCCACCAACAAAATCAACTACTAAAATCATATTAATTAATGAATTGAATTTGATGTGTCGTTGGCCAATCACGTGTCGACGAAGAGTTATAGAGCGTAACCCAATAATATTCTCGATGAAAACACGTTTTATTTCCATAACTGTGACAAATAAAAATAATTTTAGTGGTTGAACTTTGTACTTTCGGAGGTAAACAGCGTTGTAACGTTGACACAATATGAGATGGAAGTGCACAAAAGTAATAATTAATGACTTTGCACTTGACCCTTATAAACTGTACTAGTATGCGTATTAAGATAAACTTATGGTTTCGTATTTACCTCAATGTCATCCGATCCTTTCTAGAACTGCTAAGATAAATGTCATTAGTGCGTCTAATGAGAGTAGCTTATTGATAACAAGGGTAGTAGAATCGTATTCATTTCTTTATTTGTCTTTTTTGACGTGAATACGTCTTTAAATTTGCTTCCATAGTGAGAGGCAATTCAGAAAACTGCAGATGGTAATAAAATCGGGGATACAGTTTGGTGTTGCAGCTACATATCTATCTAGCATCTACATAAAAAAAAATATTACACCACTCGATAGCTAAAGGATAAAAAAAATCGTTAATTTGAGTGAAGACTGACGCATCGTGCGCGGCGGATGGGGAAGCGCCGCTATTTTGAGGTCGTTTCGCTGCGTCTCATAATTTTCGTTTAATTTTGTCTAGGAGAAGCTACGACTTTCGTTTGAGTTTCAATCGTCAGCTCTCGTGAATATCTATCGATTGCGTGTATTAAACATAACTGTGAAATAGTTATAGTGAAAATATGGTGTTAAAGTAAAAAAAAAAAAAAAAAATATGCAATTTCGGCCTCTACTCGTCAAAAAGCCAATTTAAAATTTAGAGATCGTATACGGTTGGAAAGGGATTTTTGGGAGCAATTCAGTGATATCCATAAAACTCCATATCGACGGTGAAGTGCCAATACCTCCTAACTTACATTTTTCTAGAATTCACTTTTTTATCATTTTGAATTTAAAGGCGTCATTCGCATGTTTTAGTGAAATCTCCTAAGTGTATTTTTAGTTGTTAAACTAATAAGTAGAAATACCTACAACTAAACCAACGTGCCTGTTTTGTGGCATGCACCTCCATGCATGGATCCTCATTCAGTTTGTGTACATTTTTGAGTTTGTCAGTTAGGTGTTATTGGCACTTCACCGTCGATAAGGCAGACTGAAGCGGTGCCGGGAACGTAAAAGAATGAAGGCGTCCGAGCGGACAGCGCCAGTACATCTGGCCGAAAATATTACCCGTTACGTACACACAGCCACAAATCAAGCTATAATTTACGGAACCCTTATAGGATCACTCGTGTTTCTGTCTGTCTATCCGTCTATCACAGCCAATTTGCTCCGAATCTGACCCAAACACGTAACTAAATGAATTTTGAATATAGGGGTCAAACTAGAAAATTATAAAAATAAATTTGCAAACTGTACCGTGGACATATCGAATAAAATATTGTAAGGATTTCAGATATTTTTATTTTATGATTTAAAAATTAATACTCTTAAAGTTATTTTAGAAAATAGATAAATATTATAAAGATAATTTAATTATTAATCGTCGTCGTGTTTTATTAAAATACTTTTTGTTTTATGTGTAATGAATTAATAATGCGTCTTATTTGGGGCAGCGCTCCTGGATGGGAGAGTTCTATTACTGGCTAGACGAACGACTCGTTGCGTGAGCTCAGTACAGAACACGCAAGCTAACTCAAGGTCACTGGCATATATCTGTGTCTTAAAAGCAATATCAACATTTTGTTGCGGTTCATCGAAATATGCTAAAATCAAACACATGGTTACGTAAATACCAAGATTTCTGTTCTCTTAGACTCTGACCCAATGCGTTATATCACCACTTTCTCTGAACTAGCAGGTTTATATTCGATGGGCACTCCTTTGTCCAAGCCCTGACTAGAGTCAGATGATAAATACATGCCTATTGTCCTTGTCACACTCAGTGGCGTAGCTAGAGAGCAAAAGGCCCAGTTGCAAAAAAAATTGTGGCGTTATTTCATTGCGTTAGATCATTTAGTTTAAAAGTTACACCGTTTTGTTGGTTTAGTCCCATCTCTTCCCCTATGCGTATAGAAGAGTTGGAAAAACTTTGTATATAGTTTATAAACGCATAGGTGAAGAGATGGGAAGGGGAAGAGATAGGACTAAACCGTTTTGTTACACTGGGGTCACAGTACCGAACAAAATAAAATAAAATAAAAAAACAAAAAATATTTAGATTTTTTAAAATATTTTTTCCGTCGGTAAAATTAAGCATAGATTTCCCTCATTTTTATATGTGCACAATATAAACACTCACACTGTATATAATATGCCTATAAAATTTAAGGAGTTCCCTCAATTCCTCATAGATCCCATCATCAGAACTGGATTTTGATAAAAATAGGAACAAATCCTTTCAAATAAAAAATGTTTTTTTTTTAAACAGCGGAGCTGTTAGGTAACAAACAACTGAACTGAGAACATCCTCCTTTTTGTGAAGTCGGTTAAAAAGCCACGTAGCCGCGGGCAAGAGCTCGTCAAATCCCGTCAATATCGGTCCAGCCGTTTTGGAGATTAGCCCGAACAAACCAACAGACATATTGACAGGCAGACAAAAACTAAAAAAAAAATTTTTGTTTTTATTTTATGTACCTACCGTATTACTTTCATATGCGTTTACAAATACATTTCAATTTTATTTATTTGTATACCACATGTAGATAATTCGTATTCGAAGTTGCGAGTTCCCTTAGCTCAAGATTCAATAAATTGATCATTAAGGCTTCCGCAGACGCGCGACGTGACGCTGCGACGCGATTCTGGTAGAACAATTTACATGAAGTTTTCATAGAAATTGGTTCTAAGAGTTGCGTCGCGTCTGTCTGCGGGAGCCTTTATGGAACAGGAAACCAGGTTTACAGGAAGTATTTGTATAGACCTAAGTACGTATGACGTATATGTATATTAAAAACGCGTAGGTTAATGTACTTGCTGACCTCGTCCATGATTTTATAATTTTTGTTTTTATTACTATATTTTATCCTCGTTTTCGGCCATATTTATGTTTTTGTTTGGCTGGCGAGTAATTATTATATCAATTGGTCGGTTTTACGGGTTATTCCCAAAGTACTCCATTCTTCTGTTACTCCAAGGAATTATTATTATTTAAAAATACTTATTATTTTGTTCTCATTCTGCTCCATAGGTATCTGGAATTATTCTCAAAGTACTCCACCGATTCATCATCATCATTTCAGCCGAAAGACGTCCACTGCTGGACATAAGCCTCCCCCAATTGGGGGGGTTTGCCATAATCGCCACGCTTGGCAAATGGGTTGGCGATCACAGTATAGTGTTAAAAAAAAATGCATAGAGAACGCTGCTGCCCATTCTCTAGTAAGTACCTTAGTCGCCTTATACGACACCCACGAGAAGAAATGGGGACCTCCGATTATTCGTTATCAATTCTTACTTAAAACCCAAGCTCGATTTTTTTGCGTGGTGTCAGTAGTTGTATTGTCTCATACATAACATAACAATACGTGTGGGTTAGGCAGAGGTGTACCATGTAATAGGGGCGAGCCTATTCTCATAAACCCAAATTCCAGACTCCGGGCTGCTACAGACTAATTCTGGATAGAAAACACCAATATACCTAACAATTTGTGAGACCCGGGAATCGAGGACGGCAGGACGTCATGCTCAGCATTGCGACCACTAGACCGATGAGGTAGTATTATTGTCTCCTGCCTGGTTATTTACCTCTCCAAATGGGATAGAATAGAATAGAATGCAAATGCATTCATAAAAGTGCTCCATAAGTGCCTTAACGTAGACACGAGGATATTTAAAAACATTGTAGTTTTACGACTATTATACTTTGTATTTGTAACTATATTCCATTAGAAATGAGATTAGACGTTTAAATAAACCTTTTTTGCAGTCCGTTCAACCGATTTTGACTTCTATTCCGTAGGCATAAGGATGGCATTAAAAGCAAAAAAAAAGGTGGTTACATTACCAACTGTTTACTGCAGTTGCCGTTTGTCATGCCATCAACGTAATAAAAGTCAAAATCGGTTGAACGGACTGTAAAAAGGTGTATTTAAGAGCGCTGTCACCGGTCCACTAGCGCCACTCCTTAAAAACATTATCTCGTGCGTGACTGAGAAGGAATTATGAAAAACGGCTCAATCAACTATCTCTGTGTCTAGAATTTTCTAATACCTTTTTTAAAGTTTCATATTGAGACACGAAGCAATAAAATACGATCTAGAGGAATTTGGCCGTTTTTATTTAGATCGAATTTTGGTGCTTCGTGTCAAACTCAAACTCAAACTCAAAGCATTTATTTCAAATAAACCAATTACAGGCACTTTTGAATTGTCAAGGGGTCGGTCAGTCAGAAAGATGAAGCTAGTTGCCCATTCCAAAGCGTAGTAGGTTCCTATGGAGAAGAACGGACAAGAAACTCGATGGACACTCTTTTAAAACAAAATATTGTTACAAAATATGGGTTACATCATTCATGTTGAAGTTATACATGTGAGAACAATGTAGAAAGACGTGCACGTTAGAAGCGTCCGTAATAGAAACAATTCAAAAATTAAAATAAGCCGTGGCAGCTAAGAGATGACCAGTCCCAACTGACGGCGCCCGTTCACGAACATGACGCATGGATCAGCACCATTTAGCTCAACCATTTTGAAGGGAACTTAATGATCCAACACACACGCCACCACCAGCGAGACATTTGAGTGAGCATGACATACTCTCAGCCGCCAGGGCACATTCAAGTCAATAAAAGACATATTACCCGGTAAATGGTAGCTCTATAGTACATAGTACTCACACCTGTGCTATGCAATTATATAATTCAAGGACATTGAGTTTATACAATGCAAAAATAGTTTACAATCTTCAGCAGCTCCAACATGATTGTCAAATGTTAATTAACTAGCTGAGGTTGTGGAGCAGGACCAGCATTCAGCCAAGCATTTTTATCAGCGATGTAATCCCCCAACTTATAATATGCCTGCCTGCATAGTGTGCGTTTTATACAAGATTTAAATTTAGTCTCATTCAGTTGAAGTATGTGGGGAGGAATTTTATTGTAACATTTTAAACAGTACCCCATGAAAGATGAGTCTACTTTAGCCAGTCTGAAACCTGGTTGAGCTAATAGGTCCCTATTTCTAGTACTATAATTATGTCTTTCACCTCTTTTTCTAAAAAGATGTAAATTTTTCCTTACGTACATGATGTTTTCGTAGATGTATTGACAAGGTACCGTCATGATGTTAATATCCTTAAACAGTTCCCTTAGAGAGTCTCAATATGAAACTTTAAAAAAGGTATTAGGAAATTAAAGAAGAAAGAAAATACGTTTATTTGCGGCAAACATGACGCAGAGAAAGAACACAAACACGAAAATAACAAGTTGGGGGAAAATATGCGTCACATCCACGCAAAACAGCCATAGCTCAGCATAATGCTGCGACCCTATGCGAGACAGAGCCCCAGCGCCGGTTTTCAGCGACAGCCGGCGCTAACGTGATGACGTCACCCGGTGCAGCATAAATAATGAAAAAAAAAAAAAAAAAAAAAAAAACTAGATACACTTACCGAGATTGAGCCGTTTTTCATAATTCCTTCTCAGTCACGAGATAATATGTTTTTAAAGGAGTGGCGCTAGTGGACCGGTGATAACACTCTTAAATGTCTAATCTTATTTCAAATGGATTATCTATGTAGACGATATTTTTATACTTTGTAGTTTGGTAGCCTTCAAAGTCTACAATTGGAGGACATATAACATAAAATACAATGCAATATGCTAAAGCATGTCAATCACTAGTTCGCCATGTGTGACTAACCGACTTGTGAGTCGCGAAACGGCTGATTGACCGTTAAAAACAACTGTTCCACTCGAAATATTCAAAATTGTAGTGTTAGTAGTGTTCGTAGCCCGACTACCGGGCAAGACAATGCAGCAAGATTCTGTGTGTAAATCTCAAATTCGTAAATGTTTAGATATAGTTTTTGCTGCTGATACCATCATTATCATTAAACAGCAACGTTGGCTTGAAGGTTACCATAAACATGGCCAGAGGTGAACTTCAGATTAGATCAGAAAAAACCTTTGAGTCATACTTGACTCGTCATTTATAGTAAACTTTAACTAATATGTAGGTGGATGATATTTATAGAGGTGTGGCGGCTACAACGCCACATATAAACTACGCATCCAAAGACCTGACGTCAAAAATCCTGCATCGCGCAATCAGAGTTTACCGCGCGACCGGCATATACAACATCCCGATATCAACCGTCGGGCAGTTGACCACCAGACACAACACCCGTCTGGTCGGAGGATCCTCCCTTTTCCATAGAGTATGACTGAACTTTACACCCTGTTCCTCAGACGTATATTAATTATAATTAATATAATTATACATACATACATACATACATAATTATGTCGTAATATTTTCGATCCATATATGCTAGCTCTGAAATTAGCACGATTGTTTATTGACATTGCTGATTGCAACTGCTAATCGGACGATAACACAGCTTTTTAAAGTGTCCGCACATATCCGCAGAGAATTCCAAAATACAAAAACAAAAACATTTTCAAAGCAATACTTCACAAGCTATACTTATACTTTGCAAGCGCTTACTTTGGTCACGTTGCCCGTCGGGAACCAGATAACCTTGAAAAGTTGGTGGTGATGATCAAGGTAGATGGGAAAAGATCTCGAGGCTGGTCACCTAACCACTGATCAGACCAACTAACTGCTGTCACTGGACTCTGTTACGAGCGCCCTAAGAGAAGCGGAGAACCGAACGAAGTGGAAGAACATCATACATAAAGCCACGAAGGCTAGGGACACGACCTTCAGTAATGAAGTACGTGACCAAACAGAAAGCAATATAATGTTTTGCCCGAGATTCATTAAAAGCACAAAACTAATTGACCTTATCAGCTTGGTGCTTGATTTCGAGGTTCCATGCTCAAAGGCACTTACGAAACGTTGGAGACCCGTCGAGTGTCGACTTTCAAGTGAGCCACGAACTTAATAGATAAATAATTATGGATCATTAGTCGAGGCTAATGTAAGCGATACACGCTACGGTCCACCGGAGGTCTATCTGTGCAAGTGCGCTTGCGCCGGTCGACCTTATGTCGTTCTAGGAATTGCACAGGTCTATTCCAATGACTCGATGGAACGCAGAGCTAAGAGGCTCATTGGTGACGTAAAACTGGTGGATGCCAAGCTTCACAGCTTGGCTCATCGCCGCAAGGTTGCCTGCTTGTCGGTCTTCTACAGATTGTACTTCGGCGAGTGTGCCTATGAACTCCACGACCTCATTCCACCCCTACCTAGTTGATATTCCACCAACTCGCACTAAGCGTTTTCAAACGTCTTTTATAATGCGCATAGCAAAGGAGTGGAACTCTCTGCCTGCGTCTGTGTTTCCGAACGCATACAACCCATTAGGGTAGATTACTATTCAATGTGAGAGTGCACAGGCTTCTTCTGGATAAGCTCACTCCATCGTAGACTTTGTCTCTGTCACCCAGACCTAGACTAGAGTCAAGAGCAAAGCCAAAGAAAAAAAAAAAAAAAAAAAAAACGATCCGGTACACCAGCATAAGCAGATCTCTCTGATATGTTAAGACAAAAGCGTCAGGGTAACCCGCGAAATTCCTTTTTTGTTTAACGTTTTTTGCTTTTGTTGATCTTAAGAGAGTGCAAAGCGAACTCGAAAATTGTATCATCCTGACTAGGATAGGTTAGATATTCTGTGTGTTTTTGAATGAAGCCTTTGTTAGCCAAAACGAATTACGATAATTTTCATTAGGCATTCCTTTTACGGGTTCTTATCAATAAGTAGTGCCGTGTGGTGCCGGACGTAATGAATAGCAGCACCCCATTTCATGCCGTGGGTGTCGTAAAAGGCGACTAGGGGACTTACTAGAGAATGGGCAGCAACATTCTCTATGCATTTTTAACACCATACTGCGATAGCCAACCCGCCTGCCAAGCGATTATGGCAAACCCCCCAATTGTGGGAGGCCTATGTCCAGCAGTGGACGTCTTTCGGCTGAAATGATGATGATGATGATGATCAATAAATAATTCAATAATATTTTACGAAATTTTTGTATACTCACGTGGGGTCGCCTGTTGCTTGAATTGGGGCATAGTCGATTCACCTAACACTCAATGCGAGTGCGGTGCTCCTGAACAGACTATGTCCCATCTGCTGGAGTAACCCAATTGTCCGTTCGCCTGCACCCTTGACGATTTGAACAATGCCTCTGACACCGCAATAAATGTGGCCACCTACTGGGCCCAAACAGTATAGATGTACCGTCGAAACGAAAAGAAGAAGAAGCCTGTTGCTTGGGGCCCTTAATACGGCTAATACGGTAGCCGGTAGCAAATAACTAATGTTTATACCACCGAGACTATACAACACACTTCACCCTAAATAAAACTTAAAACCCTCTTTTTTTTTTCAGGTGGTAGGTCACAGAGAAGGCCTAGAGATGATGGAGTCAGCAGATCCCCTAGTTCTTCTAGTACTATTACCCACGATCCCGGTGACGCTTATCAGTGCGAAGATGTACAACTGGGAGGACTCAGTCCTGCTGTTCCTGAGGAAGTACTGCGCCAAGATACCCGCGCTGTCTTATGTGCTGCCATTTGGCAGGTGACTATAGTTTTTTTTTTTTATATAGGGCTTCCTTTAACGAATCCTTAAGTTATGTATAATAAAATTAACGGCAAAAAAAACCTTGGTTGCTGGTTTTAGCTGGTATACAAATGAATGTCTTCATTACCGCTGTTTGAGATGGTTTTGTAGAGGTATGAGGAACAGTGTGTAAAGTTCACTCATAGTCTATGGAAAAGGGAGGATCCTCCGACCAGACGGGTGTTGTGTCTGGTGGGCAACTGCTCGACGATTGATGTAGTGATGTTGTATATATGTTAGTCGCGCGGTAAACTCTGATTGCGCGACAGGGCTTGTTAACGTTACCAAATAACAAAATAATAACCGTTACGTAACGTTAAATTTCAATGTTATACCTACTAACGTTACAAAAATTTAACGTTACTTGATAACATTACCAGTAATATAACGTTAATTAAAATTAACAAAAATACGATAACTAACGTTAATTTAGCTACGTTGCCGTACTGTGGGTAAGAATCGGGCAGATTCAAGCAATGTTTTGATCAGCACGGCGCCTGAGAGGTGCGAGGGCGGGCTCCCGCCGCGCCGCACGCCTCAGGCCCCACTACTTACATCTCACCCGTTTAAAATAACGATAAAATTAATAGTCGCATAGACCGTTAAATCGATTACCGTTATTTTAATAATAACGTTAACTCTGTCAATACAAGGTAACGTTATGAAAATTTAACGGTATTTAAAACCCTGTTGCGCGATGCAGGATTTGTGACGTCAGGTCTTTGGTACGTAGTTCGCATGTGGCGTTGTAGATGCCGCCACAGTTTCAAACTGTCCTCCGTAAAAACTGTTTTACTCTTATCCGTCTGACTTCATCAAAATCCATACTGTATGTGGCTGTTATGGTCTCAACATCTATTTATGTATTTTTTTTAATTAAGTATTTATTAACAAACTTACAATTTACTTCTCATTCTATATTATTAGAAGTATAATAACAACTTATTATTATTTCCAGCGTGGAAGGCGACAGAGGCGCCATAGTGACCGGCCACAACAACAACAACAACCAAAACAACAGCTCACATCTATCACCCACACGAATCTTCTGCTCAGCACTCCTACTACCCACCATATCCACCATCATAGGGAAAATCTTCTTCCGCTCCATACAAAACAACCTACACAGAACCATTCTAGGCGGTATCACATACATAACCATAAAAGGTGCTCTAAAAATCTACCACAGACAAATGCTGTACATCAGACATTCCAGCCGGAAAATTCTAGATTACACAGAGTCAAATTTGAAATTGTATAGAAGTGCCGCGACGTCGACCACCACAGATGCCATATCCAGTACGCGGGATGATTCGGAACAAGTGGTTTAAAGTTAGTCAGTAAATGTACATATGTATAGTCGGCTAAGTCCGTGTTCGCGGGGTGAAGAGGCCGTTTTGAATTCGTACCCGATTGTACTGTTTTACATAGGAAAATAAATTTTACAAACGTTGTAAGGGGTAAGACCATAATATAATACTCCTCTCGTTTCGAATATTCGCGAGTCTGCAATATGGTAGCGAGGAGGATTGCCCAGGGTGCACCTCAAGACAAACACTGGGCTTATTGGTAATGGATTAAAAAAAGGCGTGTATGAAAATATCGATGGCCCCACCGAATAAACGTATAAGAGAAAAATGACAACTTTTCAACAAAAAAATAAAAACTTTTAAACTTCAATAACATTCATTTCATTGTATATAGGTATAAATAATGTATAATCGAATTATTGGTAAAAAAGTAAGCTATAGACTTGTATATTTACTTTCTTGGCGATTCAAAAAGCATGTAATTATAACCTAAACTATTATTCCTATAATTTTAAAATTAATTATTTCCCTAGAATCAAGAAATTCACTATTATAATAGGCGTGTTTTGAGTCTAAAATTCATATAAAAGCAAAAAAACGAAAAAAAAAAATATATATCGTGTAAGAAGTATTGCACGTTTATTCGGTGGGGCCATCGATATGTATGAACGTAAACGAACCATGAGTATGATGGATAGTACTACCGCGGTCACGGAAATCTAACCACCTTGAAAAAAAAATCCCGTGCACACGACGACCACATGTTTACCGCCCCTTTTTGCGACTACCAATAGCAAACTCAGGCTTTGTTACATAACAGATTTCTGACCACCTCGGCTGGTTTTTCTGTCTTTTTTTTTTTACAAAAACAAGTTGCTCAGCAAAAATGGAATGCTGCGTTGCTATTGGTTGATGAGCAAGCGTTACTATAGCGGCCGAGCACTGCAAGCAGGACTAATCCTTACGGTGGTTCGATGATAGTACAGTCAGTATACACAATTAGCTGACCCCCCCTTGCATAAATGGTTGAGATTTTTTTACTAACAAATCGTATCAATCGTACAATTTTTTTTCTAGTTTTGCGTAGATTTCGTATAGGTATTTAAATTAAGAATTATAAAATTTTATCGATCCGTATTCAAAAAAATCTCAACCATTTATGCAAGGGGGGGTCAGCTAATTGTGTATGCTGACTGTACATGGAGCGTTCGTGTCTGTCTATCCTTATGGGAAAAAGCGTGTGTTTATTCGTAAGGGGTGCTTAGTCGCAGAGACAGACTTAAGATTTTTTTGACGATTCTTAATGTGTGAATGTTAACTACTCGTATATACTTATAGAGAACAATCCATTTAATCATAAGTATTTACCGCTAAATGATAATCACATGTTATAGGTATTTTATTATGACGTGAAATGACAAGGTCAAGTGATATTTATAAACCGTTTCTAAATGTCAAATTCCTACAAAAAAAGTTGTAATAGTCGTGTTTTTCATATTTAAAATGCACCATCTTTCAAAACGTGTCCTTCCCAAAATATACCATACTCCTAACTACTACTCCTACTATTTGTAAGCTTTTCAACTAATATAGTGTTGTAAAACAATCGTATGTATGTTAAGAGGGAAGCGCTAAGGTAGCCCGCGAAACTCAAATATTTTTACGTTTTATGCAATTTTCAGGTTAGTGGCAGGTTGTATGTGGATCAAAATATGATTCGCGACCGTATCGAGTATTTACAGAATTATAATTATTAGAATCAGCAATACAACACTTAACACGTTCAACGCCACGGAATAAAATGATAAATTTCCATTCAGGCCATGTCAGACAATGTTGGGCGACACCAGCATGTTCCGTTCAGGCCGTGGGGGACAATGGTGTCCGACAGTCAGAGCTATGTTTAAACGTCTTTTGTGAGCTGTCGGTCAACAATAAAAAATACAAGGCAATATTGTACGCAGAATGACCCGTGCGGCTTCAACGGAAGAAAGTTCAAATAATGATACGCAGCAGGCCATGGGGGACAATGTTGGGCGACATGAGTTATCTTCACATCTTTTATCCGACGAATAAGTTTGTCATTTTGACAGTTTTTGTATGAACAATCTGTCAAAACGTCACATTTATTCTTCAGGTAAAAGTTATCTAATGATTGAAAAATCGGTGATCGTAAAACTGGTGAATGCCAAGCTCCACAGCTTGGCTCTTCGCCGCAAGGTTACCTGCTTGTCGGTCTTCTACAGATTGTACTTCGGCGAGTGTGCCCATGAACTCCACGACCTCATTCCACCGGCCCCCTTCTACTATCGGACATCTAGACGCACTGCAAGTTACCACCTCTACCTAGTTGATATTCCACCAACTCGCACTAAGCGTTTTCAAACGTATTTTATAATGCGCACAGCAAAGGAGTGGAACTCTCTGCCTGCGTCTGTGTTTCCGAACGCATACAACCCAAATCTATTCAAAGTTAGAGTGAACAGGCTTCTTCTGGGTAAGCTCACTCCATCGTCGACTTAGTCACCTCTGTCCTGGACTAGAGTCGGCAGTTAAATAATGATAATTCTGTAAATACATACTTGTAGCGGTCGCGAATTATATTTAGATCATTTTTGAAATTTTTTATTTCGCAGGTACCCTGGCGCTTTGCCTTAACAATGTGTATCTTGTTGTAAAATAATATTTATATCGACGGAGATAATACTACGTTCTGGCAGTTATTCGAAGATTCTTATATAAATAGAATTATAAAACTGGGCTCTTCACCCACGCTAACAATAAAATAACTTCCATATTTACGAACGAATGTTGAATAGAAATACTATTAATAAATTATTGTAAACACTCGGAACATATCCGTTTTATATAATATTACTGTTTATATATTTATGCTCATATCTCCATGACATTCAGTACTTATTTTCATTTCATGGTGTAACATTTTCTATTTTTATTATTTTTCTAAAACAATGATGTGCGAAGCTTTTAACACGTAACTCCCAGTCTTTAAAGCAAAAGCGTCAGGGCCTCAAGTCTGCTATTACAATAGTGTCAGAATGGTTTCGCCATTGTGAGTATTTGACAGTGTTTGTATGGCAAATCTGTCAAAAACTCACAATGAAGAGACCATTCTGACACTATTGTAATAGCAGACTTGAGGCCCTGGTTGGCCCGCAAAATTCAATTTTTTAAACCTTTTTTTTTGCAATTTGCGGGTAGTATCAGGTTGATTGTTGATCTAAATATGATTCGCGGCCGTATCAGATATTTATTTATATAATTATAATCATAAAGTCATCAAATATGACTAGTTCATATAATCCAATTTCATGACTATTTTATGAAATCATGACCTGTAGGATTATACTAACTTAAGGAGTTGTATTACTGATTCTAATGAATAATTATGTAAATACATATTTGTTCGGTCGCAAATCATAGTTCAATCAACATACAGTCAGACAATGGTGCAGATTCCCTTGTTCACAAACTAAACTAAATTTATCTTTTTCTTTCTATTTCATTAAGAAAAGGACAGAAGATAAATTTTAGTTTAGTCCTGTCAAATTAATCAGCGCTTGACGTAAATTGGCGTAATTTTAGTCGGAAAGTTTTTAATCACGTCTAAACTTGTATGGAGTAGTTAGTGACTGGCGCTGATTAATTTGACAGGACTAAAGTATAATTTATCTTCTGTCCTTTTCTTAATTAAATATAAAGAAAAAGATGCACTGAACTTAAATTTAGTTTAGTTTGTGAACAAGGGAATCGGCACCAATGAGTTGCAAATTACAAAAAATTGTCAGAAAATTTGAATTTCGCGGACTAGTTTAGCGCTTCTCCCTTAAACAAAATACTATGCAAATGGCCATTTGTGGCTGAAGTGACCAATCATAATAAATTAACCAATCATTGTCAGTTATACAAGCCAAATCTACGGTTCCTGATTGGTCGATTTAATAAGAGACAATTTATTATTCGTTTATTATGATTTGTTGCGTTGGCCTTTAAGAATGTAAAGTGCTATACGGATCTTTTGGTTCTTGAATAACATTGACAGGGGTACCTACGTTGTTGGTAAGCATTTGTGTAATTGTTTTCTGAAATGGTATTGAAAAAAGCGTGCAAGTGAGAGTCGGACAAATTCAGTATAAGCTTCCAAAAATCTGCTTTTTGCACACATTTTACCTGAACTTTGGCCGTTCATAATGTACTCATAAATTGTAAAAATAAAGAAGACATCTCCATAGAAACATCGCACATGTAATGGAGTTTCTAAATAAAACACATTTATTTCACAAACTTGTAAGGCTTTCTCAAAAACACGTATTTCCTGGAACAAGTTTTATGAAATTTCCGCACACTATTTCTCGGTCAATGTTATTGCGTTCTCGCTTGCCTGTTAGCATTAACATTGCGCTGGATGAAACAACAAGCTTTTCAATAATGCTTACGTTGACGATAGACGGACCGGGAAGGGTAGTAATAGGGTCCCGTTGGCACCCTTTGGATACCTACGGAACCTTAAAAACGAAATGGCCGGGTTAGTTGAATTTGGCCACGCGCTAAAAGATCCTTGTACATCTATACATTTTCTACGGTTGGAGGTACGTGTTTTAAGAAATATTTATTTCATTAAAATTCTTGTAAAATCTTCAGTAGACATCGACTCTTGCGTTTAATAGCCATATATTTTTTAATGTTAAGTTTTCAATGTTTAGAGCTGCGCCTATGATTTATTAATAATGTTAGTAAAACATTAATTAATCGCATTGTAACATACTAATATGACAAGACGGTTCATATTTATTTTAATTTTATTTTTATATGAATTTTGTAATATATGTACGTTCTGTATGAGTATTATTGAAAGAAAGATTTTAATTAAGACTCATTCTGACACTCATACAGACTCACACCCGGTATCTGATGATAATAAATAAGATATTGATGAAACCTATTTATAGTCGGTATATAATATTGTTTAAATGACTTTTTTTCTATGCGAAAAAACATCTGTCGAACGATTTCTTTAAGCAATCTCTACAGAAAAATCATTATTATCAAGCTGTAGTAGCTAGGTGAAAATTGATCTTAAATATTCTGGGCTCGTCCATCAGCTATCTTAAGCGTGCCAAATTCTACCTTATGTCGACTTCCATAAGGGCGTTATTTTAATGGCATTTTTGCTAAAAAATTTAGTTTAAATTTCAGTACTTTAAATGTATATAATATAAATATAATATGTTAATTTGTATACTACGCGATGTGATAGGAATTTAAAGTTTAAAGATTTTAACATACAATTTTAAAGTAATTGAATACTAATTGTAAAATGTTCCAATTTTTATTAAGGAAGGGATTTATTAATGGAGTGCCTTTACGGAATTAAAATGGATGGTTTTTAAATACATGGTTTAATTTATTTGGCGGAACTTCAAATATATGATGTCCTTTCGTTTAAGGTGCAATTGTCAGGGTAGCCCGCGAAATTCAATTTTTATTAAGTTTTTTTGCAATTTGTAGGTCACTGTCATATGTTTTATATGTCTATGTTGAATGAAATATGATTCGCGACAGTAAAAAGTATATTATAATCAAGAATGTTTGATTAATTTCTATGTTCTCTCAATACTTGCCAACAAAAATGCATATTTTCATTTGATTACCGTCACCTAAATGTTAGATTACTTACATAGAATTTAAAATTGTATAATGTTGATTTATGTTTTAATAACTATGTTTGAATTGTGGCTACTTAAGCATAAAACGCGGTTTAAATAAAATGAGGGAGTTTCAACTAAAGGCTCCTACAAACAGGCGCGACACGCGACGCGACACAACGGCACCGTGTGTCGATCGACGAGCGGTGTCCTTGAGTCGCGCCTGTATGCAAGAGTCTTAACACAAGCTTGCAATTATTTGCTTGCACTAAAATTTAAGAATATTCCATCCTTCGGAAAGCACGTTACGGCTGTCATTCGTAGATCTTTGACGGTTATTACGGGCAGTCAGAAGGCCGTAAGTCTAACAAACAGTCTTGTCAAGGGGTATCGTGTCACCCGGTTACTGGGTGGTGGAGGTCAGATAGGCGTTCGCTCCATGTAAAATACTGGCATTCGGTTAGACTGAAAGCCGACCCCAAAATAGTGAGGATAAGGCTAGGCAGATGATGACTCGAATTTGGAACAATCGAGCATTTGTTGCCGAGAACAAATGCTCGCGAACGAATGAATGATCGCGGTGGGAACGCATTTTGAAGGCTCGCGCCCACATGGGTCGCGCCCGCGATATCGCGCCAGTATGTGGGAGGCTTTAAGCAGATAAGACCAGTGATATGCGTTCACCAATGACATTCGTTTCGCTGACATCTACCTTTGATTACAAGAGCATTTAATCATCGATTTGCTATATACAGTAAAATTGTAGTGATATTCATATTATGGTCTTATTTGTATTTTAATGTTTCTTTAGTTATTCGTATCTTAGTTGGTATTTCTTGTGTGGAAAACCCCCTTGTTCACGATGGTAGATGTTGGTGCTAGGTGGATTGTTGTCAAAGTCAAATTTGGAATATATCGTGCAGCGAGTTTAATTAAGGACATTTCCACTAACTCAAAATTTTTGCGAGAAATGTCTCACGGCCTATCTCGTATGTGGCCATTCCACCTAACAGAGTCAAAAGGACAAGCGGAAGTCAACTTGTGAAATAAATAAGACTAGTCAGTTGGAAATTATTCATTACAGGAAGCAAAAGTCATTTTTTTTGAAGCGATAATTTTGTATAAAAAATTCGTGGGCATGCGTCGTGACTCTTATGTAATTGTAATAAGGTATAAATTGGAATGATTGACGCGCTTTCGTGAAATGCAACATCCTAATTACCTCCAGTTTGTTAGTAAACCGTTCAGTTATCGCTCAAGTAGCCACAAGAGTACGTTATTGCTAGTCTTTTGTAAATCTAGCGCTCCTCATGCAGTTTTGTATAAACGACGCTTCTTATAATACCTAGCTATTATTTTGTCTACTGTACATTTTAAACAGATTATAAATATTATTTTTTATTGAGTCTCAATTTGTTGTTTTAATTTCACGCTATAACCACAGTTTGCAGTGTGCCGTGTGGTGCCGGACGTAAAGAATAGCATCACGCTATTTCTTCCCGTGGTTGTTCGTAAAAGGCGACTAAGGGACTTACTAGACAATGGGCAGCAGCGTTCTCTATGCATTTTTAACACCATACTGCGATCGCCAACCCGCCTGCCAAGTGTGGCGATTATGGCAATCCCCCTCCAATTGGGGGAGGCCTATATCCAGCAGCGGACGTCTTTCGGCTGAAATTATGTAATGGTGATGATGAACCACAGTGTGTGTCTAGGTACAAAATCAAATCATTTATTTCGAGTACGCCATTACGAGGCCATAAAAAAGAAAAAAAAAATATGTCATCCAACATTTTTATGACCTACATTAATAATAATTACAGGTGAGTCTTTTATCAGGCCTTCAATGGTTGGGTCAAGCCGGTTTGAATGTATTCTTTACGAAACTTGACGCTCTGGATTGGAAGGTCCGTAGGTACATTGTTGACGGCATATCGGAAGCACACCCACGGTCATCAGCGATGAGACTGTACATCCCGCGGAAGCGTGGGGGTCGTTTCTAAAATGTTAAAACACTCCAAAACCGCGGGATTTGCAGTCTCAGGGAATATTTCCTTCAAACTGACGTGGGGATGCACTGAGAAGTGGTCGCAGTGGACAAGAGCCTCACCCCGTTCTCCTTGGCGAAAGAGAACTGGCGCAAACCTGCAGTACTTACTTGATACTAATGATCGTCCGTGAAGCTCTTTGCCTTGCCATACGGAAGTATGGCAAGGCAAAGAACTTCACAGACCCTTTTCCGGGCCCTCCATGGGTCTGATGTACTTTTTTGCGTCTGTATACTGACTACGTTCTGGCGACCTCTTCGGGGAAACTGAAGGTTTTGTCTGTGCGATTATGGATGAAGTTGTCATGACGAATAATTATGGACATACGGTCTCCGCTAAGGAGTATAGTGTTCTGTGCATACGGTACGGTTAACATCTGTCTGGCTTGCCACCGTCCCGGTGAATTATTCCGAAACATTGTTTTCGGTTGTTCTCGTCTTACTAACGGCGAGTACTTGCACAGACACAATCTAGTGGCTAGGAATATCCACCAGCAACTTGTCTTGCAGTACAACCTTGTGGAGTCCGAAGTACCATACAGCAGGTATGTGCCCGACCCAGTTCTCGAGAATGGTCACGCCACATTGTACTGGGATCGATCTATTATCACTGACAGGACTATTTCAGCCAATAAGCCTAATATTGTAATACTAGATCGATGAGAGCGCCATGTAATGATTGTTGATATCGCTATCCAGAGCTTTAAATACCGGTAGATTTTCATAACGTTACCTTTTATTGACAGAGTTAACGTTATTTTAATAGAAAAAAGTTAATCGATTTAACGTTATTTATGCTACATTTTATTTTATCGTTATTTAAAACGGGTGAGATGTAAGTAGTGGGGCCTGAGGCGCGCGGCGCGGCGGGAGCGCGCCCAACAGTAGGAATAGTAACAGCAGGCCCGTCGTTGGCTATCCGTTGGGCAAATAGTGCATGTTTATGACAATAGGCCTATTTTAAGTTTAGGTTGGCGGAATAACTAATCGTCTGCCAATACATTCCCAACTGTTGGCGTATAGAAGCCAACGGCAATTGCTACTAGGGATTCAGCTACATCTGTTTAGACTGGAAGCCAACCCCAACATATTTGGGAAAAGGCAAAAGTCAGATGATAAGGTATATTTTCTCTTAGCTCGCTGAATTGGAGAACTAAGATGTCTTGTGACAAGAAATCTAGTCACCCTATATAGATGTGATAGCCAAATACGTAATTGCTATGTGCTCTACATAGGTACTTTACCTACAATCATAAAGGCTTATTCAGTAGCGTATAGAGATGGGCTGAGTGATGATTTTTCTGTATCAGCGACTGCATGACAATGAAAAAAAATATCGATGACGAAGAAAAAAATCATCAATGATTTTTATTTGATAAGATCACGTCACTTCAATTATGAGTGCAGAAATGAACAGGAACGACTTAGTGAAATTATCATTATGTGCCCAGCACCGGGCATTTTATCGAAACTCTGTGGTTCTGTGACTTCAGTGTCGCCGATCGCGAAGCCTCGCAACGTCCGCGTCGTCGGTCGCCCCGAGACGGCCCGCCCCGCCCGCGCCCGTCCGAATTACCGAAGTTCGCGTTCATAATGATTTTGATTTTTTCGTAATGATTTTGGCATTGATGATTTTGTCGTTGTCACTGCATGATGAAATGATTTTAAAATATCGATGATTTTCACATGTGACATGATATCGGACGCATCTCTAGTAGCGTAGCTAGGCCCTGTATCAAAATATGTTGGCGAGCTAAAAAATTGGAGCATCCTAAATCGAGTAGGTTTGAGAAACCGCGATTGTAGCTTGGAGCCTATGTACCTACCTATTAAAAAAACAACACATTAATTTTCATACGGTTTTCAATGAATGAATACCTACCGTATGAAAATTAATGTAATTTTTTACATCTTAACAATAATAATTTGAGATTTTGGATAATATTTTAAGAATTATTGCTTACTCACGTGGGTGGCCCCTGTAGCTTGGGGTCCGTATCAGTGATACGGCTGATATGGCGGTAGCTATACGCACCTGAATTTATTTATAATAATCTTTAGTCATGTATTTGATAAAGCGGTGAACAAATGTATGAATCAGCAATATTATGTTACTTATCATAATTTTGTTATAAATGAGGTTTGATGTCTACGAGAGTTTGGCGTTTCAAGCTACAGAATCTAAACTTAGTAATATTACCTAATATATATAGATAGTTTAATTACTGACATTATTTGAAAAGCTATTTAAATATCCTTTTTGACCTTCAAACTTCGTTCAGATCAAAATATCACCGGCCTCATAATTACATATCTACTTAACTATTATTAGGCCTGTCATTTTCTTTTATTTGGAAGCCTCAAGTAAGATCTAAGTTAGTAGGTAGCTTATCGACTCAGATAGTCAGATTCATCGTTTGATAAGCTACCAAACAAACTTCTGTGTATAAATTAGGTAATACTTCCTTAATTCCTTAAGTATGTCAATCAATTCTTGATGTTCAAGATCAAAAACTGATAAACACTTTTAATGAAACCGACTTCATCAAAAAAAAGTTACCTATACCTAGGTTCAAGAACGAAAATCAACAATCTGCAAAAAATAAAAAAAATGCAAGCATATCTATAAGAAATCAAGTTAACAATATCCATTAGCAAGATAATGATAACAGTGTTATCGCATAAAAAGTGATATCGATGATAATATATCACTCGTATCTTATCGAAGATGAAATTATGGTAAATAGTAAGCGTTGTTATAGTGCGTTGCAGTCTTTCATAGTCTACGTTTTCTTTCGCGCGTGTTATCAATTCAAAAAGAGTGCATTTCAAACAAGCTAATCTAGGAAACGGTGGTTTGAGAAACAAGGTAAGTGATTACTTGATAAGGCATTAGTCGCCTTATGTGATTATTATTATCTTTTTTAAGTTAAATTAATTTATAAAACAAAGTAGATCAATAGGTAACAAGGGCATTGCGTTTAGGTCATAGAAATAATCACGTAACCTAATTCATTTTCATTTATCGTTACTAATAATCCGTAGAACGCCCTATTTGGATTTTCGGGGGTTATTTGGAATAAAGTAATTGTAAGATTTGGGTTGACATTAGTTCTACCAAAACACCATATACAGTTTTTATTTTATTTCTGGTCTTGTTTGCTTTTACAATTTTTCGTACAAAGATCACAATTTGAATTTATATCAACTCTTTGCTTTGTTCCAAATAACCCCCGAAAATCCAAATAGCCCCGTTCTACGGTTATAAATGTGAAAGTAACTCTGTCTGTCTGTCTGTTTATCTGTCTGTCTGTCTGCCTGTCTGTATGTTACGTTTTCACGCCTAAGCCGCTGAATCGATCGTCATGAAATTTGGGAGAGATATAGCTTGGGATATGGAGAAGGACATAGGCTCCTTTTTTACGCGATAACCGACATCTACGCGGGCGGAACCGCGGGCGAAAGCTAGTTACTGTATATTTTATTATCATTATTATTTTATTTTTAGCAAGGCCTTCCTTTCCCCATTCCACTACTCTCTGTCTTGAGCTAGTGTGGACCAATCATGACTGAAGAAAACAAGCATGCCCCGCAAAAAAAAAAGTGTTTTTCCAAATGATTGCCAATTCTCGGCACACAGAGCTGATAAGGTCGTAATTGTAATACTTTCTTAATCGACAATTAAATGATAATTTTATTTAGTCTAGAGATAGGTAATTTTGTTATACCTACTTAAATTATAGTCTGTACCGTTTGTGTCGCATGTATTGAGTGCAGGACTGATAGGTTGATTGTGACGTGAAAAGCCATCCAGATACCTAGTGAGTGCTTCAAGTTTCCGCTATTTAGGTGTATGTTCTAACAAAAGTCTGGTTTCTTTGCCGTTTCATATATCGTTGCCTGGGAGGGCAATGGAGCTATTCCACAGAACTACACTTCTCAGTTTTAGACATGTAACAAGTAAATGATGCGTGTAAAATAGAGATTTTCAGATCATAAGCATCTTTAGCGTTTAAAAAAATCCTGCTTACAAGTCATTATATCTATTAGATTTAGGTATTGATATAAACTATGGCTCTTTCTCAAATCGGCTGTGGCTTAGCTTCATTGCCCGCCAATAATAATAATAATATATTGTTTATTCAAGTAACACAGACTCATTTTGTTAGTAACAGAAACTTGAGTTAATGTAATGGAGCAATGCGACGATATTTTATTTCAACTGCGCTAAATTATTCAATGGTAGACTATAGGATCAAATCTTGCTCAAAAATTCTAATCATTGCAACCCCTTCAACTAGATAGAAGCTAAGGTACCATACTTGGATGTTATCCCTGTGTTAGGGCAAGGACTTGAAATCTCTCATGAAACTAGACTAATAATTATTATTATTTTCGGGCTATACCTACACATATTTGGTCCATGTCCGTGCCTCCGTCCGAACTCGGGGAATTCACCGTCGCGTAGGAGTACCTACCTAGTTATTAATGCCTTGTTGGCATTATATTAATGGTACAATAAATTCTAGGTTAAATAGACGGATTAAGACTGCGCCGATCGTGCAGTGGCGCCTTCATCGTTTTTAGGTGATTACTTTTATTTTAGAATGAAAATGCAGAAAATAAGCACGTTAAGTTGTGCTTCACAAGACTATACGTTATTATTATTACAAACAGTAGTTTTAAATTGTTATGTTTTATTGTAATCATTAAAACGGAGCTTAGTGGCCACTATTTTCCGTTTTAATGATTACAATAAAACATAACAATTTAAAACTACTGTTTGTAATAATAATAACGTATAGTGTTGTGGAGCACAACTTGACGTGGTTAATTTCTGTATTTTCATTCTAAAATAAAAGAAATCACCAAACAAACGATGGGGGCGCCACTGTGCCCTCGGCGCAGTCTTAAGCATTAATGTCCGTTCAATATTCCACTATATGATAATGACAACCCCCCTTGACCTTATCCCAATTAATGCACAAGTATCTTCTTCAGAGCAGTGTTGGCCCGGTGGTGACTGACGGCCCCGATTTATGAGTCATCACTCATCGTTCTCGTGATTTCGAACCCAAGCGGGCGCTTTACTTTGTGTAAGCAATTTCATCACCACAGCTCTCAAAACGGTGAAGGAAAACGTCGTGAGGAAACCGGCATATCCTAGAACCAAATATTCGAAGATATTTGACATCTACCAAAGCGGACTAGGCCCGCTTGGTATAATATAGATTAGAGCTGATTAGAGCCCACTCCCTCTCGTAGAGAGGAGGCCTTGTGTCTCAACAGTGGGAACTTATTGGCTGATTATGCATGTCTTCTTCTTTCGTACCTACATCACTACTAGCCGTTGACTCAGTAGTCACCAGTACAGTCACACCATCTTTCACACCGTGTCCCCTTATTTCGCAAACAGACATTTCATAGAATTTCCTTTCCCAGAAAATGTTTCATATAATATTTGGTCCTTGTATTTTTAGTTCGTATATTATTGTTTCAAAGACTATTTACTTGAATGAAACATATTTCACAGAAACACAATTCAATGAATTTTTAATCTCATTTTTTTGTTTAACAAACTTATCAAACAATAGAATATATTTTTTACGAATATTGCTTGTTCGGTATAAGTTAGTGACAGAAACGAATCGCTGCAAAACCGACTCCACGTACTCTTGTCTGCCCTACCCCTAGAGTGTAATTTAAATCCGCGTAGGCGCGGAGGGGCGAGGCGGCCCGCAGCTTCGGCGTTAAGCCTCAGCCGCGGCGGCGCGCGTGAATACCATCTGCGAAGATAAGCTCGCGTGGGACCGCCGGAGCTCCGAAGCGCCGGGGCCGTGACAGAAACCATGCCTGCTGCATGTTGCATGCTCGCTTGCATGCTGCATGCTTGCTTGCACGCTGCATGCTTGCTTGCACGCTGCATGTTGCACACTGCAAAATGAAAATAAAAATGCTGTTGAAAAATTGAAAATGGATAAAATGTTATTCTTGGTAATAAGTTTTACATTGAATAAACAATATAAGTAAAGTTATAAGTTATAAATAATATAAGTAAATTTATGTGAAACGGAATTCTATAAAACTATTAGCTATGAAACAACGTACAACCCTTTCACACAGTCCATCCATTGTTTGGTCATCCTCAATTAAAATAATGACGTTAGTAAATCAAATTTTCAGACGTACGAGATTCCAAGATGGCGAAATTCTTCAAGTCAATCTTCCATACGACGGACAGGCGGAAGGCGCCTCACTACAACGAGCATGCCGATGCAGACGAGGATAGGAGCGAGTCTCCTCATACGGGCACTAAGAGGCAGTTGTCCATCTCTCGTTCAGGGAGGATGAGGCAGGCTAATAAGAAGAGGCATTCGCTTACTTTGGAGCTTTATGGAGATGTAAGTGTCTTTGTGTAAATAATTTCATCACCATTGCTCTCAGACGGTGAAGGAAAACATCGTGACGAAACCAGCATGTCCTAGAATCAAAAATTCGAAGACATGGGACATCTACCAACCCGCGCTGGGCCTGCGTGGTGAATCACAGGTCATTCTTTCTCGAAGAGAGTAGGCTTGAGTCCCAGCAGTGGGAAAATTAAGGGTCTTTGCATATCCAACTATTAATAGGGCTTCTTCGAACAAATTCTAGTCTGAGAATTGAGACACGAGAAGGCCCATGTTAAGCATTAGAAGAGAAGGTAAGGGTGATGCATTTTGCGTTCTAATTCTTTAGTATCGTTATTTACTGTTGGTCCGAAGTTACTCGAGTTGCTCGAGGCTGTCAAAAATATGAGTGGTTAGGAACATTGTCCTGTCTGTAGGACAACAAAACAAGCATTGACGAATTTGATGGGCATCTATATCGTTTCTTAAACGTAACTGATGGAGTGCCCATCCGTACCCATCCGAAAATTCAGGCGTAGAATAGGTAGGTATGTGATGGTATTCTAACACTATCGTTACGTCTTCAGTGCGAAATCGTGCGTATAGCATAAATTACTGCCGTTGTGCAATGGATACGCGTATTAGTACCTCGTCGACGACACTACTTTCGGCAAGTTTGCTTAATTTTGAAACGTAACTTATGAAGCAACAAGATTAATCTCACAGTTCTCAAGATCTACGTGGACCAAGCTTTTAAGATCACAGTATCTTTCCGTAATTTTATTGTCCTAACATAACTAGTTAGATACCTAAATACATTGAAGTAGCGACTTTGTTTCTCCCTCTTAACGTCTGGTCTGCATCAGATGCTCAAGAACTTGAGTGTTTTGACAATAGATACACAGACTACTTGTGTAGACTCTGCCTTATCTGACCACTTCATTTAGTGTTTACTAAGGTTTAGTCAATTGATATTGCCCACCGTTTCTTTAGATAGGTACCCTATTTCTAATTATGTATGTAATTATCTATTCTTTCTATTCTGTTATTATTGGGTCTTGAATTTTCTCTTATGTTGATAAACACATACCTAATATCGTGGTTCCAAGATTACCTAACTACTATATTCAGCATCGTAGGAACTTGAGAATGCCCAAGATACGCACTTGCACAGGGAGTAAGTACTCAAGTAGGTAGGTACTCTTTACTCGTACGTAAAGAGCTTATTATTTATATTATTATTTAATATGTTTACATATCTCGGTACCCTGGGGTCCCGGACCTTTGGAAGGCGAACGAGTTGCCAAAGCCAACTCGCAGAGGCCCGTTAAACGCTTTTTAATTAAATGAGGCACCAATCGACGATTATCCCTGTACGCATTAGGCAAGTGCACCCAAGAACAACCCCCGGTTGGTGTAGGACTATTGCAGGATATGGAAACAAAGATTTGGGTGGTTAAAATGGACTGGTTACCTAAAACTATGGAAGGACTATGACCCCTGATCAATGTTTTATTGTACACAAATAAAATGGCAGGGGGTGACTTGCACACTCGATAATGGGCCCCCGGAAACGGTCGCTAGCACTTAGTGCTGTAGCAACAAGGGGGCAACATATTCTGAGATGCTTGAGGACTGGATAGGTATTCCACGACTATCAGAACAATCTCAGAGCCCGGAAGATGGTCAAGATCCCTACCAGCACTTACTGGAATACTTCATTCCTTCGAGCACGATTGTTCTTGCGATTCTCTACTCAAGCCACGCTTCCACTTCCCGCCGCGTGGGGGCCAGGAGTCGTCTCGCCATTGCATCGCGGACGTCGCTCATTTTTTTCTCTCTCAGATACTCAGATAAATTTGTAAATCAGCTTTTCATTCCTAACTAAACTTCTAACTTGTATATTTAACATTATTTGAATAGATTCATACACCAGTACCTACCGTTCAGTGACGGATTAAGACTACTTGATGCCCTAAGCAATCCACGTCTGTGGGCCCCCCTATCCGTATGTCAACTAGAATCGGTCTTTAAACCTTTACCGCCTAAAAACATTTTTTTTAAATAAGATGATGAGATGTAACGTACCTTAGAAGTGGAGTAGGTGCGACAACAATAAAAACCAAAGCATAATTGATTTATTTATTGGAATGCGCCTTGCGGTTTTTTCGGGCATGGAATTCACGCAAGATAGTATTAACGTCTAACGTTTTTAACATATCGGACTCTATGTATAATATCGATAAATTATCGAGCCTTTCTTGTATCATCTATGTCCTTTTTTCATTTTTAATATTTTTAATTTTGAAAAAGAATATTCGGCTGAGCAAAATGTAATCATAAGCGATAAAAATATACGCAGGGCTGTTTCCACATTATGGAAAGCTGATTCAATTTTATCATCATGTATTATTTTATACAATTGTGCGTGAGTTTGTGCTTCTTCTGGTGTGAGGGGTCTGCAATTGCTTTATTTGATTAAGGGTTAATCCGTCACTGCTACCGTCCATTATTTCTATCGAAGCCTCACAGGCCGAAACGGTAATATATAATAGTCCTGAGAGGTTGTTAGTGTTTTAACCTTGTATAAATAACCAATCTTTCAGGACAAACAAGTGGGGTTTCTTGTAGATTGCTAGAAGCAACAATATAGCAATAATTACCTCAGGCTATGTAAATATTATCAGCGGTGTTAAAGGGCCCTGTTTTTTACTCAATAAAATAATAATTCGGAAATAAAGTTGATAAAAGAATGATTAATGTATTTTTACAAAATGATTTATCAGTGCATTAATGATTTTGCTCTCCGTTTGATCTAAGCGCGATACCTACCTTAAAATAAAAATCGACATTGATTAAAATCTTTGATAACGATCGGTTACCGGTGGCAAAAAACAAATAAATGGAGATTATATTATGTAATGCAATAACAAAGTTTTTCAGTTATCCGGCCCTTACGTTTTGATGTATGGCTTCATAAAATTCATGTTTATGTAATAAAGTGCCATTTTTTTTAAAAGTATAAGCAGTTCGAATTAGGCAAGCATTGAGGCATTCTTATGTCGTATAGGACGTTGGTATGCATGCCACTGTCCTCAATTCTCGCCCACGCCTTGACCATCTTTAATTATAATAAGTCCAACCATAGCTCCTTGCGGTACTCTTACTCTGAGTCCATTTGACAGTTCACGCAAATGTGGCTTGCGCAATATACGAATACAGAAAACATAGTTTTGATACTTAATACTGATCCCAGCAAATAATAGACCACTTTCACCCCACCCGAATTTGCTCTTCTGCTGGTCAATAATATCAATTGGCTATAACAAATCGGTTGTAAACATGAATATCGGTGCTTGAGAGTTGCTCATCACTAAACAAAATATAAAATCTGAGATCTTTTTATGAGAGTCATGGTTAGAGAAGTTATTATATTAACCACGTAATTATTTTTATAATAGGTACTAATTTGTGATTTTATTGTAATCTTTATCAATTTTTAAAATGTTTCTTCGGCCAATTAAACAGGTGCTATGTCACTGAGATACGTTGTTCTGAGTAGAGATTTATACTTATTTATACTTCTAGTGTGATGTATCGACATGGCGTAGTATTGGGAATATTGATTTTCTGAAGATTGATTTGCTTAATTTTATCCATTATCTGCCAATTCATTCATATCAAAATCTCTTCAATCGATTGTGTTGTAGCTAACAACGTTAGGATTCCTTGCAGTAGTCTTTGCCTTCATAAAGTATAATCATTCTTTTGTTTTCTAATTTCAGGCCATCCAGATAGATGCCGTAGAAAAGCCACAACCTATGGAGTACCACGTCAACACTCCAACCCGCACAGCTGTGTTTGGCCCCAGAAAATCCAGATTTGGTTCAACAGAACCGGAAGAAGTACAATCTAAAGAAATGGATGCTCCTATGATATGTGATGAGTTTTCAACCATCGATGTTGTACCTCTCCAGAAAAAGCTGAGTACAGTAGTCATAGATTCTTCTCCCAAATCTCCCGAAGAAGAAATTGACCTCGCATTCGAGATTTTAGACAAATCATAGCGAATTTAGAGAAACTGATGACCAGTGAAATTAGTGTTAAGTTTAGAAGTATTTTAAGGCTAGTTTCTTTAAGTGTTATTATGGCTAATTGAGTGTTAGCCTGGTATTCCGACATTACTTAAATTTTTAAGCGTGTGGCATTGGCGCACGCTCGTTTGAACGGACGGATGGTTCGGTTCGGAACGGTGCCTCAAGTGTCAAAATGAGGTAAACAATGCCTGGACATTAATTTGTTCGGACTTTGCGCCAAGACAAGTACCTATGTAGTACTCTAAGTTAAGTTTATTTCTCTCTAGTAAGCGATTGATATCTACCTATTATTTTATAAGCATTTTGTGATTATTCTTAAGAAATTTTCTTTCATTGTGTTATTCAATACTAGTAAAATGAGATTATATGCATACGTAAACTAAGGATATTAAACGAAGGGTATTTTGTAGAAGCCAAAATTGATGGTTTTCGTCCATCAATTCATTAATAATTTGTTGCTCTGAATAGATGTGCATGCATTGTAAAAATAATTGCTTCAGATAGGTAATTTAAATTGAATTTTATGTAACGTTTATGCCTATATTTAGTTATCACTTGAATTTAGCTTAAAACTGTCCTCCCGATATCGCGTTAATTTCCAAAATTAAAATACATTTAAATAAATAAATAGTTTTTTATGGATCATCAGATAGCAATCTTAAAAGCTAAATCATTGATGAATTTCGCGATACGGTATAAAATTGTGTAGTTTTAAAACGTTTTATATGTTAATTTTACCCAGTGAAGGATTTATCTAGTATTTATCTGAAGTAGGGTTAAACTGATATCTAGTTTCTACATATGTGGACAATATAGTTAGGTACTGATACTGAATATAATACCTATGTTACATAGGTACATTTACATGTGTAAGGTATTGTTATAGTGAAGTGCCTACTTTAATGATTGTGTTGTTTTTGTAATCGAGACGTATTTGCATGAAATTAAAGACTGATTGTTGAAACAAATGCTCGCTTTCATTTTATTGTTATTGACGATTAGCGTTATTATTTTATAACACGTAGAATTGTTTTATCAGTCACCTTAGTGCCCTAATAATGTCCTATAAAGAAGGATATTATCACGAATTTAAATTATTTTTGCGATAGGATGCAACTAAAAATAAAAAAGGTATAGTACTGTTTTGAAGTCGAGGTGTTGATTGGAATTTTAGTTCATGACAACAAATTTTATTTCACACGGGTTATGGGTTTTTTTTTTAATAGTCAGATTTAGTTAGAAAATCCAAATTTTTAGGTGAAAATCGTCAAATTCAGAATAGTAAAATTGCCATTTTCACTTAATTAAAAACTCAGTGCCATCTTAGTGCTGTCATCAAACTAAAATATAGTTAAGTTGTGTCACTATATAGTCAATTTAGTTTTAAGTTTTTTAGTTTTAAGAGCAGTGGTGATGAAATTACGCACATAAAGTGCATAATTTCATTTCGCCTATCTGGGTGAACCCACGACCTACAACTTGTAAGTCGGGGTCGTTACCACTGGGCCACGATTGCTCGCAACAAGTTATAAATGTTATAAAATAACTTAGGTAAAAATCAATTAGGTACTCCTACGATCCCTGTACTGTTACATGTTGCAGACACCCTTAAACACAATGTTTGCCTTGCATTACATTGTGCATAGGCATTGTGTAAACCAGGTATGTTACGGAGGTGGTTTTATTGGAACCGAATTAGAAATCGGAGTTTTGTCGGGACCGGAATCAGAACCCGAATCGGAATCGGGGGTGGCGGCAAAAGATGTTTTAATATTGGCAGGTCTAATAAAATAAAATTGCAAACATTATTCATCAGTTTCATTCATATCAGTTCAAAAAATAATAAATCTACAAATAAACATGCTGAAATAAAACTCGAATAAGTATAAAAGAAGCGCGAACGCACAAAACAAAACAAATGACACCGACACGATCCCAAATGCGAAACAAAACAACAAGTGATATCGACAGAAAGTAGTGGGGGGTTTCTAGCGTGACAAGTATAAGCACCAACAGTATTCCTACTAATAGTATTCGCTCCCCGACCCTTGCTTTCAAATGAAGCGCCAGCACGCGCTTTAGCTGAGCAGCATGTAGCTTTAATCCCCCTGATAATAATCAAAACACAGATTTTATCCAGCCACCGACGGTCCCTTGCCATCCTCCCCTCCCCCCCCGACTCTGCCCTAAGCCGAGGTTCGTACCCCACAGGGGGTGCCCTTAGCGTGCAGTCGGATAGCTTATAAGTATGTCCTGGCTGGAGGCCTTAAATTTCTATTAGGATCAGCTTAAGGCACCACAGGATAGCCCAGTTTAAGTCTCAACCCCTCGTGGTTATACTCTGAGATGCCATATAAAAAATATAAAAAAAGTGTGTTCGCAGATCGCTGGGATTCCTCGATGTGGCGGAGGTAGACGCAGCTCCACGCTGAATTTCAATTTTAATTGTTTGTTTGTTTGTCTGTACTAACACTAGATGTTAAGTAAAATTGTTACTAACCATATGGACTAAATTGTCTGAAATAAAAATATTCTATTCTATTCTATAAGCTTATTTGTACGCGCTGACCGCGGCCGCTGGCGCCGCTGTGCTTCGACCTCAGATTATAAACCTTCGATTCAAATTTATCAGAACCGAAGGTGCAAAATAAATCGGAAGTTTCTTTTCGCGGAATCGGAGTCGAAGCTCCGTCAACTAAAGTGCAAACAGCGAATTTTCACACCCAAAATAAAAGTCATATCTCAGCAATTATTTTTGCAGAAACTGTAGTACCTACTACTGTAGTTTGATGTACAGAATGCGTAGATGACGGCTGCGTGCGTAATGGTTTTTTTTAACACCCAGCAAAAATATTACTTCTTTATCTAAGCCTACATCAGGTTTCTATTTCTAGCGTAAATCTAATATTTTTAAGTATATGGCTATAGCCCTATAAATAGAACCAGTAGCCACACGTGACAGTCATAGACAGATAAAACCTATTGTTCAAATAAACACATTGATAACCAATGCCTGTAATTTGCATAAATATTGCAATAATAACACAAAGAAATTATGCTTTACACTTTTTTATCGCATTCGGATATAGGAGATAACGACATAATTAGGTACTGATAACGAGGCGTTATCAGTTATCTTCGTCTATCGGTAACTGCCTTCGTGCTAACTGTTGTGATGTTGATCCGTATCTTGAAGACAGTGTTTTTTATTACCAGTTTAGGAGCATTTTTCAAGGGCAACTGTTTTATCCCCCTAATTAGGTATAGGTACGTAAGCGTACTTTACACCCGAGCTGAAACGAGTGTGAGTACACTGAGTATCACTTAAAAAAAAAAATAGAAACTGGCGCCATACCGTTTACTTTTTGCGAACGCAACCTGCACCGATCGGCCGTGAGGGAGTCGCTCTATACCCTAGAAAAATCGCGGGCCGGTTCGGATGACCAGTGTCCTGTGATCCTCGGGGAGAGATGGCGGCATTTTTTGACCCCCGCACTGTCACGGGTAGAGATACATATAACACAAAGTTCAAGATTTTGCTCCTCCGTCACACCGCTAAGTTCAGCAACAAGTGAGCAACTTTATGAACCACTAAGGGCGAATTTCGACCACGCATGCGCATAAACCACGTTTAAGAGCTGTCGGTGTCATTATTTCCTGTGGAGTATTGACACTCTTAATCGCGGTTTAAATCTGCTGATTGTGTTTAGTTTCATTGGTGAAATTCGCACTAAGAGATTGCCTACAAGGTGACAACGCTGCAAAAAAATATAAATTAATAAAAATATACACAAAAAACAGTTTTGCAGCATTGTCACCTTGTAGGCAATCTCTTAGTGCGAATTTATCATCATCATCATTCCCGCCGAAAGACGTCCACTGCTAGACATAGGCCTCCCCCAATTGGGAGGGTTTGCCATAATCGCCGCGCTTGGCAGGCGGTTTGGCGATCGCAGTATGGTGTTAAAAATGCATAGAGAACGCTGCTGCCCATTCTCTAGTAAGTCCCTTAGTCGCCTTTTACGATACCCACGGGAGGAAATGGGGTGAGAGTGAGAGTGTCAATACTCCACAGAAAATAAAGACACTGACAGCTCTTAAACGTGGTCTAAGCGCATGCGTGGTCGAAATTCGCCCTGAGTGGTTCATAAAGTTGCTCACTTGTTGCTGAACTTGGGGGTGTGACGGAGGAGCAAAATCTTGAACTTTGAGTTGTATCTCTATCACATTATAGGGTCGTTGTTTAATTTTGAAACCGATTTTCTTTAATAGACCTCCTTTTAAATGATATTGATTTTATTTCTGTAAGTAGGTTTATACAAACACTTTTATTCAATTTTCAAATTCATCAATCATATTATAAAAACTAGATGAGGTCGACGTTTCCTATCTGACTACTCTGAGAGGAAAGGCCGAAACAAACTCAAGAGGCAGGGCTTGTTAACGTTACCAAATAACAAAATAATAACCGTTACGTAACGTTTAATTTCAATGTTATACCTTACTAACGTTACAAAAGTTAACGTTACTTGATAATATTACCAGTAATATAACGTTAATTAACATTAACAAAAATACGATAACTAACGTTAATTTAGCTACTTTGCCGTTCTGTAGGTAAGAATCAGACAGATTCAGGCAAAGTTTTGATCAGCATGGCATCCGCGCCGCGCGCCTCATGCCTACTTGCATCTCACCCGTTTTAAATAACGGTAAAATAAAATGTAGCATAAATAACGTTAAATCGATTACCGTTATTCTAATTATAACGTTAACTCTGTCAATAAAAGGTAACGTTATGAAAATTTACCGGTATTTAAAGCCCTGCTCAGAGGTAAGTCTCTTTTGAAGTCCACAGACATAATCTTGGTCGAATCATGTGAAGATCATGTGGATGAAATGGTCTTTTGACGAAAAAAACCACACAGATTGAGTAGACCTGTCCAGTCTGTGCACGCATTTGTCAGTAATAGTGCAGCTCAACTCACGATTCGGCGAACAATACCAAAGAAAGGACATTTGGGTACAGTGTGACATAGAAAAGTAGAAATTAAATGAGGGCGCCACTTTCTACGTAACTGTCACATTTTTTGACGTAAAATGCTTAAACATGGCAACAATTTAGTATGGATTTTTTTTTGTTCCATTTTATTTAATTTCTACTATTTTATGTCGCACTGTAGGCTGCATAAAGTACTCAGACTGCCAGATTATATTATCATTGTTACATTGGAGCGGTGGTAAAGCTAACAAAGCAAATTCAACTTTAACAACTACAACATATGGTTTTGAATGATTTAGCAACAAGTCTGACGTTCAGACAGTTTATGCTTGTTTGGTATGCTTCTGGTCATAAATGAAAAACTTGAGTAAGAAAGATCTTAGCATCTATATTTACAGTTAAGTTACAATATTACACAAATTCTCACTTTAAAGTTTAATTTTCTTCTTTTTAGGCTTGATGGGCAGTGGACCGCCGATCTTGAATACGGTACTGAAAATAATAGAGATTTATTCGATTATTCTTGAAAGTACAAGGTCAAATTAAATTAACTGGCGAAACTTCACACGAGGAAGCGACTAGCTATCGGCAATTTTCTCGCTCAAAAAACGTACAATAAATGTAAGTCCCGTGTCAGTAAAAGAGATATTAATAGTTGATCGCTGACTGTTCACTATGCCAGCGATAAATCTCTCTCCACTGGTTTGTCGTAGCGACAAGAGTTATCAAACAAAATCCTCGCTCAGCGACGCTCGCTTGGTGGAAAGAACACTCGCTGAGAGACTTTCGCTTGGTACATCTACATACGCATACTAGCAAGTGATTCTACTCGTCGCACTCGCTCATAGCCCAGCGAAAAAACTATCCGAAGTATACACTCACTGCTCGTTGCTCGCCAACTAGTTTTTAGTTGGTAGCTTTACTCGCTTCTAGTGAATCGTCGGCGGTGGGAAAAGCGCCTTA
Organism: Dryobota labecula; assembly: GCA_947523025.1. Lineage (NCBI taxonomy): Eukaryota > Metazoa > Arthropoda > Insecta > Lepidoptera > Noctuidae > Dryobota > Dryobota labecula. Next base: position 8,908,455 of record OX383305.1, on the reverse strand, counting down.
CGGATTATTTTTAATAATTTATTAATATTATTAATATTGGATATCGATAACGTCATGTCTGTAAAATTTTGTCAGATAATTTAAGTCATTTTTTATTAATATGATAAAGCAAAAATACGTGTCTAATATTTTTTTATTATCTGATTGACGGACTAAACAGTTTTTCTTTTTACCGGGGAAACATCGCTATTGTATGTGTTTTTATAATATTTCTTACCGCCTTACTTATAAACGCGGAATAAAGTTATACTATGAATAACTTCGGTATACCCATACATTTTTGACGTTTATACCTAGTATCAACGTCAAAAATGTTGTTGGCACTTTTCTCATTTTGTTAAGCACCTGGTAATTGTTGAAAGGCCTACACTGTCTTCCCATAGCTATTAACACTGTTATTTTATAATATTGTAAAGCCAATTATTTTTAAAAGAGTAACCGTGGAGTTTCTCGCCGGTTCTTCTCCATAGGAAACAATTAATTGGAACCGTGCACCTAGCTTCTGACGTTTCATAAGTGCCCATGTTGGTTTATGTGAAATAAAATATTTAGATTTCGATTTCTGATTTTATAACTTTACTCCACTTTTATCAGTGAGGCTGTTAATTTTTATGAAAAAAAAAAAAAAAATGTTTCATTATTATAGTAATGAAAATATTGCTAAACACTTACTGGCAAGTTGTGCATATAGGACTGAATTTGCAGAACACTGAAACAAAAAACATTGTTAGCTACCAAAAAACGCAAAAAAAAAGTTATAGTTAAGTATAGAATTTTTATCTCATGAAGCGACGCGCGCTTTACTTGTGGTAACGTGTGCGTGAAGATGAGTAGCGTCAGCGCATAACACACACTTCAGACTTCGCCATTGTCTCGGACGGTACCGAGAGTTCCTGCACTTACACAGCGTGTTGGTACACTTGGTAACCACAAACTAAGCGCGCGTCGCTTCGTGAGATTAAAAATACTGTACCGGAAGAGTATTGTATCGTGTATAGTAATAACTATGGAATTCTTTAAAATTGCTGCAATTACATTGGTCTTAACCAAAACTGGCGAAGTGTGGGTGACTATAGGTACACCTCTGCTTAACCCTTCGGGGAAACAAGGCGTTATGTTATGTTTCTGCTGGAGTTTTTTGCGCCACTTCTTCCCAGCTAATGCACTAGGAAATGGTGGAGGGCGGGCGTATTGGTGGACTGTTTTAGATAATTTTGACGTTCGAAAAGTGCTGATTCTCAGCTTAGTTTGAATAAATGACTTTTGATTTTGATTCCAAATTAGATATAGTTCGACTCATCGCTGAGACACACATATCCGATGGTGAGCAGTTCTCTGTGACAGAAGCAGGCGGCGCGGTAGTCCACGCGACCTCGACACGTCCTAGAGACTCTTTAGAGGTATGAGGAACAGAGTGTAAAGTTCACTCATACTCTATGGAAAAGGGAGGATCCTCCGACCAGACGGGTATTGTGTCTGGTGGGCAACTGCCCAACGGTTGATGTTGGGATGTTGTTTATATGCTACTCGCGCGGTAAACTCTGATAGCGCGATGCAGGATTTGTGACGTCAGGTCTTTTGATGCGTAGTTCGCATGTGGCGTTGTTGATACCGCCACAACTCCTAGTTAGTGTTAGTGACTCACCACTGAGACACACGGAGCACACATATCCGATGGTGAGCAGTTCTCTGTGACAGAAGCAGGCGGCACGGTAGTCCACGCGACCTCGACCGGGAAGAACTAGCTTCGTTCGTTCCGAAATCTCCGGGAGAAATACCCACTGGAAAATGAAAAGACTAAATAAGTATATTTCAAAGAATGATGACTTTAGGAGATAATAATAGTAGTTTTTGGGAGTTTCTCGTCAGTTCTTCCTCATAGGAATCTACACTTTGGAACGGCTGAAAGCTTCAACTTTCTCTTAAATTTAGTGCTTGGCACGGGTGCGAGATTGAGATTTCTGTACTATATCTAATTTTAATATTAATGTTTTTTTTCCATACAAGCTTTCTGGTAATGCTATATATGCTGATGAAAACCGCATCAAAATCCATTGTGCAGTTTAGAAGATCTTGGCGGTCACTCGGACAGACACGAAGAGTGACTTTGTTTGATACTTTTCATAGAAATTTCATCCGCATTGAGGGTTAGAATTACAGTTTTCATGCACTGTTTACTTCGCATAGGTTTTTCTTTCATTAATATCATAGATACATTATAACATTACCAATAAGTACTGCAGCAGTCCTACACGCGAATGTAGCTTGAGGTACAGTTCGCCAGTGATGTCACATCCCTGCTGGAGCAGACTGAGGTGCTTGTCCAATGAGCACACGTCTATCAGACGTATCACAGATATAGATACATTACCAGTAAGTACTTTAGCAGTCCTTCAAGCGAAGACACCTTGAGTTACAGTCAGCCAGTGATGTCGCATCCCTGCTGGAGTAGACTGAGGTGCTTGTCCAATGAGCATACGTCTATCAGACGTTATATCACAGATATAGACACATTACCAATAAGTACTGCAGCAGTCCTTCAAGCGAAGGCACCTTGAGGTACAGTCCGCCAGTGATGTCGCATCCCTGCTGGAGTAGACTGAGGTGCTTGTCTAAAGAACACACGTCGATAAGAACTTGCTGTTTCTGTGGAAATAAAAACAAAATATGTAGAGTGGTGGCACATTGTATCTACAGTCCTAGTATTTCAACGCCTATGAATTTAACAGGAGGCCTACCATCATCTCGCATAGCAGTATTATTTTTATCTTACTGGGAATAAGATGCAAGCTAGACATGACGTAATAGCTCCATTTCTAGGTAGGCCCCAAAAATGCCAGTTTGGTCCCTAATTTAGAAAAGTAATCTTATATATAACTAGCTGACCCGACAGACTTCGTTCTGTCAAAAAAAATGTTAAGGGTGGATAACCCTTATCACTAAGGGGTATGAAAAATAGCATATTGAGTAGGTCTGAGAATCGGCTATTATCAAAAAAAAATAAGTTTTAGGTAGGTAGGTAGGGTAGGTTAGGGTAGAGTAGGGTATGGTAGGGTAGGGTAGGGTAGGGTAGGGTAGAGTAGGTAGGTAGGTAGGTAGGTAGGGTAGAGTAGGTAGGTAGGTAGGTAGGTAGGTAGGTAGGTAGGTAGGTAGGTAGGGTAGGTAGGGTAGGGTAGGGTAGAGTAGTGGAGTTTACACTATAGCTTTTGACAGAACGAAGTCTGTCGGGTCAGCTAGTAAATATTAATTTTTTTCTAAATTAGGGACCACACTGCACCATGGCAGTTTGGTACTTACCAAACTGCCATAGTGTTGGGTAATTTTCGCAGATCAATCGTGCTTAAGTAAGCACGATTGATCTGCGAAACGCTCTTACTAGTTATACTGAGTTAGTTTTTTTTTTCTCTTCATAAAATGGATATTACCGTCCTATGCAAGGAAAATAGGCGAGTCATTTTTATTATTAAAGTCTGACAGCCTTTCATCTTCCTATAGTTATAGGTAACCTTCAAATTATAACATAGGTACATGTGTACAGGGTGTAAAAAGACCCATTACATACCCTTTGCCTACGAATTCTGTACATCAAATCAAACTAAGTATAATTAAGGAAAGATTATTATTGAAAAACGAGTTTTTATGTGTTAAAAATCGCTGTTTACGTTAGCGCGCAATGAAACGCACGTAAAGCACGTGTGCTCAGGGGTGCATGCAACGGTACAGAAGCTACGGGGGTTTTAAAGTTATCACATTAAAAAGTTGTTTTCGCGAAAAAATAAAAAAAATAAAAAAAAAAACATTAAACATTTGTTGGCAGTATGACTTTCAATATCTCCGTAACCAGAAGGTTCCCAGCACCCTAATTGCGTAACACACTATCAATCACAATCTGAATGATTTTGAAGGAGCAATATCCTTCAAAATCATTAGTTATGGTCAGGCAAAAACGAGTAATCATGATAACATCACGCAGCTGGAGACAAAATGCCTGGATGACCGACCAGCACCCTAATTAATATTACTAATCTATTGCTTTATATGTTCGAAAAATTTGTCAGCTCAAACAACGTAAATAACGCAATGAATGTTGTTGAACTGTCAAAATGAAACCCATTGTAAGTGTCAAAATGAAACCCATTGCAACTGTCATAGTGAAACCCATTGCAACTGGCAAAATGAAACCCATTGCAACTGTCATAATGAACCCATTGCAACTGGCAAAATGAAACCCACTGCTACTGTTAATGTGTTACGCAATAGGGATGTTTTCTGGGTAAAAAAAGAAAATCTGTTTAGTCCGTCAATCAGATAATAAAAAAAAATTTGACACGTATTTTTTTATTTATCATATTAATAAAAAAATACTTAGATAAAACACATTAAACTTGGGGAGTGGGGGCTCGTTACGTCACAGCTACGTATAAAATCAAGCGAGAGTGACGTCATGCCACATTCGAACTCAATGTATCGCCGTAATGTTTTGATTACGTAAAAAATGAAAAAAATACGTGTCCAATATTTTTTAATAATCTACATGAAGAACAAAAAAAAATTTTTTTTATTCAGCATCCCTAATTACCTGGTATGATCCAGTACAAAAAATATCACAATGATTGGGAGTTATGTGACTCTCGGCTTCGTTAAGCGTTTACACCCGTTATAAAATATATATTTTTAATAGAAACCTGTGCAGTAAAGAAGACATTCATGTAGTTGATATACTGTGCGGCTGTGTCACTGCTACCTGTTACTATCAGGATACGACTGGTCATGCGCAGACCGGGGGGAGCTTCACGACGGATCTGAAATATACGATATTTATTTACATACAATTACAATTATATTTCAGTTATGCACAGCTGGCGGTCACCATAAACATGAGTTCGCACAGGGGGGTTTTTTTTATACTCGTACCGTGCTCTGAATTTTCAACACTCGGCACTCGGGCGGGTCGCTACCTATGTGTAATTCCGAACCATCATTACTTGCACTTGTAATAAACAAGTTTTAGTTTATTTTTAGGCATTATAATTGTTTGGGAAATCTTACTTTTGCCTATACTCCACTAGCTTTTGCCCGCGGCTTCGCCCGCGTGGATGTCGGTTATCGCATAAAAAAAGTACCCTATGTCCTTCTCCATATCCCAGGCTATATCTCAAATTTCTAACTTAATATTAATGTGATTCACTATGTGAATAGAAATCGAAACAAATGATTTAATATAGTAAAAGTACTTATGTTCTGAACGTGAATGAGTCTTTACCTAAAGATAACAAACACAAAATCAAAATACGAAATTTCACTCAAATTCTTAAAGCAATCAATTGTACCAAATACAACACGAAATAAAAATGCGACACAAATAATAATTTTAGAATAATTCACGTAAGTACCAACGATGTAAAAACAAAACGAAATCCTCCGAAATGTCGCATGGTACACCGATTTGTCCTGAGAAAACGCTCGAAATGTCCAATGAACACCATTGGTGCATAACTTTTCTCAGGGTCACGTTCGCAATTGGACGAAATATTTGACATTTATTTTGTACTTGCAACATGATCTGGATGTAGAATTCGATTGATCGACTAATACTTGACCGGTTGACATTTTAGCGGGAACACCACTAAACGAACGAAAAAAAAAAAGAAAACAAAATACGTCTATACTCTGTGGTCGTGTGGCGGTGTGACGCGATGCTTAATGTAAACATTCATCAAGGTTATACGTGCGTAAAGTAATGGTTTCAATGAGAAAACGGTTTAATCTTAGAAGAATCTTATACAGAATTACTGAGAAATAAGTGTAGATTTCGTATTGAGTGTTAGTTTATCGAAAAGTGATAAATATGTCAGTGAAAAAGTAACGAAAGTTTTGGAATGCACAAATTTTGATCATAAGGCCGCCGTGTTTAGTAATGTTTTTATGATAAATATTCTTGTATACTGTTTGAAATACACGTAAGTAGCTAGCTTATTTATCTACGAACATAATTTGGCTAATAGCTACTGATATTATAGCGTATTGTTATCGTAATCGTATTTCCAAGAGTAAAATTCGGCAAACAAATACCTACAAAAAGACAATAAAATGGATATAGTATGTTATCCTTAAGAGATAGACATATCGAGCCTTTTCAGGAAGAACATCGTAAGCGCCAAATTCCCAAAAAACGGTTTTAATTATTAACCGTCAGATCAACTGATTTTGAATCTTTTGTCACTTACTTGAGTTCAAAGAAGAAATGGTAATTAACTTTTTTTAATTACGAAATTTTCATCGTAAGTTACAACCCATTCGGTTTTTTTAACGTAACCTCCAGCGACTGACAAATCGTTAGTATAGTACCTGTCGCTTACGATATAATCTTAGGTTAATAATTTTATTGCAAACATCCTACTTGGCACTTACGATAATAAATTATGCAACGTAAGTGAAGTACTTGTCGCTTGCGATAGAAATAAAATGCGTTTTGCGTTAGTTGTTCGTGAACTGTAACATTATAAATCAGAGATCGGAATAGGTAGAGTTAATTTACCTAAAATTCCGAGGAAGGATGTAACATAGAGTGGATAATAACTCCTCTTAAATCCCGGAATAATTATAATGACGTTTAAATCACGTTTTTAAATTTAATAGTTTTAGTACGGAACCCTAAAAAATGTTATATGATTTTTCAAATGAATAATTTGTAACTATAAATAAAGTCCAATAAATGATTCGCGGTTTTTAAATCCCGGGATTAAACGTTATTATAATTATTCCAGGATTTTAGAGGAGGTATTATCCACTCCATGTTACTTCCATCCTCGAAGTTTAGATAGGTTTAGGTAAATAAACTCTACCTATTCCGATCTTTAATTATAATAGTGTAATAAATTAAAATATGAATGCCATTAACTTTGGTTACTATAGTAGAAAACTTACCTTGACTTTAGGTTAGTAATAGAAATAACGAAACTGCTTATTATTTTATGGTTAAAAGAATCAACCTAATAGTTTAATAGTGAATCAAAACGCACTTGTAGAAGTAGTATAGCATCAAGACAGGTTTCAGCGTGTTTTAAATTTGAAGATTTTCGTCACTGTGTTATACCTTCTTCACTTATATTTTGAAAATTAACTATTGATGAAACGGAAACGAAAAGAGGGTGTAATGAAATCTGAACTATATTATCTTTAAATACCTTAAAATGGTTGACGAGAGAAGGACCCAAAATGAAGTTGCATTATACTGTGACAGTTGCGCAGGACAAAATAAAAATAAAGCCATGATTGTAATGCTGTATTATTTCATGCAATATCATGCGAGTTTTGTTGAAAGGCTGACTATAAACTTCCTCATTCCTGGACATACCATGATGCCAGTAGACTCTGTGCATGCAACAATAGAAGGATTTATACAGAAAAGAACTATTTACGCACCATCTGAATGGCAAACTTTGATTGGAAATGCTCGGACAAATCCCAAAAAATATGAGACAATTCTTTAAAAAACTAATGAAATTAAAGATTGGAATTCCTATGCAACAGCCTTCTTACCAAACAAAATTAAAATACAAACAAGCAAGCTCCGTAACGCTAGATTTGAAAAAGGCGACAAGTTCTATCTGAAATACGACTATGATGGACCCGAACAAGCTGTTGATGTGTCTCTTATATTGAGGTCTCGGCAGAATCAACAAGCTATTCGTGAACCTAAAACTGCTTCCACTGAAAAAAATCCCATCTTGAAGGCGAAATACGAAGATTTAAAGAAAATGTGCGAAAAGGGTATCATACCAGAAGTTTATACAAAAGAATATCTGAATTTGCCCTGCCATAGAAACACAAGAGACGCTTTACCTGAGACTGATGAAGACGAGGACTGATGACTCTTTTTGTATTTCATTTTATTAATAAAGCTCAAATTCACTTAGAAGTACCTACAAAATTTTCTTTTTTTTCTTTTTTGTATTTCTGACTCTTTGTCCTTCTCTGCCTGGCATGGTACCTCGTAAAAACAGTTTTAAAAAAAAGTCACAAAAAATATTTCTACTATTTTATGATATTTAAAAATTATCGTAATCGACTTAGTCATATCAGCTCTACATAATAACGGTCATCAGTTTTAACGTAAGCGACAAATGTATGTGATTTTATAGTACTAAGTCAAATCTTAACATTTGAATTAATAAGGAGGTGCCCATATAACGTCAAGTAAAAATTTCAAATTGATGCTGTAAATATTTTGAGAAATATTTAAAAAAAACGTTCTCCTGTAAAATATGCAAAATGGCGGTTACGATCTTCTTCCTGAAAAGGCTCGATATGCCATCGCGGACTTTTTTGAAGACCTTTATAAGATACATAATTCCACCATACATTATTTTGTTATATCTCAAAGGGTTTAGACAGCGTTTTCGTTGAAAGCTCCAGACGGCTTATTTTTTTCCGACACCTCCAACAAATATCGTTAATTCATACAAAAATGCATACAAAAACATAACAAATTATATACTAAAACCTTCCTCGAGAATCAAGCTATCCATTGGTGAAAACAGCATGAGAATCGGTGCAGTAGTATTTGAGTTTATCGCGAACAGACAGACAGACAGACAGACAGACAGACAGACAGACGCGGCGGAGGACTTTGTTTTATAATATGTAGTGATAGTGATTTATCATAACACTAGCTTTTGCCCGCGGCTCCGCCCGCGTAGATGTCGGTTATTGCGTAAAAAAGTAGCCTATGTTCTTCTTCGTATCCCAGGCTATATCTCTGCCAAATTTCATGACGATCGGTTCAGCGGTTTAGGCGTGAAAACGTAACATATAGACCGACAGACAGACACAGACGGACAGACAGACAGTTAATTTCACATTTATAATATTAGTATGGATTAGACAAATAACTGTTGTCACCCTTTCGTTATTTCGATGTAAACGTTTAATAAACTCCGTTATTTCACGATAAATACAAAGAACTGTAATCTATTAACCGTTTACATTAAAAAATAACTCTAAAGTGCAGTCATTTCAACAATATTACACATTATCTGTCATTATTTAGGAGTTATTTGTCTAATGCTATAGTAAATGGAGTATAGATGTATGTAAAACCTAGAACAAGCTTGTCATTGTGAGGAGAAATAAAGAAGAATTTTAATTTTACTCAGAAACTAGGTTTCCATAGTCTACAAATCAGTCTCCATATCGCCGTACTAGTGTTGAAGTCTTATTAAGAATCAAGATATCTAATTCATAGCATTTTGCGGTCGTATATAACTAACATACATATTGAGGCAGTATCATGGCGGTTGAAACCAGTGCCGGATTAACCACGTAGCAAGAGTAGCAATTGCTACGGGCCCCGCGTATCCAAACCTGGCCACCTCCGCCTAAACGTAATTTCTTTAGTGAAACTTATTAAGACGTGGAATATTGAATTTACTTGATGTCACAAAACGTGAAACGTAACACCCTTTCCGACAAAGACAATCCACGTCAGACAATCGGTGACCGATTTTTTCGTTGGCGAAAATACATATTTTTTCTCATTTTATTTAAATGGGACATGGGAAATTTCGATTTGTGACTTCTAAATATCAATATTAAGGGCTGAAATTTTTACAGGGTCTTTACTTTGGCATTATCTTGTTTGTTTTTACCCGTTTATACTTGAGAACCCATAGCAGATCAAGGGCCCCTCGGTAGAATTTGCTACGGGCCCCGCGCTTGCTTTTATCCGACACTGGGCCTCAAGTCTGCTATTACAATAGTGTCAGAATGGTCTCTTAATTGTGAGTTTTTGACAGATTTGCCATACAAACACTGTCAAATACAATGGCGAGACCATTCTGACACTATTGTAATAGCAGACTTGAGGCCCTGGTTGAAACGCACAGATGAATAAAGAAATGACAATGTGACGGAATCGGTTTACGTGGTGGAGATATATGACAAGACCACGTAAATTGACAATATATACAACGTGTAACGTTAAATGCGCAAAACTTCAGACACCCCAAGTGATTTTTAATTCAATTAACCTATTTCACAGAGAAAAAAATCATCAAAAAATTTGTAAAGGTTGTATGTGCTGTTTTAGTTTTACTGGCAATTCTGATCGTTTCTTGCTTCTGCGACGACGCTCTATTGAGGGAGGGGTCGCCACCGGGCCGCTCGCTGCGTCGCGCTGACATTATTATTTGTTTCGACACACATATAACACATGAACAAAGTGTTTTTATTATTATAACTATCAGACTCTAAGAAAGTGTAACGGACTTGTGTAAAGTGCAACAAACACTATTCTAAGTTTTAAAATAATTATCACGTAAAAAGTTAAGTTAGATTTAAATTGCTTATTAGTCTGAAAGGCTAGATTGTAATTAATTATTAAGAACCTAGTTCTTTTTAATAAAGCATTAAAAAAAAATATTATTTGTTTATCCCGCATAAGAGAAAACTTAAATTGGTCGACAACAATTTGTGTTTGTTTACCTATTTTGGCGGGTTTGCGCATGTGATGGCTTGACCTATTAATAAGTAGACATGGCAACGTTTTTAATGAAGATTTTCACTTACAAAACAAAAAAAAATTTGGTTCAATTGATTCTGCTCGTTATTCCGATCAAACTATTTTCAGGTTTTGCGCATTTAACGTTACACGTTGTATAGTACAGTTCGATAAAAAATTAGGAAGGTTTATTTTTTTATTTAATGCTTTAAGCACACAAAATGTACAGAGGCGGACTTAATGCCATAGGTATTGTCTACCACAATCACATATATCTTTGTTTGTGTGTATACGGCTCTAATAATCCTTCATATCCTATGGGCACGTTTTCCCTACCATTATCGCGCCCCCGGGTCTACTCCTTGATATGCAATGGTCTTTGTAGCCCCATGAAACATGAGGCTCCAGGGCCTACCGTAAATCTTTGGGTTCATTCAAGTAACCGAGTCTGGTCAAACCACTCTGGGGTTTACGATTTTTTCCAGTGGTCAGATTGATGGTCAGACTAGTCTTTCCAACGGGATTTTTTCCCGTTGGTCAGATTTATTTGACATCTGGGAAAATAACAGAAAAAGTAAAATGAACTGAAAAAAAAACTGTTTTTAATTAAATAGGTATCTTACAATTTTATCTTAGGCATTCAAAAAAATGACCAACATTGAATTCTCGATTAATTAACATCATTTGTGAACACTTTGAATTCGTCTCTCACTACATTTTCCTTTGTCGGTTTCTTTTTTATTTTAGTAAAGTTACTTTTCAGTAAAATTTTCAGTAATTTGATTATCCCGTCCTTGTTATTTTTATATTTAGTTCTTAAACCAACTTTCTAAACAGTTAGTAGTTCTGTGCCTCTATAACCTCTTGTTCTCTCCTCTCTTTTATAACCTCTTCGCATTCAACAATACTTTACTAAATTACGAGCTGATCTGACCAACGGGAAAATAAAATCCCATTGGAAAGACAAGTCTGACTGTGAATCTAACTACTGTCATTCATTCATTCATGCAAAATGAAATTAAACCAAACAAGTTTTTAATCAAGAAAATGCCCACCTATTGTATAATCTTATGATGTAGTTGTTCATTCTTACCTTAGCTATAAAGCAGAGTGCCATAGCAACCGCACCTGCTAAAAGAGATTCTCCTGGTTTATCTTCTTGTGGTTGACTCTTTACTAGGTTTACTAATCTGAAAATGTCAGTAAAAGTTTTTAGTTTTTCAAATATTATTCAATATCAAAAGTCATTTATTGTCATTTTGTCCTCATTCCACCGACCCCCTTCTACCATCGGACATCTAGACGCACTGCAAGTTACCACCCCTACCTAGTTTATATTCTACCAACTCGCACTAAGCGTTTTCAAATGTCTTTTATAATGCGCACAGCAAAGGAGTGGAACTCTCTACCTGCGTCTGTGTTTCCGAACGCATACAACCCTAATCTATTCTAAGTGAGAGTGAACAGGCTTCTTCTGGGTAAGCTCACTCCATCGTAGACTTTGTCTCTGTCACCCAGACCTACCACCAAAGTCCTACCAAAGTCAAGAGCAAACCCATAGTAAAAAAAACTAACTAGGCTGAAAATCAGCACTTTTCAAATGTCAAAACTACATAAGACAGTCCCCCAAAACGCACGCCCTTCACCACTTCCTAGTGCTTTAGATGGGAAGAAGAAGTGGCGCAACAAACTCCCCAGCAACACAGCTGTCTGTCCAGTTAGAAAATATGAATATATTATGATCCTATGCAAAAAATGAATGCAAAAAAAAAGCTAAATAATTAAGTCAGACTAAATTCTCTACGACTATATAGTCTTAAATAATAGTCTAGTTATAGTAATTATTATTAGGTGGTATTTGTTAAAATATCTATTAGTTTTTTTATTTGTAGGTATATGTGTATTAGTATCAATAAAACTATATAAATTCTCGTAATCAAGAAGTTAGTATTTTAGACATTATTTTTGTACCCTATCACTATGATTTTATATTTAACCCAAAGGTTGACTGGTAGAGAATGCCTTGTGGCATTTAGTCCGCCTATGTACCACTATTGTACAAAAATCAATCTGCCTAGCCTTTTCCCAACTATGTTGGGGTTGGCTTCCAGTCTTAACTGGACGCAGCTGAATACCAGTATTTTACATGGAGCGACTGCCTACCTCACCTCCACAACCCAGTAACTGGGTAACACGATACCCCTTGGTAAGACTGGCTGTCAGACTTTTGGGCTTCTGACGACCCATAACGACTGTCAAAGATCCACGAATGACAGCCGGGACCAACGGCTTAACGTGCTTTCCGAGGCACGGAGGAGTCTCGATATGTACAGATGGTCACCCATCCACGAACCAACTCCGGCAAGCGTAGCTTAACCTGACGGATCGACCCATGCGGCTGTTATTACTTAGCCACGAATTCCTCAAAAAATTTGCAACATTTTTTTTTTTTTTTATAAATTTGCAACAGCACATTAAATAAAATTACTATTAACCCTTGAAACGGGATATTTATCATGCTTAGGCTTAGGCTTTATTACAATAATCACAGATGTCTGACCACCTTGGCAGATTATTTTACGGTAAATCAAATCAAATCCATTTATTTGCCAGAATGTAGGTTTACAAGGTATGATCTTAAAACTATAATGGCCCCTTTACATTCTACCATTACATATGGTGTGCAAATATTTAATTGTACATGTTTACTTTTTGTTTCGAGTTCCCGATATTTCGGTGCTGTTGCAAGCACCATGATCATGGATAAAAAAATGTTGTAAGTCAAGTTCAAGTGTTAATAGTAATGTTAGTGACCATGACAGTTTAAAAATAGAATTATTTGTATGTCAGCTAGCACACGCCAAAATACCAACAGAAAACATTTCACAATTTTTTATTTCTGCTTGACTATAGCTGAAAGCTAAGTAAAAGTGTTTGCACAAACCTACTTACAGAAATAAACATTATTTATATCATTTGTATTTAAAGATCTTATTTATATTGACTGAAAGATAGAATATATATTCATCACACTATCATACTTCACACTAACCCCCTTACTAATAAACGTTGTATAGCGTCTGTATAGTTACACAACGCTTTGTCTTCTTCTATCGAAAGTCAAATTACTGACGAGTGAAAGAGAAAAATCGGTGTGTAACTATACAGACGCTATACAACGTTTATTAGTAAGGAGGTAATATTATAAAGGCGAAACTTTGTGAGTATGTGTGAATGTTTGTCTCTTCTTCACGCTCAAACAGCTGGACCAATTTTGATGAAATGTTGTATGGAGGTAGCTGACACCCTATATTAACATATAGGATACTTTTTATCCTGATATTCCCACGGGATCGACACTTATGCGGGTGAAACCGCGGGGCGCAGCTAGTATTCATATATTTATTTGTATTACATAATTTTTAAAGGTGTTACAAAGGTTTAAAGCTAAAGTACAATTACGGATCCTGTAGGGCACAGCAAAAAATTTAAATAATTATTAAAATAAAAATAAAATTAGGAAACAAATTAATTAATAATTATATATACATACATGCATTGATATTGCACTGTGCATCCTGTTTGTTAGCCTATTGAACTTAAATCTTATACTATACTGCATTTATTATAACATTAGACAAATAACTGTTCTCACCCTTTCGTTATTTCAAAGTAAACGTTTCTTAAACTCCGTTATTTCACGATAAATACAAAGCACTGTAATCTATTTACTATTTGAAAAAAGTGCAGTATATTCAACAATATTACACAATAACTGTCATTATTTAGCCAATGGTGCCGATTCTCTTGTACACCGAACTAAACTAACTAAACTATCACTAAAATTCCTTACTTTTGGCTATGAGAATCTTAAAGCTATTCTGCAAACAAAATTCTCTAAATTTAAAAATAAGTTTGACACAACTAAATCGAATTTGACAATCGTGACTCCACGTGGTATTTTTTTTTTGGCTTCGCAACGTTATACTTGTTTGCCTATGATTTATTTTAGAGCCGGAGGCGCACATGGGGGGCAGCCGCGACGTGTTTTTTTATGGAACTTTTCACTTTTTGTGTGGAAAATAAAAAAAAAGATTACCTACATGTAGCGTAATAGTGGTTTAAGGTTTTCTAAAAGGGGGTCGAAATTTTCATTATTTTTGCGATAGGACGCACCATTTTGGAGATATAAGCAAAAGAAAAAAAAATATATATAGGGATAAACACGAAATATTTTAAGTGATACACCTATAAGTGAGTTTTCTTTTTTATTCCGAGTATATTATTTAAAAAATTAAATAATTTAAAATTACTTGATATGATGATTCATTATCAAAATTCACCGCGCTCGTGCCGCCACCCAACCGCACCGTTCGCTTTTTTACGACATAAAGATGTTTCTCTTAAAATATTTCGTGTATGAATAGATACACCTTATATACAGCACTGGTTTTGCACCAGAAGTCGAGGTGATTGGTGTGAATTTTAGTTCATGAAAACTAATTTTATTCCACACCTTTTTAATCGCGATTAAAAATAGTCAGATTTAGTTAGAAAATCTAAATTTTAGTTTAAAAACGTCAAATTCAGAATAGCAAAATTGCCATTTTCACTAAATTTAAAAACTCAGTACTATCTTAGAGCTGTCAAACTAAAATATAGTTAAGTTGTGTCACTTTAGTCAATTTCAGAATAGGAAATGGTCGTTTGACAGGAATAAACTAAATTTTGGTGATTTTTAGTCTAGTTTAGAGAATTTTGTGACAAGAGAATCGGCACCATTATTTGTCTAATGCTTTAGTAAATGGAGTATACATAAATTATATTTTGGTGTATTCTTACCTCATTTTGATTGTTTTCTCAACTAATGTGAACAATTCATATTGGCCATCAATCTGTCTTACGTCCAGTGGCTTCCCAGGAGAAGGATACAGGTATTCACTGCAAATAGACAATAAAAAAATATTTTGTTTCAAAATTATCATAAAAAGGGACCAATCACCAGGCATTAATCTATTTAAGGCATTAAGCAGATTTGAGTTGCCCATACTTATGAGTATGGCCACCATGCTTAGAAAATTACTTCACCAAGATTATGATATTATTGTGCACAGTGCACTGCCTAGCCTTTGATCAGGGTAGAGCGAGATTATCTTTCAGCGCCCTTTGGTTGATGCTTTCACTTCACGTTAATTCTACTGCAGTTTTATGTTAAATAAATAATAATGCCCAAATTTTTTTAAATCAACTTTTATTGCTAATACCTATCAAAACTTAATGAATTTAAATTAAATTAAGTAGCTCTAATTAGTATACTCCTGCTTCTTTAATACTGAAAAAATCGGAACTGGCAACACTGCTCTTGTGCTCTCAAAAGGGGCCATCAAAATTTTATTTTGCGCTGGAAATTGTTTTTCGCAATTGGATTTTTGGCTCCTCTTGCCATCTGCCTAGAGCGACCGCTTTTCTCGCTCTATGCCAGGGCCGGCGCTGATAGTGTGATCTAGAGTGGTCCACAGTATTTTAAAATGTTTCTGCCCACAATTTTTTATACTTTCCCAGTCCAGTGTAATGAACGAAATGGGGATGTGTTGTAATTGCTTAACTTATGTGCCTGCGGTGCAGTAGAAACTGAAAGTGCTAATTGATTCAGCACAAACAGACAGGTATAATGTTGATTAAAACCTCACCTCTTATGAAAATGGCATCCTATAACGGCCAGTTCATTCCTAGACTTTTGCATCAAGTGTGAGTTAGCAAATGAAATGACAGCATCAAGACAGTTGGTCAGCACCTTGGGGTCTTCAGTTATGTAGCGTTGGTTCGGGTTTGTGTCCACTATTATTACAAGAAGATTGCTGTCTGATGGGGCTGGAAATGTTAAGACATTTGTTGTTATTTAACAGAGCTTTATAGGTATGGCTTCTGCATGAATATTATGGTAAATTGGGTAGGGAAGACTTTAGAGATGAAGCACTGATCGCACTTCGATTAACTGGGAAGCAATATTAATTGGTTGCACTATTGGTATTGTTGCATTTTAACAACTAGTTGGTTCAAAGATATTTACAACTCTGTTTTATATCAATGGTTTTAGTTTCCTTTTTTTGGCAAAAAAATATAATTTTAAGCACATGCATATTTAGGTGTTTAGGCAGGTGCCTTTAAGTTTAAAAAGAGCTGCTATTTAAGCTATTTATCCAGAATTTAATAGTAAAGCTTTAATTTAGGTTATATTTTAATAATCCTCGACTTACCGTCGTCGTCTGCCATTTTATGAGGTAGGACTTGTTAGAAATAGCTTTTAGCCAATATGTTTACTTTTTTTAGCTTACTTGCTTTACGTACAAATAAAATACCTTTATAAAATAAATTGTGAGTGCGAATTCTATTTCTGCGTTCCTGTCCTGTCGTTTCTTGTTTGACAACAACATTGACACTATTGACAGTTCAATAAAATGACATTCCAATATTGCTGTGTTGCCAGTTTAGTTTGCCACTTGCAATATTTAAAGGTTACCAAAGTAATAATGAAAAAACCCTTTGGTAGAATAACAAAAACCAGAGTTGAATGTTTAATTAAATAATTATTTGCTAGTAAAACAGCCATTAAAGTTTTCATGTAATAAAAGTTAGCTTCCGTTATTCGTTCCCTATGTAACGCAAACTGAAATATCAATACCTACCATTGAACTGTAGGTATCGGCTGTTGATTATGTACAGGACGCGGTCGGTAATACCTAGATGGTTTTTTCATTCGTAATGTTCCGTTTTTTACCCGACTGCCAAGGAAGGGTTATGTTTTTTTGCGAGTGGTGTCTCTGTGAGTCTAAAACCTGTCAAGTCTTTTTATATTATGCGAGTTGCCTATTTCGCCACGTTCCATTCATTTAGATCCACGCCCTAATGTGTAGAACAATGAGTACAGAGTAGGTACTTACCTATCTAACCCTGAAATTCTTATAGCAACATCCATTTGGTACATAAATTCATAAAATACGCAGCTAAAACAATACAAAAACTGGCCATGCGCGTGTCGGACCACGCGTAATGAAGGGTTCCCTACTTGGAAAGAATGTATCCTAAGAACAAACTTAACATTGTAGTTGGTAAACATAATCTCCCATACATTCCGACTGCAAATGTAAGTTTGTACGCACAATATCGAGAGATTTACCGTGTTATTTTAAGACCATAGACATCTTATAGATTTTCCTAAAATCTATAAGTATAGAACTATTTTTTTTATTTTTTTCAAAATGTTAGGTTAAGCCCAGTAAGCTTTTTTATTTGATATGTCACACAGTACAGTTTGCAAAACTTTTTTTTTTTAATTTTCTGGTTTGCCCCCCAATATTCAAAATTAATTTATTTATGGTTCACGTCCGTGTTTGGGTCACTTAAATTTATATGTATACCAAATTTCAACTTAATCGGTCCATTACATTCGGAGCAAATTGGCTGTGACAGAGGGACAGACAGACAGACAGACAGACAGACACACGAGTGGCTATAAGGGTTCCGTTTTTTCCTTTTGAGGTACGGAACCCTAAAAAGTATTATCTACGCTACAAACTTGCATAACCAATCAATTCAACAAACCTAGACAAAAACACAATCATAATAAAATTAGCCTCATACGTACCAACAACCATTAAAACGTCCACAGTGTAGCTCTTATTAATTTAAATAATTGTTTAGAAAGCACCTGTAGACAGATGTCAGTGGTCCTAAGATACATATTTGTCAAAGGCGCATTCCACGCATAGTTTGGGAGGACATACATCATAGTTTGGTAACCAATCAGTTTGACCCGTGCGCGCATGATATGGATCGAGGTAGGTACTAAAGATTTGGGTGGATTTTATGTTCGTTTTACAGTTTTTATTTAAATTATTCAAAATTTGAAAGTTTATAATCTGTCCACCGAGAGAATGCTTTTTTGATACCCGTCGTTTGAAAACGCTTAGTGCGAGTTGGTGGAATATCAACTAGGTAGGGGTGGTAACTTGCATTGCGTCTAGATGTCCGATGGTAGAAGGGGGCCGGTGGAATGAGGTCGTGGAGTTCTTGAGCACACTCGTCGAAGTAAAATCTGTAGAAGACCGACAAGCACACAACCTTGCGGCGATGAGCCAAGCCGTGAAGCTTGGCATCCACCAGTTTTACGTCGCCAATGAGCCTCTTAGATCTGCGTTCTACCGAGTCAAGCGTAGCAAGTTGGTACTTAGCTGAGCCATCCCAAAGGTGGCTGCAATACTCCATGCAGGATCGGACGGAAGCTGTCCAGGCGTAAAGTTCGCTTCACCCTATTTAGGACGCCCAGTTTCTTGGCCGCAGTTTGAGCTTTGCACTCGATGGAGCCGAGATGGTGGAGTTGAGACCAGATGTCAACTCCATGCCTAGGAGCTCGAGCCGATCAGTTACAGGAACAGATGTACCCCGAAAAGTAGGAGTTTGGTCAAAACGACTTCTTTTAGCGGTAAAGAGACACGCCTGTGTTTTCGTAGCATTAAAAGAGACCAGATTGTCATCGCCCCACTGGGAGCCATGGCTCAAGGTCAAACCAGTCCGCTCTACCATAGTTTAAAATCGTTTGGAGAAATCTGACAGTTTCGTGTAGCTTGAAGTGCTGGCCACTGTACCTAGGTATTTTGTGTAAAACCTTAAAGGTTATTTTTTACGCTTTTCTGAAAACTTTTAATGATGATCATTATAATGACGTGCCAAAACAAGAGAGAAGCGAAAATTGTGTTAGCGAAAAACAATTTTAGGTTTTTTGTTGGTTTTAAAATATTTTAGGTATCCTCGTATGCTAGGAATCTAGGAATAATTACACGGGCAGGTTGCTAGATGCTACTTAGTTGCATTCGAAAAATTAGCATATCTTCCCATAGTTGACTCTCACATTCCGCTTTTTGTTCACTCAGGAGATAAATACGGAAAGTAAGTCGCAGAAAATGACTGCATTTTTCATTGAAGTGGTTAATTTGCATACAGTTAAGTAGTTTATTTCTATTTTAGTCATTTTAAAGATCAATGATAATTAAGATAATAACTCTTGCGGGAAGAGTGAATGGAAATGTTTAAGAGAAATTAATGACGTGAGTGTCGTCAGTGTAGTCAGCGCTGCCAACTGTCTGCAAAAAACAAAATGTCATATTTTAAATATCGCGTTATCTTGCAAAGAGCCAAGTCTTATGCCTATGTACTTAATTTGATTTCGATAAAAATTCTATTTTGCCATAAAAATTTTAGGCTTTGTCCAAAAGTTCTAGGCAAGGTCAGTTTGTGGATTATATTCGTAATAAATATACAGCTACAGGTAATCGACTGAACCACATAATTTGCTCCAATGCACATAAACCAGCGCTAAATGTGCGACAGTTTATTACTCACACTATTACAAAACACGAAATGATAGCGAAACAAAAGTTTTCCAGTGAATAACAACCGAAACTGACGTCACAACAACACCATTACATTGATTTACACGAGTCCGTTTATCAACGAACGTAAGACGGGAGCTTATTATTACATCCGAATTGTATTTCATCGTAGCGAGATGACAAACCGGCGATACGGCGCCAAACTTATGTCATCTGTCAAAATACATGTTAACAGTACGAAGAACGGTAGATGAGTTGAGACGATAACACCACATGAATAATATTATACCAACGATGTGACAAGCTCTGCTACCTGTCATTTTACGACATTGTTTATACACGGCTAATGATATGCCTCATTTGAATGCCTTGGTGGTCTGGATAGAAAAAACTACCAGCTTTTTGTTACCACTGCCTTTTCAGACTTTATATAGAACCACGTCTTGAACTGGAAATGCAGCAACATACCCAAGTATTTATTAATTTCCATGGTCTTTTGTGTCCGAATATAATTAACAGTTCGAAAACTAATCAGTAGTATTAAGACACCATTAAGAAGGCAGGCGGTAATTGAATAAGATTTTACGAGAACATTGTTTACAAGACTTCGTGCCAGAGGGCAGCGACGCTACATTAGCGCGGGCTTTCGAAAATCGAAATGAGAATAAGAAAAAAAGGCGGGAACGAAATAATTATGCACGTTCCGTTTCGTAATGGGCGTCGCGCTACCGTTTCGCTTTAATAGCTCGCTTGTTCTGAGAATTTAATTACGCTCAGAGCGCGCCCAGATTAGCCGGGCGCGCGTTCCGTTTTGTTAATAACTCTAATAATGGATGACGCCCGCGCTCTTTGCTGCATTAATGTTATTTATTCCGATTATAGCGCTTTTATTAAATCGATTCATCACACACGCTTTTCTATGACGCCAGCCGAATAACAATGACATGAGATTTATTTCTGTTGTAACATCAATTGAGAGTATACAAAATATCAATATTAATAATTCAATAACGAGCTCCCAAAAACAAATTGTCTAACCGATAAGACATTGGGTTTGACACAAACAAAATATAAAACGATTCAGCCTTAATAAGAACCGGAGTCCAGAGATGAACACAAAAGAAAAAGATAACCGCCTATTGTTTTTTATCATGTTGTCAATATCGCGCGGCCAAATTTTCAATATTGGAATGCCACGATTCGCCAATAAGAAGCGGGAAAGAATTGATTTATTGTCCAATTAGCGTCGGTCAGGTGTGCCAACTGCCAAGATAGCATCAGGCTGGCCAACCTAACTCGGCTGCAACTACTATTTCTTTTGGCGCGTTCCGTTTAAATGGCATATTGGAATCAAAAAAGAACCTTTACACCATGCTGGCCGCGTTTTCTGAAAGTCGAATTTGAAATTCTGATCGTTTGCGGCGAACGTTTGCTTAAGTGGAAATCGATTTTGAATTAATTGTAGGCCGGCGTTATCGTACAAGAACTTTAATTTGATAGAACATATTTTTGCGTCATTAAATACATTATAATTTTGTCAATAATATAATTTATAGACCATGATTTAAATTTTAATGTCTTTCTTTATTCTGCAGAGAAAGTCTAAATTGTCGTGAAAGTTAATCACGTAATTGATTGTTATAATAGAGCCAACAACACACAAAATAATCACATTACGGTGTAAGTTCAATAGAAATCAAACAAGGGGTGACGAGATTTCATTTATCGACCGAATACAACGTGTTAATAGCTCCTCGATAACTTCGTATCGCATTACACGGGGTTCAGAAGCGATTAAGATACAACCACAGTGGGTACAGAATATCTATTTTTATTATTTAAATTGGGTACAACAAACTGCTTATTAGGTACTAAAATCACTGTTTAATTTGATTAACATCCTAGAATAGTTTGGTGCAAACACGCTAATAGAAATTAAAACGCCATAAAGTTATTTAAGCCAGACTAGCGCATTGCTCTTAACCGTCAGTTTGCTTTTAACTTTAAACTAAGAACAATGGCGGCGCTGTCGACGTTCTCAGACGCTCCGTTACTGACGCCATATAAAACCCACTCGCTGTACAATTACACTGTAAACGTTTACGAGATTGTCTATTCCAACACCTCAAACCTGAACCCATAGCCCCATTAATGTTCATTTCAATCTTATTTACGGCTTACAGGAAACTCATAATGATAAATTATTTTAGCGATAACTAATCTGTGCCACTTCTTACAATATCAATTTTAGCACTCATACCTGTATCCGCTTTTCGCTATGTAATAAATCCTCTGTACAATAATTTCGCTACCAAAGTTGCCTCAATAGAATATAGCCGGCGGCGAGGCGAATTGTTTGCGGGTAGTCGATAAATTCCGGTAGCGTTTGACGCAACGCGGTCGGAGGCGTCATTTGCTATTGAGGACTCGGCCGGAGTGGACTGCTCGAGATATTGACGCTCAATCATATTATTGCAATGCGGAATAAAGTTATCGGGAAACTGAGCTGCTGTAGCGTGAATTTAATATTATTTAGATAAATTATTTGCTTGGGAGGCATGACTTTTTAGAATTGAAATGCTTTTACACATTCTACTATCTATCCCTTAACTTTATAACAATAGAAGTATTTATTGAATAGACATAGGTAATTCAATTTTACTACGTAGTTTACCCAAGCGGCAAGAAAAACGTAGACGATACACAATTTTCCAGAGTCCCATTACATTACACCATACGCTCTATTAAATAGTAAAGTCCCCACACGCTAGAAAAAGACAGTATATGCCACCCCCAAACACGTTCCCCGCAATAAATGTGCGGGAAAGAAAGAGACGTAGTAATAGCCGGAAATTAGCACTCGTCTATCTTTCATTTTACACCCCAAATTTTCTTATTCCAATTTCCTCTCGCTACGAGAGTCCCCATTTTACGAGCCTTAACTGAGTGACGTAACGACACGCTGAAGTGTGCCGAAGTTGCTTCGGTACAGAGTTTAAATTTGGAACGTAACTTCAGCGACGGTTGTGGCTTTCTATATTTGAAAATGCTTTAGAACACTCTGTCATTTGAAATGAGTCATTTTCTGATAAGAATGCCCTATTGGCTGAGACGTGTGCGCCTCGGGCCGCGCGGCCGATAATGCCATTTCCGAACGTAGATAGCGAATAACTTGGGTGTCGGTTTTTGCAGTGGAGTTTTAATAATAAAGCATAGGGGGAGAGAGGCCGAGATATGGAAATGAGCGTGTGGAGAAGAGGAAATTTGAATTTATACACCAGCTAGTTTTATTCATGAGGGTGCCTCCGTTTGGCGAGATTATACCGACCGAAATTTTGTATGAATATGATGTTTGTTGTGTTCTAGTTTAATTTTTTGCTGATGTTATTTGAATGTTTTGTTTGTTGGATTACATTTTGAAATTTAAGTGGAGGAAAACTCCATCTATTTTTATTTTATGTTTGAGATTCCTGTAAACACCTGACTGTTTAACTTAGGCTAAATCTTGACTAGACAATTAAAACCTGCTTCATTTGTTTAAAAGTTTTGTCAGAGCGGTTATAAAAAGTTCGAAGGCTCATAAATAAGAATGACACAACAGACAACACACATTTCACTTTACGCCCCGGCCTACACAAAAAAAACCTTGAAAACTAAGCAAAAAATTAAAAATTATAACCGATAACCGTGTCTGCACATCATCTGTCAGGTTAGGAATCAATATTCCGTAATTTTTTTCAAGCATGGGAAGAATCTCGAAGTTTTCTCGTCACACATCTCGACTCGTGATTGTAAGCGATTTCTTTCACGTCATTAACTCCGAAGTGAAGGCTGTGTCGCTAAAATGACTGCGGTCAACTTGATCGGTCATTATTTACAGTATATTGTTGGTCGTGGGAATGAAATGCTTGAGACAGCGTTGCGATATTGTCTGTTAAGTTGAGTAGTAGTTATGAGTTAGTCATGGTACTGTTTAATAACTAATAAGGTGTTTTTGGTTGAATTAATGGGTCTGCGTCATGATCTGATTGTTATCTGCGAAGGTGATACTACTAATTTGAAGGCGTTATTATTCTAAGATCTGTTTTTGGGAAAGATAAAGGGCTCTAGATTTTTTTTGGTGGTCATGCTTTTAACGTGTTAAATGTCCTTTCTTTGGAACCTATACGTCGATTCGTTGAGTTCCTTAAGTCCTGAGTTGAGCTACACGATTATTGACAAATGCTTGCATTGACTGGACAGGTTCGCTCAAATTTGTTGTTGTTGTTCTTTCCTCAAAAGACCATTTCAGTGACGGATCTACATGGTCCTCACATGATCTGACTAAGATTATGTCTGGACTTTACAAATAGATAACTTTGACCCCTGAGTCTGTTTCGCCATTTATTCTCATAGTCAAATATAAAATGTCGACTCCATCTAGCATTTTTTTTTTAAATATGTTGTGTAAAAGTGTTTTCGATATCCAATTTACAGAATAAACGATTTCATTTCAATTCAATTGTAGATCATGATGATTCATAAAAATCTAGCAAGAGAAGATTAATTCAATTAAGTATTAACGATAGAACGAAGGATCACAAGATAAACCTATGTAATCGTTGTAGCAAATTATTATTATTAATTTGAAATGTCTTTGACATATCTCGGGACCCTTGGGTCCCGGACCTTTGGAAGGCGTGCGAGGGGCCGGAGCCAACTCACAGAGGCCCCTAAGACAATTTTAAATGATGAAACCTATTTCTTCTCCCAATTAAAATAATAATTCTAAAAGGACCAGAAAGTTGAATAGCGGGTTAAATAGATAGGGCAATAAAATAAAATTAGTCTAATCTATGTTCTATCCATCCATTCACAATATTTTACACCGTTCGTAAAACTTTTTCTCCTAAATTCTCCGAACTTTACGCTGCCCAAAAAACGTCTGGAGACCATAAATAATATCACTAGTAACAATACAAATTTTTATAGCCCGAGAAGTCTATTGCACAG
The DNA here is from genome assembly GCA_947523025.1 of Dryobota labecula. NCBI lineage: Eukaryota > Metazoa > Arthropoda > Insecta > Lepidoptera > Noctuidae > Dryobota > Dryobota labecula. The sequence continues at coordinate 8,883,573 of OX383305.1, read as the reverse complement.
GTGGAAAAAAACGTCAAAAAAAGATTCATTTATAAAAGGTTCGTTCATACATGTAACGCAAAAAACTGCCCAATAACTCCAATAAGTGGACTGCCTCCATTCTGTATTGTACGCAGTTAACTATAACGTGAAATGTCTTCATTTTATAATCCCGTGGGATTTCTGAATGTAATGATGAATTTTTGTCGTTATAATAGAGTTCATATTTAAAACCTTTTTTTAGTTCATTCATTCGGTCGTAGGTGGTGCCAACCGCACAATAATAATAATAATGACCCCCACCGCCGTATCTCTACGTTGTTGTCGTGGTGGGGCTTGCGCGCTCCGAACCTCTCGTCTGTGCCGGTAGAGTTTACTTTCCCGGAACGGGTCTAGGGTGAGGAGCCAGACCAAGAGAGATACAGAAACCCGCAGGGCAGCATGTGGCGAGTTGTTGGGCAGTTGCGACCCCACGGACCCTATCTCCCGGGAGAAGTCATGTTCCTCATGTCTAGCTTGCCTTTATTGGCCGGCTGGAGTGAACACTGACGAGGAACTGAGCTCCCACCTCATTCTTGCCTTTATTGGCCGGCTTGAGTGGAGATTCGCAAGAGCAAACGTGCTCGGAGGAAGGAAGTATTCTAGTAAGTGCTTGTAGGGATCTTGACCATCTTCCAGGTTCTGGGATTGTTCTGAGAGCCGTAGAATACCTCTCCACTCCTCGAGCACCTCAGGACATGTTGCCCCCTTGTCGCTACGTCACTATGTGCTAGCGACCGTTTTCGGGGGCCCATTATTGAGTGTGCAAGTCACCCTCTGCCATTTTATCCGTGTATAATAAAACATTGATCAGGCAGGGGCCATAGTTTTAGGTAACCAGTCCATTTTAACCACCCAAAACCCATAGTCCAATATCGTTGTTTCCATGTCCTACAATAGTCCTACACAAACCGGGGGTTGTCCTTGGGTGCACTTACATAGTGCGTACAGGGATAATCGTCGGTTGGTGCCTCATTTAATTAAAAGCGTCTAACGGGCCTCTGCGAGTTGGCTTCGGCCCCTCGTACGCCTTCCAAAGGTCTGGGACCCCAGGGTCCCGAGATATGTAAATATTTAAAAAATATATATAATAATAATGATAAAAAGCCTATATAGTAAGTAATTCAATAGGTAACAACGATAGCAAGCCAAATATCAATGTTGTTTATATAATTATACTAATACTATACCATTAATAAAGATATGTAGGTAGGTTTTCATTCTTTACACCAATTGTGGTAAGTTAATTTTTATTCTAGGTACATCGTCTTCACCTATAATTATTAATTAATGTATGCAAACTATTGTTAACATTTAAAAGAGTAAGTATGGAGTTTCTTGCCCATTCTTCTCCATAGGTACTTATCTAACGTAACGTTTTTAAAACCAAAAAAAAAACAAAAAAAAAAACTGGTTTTGGAAGGGGCAACTAGACACAATTATTATAATACCAGCCTATAACTGTCCCACTGCTGGGCAAAGGCCTGTTCTCATACAGAGAAGGCACGAGCATTGATCACCACGCTTGCTCAAGACGGGTTGGCGATTTCAGACTTATATTAACTATAAGTCCAGGTTTCCTCACGATGTTTTTCCTTCACCGATGTCAGTAATGTCCAAGATAAACTCAGAAAGTACATATGAATTGAAAAAGTCACATTGGTACTTGCCCAGATTTGAACCCACAACCTCATGCATGAGAGGCGAGGCCTTAACCAACGGGCCATCATGACACTTAACAATTGACTATTTTTGTATTAAGAGTATATGCATTTTATGTGTCTATTTGAAATAAATAATAATAATACTACAATGTGGATTCGTTTATGAAAATTAAATGATGTTCGTTTTCCTCACAGAAACTCGGAAATTAGCTAAATTTTCTTGAAACTTCTTGAAGAGATATCTAAATAAGTTTAATATTTACCTACCTAGTAGATAGGTAGGTAGGTTTCAAGAACTGAAACTATTATAATGAAAGGTTTTGGCTAATCTCACAATCTTACCAAGCTCGGCAATGAGGTATGAGTTTTCGGAAATCCAATTAGGTAAGTGCTATTGAATAAACGATTTGAACCGTTCTATTGATGTAGGTAACTTTAATTAAAAGCTACTCAATTAGAGTAGAACTATTAAAGGAATGTCAAACCAAATCAATTATAGGGAAACCCTCAAATCCCGACATTGTAACAGTTATTATGACAAACCATTTTAGTGATTTTAGTTCATTGTTTAGGATTCCGTAGTCAACAAGGAATCGAAGGAACCCTTATAGTTTCACCATGTCCGTCTTTGGCTTATTCCACTAATCCCCCCTGAGAGAATCCCCCTCAGTGGGGAAAATCGAAACCTAATATAAAAAAATCACTTTCAGGGTTCTCGGAATAATATTTTTTTTTTCAATTCTAGTGTTCCCCCCTAAGCGGGATTATCAGGGGTGAATTCTAGATTGTTTTTATAGATTCCACTTTTCCTCCTAAGGGGGAATTTCAGGGGGGATTTGCGGAATAAGCCTCCGTCTTTCTGTCTGTCCGTGGCTTAGCTTAGAGGCTCTTAGTACGGTGGCCAGCACATCAAGTTACCACCAACTGTCAAATTTTCTCGTTCGATTTTGAACTTAATCGTCAACATTAAAGTTTAAAATCGATTGTAAAGAATAGCACCACCCCATTTCCTCCCGTGGGTGTCGTAAAAGGCGACTAAGGGACTTTCTAGAGAATGGGCAGCAGCGTTCTCTATGCATTTTTAACAGGATACTGGGATCGCCAACCCGCCTGCCAAGCGTTGCGATTATGGCAATCCCCCCCTTTTGGGGGAGGTCTATGTGTAGCAGTGGACGTCTTTCGGCTGAAATGATGATGATGAATGATGTGTAATTTGGCATGGGTGTACATAATGAATCACGCCGACAAAGTGGTAAAATTAAATCTAGTTTTTTTTTTTTTTTTGTGTGGTGTGTGTGGGTAGTGGGGATGATTTTTTTCCCTCATCTATTCCATTTTGTAGTGTATCGTTGCAAAAATATTGCGGGTTTGTGAAAAATATTATTCGATTTAGGGTACCGTTTGCGAAATATTAAGCTTACAATTGCTAATTAATTTTTGTTAGAGTCGTGTGTTCCCCCTACCAGCAAAATGGTTCTTTTTAGATATGTGGAAAAAATCACGGCCGTATACGAGGTGGAGACGATAATACGACAATTAATTAAACTGCTAAGTTTTAATGCCGTTCCCAGTCTGCATACGAAAATTTAATCAAATATAAGTTAGTATTATACAATAGTTCTATAGCTAGTCAAAGGTTAGAAAAAACAAATAGTCGGCCCATCAATATTAGTTTGTTTGAAAACATCCCTTTTTTAATTTCGATGCTAGGATATATTTGATTGTTCCAAAATACAAAATACCTACTCTTATGCATTAGTATTGCCAGTGTCATTTATTGTCGTTTTATGTATCCACATTGTATATACCTACAACGTGTCTGTTTGTCTGTCCCTGTCACAGCCAATTTGCTCCGAATGTAATGGACCGGTTAAGTTGAAATTTGGTATACATATCAATTTGAGTGACCCAAATACGGACGAGAACCGTAAATAAATGAATTTAGAGTATTGGGGTCAGTTTAGGGGGGCAAACAAGAAAATTAAAAAAAAAAAGGTTTTGCTAACTGTACCGGTTTTAATATCAAATAAAAGGCCTTACTATAAGGGTCTGAAATATATATTTTTTATAATTTTAAAATAAATTGTTTTAAAGTCCCCCCCCCCCTTATCTCCGAAACTACTGAACCTAATTTTTTTTTTTAAATACTGAAAAGAATTCTATACTTATAGATTACAGGAAAATCTATAAGAAGTCTATGGTCTTAAAATAACATGGTAAATCTCTCGATATTGTGCGTACAAATTTACATTTGCAGTTGGAATGTATGGGAGATTATGTTTACCAACTACAATGTTAAGTTTGTTCTTAGGATAAATTCTTTCCAAGTACGGAACCCTTCATTGTGCGTGTTCCGACACGCACTTGGCCGGTTATTTGCTTTTAATGCCATCCTTATGCCTATACGGAATAGAAATCAAAATCGGCTGAAGGGACTGTATAAAAGGCATTGTAGGTAGGTAATGTTAGTACAACCATCTCAATCACGACCAGTTTTGTTTTAATCAAGGTAACTTTATCGTCCAACCGACGATTGAACATATAATTAAAAATAAGTAGGTACAACATAATAACAAGTTTATTTCCCTATCTAACAGAACGAGCAGTGGTGGCCGTAACTTACGAGTTATTGGTCGTAGATTTGAACCCAGACAGGCCCTTTCATCATCATCATCATTTCAGCCGAAAGACATCCACTGCTGAACATTATGCCTCCCTCAATTGGGGGGGTTTGCCATAATCGCCACGCTTGGCAGGCGGGTTGGCGATCGCAGTATGGTGTTAAAATGCATAGAGAACGCTGCTGCCCATTCTCTAATAAATCCCTTAGTCGCCTTTTACGACACCCACGGGAGGAAATGGGGTGGTGCTATTCTTTACGTCCGGCATCACACTGTACTGGCCCTTTACTTTGCGTAAATTATTTAATCACCACTGCTCTCAGAACGGTGTTAAAGTCAAAGTCAAATAATTTATTTCATTAATAATGAAATAAAATAAATTATTTGTGCCTATTTAGGCACGTAAAAATTAAAGTTATGACTTTTGAACGTAAAAATTATAAAAATAATTGATTCTAGTTGCCTCTTCCAAAAGGTAGTTACGTATGGCGATGAATGGGCAAGAAACTCCATACTTAGGTACTCTTTTAAAATGTTAACAATATTTTTTATACATTAACTAATGGGCTCTTTAGTCAACTGAGGCCGCTCGAACTTATCCCGCGGGATGAGCTGACCTAATGAATTTTTGAATCGGGCAAGTGATCCCACTTTAGAAAAGATTATTATTTATCTAACACACGCACACACGGGAACAAAATTCTTTGGGGAAAGAAATAACACACCATGGCTTGGTTGTACTGATATATTAAAAAATCACAGTCGTTTGAATAATAAACAGAAAACTAAATGTAAATAAGTAGTGTCAAAAGAAGCTGCAGTAGACTAACCTAACGGTATCGGACTTTTGATCGAGAAGTCGCGAGTTCGATTCCTACCCATTACTGACTTGAACCCACTCCTAATACAAGCATTTGAAGTTTTGTAAAAAAAAACATTCTTGATTATTATTTAGGTTCGTAAATAACAATGTAAAAGTAATATTAGTTTTGTTCAAAAAACTAAAATTTAAAATTACAGTCTAATACAGTTTCAATTAAATTGATAATACTAAAAACTAGTAAAATTCAACAAGGTTAATATTTGTTTTCGTAAATCTAATGTCTAACACTTTTTTCGTGTCTGTACAAATCATAAAATGTACCAATGGGATCAGTAGTGCTATTCTGTCAAAATCTCACGGTGAAAACTTCGGTGAAGTGAGTTTGAAGTGAGCTGTAATTCCACCTGATGCTTGGGATTGACACTATTGACAGCTCACTCCACGCTCACTTCACCTACGTTTTCACGGTGAGATGGTTACAGAATAGCACTGCAGTTGCCCGATTCAAAAATTCATTAGGTCAACTCATCCCGCGGGATAAGTTTCATTCGGCCTCAGTTGACTAAAGAGCCAATTAAAGGTGGTGAAGACGATGTACCGGGAACTGTGCCTAGAATAAAATACATTACTGTTATTTTGTAATATATTCAAAATTAATTAAAAAAAATGAACTTTACAGTAATTTTTTAATTTAAATGGTAAATAGATTACATTGCTTTGTATTAATCGTGAAATAACGGAGTTTATTATACTTTTATATAGAAATAACGAGAGGGTGTTATTTACCGTAATTTTCCTAATGTTATAATAAGTTCAAAAAGGTACAATTAAATTACATAGGTACAAGAAATTATGTTATCTACTTGTTTGTAATAAAATTTACTATAATAACATGTAAAACTTTACCATGATTAACATGTGTTTACAACAAGATTCAATCTTTATTAGAAACGCTACTAATTACTGATTAACATACTTCTTAATCCTGCATAATCGTTTAATTATAACTTTGATATGATGAAACCCAGTAAACGACTCGACGGTAGCTATCTAAAAGTCTTTTGAAGTAACAATTCTAGAAAGAGTATCGTAATAATAACATAGGTACGTAGTAATTGCCTACACAGTAATACTTAGTTACTTATCTCGTATTCCGGTTATAACATCTAAACCCGGTAGCTTCCTAATTAATCTGTGCTCGTAATGATCTTTATAACCCACCATGTGTCGGCCTCAGAATATTTTTACCCAATTAACTTGTTACATTCTCGCTTCCGAAAATGTCTACCATAGTTGAGGAAAAAATCAAAGGAGCGTTCCCCGAAATTCGGCCATTATCGACCGTTACCTCCCAAATAGAGCGAGATCGAAACTCAAGATAAACCCCTTCACGTGGGCTCTACTAATTGGTGCAATAAATTTGAGACAGCGCGACAACTCTGAAAACCCATTACTCCTCCATCTCGGACCTTATTAGGACCTATGGCTTCCGACCTGTCATAGACAAAACTTACGGACACACTTCGGATATCTGTCAAATTCGATCACATCTCTCAAACAAATCTCATCTCTATTGACGCCAATTATAGGACAAACGCGTCTAGAATCGCTTTGATGGAATCGAACGCAATAAAGAAACGTCATCTCGTTTAAATTCCATTTTCAAGTTTAAAAAACTCCCAGCAGGATCCACAGGATACTCGACCCTACTGCGACTATTTAAAAATAAAAATCTCTAATGAGGAGCGTTCGGAAATGTGACGTGCCGGTGACAAAATGTTGAAGGGATATCGATTTTCAGCATTGTAAATCGAATCGTAATAGTATTCGATAAAGCAGAATTTCGTTCATGGAATTTGGGTTGAATTCGTATCGTTAATATAGAGTCGTCGAGAGCGCGCACCCGTTTGTACCCGCGTCATGCGAACGGACGCTTTTTGTCGTTTTTAATTATATTTATTGTTCTCGTTATTTATTTATTGTTTTGTGTTTTGAACCGTTCTCGCTACCGTGCGTGCATTTTAACGATTCCGGCGGAGATAGCGGACGCATCCAAATTAGGCCGAATGTGGTTTCGGAGGATGCAAATGTGCTCCTTTGCATACGCTCCCAGAAAAACGTCCCCATCGATATTCAGAATGAACTCGAATGAAAACATCATTAATGTTATGCAAATGATCACGAGAAGGAATTTTTTACTTTGCTTTCAAAATAATTCAAGGGATATTGTTGTTCCTTAATAAGAGTCGCTTTATGGTAATATTTATTGAAACAAAAAACAGGACAGCTTTATAATTTTTCCATTTTCTTTTTTGCCTTGTTGTTGTGGAAATGGGAACATATCGTTAAAAGAGATAAAGCTGCGCCATTATTTATCGATAATTGTTTATAAAAGCCAAAGAAAAGTAACACTAAAGTGCATATTTGCAAACAAAGGCCCGTCAATTGTATCCAATAAAATCGATGAGATGCCGCGTCACTCGCCCCGGTCGCCACTCGCCGCTGGGACAATGTGGAGAAATGTCAAGAAATTCCAATACTCACAGAAAACTGTGTCATTCTTTTTTTGAATCGTTCCATTCTGATTGGCGCATTTAAAGCACCTTTTCTTTCGACACACTTAATAATACAAAATGTAGCACATTATTTAAAATGTCACCGTTTAAAAGATCAAATTCGTCATTACAGGCAATAATTCTACATTGGAACGGCTATATAAGTAACTCTGCGGGCAGTCGACGTCAAAACATGGGTTTTATTGCACTTATCTTCTTAGAAAAAAAAAAACGGTGCTCCAATTTCGCAAATAAATAGTGCGAACTATGATTTTGCAAGTTGGTTCAAGCAGTCTTGGTCTTTTGGTACGTAGTTGTCGTAAAATTGAAAATAAACTGAATCTCAATGGATTTTTATGTCGAAGTCGAAAACAGCCTTCACTGATGTCTTATGATTACTTATGACCATATTTTTTATGTATAGAATCAAGTTTATCTAACTGAACAGACAGCTGAGCTGCTGGGGAGTTTGTTGCGTTATTTCTTCTTCCCAGCTAAAGCACTAGGAAGTGGTGAAGGGTGGGCGTTTTGGGGGACTGTCTCATGTAATGTAACCTTGTCTTTCGAAAAGTGCTGATTCTCAGTCTAATTGGAAGAAATGACTTTTTATTTTTATTTTGAATCAGTCAGTAGGTACTGGTAATTTTTTTTTTATTACTTTCCAGATCCCAAAAAAAAATTTGGTAGCACATGTGTTGTATCAAGCATCTGAGTTTGTAGTACATTTTTCAGACACAAAGCTGAAAAAGTTGGTCAAAGTGAGATACAACTGTAGCGTGTAGAATTATCAATCGTTTTCCCGATACTGCCCGACCCGGATACCAAAAACTTGGTGTCGTGAGACACTTCGGCCACATTTCCCGCAGAGGTACCAACAACATAGAACGTCTAATGGTAACAGGAACGATACAGGGCAAAAGACCGAGAGGCCGAAGCCCAAAACGGTGGTCGAATCAAATGTATGAGCAACTGGAGGTACTATCACGGACAACCGATATGGACTATTCTTGCTTGTAGTGTCCGGCCGCTATTGTAACGCTTACCTACGCTCATCAACCAATAGCATCGCAGCATCAGATTTTAGATGGAAACCTTCTTTTTATAAATGAAAAAAAAAAAAAAGACTAAAAAACCAGCGGAGGTGGTCAGACTATGATCATTGTAACAGAGCCTGAGAGAAATTTATTTAAATAAAAGTTTTCATTTGTCGTCGTAAAAGGGGCGGTAAACAGATGTGGACATCCAGGATCACGGGATTTTGTTTTGAAAGTGTGCCGATTCGGACGTCCCCCATAGTACCTATCAGCGCTGCACTTCACCAGGGGCCTAAGTCTACTAAAGTTGTGGGTATTTGACAGTGTTTGTATGGCAAATCTGTCAAAAACTCACAATGAAGAGACCATTGCAACGTTTGTACATTAGTAGACTTGGCCCCCTGGGCCTCAAGTCTGCTATTACAATAGTGTCAGAATGGTCTATCATTGATTTTATAATTGTTGATTTTGACAAGTTTGGTAATCTACTAATATAATGGCGTCATTATGACTTTCCGATGGTCAGCCACTGACACTCCATTGAAAGAATTGGTAATCTCGTACATAATGACAAATGAAACTTCCTACTATACTTCCAACTTCCTACTACTTCAGATTGCTTATAACATTAATAAATAATATGTAAAAATATATATAAATGAAATCTCGCATGAATAAATGTTCAAAATGCCATTGTAATACAATACTATTACGAGACCATTGACCGACCAATGATCGACCATTATGAATTTAGCAGATTACGACTTAGGCCCCTGGCCACCGATCGTAACAGATGGGGAAAGTAGCGACTAGTAGAGCTACGATACAGTAGGTACCTACTACAGTATGGCCTTGCAACAAATTATTATGTAAATACTTATTATTTATTATTATTACTTAGTGTATAAATTGATATGTTATTATTATTTTATTATGTTATGTATTCTATGGGTCGTAGTTTACTGATAATAAAGATAATTTATGTACATATGTACTTAAACGTACCGTACCGTGTGGTGCCGGACGGAGCACCACCATTTCCTCCCGTGGGTGTCGTAAAAGGCAACTCAGGAACTCATTAGAGAATTGCAGGAGCGTTCTTCATGCTTTTTGAGCAACATACTGCGATCGCCAACCCGCCTGCCAAGCGTGGCGATTATGGCAATCCTCCCATTGTGGGAGGCCTATGCCCAGCAGTGGACGTCTTTCGGCTGAAATTATACTTAAGTACATTTATGAAAATAAATAAAATTGAAGTGTCGCTTTGCAATGTCAAAATAACGGTAACGGTAACTGTACGGTACTTATAACAAAATTAAAACTTTTTATGTATGCCTGTCTGTATGTCTGTTCCGGCTAATCTCCGAAACGGCTGGACCGATTTTGACGGGACTTCATCGTTGAAGCAATGTCTTGATGGATATGCATTCAGGCCAGTCCATTCAGAAGATTCAATTTTATTGGAGCTTGACTGTTTTTTTTTTGGGTGGGAAATGATTAAATAATTTCTCCCGCTCTGGGCGAAGCGGGAGGGCGTGTCAGACCTTTACTGACAAAAACCCACCCTTGTTCCTTCAGTTGCCTGTGTGCCAGGGCCACAGTATCCCTTTCGAACAAACCCGCAACCCTGACAGGCATCGGTCCTGGCGGACCCTGTCAGTTCGCTGACATCTCTTTGAGGCACGCGTTGATCACGGCGCCGTCGACCAGGGCCTGGTCCTTACCGGACGGCGAGCTGCCCATTGCTCGCCGTCCGCAAGACCGCGTCTACGGTGGGCGGGCTACTATATCTTCAGCGGCAGTGGCGTAACTACTAATTGAGCTTATAATCCGAGCATAAATCCAGACTCCAGGCTGTTACGTTTAGAAGTTTCTAATGGAAAATTCAATAACTTCGCAACCTGGGAATCAAATCAAGTATTCCAGGTTTCATCTTCAGCTTACAGCAGTACATAGGACATAGGCCTCTCGAATTGAACGCCATTCAACTCGGTTCTCGGCAACTCTCATCTAGCTACTACCAGCCACCCTGCGAAGGTCGTCGCTCCACCTAGCCTGAGGACGTCCTACCTTACGTTTGCCGATTCGCGGTCTCCACTCAAGAACACGTCTACCCCAACGGTCATCGGTTCTACGGCTAATATGGCCGGCCCATTGCCATTTCAGCTTGCTTATTCTGTGAGCTATGTCGATAACTTTGGTTCTCTTCCGGATCACCTCGTTCCGGATTCGATCCCTCAGAGAGACTCCAAGCATAGCCCGTTCCATAGCTCGCTGAGCGACCTTGAATTTATGGACCAGCCAGCATTAAAGGTTTAGCTGTTCCAAAAAAAAAAAACCGCTTTGTACTTTGGTTCAAAAGTAATTAATTGATCCAGCTACTTAGCTAATCAAACGTTTTGCTTTTCACTTTGCATGTGTCATTCCTTTGTTTACAAACAAAAAGATTCTAGTAAAAAATCATATATGAATGCTAATAAGAAGGAAAAATACAGAATTAATTAGTTTCCTTAACATAATATCAGGTTGCCTTTGTCTATATAGTTAGTCGTTAGATCGTAGGTAGTGTTGCCAGGTGTCCCGATTTGCGCGGGACGTCCCGATTTTCAGGGGTCTGGGGACGCGTCCCGATTTGTACCTGATCGGGACGCTAAATGTCCCGATTAATCATAAAATGAAAAAAAAAAAAAAAAACATAATTAAATGTTACGCTACGTAATTTTTTTAAGACGGAACGCCATTCAATAGGTGGCGTTCCGCGTTGGATATATTCAAATACATGGGGGCGGTAACTCGATTCCCTGCTACGAGATGGCGTTGCATACTTATACTTCTTATTCCTCATCCGATTTACTGTAGAAACACCCTGACAGTTTTGTTTTCCGGCGGGCCGGTGCGCTATTATAAATATAAATAATTTTATCTTGGAGATTCTTTGCAGGTTAGAACTATGTGAATTGTGAATGTTTACGCAACAGCTTTTAACAATTATCTCGCATTTTGTTATTCATATTATAATTTGCGTTTAGGGATTTTAATAAAAACTAAATAATTTACATTAATACTTAGGTACTTTATTCTTCTGAAGTGCGTCAATTACATTTAAAGTTCGATTTTATTTTATAATTTCTACTAGTCTAGCAAGACTGATTACTTGTTATGTAAGATTAAATAGACTTAAAACCCCTTGTTTTTTTTTTGTTTTCTGTCCCGATCTGCAACCCTAAATCCCGATTTTTTTGACCTCATGTACCGATTTACAACAAATCGGACCTGGTAACACTAATCGTAGGTAAGGTATGAATCACATGAATGAATTATAGGTACCTACATATTACGATATTTTTCTTCTTGGTGAATTATGTATATATTTCATCGCATTGGAGGGCAATGGAGCTTAGCCACAATTTTTGCGAATAGCGTGTTCAGAAAGAACCATCTATACTAATCTTTAACTATACTAATAATATAAAGCTGAAGAGTTTGTTTGTTTGTTTGTTTGAACGCGCTAATCTCAGGATCTACTAACTGGATTAGAAAATTTTATCGAGGAAGGTTATAGGCTATATAACATCACGCTACGACCAATAGGAGCGGAGTATCAATGAAAAATATTGCAAAAACGGGAAAAATTATTCCTTTTTGGGAGCTTCCGTTACGTGTTCTGCGTAAACGGTTTAAGTTACGCAAATATCATTTATCATGAAATTGTTCGTCTTTAAAATTTCTAAAAAAAATATATTTGCCAAGGAGTTTTATCAACATTACTTAAGCCTCCTCCTCTCTCTCTCTTAGGTGACGCAGACAAAGTTGCGCGGGTCAGCTATAATATTATAAAGCTGAAGAGTTTTTTTGTTTGGTTGAACGCGCTAATCTCAGGAACTACTGGTTCGAATTGAAAAAATATGTTAGTGTTGGATAGCCCATTTATCGAGAAAGGCTATATGCTATATAACATCACGCTACGATCCTTAGGAGCCAAGCGAAAAGAACAAAGGTCAGAAAGAACGCTAAGCGATAACGAAGTTATAGCGCGGGTGAGCGACGGGATGCGACGCGATGGGTGGCCCGAAATTTCACGCGGACGAAGTCGCGGGCAGAAGCTAAAGGCTCGTACAGACTCGTGCGATATCGCGGGCGCAACGCGACACTAGTAGCACAATTTCTTTGTCGGTGCCTGTCGCGGCCGCGATATCGCGCGAGTGTCTGTACGAGCCTTAATAGTTTATATTAGTCAATAAATCTAACAGATATCATTACTGGGGGCCAAGTCTACTAATGTACAAACGTTGCAATGGTCTCTTCGTTGTGAGTTTTTGACAGATTTGCCATACAAATACTGTCAAATACTCACAATGGCGAGACCATTGCAACGTTTGTAAATTAGTAGACTTAGGCCCCTGTAAGCAGTTTTTTTTTTGCTAAGACGCTGATTTATGTTAAAATATCTAATTTACGCGCATCATAAATTTTTGAAACGTCCATAACTCAGAAGAATAGTTCTGTGGAATAGCACCATTACTCTCCAAGGCGACTATTTATTATTATCAGAATTCTGCAATCCATACATACGCCGTAAGGCTGTGCATTTTCTTTATTATTTTACGCATAATTTTTAATCTTCCTGAGCAGATTATACGAAAAAAAAAAAAAAAAAAAAACATCCTTGTGTTGCTTGTGGAAGAAGAACTGTCAGTAAGAATGGGTTTCATTTTGACAGACAATGAATGTTTTATTGCGTTATTTACCTACGTTGTTGAGCTGATAAATTTTTCGAAAATACGACGCAATGGATTAGCAATATACTTCAAAATCATTCAGATTGCGTTTGATAAGGTGTTATACAATTACCGATCTGGCCCGTTTCGTTAGAGATTAGCTGCCATACTAACAAAAATCACAATCACTATATAATATAAAACAAAGTCCCCCCGCCGCGTCTGTCCTGTCCGAACGTGATAAACTCAAAAAACTACCAAACGAATTTTTGATACGGTTTTCACCAATTGGACGGAGAGATTCATGAGGAAGGTTTAAGTGTGTGTGATGGGGAAGACAACTGTCAAAATGGCGCTGTATACGATTGTTCCAAAGAAGCTGACAAACTGTAGTATAGCATATTTAGAAATAAAGATAATAAATAATACAAATATTTAGAAATATTTTAATAGGATATAAAATAATTCTAACAGAAAACAAGGAAATTAATAAAGCGCTCTTCCTCTCTCTACTTATTTAAAAATTTGCTGTTCCATAATTGTTTCTGTTATTATTTCATTATGTACCACCTGTAATTGTAAATTATGGATTGCAATAAACGATTTTGATTTGATTTGATTTAGAAGTTGATCACAAAAATCATAAAGATTACTAAGTGTTTTGTAATTAATAATAATTAAAATATTGCACGAAGGCTGCGCTAATGTCCATGTTCGGGGTCACCAGTATAGAGGTATGAGGAACAGGGTGTAAAGTTCACTCATACTCTATGGAAAAGGGAGGATTCTCCGAGAAGACGGGTGTCGTGTCTGGTGGGCAACTGCCCGACGGTTGATGTCGGGATTTTGTAGGTATACATATATGCTAGTCGCGCGGTAAACTCTGATTGTGCGATGCAGGATTTGTGACGTCAGGTCTTTGATGCGTAGTTCGCACGTTCGGCGTTGTAGAAGCCGCCACAACAATAATATAATATAATAATCTATAATATAAAAATGAATCGCAAAATGTGTTGGTAGGCGCATAACTCAACAACGCCTGGACCAATTTAACCAATTCTTTTTTTTAATGTTCGTTGAAGTCCAAGGATAGTTTTTAGGTTTTTATTTTTTTTATTTAATGGTTTTTACGAAAAATTAGGGTAGGGTAGAGTAGGGTAGGGTAGGTAGATAGGTAGATAGGGTAGGGTAGGGTAGGGTAGGGTAGGGTAGGTAGGTAGGTAGGGTAGGGTAGGGTAGGTAGGTAGGTAGGGTAGGGTAGGTAGGTAGGGTAGGGTAGGGTAGGGTAGGGTAGGTAGGTAGGTAGGGTAGGGTAGCGTAGGGTAGGGTAGGGTAGGTAGGTAGGTAGGTAGGTAGGTAGGTAGGTAGGTAGGTAGGTAGGTAGGTAGGTAGGTAGGTAGGTAGGTAGGTAGGTAGGTAGGTAGGTAGGTAGGTAGGTAGGTAGGTAGGTAGGTAGGTAGGTAGGGTAGGTAGGGTAGGGTAGAGTAGTGGAGTTTATACTATAGCTTTTGACAGAACGAAGTCTGTCGGGTCAGCTAGTAATATAATACAACCGCACGCAGCGCCATCTGAAATTAGCTTTATCTTGCCATCCCCATTGGCAAAAATATGACGATGATTGTTGAAGATGTCAGAAAAAATCTTGCCGACTGGGCGAGGCGAAGTACCTGGCCGAAATCAACAGGCTTTTATAATCACTATAAACGCCTGTTGATTTCGGCCAGGTAGGTAGTTGGCTAACCCGCTCAGGCTTTTAAAGTAGACACCCTCACTTTAATCCCCAATGTTTCGGCCAGTCAAGGGGCCGAAATCCACAGGCAATTAAAGTCGGTGTTTTATTTTATTGAAATAAAACAAAACAAACATTTCATCTGTAATTAAAACTAATTCTTAAAAAGTCATGTACAAAAGATGATAAGAATCCGCTTAACCGTTTCAGAGATCCAGCAAAACCACAAACGTTACTCCAGCAGGATCTCGAATAACTTCGCAGTCGACGAAAGAACAAAAACAAAATAAGTTGCAACATTTACCTCGTCAAGACAACTAATTATATAGCTAATATTTATTACAATATTCCCATTAAAAACGAAAATGTCTGGTTTTAGTAACGTTACCCCAACAGGATTATTTTTTTGTGAAATAACTGAAAAACTATAAGTGCAACAATGACAGAAGCTGGGCAACTAATTATCTTAAGATTATCTTTAGATTAAGATAATTAGTTGACAAACCACTATAAGTGCAACAATGACAGAAGCTGGGCAACTCATTATCATAAGATTATCTTTAGATTATCTAAAGATAATCTTAAGATAATTAGTTGTCCAGCTTCTATCATTGTTGAACTTATCATTTTTTAGTTATTTAGACAGAAGCTGGGCAACTAATTATCTTAAGATTATCTTTAGATTATCTTTAGACTGATTTAGGATTGATTGATTTATTATCTTTAATAACTATTTTCGACATTATTTTACTGTGACAATGCACACGGCAGATAATGACTTGTACATGTTATAAATATTGAAGGTCATAAGTTCTCATCGTTATCTTGGCATAGGTGAACTATTGATTACGTATGATTGCAAAAAGATCCTATTTTCCTTATCATTTTCCTCAATGTATAATAAATAAAATAATGTAGAAACATAAACAATCAGCGAATGTCGCAGCATCAAGGTCAAACAAATCATGAGGAAACTATCTGGTTTGGCGACGGTTAACCCTAGAATGCTAACTGTTAGTCTTTTCTAGCTTTTCTTTTATTTTTAATATTTTTGTTATTGTTATTATCTCCTCCTAAACACAGCACCTGCTATCGTAACTCTTCACCACCTTTGGTGGACTGGTAGAAAATGCCTAAAGCATTAAGTCCGCCTTTGTAATAAACAGTATCCGCTTTTATAACAAGTTGCCAAAGTCAGTTACAGAACTTAGCTATGGAAAGTTCAAAGCCCACATCGAACGTGTCCTTATCAAAAAAGCATATTATAAGATTAAAGACTACGTTGAAGAAAAGTAAAGGCAATAATTCCTTCTGCACATGGCTTTTCTGGCAGGTAACTCATTAACGGCATAATTATTTAAGTGTCTATTAACCGTGCGTAAATGTGCCGTGTGGTGCAAAGAATAAAGAATAGCACTACCCCATTTCCTCCCGTGGGTGTCATAAAAGGCGACTAAGGGACTTTCTAGAGAATGGGCAGCAGCGTTCTCTATGCATTTTTAACACCATACTGCGATCGCCAACCCGCCTGCCAAGCGTGGCGATTATGGCAAACTCCCCCCAATTGGGGGAGGCCTATGTCCTGCAGTGGACGTCTTTCGGCTGAAATGATTAGTTGCTTTTATGGACATGATATTTATATCAGATTTGTAACTGTAGTTGTGGCAAGCATATCATTTGGTTTGAATAGTTTTTTATTTTTATTTTTTATCTCTTTATATATTATATACTTTTTTGTGAATGTGAGAACGTTGAAGGCCTATTATACTGTAGAGTTACTGACCATTTTCTATTTTGTTAAGTATCTGGTAATTTTTGAAAGGCCTACACTCCCATACCTATTAACACTGTTATTTGAAAATATTGGAAAAACCATATATAGAGTGTATCTATTCAAACACGAAATTTTTTAGATACACTTATACCTATAAGTGTAGAGCAGAGCATATTATTTTTTTTAAATTGGTAAATAGGCCATGGAAATGATTTTTTTTAAATATGAGCATATTATTTAAAAAAATTAATAATTAATAATTACTAGATGATTATGATTTTTTTTAAATATGAGCATATTATTTAAAAAATTAAATAATTTATAATTACTTGATAATTATGATGATTAATTATCAAAATTCACCGTGCTCGTGCCGCCACTGTCCACGCGTTCGGGCGGGTCTTTCATAGAATAAGTAAAATTTTGGAAAATGCAACTCCTTTGCAAAATGTCTCAAGCAATTTAAAAATTATAATAAATATGTAAAAATATAAAACACTTAGATAAAAAAAAAAATTCACTGCTATAGCTTTTTAACCACCTATAGATGGTCCTCTTAAAATATTTCGTGTATGAATAGATACACCTTGTATTTAAAGAGTAACCGTGGTGTTTCTTGCCGGTTCTTTCTTCTTCATAGGAAACGACCAATTGAAACCGTGCCTAGCTTCTGATGCTTCATAAGTGCCCATGTAGGTTTATGTGAAATAAAATATTTTGATTTAGATTTTTTGATTTTGTACCTTATTGTATGCGAGGAGTTTAAATAAATAAATAAAATGGTTTTTCACAATTTTTTATTTCGTTTCCTTTGGACTAGCGGGTTAATTGTGTTACACACTATCAGTAGGACTCGGTTTCATTTTGACAGTTCAACAAAATTCATTGCGTTATTTACGTTGTTGAGCGGACAATTTTTTCGAACATTTGAAGCAATGGATTAGCAATTTGCTTCAAATTCATTCAGATTGCGATTATAATTAAAAAAAAAAAAAACTTTATTTCTCAATAAATGCATTTACATAATTTTGATCTAAAACTGGCTTAATATAGTGCTCAAGAGTGAAAAACCCTGACTTCTAAACTAGGTTTATATACCTGTATCTTAGAAGCCAGTTTGTCTTCAAAGTTATGTAGGATGTAAAAAATAGGACACACATTATACATTAGGGTAAGTCCAAGAGAAACAAAAAAAAAAGGCTTGTAAACTGTACCGTGTGACATATCACATGAAAGGGCTTAATGTAGGTAAGGATTTCTGATAATTATATATTATTTTATAATTTTAAAATAGTTACTTTTAATGTTATTTAAGAAAATTGATGAAAATTGACCATTCCTCAAAGCTCAGAAACTATTGCGAATAAAATTTTGAAAAAAAAAAAACATATATATATATATCGCACCTTTAGAATTATAGAGACCTAATGTCTTCAGAAGTTCTGAAGACATTAGGTCTCTATAATTCTAAAGGTGCGATATATTGAAAATAGTTCTTTACTTATAGATTACAGGAAAACCTATAAGAAGTCTATGGTCTTAAAATAACAAGGTAAATCAATATTGTGCGTGCAAACTTACATTTGCAGTTGGCATGCATGGGAGAACTTGTTTTTCAACTACAGTGTTAAGTTTGTTCTTGGGATAAATTCATCCCAACTACGGAACCCTTCATTGGTCCAACACGCACTTCGCCTGTATTTTTTTGTAATGTGCGTCATACAGAATAAATAAATTTTCTTTCTTTTTTTTCTTTATTGACGTGCCATCGTAAAAACACTCTAGGTATTCGAATTAATAATCCAATCGACTGAGGAAAATCCCCGACGCAGAAAAACAAGAAACGCAAACAAGGGTTAACAACAAAATTATCCTGTTCACAAGAAAAACCGGTATCATCCGATCTGTATTACCTACTGACTCATTACCTATTAGATTTATAGTATAAATATGGAGCGACTTGTCTCAAGCTTCATTACAAATCTTTATCTCCTTGCAACCGCATCTCAATATCTCAAACTACTACAAAACAAAAATGGCGGCTATCAAGACAACTGTGGTTTTCCTGCTCATCGCTTTCGCTATGATGTTCTGCACCTTCGGGATCGACGCTGCAACTCGTGTGGGGCCCTGTGACCAGGTCTGCAGCCGTATTGATGCTGAAAAGGATGAGTGCTGCAGGGCTCATGGATACAACGGATGGAGCAGCTGCAGTAGCGGAAATATGTACTGTAGATAAATGATTAGTACCTTCAAGTGTGCCAGTGAGAGGAGCCTAGACAATATTCCTTGGACTATCGATTCGAAGAACATTCAGAGGTAATCAACGATCATTTTTGTTGTTCCTGTATGTAAACATCTATAACTTTTTGTTTAAAGTTTTCTAGATCAGTCTAAGCTCCATAACGTCTTTTGTCAAAAATGTATTAAAGCTTTCGAAATAAATTTGTTTTTTGCTAAATGTTTGCGTTTTTGTATCAGTAACCCTACTTAATACACACCTGTGTGATTAATCGAAAACTTACGTTTTTAAGCAGAAAGGTATCAACCCACATTGTGGTCAGGGATGAGTTGTATATACCAAAGAGGTCCTAACGTTCCCAGCTACATGTGGGTTGGTTCTCATCATTAAAAAATCAGCCTTATCTTTGTAGAGTTACGGATCTTTTTTGCTGAATGAAAGAACCAACCATTAGGATCTCTTTGGTATATACAACTCATCCCTGACCACAATGTAGGTTGAGTCCATTCTGCTTAACGTACACTTGTTTTCTTATCCAACTTTATTATCTATTCTAATCTATTCTTTATTCTTTGCGAATCAATTAAAATTGAAGTGTCTGTTTGTAATGTCAAAATAACAATTTTTTTAACCGACTTCAAAAAAGGAGGAGGTTCTATGTTCGACAGTATATATTTTTTTATGCATGTTCAACGATTTCTCCGTCAATTGAGGACCGATTTTGAAAATTCTTTTTTTGTTTGAAAGGGTATGCTTTTGAAGTGGTCCCATTGTCACCAAGTCAGAATCTGATATGGGGATCCCATATAAATTGAGGGAAATCTTCAATTTTTATAGTAATTTCACAGATTTCTCCGTCAATTGTGACCTATTTTAAAAATTCTTCTTTCCTTTGATAGAAGAAGCTTGCACGTTGGTCCGATATAAATTTTATAAACTTTGAATAGGCAGTTTTTAAGTTAATTTCGTTAATAGGCGTTTCGTTTCCGCCATTCCACTTTGTTTATCTTGATGATTTTATAATACTTCCTGTCACTGTTGTTTACATAGCAAGTACTCGTAGTGGAAGATGAATTGGTGTGGGGTAGGTACAATAACTAAAAAGTGAAAAATAAAAACTTTTTTACAAAAAAAAAAAAAAAGGAAACCGACTTCAAAAAAAAAAAAAAATCTACAATGTGAAAAATAACTTTAATTTTGGAAGTCGGTGGCAAAAACTAAAATACATATCCATAGACACCGACTTCCGAAATGAAAGTAATTTTTCACTTTGTGGTGTTTTTTTTTTTGAAGTCGGTTTACTTTTTTTTTTTGAAAAGTTTTTACTAAATGCATATGCAAGTATAATAATAATATAACCTAACATAACATAACATTACGGCTGTATTCCCCGAAGGGTTAAAAAGAGGTGCACCCACATTTCTCTAGTTATGTTTAAGTCTCATGTATCCAGGGTCTGATGATGGAGCCGGAAGGTGGCCCATAGGAACTCCTCAACCAAACAAGATAGCACAATCGTGTTTGGACTCATTGGATATGTATTGGCAAGTGTATAGCACTAGGTAGTGTCCAGGGTTTGATAGTGGAGTCGGAATGTAGTCATGGGCACTCTTCAAGTAAACCAGGTAGCCCCGTCATGTGTGGTTTCATTAGATTTGTCTTGATAAGTGCTTTACACTAGGTGATGTTCAGAGTCTAATGATGGAGCCGCTAGTTGGCCATAAGAACTCCTCAATCAAACAAGATAACACCATGGTAAGGTAACGGAACGCTCTTCTCTGTAGCAAATCTCACTCATGCTCTGTATGGGATTGAGATATGCGGTCTGAACTAAAAGTAAAAGTAAAAATTCATTTTTCACTTACCATGCTCTAAAAATACGGCAATATAGCCCTACGAAGCGGGAATAAAGTGACCACTTTAGTCTCTAGGGAGTGAAAAGTAATTAGTTATTTAATTTCCTTCATGTGACATAGACAAACTCAAACAGCCAGTATATACTATTATCTGTGGAGTGTGGACCATCTTCATTGCGAAAATGTTGAGAGTTTTAGTTCTATGGTTTTTTCGCCAAAAAGGTGGCGCCATGTGTTTTAAATTGTTAATCTGTGACTGGTTTAGAAGAAAAAACGGACCGCGAAAATTTCAGAATTTTTGTAAGTTCGGTGTTAAATAAATTTACTATCCAGTGACAGTGAACAGTTTGACGTTGAGCAAAGAGCAAAAGACATAATAGATAATCTTATGCCGCCAAAATCGCGGAAAATATACCTAAAAACTTACGAAAGTTTTATGGACTGGAGGAATAATATTTATTAAATGTTTTTGTACTAAATTGACTATTTTTCTCGCACTCAAAGTGAAAAGTACAGTTTGCACCTCGAGACTAAACGCCAACTTAATATACCCTCGGTTTTATTCAAACCACCTCTGGTATATTATGGCTTCGTTTAGTCCCTCGATATAAAAATATAAGGATTCCTTGTTGACTACGGACTAGTGTATTTCAAACTAAAGCAACAAGTATCTATCACGAATTCACGATCAAAATCCATCGGTCGTCGTACACCCGAATGAGTTTAGTTTCGATCTTGAATGAATGAGTGAACGACAATGTCTCTGCGGGTTGCTTCGGGAGGCGTTCATAGAAGAACACTATTAATTTTTGTCAATACAATGCTTCTGTGCTCGCCACACCACAGAATACATATACTCCTAGCGGAGTAGCGCGCCACACTGTCTGGTGTATTTTGGCACGATATTTTGTAGATGAATGGACGTATCATGTAGGTAAATTGTTTATTTTGAGTAAGTATTTGACACTTATGAAAGCTACAATAGTGCCTGTATAGTGATTTAACGCAGAACGTGCTACTGTTTATGTTATTGGGTGGCAATTTAACAGGGCCTTAAGTCTGTTATTACAATAGTGTCAAAATGGTCTATCATTGATTTCATAATTGTTGATTTTGACAAATTTGGTATAATCTACTAATATAATGGCGTCATTATGACTTTCCAATGGTCAGTCACTGACACTGCATTGAAAGAATTGGTAATCTCGTACATAATGACAAATGAAACTTCCTACTAAACTTCCAACTTCCTACTATTTCAGATTGCTTATAACACTAATAAATAATATGTAAAAATATATATAAATGAAATCTGGCCAGAATAAATTTTCAAAATGCCATTGTAATACAATTCTATTACGAGACCAGGGGGCCAAGTCTACTAATGTACAAACGTTGCAATGGTCTCTTCATTGTGAGTTTTTGACAGATTTGCCATACAAACACTGTCAAATACTCACAATGACAACACCATTGCAACGTTTGTAAATTAGTAGACTTAGGCCCCTGGGCCTCAAGTCTGCTATTACAATAGTATCAGAATGGTCTCGCCATTGTGATGTGACAGTGTTTGTATGGCAAATCTGTCAAAAACTCACGATGAAGAGACCATTCTGACACTATTGTAATAGCAGACTTGAGGCCCAGTGAGACCGCTGACCGACCAATGATCGACCATTATGAATTTAGCAGATTACGAACTTTTAGCAAAATGACAATGGGATCGTGTTGGAGTGACGAATTTATAAAAACAGCAGACTTGGGCCCCAGGCGGCTCTCATAATGGTAAGTGATATTCACCGTCTATGGATATCAATACCAGAGGAAGGTATTGCAGGAGTGTTGCTATGACAGAGACAAAGCTGAAATGTTTATTATAATATAGAGACGAAGCTTAAGTGGCATTATAATATGGGGGTTTAATATTGTGTAGAACTTAACAGAGTGTTTTGAGATTAAAAACATGCATTCGCTCAATATGTGGAGCGCACCCACTGGACAGTTGCTGTTTCATTATAAAACAAAATTAAGAAGTTCTATCTATATTACACAAAAATATAAATTTCAAAATATTAATAGGGCTCTTATTTTGAAAGGAAATCGTCGGAAATGGCCTCAGGACCAACAAATATCTGACCTGCATAATTATTATAAATATATTTTATTAGACTAATTGCGAATATCTGTATGAAACGGACATTCTGCGTTCCATAATGAACAATTAAAAGAGCGATTATCGACGTCACATAAAATATGCCGCCATCTTTGACAATTAGATTAGACATGACAATTCATCACTAATTGTCATGTCTAATCTAATTGTCAAAGATGGCCTCCCCTTTTTCCTTCCAAATCTCTCTGTTTTGTACGATTTCTGGCCATGTTGGCCCCGCAAACATGGCCAGAAATCAATAAATCAATATTTATAAATAAATTAGAATAATTTGAATGTATTTTACAAACACAGAAAAAGAACCGAGGCTTCTAAAAAATTGAGATATACCTAATAGGTACTACTGAGCTTCTTTACCAACTTTTTTTTTCTTTCTTTATCTTCTTTTCTTTTTTTTTGTACGCCTGAAACGGCAGAATATTATGAACTTTTAAAACTAGGTAACACAAATAAACGGACAATTATTATTTTTATTATGTTTGTTTTTGTTATGTTTGTTTGTTGTCATTTACCAATGTTGCACAACGCAAAGGATTATGCAACATCTATTGTTTGTGGTCTTGGCCTGTCATCAAGCAATGGACAACAGTCAAACTTTTTATTTTTATTGTTACATTTAAGGTTTTGAATACAAGGCTTTTAGTTACTTTGTATTAGTATGTGTATTTTGTCTATTTTTTATGTAATGTGTGTTTTGTTTGTGCAGAATAAACAATTTTTCTTTCTTTTCTTTCTTTCTTCTTTATTTTGTAATTACACTGGCACCCTTCAAGCTGGAATCCAGCAAAATTGCTTAGCGGCAGAAATAGATATAGTGGCACCTAGTACTTTTCCGGCCTAGCTCGATTACAAAGACAAATATCTCTAGCTACTTAGGTACTTTAAGTACAAAAAACAAAAAAAAAAGAAGAAAAAAGAAAGAAAAAAAAAAAAACAAAGGGAAGTAAAGAAAAAAAAAGAAGAAAAAAGATAGAAAAATAAGCAAAAGGAGGTAAAGAAGCTCAGTAGTACCTATTAGGTATATCTCAATTTTTTTGAAGCTTCGGGCCTTTTTCAGTGTCTGTACAAGCAATAGGTACTCGTAGGATCTACTATAAAGTTAACAGAATCTTATTCGGTACTTTCCTCTCCTAAATAATAACTGTGAAATCGTTTGACGATAAGCAGCTGCCGTAAGATTTAATTACTGTCCAACTTTTTAGGTAATTTCTCATAATGTTTATACCATGATTCATTCCGAGCGGTATAATTTTCCCTATGCGTGGTAACTAACAAAAACTTACAAGCAATGTCAACACTCGCCTTTTTCGTAGGCGCTACTTACAATTATCTCCATAATGAGGAAAATCGTAATACCTGTCTAATTAATCAGAACAAGAGAAAGGCATACCATTTTTTATTCCTTTTAGGGCCCAATCACACGTACCACAACCACGCAACAACGACAACACGTGGACGGGCGCTACTTAGAAAGAAAATTTTTTTTATTTGGGACACGGTAAGAGAAATAGTAACTTTTATTGAATCGCTTATTTTGACAGTTGAGCGTTTCAGTTGAGCTGCACTAAGGACGTCATGGTACCAAATTGAATGAATGAAACCAAAACTTGCGACTCAGTTTGGAAAAATCGCTGTCAGATGCCATCGCCTAAATTGAATTGTTAAACTGAAGTCATCAAAACAAAAAAAGAACATAAAAACTAACAAAATCATGAAAACAATAAAAAAAGAAAATTAAAACTAAAAGAATAGTGAAAAAATAAAATAAAACAGAAGACCTGTGCGGGGCCAAAAAGGTTGCTATCTCAGCATGATGATGCGACTACTAAAAAAAAAAAATGTTTGTATGAAAATTCATCGTTTTTTTTTTTACATACAACGGGGAAGCTCTTGACCTTCATAGTAAGTGATGATAAGGCCGAAGATGGAAGCGAGCTTCACCCGGAATCCTCAACCACAGATGAACTGGCAATCTTACTTCTAACTGCCGAAACACAACAATGCTGTTAACATTGTTGTTCGACAGACTTAGATAAGATGGTGATAGCTAGCCAGGCGGACTTAGAACAAGCCCTACCATCACCCAAACCGAGCAGAAATTTTTGCCCCCGCTGGGAATCGAACCCGGGGCCTCTGGATCTGAGGCAGGTGGTTTTACCACTAGACCACAGAGGCGGTTAAATTTATTCACACGGACCTACATTTCGCCATCAAAATCAACCGTGTGGGCGATACCGACAACATCGCAGCCACAACCCGACCACTCGCGAGATCGCGTACGCGTACGCGCGCGGCCAAATCGCAAACACAACGTTGCGTTTGATTTCACAAAGCAGCTGCAAGAAACTGCAGCGACACACTGCTATTTGGTGTGGATGTAGTAAGTGTGTTAGGGCCCTTATATACTTACCTCAAACGAACGTCGGCAAAAATCAATCGAACAACTCAAATATGAAAATCAAAACAAGAAAAATGATTCACACAATTAATATCCGAACTATGTATGTATCAATGAATCCCACAATAGATCATTAACAACTTCCTCTAGATTGTTTTTAATTGTCTATGGAGTCTTCAAGTTCCTCAGTGGCGTCTGCAACCAGAGAGTCGACGCAAAAAGTATTTGCTCAAAGATATAACGAGAATCATTAGCAGATTGTCTCTGGAGTATTTATATTAACATTCTTTATGGGAAAAAATCGATGTGTTCCTGTCTGTGTGATACGTTAGTTTGTTTTACTTATTATAGAGATTTATTGGACGTGAGTGGAGCGACAAGTGGCGATGGCGCTTCAAATAATGATGGTGTAACTTATCTCATGACTTAGGTACTTACATTGTAACCGTATTTTTGTACTAGAGTGTAACCGTATTTTTGTACTAGAGCAGCGTCAACGTCTTTTAACGTCTTGGAGACACTGTTACGTTTAACACAAGATATCCTTATACATACTGGAAAGTAGCTTGATTTGAAGCCATGTGTACTAGGGCTTTCAGTCTCACTGCATTTCTGAGTCCCGGGAAAAATAAATCGAGACTCGATGCGATCCGAAATTCCCGGGAAAAACGAGGCTTTCGAGACTATTTAAAAAGTAGATTTCATACTTTTAGGCTAGGCTTTTAGGCAGTCAAAACAAGATATTTCAATCAAGTACTTTGTTAAACATACAGTAACTAACTCAAATCATAAAAATAAAATAAAAAATAATATGGGTTTTTTAAATTTTATAGTGGGCACGTAAGTAACAAAGGGCGTTTGATGTAGTTTCAGACAGAGAGGACTTGAATTTATTACAATAGTAACCCGCGTTAGAAAAGGCTCTCTGCCTCGACGCTAGTAGGGGTATTTGGGTAACGGGGATAGCAATAATTGATAGTTGTAACAATGGTTTAAGTATTTCCCTTAACCATTGGACAAGTTTCAAAAGTCTCGTTATTCCCGAGACCGAAAATATCAGTCTTGTGTCTGGAAAATACCAAAAAATCGTCGAGACTCTCGAAATTTTCGAGACCGAGATTCCCGGGATGAAAGCCCTAGTGTGTACTACAATTCTTGCAAATAAATGTCATTTCATATCATTTCACCTGTCGAACTTATTTTCTTTAAACCTATTTTATTACTGTCTTGTAGCTCATAGTCATCAATTTTGACCATTACAAGCAACGGTCAAAAAACTATTTATCACGAAGACAATTTAGTTTTTTCACAAATCGGACTGAAATTAATTATAAGTTAACAAGTCCGTTACAAATGACATAAAATACAGAAAAGTATAATTATGAAATTAATTTTATAATGACAGACTCAAACAGCATGGCCGCCGAACCATTAATAAAAATGTCGTCTGGCACGCCTAATTAAAAACAATTCGCGAGGCATTTTAATGAAACAATAGATCCGCGATTTTTTTTTTCATGGCGGCTCCATAATTAATTTAATAATAAATAAGGAAATGCGACGTGGTTAGAATGGTTAATGGTAAAATGTCTCTTATTAATTTATGTGGTCGCACATTGAGGGGCGGCTTTTTGTATTTTTCCCTACTGTTCGTAGGAAATTTATAGGAGGCAAATACTGTCTAAAAGCTATGTCTTTTCGGGAGAGCGTTGCGATTAATTTGATTGAGTCGTTAACTTTAAACATTAATAATTCTCAATATTGGAGAGGTAGAAAGCAACCTCTATTAGTTTCAATTTACAATGAGCTTAAATCTTCTGCTGTCCACTCAGTTAGGTTGATTGAAATGTTTTCTTTGGGGACATGGGTCAGCAACATCAATGTTCAAAAGACTATTAAATATAATATTCCATCTATAACTAAGCCAAAACGACATTATGACTGCAACCGTCTGAGACAAATCTGCACAAATTTTATAGTAGACGAGTATGTTGATTTCCATAAGATTTACACAGATGGTTCTAAGAGTAGTGCAGGTAGTGGCGCGGCGGTTTGGGATCCACAATTTAATACAAATGTCAAACTTGCTATAGATTCTGATATCTCCATTATGCATGTCGAGTTAATTGCAATAGCAGAGGCTCTTTCTTATATTAACTCAATTAGTCATGATAAGTTTGTCATTCTAACAGACTCGAAGAGTGCGCTGCAACACTTGGCTCGGTGCACTTCGTCCGTGCGAGGAGTACCGATAGCCTACACGATTTTGGAGTCTATATTCAAATTAGATCAAAAATCAATTACGGTAGTTTTACAGTGGATCCCGTCCCACGTACAGATTCAGGATAACGAAAGAGTAGATCTTTTGGCCAACCAAGCCGTTTCAGATGGAATTTCTGTAAATGTTCCTCCTTTATATACAGATTATATAAGAGTAATAAAGCAGCAGAGTACAGAAATGTGGAGTGAATATTTTAACCAAAGGTCAAGAGAAAAGGGAATTTGGTACAAGACCATCCAACCACAGCTTCCAGTGTATAATTGGACAGACCAAAATATGCTTAGCAGAAGGGATTTAGTTATGGCGCTAAGACTTCGTTCCGGTCACATTCCATCAAGGAAGTTCGGTTTTCTGATGAAAAAGGTAACATCACCCAACTGTGAAGAATGTGGAGTAGTCGAAGATGTGCAACATATTTTGATGGAGTGTGTGCGGAATGGGGCTTTGAGATTTAATTTGCTTGGCCCTATAAATATGTACGATATTGGAGAGTGTAATGCTATCCTGGCATGTCCTTTATCAGAACAAGCTAGGATACTGTACAAACTGGCATTATTTGTTTTAAAGTAAGTATTATATGTTTTTAGGTTTAGTTGATTGTGCTGATGTTACAGGGTGACGTTATCGCTCAGCGAAAAAGCCCTTAAAATAAAGAGAGAAAAAAAAAAAAAAAACCCTACTGAGTGGGTATAGGTTAGAATGCCTACATGCGATACACATTCTTGCGTGTAGTGAATTTTAATCTATTTATTTGAATCACATTAAAATCGCAGAACAAAGCTCTATCTGTTTTATTTTTATTTTTTATTTTATTATTTACTAGCTTATGCCAGAGGCTTGGCCCGTATGGCTTTCAAAAACCAGTAGCCTAAGTTAATCCTTAAAACATCAGCTATCTGCAAGTAAAAGTCTTGTCAAGATCGGTCCAGCCGTTTCGGTGATTAGCCGGAACGAACAGACAGACTGACAGAAAGACAAAAAAAGACGCAGCAGGCAGGTAATTGCTTACCTATTTCTTAAGAAAATTTCTTCCAGCAGACCTACAAAAGATGAAATGAAAAAGAAATGTAGACAATAGTGTGTGAGAACAAGAAGAGAAAAAATATGAATATGTGACGTCTTTAACTAACGAAGAACTCATATTTAGGCACATATACACACATTTAGGTATATCGTAGAATAACGTTCTAACTGAAAGATTGAATGGACAAGAATTTTACCAAAGTAGTCAACGCATTTGCCATTGGTATCTTTTTTTGGTAACTGAATTAACGTCTGTTATGGTCAAGCATTAATATCTACTAAAGTATCTATGAAAATAATGGCAACAGTTCTTAATTACAAAAGACTTAAAAGAACTAAATTGCGCTTAAGCTTTTTCTCAAAGGTCATCCACAGACTATAAAACAATTTTTTTACTTATATACCAAAGCGTGTTGCCAGCCGAAAATAAATTTCCCCGCGATAGCATAGTTAATACAAATTATATTTAATTACGAAGATATTTATTCGTTTCAGAATTCGCCGTGTTCGGTCGACACGACAGAATTCACGAATTTTAATTTGGGCTCACAGTGTTTATACGATACTTTTTGGTGATACCGGGGAAGTTGCGGTTTTAATATTTTTGAAGACATTTTGGAAATTTCCTAAAAGTGTGCTTCTTGTATTAGTGAGCTTTTTTAGAATATGTTTTATCAAAGCAATCTTTAAGATGATGTTTCTTATCATAATATCAATTGGGTAAAAACTAAGAGAAGACTGAGGACTAAGGCCTGTGTTCACCAACATTCAAACGACCGGTTAGGTATTTAAACAGTTGATTTATGTCAAATTTCCTAAGTAAAGAACTGATTAAATATCTAAACAGTTGATTTAAATGTTGGTGAACACAGGCCTAATACTGACGGCTTAAATATCACAAAAAAGCCGGCCTAGTGCGTGTCGGAACACGCACAATAAAGGGTTCCGTAGTTGGGATGAATTTATCCACAAAACAAACAAACAAACTTAACATTGTAGTTGAAAAACATGTTCTCCCATACAGAATGTATGACAACATATTTTTCAACTGTAAAAGTAAATTGGTCGACTATTACTCGGTAACTTGTAAAGTTTACTTAGGTGTGATAGTTTTCCTTTTAACTTCGTTATATATACTACTGCTGCGACTTTTTCACGTACCCATATACAACCATTTAGCTGGGGGGGGGGGGGGGGGACATTTGACTCGAACAAAAATTTGCTCTTTAAAGCTTAATATTACGCAAACGGATCTTTAAATCGAAAAATAGTTTTCAAAAACCCGCAATATTTTTTATTGGCCTATTCAACGATGCCCCACATCATGGGATAGACGAGAATAAAAAAAAATATCCCCACTTTACGTGTACGGGAGGTATCCTAACTAAATTTATTTTTCAAGATTTTATTTATACCACTTTGTCGGCGTGATTAATATGTATACCCATACCAAATTATAGCTTTCTAGTACTAAGAGTCTCTGAGCAAAGCCGCGGACAGACAGATAGACGGACATGGCGAAACTATAACGGTTCGTTTTTTACTACGGAACCCTAAAAAAGAGGTTGTGCGCTTATAACCACACAACAGAAGTGAAAACTTACGACTGGAGCCGAGTGTACGCGATTCAGCGTCAGTCGTCACCGACCGACTGGAGCCGAGTAGGTATACCCGATTCAGCTAAACCGACCGACTGAGCCGTGTACATCCAATTCAGCGTCAAGACCGACTGGAGCGAAGTATACGCGATTCAGCGTCACCGTCTGATTGGAGCCGAGTATACCCGATTCAGCTAAACCGACCGACTGAGCCGTGTATATCCAATTCAGCGTCAAGACCGACTGGAGCCAAGTATAAGCGATTCAGCGTCACCGTCCGACTGGAGCCGAGTATACCCGATTCAGCGTCACCGACCCTCTGGAGCCGAGTATACACGATTCAGCGTCACCGACCCGAGTGTGTGTGATGGTCCAGTTTCGGTTACTGCTCAGAAAGAACGTAAAGTGCTTGTAAAGTGCGCCTAAATAACTTTTCACTTCAAAACCCATAGGAGAAACATTTTCTTGTAGGAACTTAATTTATTTAGGCAAAAATCGTATGACGTTTGGTTTTAAACCAGGGGTCCAAGTCTGCTATTTTTATAAATTCGTCACTCCAACACGATCCCATTGTCATTTTGCTAAAAGTTCGTAATCTGCTAAATTCATAATGGTCGATCATTGGTCGGTCAATGGTCTCGTAATAGAATTGTATTACAATGGCATTTTGAACATTTATTCATGCCAGATTTAATTTATATATATTTTTACATATTATTTATTAGTGTTATAAGCAATCTGAAGTAGTAGGAAGTTGGAAGTTTAGTAGGAAGTTTCATTTGTCATTATGTACGAGATTACCGATTCTTTCAATGGAGTGTCAGTGGCTGACCATTGAAAAGTCATAATGACGTCATTATATTAGTAGATTATCAAACTTGTCACAATCAACAATTATGAAATCAATGATGGAT
This sequence comes from Dryobota labecula, assembly GCA_947523025.1. Classification (NCBI taxonomy): domain Eukaryota; kingdom Metazoa; phylum Arthropoda; class Insecta; order Lepidoptera; family Noctuidae; genus Dryobota; species Dryobota labecula. Next base: position 8,852,152 of record OX383305.1, on the reverse strand, counting down.
CATTCTGACACTATTGTAATAGCAGACTTGAGGCCCAGAGATTATGAATCTGGATCTTTAGACGCAAAACAGTTACTTTAATTTAATTATGATGGTTTTATTATTTTATGGGCTTTTTAATAGACATTAGAGTGGGTTTTGAAGTATGCTTCTTATGATCGTTAATGGCCCTCTTATCTGCTTTAACATCTTAACAAATTATATTACTTAAATTGCGATATAAATTAGAGAGAGGAAGCTGTTAGCAATTTACTAAAATTAAATGGTACCTATTTAATTCCTGTGTAGATGTGAGATCCGCAGGAGGACCAAGGTTACCGACATAGCCCGAATAATTGCCAAACTTAAGTAGCAGTGGGCAGGGCACATAGCTCGCAGAACAGATGGCCGATGAAGCGGAAAGACCGCGTACCGAAAGACGTAGCGTTGGAAGGCCTCCCACAAGGTGGACCGATGATAACCTTGTGAAGGTCGCAGGAATCCGCTGGATGAAGCACAGAACCGGTCGAAGTTTCTGTGAAGTGGCGGTGCTTGGGGGTAGCATATGTCCAGCATTGGACGTCTTTCGGCTGAAATGATGATGAAGATGATGATGTAGGTGTTTATTGATATGTAATGAAAGCCCATGTTTCTTTTGTCAGAGTGATAATTTTGATAGCTCCTAAGTATACTGAGTCAATTGTACTTCTAATAATATTTAAAAAAAAATATGCAGGTAGGTAGTAAATGATTTAATTGTTTTTAATATCCTAAAAAGTACAATTGCCGATTTTTTTTTTTATTGAGTCAGTAGGTCCATCGATTTGAAAGCTTCGGTAGTTTAACCACCTGTGCCTTTTATTCGTTATCAGTAGAGATCGGTTATTCGGATGCATATTTACCTAAAGTTAATTTTTGGCTATGAAAGTATGGAAGCGACTTCTTAAAATATTTTTATTGTAAAAAAACCCGTGTTGTCAGGAACAGCGGGAATGCATAACTATTCGAGTATGTAGTATGTAAGCGATGTCTAAAAAAACATTTATTAAAAAAAAAACCCAGGATTCTTGGATTCTATTCTGCTGCATATTTATGTTAAACTGTGATCTTTACCAACATTTGAAAAAAGTAAATATACCAGAAACATATAATATCAGAAACCTAAATTTATAGAACCCAGAACCGCGGGATTTTTTCGATACAAAAGCGCATTCCATATTAGCCAACATCTCAACTTTAGGTGAATATGCATCCGAATATCCGATCTCTAGTTATCAGGCAATTTTTGATATCGACTTCTCCCACACTAATGGCCACATTTTTAATTTATGTTTAGCGTGTTTTCTAATAGTTCTTTGGAACTAATTAGGCATAGGTAAGTGCGTTTAACATGAACGTGATTATGTTAATTAATGGTGATAATCAGGGTATTTTATTCGTAACAGAGTGCTTATGAATATCTTTTTAATTGCCACATAAAATTAAAAAATAAAACAAACATTTTACATTCTATACATTAAAAATAACATTGTCAGATACGATTGAACGTGAGCGTCAAAAATCTTAACAAGAAATGTTTTAATAGTCTCGAAGCTATTCCCATCAAAATTCATTAAGCGTACTCATTATAATTTATAGAGTACTTAACAAACTAACGACAACTTTAATAAACTAAACATGTTTCAAATAGTATAAAATTTCACCCGCCCACAACATGCGAACGGAGCTACCTATATCGTTTTTTTCGGTCCGACCGGTCCGCAAAGAACTTTGTCACACTCAACTTTGCCCAAAGATACTCAGATGTCCGAAACAATTGAAGTTGGTAGCTTCCACGTTTTTATTTCGACAAAGTTCCAACTGTTGTCGAGTGTCGATCTCAAAATCCGGTAGCTAAAAGTAATTTGTGAAATTACTTTCTTAGAATTGGAGTCAATTAAAGAGTGTATGTCGCCCGTCCTGGCGATTTCAGACAAACTGGATCGACGATTTGTTTTTTTAAGGAATGTTTGTTTAAAAGGTGTAGGTATGGGCCAGGGTTCGGGAGATAAGGAAGGGACTGAGGTAGAAAGTGTATAATAAGAATCAGTAGTTTGAATAAAGAACCTGATGTTGATTAAGGGGAGAGGGGACAGTACCACCCATCAAAACTGTACGGGGTTCCCTTGGTTAAAGTGGACCACTTTAAATACCTAGGACATTTAGCTAACGACGGCCTCAGAGACGATACTGATATCGAGAGGGAGCGGAGGGCGTTGTCAATTAGAGCATAATATGCCGCCCGCAGGTTTATTGTAATTAAATGGAACAAAACTTAAAACTCACATTAAAAGCACACTTTGTAAACAAGCATGTTACTGATTAGAGGATTATATCCAAGATATGCTTGGAAACATGCTGGTGCTGCTCCATAGGACAATCTGGAGTCGAGAAAAAAATCAAACTGGTTGCTAATTTAATTGTATAATTTATTATTTTTATGACATTGTACTTAATGCTTGAGGCTGTACATTCTGTGATTATTTTAACTCACACACTGACTTATTAAATGTTAAAATTTCAGGAAAATCATCTAAAACAATGTTTGTAAATATATGAGCACCATGTATCAATCATATAATTAATTTATCTGTCATATAAATAATATTATTATTGCACATAAATTAATAGTAGATTATACAACTAGTGCATAACAGACGCCATTTTACCCCGAAACGTATATATCTGGATATATCTGGTCGAGGGGTAAAATGGCTCGTTTATACTCTGCTTTTCACTTCGATTGCGAGAAAATTGAAACAGACATAAAGTATTATAACAGTATTTTTTAATTTTCAACATTGTGTCATTCGGCTTCGTACTGCCAAGTCATAAAAACGTTACTTTGCGTTTTTAAATAATAAAGACAACTGTTTTAGCTGGTTTTATTAAACTAACGATAGACCAGTGATATAAATTCAAGCAAATGAAATTAAATAACGACTTTAATCTGCGACGTTTTATTGTGCGTGTGGCTGTTGGGCCTGATTAACTTAGTCTTAGAAAAAAATTAAATACTTTATGAACTAGAGAATAAAAAGCAACTTTATGTAGCCTATGCACAACATAAGGACGAACTTTTAGAGGATAAGAAGTGGAAACATAACATCATAACGTCTAGGTGGATTATGTTGGTAAATCAAGTTAAATACAGCTCTTTCTGCCCAACAACATTTCGAGTTATGTTTGTCACTTACTTTATGGTAATATTTATTTTTTCAAAATCTGTTCTGTGCATAATTAGCTCAACAAAATACGATCTAGAGGAATGTGGCTGTTTTTCTTTAGATCGATTTTTTTTTTCTTCGTGGCTCAATATCAAACGTTATGAAAGGTATTATAACATTCTAGACACACTTACCGAGGTTGCTGATTGAGTCATTTTTCAAAATTCCTTCTCATTCACGAGATAATATTTTTTTAAGTTTAAATACATAAAACACGTTTTCTTTTGTACTCAGCTGACAGGTGTCAAGATCAAATTCTCTCATCGGTCGGAGTTTAAGTTTTTATGAAGCGTGAACTGCCTACTCTATAAGCAAAGACAATAAAATTAAAACTAGTTCAAAAGTGGTGTCATCATAATGTGTCATACTTATCAGTTATTAAATTAATAATCCTTATCAAATCATTATGATCTTAAGCACGTATTGTCGTACCAAGTACTAGCCCCATCCTTCTCTATCATTCAAAGATAGAAAAGGATGGAGTACAAAAAAGGTATTCGTAATTGTGAAGTTAAGTTTAATTGTTGCACGATAACGATCTCTATTGGTTAAAAATGATATTGTGTAAAAAGTAGCCGGTGCGAATGCTACCGGGAATCGAACCCGACTAATTAGCGAGTGGACGGGTGCACAGTTACTTCACGACACTTGTATGTGTAAATAGGAGGGTCGGCAGAATAGTTTGGTCAGTTTTGTTGAAGATTTTTTTGTGACCATGTGTTATCGTAGCATATTTTTTTTTTTTTATGGTGATTGTCCTTTGACAAGATTTCAAACATAGAATCAATATTTAAAATCAATCCTTTGGGTTAGGTTAGGTAGAACAGTGGCCATTAACGCCACTTCCCCTTTATTGTTGGTGAATCGGGTTAGGTTATGTTAGAACGTGTATTATCAAATTGCCCAATTGTCATGTAGCAATATAATAATGACCGTGCAATGTGATAAATAATGAAGTTAAGATAGTAATTAATCACTTAGCTCGATAGAGCTAGACATATTTCGTAACATTTGAAAAGAGTAAGTATGGAGTTTCTTGCCCATTCTTCTCCATACGTAACTACCTTTGGAAGGGGCAACTAGAATCAATTAATTATTGTTGTAAATTTTGACGTTCAAAATTACCTTTTATGTGCGTATTTGAAATAAATGATATGAATTTAGACTTTGACGTTGAGTCTCAAAATTAAGAACGGCCCTAGAATAATTGCAATAACCATGATAAAAACTACAAGTTTCTATTGGATTTGAAAACCACGTCGTCTGGTTCGGTTACAGGGCCACGCGGCTCAATTCCATACGCGTTTTGATTGATAGCTGCAATCTGTGGCTTGTAGGAAGCGTTTTAAGCTATTGCATAGCTTCTATCGCGGGCCTTGAGCGCGGGGACCGAATCCAGAAATTCCGTAGCGAAAAAAAAAAAAATAATATCAAAGAAAAAGAAATACTGCATAAATAAAATAAATAAATAATTATAATTGCATAAGTTGATACAAAATGCTATGCAATAGCTTTACCGCGGCAGTCCCCGAGTGCCACACGTCTTTTTTTTTTAATTATTAGACACTGATTGGGCCTGCTCTTGACCTCGATTTCGGCTGATGGAAAGCGATGGATGAGGTCTATGATGGAACGAGCGTGCCCAGGAGATGCTTGTTCACTCTTGCTTTGAAGGCAGACACGTGGAAGAGATGACGTCGATGTGAATGTGGAACACAGACGCAGGTAGAGAGTTCCACACTTTGGCTGTGGATATCAAATAAGTACACATGGACGTAGCGTTTACGTTGGACCTCTCACGCGGCTCATCGGTGACCCCCATAGATGGTTCAGTAAGATAAGGCTCATCGTCGGTGGTTTATGATCAGAGTGTCTAAGTTTCAATTCGACTACGAAGTAAAATGCCTGAAATTAATGTCTACACAGCAAATTGTCTAAGCTGTAAATCGCCGAGAGATCAAAATGTTTAACAAGCAAAATGCCTAAAATGCTTTCATTTCTAATTAGTCGAGATGGTTAAAATAAACTCACACTAGGGACTCTGAACTGTAGGTTAGGTTAGGTTAGAACTGTGACCACACAACGCACGAAACGGTACTCCCTTTCTTCTCCTAAAATAATAGACATATTGCAAGGTAAGCATTTTGGTTCATAGTCAGAATACCTTTTTTTTTGAGTATGGGAAATCATCAAATCAAATCCCCTCCCGCTCTGGGTGGAGCGGAAGGGAGTGTCAGACTCTTACTGATTAAAACCCTCCCGTGTTCCTTCCTTGGCCCTTTATGTTAAGGTTTAGTTAAAATACTGTATAGACATATTGCAAGGTAGGCATTGTGCTTCCTAGTCAATATAAGGCTTAGGCAATACTTGGCATAGACGTTTTGATTTCTAGTCAGCATGATCATAAAGGTCACCGATGAGCCCCGTGGCCTGAATAGAAATACCTACTCGTTATTCTTAAGGCGTTCAATGTGTTAAAAATGGTGTCCCCTTATTTCGCAGACAGAAAGTTTCACATAATATTTGGTCCTTGTATTTTTAGTTCGAATATTAAAAAACTATTCATGTTATTATTACTACATACTACACACATTATACTATTTATGTTTCAAAGACTATTTACTTGAATGAAAAATATTTCACAGAAACACAATTCAATGAATTTTTAATCATTTTTTTTTGTTTAAGAAACTTTTCACACGGTAGAATTATTCCGAACGGTAGAAATATACACAAGCCGAAGCTGCGGTGGTGAGCGTGAATACCATCTGCAACGATAAGCTCGCGTGGGACCGCGGGAGCCCCGCAGCGCCGGAGCCGTGACAGAAACCATACCTGCTGCATGTTGCATGCTCGCTTGCATATGCTGCATGCTTGCTTGCATGCTGCATGCTTGCTTGCATGCTACATGGTTGCTTGCACGCTGCATGCTTGCTTGCACGCTACATGTTGCATGCTTGCTTGCATGCTGCAAAATGCAAAAAAAAATGCTATTGAAAAATTGAAAATGGATAAAATGTTATTCTTGGTAATAAGTTTTATATTAAATAAACAATATTAAAGTTTATGTGAAACAAAAATCAATGAATTAAAAATCTTCAAAGTAAGTATTCTTTCTGCGTATTGATTATTCTATGAAACGAAAATATGAGAAAAAAAATTGTGAAACGAAATTCTATAAAACGATAAGCTATGAAACAACGGTTGTACCGTTAAAAATAAAATCACATTTTCCTTTAAATTTTATTTGCAGCCAGTACCCACCACTCGTAATAGGTGTTCGACATTCGAACAGCGGGATGCTACGTGGAAAGCTGCCATGTGCCCATTTAACAACTATAACTACCTATAGTAAAAGTCGGCGCAAGATCTTCGGTCTTTTTGTCATCACCTCGCCATATCGGCAGCATTACTCATTTCGAAAGTTTAATATGGCTTTTAAGCTGTAAATGGCTATCGGACAAGCGTGAGACGGGTTCCAACGTTTTATTTTTAAACGATTTTAATTTGTTTAATTGCTTGTAAGTGGTCGATTTGAATTTGAATTTGGAAATGATATTATCTGTGTAATGTGACTGGTTGGTTCTTAACGTTGATAAGATGTGTATCTTGTAAATAAAAAGGCCTAACAATACCCTAAGTTGGTCCTTCAGTACGATGTGCTAGTTTTTACGGCAGTGATGGTTGATAATCTTGAAGATTATTAACCATCACGTAACCAAGCATGGTGGTTATAGGCATTAAAATACTGTTAAGGTGTCGCCTTTTATGTAAAGACCAGAGATTTAACTTACATTAAAAAAATAATTCATAATTTTTATTTTAAGGCCCAGATATATCCCAGTGACCTTGAGTGATTAGCTTGCGGGTTCTGTACTGAGCTCACGCAACGCGTCGTATGTCTAGCCAGTTATAGGACTCGCCCATCCAGGAACGCTGTCCCAAATAAGACGCAAAATTAATTTATTATACATAAAACAAAAGGTATTTTAATAAAAACACGTATACTAAAATATCAATAGTTAAATTATCTTTAAAAAGGTGAAAGTTTCAGAAAAATACGCTTGATAGATTTTGCGTGATTCTCAGTTTTTATCCACGTTAGACATAACTTTACAAATTAATTTCACTATGTAATATAAACATAACCTAAAATATTCATATGTTAAATTATTAAGAAAATGCTCTAATTTAACATATATTTTTTCCAAATCATTAAAACTACTCGTTTAGACGTGATCTACAGTATAAAATCATTAAAAGTCGGTTATCGTCAGCTTAACACTGACTGTAACGTAGGATAGCTATGTAGGTAATACGTTTCGGGTTTTGAATTTCGAATAGAAACTCCAAGCTTATTCCTAGATTATTTACTATAGTATGAAATTAAATGCAACAAATCATAATTATGACGGGTTTAACCGCTTGATCCGCCTGAAATACACTAATAATTTTTACGTCAAACCAACTGTCAAATACCCGACGTGGTATCTTTATGACCCCGCTCACAAAATATGGTCTTCTAAATTTTTGGTTGTCAGGGTATTTTTTTTAATTATGTATTTGTCGATAATATCCGTCGGACCATAGAGTAAAAAACTCAAGCTCAAACTCAAATAATTTATTTCAATTAAACCATTTACAGGCACTTTTGAACTGTCAAGGAGTCGGTCATAAGAAAATCGAAGCTACATTACATGCCCATTCCAAAGCGTAGTAGGTAAGTACCTATGGAGAAGAACGGGCAAGAAACTCCATGTACACTCTTTTAAATTAAATTGTTACAAAAATATTAGTCACATCTATAATGTTGAATTTATAACTAAATGTGAGAAGGATGTAAAAAAAAAAAAAAACAAAATCAAAATATTGTATTTCACATAGACCTACATGGGCACTTATGAACCGTCAGAAGCTAGGTGCACGGTTCCAATTAGCCGTTTCCTATGGAGAAGAGCCGGCCAGAAACTCCACGGTTATCTCTTTTAAAAATAATTGGTTTTACAATATTATCAAATAACAGTGATAATAGGTATGGGAGGACAGTGTAGGCCTTTCAACAATTACCAGGTACTTAACAAAATAGAAAAGTGCCAACAAATCTACACTCTTAGTAGAGTGTAGTGTGGTTCTCACATTCACAAAATAGAAAATAATCTAAGTATATAAAAGATTAATGACATGATTGCAATTAGGTACAACTACAGTAACATATCTGAATAAATATCATGTCCACAAAAGGCTCTAATAAAGAATTGGAATTCAATTTGTAGGTAAATAATGTCAAATAATGAAAAGATTATGCCAAGGAAGTATGTAAAAAAGTGTCCAGAGTAGGTACACACGGCTACATAACAAGCTTTACACTTTTGTAAAGCTTGTTATGTAGCCGTGTGTGTGTGTTGTTGTGTAGACCAGCGTAAACTAGTTGTAGTTTACGCTGGTCTCGCATTCTATAGGATTTCCGTATAATGAGAGATCAGCTTATACTGGAAATGTATAGTTTGATATGTAGCCGTGTGTACAACAAATAAAAACAAAAAAACCAAAAACAATTCAAAAATACAATAATTAAAATTATACTGGTGTAGGTACTATTAGATACAACTCTGCGTGATGATGTTATGTTATGAAAATACAGCTAAGATGTTCTTTAAATTAATTCTTAACCATACGAATTAAATTCTCATGTACACATTGTCAATACATGATACGGTATTAATAACATCAATTTATAAGAAAAATAATCCACGCCTCACAATAAATCGAATCGTGTAGGTACCAAAATCGCAACACATAAGGAAACGTATCGATCATCGAAAAAATCGATTACGAAGCGCGAATACGAAAAACAAATAAGCATAACTCATCGGACACTGATCGGTATCGATTATTAAAACGGCGAGTGGAATCGATTAATCGGAGAGAAATAATAAAGTGAGCGGCGGACGGTTAATTGCTTTGCACGGACGTAAAGCATTGGCCCTGATAACTTACTCGGTATCGGTATTGAAAATGTTCGAATCGATTTAGAACGATAACTCGGATGTAGTAATCATCGTTCTGTAAATTAGTGTCCTATACGTGATTGTAAGTAGTGGTGCGAGTGTCTTGATTTTTTATGGTTTTATTTCATTCATGTATAAACTCAATCTCCTTTGTATTATATAACGGGGCTATCGTTTTTGTGCTCAACAATTGGCGCCACTGTTGGGCTTACCCAACAGTGGCGCCAAAGTACTGTCAGGACCTTAGTCCTGACAGTACTTTTATTTTATATGTTTTGGATATGTTTTCAAGTACTCATTACATCAAAAAATGTTTATTTTGTTACATATTAAAATATCAAATGAATATTTACATTATAATGTTCATAAAATTGGCAAGCAGGACGTAAAGAATAGCACCACCCCATTTCCTCCCGTGGGTGTCGTAATAGGCGACTAAGGGACTTACTAGAGAATGGGCTGCAGCGTTCTCTATGCATTTTAACACCATACTGCGATCGCCAACCCGCCTACCAAGCGTGGCGATTATGGCAAACCCCCCCAATTGGGGGAGGCCTATGTTCAGCAGTTGACGTCTTTCGGCTGAAATGATGATGATGATGAAGCAGACAAATATTATTCTTCCTCCAAATGCTACGAAATTAGATCCTAAGTTTTTACTTAAAATCTTAAGCCGTTATTAATCTGGAATGGCACAATATTTACAATTATGTGTTCTTAGTAACAGTTTGCGATAGAAAATTCCGCAAATAGTAAACGTTCAGTTTCACATTCGACATTTCTAGAGACCTCACTCTACACTAGCGCCTCTAGCGGCTAATTCAAGCGCAATAGTCCTCATTACGCACCTCCTCATCACGTCTCAATACGTCCTCGCACGGGTGTGCTATGCAATGAGCTATGTATATGATAGCTGTAATGCCTTACGAAATACATAAAGCAATATTATTATGATAGCCGCTTTTCTGGAAAACTATGTTATAATTTAAAAGTACGTAATTTAAGTGTTTTTTGCGCCAGGGATGGTGTTATTTTTATCCTCATAATCCGAGTTTTGAAGGATATTGTTAACAATAGGTATCCTTCTCTTGGATTGTGAGTTAATAATTAAATAATAATTAATTAGGCGATTTTTTTTCAAACCTATGAAGCAATAGATTACTCCATTGCTCAACAACTTAAATAACACAATGGATGTGGGTGAACTGTCAAAATGAAACCCATTGCGATCAATTGTCATTTTATGCGTGTTTATGTGTCAATTACCCCTCTGTTCGATAACTTTTGAAGTAGTTTTGTTAAACAGTTTGAATTGGCATACAGTTTGAATCACAATCCGAGAGTTTTGAAGGATATTGTTAGCAATATCCTTTATTGATAACAATATCCAATAAAGTTGCAGACTGGAGGGTTAAGAAATTGCTAGCAGAGAAGTACAGAGAGAGGTACAGAGTGTCGGAGAGAACAGAAGAAAGTGGAGACAAAGTATGGGAAAGGTTGGAAACCTTTTGATGATTTTTGTTATGTTTACGTTCGCGTTGGCATAATATTATTAACTCACTTTTGCCTTATAAAATACATAAAGCAATGTTACTGTGTTAGTCAATTTTCCCTGAGAGCAGAGCTGTGTAAATGTGTAATAGTTATTTTTAGGCTCTACAACGTATTTTTGACACGTGGCTAATTACCTACAACGCTACAACGTACTTTTCGGAACAATCGGAACTAACGCGGCCATCTTGTTTTGTCAATACAATTTACGTCACACCTGGCCATAATGTGTGAGTTTTGCCGCACGCTACGCGTTCAGTAAAACTCGCATTATGGCCAGGTGAAGACGTAAAATTGTGTACTCACCACGGGCAGTAAAAAAGTATGCCCTTTATCGCATATTTACAACCCTCGCCTGCGGCTCGGGTCACAAATACCTGCGATTTCGGGCTTTCCTTCTTTTACAGCCCTTGGTAAGTAATGTACTATTCTGTGACAATTTCACAAATTTTTACGAACAACGCGCCCCTGTCAATGTCATTGAGGCGCTAATAAATCCTTGTAGTGCTTTTTGTTCTATTTTCTACTACGACCCTGCCAAAGTTTTTTTTTAGACTTAAAGCTGATGCTGCTGATGTATTTTTAGGGGCTCAATTCCAGTCTTCTATTCCTAGGGCTATAATTAAAAAAAAAATTGTTACGTACTTTCACTTTAATTTAGTTATGTGATGAATCCCCATTTGAATTCCTTTAATGTCCGAACGTTATGCGTCCAGACAACTGTAGTTAGAGTCCCATAGGTAGGTAATTCATTCCATGGTGCTTAAAAAGCTCATCAATTAGTTTACGTGTTTTTACCACAGATTCGGTCGCTTTTAGGAAATATTTATTTAAACTTCTCGCACACAAATAAGGTAGAAAGCCAAAATATATACACCAAAGTATAAGTTACATACACCAAAACATACATACAGCTCACTTTCTGTCAGCTACTCGGCAGCTTGAACGTGCAAAAAAGGCATAACCTTCGCCCAGAAAACAGCTGGAACGATTTTGACGGGACTTTTACTGGTAGATAGCTGATATTATAAGGAGTAGGTAACTTAGGCTACTTTTATTTTAGAAAAAGCCACGCGGGCGAAATCACGGAAAGCAGTCAGTTGTGAAATAACCTGTCACTTTATTGACCAAACTTCAATTCGCACCTAACAACAGCCAAGCCATTAAAGCATTTGCTGCCCAGTTCAAAAATATGCTTTTCTTGTAAGCCATAAATTGTTTGGCAAATTTACATACACTTAGATTTAGTCTCGCTAGTCGGGTCCTGGGCATGAACAGAAGTCATCTATATATGCACACGAACGAATTATTTTTTGACATATGTGCTGGGTGCTGGGCAGCGAATGGGTTTTAAAGCTCATATCAACCAAGGTCTGAAAACCAGAATCGAAACAAAAGGACCAAAATAAAAGTATAATAGTTTGAAGAATAAAATGGTTGATGTTTGCATGCGAGGCCTGCGCACTTAGCTTTCAATTTAGCAAGCAAAATGAAGAGATCGCCCGACACTGGAAAGGCGTAAAACAATTTTCATGGGCCCTTAGCATTAACTAACCGAGCTCCGGCTAGGGCTGCTACTGTCATCTTGTTTTGAGATACATTTTTTGACGTGAATACGTCTTTAAAGATTCTACAGGACATTTTTTTAACCAGTGCGCAAATATTTTTTGGTGGTTCAGTGTTAGTAATAGAACACATTCCCATTATTTGTTCAATACTTTTTTTTTGGTCCTACTTGAAATCAGCAAAATATGGATACAATCTATTCGTAATAATATTAATGGGCGAGCGCACAGCTGATAGATATCTACTACTGCTTTCCGCTTCACAGACCGCGCCGCCGACGCATGGCGCGACGAGTATCCATTATACCAGTTTCAAAATAAACGTCTTTCGTTAACGATAACTTAATTTTTTTGCACTAAGACATCAAAATAAGAAATTGGTGTATCATAAAACACGTTTAAGTTTAATTTGTCAAAATTTGCGCACTGATTACAAACTTTTCCTGTATAGTGATACAGTTTGGTTTTACAGTTACATAATTATCTATCATCTTCATTCAAAATGTAATTACACCACTCGGTTGCTAAAGGATCAAAGAATTCGTTAGGTTGAGTGAGGACTGTGACGCATTACGCGAGGTAGAGGGGAAAGCACCGTTATTTTTATAAGGTTTCGCTGCGTCACATAATTTCCGTTTAGTATAATTTTTTTCTCGGAGAAGCTACGACGTTCGTTTGAGTTTCAATCGTCAGCTCTGGTCAAGTTATATTGATTGCATATATGAAACATTAGTATGAAATAGTTAAAGTGAACGTATATGGAGTTAAAGTAAAAAAATAAAATAAAAATAAAGCAATGTCTGTCTATACTCGTCAAAAATCCAAATTGAAATATAGAGATCGTATACGGTTGAAAAGGGCTTCTTGAGAGCAATCCATTGATACCCATAAAACACCACAAGTATTACAGAGTGAAGCGGTGCCAGGAACGTAAAAGAATGAAGGAATCCGAGCGGATCAACGACGGCGCCAGTATATCTGTAGACGTACACGTATTCACGTAAAACACACGGCTGTGTCCATGACACAGCCACCACGATTATTTTTTTGGTAGTCTACACTGTGCCACTGCTGCGCAAAGGACTCCCCCAAATCCTTCCAGGCATCCTTTTCTAGAGCCACCTTGGTCCAGCCCTTGCGGTACGCGTCTAGGTCGTCTCGCCACCTCTTCATGGGCCGGCCTCGGCGGCGCAGTCCATACTCAGGCAGTCACCGTGTGGAGACTGTTCCCCAGCGGTCACAGTGCATGCGGTTGACGTGATCCGCCCAACCCTATCTTGGCAGCCTTTTTGCCTACGTCTAGGATTTCCGTTTTGAAATTATTTATTTCGTATTTATTGAGATATATAGGAGAGTTTATATTATACTGGGTGGTGAAGTGAACGATGGGAACAAATAGTTTGATAGAAATTGTGTCGTTACCTTCACCAATACACTTTGACGGAAGGTCTTAGAGATTATCAGGGTAATGCCTTTCTGTCAGACTGGATGCCATGATGTCTTCATAATAGCTAAAGACGTTGAATAAAGTAATGAACAGTCTTGGGTTTTCTTAGATAATTATTAAACTAAAATATATTATTATATTTTTTTTTCTTTGGTATGTTTTAGTTATGGTCTGGCAGTTTTAATATTTATGTGGCCTACCCAAATGTCCTTTCTTTGCTATTTTTCGTCGAATCGTGAGTTGAGCTGCACTATTACTGACAAATGCGTGCACTGACTGGACAGGTCCACCCAGTCTGACCCAGTCCACCAATGGACATGATCTTCACATGATTTGACGAAGTTTATATCTGGACTTTAAAAGAGACTGTAACCTCTAGGTTTGTTTCGACTTTTCTTCTCAGAGTAATCAGATAGGAAAAGTCGACCTCGTCTAGTTTTTAAATTGACGTGTAAAAGTGTTTTTACAAACCTGTTTACAGAAATAAAACCATTTCTCATACGTATTTAATTTAGTAAGTGAAAGTATACAGAATTTAAGGAATGACAAGGTATACAAAAAAAAAAAAAAAGATTAGAACAGAATCATCATGTTAAGAATCTTTATTTAAGACAGTGACGTTAGGAATGCTCTACAACTCAATTTCTAAAGCAAAGTGCCAGCCCTACAGGAGGTTCCAATTGGCTGTCTGGCTAAGTGCCGGTTGCCTGTGGGCTAATTAAAACATCAGCCAACCGCGGCCATGTTGCCCCCGACAGATAATCTTTCATATTTTGTCTTAGCTGTCAAACGATGCCTCAGGCATTTGGCCTGTCGTTTCAGCTTAATTTTTGCCTGAGGATGAGCAGCCTTTTAAGAATTAGTCTGTATCAGCTAATGATCGGGAAATATGGCCTGTTTTTTTTTTCTTTAATCGTTGTGATTGCTAAATCAAAAGGAAAAAAAGAATAAAAAGTTTTTTTTTCTTATGTTCTTTCATCGATATTCTCGTCAATTGTGGACCAGTTTTGAATATATTTTTTTTCTTTTTTTGGTCCCATGTAAATTGTATTAACCTTACTTGGATAGTTTTGAGTTAGCTTTGATAATACGTTATTTTTTAAAGCGAAAAAAAAAAATAAACTTTAGTTCAAAAAAATAAATAAAAACGACTTCTAATAGAGTGAAAAATAACTTTAATTTCGGAAGTCGGTGGCAAAAAACTAAAATACAGATCCAAAGATACCGATTCCGAAATTAATGTTATTTTTCAGTATGCAGTGTTTTTTGGAAATCGGTTGTATTTTTGTGAACTGAAAACTTCTTTAGCCACGTTGAGCGATTTTTAGTGTAGGAAAAACTTATGGGTTCGCGATCGTCACCGAACGCTTTCCATGAGCTATATACAGGGTTATTTGTAAAACACCAACAACCTCGCAGGCGTAGATTACTAACATCATAAACAACAACATTTGTTCTACGACTTTTCCGAAAACAGACAAAAAAAAACTACTCTCCATACATATGTCCGAACAGCTGATCGAGTTTTGTATGAAAGTTGATTTTTTTTGCCTGTTTTAGAATAGTCGTTGAACAAATGCTGTTGTTTATGATGTTAGTAATCTACTCCTGCGAGGTTGTTGGTGTTTTACAAATAACTCTGTATAAGTATACCTACTGTATACGTATGTGTACTTTTTGGGAGAACAAAAATACAAATTCCTATACAACAGTAGACAATTTCGATGAATGTATGAAAAGATTTTTGAAGTGACAGTTCTTTAGCCGCGTTGAGCGATTTTAGCTAGGGCGGAAACTTATGGATTCGCGTCACCGAACTGCGCGACATGCTCGTGACGTGTAGCGCCAGACTATCAGTTATTCCAAAGTTTTGAGTTTTCACTTCTGTCGGTAGTACCTATGACTGCCAACTTTTTTTTTTTCAATATATTAGGAGGTTCTTTTCAATACTTGACTATTGCACTTTTTGTGTTTTTGCGTAATTTGAGAAAATCGTTTTTTAGGTATGCCACTATGTATTTAACCCGAAATTTTGTTGCATTATTATAAACGACATTAATAGTCATCGTTTTGTACGGGATTAAAAAAATTGACAATAATAAATTTCTAATAATTCCAAAATTTAAAATGGAATAATCTAGTTTTGACGCGGCTGATTGGAACAATCAAGTTTTGTTATGTACTCTAGAGGAATAATCATGTTTTGATTGTTGCAATTTTGACTAAAATACTTAGTCAACTTCTGGATTAATCATGTTTTGTTCCAAAAATGAATAATAGGAACGACTAATGTCATTTTAAAGTGGAATAAACTAGTTTTGACGAAAATGTGTTTTATTATAATTTTTTTCCTGGTATTTTATCAAGTTTTGGCCCAATTTTATTTTCGCTGCGTCTTCATTTCAATGGTATCAACCAAAAAAAAAAAAAACATTAAAAATCTGTTTTGTCGAAAGCGGAATAGTCAAGTTTTGAAAAGAACCTCCTCATAAACGAATGTAACTTTTATAATATTTGGTCATGATGGTGATTAGGTAATGGTTAGCAAATATTGTACTTACAATACCATCATCATCATCATCATTTCAGCCGAAAGACTACTGCTGGATATAGGCCTCCCCCAATTGGGGGAGTTTGCCATAATCGCCACGCTTGGCAGGTGGGTTGGTGATCGCAGTATGATGTTAAAAATGCATAGAAAACGCTGCTGCCCATTCTCTAGTAAGTCCCTTAGTCTTAGTATTTACCTCCACAACCCAGTTAATGGGTAATACGATACCCCTTGGTAAGACTGGTTGTCAGACTTTCCGGCTTCTGACGACCTGTAACAACTGTCAAGGACATACAAATGAGGGCGGGGACCAACGGCTTAACGTGCTTTCCGAGGCATGGAGGGGTCTTGGTATGTAAACTCATACTCACACTCAAAGCATTTATTTCAAATAAACCAATTACAGGCACTTTTGAATTGTCGGTCAGTCAGAAAGATGAAGCTAGTTGCCCATTCCAAAGCGTAGTAGGTTCCTATGGAGAAGAACGGGCAAGAAACTCCACGGACACTCTTTTAAAACGAAATATTGTTACAAAATATGGGTTACATCATTCATGTTGAAGTTATACATGTGAGAACAATGTAGAAAGACGTGCACGTTAGACGCGTCCGTAATAAAAATAATTAAAAAATTAAAATAAATTAAAATAAGCCGTGGCAGCTAAGAGATGACCAGTCCCAACTGACGGCGCCCGTTCACGAACATGACGCATGGATCAGCACCATTTAGCTCAACCATTTTGAAGGGAATTTAATGATCCAACACACACGCCACCACCACCGAGACATTTGAGTCAGCATGACATACTTTCAGCCGCCGGGGCACGTTCAAGTCAATAAAAGACATATTAGGTATCCGGTAAATGGTAGCTCTACAGTACACAGTACTCACACCTGTGCTATGCAATTATATAATTCAAGGAGATTGAGTTTATACAATGCAAAGATAGTCTTACAATCTTCAGCAGCCCCAATAATATTTTCAAATACTAATCAACTAGTTTATGCGCCCTTATGGAGCAGGACCAGAATTTAAGATGGTCACCCATCTACGGACCAACCGCGGCAAGCATAGCTTAACCTGGTTGATCGACCCGAGCGGCTGATCCCCTGTATTGTACGTGAATGGAACAATGGGAAATGGAAATCCATTGATTTGAACATTATATTTAATTGGTCTCTATCACTGCACAATTATTTTGATGTAAATGCATTTAGTTTAATTTCTATCAATGGCAAACAGCAACCCTAATTGCGTAACACACTATCACAATCCGAAGGATTTTTAAGGATATTGCTAATACATTGCTTCATATGTTCGAAAAATTTGTCGGCTTGATTACGTAAATAACGCAATGAATGTTGTTGAATTGTCAAAATGAAACCCATTGGTACTGTTAATGTGTTAGGTATGCAATTACACCACAGGGTTTAAAGCCCACTTGCAGTACAAATCACTAAATATACGTTTAAGGCTAAACATAATTTAAAACATCATTCTGCTCTGTCATCTTCAAAATAATTGACCGAAACCGAATGCTGTTTTAAATTCATTTAGCGCCAAAACGAGTTGAGTAATTTATGGCCTAAATTTCGAATGTATTAATTCCAATATTGAATTACTTGCACCTTAAAAATAGAACATCCCATTCAGCCTGATGAAATTCCTTATTCGAAAGATTGCAATTCCCGCAAGGGCAACATCACATACAGCCTAGATGATTTGATATCTCGATCCCCGCACTAGTTACAGTGTTGTACCTTTCCGAATGACAAATGAATCGATATCGCGGCGAGGGCGTGCGCTGATTAGTTATAGGTGGCACTTGGTCATTACGCAGCCGCGCCCACTCACAACTGAATTTAAATTAACTTCAGGTCTTACTTAGTGTTCTAGATGGTATATCGTTGATGAGAATTTGCGAGCAGTGCGATTCATAACTGCAGCCTTTAAAACTGTAGTTAGTTCTATGGGGAATAGAAAAGATTTAGACCAGTGCCTCTTGCACATTGTAGTAACTAAAGCTATTGCATTACATAAATAACTATGATGTTATAGTCTGAAAAGAACCCTCTAGATTAAATTATAAAAAACTAGGCAGCGGTGAAGGGCAAACATTTTGGAAGACTGTCTTAATTATGTAATTTTGATGTTCAAAAAATTGGTTGTCTGTAAAGTTGGTTTACGGACGATAGTTTAACGTGACGACGTCATAACAAAACATTGATGCGGCGCAAGCGTACAATGAGCGTAACGGGACAATGAGTCATCCTTTTTCGTGCATGCAGCCGGCGTTCATCGATTTATTAGACGTTGTCACGCCAAAAACTGTTAAAATAATGTTTGATTTGCTTTTATAATGTTGTTCACAATCATGACGGACTGAGCATTGGTCAACCACGTCTCCATCCACTCTATGTGCCTTTTATGATATTTTTGTCTAAAAACAATAATAGAGAAGCTTTTACTAAAAACTTCACTCTAAGAGTTTTAACTGATAAATAATATTGTTTCCAGAGTTGATCAAACCACATTTTCGTTCATTCCGAGTGCCGTTTATAAAATGTTTGTCTGAAAAATACGAGTATACTTTAGAAGTTTGTACTGAATTTACTCTAGAATCTTTTAATTTTGTTCTTTTTTGACGTGACAACGTCTAATAATTCGATGAACTGCATGCTGCATGCACGAAAAAGGATGACTCATTGTCCCGTTACGCTCATTGTACGCTTGCGCCGCATCAATGTTTTGTTATGACGTTGTCACGTTAAACTATCGTCCGAAAACCAACTTTACAGACAACCTATTTTTTTTTTATGTAGACTTGATTTCCAATTCACTTTAGACATTGGCAGAATAGTCGACATCGGCTTTGCTTGCCATAATAAAAAATAGAATAGAATAGAATAGAACAAAATACAGAATTTAAATGTGTCAGATAGAACAACGAAATTTTGAAGGTTTGTTTTTGGTAAATATTATGTTTTGTAAAAAGTCATAGAAAAAAGTTATGGTCATGTTAGTAATGGGTTTTTTTTGAGTATTTAAAAAAAAAAAAAACATATTTTATGTTCCAAGAACTCTGTAGAAGGCGTTGAACTGACTACGTTACTAGGTGCCAAAGCCAAAAGGATTGGAAAAAAAAAAAAAAAATTGCGTCACGTCACATACGCTGGTTGACTGACACTTTAGAAAAAAGATGCCTTCATTTTTACACAAATCCACGAGGCAAAGACTTCTCTTCTTTTTCTATTGGGACATTTTCTTTCTGGCGTGGAAAACACATAAAACGACTGGTAAAGATTTTTTTTTCTTTTTCCTTTTTGTTATTATTTATTTATTTTCAAAATGTCATTGTGATGTGATGTGACAATGACATGACATTAATTACTTTTATAATGTACGTTTCGTTTTACGTTCTCAAAATTACATCTAAGTGAAATAATCAAATAATGATGTGACGTTCCGTTCCTTGCAGTAACTTACCAAGTTCAGCGCCATCTATCCAGTAAATAGGGACGGGTTAAAAAAAAAATGAAAAAGAAAATTCCTCATACAGTCCTGCTAGGTTGTTAGGGTTTTACCAATTGTTTAATAATAATAATCCGCAAATTACAAGAGAACTAATGGTAGGGGTCACAATTTATGAAATTAATCGAGTATTGCGAGGAATAAAAATGATTTAGGTTTTAATCTTACGATTGTGCTTCAGATTTGTTATTGGTTTATAAAAATAAATAATTGGTAGTCCGTGTTTATTATTGAGGAGAGAAAAATATTATATTTTTAACTGAGCGAATATTAATACGCGTTGGTTTTGATATGCGGTCGGATTTAGATTGCTTGGTTGAGATGAAACGTTTGAGCAGTGGCGGATTTACCACCAGGCTGAGTAGGCTGGAGCCTAGGGCGGCAGATTTTAGGAGGCGGCAAATTTGGCTCAAAATATAATTTTTCGTCTTCCAGAAATAAAATAAAAAACATTATTAAAGACAATTTACTGCAGGTCCAGAGTGATGAAGAAATTATTTATTGGGGAAATGTTCTGAAGAGTGTTGTTGACGTAGTGAAGCGACTGTGTTCAAGAGGCCTCGCTTTCAGAGGAAAAAATGAAAAGTTCGGTGATCCGCATATCGGAAATTATTGTATGATTTTGGAACTATTTGCGGAGTTTGATCCTTTTTTAGCCTGCTATATTGAGAAGTACATGATTGAGCTTTTCTTAGCTCAGAAATATACCCAAAAACTATTTCTTGTGTAATCTTCACTAAATCGTGGCTTGTAAAAATAATCTAGGAACTGACACATCCATCGCCTAGTTCACAACAAAATCATACTAATAACTGGAAAAAGCTGATGTAATGAGGACGATAGTGCAAAAATCATAAAGTTGCAAATTCATTGACAAAAAAAAAAAAATGTAATAAATATGATTGTGAAGGCTTTTCTCCAAATCCCTCCTGAAAATCCCCCTTAGGAGGAAAAGTGGAATCTATAAAAAACAGTCTAGTCTAGTCGGAATAGGTAGATTTTATTTACCTAAACTTTGAGGAAAATACATAAAGTGGATAATACCTTCTATAAATCTTGGAATAATTATAATGACGTTTAAATTCTGGGATTTAAAAACCACTAATTATTTATTGGACTTTATTTATAGTTACAAATTATTGATTTGAAGAATCATAATATTATATTAAATTTTTTAGGGTTCCGTAAACTCAAACTCAAATAATTTATTTCAATTAAACCATTTACAAGCACTTTTGGATCGTCAAGCGTAGTAGGTAAGTACCTATGGAGCAGAACGGGCAAGAAACTCCATGGACACTCTTTTAAATTAAATTGTTACAAAAGTATTAGTTACATAAATAATGTTGAATTTATAACTAAATGTGAGAAAGATGTAAAATAAAAAATTAAATAAAAAGACTTATACGTTAAAAGCGTCCAGAGTAGGTACAACAAATAGAAATGCGTATTAAAACAATTTTTTTTTTTTTTAAACGTTGCCCACACTAGGAATTTCTCCTGTATCGTGGGTGCGTTTACAAACCCACTAAATTAAAGAGTTTTGTTTTACATAATACAGGAAAATAATTCTTAAAAAGTTATTGGTTATAGTTTCTGGTTATTGGGTGTATATTATATTGCGATAAAAGGGCATTTTCCACTCTATGTTACTTCCTACAAAAATCCAAATTTAGGTTAAAAAAAAAAAAATACTACTATTATCTATTAATCATTATCTCTAATAATGATGTCCATGTCTCTGAACGATTTTTGATGTTTCTTTAGTTTTCATAAACATACCTATTAAAACAACAGTTTTATCGTTGCACCAAAAACTAACGCTTCAAACCAACAAAAAAATACATTGTTAACAATATTTTTTAACCCTTCCACTGCCTAGATAAAAATCAACAGCTTTGGTGGCCAAACAAACGACTAGCCAGTGAGACGGAGCGCGGAAATATGAAAAGAATCTAAATTGGACCGAAAGGGTTGCACTGGAATGCCATCGATCAGATAATTAAAAGTAAATTATGTTTAATTCATGTTTTGGGCCAATTACTCGTGTTTGTAAGTTACCCATTGGCTGTACGCGGAGTTTCCGCTGCGTATTAATTATGACAAATTGTCTTTGCTTATGAACAGTGATTAGCTGACGAAATGTAATTAGGATCACTTGATTTGGTGTTCGTTTCAATGAGATAAGTTTGATAAATGTGAGATTGGAGTTTGTTCGTTTAAGTCGTTTATTACTTACTTTATGGGAAATTATGTTATTGGCATTGACGAATTAATTTATAGTGTTTCACATTACCTACATTTATTTGTTGATGACAATCTCTTTACCTATTCTCTCCTGGCGATATTGATACCAAGTAGCATCACAAATTCATTGAAATAATGACGTATTTATGCCAATATAAATACTGTAAATTAATTACTTTACTTTGTTAATAACACTCATAAATACTGTCCCGTTAATTACAGGTTCTTAATAGCCAAATAATTGCGTACAATAATGCAACACAAAGCAATAAATATTTACTTAACTATTTTAATGTAAAAACAATTGACGATCGCGTAAGTAAAAAGTGCCTCAGACCGTTATACAAGAAACTAAGGCTATGTGCAGACTAAGCCAAGTCTGTAAGGTCTCGGTCTCGAAGTCAGCGATCGCGGGGCCGCCGAGACCGCGGAAGCGGTGCGGCGCGCAGCGGCGGCGGCGGCGCGGGGAGCGGCGCGGCAACGCAGACCCGTAGTGCTATTCTGTAAAAATCTCACGGTGTAAATTTCGGTGAAGTGAGCTTGAAGTGACCTGTAATTTCACCTAATGCTTGAGATTGACACTATTGACAACTCACTCCACGCTCACTTCACTTTAGTTTTCACGGTGAGATGGTTACAGAATAGCACTGCAGGTCTCGACTCCAAGCCAGCTGCAGATCGCGCGGCGCTCGAGTGGCGTAGTGTTGTGTTATGAGAAATTTGTGTCTTTGTTCGCGAACGAAATGTCTAAACAGCGAGGACAACATCTTTTTGATGCAAATTTCTTCGTAACGTTAGATTTATTGTGGGCAAAAGAAGATGTGAATTCCTAGAACCGGGCTAGGAAACACTTCGTCAATGCAGGTGCGCGGGCACCGCTAGACGGGTGCGCATCGCTCGTACGCCGCTCCCCGCGCCTTCGAGGCCAGTTCCATATACATAAATCTATGCATTAAAACGCGCCGCTCCCCGCGCCGCCGCCGCCCCCGCTCCGCAATCGCTGACTTCGTGTCCGTAGCCTAAGACAATCGCTCTATGGAAACAGTGATGGCGCGCATATTTGCAACAAAACAAAACAGTTTTTAAAGCTATCAAAATGTTGGCACGAGTTAGTACAGTTTTATCAATCACAGATTCGACAGCACGACAGTTTTGTCCATCAGACTTTCCTTGTCGACGTTTTTGTCTTTCACAAAATGAATCAAAAGTGAAAACTGAATCTATTATAACCGATCCATCGGTGTTTGAATGATCGAAAAATTAAATGAGTACCTAGATGAACGTTCATTCCTATCTAATTTTGTCGATGCCGAGTCCGTGAGAACGAGGAAACAAACAAAAATGAACGCCCACTCGAGTGAAGCGTCTGATATTAGCTTAAGACAGGTTTCATTCAGGCATTACCTTATAAAAAGAAAAAAAAAATACCAAGGTGTCCATAAACAGCCGAGAAGTGACGTTTTTACCAATTCCTGTAATAAAATATCAGCCAATTTAAAATGATCTTTGTAGAACGAAAGAAAATAGAGATAGAAATAGGTACCTGCTTACCTAAAAGACTTATTGTCTGTAGGTGATTGGATTAGATAAATCATTAATAAGTAGATACCTAACTTCTAAAGGCTCCCTAGTACAGCCATGGACTCTAGTACCTACTAACCATTTTCATCTATAGAAATTGTTCTACTAGAGTCGCGTCGCAGGCTGCGTAGTTTTCGACTTTAGACGAAAAAAAAAACCCCTTATCGTCTAAGTTGGAGTGGAGAAAAATATGAAATTATTCTATGTGATAGATGTTTACATAAAGATTATAGGAAAAATAAAACGATGTCTCTAAATAGCACACTTTTTCTAATATTGCAGTTTTAGGTCAGCGTCATCTCTTGACCGATAGTGGAACTATCGATTTTTTTTTGATGATTTTAATGGTACGGAACCCTCGGTGCGCGAGTCCGACTCGCTCTTGACCGGTTTTTTTAATGTTGGTGTGCAGACTGACTTTTTAGGTAGTTTATTTAATTAAAGAAAGAAAGCCAGTTTCTCTGTGGTTGAAAATGCCGTGGTGAAGCTCGCTTCCACCTTCGGCCCTATCATCACTTACCATCACGTGAGATGAAGGCCAAGAACTGACCCATATAAAATCACAAAGACAAGTTAAAAAAAAAAACGAGATATTTTCATAACATAAATTTGGAAGCTGCCACACTGTTTATCGGGTTTCAGAACGACCTGAAACGCCGAGTTCAAGCCACATGAT
This sequence comes from Dryobota labecula, assembly GCA_947523025.1. NCBI lineage: Eukaryota > Metazoa > Arthropoda > Insecta > Lepidoptera > Noctuidae > Dryobota > Dryobota labecula. Next base: position 8,827,749 of record OX383305.1, on the reverse strand, counting down.
AAGTCTAAGACTCTTTCTATGCGTTATTTTGAAGGGGCAATACCTAAATAGAAACAAATACTTATGTCTAATATTTTTATGAAATTGAATGATAAATAATTAATCATACCTAGAAGAAAGAAAGAAAGAAAGAAACATATTTTATTTGGAACACACAAGAAATACAAACAGTAAAAATAAAAGAGCATTTAAAAAAAAAAAAAACTTGATATAATGTCTACCTGCTTACCACCCATAAACCCATAATTTAGTTAAGTATTAATAGTTTTTAATTCCCTAAAAGTAATCTAAGACGTAAAGAACTTAGCAACAAAGGGCTGTATGGTACAACCCTTTGTTGCTAATTTCTTTACGTCTCAACTTATGCTGGCCATGATTTCCCATAAGTTAGTAAGACGGGCGTCATTACGAATAAACTGGCCAATTACAATAAATTACCAGCCAGCAGTAACGGCCATTTTGGTAAATATATATACTTGTAATAAAATTGTTGTATGTTGCGCCGAGGTAAAGTTTTTTGCTGGTACCTACCTGCCGTTAGCGTCTTATGCTGCGGCTAAGTGTAGTTCGCTTTATCGCGACAATGTAGCCGTAGCATAAGTAAGTAGATGCCTACTTATATTTTTTCACTATAATTACGTAGCGTAAGTGTTGTTCCAGATATTTCCGGTTCTTCCCCACAGACGCGTGATTATCGGTCGATAATATCGGGTGCGTTATTGAGATAATGCGCCCGATTCCTTGCCAAATAGCTGCGTTTTTATCGACCGGTATTTCTAACATGTGCGTGTAACCTACGTTTCTGGCGTCTTCTTCGGTCATCCTCCATAGTGATTAAAAATTCTTCGCCTGATGATAAATCAATATCCATATTATAGAAAAAAATCAGGACACTCGTACAGACAAGTAACTAATACTAATTTGAATACCAGTCGGTAAAACCAAATTATTGAGGTTCTACTAGTACAGTCAGTGTACACAATTAGCTGACCCCACGATTTTTTTTTTCTAGTTTTGGGTAGATTTCGTATAGGTATTTAAATTAAATTAAGAATTATAAAATTCTATCGATCCGTATTCAAAAAAATCTCAACCATTTATGCAAGGGGGGTCAGCTAATTGTGTATACTGACTCTAACGTTATTAACGCAGGTGTGTGTAAAATCGTATGCGTCTTAATACAAAATGTTCTAAGAACTCATATTAGAATATCGCAGGCCGCAGGACGGAGGAACGCAAGCGTCCTATTTCTACTGCGTCGTTTTTATTGCAACATGTGTAACTTCGTAGCCATCCTATTATAAAATGTACTGAAAACAGATATCCCAATAACACATCCGATATTATCGACCGATAATAACGCGCCTGTGGGGAAGACGACCCTTAAAATTTTTAGTTTAGGACAAATACACCCGCCAAAAGTGCAGTGTGCTATGCCAAGGTTGCTGATTAGGCTGAGGGTGATGACCAGGTCTGCGCGATTGCTGCATGCTGGTGGTCAGGATACCCGTTGAAGCCGTGGGTACTGGCTGGCTGTATGACTCGCCGCTCGAAAGCTTAAAGAAGTGAGGATGATGATATCACGCTGAGGTAGGTGCACGAAGGCTGCGCTGACGTTCATATTCGGTGTCACCAGTATAGAGGTATGAGGCGCAGGGTGTAAAGTTCACTCATACTCTATGGAAAAGGGAGGAACCTCCGACCAGACGGGTGTTGTGTCTGGTGGGCAACTGCCCGACGGTTGTCGGGATGTTGTATATATGCTAGTCGCGCGGTAAACTTTGATTGCGCGATGCAGGATTTGTGTGACGTCAGTTATTTGATGCGTGGTTCGAATGTGGCGTTGTAGATGTAAAAAAAACCACAAAAGTAAGTTTTTATTGTTATTGGGCTTCTCTTTACCTCGATCTCGCCTGATGGAAAGCGATGGCTGAGGTCTAAGGTGGAACGAGCATGCCCAGAAGATGCCTGTTCACTCTTGCTTTGAAGGCAAAAGGGTTATATGTGAAGCGAACACAGACGCTGGCAGAGAGTTCCACACTTGGGCTGTGCGCATAATAAATGTGGAGGAGAAGCGCTGAGCCCGACTGGACGGGATATCAACCAAGTGCGGATGGTACCCTGCAGTATGTTTTGTAGTCCAGTAATAAAATGGCGATGGTGGTTGTGGAGCTCCTCCCGCACACTTTCCGTCTTTCAGAATTCGATGTCTTAGGAAATCTCCTATGTCTATGAGGATCCAGGTTTGAAGTTAACCTGAGACTATATTGCCTAATAATTGCTTGGGCATATGGCTTTTGTAATGTAGCTTTACTTACTTCGTGTTTGTGGTGCTCATGAAGACATCAAACGTTTTTTTGCAACATTTCACAAATATTTCGTTCATTGAACATTTAATTAACTCTCACGTAGGTATTTATTTACACTAGAACCACACCCAAACCCACGGGAATCAACTAGTTCACAAATGAGTAATTAATGTCTCCGGGCGCGTTCAGTGGCCGACGCGGCATACGAATCTGTGCATTTAAAAGTATTATCATTCATTATGGCACGGCGAGTTTTTAGCCAAAGACACCAATTAGTGAGTGGGACAGGAAGTTATGGCGTCCCTACCCCATAACACGACATATAAGGACTCCTTGATAAACTTTATCGTCGATGTCTTCATAGACTTTCAATCGAGTAGAAACGCGAGTTGTTTATGGTAAATTGTGATAAATTTGACGAGTATTTTATCTGTGTTGTTTATGGTTGAAAAAATATTTTTGTTTATGGTTGCTGATAAAGGTATAGCCACATTATTTTTGTAACGGTCGAGATGCTTGTAATTTTCAACGATATTTTATTGATGACCACAATTATAAGTTTTACAAACTAATAAATGTCCATCGTATCGTTTGATATTTATGTAGGTAAGTAATTATGAATAAAAATGATAAGATCAAATGTATTAGCTACAGGACTATAAGAATACAGCACCTATTAATAGAACACTATCATTAATTTTATAATCAAAGGGACTATTGCAATTATTGTCTGGTACTAGGTTTGTGTTTTAAAATTTTATGTAAGGAGTTATAGTATTATTTATACAAATAAATAAAATTGAAGTGTCTGTTTGTAATGTAAAAATAACAGCTTTTTATTAAATACATATGAAAGTATTTACGGGCCACAAAAAAAAAAAAAATTGTCTTTCAATATGTTTGTTTGTTCCGGCTTATCTCCAAAACGGATAGATCGTTTATGACGGGACTTCCACTGGCAGATAACTGATGTTATAAGGAGCTTAGGCTACTTTTATTTTAGAAAAAGCCACGCGCGCGATGTCTCGGGCAGCAGCTAGTTTTCAATAAAACCGCATGATTGTACTAATAACGAATTTATAATTTAATTAATAATTTACAAATGTTCCATAGTCACTTCCACTCCTATGTTTAGGTATCTATTACAGTCGATTATAACAGATTCAAAAAACCAGATGAACTTATTACTTTTACTATTTTTGTACAGAATCTCTAAGTGCCACTTTGATTGTTATTATGAGCAACGATTTTCCTTCCAATTTATATCATAACTCCATCATTAGGATAAAAAAAAATATTAGGGCTAGTACACATATAACTTGAATGCGTAATTAGCTGTCAATTTTCACGCTGCGACGCTGCTCGTAACAAAATCAGTCGTTAAATAAAAAAAGTAATAAATAAGCATGATTTTTAATTAATATGACACAAAAGCGATAAACTTAACCTTTTCAAGTACTTATTGTGATAACACTATGGCTTAACAGTAGTTACATAGAGCATTTATATTGGAAACGACATGACTTTTATTTTCGCGCCATAAAAGACGCCATTTTGAATTTGTTTTTGTTAGTAAGGTAGCTGCCTCACCGCTGGCGATTAAAGAGAAGCGAGTAGAGCTACCAACTAAAAACGAGTTGTCGAGCAACGAGCAGCGAGTGCGCGTAGGCGACGAACGACTACACGCAGGTATGCGTTGTACCAAGCGTGAGTTTCTCAGCGAGTGTTCTGCCCGCCAAGCGAGTGTTGCTGAGCGAGTACTCTCTTTGATAGTTCTCGCTGCGACAAACGAGTACTCGTCGGCCGCGGTGTAAACAGTCAGCGATCAACTATTAATGTATGTAGTTACTATCGGGGACATCCGAATCGGACCACCGTAAGGACTATTTCTGCTTGCAGCGCTCTCGGCCGCTAGACAAACGCTTACATAAGCTTATCAAATAAAATGTTAAGTACAAAAACTTTCTCGTCCTTGCGTCTTTTGCCCTATTGGTCGAAAAAGGATGGTCAGAAATCTGTGATCATTGTAACAGAGTCTGAGAAATTTATTTACACAAAATATTCCTATGTATTTTTGTTTTATTGGTCAAAGCTAAAAGGGGCGGTAAACAGATGTGGTCACCATGAGCACGGGATTTTGTTTATAAAATGTGCCGATTCGGATGTCCCCCAAAGTAGCTATTTCTTTTACTTACACGGGACCTAAATATGTTTGTACGTTTCTTGAGCGAGAAAATCGTTTATAGCTAGTCGCTACCTCGTCAGCGCGGCAGTGGGGCAGGTGCCTAAATTGAACTACTTTTACTTTTGTACGTGAAATAAGAAGTAATAACCACGAATAAAATTAACAGCATTTTTTAAGTTATGATGTCTCCAATATAAACACTAAAAAGTCATGTCCACAAAATCTATGATCAGTGATTCGTTTTAAAAAATCTAATGCTTTAGAAATATACTTAAGTAATACATTATGTACTCAATCTTACGTATACAATAATTTATTTAAATATTATTTACATTACTATTTGCACATCAGTAAACTTACTTAAACATATTTAAGTACAGAAACCTTATAGCTTATGTCTGTTAGGATATAGGAAAATGTTGGCTAAAATATTTTATTAAATGGAGTGTGTAATAACAAAAAAAAAAAAAAAAGAGGTAGAATTAGAAGGAATACATAACCAATAGCTCATAGAGGCTTGTGGCTATGTTATAACGCCGCACGGGTCGATAAATCAGGTTAGGATACACTTGCCTCGCTTGGTTTGTCGATGGGTGACCATTTTTACATACGGAAATCACGTTAAGCCATTGGTACCGGCTGTCATTTGGGGTCTCTGACAGTCGTTACGGGTCGTCAGAAACAAGTTTTACCAAGGGGTATCGTATTACTCAGTAACTGTGTTATGGAGGTCAGATAGGCAGCTCCATGTAAAATATTGGTATCTAGCTGCATTTGGTTAGACTGAAAGCCGACGCCAACATAGTTGGGAAAAGGCTAAGGCAGATGATGATGTCATAGCCCACTTGTAGGAAACGCAAATGGACAGAGTGGTAAGGAATTAGGTACGGTGGTAGTACCACCGAAATAAATTAAATATTTTAGCACACAAGTGGAAGCATAACGTTACATTACAGCTGTCTATATTCTTTGAGATAAAAGGGTGCATAAGGGTCCACTAGCGCCACCCTTTAAAAAAAATATTATCTCGTGACTGAGAAGGAATTATGAAAAACGGCTCAATCAGTGACCTCGGTAAGTGTGTCTAGAATTTTCTAATACCTTTTATAACGTTTCATATTGAGATACGAAACAACAAAATTCGATCTAAAGAACAGCGGGCACATTCTCCATAACGTATTTTACAAAAAAAATAAAAAAAATATATAAAAACAAAATACAAAAAGTTTTATTGGCAAAAAGAAAAGGTGATGAAGACAATGATCTAACAAAACACAATTAATAAGTTTGTACATCACAATATTTTGGTTTGGCCGTTGACTCCCAAACTAAGCAGGGCTTGAATCTTGGGGGTCGGAGTACAATTGAGCAGAAAGAATATGTCTGTTTACAGGCTAGTTTAGTGAAGCGCGTATTGTGTTGTGTGTGTATTAGTGTGAGTGTTTGTCTGAGTGTCAGTGAGGGTGAGATTATGAGAGAGGGATGTTGTTATCTGGCACTTTGGCTTGTCGACAAACATTAGATAAATGATTCTGTTTCGGTGTATGTAAGTACCAGAAGCCATTTTGTTGCTTCGTGTCTCAATATGAAACTTTATAAAAGGTATTAGAAATTTCTAGACACACTTACCGAGGTCGCTGATTGAGCCGTTTTTCATAATTTCTTCTCAGTCACAAGATAATATTTTTTTAAAGGAGCACTTGGCGCTAGTGGGCCCTCTTAACACAATTTCATAGAAAAGGAAGGATATTTAATATTAATTAACAGTTAACACAGATGTACTGAAACAAATTATGTTATTCATTTGTTTCAGTGTATTAAAGAATTCGAAGTAAAATGAAAATATTACAATCTTCGTATTATTTCTAATTCTTTAACACATTACAGTTTGGCAAAGAATAATAACTATTTAGCCAGTGGCTTGAAGCTGATACCAAGAAGTCTTTAGACTAAGTAAGACATATTAATTATATTACATTTAAAATAATAGTTCAATGCCCTGACATTATTTCAGAACAGATTCAAAACATGCCGTAAATTACTAAGTAAACAATAGTTATTCTTAAGGTATATAGATACGTAAACTTATTTACAATTTTCTATCAATTATATGTTACCATTATTTTGAGAAATTGCACTTATAGAGAGTTTTTCATTTCGTGTAAGTATATTATTATGAGTAACCAAAAAGTTTTCTACAAGGAATTTATACACACAAAGGTAATATTTTTATTAAGAACTTTGTTACAATAATATTGTGGCTTAATGTCTAAAACTTCAGAAAATTATTCTCGTTGATGTGTCCACACCTTTAATTCTGGGTTCGCACAAAACTTCAAATCGAACAGAGTTTATTTTGAAATTGGAACATATTTCTTTTTTATATATTATTGTCCTTGATTGATGACACTTTTTAAACTTTTGTTTCTCGAACACCAGTGTTGGTCCCTATTCTCAATATTCCACAACGTCCGACGCCACGACGGTTTAGAAACCTAGAAATGTCTAGGCGTTATTGATTTGGTATTTACATAGCACTTGTGCACAAGTTACGCGAAAGTATTCAATATATCGTGTAGGAAAAGCAATCATATAAATTTTCATCGCTACATTAACATTCACGTTAACCTACTAGATAACTGCAGCGATGGAAATTATAACTTTGGATAAAAGAAACCGATACAATTTGTAGATATCGCAAGAGTGAGAAGAAAGCGTTTCCATTACAATGGGCGATTCAAAATTCACAACAATAAACAAAACATTGCACTTATACGAGAATAGGGACCCTTTCAATTTAAATTTCGAACACACCGTTTCAAGATGGCGGCTGATCGTTCGCTTCACGCGTTGCCGCGTGATCCATTCGTCAATGAGGCTGTAGAGAATTTAGTATATTCATGTTTATCGCATGTTGGTGGCTTGGTGGACCTCCTAGGAAGCTCAGCTGAGGTCTGGAGGCGGCTGCCATTGCTGCAAACAGCGGGGGTGCCCCTCCCCCGCCGAATAGCGCGAAGGATGGCGGGAGGAGGGGCCGGGCAGACAGCCTTAGTTTTTCTATCTCAGCTTCTTGCAATCTTTTCGCTTTCGCGCGCCGATTTTGGAACCATATTTTTACCTGGAATAAAAGAGTTTCTTTAATAGCTGGTTTTATTGTTTTGGATAGGCAGACGCAGGGCTACTATTTTAGTTTAACAATAATAAAATTGGTTTATATTATTTTACTGCTTGAAGAAACGAACATTGGAGATGTGTTTGAACTTGATAGTTTGGTGCGTACTTCTCCTCGCCAAAATACGTTACACTACACAATTTTCGGTGAGTCCTTATGCCCAAACTTCATATGCTAGTTTTTGACAGGTGATTCTAAACTCCTCTAAAGGCTCAAACACTCAAACATCTTCAACAATACCCATGACATGATCCAATGGCGTCGCCAGCCGATGGCCCAGAGGGGGGCAAGTTGATCTAAGGAGGATGGGAAAAGTATGAATTGAAGGTACAGTCAAGAGCACATGAAGCTGTACTGCGAGTCTTACCTCTAAGACAATTGTAATAAGAACGGTACAAAGTCCAATGTGTAAAGCACCACGAGCTAATTAACTGTACAATAAATTAAACTCGTGAACCAAGTTATTATATTTATTAGAAAAATGGAATAAAGTTACAATATTTAATAATAAAGTGCAAGCGAGACCCTTTTTTTGAGTTAATTAAAACATAATCTTCCATGTTTTTTTTGGTAATTTCTCGACCACTTGATTATGAGTAAGTTTTCATTCATAAGTTTTCTGTGTACAATAATCATGCCCAGACCCAGATTGAGGCGATTTTCCCCCATAATGCTTCTTAGTTAGGATTTTGGTTGTTTTGCATTTGGCTAAATTTTTTTGAATCTATAGGAGGGTCCAGCTGCCCCTCCCTACCCCCTCTTGGCGACGCCCTTGGAAGAATCGGAAACCTTTGTCATAACCAGGAGATGGCAGTCGGTTTGACATCCTTCATGCTAATATTATAAATGCTAAACTAACTCTGTGTGTGTGTTAACTTTTTACGCCCTAATTGCTGACCTAATTTGGATGTTTGACACATGGATAGATCAAGACCATCCAGGTCATGGCCTATCTGTGTGCCTAACGTGACGTAACGTGAGACTAGAGATGCCAATGCATTCCACTTGTTTTTATGACAAGTCTTTTACAGTTCAAGCAGTACGGTTATGGAATGCCTTGCCAGTCTCGATATGGCGTGCTCAATCTTTGTCCACTTTTAAAATTCTGGTTAATAAAAATCACTTCCTCTCTCCTTAAACATCATCATTACTTAAAGTTCCTTGCTCTTGTATCATGTTTATTATTATATATATATACATATCTATATGCTTTATGTATGTATGTATTTATTGTATATATTTAAATGGTACACCACTGACTACCTGCAGTATTGTCTCTCCTTCTACTTTTTGATCCATCCAAAGGTTGTCTGTAAAAGATCGCTTTTAGCGATAAGACCGCCCATTGTGACACCCTATGTAACAGTTCTACATTTATATCTGTAATTTTTATGGTGTACATAATAAAGAGTATTCTATCTATCTAATTTTACATAGGATACTTTTTATCCCGGTAGTAGGTATGTGTAAGTTCCCGTAGGATAATTTCCGACATCCACGCGGGCGAAGCCGCGGGCTACAGCTAGTATGATATATTATTAAAAGTCATAGAACAAACGTTGTTGGTTATGATGTTAATAATATAAGTCCTGCGAGATGGTTAGTGTTTTTAACAATGACCCTTTGTACTACTTCACAAAAATAATTGGATCCTCACCTGTGTCTCAGTGAGTCTAAGCGAGGAAGAGAACTCAGCCCTCTCCGCGATGCTCAGGTACTGCTTATCCCTGAACTTCTTCTCCAAAGCCAGGAGTTGCTGCGTGGTGAAGGGCGTCCGAGGCTTGCGGTTGGGTTTATGCTTGCGGAGCTGGCAGCGAACAACTGGAGGTCCACTGGGAGCACCTGCTGGAGAAAAAAAGACTATGTTATGTATTGGTCAGATCTTGTTTTAAAATAATTGTGGTGAAGGAAAACATCGTAAGGAAACCTAGAATTCTAATTAATATAAGTCTGAAACCGCTAACGTGCCTTGAACAAGTCCGTGGTGAACAATGCTCATGCCTTTTCTGTATGAGAAGAGGGCTTTGCCCGGCAGTGGGAAAATAATAAGCTGGTATACAGCGTGTTACGGAAAGGGTATACTCGTATCCATACAAACGGGGTGAAGAGTGTATCTGGTTCAGAATCTCTGTACAAAATTTCAGCTCAAAAGCACTAACTAGAAAATGCTTAATATTTTTTTTATTTCGATAGTTTATTAAATTTAAATCATAACAACCGTGTTACCGCCGTTTCTTTGTGTGTAGTTTATCGACACCGATCGGCTGACTTGGTCTAGTGATGTGTAGAATTCAATTGAAAACATTTGATTTTTAGTTAAATGTTTCTTAACTTTTTATTTATGTAGGTATAGGTATTAAAAAATATTGCCCTGTAGTTTGTTATCACCAAAAGAATCCGTGCCTTTGATAATTATGTATATACCCTTTCCGTAACACGCTGTATATATCGTCGGCGTAGGTGGAGAACTGAATAACTAAAATTTTCTAGTTTGGAGAAAATTGCGATTTATAGTTATTTGATTATAACATTTGGAGTCGAAGAAAACTTAAGACTACGCCGAGTGCACAGTGGCGCCCTCATCGTTATTTCGGCGATTTCTTTTACTTTAGAATGAAAATGCAGAAAATAAGCTCGTCAAGTTGTGCTTCATAAGACTATACGTTATTATTACTACAAACAGTAGTTTTAAATTTTTATGTTTTATTGTAATCATTAAAACGGAGTTTAGTGGCCACTATTTTCCGTTTTAATGATTACAATAAAACATAACAATTTAAAACGACTATTTGTAGTAATAATAACGCAATACGCATAATAGCTTATTTTCTGCATTTTCATTCTAAAATAAAAGAAATCACCGAACAAACGATGAGGGCGCCACTGTGCGCTCGGTAGCCTCTTAAACGACTTATTTTATGTAACTCTTGCAATACTCAACTTATCATAGCAGTTACGGATTTATTTATTGAGTTATTTACTTTTTCTTCTACGATTTAGTGATAGTTTTGAACATATAAATTTTTCCATTTGGAACATAAAAAACCTATATTTCTGAACAGGACAGGAATATGAAAATGCTTGTCAGGCGAAAATATGCAACATGGTTGGGGTGTTAGTAACGAAAATGGTAAAGTCATTTTGACGTAAATCGAAGTTATTTAGTTCTCCACCTCATCATCATTCATCATCATTTCAGCCGAAAGACGTCCACTGCTGGACATAGGCCTCCCCATATTGGGGGATACATAATCGCCACGCTTGGCAGGCGGGTTGACGATCGCAGTATGGTGTTAAAAATGCATAGAGAACGCTGCTGCCCATTCTCTAGTAAGTCCCTTAGTCGCCTTTTACGACACCCACGGGAGGAAATGGAGTAGTGCTATTCTTTACGTCCGGCACCACGTGATACCAACGCCGGCGTTCTCCACCTACGCCGACGATATGTATAGTATATATGTCTGTTTATATTTTATTTTCTGGAGGGGTTCGTGGCAAAGTAATAAAAGCCGCACGTGTCGATCGATCAGGTAAAGCTATGCTTGCCGCGATTGGTCCGTGGATGGGTGACCATCTTTACATACCAAGACCCCCACCGTACCTCGGAAAACACGTTAAGCAGTTGGTCCCCGCTATCATTTGTGGATCTTTGGCAGTCGATACGGGTCGTCAGAAGCTCGAAAGTCTGACAACCAGTCTTACCAAGGGGTTATTGTATTATCCAGTAACTGGGTTATGGAGGTAAGATAGGCAGTCGCTCCATGTAAAATACTGGTATTCAGCTGAGTCCGGTTAGACTGGAAGCTGACCCCAACGTAATTGGGAAAAGGCTAAGCAGATGATGATTATAATATGTACGTTTAAACATTTTGGCCACAGAACTGATGAACATAGAAATGGTAGAGCCTCAACCACAGACTTACGAATACTTTACACTTTTTTTTAATTTATATTTATTCTACTATGAGTTTGCTCTTGACTTTAGTCTAGGTCTGGATGACAGAGACAAAGTCTACGATGGAGTGAGCTTACCCAGAAGAAGCCTGTTCACTCTCACTTTGAATAGATTAGGGTTGTATGCGTTCGGAAACACAGACGCAGGCAGAGAGTTCCACTCCTTTGCTGCGCGCATTATAAAAGACGTTTGAAAACGCTTAGTGCGAGTTGGTGGAATATCAACTAGGTAGGGGTGGTAACTTGCAGTGCGTCTAGATGTCCGATGGTAGAAGGGGGCCGGTGGAATGAGGTCGTGGAGTTCATGGGCACACTCTCCGAAGTACAATCTGTAGAAGACCGACAAGCAGGCAACCTTGCGGCGATGAGCCAAGCTGTGAAGCTTGGCATCCACCAGTTTTACGTCGCCAATGAGCCTCTTAGCTCTGCGTTATTTAACAAAAAAACAACCAATTTACAAAAAAAAAAAAAAACACTAAAAAGTGAAAAATTACTTTAATTTCGGAAGTCGGTGACCTTGGTTCTGTATTTTCGTTTTTTACCACCGACTTCCGAAATTAAAGTTATTTTTCACTTTTTTGTCGGTTGTTTTTTTGGTAAAAAGTTTTTATTTTTCACTTTTTAGGTACCCCACAATAATTCGATAAAAACAAACTACCGAATTGAGAACCTCCTCCTTTTTGGAAAGTGGGTTAAAAATAGGGTGATAGAGTTCAAATGTGGCATGACGTCACTCTGTGCTAGATTTTATACGTAATTTGTTAGAATTGTGACGTAACGAGCCCCCACTCCCAAACTTGAATATGTTTTATCTAAGTAATTTTTATCAATATGATAAAGCAAAAATAAGTGCCTAATATTTTTGTATTATTTGACTCACGGACTTAACAAGGATGCATATCCGGTAGGCTGTAATAATCCTTCCATATCATTTGGGCACGTCTTCCCTCCATTATCGTGCCCCCCGGTCTACTCCTTGTTAAGCAATGGCCATTGTAGTCCCATGAAAGGACTAGGACAGGAAAGGCTCCAGGAGCTAGTTTGAATCTTTGGGTTCATTCGAGTAATCGAGTCTGATTAAACGACGCTGGGATCAGTGCACTTCATTCATTCATTCATATCTTACTGACGGACTTAACAGATTTTTTTTCTTTACCCAGTAAACATCCCTATTCTCCCGTAAAATCGTAGCACAAGAGGATAAAATTACACACCAACCTCTATACACCCGAGTTCCGCATCAACATCCGTTTCCTGGTCATCATTCGGTGTGAAATTCGACCGTTAGTTTAACTATGGTTAAACGTCACATCGACCGTGCAAAACGTCGGTAATGGCTGGCACACTTATTCTGTCGGTTAAAATTACTGCGGCCGTATTCGCACAGGAAGAGCTTTGGAAGTTTAAGTGCATATGGTGTCGGTTATTAGTGAAAATGCTCGTTATTCAGTAATGTCGTACAACGTAAACTGCTCTTGTCGTATACGGATATCTGCGCAGACCACCTTGGTGGTTGAGTTTCGAAAGCGGCGAAAAATGGGCTTATTCCACAAATCCCCCCTGAAAATCCCCTTTAGGAGGAAAAGTGGAATCTATAAAAAACAGTCTAGAATTCACCCCTGATAATCCCGCTTAGGGGGGAAAACTAGAATTGAAAAAAAAAAAACTTATTCCAAGACCCCTGAAAGTGATTTTTTTTACATTAGGGTTGAGTTTTCCCCACTGAGGGGGATTAGTGAAATAAGCGGGGGTGTATTCTAGGCTGGTTTTTATATATTCCACTTTTCCTCCTCAGGGGGATTTTTCAGGGGGGATTTGTGGAATAAGCCGAAAAATGTAGGAAAGAAAGAACTAATAACTTCTCACTTCTCATGCTCTAAAAGTACGCCAATATAGCCCTACGAAGCGGGACTAAAGTGACCACTTTAGTCTCTAGGGAGTGAAAAGTAATTAGTTTTTTAATTTCCTTCATGTGACATAGATAAACTCAAACAGCCAGTAAATATATCTGTGGAGTGTGGACCATCTTCATTGCGAAAATGTTGAGAGTTTTAGTTCAATGGTTTTTCCGCCAAGAAGGTGGCGCCATGTGTTGTAATTGTTAATCTGTGACTGGTTTAGAAGAAAATACTGACCGCGAACATTTCAGAATTTTTGTCGAGTGCAAATTTGTTCGGTTATAAATAAAGAACAATGGCGAGAAAATTGTTGATGAAATTATTAAGCGTCTACATACATCACCGTGATAGGTACCGACGAAAGAATTCACTAAGTTTTATTAAATCAAGCTTATCACCTTTTAAACTCTGGAAAAAAAGTCGTCATAATTGAAAACTGAATTGACTAGATTAATGATGATGATAAATAATCATGGCTTCGTTACTTTTTTTTGGCTTAGCTTCATGACTTTTGGCTAAGCTGAACGTTTAATGTTGCCATGCAATATAAATCTTGTTCAAGTTACATAAAATGCTTTGCTTTTCGTATTGCATTAATATACTTATGAAATACATTTCTGCAACAGAAAATAAATGTGAAAATAAAAATCATTGTTTGTGCTAAGAATATAGCGGTCATAATTGTTTAAATTAATACACACCCTCGTAGTGCACTTTATTCGAGTATGGCAACATCGAAAAAAAAAAGAAAAACATTTAAGTTGTCAACGCATATTGACATGTACCGTATTGACAACTTGTTGTTTACGCGTGCGTCTCGTTATTTAGTTTTCCATCGATTTTCCGTGATTTTCTACTTCATCAATTGCTTTTGCTTATGGACTCTGAGATTTAATGTTCCCTGTGTGACTAGTGCGTGCCTAAGAATTCTGATTGTTTGCCTATACGACGACATTTTTCTGTGACTCTGGATTCCAATTCTGGCTGATACCTTGGATTTTGTTGTGTGTGCATCGATTTGTTTATCACGATGGGTAACCGTGTAAAGCCTACATGCATCATGTGTGTCAACTGCAAAATATGTGTCAATAAAATGCGACGATACCGGGAAAAATAATGGCAAATGAAATAATAACGAACTGTTGGATGTTGCGCACATACAATGGTGTGGTATCTAGGATAGGCTAGACATCAACAAAATATCTCAGCACCTGCAGGTTTTCTTGATGACATTGTATTAAGAGAAGATGAGGAATAAATATTTTATAAAAAAGTTTTTTTTTCTATACCCGTGACCTACCTCTACCATGTAATTTACCATATAATATATCTATACCTTTCTGAATACGTACTTCGTATCTTATTTTGTCGTTAAAATGCATTTCTATCAATGATATTTTAAGTGGTAAGTAGGTATTTCTTTTTCGATTACTTTGTTGTTGACAAGACATAACCTCTAGAACTTCAAACTGGTATATCTTTAATTCCTGACTTCCTATAAAAGTATAACTGAAGACAAAACTGTTCAGGAATTCAAAATCTATACTTTAACATATTTTTCATAAGTAAACGCAATAAAAAATGTCAACAAAAATTTGTTCGGGAGTTCGCCTTTGTTCTTTATTAAGAATGTCCTGTGACAGTGAAGAGTTTGACGTCGAGCAAAGAGCAAAAGACAATATATAATCTTTTGTCGCCAAAAACGCGGAAGATTTACCTAAAAACTTACGAAAGTTTTATGTACTGGAGGAATAATATTGTAAGTAGCATGTCTAGCCACATTTTGGATGGAAACGGCTGTAAACTGTTTCGAGTGGTAATCGATTTTGGGAGGCCTATATTTAGCACTGGACTTAAAAGGGCTGATTATGACGATCATATGGCCGTGTCTCCGACATACTACACAAAACATTGTTTGGCAACGGTATTTTGTTTGCATAGTTCTTATAATTAATTCACTTTAATTTTAGCGATGACTATTTACAAAAAAAGAAATGTGATATTATATTTTGCACCACTGTCCTGTCATTTTGACAGTGACATTTCTTGACATTACTTTGTTTACATAAATTATCTGAATTAGAGACTTTGGGTATAGTAGGTGTGCGTCGAGACACAAAGAGACCGCTCGTCAAGGGGCACGCGGTGTCTTTGTGTCGCGTCGCGTGTCGCGCCTGTTTGTAGGAGCCTTTAAGCTGGACTAAATCGTTATCAAAACCACATAAATACTTCCGATAAACATACACAACAAACAATAACAAACATTAGTATAACTTTGCATACATTATCCTCCTGTTATCATCATTCATTAAGTCCCCTGCGGTGTCATTAGCCGGATAACATCGAATGCTGAATCGGCTCAGTCGATTTGAATATTAAAACATCGATTCACTGGACTGTATAATCACACTATAGCCGGGCCTATTGTCTGACTTCCGGCCGCTAAAGAGCCTATTAACGGTCAAATCAATCGATTAATTCAAAATTTAATTTTGTTTTGATAGTGAATTTGGATTTTTGGATGATTTTGCGGATGTGATATGGTTTTATAGAGGTTTTGTTTTTGCCTTTAGACTGATGATGTAAATCGATTTGTATTGAGAATACCATGAAGGCTCGTACAGACTCGTGCGATATCGCGGCCGCGACAGGCACCGACAAAGAAATTATGCTGCTGTCGCGTCGCGCCCGCGATATCGCGCGAGTCTGTACGAGCCTTGATTCTGGATAATGTCGCCATTTTATAGGAGACAAAAGAGACAAGCGTAAAGACGAAGCGTCTACGAGTGTAAACCGAGAATCTTCATTCAGATTATGAGGTGTAAGAAAATAAATGAACGAAGAACTTAAGGCCCAGATATATGCCAGTGACCTTGAGTGCGCTTTAACTTAGCTTGCGTGTTCTGTACTGAGCTCACGCAACGCATCGTATGTCTAGCCAGTAATAGGACTCTTCCATCCAGGAGCGCTGTTCCAAATAAGACGCATTATTAATTTATTATACATAAGACAAAAGGTATTTTAATGAAATATGTATACTAAAAGATGAATAATTAATTTATCTTTAAAAAGGTGAAGATTTCAGAAAAATACACTTGATAGATTTTGCGTGATTCTCAGTTTTTTATTCGCGTTACACATAATTTTACAAATTAATTTCACTATGTAATATAAACATAATCTAAAATATTCATATATTAAGTTATTAAGAAAATACTCTAATTTAACATATATTTTTTCCAAATCGTTAACACTACTGGTTTAGACGTGATCTTCAGTATAAAATCGTTAAAAGTCGGTTATCGTTGCCTTAATACCTACCGCATTGCTAAAGACGCATTTAAAGGTATACCTATGTTCAACTCGCACTAAGCGTTTTCAAACGTCTTTTATAATGCGCGCAGCAAAGGAGTGGAACTCTCTGCCTGCGTCTGTGTTTCCGAACGCATACTACCCTAATCTATTCAAAGTGAGAGTGAACAGGCTTCTTCTGGGTAAGCTCACTCCATCGTAGACTTTGTCTCTGTCATCCAGACCTAGACTAAAGTCAAGAGCAAACTCATAGTAGAATAATAAGATAAAAAAAAATAAAAAAATGTTGTTTAAGTACTTGCAAAGCGCATGTTGTAAAAAAAAAGTTTATTTCGACATAAAAAATTACAATATGGAGGTATCGTTGGTCCTAAACTAGGCACAGCTTGTATCTTCGGCACCATTAAATAGGTACAACATTTTGGTAAATAAAATAAAATTAAAATTTAATGGCCTACAGTGAACCTCATCGAGACTACAAAACTAAATATACAAACAAATAAACTAATTAAGGGAAAAGTAAAATCAATTCGTGAAAAGTATGTGCGTCTATGTATTTGAGGGTGCGTCTGCGGTTGTGTTTGAGGGTGTGTTAGGGTGTGTGTGAGTGAAGTTTTGTGTGTGTCTGAGGGAGTGTTTGGTGTGTATGAGGGTGTGTTTACGGGTGTTTGTGTCGGTGTAGTGTGAGTTGATTTTGTACCAAATAAAAGAAACATAAAATAATAAGGATTATTTCAGTAGAGGTGTATGATTATTCCAAGAGCCATATTTTAACTGTGTTTTATTCGGGTATAAGAGGAGTTATGGATCATAAGAAAAGAGTTTACCTTATTGTAGATGTAATTATGTGGAATGATGGATGTGTTTGGATATACGCAGAGTTTACTCCTGGGTTCGGGATCCTGGATTTGGCTTTTAAATCAGTTGTTGGCATTTTTCTATTTTGTTAAGTATCTGGTACTTGTTGGAATGCCTACACTGTCCTTTCATACATATTAACACTGTTATTTGATAATATTGTAAAGCCAATTATTTTTTAAAGAGTAACCGTGGAGTTTCTTGCCGGCTCTTCTCCATAGGAAACGACTAATTGGAACCGTGCACCTAGCTTATGACGTTTCATAAGTGCCCATGTAGGTTTATGTGAAATTAAATATTTTGATTTGGTTTGATTTGAGTTCTCTCTAAAAACAAATTGTGACTTTTCGAAATAACGGTAGAAATATACAGTTTCTTCACGCCAAGAAGTGCTGCCTCTTTATATAGTTTGCCAGTAGAATAACGGTAAGGTCTACGAAGCATGACTTTAAAACTCTGCGTTTGGTGATTTTTGACACATTTCTTAAATTACCGTCATTTATATGATATGCCAAAACAACATAGGAACAGCTTTATAGATACCTCAATGCGATTTCGTAGGAACTACATGAATCTGTGCTATAAGAATGTTTTTTCTTATAGCGTCTAAATGTCTGACTATACTAATATTATAAAGAGAGAGAGCGTACTCAGATCTTAAGGAGCTTAATGACTCGATGAACACTACCAAAGAAAATACATTTGGGTAGGCCGCATAAAGGGATGATGCCCTATCTCCCCAAGTTCCAAGTTCCCCAAAATGATTTTCATACATTCATTCCCAACGTCCTCAAAATATAAAATTAAATTATTTGTAAAGTTCACACTTGACCAATCCTTGTACTGACGTGTCCAAAAGTGTTACAATGAAATAAAATCAGTAGCTAGTTACAATTAACCTTATTTTGAAAGATATTTTCTCAGGGCATCACCCGTATTGTTAAATATATTTTTTTTAATCCATAACGGGGCAGTTCTTGGCCTTCATCTCACCTGATGGTAAGTGATGTTAAGGTCGAAGATGGAAGCGAGCTTCACCCGGAATCCTCAACCACAGAGGAACTCAACTTATTACGTGAAAGAACCAATGGGGTAACAATACGCACGTCAGCATTGATTCGGCGACTGCACCATTGACGATTTCGGTCAAGACAGAGTCGTACAACTTTTAGTTAATAATAAAAGCTTTGGGGAAATAGGGCATCACCCGCATAAAGTACTCAAACTCCCAGGGCTTCAAGTCTGCTATTACAATAGTGTCTATAATGGCGTCATTATGAGTTTCCAATGGTCAGCCACTGACACTCCATTGAAAGAATTGGTAATCTCGTACATAATGACAAATGAAACTTCCTACTAAACTTCCAACTTCCTACTACTTCAGATTGCTTATAACACTAATAAATAATATGTAAAAATACATATAAATGAAAAATAAATAAATGTTCAAAATGCCATTGTAATACAATTCTATTACGAGACCATTGACCAACCAATGATCGACCATTATGAATTTAGCAGATTACGAACTTTTAGCAAAATGACATTGGGATCGTGTTGGAATGACGAATTTATAAAAATAGCAGACTTGGGCCCCTAACCATCATTAAAAACAATGATAAAAACAAAAAAATGTCAGCATACGAGTAGTCCCCACATTCACAATAATTAAAGTAATATAATATTTTACAAAGTAATCATGTCGAACTGGTATGTTATGATGATTTGGATAATAATTAAAATGTTAAGTTTTATGGTTTTATCACAAGTTTTATGTTTTTAAACAACATATTCAGAATGTAGGATATTTTAACTTTTTCGATATAAATTTGTTCAGTATAGGTATTATTACTTACTATATTATGTAGTATAGGTATTATTAGGTACTATTATTGCTCGTGGCTAAGTAATAACAGCCGCACGGGTCGATCCGTCAGGTTAAGCTACGCTTGCCGGGGTTGGTCAGTGGATGGGTGACCATCTTTACATCTCGAGACTCCTCCGTGCCTCGGAAAGCACGTTAAGCCGTTGGTCCCGGCTGTCATTCGTGGATCTTTGACAGTCGTTAAGGGTCGTCAGAAGCCCAAAAAGTCTGACAACCAGTCTTACCAAGAGGTATCGTGTTACCCAGTTACTGGGTTGTGGAGGTCAGATAGGCAGTCGCTCCATGTAAAATGCTGGTATTCAGCTGCATCCGGTTAGACTGGAAGCCGACCCCAACATAGTTGGGAAAAGGCTAGGCAGATTGATTTTTAGGTAGAACCCAAACAACGTATGTAAACCGATAAAAAATATGTATAAGTAATAATACAATTTCTTTTATAATATTCTTATCAACTAGTTAATGTGTATAATAGATAAGGTTTTTAACAAAACAATTAATTTATCCATTTACTTAATATTCATTGTAAAATTGGACTATTTCATCATCTTGTTCATTTAATCACGTTTCCCTAAAATACGTAAATTTGTTGAAACGTTAATGAATAATAATTAACCTTAGCAGACTCCATTGTATAGTTTAATACGTAATAAAATCAATTCGCATGTTAATTTTTTCAATTTCCTTTGAAGACCATTTGAATGGAATTGGTTGGCCTTATTATTAACATTGCACCTCTATTTGCATTCAAACCACTGTAGGATTTGAATATATAATTATTATAATTTAGTAATAATAATAATAAAGTAATTTTATTTCTCTCAAAAAGGTACAATAGGGATGATGACTAAAAAAATATTTTATGCCCGTCATGTAGATTATTAAATAATATTGGACACGTATTTTTTCTTTTTTTACGTAATCAAAACATTACGGCGATAGATTGAGTTCAAATGTGGCATGACTTTTTTTTTTTTTTTTTGGAAATTGCAACTCAGAGTGTAACCACGAGGGGCTCGGACTCTTTAACCGGTCTATCCTGTGGTGCCTTAAGCTCCTAACGGATTTTAAGGCCTCCAGCCAGGGCGTAAAAACTATAAACTAAACGACTGCTGCTCGCTAAGGGCACCCCCTGTTGGGTACGAACCTCGGCTTAGGGCAGCTGAGTCGGAGGGAGGGTGGCAAGGGACCGACGGTGGCTGGATTACATGCTGTTCAGCTAAAACGCGTGCTGGCGTTTCGCTTACAGTCAAGGGTCGGGGAGGAGGCATGACGTCACCTCTCATTAGATTTTATACTGGCTGTGGCGTAACGAGCCCCCACTCCCCAAGTTTAATGTGTGTTTTTCTAAGTCATTTTTTAATAATATGATAAAGCAAAAAATACGTTTCTAATATTTTTTTATTATCTGATTGACGGACTTAACAGTTTTTCATTTTTTTTACCCAGGCATCATCCCTATTTTAATTCATACGAGTAGCATCAAGTTACATTTTCCTACTGGAAAATGTAACCTTTGTGAGAGCTGGAGTCTATACTGGGTTCGGGACCTGTATGACAGATCTCCAGGCTCACATCCTTAAAATACAATATTTAATTGCACTTACGTACTACAACATTATAAAACATCAACGTTCCGTGTGGTGCCGGACGTAAAGAATAGAACCACCCTATTTGCTCCCGTGGGTGTTCGTTCGGGAAGCAGCGTTCTCTATAAATTTTAAACACCATACTGTGATCGCCAACCCGCCTGCCAAGCGCGGCGATTATGGCAAATCCCCCCCAGAGGGAGGCAAATGTCTAGCAGTGGACGTCTTTCGGCTGAAATGATGATGACTACAACATTAAAAACTCCAAGTACTGAGAGGAAGAGAATTAATACAATACAAAGAGGATGTCCTATGTGTGTCTTTGCAGAATGTTGTGTGTCCGTGAGTGCAATATAGGTCATCGCGCCCAGCGCCCGCGAACGGTACTACAATGGGCGCGAGCACCTACTTGCCCGAAAGTGTAATTAACACTTATAACATAAAATTACGGTTGTATTCCCCGATGGGTTAGGCAGATGTGTACCTCTATAGTACACCCATAGGGGGTTAGCCTATTGCCATCAACCGGACATAAATCCAGACTCCGGGCTGCTACTCGTACTAAGAAATTCCAGATGGAACAACCTAATAACACTTTGCCCGACCTTGGAATCGAACCCAGGACCTCATGCTCAGTAGTATCGCTTAAGGCCAATAGAGCAACGAGGCATTGAATTCTTATATGCCTGGAATATGTAGTTATGGCTATTAAGCTGGCAAAGCAATGAAAATATTGGGGGATTATGTGAAATAGATATGGGTAACAAAGTGAACACATGAGCGGTGTACAGATGTGGCCATCATTTGCACGGGATTTGGTTTTCAAGGTGGTTAGATTTCCGTTACCGCGATGGTATATTCCTATCGGCAGTGTTATTCTGTAAAAATTATAATAGCGGCAAAATATAGTAATAGCGGCCGAGCGCTGCAAGCAGGAATAGTCCTTACGGGGTTGCTCGATTTCCGAGACCGCGGTAGTACAGAAAGTAGTGGTAGTAGTAGTAGGTAGTAAAGAAGGTAAAGACGTATTGAACCGACCCCAAATACATTCAGATAATGGCAGGATGGTGGTGGTGATAATAAACCCAGGATTTTAAATATTTGTGATTCCTCAGATAAAACTGTTAGGTACAGAATTTGTAATTGGACAGTGGATCATAATATGAGCCATCATATATTGGAATATGAATATAGAAAGAAAGAAAAGAAAAAAAAAAATTATTTGGGACACGCACAAAAAACACAAACATTAAAAAAAAAATGAGCATTTCAAACTAACAAAATTTACATTGTAACAACAACAAAAAGACCTGTGCGAGGCCAGAAAGGCCACTATCTCAGCATAATACTGCGATATTAAAATATAGGGCCTAGGGACTAATGATAGGGCCCACAGTAATGCCACGGACATACATGCGGAAATCTATAAAAAATCTATAATATAACGATCATGTTCAAGAACCATTGGCACTTGTCGGATGCAGACAAGGTCTTAAGAAGACGAAGAACGTTTGCCACTAAGTGAGCACATGAGCGGCAAACTAGATGAGGGAAGTCTACGACCCTAAAAAAGTGACTGGGGTCAACCGGACACGGAGAATAGAAAGCCGATTATTGTTTTGTAGTTTAGGAGAGGCGATCCAGCTAATGGTGATAGGATACACACAGAAGAAGAAAATCGATCTTGTATCGGAGATGATGATGTATTGAAAATGTGAACCTATAAAAAAATAATTATTTAAAAAAAAAACTCTTTATTCTACTACTTTTACCATTTTTAATTATGTGATATTATACAAGGTAGAAACAACAATAATACAATAAGTTAAACTGCGTATATTTAATGCCGTTCCCAGTCTGCATTGGAAAATTCAACCAAATATATCGATTAGTTTAGTCACTATAGCTAGTCAAAGATTGGCAACACCCATAGTCGGTCCATCCCTTTTATTTAGTTTGTTTGAAAAGTCACTTTTTTAAATTTCGATGCTAGGATTGATTATATTTGATAGTTCCAAAATATTCTGCATATGTATTAACAGTTTTCATTTATTGTTGTATTGTTATCTCCACATTATAATAGAGTGTGACTCACGCCTCTAAGCAGCATATCACTTATTTGACGTAGGCCTCCCCCATTTCCTTCCACTGATTTCATTCTGGTCCTCCCTTCTCCCAAAATATGTCATTTCATCTTTTCCTTGGCCGACCTCTAGACTTCTGCTTTGATCTCTTGGTATCCATATCTTACTTTTTTGATCTATCGACTGTTTTCCAACCTGCAGACATGGCCAACCCAGTTCCACTTGAGTAACCTGATTATTTTGACAGTCGAACTAATTTAGTCTTTTGTCTAATAGTTTTATTATAAATTATTTATTTCTGTTTTTTTTATTGTATTTTATTGTATGTGAACCTATAAAAGACAAAGGATGCCAATATTTTTCTAGGCTCATCATCATCATAAACAGTAACTACAAAATAGTAAAAAAAAAACTTTCTCCAAGTCGACCTTCAACGACTCAATACATACAGAAGGCAATAAGGCGAAGACTATCTCTTGAATGCCTATCTGCGGCGCTCCGGTGATAAAATACAACAATTTCAATAGCCCCCACCTGCGGACATATCAATGCTCGCTACCGAACGTTAATGAAGATATAATATCCATCTCTAAACGTATTTATTTTCCCGCGCGCGCCATTTTGTGCAGCGATGACAGACCATAGAGCATTTTGTGTAATGGCCGCCAATTAAGCGCGCTGTTTGGGCTACTTAATAGGATTTAGTTGTCAATGTCGCGATTTAATTGGATTGTTGTAATCTTTGTTTGTTATTGAATAAATTACTTTGTGTTCGCTCGTTTTTCTGCTGAATAAATGCTCTGGAAGCCGATAAGCGTATTTCGTTTCACTGACTGTTTTGTAGTCATTTGTTTTTCTCTTTGTTATGAATGTGCAGCAACAAAGTTACTTGTAGTTTTTTACTTATCTATCCCCCACCTGTGTGTAAATTAATTGGCAGTTTATTAAACGTGTTCCGCTGTGCAGGTTTCTAATTAAAATGTGAGTTGAATACTATTAATGTTTCTATTAATTTCAAATGCATACAAAGTAGGAGGTGTTTGTATCAGCATTTTCTTCAAGCGTAACAATAGGACAGTTCAAATGGACGGAACAATTACATTTCCTTCGCATCGAGTGTCAGACTTATTAAAGCTACAATGTAGCGTTTGCGGGTAATATGACACGCAGAATTCATCGCACGTCAGCGTGTTAGCCATCCATCAGTAATCACTTGAAAATTACCGACACGACCGACTAATTAGCAAGAAAATGCGATCTCTAGCCATTTTCCGGTAAATAAGCGTTATTGATGCACCACTAGCCCGTTCAACAAGAATGTTTTTCTAACAATTCTTAGAAAATGGAACAATTATGGGATTAAATACAGCATTGTATGGAGTGTTTTCCAAATAGAGCATATTTTTAAAAGGCTAAGGGCTGTTTTAATGAGTTGTTCACTTAAATGGGACGTTTGATGGGTAAAAAGGGGGATATTGACACTAATAAAGCATTCGATCGAATCGAATTTGAACTAGAATGGTAGGTATTCGGTAAAAAGTTAGTTTATTTATTGGAGCCCATCTAGCCTAGAAGATAGGATAATAAGGCCGATGATCTTTATAGTCCCTAGAAAATAAACGGATAAACCAATATTACACGCTCCTAATGTAAAATTGTCTTTTGATAACTCTGCTTTATGTTTCTAACACGGATAGCACGTTAAGTCGTTGGTCCCGGCTGTCATTCGTGGATCTTTGACAGTTGTTACGGGTCGTCAGAAGCCCAAAAAAGAGTCGTAACAACCAGTCTTTCCAAGGGATATCGTGTTACCCAGTTACTGGGTTGTGGAGGTCAGATAGGCAGTCGAACCATGTAAAATACTGGCATTCAGCTGCTTCTGGTTAAGACTGGAAGCCAACCCCAACATAGTTGGGAAAAGGCTAGGCAGATTGAATAATTATGACGTGTAAAAGTGATTCCGATATCCTATTTACAGAATAAATCATTTCATTTCTATCCATAGCAAACCGACAAGTTATGAACAGCACCCTGGTTGCGTTTTTGAAGGATATTGCTAATTCATTGCTGCAAACTTGTATGGAGTAGTGACAGGCGCTGATTAATTTGACAGGACTAAACTAAAATTTATCTTCTGTCCTTTTCCTAATGAAATAGAAAGAAAAAGATGCACTGAACTTAAATTTAGTTTAGTTTGTGAACAAGGGAATCGGCACCAATGTCGCTAGATAAATTATAAAGGAACGGTGCTCACAATCTTACGATGACAGATGCAGACAAAACGGGATTCGGTGCAAAAAAAATCACACTCGATCGAATACGTGCCACAGGGTAGTGGTCAAACGTATTCAATTGTTCTCGATATATGCAGTACACCAATTAAGTGTAGGTAACGAAAATTAAATGGCTGTTACGAGCTGTCATAGTCTCCGATCGCCATTAAAAAGGTTGGTAGTAAAAAGATAATGGATGTAAGTTGCATAATTTTGAATTGAATGAGTTCGGCTCGAGTCGAGAAGCGTCGTTCACTAATTACCGTGCTCAAGATGTGAGCACAGGGCCGGATCGGGAGTGAATGAATGAATGGCGCACAATTACTTCGCTGGTCCTTAGAGCCGGTCTATGGGACAATTAATATGCCAGCACTTAGACCTATAAGGCTCGGTATACCTAACAATGTAATGTCTATTTGTATGAACGATGCAGTTACATCTAAGCTAAATTAGGATGTGCTATTTATAAACTAACAATATGCTGTCCGCGGCTTCACCCGCGTAGCTTTTTCTAAAATAAAAGTTAATTATTTCTAGAATTAATTAAGCCTAAATTTCTCCTTATAACATAATTTATCTGCCAGTAAAAGGATCGTCAAAATCGGTCCAGCCGTTTCGGAGATTAGCCGCAGACAGACAGACAAAAAATTAAAATTAAAGTATTTTTGTTATAATTACCGTAGGTATATACTTTCATATTATTATGTATTTACTAAGAAGTTGTTATTTTGACATTACAAACATACACTTCAATTTTATTTATTTTTATAGATATTGTTTTTAGGGAAAATTAAACAATAGTTGAAGATAAAAATGGCTGAAAATTCAGTGGCTTTAGGAAAAGTTTAGAAGGTTGTGTAATATTGATATTCAGGTGGTTTTAGATATACAAATTTTAGATATTAGTTTTTTTGATTTTTTTTTCGTCTAATTCCTACATTATTACATTGACAGCCGGACGCCTGCACCCGCGTCTCATCGCTTGTCATAGACTATAGACAATAGTCTATAAGCATAGACAACTGATGTTGGAACGTCGGACCTGGGTCGATCGTAATATTTTATTTATTGTGCGTACCTAATTACGGTTTTATTTATTTGTTGTATCTATAATTTATATTTTATTTCCACTTATTTTTTAATCCCCTAGTGGGACTTATAGATTTCCGTAGGTGTGTCCGTGGCATTACTGCGGGCCATACCAGCGCTGCGGTATTTATTTTTTAAATATCGCAGCCTTATGCTGAGATAGTGGCCTTTTTGGCCTCGCACAGGTTTACAATGTTGTTAGTTTTAAATGCTCATGTTTTATTTTTTACTGTTTGTATTTCTTGTGCGTGTCCCAAATAAAATATTTTTCTTTCTTTCTTTCTTTATATGCAAAAATTGCTGACAAAGTGAAAGGCATACGCTGGAAGAGTTTTAACTTCTCTTCAAAAATAATCAAATTGCATGGTCATTAAACCATGAAGGCGTTGCCTACACACAGAAAAACACATTGAACATCTCAATCCAAGTCATTTAAATACCACTCCCAATTCCACCCTGTCGGGCCATAAAACCAGCGGCAGCCATTATAAGATGACGGTGTATGAAATTGTTTATTCAGAAAATATTAATTATAATTTATTATAAGGTTATTGTTTGTTAATCACGGGCTGCTGTTACAGAAGGGGGGGCGCTTTTTTACGATCCCTTCATGTTGAAGATAATTAAGACATAAAAAATATTCGCAGAATTGCAGTCATTATAATCTTTGAGTTGAGTGGCGGTGTGGGAGAAAATTGTGCAGTTCCATTTTGTCATTTTAGTATGGATGTGGGTGCGATTGCTTCTAATAAAATTGTGCTAACAGATGATGGTAAGTGGGTATACAGGATGAGTGAGTGCGGTTTATTTCGTTAATATATAAGTTCATACACGAAATATTTTAAGAGAAACATCTATAGGTGGTAAATAAGCCATCAATCAACTCAACTCAGCCTACCGCAGTCCACTGCTGAATATAGGCCTCTCCCATGCTGCGCCACAACACCCTGTCCTCCGCCTTCCGCATCCAGTCTATCCCAGCCACCTTTTTGAGGTCGTCGGTCCATCTAGCTGGGGGGCGCCCCACACTACGCTTGCCGATACGCGGTCTCCACTCCAGGACTCGTCCGCTCCACCGGCCATCGGTCCTTCGACAAACATGGCCAGCCCACTGCCACTTCAGCTTGCTTACTCTGGAAGCTATGTCGGTAACTCCGGTTCTCTTCCGGATAATTTCATTCCTGATTTTATCCTTCAAAGAAACTCCGAGCATAGCCCGCTCCATAGCGCGCTGAGCGACTTTAAATTTGTGGACCAGCCCGACTGTCAGTGTCTACGTTTCGGCACCGTATGTCATAACGGGCAGGATGCACTGGTTGAAGATCTTAGTCTTTAAACATTGCGGTATAGGCGACGAAAAGACTTGACGGAGTTTTCCAAACGCTGTCCAGCTCAACCGGTTCCTCCTGTCGACTTCTTTCTCAAAGTTGTGTCTACCGAGTCTGATGACTTGCCCTAGATTGACATTCCTTCACAAGGAAGGAATATGTCTAATTATGCCATAGCAAAGACTTATTTTTATTTGTTTTTATTTTTACGTAATTATTATAATTTTAAAATTGCTTGAGACATTTTTCAAAAATCCTTTACTTACTTATTCTATGAATGACCCGCCCGGACGCGGCGATGGTGGTGGCGATGGCGCGAGCGCGGTGCCTTTTGATAATTAAGGCCAGGTGTGTGAAAGTCCCGTCAAAATCGGTCCGACCGTTTCGGAGATTAACCGGATCAAACAGAAAGACAGACAAAAAAAAAAGTTTTTTTTTTGTTATAAGTACCGTGTATAATTTCATATGTATTTAGTAAAATCCTGTTATTTTGACATTACAAACAGACAATTAAATGTTATTTATTTGTATAGATAGAACCATTGTCCACCTGAAGGTTTTAAGAGAAAATGACGCGAACTGTTATGCAGTACCTACCCACACGGCTACATGAATTTTATATTCTTTTGATTGTCTGAACTGCTAATTACCTCGATTAAAGTTAATTGTATTTTTTATTATGTCAACCAGTAGTATGTTGGAACATTAAAAACCAGCCAAGTGCATGTTGGACCACGCAAATTAAGGGTTCCGTAGTAGGGAATTTATCCCAAAAACGAACTTAACATTGTAGTTAAAAAAACATCCTAACTATTATAAACGCGAAAGTAAGTTTGTGTTTTTGTTTGTTACCTTTTCACGCCTAAACTACAAAACCGATCATCCTGAAATTTTGATATACGTTGTCCGGTGTGCAGAAACGTATATAGGGTACCTTTCATACCGAAAAATAGTGCTGTTCCCGAGGAAAACAGCAATAACGTTATTACGATAATAGATGGCGCTACGTGTCTTCCGAATCATGATTGAGTTATATTATTATAGAAACTTTAATAGTGTGTTAAGAGTTTTTTTTTATATTTAAGCTCGAGATGAAAATGTAAGTTAGTTGACTATTACTCGTTAACTTGTAAAGACAACTTTTCTGTAATATTTTTCCTTATGACTTCGTTATGTATACTAACTGCTGTAAAAGCTTTCATTACTACTGCCTTTTTCACATATCCAAAACCAACCATTTAGCTGGCACCGCGGGGGGGGGGA
Source organism: Dryobota labecula (assembly GCA_947523025.1). Taxonomy (NCBI): domain Eukaryota; kingdom Metazoa; phylum Arthropoda; class Insecta; order Lepidoptera; family Noctuidae; genus Dryobota; species Dryobota labecula. The sequence continues at coordinate 8,798,553 of OX383305.1, read as the reverse complement.
CCTTGACTCTAACAAAAAATTGCACTTTAGAGGTATGAGGAACAGGGTGTAAAGTTCACTCATACTCTATAGTAAAGGGAGGATCCTCTGACCAGACGGGTATTCTGCCGCGCGTGCAATAACAGCAGTGAGTATAATTTTTATCCAAATAGAGTCAAACATAGATTCGGAATCAGCGCAATGAGCTGATTCCAAATCATTGCTCAACTAAATTTGGACAAAAATTATACTTACATATACTTACTGCTGTTATTGCACGCGCGGCAGTATTGTGTCTGGTGGGCAACTGCCCAACGGTTGATGTCGGAATGTTGTATATATGCTAGTCGCCCGGTAAACTCTGATAGCGCTTGATTGACGCAGGATTTGTGACGTCAGGTCTTTGATGCATAGTTCGCATGTGGCGTTGTTGATACCGCCACAGCACTTTAAAGCTTAATATTACGTAAACGGATCACTGAATCGAAAAATGGTTTTCAAAAACCCGCAATATTTTTGAACGCGCTATCCAACGATACCGCTGTTATACCACTAATGTATACAATTTGTTTTTTCAAGATTTTATTTTACTATTTTGTCGGTGTAATTAATTTAACAGCTTTTTAGTACTAAGAGTATGAGCTAAGTCGCAGTAAGTTCCTAATTGGACGTAGTTAAGCAGACAGGACTCAACCCACATTGTGGTCAGGGATGAGTTGTATATACCAAAGAGGTCCTAATGGTTAATATAAGGTACCCAGCTACATGTGAGTTGGTTCCCAACATTAAAAAAATCAACCTTCTCTTTGTAGAGTCACGGATCTTTTTTGCTGAGTGAAAGAACCAACCGTTAGGACCTCTTTAGTACATACAACTCAACACTGACCACAATGTGGGTTGACTCCTTTCTGCTTAACTACGTCCGATTGACTATGGAACCCTAATAACAAAGAAATACCTCACATAAAGATACTTAATTGTTTGTAAATGAAATATCTAGGTTTTTTCTTTTGGCCTTGTTTCAGTTAACATAATGTTGATTAAAGAGTGTGACTTAACATACCATTGAGTAAAATAATTGTGTTTTAAGAGGGCAGCGCAAAGGTACCCCCCAAATTAAAATATTCTTACGTTTTTTGGAATCTGCAGGTCAGTGGCAGGTTGTATGTTGATCAAAATATTATTTGCGACTGTAACAAGTATGTATTTACAGAATTATAATCATTAGAACCAGCAATACAACTTCTTAAGACGCAGATATATGCCAGTGACCTTGAGTAGCTTGCGTGTTCTGTACCTACTGAGCTCACGCAACGCGTCGTACGTCTAGCCAGTAATAGGCGCCCATTCAGGAGCGCAGTCCCAAATAAGACGCATTATTAATTTATTATACATAAAAAAAGGTATTTTAATAAAACAAGTATACTAAAAGATCAGTAATTAAATTATCTTTAAAAAAGTGGTGTTCAGAAAAATACGCTTGATAGATTTAGCGTGATTTTCAAATTTGTATCTGCGTTAGACATAACTTTACAAATTTATTTCACTATGTAATATAAACATAATCTAAAATATTCATATAATAAGTTATTAGAAAAAGGCTTTAATTTAACATATATTTTTTCCAAATTATTAACACTACTCGTTTAGAAGTGATCTTCAGTATAAAATCATTAAAAGTCGGTTAGCGTCGCCTTAAGTTAGAATTTCGCGCACATGTAATGATTTCATGAAATAGTCATCAGTAGGTTTACTTTGTCTTAGATAGTTTTTAGATAGTTTTTTTGTTGGTGTTTTGATATAAAAGTTAGTTCTTCATATTGAAATATTAACCGCCTCTGTGGTCTAGTGGTAAAACCACCTGTCTCAGATCCAGAGGTCCCGGGTTCGATTCCCAGAGGGGGCAAAAATATCTGCTCGGTTTGGTTGGTGGTAGGGCTTGTTCTAAGTCCGCCTGGCTAGCTACCACCATCTTATCTAAGTCTGTCGCCAAACAACAATGTTAACAGCATTTGTTGTGTTTCGGCAGTTACAGGTAAGATAGCCAGTTCCTCTGTGGTTGAAGATTCCGGGTGAAGCTCGCTTCCATCTTCGGCCTTATCATCACTTACCATCAGGTGAGATGAAGGCCAAGAGCTTCCCCGTTGTGTGTAAAAAAAAAAAAAAAAATATTACTGGCGGTGAAGAGCCATTATGATAAATGAAACTCTTTGCAATTTTAAACCCGATTTTGTAAAGGTGCATTTACATCTTGATAAAAATCATAAAGTTTATTATACAGTGTGAGTCTTTATAATATGCACATATCGAAATGAGGGAATCTATGCTTAATTTTATCTAAGAAAAAAAAAACAAAAAAAAAAACTAAATATTTTATTTTTATTTTTAAGGAATTTTAATTTTTTAATTTTATTTCAAAATTTCTCAATAAGACAATTTTAAACACAAATTTGAAAAAAAAATAACAGTTTTTTGCTAAAAAACATGTGTCTTTTCAATTGAGGGTAGTTTTTTCCCCAATTTTTATTTTATGAGGACGCCTAAATACTTCCAGTCATTATGGAGTTTGTTTCATCGTGATAGATCATTTAGTTTAAAAGTTACACCGTTTTGTTTACACTGGGAACAATATTTTTTTTTTCCATAATTTTTTTATTTTTTTTTTTGTTTAATATTTTTGCCGTAGGTAAAATTAAGCATAGATTCCCTCATTTCGATATGTGCACATTATAAAGCTCACACTGTATTAAACCTAAATTCAGACTATAATAAAACGTTCTTAAACAGAATCAGATAACTAGTTAAAAATGCAAAGTTATTTCTGACTGTCAAAAGCCAGCACTCAACCACTAAATTCGTCTCAACAAAGCGCCGTCCATCTTGCTTTAATAGGTCAGAGAGAGCCACAAAGAGGTTGGTGGTTGGCTAAGCTCAAAAGCGCACACGTTTACAATTTCACAATTTGTCCGCGCGCGCTTTTTGCGCTCCCCGGTAATTGGCGCTCACCTGCACATGCGCACTGGCCGCCACAGCGCACCAAATATGGCGACGACTGCGACCAGCTCGACGCGGACATTTCGCTTTTTAGGAGTATCTGACAAATGTGTAATTATTTATTTAATATTGTCGGCGTGTGGACGCATTTGGGCACAATTCACATACCACATTAAACGTTTTTCGGTTGCCATTACAGTTGAGTGTTAAGGACAGGTTAATGCTGCAACTAATAAATACGGTAATGATGCTCCCGATGCGGAAACATGGCGGACATTTTTTTGTGGAAATTTATTAAGCTTTACTGTTCACTTTAATTGGTGAATTTCAATATCTCGCTATGGGGGGCGGGTCGGTATTTTTATCTATACAAATAAATAAAATTGAAGTGTCAGCTTTTTACTAAATGCATATGAAAGTATATACGGTGCTTATAACAAAAAAGGGGTTTTTAAATTTATTGTCTGTCTGTTTGTTCCGGCTAATCTTCGAAAAGGCTGGACCGATTTTGACGGGACTTTCACTGGCTGATAGTTGATGCTATAAGGAGTAACTAAGACTACTTTTACCTTCGACTAGCTGCTGTTTGCGGGACAGCCCCCGTCGAATAAAAATAAAATATTGTTACATTACAAACAGACATTTCAATTTTATTTATTTGTATAGAAAAAGTCACGCGGGCGAAGCCGCGGGCGGCTATATAAATGCTCGGAGGTCTATTATAAAAGTTGTATGACCAAGACCAGCTGAATTCAAATAATCGTAGAGCTATCCTCTATCGATTGGTCCTTAAGAATAGACCAATCCATTTTTCCCTTTACTTTGGAAGCAGCAACTGTAAGGTGTTAAATCTGGTGGACAGTAGCATTTATTTAGACACTGATAGCATCATACTGCGGTACCTTGGTTACAAAAAGGTACCATCGCGGTGTCGGACATCGGACCACCGTAACGACTTTTCTATCTTCGAGCGCTCGGCCGCTATAGTAACGTTTACCTACGCCCATCAACTAATAGCATAGTAGCATACAATTTTGTTGAGCCCCTTGTTTTAGTAAATAAAAAAATAGTCTGCCGAAGTCGTCAGATATAACAGAGCCTCAGAGCCAGAAATTTATTTAAACAAAAGTTTCATTTTTATTGGTCGTCGCTAAAAGGGGCGGTAAACAGATGTGGTCATCAAGGTGGTTAGAGTTTCGTGCCCGCGATAGTACCTATACGGCTCGAAGGACCAATTTCTTGCAAAGTGGACGGAATTATGTGCGACAGCTGGTAAATGCTAGTGATGATTGTGGCATAAATAAAACCTTATTTATGATGATTGATTGTCTAGATCACAGAATACATAATCGTGCAAGTCTACTTTCGAGTCCGATGCTTAATTCAAAAAACTAAGCAAGTGCCTGAAAAAATACGTATTCCGTAGGTGGGAGAATTTATCCTAAGAATTTTAACAATGTAATTGAAATACATGTTCTCCCATACATTCCAACTGCAAATGTAAGTTGGTTGACTTTTACTCGTTATCTTGTAAAGCCTTCTTTTCTGTGATAGTTTTCCTTTTAACTTCGTTATACAGGGTTATTTGTAAAATACCAACAACCTCGCAGGAGTAGATTACTAACATCATAAACAACAACATTTGTTCTACGACTTTTTCGAAAACAGGCAAAAAAATCGACTTTTCATACAATACTCGATCAGCTGTTCGGACATATGTATGGAGAGTTGTTTTTTTTTTTTTTGTCTGTTTTCGGAAAAGTCGTAGAACAAATTAATGTTGTTGTTTATGATGTTAGTAATCTACTCCTGCGAGGTTGTTGATGTTTTACAAATAACCCTGTATATACTATTTGCGTGATTTTTTTCACATAATTATTCAATAACAATAACTTATTTGGCACTTGTGGTGGGGACACTTGACTGTAACAAAAATTTGCACTTTGAAGCTTAATATTACGCAAACGAATAATAATAATAATAATAATCGTTTATTTATAAAAAGGGCACATTTACAATAAGTTCCTTAACAATTAAAATAGAACACAATTGCTTATTTGCCTGAACTAGGTTGAACCTGTGCTTCAGGCTAGGAAGTGCATAAATACTTAATGTAATAAATTAACAATGAGTATAAAGTGAAAACTAATCGAAAAATGTGAATCAATAAAGTGAATCACTCAATCGAAAAATGTTTTCACAGACCCGCAATATTTTTGAACGGTCTATCCAACGATGCCTCACACCATGGGATAGTCGACAAAAAAAAAACTATCCTACACGTAAAGTGGGATGTTTTTTTCTCGTCTATCACATGGTGAAATACTTGAAAAAATTGAATTTTATTTTATCTCTTTATTATTTTATTTATTTCTGAGTACATGGTACATTAAGATCTTATATATTAACTAACAGTTTCACATATACTACCGTTGCTGGTGTAGAAAATTTCAAATAGGGATGATGACTAAAAAAATATTTTTTGTCCGTCATGTAGATTATTAAAAAATATTGGACACGTATTTTTTATTTTTTTACGTAATCAAAATATAACGGCGATACATTGAGTTCAAATGTGGCATGACATCACTTCTCAGTAGATTTTATATGTAGCTGTGACGTAACGAGCCCCCACTCCCCAAGTTTAATGTGTTTTTTTTAAGTCATTTTTTATTAATATGATAAAGCAAAAAATAAGTGTCTAATATTTTTTTATTATCTGATTGACGGACTAAACAGTTTTTCTTTTTTTTTTACCCAGGACCCATCCCTGTTATATAATTACTAGCTGACCCGACAGACTTCGTTCTGTCAAAAGCTATATGAAAAATAGATGTTGGCCAATTCTCAGACCTACTCAATATGTTCACAAAATTTCATGAGAATCGGTCAAGCCGTTTCGGAGGAGTACGGGAACGAACATTGTGACACGAGAATTTTATATATAAGATTTGTCGGCGTAATTAATATGTATTGTATACCCATGCCAAATTACAGCTTTCTAGTACTACGATTCTGAGCTAAGTCGCGAACAGACACGAACATGGCGAAACTATAAGGGTTCTTTCTTGACTAAACACAATTTACGTTCTTCTAAATTAAAATGCGCATCAAAACTACATAGCATCAATTTTATTTTATTTCAATGATTTCCTAACATTTCCAGGCACCTAATGCAACGAGGTTTCCTCCTAACATTTAACTACTGATAATAAAAGGCCTTTGGTCCTTAGTTTTAAAGTTCTTGAGGTTATCAGGCACATTTAATTGGGTGTCAGTCATTACAGCAGACGTATGTACGTAACGGGGGTTCATACTAACTGACCTGTTGCCATTTTCAGTGTAGACAACTCACATTTCTTCATGGTATTTTCACTTAGCGAGGGATAAGTTCAAATTATGTGTTTGCATACTTAATAGGTTTGAAGACTCGAATACATAATATTTACTGAATAAAGGCTTTGGGCCTGCCTTATATATGCATTGTTTTTTAAACGTTTACGTATGTAATAACAGCCTTTCCCTTTTGTAAATGTGAGTTTTTTCCGTGTGGTGCCGGACTTAAGGCGACTAAGGGACTTACTAGAAAATGGGCAGCAGCGTTCTCTATGCATTATTAACACCATACTGCGATCGCCAACCCGCCTGCCAAGCGTGGCGATTATGGCAAATTTCCCCCCTTTTGGGGGAGGCCTATGTCCAGCAGTGGACGTCTTTCGGCTGAAATGATGATGATGACTACTACTACTTTTCTACGGTTTATAAAAACAAGGGGCTCAGCAAAAATCTGATGCTGCGATGCTATTGGTTGATGAGCGTAGGTAATCGTTACTACAGTAGCCGAGCGCTGCAAGAAGGAATAGTAACTTACAGTGGTCCTCCTTAGCAAGAAACTCTATGGACACTCTTTTAAATTATATTTTCTCAAACATGCATGGAAATGTTGTCATTATTTTCGAGGCGATTATGGCAAACCCCCCCCCCCCCCCTATAGGGAGAGGGTTTAAAAGGAGATATAGTGACAAAAATTGAAAAGAGTACGCTTAGATAATTTGGTCATGTTGAGAGGATGAATGAAAGGCGACTTACAAAAGGTATTTACAAGGCAGATGTGAGTTGAAACGCCGGGAGGGGACGCCCTAGGAGGACATATAGTGACCTAATTGGTGATGTTCTTCAGAAAGGTCAGGTGCGTAACACTCGTAGCCGGCGTGCGGGTATGACCAGATGTATGAATGTAAACGAAGCAAAATGAGTATGTAAGGAGCGTAGCAGGTGGCGCTCTATAGTTTCTGCCTACCCCCATGGGAAAAAGGCGTGAGTTCCGATATCCTATTTACAGCATAAACGATTTCATTTCATTGGATTTCCTTTAAGCAGACAAGCTGCCTTCATCGACTCCGGTCCAACGTTGCCATCACCACCTACTGAAATTTGCTTGAAGACGTAGCTTCTTTTACTTGGTCGGACCATCGTGTTAGCAACCGGCCTCGTGCTCTCTTCCCCTCGATATTGCCAACAATTACCAGCTTTTCAAGGCTGCTATCTCCCCTTCGCATTTGTGGCCGAAATAGGTCAAAATATGCTGTGTGCTCGATGACCTCAGTAGAGCTTCCGAAAGAGTGAGTCTTAGAATGAACATGGACAAGACAAAAGTCATGTCAAATGCCCATGTAACACCCACTCTCATGAATATCGGAGACGCTACACTCGAAGTTGTGGACGAGTATGTTTACCTAGGACAAACTGTCCAGTTAGGTAGGTCCAACTTCGAGAAAGAGGTCAATCGTCGAATCCGACTCAGCTGGGCAGCGTTCGGGAAGCTACGCAATATCTTCTCGTCCCACATACCGCAGTGTCACAATACGAAAGTCTTTGGCCAGTACGTGTTGCCAGTGATGACATATGGCACTGAAACGTGGTCGCTCACAATGGGCCTTATTAGAAGGCTAAAAGTCACCCAAAGGGCAATGGAGAGGGCTATCCTTGGAGTTTCCCTACGTGATCGAATCAGAAATGAAGAGATCCATAGTAGAAGCAAGGTAACCGACATAGCTCGAAGAATTACCAAACTTACGTGGCAATGGGCAGGGCACATTGCGCGCAGAACAGATGGCCGTTGGGGCCGAAAGGTTCTGGAGTGGCGACCGCGTACCGGAAGACGTAGCGTTGGAAGGCCTCCCACAAGGTGGACCGATGACCTTATGAAAGCCACAGGAATCCACTAGATACGGGAAGCACAAAACCGGTCGAGGTGGTGGTGCTTGGGAGAGGCCTATGTTCAGCAGTGGACGTCTTTCGGCTGAAATGATGATGATGATGATGAAGGTATCGGATGACACTGTCCCTATCCCCAACTTGACCAAATAGCATATCTCCCAAATTCTTAAGTCCTAATCAGATTTCCCACGAGATATCAAAACGAAACTAGGCACAGTTCACACGAATCGAGCGTATTTTTCAACATTACCGTCAGATTCCAGCAAGTCGACTGGCATCTATAATTGCATAGCGTTGACTACATACCGATTTCTATTCACTAGACCTAATAGGCAACTTGACAGCAAGTTACACCTCATGAATTGGTCCTAGGCCCATATTGAGTAAATATTGATTACGGACAAGAAATTGATATAAATAATTTACTTACTACTCGTACTTAGCTATGTGTATGTGTTACAGGAAGCAAACAGATTGCGCTAAAATGGCCAATTTCTACAGTTCGTTGGAAATCTATAGGGGATTATAATTTGTTGACTATTAAAATTATATTTTTGCTGAGTAATTACGTGTTCTAGTTTGTTTGAAAAGCACCGGCTTCGGTTCGGTTCTTTAATAACTAGCAAATTGTTGTTGTTATTTGGTTAGAGGTATATCTACTTTATCTAACTGCATTGGAATCATTTCTATCATTTACTGCTAAAGTGAGCCTGGTTTGCTGTTGCGAGAAAGTACCGCCTGTATTATCTTTATGTTCTTCAATAACTAGCAAATTGTCGATATGGTTAGAGGTAAGTATATCAACTTTATCTAATTGCATTGGAATCATTTCTATCATTCACTGCTAAAGTGAGCCTGGTTTGCTGTTTAAATGAGTTTCAAACAGATTTTCTCGTCACAAAATAAGATAATCCATTTAGGATAAAGACATATATACAAGTGTGACTGGAAAACGATAGAGAAGTTGCTGGAATACTCTGACCTATACATCTATACAAATAAATAAAATTGAAGTGTCTGTTTGTATTTGTAATGTCAAAATAACAGATTTTTACTAAATGCATATGAAAGTATATATGGTGTATCTATTCATACACGAAAAATCAAATCAAATAAGTTTATTGCAAACATGTTGTACAGAGGTTGGAAGAAGATAATTATAAGTTTCAAACATGCACCCTGTAAGGGCACTGCAAAACAAAACAAAATTAATAAATTACATTACAATACAATACATGTCCTAATTATGTGTCATTTTACAAAAATAAAAATATACAGTTCAAATCAATAGAATAGAATAATTAATATTTATTGTTACTGTATTAATCGAATTATATTAAATATTATAAGAATTAAGGAATAAAAATAAGTTAAAGCAAAACAAAATTTAATAATTCTAATAAATTATATATGTAGGTACTTATGTATACAAACAATGGTCAGCTATTTATTCCATTATCTTTTATTTATTCATATCGTTCTTTCTTCAAAAAACTCGTTCAATGTGTAGTAGCACTTCTGGTTCAAATAAGTGAACACTTTAAAAAAAAAAATATTGTTACTTTTTATTTATTTTAAAGATTTTGGGACTTTGGGAATATTTTAAGAGATACTCTCTAAGTGGTAAAGAAGCCATGCAAACGATTTAAAAAAAATCTAAATATATATATTTTTTATAATTTAAAATAATTTAATATGATGATTAATTAATAATCATCAAAAAGGACTGCGCCAGCGCCACCACCATCGCCACTTCGGAGCGGGTCATTCATAGAGTAAGTAAAGGTTTTTGCAAAAATTTTCAAGCAATTTTAAAATTATAATTATTACGTAAAAATAAAAACACATAGATAAAAAAAAAAAATCGTTGCTATGGCTTTTTTACCACCTGTAGATGTATCTCTTAAAATATTTCGTGTATGAATAGATACACCTTATATACATACGATCTTTCTGTCTGTTTGTTTGTTCCGGCTACTCTCCGAAACAGCTGGCCCGATTTTGACGGGTGATAGCTGCTGTTATGAGTAACTTAGGCTACTTTTATTTTAGAAAAAGCCTCGCGGACGACGCCATGGGCAAATAGTCATTAATAAAGAGGTCTAAACTAGACATAACTTTGTACTCAATAATATAAAGCAAATGGCATTTCATCAATGATGAATTTTCAACGATGTCTCACGGCTAGAAGGCTGATTGATTCGATTCACGGAAAAAACACCACTCGGTCCTTAGGTACGTATCTTTTACAAAACTTCCTCTTTTCATGAATGAACGACAGCAAAAACTCAATACAAGTTCCTCCCACTAACGAGTGTGTTGGACGAGGGACAAAACATTGAAGTATGTGTACTGTGTAGTGAGGTAGAATCAAATATATCATGTTACTACATGGCTACTTGGCTGCCCCATTTTTGGTTGAGAATCTGGGCAATTACAACTATGAAACGTCGCTTTGGCTTTAAGTTAAAGTATTGTAAAAGCCAAGTAAAATGATAGTAAATTAATAGATCATTGGCTTTCATTTGTACACTACTGGTAACGCCATCTATCGAGAATTCTTAAATTTATAAATGCTTTGATATTTCTGTCATTTTTGACGTCTTTGTCAACGAACAGGCGAACTTCCTATCCTTTTCTACCCCCTACATGCACGCATCGTCTAGAATTAGGCGTGAGTCAAGAAAAGGCTGCTGTGCCGCGAGGATTGTCATCGCTGCGCGTGCGATCCGTTAAAACCGCTTAAAACCGCCTTCGATCTCCGCGTCGTGATCGAATTATAATGAACTGCTCCCGCGGGTGAAGATTGTGAGTGCGTGGTAACCAAGTCAGTGCTGCAAGTAGGAACGCCGCCAGTTTTCCGGACGGATCACGCCGTCGGCTGCCCCGTGCCACGACTATTACGAAGTTTGCAGGTACGCGTGCTCAAATCCACATCCCTCCTAATTTGTTCGTCTGTTCATCATATAATTACCGCTAGGCGATCACCCGCATCCTTAGAATACAGTCCACTATTTAAAAATAAAAAAATATTACTCGATTGCCTACAAAATTGGTATATTTCCACACCAACTACGTTATGTGATTTTTATCCATAAATAATAAATATTCTTCATATAAGACACTAGCGACCCTCTCCGCAATCACAGATCATAGAAACACACTCACTGTGATTTTTTTTATAATGATCTGTGGGTGCAATTTACTTGTGGTTTCATTTGTGTTTAAAAAAAATACTGTTAGGTCGAGTCAACATCTCTTGGGAATTTCTGTGGGGCTTTAAGGCTCGTACTGACTCGCGCGATATCGCGGGCGCGACAGGCACCGACAAAGAAATTGTGCTACTAGTGTCGCGTCGCGCCCGCGATATCGCGTGAGTCTGTACGAGCCTTTAAGCTCCTAGAACTTTGTGTCCAATACTTTTTTGCATCCGACTTATTTGACGATTACAAATTTATATATCATCATCATCATCATTTCAGCCGAAAGACGTCCACTGCTGAACATAAGCCTCCCCCAATTGGGAGGGTTTGCCATAATCGCCACGCTTGGCAGGCGGGTTGGCGATCGCAGTATGGTGTTAAAATGCATAGAGAACGCTGCTGCCCATTCTCTAGTAAGTCCCTTAGTCGCCTTTTACGACACCCACGGGAGGAAATGGGGTGGTGCTATTCTTTACGTCCGGCATCACACGGTACAATTTATATATATAATATTTATTGATATTTTTTTATACATTTTAGCTTTTTGTATAATCGAGAATAATACATTATTCTCGATTATGCAAAAAGCTTTCAAATGGTGAAAGACTTCTTCAAATAGGAGCTGAATGCGATCCAGAGATTACCCCCCACATACCTATCTCTATACTAAATACTCACAAAATTTGGTCTCTTTCTCTTTATAATATTAGTGTAGATTTTTCCCTCATAGAAAGCGTTCGGTGACTATGACCTGAGTTCCATGATTTTTTTCACCCAAAAAGTATACATATATAATATACACAGTATACATATAGCTCATGGAAAGCGTTCGGTGACGATGATTCGAGTTCCATGATATTTGTTCACCCAGAAAGTGCTGAACGCGCCTAAAGAAGTTTTCACTTCAAAAATCTGGTAGAATTGAGGACAGAATTGTACCTAAGTTGAGCGAGGATTTTTCGAAATTCCTCTTCCAAAAGATGTTTGACCGCTTCAGAGGAAAAATATGGGCTTTAGCTTTTTGTATTTTATGTACAAGTATTCCTACCAGAAAATATCATAACTTCAGTCTAAAGCAATCATCATCATCATCATCATTTCAGCCGAAAGACGTCCACTGCTGGACATAGGCCTCCCCCAAGCACCGCCACCTCGACCGGTTATGTGCTTCCTGCATCCAGCGGATTCCTGCGGCTTTCATAAGGTCATCAGTCCACCTTGTAGGAGGCCTTCCAACGCTACGTCTTCCGGTACGCGGTCGCCACTCCAGAACCTTTCGGCCCCAACGGCCATCTGTTCTGCGCGCAATGTGCTCTGCCCATTGCCACTTAAATTATAATAATAATAGCATAATTAGTATGTAAAGTTCCCACTGCTGGGACACTGGTTTCCGCTCACGCGGGCCCAGTACGGGTTGGTAGATGTCACATGTCTTCGAATTTTTGGTTCTAGGACATGCCGGTTTCCTCACGATGTGTTCCTTCATCGTTTTGAGAACAGTGGTGACGAAATTATTTACGCAAAGTAAAGAACCTGCCTGGTTATAATAACCGGCACGAGTCGTGAGCACAGATGGGCAGTAGTGGGGGCAAGCTCGCGGATGTACACTTTCGGCTAAATAAAAATGACACGCGAGTGTCCAATAGACGACGAGTATCGACTGACGAACCAATCGCATGCAACTCGGCGCCCTCCGGCTTCTTCATTCCGCCAAAGAGACCTCAAAATTTACTACTGCGCAGGTGTCAGTTTGTGCTCACGACTCATGCCGGTTACTATACCATTGCGCCACTACCGTTCTCTAATAGATATATCGTTGGCTAATTTAATAGATACCTCAAAGACTCATACCTTAGCTGTCTATCATAAAAATTCTCAGACCGAAGCCTGCTCGTTATGTTGACGTTTTTATATGATTTACACTGATACAATCTGGCTGTGTTGAACATATGGTAGGACGTACTTGTAAGGAGTTTTGTTATGGATACTGAGAGGGTAAAGGGTTTTCTCGGAAGACCAGTTGATCGTTGGATAAAATTGAAGTAATCAGAAGGTCAATTCCCGTAATTAAAAACGTTCAAAATGTAGTTGCTACCTCATCTCAGCAACAAAATGTAGGGATATGAAAAGTATTTTTGAAAACCACCCAAGTCACACGCTCAATGGAAGGTCCCATAATTGGGATAAATTGATCCCAAAACAAACTTAACATTGTAGTTGAAAAACATGTTCTTCCATATATTCCAGCTGCAAATGTAAGTTTGTATGCACAATATTGAAAGATTTACCATGTTATTTTAAGACCATAGACTTCTGATAGTTTTTACTGTAATCTATGAGTATAGAACTATTTTCCGTATTTTTATTTTTGCCTTAGTATTTTCGGAGATCTGGAAGGGAAAGGATATACATTATTAACTCAGGGCTTTTTCGATCCTTACCTTGTCCTCGTCTGCTACGATCTTTTTACTTTGTTCACGTTTATACATACAGCTATAGCTGGTCAGATACTAGCTCTTACCGTGAAAGAAAAATTTTTCCGGTCAATGTCAGTTCAGGCATCTAATTCTTTCTGTGAGCAGACGGGCAATTCCCGTTTCAATTAAAAACGTTCACTTTCCAACCTCAGTCTTAATTTTTAGGGTTCCGTAAGTCCGAATGAAAAAAAAAAGGAACCCTAGGATGACTCGTGTGCCTGTCTGTCTGTCCGTCCGTCTGTCACAGCTTATGTGCTCCGAATCAAATGGACCGATTAAGGTATACACATATCCATTTCTGTGACCAAAACGGACGAGTTACGTACGTAAATAAATGAATTTAATAAAAGTTTCGTACATTGTACCGTGTGACAAACCAAATAAAACGACTTACTGGGAGAGCCTCAAGTATATTTTTTTAAATGTTAAAATAATAGCATCACAGTTACACTAAAAAATTTTTTTTTCAAATTTCTTGCCACAATCAAGATTTTGTTTAGATTGACTAAGTGACTTGTTTGCATCTGAGCCTATCAAGCACAACGATCACAGCTACTACTTTTATTTGATTGAGATTTGAAACGAGATCTTGATTGGGGTTATCACAAAACCTATTTGCACTCAGCAATCAAGTCAAAACATAGTTGCTCCAACCAAGATTAAAGTTCAACCAAGACTAAAGTTTCAATGATCTTTATTGAAGTAATCGAAATGCTTGATTGACACAATTAACTTACTTTGTTACAGTTAATTTTTTTTTAACTTGTCTCTTTTTTAACTCTTCTGCAATGATGTCATGTTAAGGGTAATCGAGAAACTTATTTGAGCGTTCAATCATTTGAACTAGTATTGCTGCAATCATGTGATGATCAACTTAACTAAGATTTTGATGAATCTAAACAAGATATTGTCAATCAAGCTAAAAACTCACTTGATTGGCGTGCATTTTTTTCAGTGTACTAGAAGTTACCACGTATATATTGTAAGTACACGCTATAACCTAGCGTGACTGTATCCAATTGTATGCGTACGATAGCACTCTACTATTTGATTGGTTGCCCGCCAATCAAATAGCCATTATCAGCAATGAGCAGTTTGTCAATAGGTACTGTGAAGCATTCTCCTTGAACGATATCATGAACAGTGCATGTTGATATTTGAGAAAATATTGTCTTTAGTTCTGTAAATTTTATCTATTCTCGGTGGTTTTCATCATCATCATTATTTCAGCCGAAAAACGTCCACTGCTGGACATAGGCCTCACCCAATTGAGGGGTTGTGCCATGATGTTCCACGCTTGGCAGGCGGGTTGGCGATCGCAGTATGGTATTAAAAATGCATAGAAAACGCTGCTGTACATTCTCTAGTATTTCCTTAGTCGCTTTCTACGACACCCACGAATAGGAAATGGGGTTGGAGACCGGTCCCCAACCCCATTTCCTAAGTGAAATGAAATGAAATCGTTTATTCTGTAAATAGGACATGGACTAAACCATCGGAATCACTTTAACAGGTCATATAAAAAAAAAAAATTGCTAAGTGAAGTCGATATTTCCTATCTGACTACCCCTGAGAAGACATGGCGAAACAAACTCAGGGGTCAGGGTCAGATCATGTGAGGACCATATAGATCCGTGTCTGAAATGGTCTTTTGAGGAAAGAACCACACAATCACAACCTAGGAAGATGTCGTCTACTTAACCGGACTTTCCTGTGGTGCTTAAACAAATTAAGGCCTCCAGCCAGAGCACAAAACTTAAAACTAAGCGACTACACGCTAAGGGCGACGCCCTAAGTCGAGGTCCATATCCCCACAGGGAGGGGTCCCTGTGGGGATATGGACCTCGACTTAGGGCGTCGCTGGGGGAGGACAGCAAGGAACGCGGAGGATCGGATTGTACCTTATTTTCACATTTTATTTTGTTAATGATATTTTGTGTTTCACGAACTGTGACCAAATAAACATGATTCTTTCTTTCTTTCTTTTACCTTCTGGATTTACTAGTCTAAGACTAATACTCTGTGGTCTTCAGCAGCTTTGTCCGCATTTTCCATTCAGTCTGCTGAATGACTCATTCAACCCTCTACTGAGCAAATTGGCAAGTTGCCATACTGAAATGTGATTACTATTGGAGTAAACATCTTCTTTGAGTCGGTAAGGTAAAATATTGATCAGCACCCATATCGTTTTTGGATCAAATTAGACAGCTCTAAAGTCATGATGAGTCATGATGATGATGAGTGGTGATGTTTTAATGAGAAAGACTGATTCGCCCAATTGTTCTGAGTGTGATAAGGTAGAGGATACCACTCATATTTTAGCGGAATGTGTACGGAACGGGGTTGAGAGGAGTAACTATTTAATAGAAAATGATTTTAATTCTAATGATGTTGGTATGTACAGCAGTATCTTGGCTGCTCCCTTGTCCAGGACAGCCAAAATGTATACAAAATTGTACACCTAGGTATTAAGCGTAGATAGACATAGAATGCCCCTATGAGGGTGCCCTAACCCTCTATAAATTAATAAATATTAAAAGAAGTCATGATTGATGTTGTCATGGAGTCATGTTGACCTTTTAATGCGCGAAAAATTATGTTCCATCTACCTTTGATATCAAAATAATCATCCGCACAAGATATTTTTTTTATTACTCAACGCGGAAGCTCTTGGCTTTCATCTCACCTGATGGTGAGTGATGGAAACATGCTTCATTCGGAATTCTCAACTACAGAGGCTAGGAGAGAGGAGAGGAGCTATCTTACCTCTAAGTGCCGAAACACAACAATGCTGTATACAAAAAGAAATACATAAAAAACCATAGTTTCGAAGTACATACCGCGTCATACATCAAATGCAGCATGACTATATCGAAAAGCATGCATACGATGGCAGTCTTCAGTTTCATTGGGCGACCAATCAAATAATTGTCGTTAATCTGGCCGCCACGCTTGCCACACGCATGTATTTATCGATATTATATGAGTTGATTAAAGTTAACACACGTGTTAGTTTTCTAAACTAATATTATGAAGTAGTGAACAATTTTTGTTTGTACGAGTAAAAGGTAATCTCTGGATCTCTGGATTCGATTACAAAAATTTGAGTATATTTTTTCCGGTATAGTTGACTTCCAAGCCGAGTTATGGCTCCTACAAACAGGCGCGTCATGCGACGCGACACAAAGAGACCGCTCGTCGCGCGGCACGCGGTGTTATTGTGTCGCGTCGCGTGTCGCGCCTGTTTGTAGGAACCTTTAAGTCGCGGGCAGAACTAAGCTATTACCTATTCTATAAGTACCAAAGTAGGTATCATTTGGATAGATGATGGATTTGAGTGGTTACTGAGGTAAAACAGAAATAATGCCTTTTTTTACTAGAATGAACTAAAGGGATGAGAAATGTTGATAATTCTTTGGATCGGTCCAAACATGGCGTAGAAAACTTGAGTATGAAAGCATTTGATGGACTAATTAATTCGGAAAAGTGCTTTTTTAATCTGTTGTTTTTTAGCCTAGGCCAGAAAGAGGTGGAGAGGTGTGACCTGGACCCGACTATAGAGGCTTGATCCTAGGTGGCGAAAACCTACATTGAAGAACTTCCTGTGCGAGTCACAATACATACTTTTTCTTTCCTTTTTAAAATATAAAATAAATATTTCGTGAACTTTGACAATCATCAAACAAACAGATTGTGGTCTCATAACTATAATCCAAAGCACCAAACTCACGCAATTTAACTTTTTGCTAAAATTACAGATTTAATGGCTCTCGAAACAATTCGCGACGGCAAAAATTTTACTTTTATCAAGCATTAACGGTATAATTTCAAATAGCGAACGGCAATGAGGACCGCTGATTGGTTGAAATCATTTAATTGGCGTGTGGTCGTCACGGGTAGATGGCAGCACTATCGGTCGTGTTCGAATCAAATTCGTTTGAAGTAATTTAATCCGATTATTGGGAAGTTCACATCACTAATGCGGGTTATTTATAGTATTAATTCGGTTATGTTGAATGTGGACTCCACAAATCATCGGTCATATTATTCTATTATCCAATAAATTCTTATAGGCTAACTAAAGTAAAAAGAAAGAATTGCCAAACTTAAGTGGCAGTGGTGGGCAGCACATTGCTCGCAGAACAGAAGACCGATGGGGTTGAAGTCGAAGGATTCTGGAGTGGCGACCGTGTACTGGAAGACGTAGCGTGGAAAGGCCTCCGGACCATGGTGGACCGATGACCTTGTAGAGGCTGCAGGAATCCGCTTGATACGGGAAGCACAGAACTGGTTGGAGTGGCAGTGCTTGGGGAAGGCCTATGTCCAGGGGCTCAAGTCTGCTATTTTTATAAATTCGTCACTCCAACACGATCCTATTGTCATTTTGCTAAAAGTTCGTAATCTGCTGAATTAATAATGGTCGATCATTGGTCGGTCAATGATCTCGTATTACAATGGCATTTTGAATATTTATTCATGCCAGATTTCATTTAAATATATTTTTACATATTATTTATTAGTGTTATAAGCAATCTGAAGTAGTAGGAAGTTGGAAGTTTAGTAGGAAGTTTCATTTGTCATTATGTACGAGATTACTAATTCTTTCAATGGAGTATCAGTGGCTGACCATTGGAAAGTCATAATGACGCTATTATATTAGTAGATTACCAAACTAGTCAAAATCAACAGTTATGAAATCAATGATAGACCATTCTGACACTATTAGTAATAGCAGACTTGAGGCCCAGCAGTGGACGTCTTTCGGCTGCAATATAGCAGAAAGGGGCTGCACTTCTGTGCTGTATGTCCGAATGTCCATTGGTCGTAAAATATACTTAGGATAGCTTCTAGTTTCTTTGATATACAGCAGGGTAATTGCGTCACGAATTTACAATGGCAATGCAATAAATGTGGCCTACTGGGCCCAAACAGTATAGATGTACCGTCGAAAAGACAATGAAGAAGAAGAAGAATGGCAATGCCTTCCATTTCGACAGTTCAACAACATTCATTGCGTTTTTAAAGTTGTTAAGCAGACGAATATTTCAAACATATAGAAAGAAAGAAGAAAGAAAGAAAATACGTTTAAATGCGGTAAACAAGACGCAAAAAAAAAAGAACATAAACACAAAATAAATAAGAAAATTATTGGGGAAAATGCGTCACATCCACGCAAAATGGCTATCGCTCAGCTTTATGCTGCGACCCTATGCAAGAGCCCCAGCGCTGGTTTTCAGCGACAGCCGGGCGTTGATGTAATGACGTCGTCCGGTGCAGCAAACAATTATTAAGACGCTGTACCAGTACAGCGTACTTAACCTTTTCACCGCCACGGACTATAATAGAAGTTCCAGATTTTCGTGCCACTAGCGCCACGACTTCATATAAAGTTCTTAATTTTAACTATCTTATAAAAATAAATTTACTTTATTTTAAGGTTTTGTTTTCTTTTATTATTTAATAAAGCTCTGTCTAATACCCTATTTTTAATTTTTCTACACAAAATAAGCCCTTATTTGTCTTAAAATCGGCAAAAACCAAAAACTCCGAATGTGTTCATGTCCCCAGAACGCCAAGAACTACATATCAAGTCGGCTAGTGATGGGACGCGGAAGTTATCACTGTTTGATTTCGCCCGTTGAAATATTTATAAATATTACTATCGAAAACAATTTGAGGTCAGTAAAATATGAACATAGTCGACTACTTTATAACAAAGGCAAAATAGATGAATAAGATCTTCAGTTGTGTGCCGACCCGGAATTAAATCGTTATTGTTATTGTTTAGCAATCCTCGTCGATCATTATATTCCCATCTCTACAAAAAAGTTGGTTGACAGAGACAAAGCTTCATAAAACAGTGCTGTGATAGCTTAGGAATACTGCTAAAAGTGTGTTATAATTAAAATACATACTTTCCATTTCGAAAAACAGTGAAAAATTGTATTTACGTTAAAAAAAAAACGGAATAAACAAAAATAGAAGAAAGAAAGACCTTAAACGACATCCCTAACAATAATTGAATTTACCGTGCTCTGAGCGCCAAGGACTTGAAATGAAGTCGACGGAAGATGTCATGAAACAAATAGAGATGTACCACATTTCTTATAGCTCTAATTGAGTTAAGCATTTGTTTCCTTAATACTTATAATTTATACTAGTTTTTCTTACTAATGATAATGTGAAATGAAACAAAAATGGAAATATTAAATCAGTTTTTATTTATATCCGTAAAATTATAAATAAAACAACTTAGGGTCAATTTACACTAGCGCAGAGTCGAAGCGCAGCGAAGCGTCAATCTAAAGGATAACACAGCAAATTCACCCTTATCTCTACAACGTAACGCGCGCGCACCAATCAGCGTTGGTTGCGCTCCAACGCGCGAATTCTGTCGAATGCGCGCCAATTCGCGCGTCTTTTTTCTATCTTAAATTAAATATGTGTATTATGTTGTGGAGGTAAGGGTGAATTTGCTATGTTAAGTTTCAGATTGACGCTTCGACTCTGCTCTAGTATGAATTGACTCTTAACGCGTATAAATCTCATTCATTGATATGATGATACCCTCATCACTACTGTTTACTATATATTTCGTTATACATTTATAGCTTGGCGCTGGCAAGGCATCGCGTTCTGTGTACGTGGGCGGTGAAAAGGTTAAAGAAAATTAATATAATTTAATCTAAAATGTAGTAGAATATAAAACAAGAATATAAAAATAAAAAACAAAGGAATTATACATGCTATGAGAATATCATCCTCAACAAAACGTTTTACGCTATAACTTTAGTACCTAATTTATCTATGCGCTTTATGAACATTTCAGAGCGTCCTTTTAAAGTCTGTGAATGTGAATGCACCAAAGAAATTATGAATATGAAGCAATGGATTAGGAATATCCTTCAAAATCCTTCGGATTGTGAGAGAATGTGTTAGAAAGTACACCATTGGGTTCCAGGACAATCTCGGGACCTTTAAATCCTGTTCTTTGTTTCAGACTTAAATATGTTTAAAGTTAGTCAGTGTCAGTAGAGCGATTCTGTAAAAATCTCACGGTGAAAACTTAGGTGAAGTGAGCTTGAAGTGACGTGAAATTCCACCTGATGCTTGAGGTTGACACTGTTGACAGCTCACTTCACGCTCACTTCACCTTAGTTTTCACGGTGAGATGGTTACAGAATAGCACTGCAGGTTGTATGTTGATTAAAATAATATGCGACCGTGACAAATATGGCTTTATAGACCTATTTACCGGACTGATGTGAAAAGCCTGTTCGTGTGATTATATTATAATACTAGCTGTTGCCTGCGACTTCGTCTGCGATCCTGGATGAAATGTAGCCTATGTCCTTCTAATATAATTCAATCATGATTCGAAAGACACGTGGCGCCATCTATCATCATAAGAACGTTATTGTTGTTTTCCTGGGGAACAGTACTTTTTTTCGGGATGAAAGGTACCCTATGTCCGTTTCTGTACACCTGACAACGTATATGCAAAAATTCAGGATGATCGGTTCAGTGGTTTAGGCGTGAAATGGTAACAAACAAACATACTTTATAATATTAGATAAGATTAAATTCACCAGGCACTCATAGATGTTTACCAAAAGTAAAATAAGTTGACCAAAAAATAATGACATTGAATACATCTTCAGTTTTCGGAGGAAAGTCGTCTAATTTTCAGGGGTAATTTATCTCTCATTTTTAGGGTTCCGTACCTCAAAAGGAAAAACGGAACCCTTATAGGATCACTCGTGTGTCTGTCTGTCTGTCTGTCCGTCTGTCACAGCCAATTTGCTCCGAATGTAATGGACCGATTAAGTTAAAATTTGGTATACATATCAATTTTAGTGACCCAAACACGGTCGTGAACCTTCAATAAATGAATTTAGAATATTGGGGCCAGTTTTGGGGGGCAAACAAGAAAAAAAAAAAAGGTTTTGTAAACTGTACCGTGTGACATATCAAATGAAAGGGCTTTCCATGGGGGTCTCAAATATGTTTTTTTTTTTATTTTAAAATAAATCGTTTTAAAGTTATAAGTGAAAATAGACGAAAATTGACCATTCCCCCCTTATCTCCGAAACTACTGAACCTAAAATTTTGAAAAAATTACAGAAAATAGTTCTATACCTATAGATTACAGGAAAATATATAAGAAGTCTATGGTCTTAACATAACATGGTAAATCTCTCGATATTGTGCGTACAAACTTACATTTGCAGTTGGAATGTATGACAACGTCTAATAAAGCGATGAACGCCGGCTGCATGCACGAAAAAGGATGACTCATTGTCCCGTTACGCTCATTGTACGCTTGCGCCGCATCAATGTTTTGTTATGACGTCGTCACGTTAAACTATCGTCCGTAAACCAACTTTACAGACAACAAATTATTTTTCTATAGAGAAAATTTTATGGAATCGTGTTTTCGTCAAACATAGTACTTAACAAAAAATCCTCAACTGTACCATATATTTATTTCGAAATTAATGCTGCAGTATTTTCGACATAACGGAGGATCATGCTAAGCCATTTGAGGTAGTACTCTTAACCACTGCGTCAACCGTGCCGTCATATTTTGTTTACCCAAGATATGATTATTATATAAAATCTGCACTGAATTCGTTTAATATTTTTGGAACAGAGCGGTCTGCATCTAGAACTACCTGCTCTATTGAATATTCCTGAAAAGCCCCTACATTCTTATTTCTTCATCTGTCTAGACTTTTGTTGGGGTCAGCTTCCAGTCTAGCCGGATACAGCTGTGTACCAGTATTTAACATGGAGCGACTGGATATCTGACCACAACCCAGATACTGGGTAATTATAAAAAAGACAGCCCCTACAGTCATATCTAAAACATAATATTCCGATGTAACTCCACTTTGTTTTGATACCTATTAAAATACACATTTACATACACACATGTATAATTAGCGTTGAGTAAAAATGAATAAAAATACTTTTGTTGCTCACCTTATACTCGTATGGATGGGATCAATAATTTTCTATTCAAATGAATGCATGCAGTATTTGAGTCAATTTCAACAATTCGATATTTTACCTAATTTCCATGGACATTTTCATTTTCAGGTTTTATAACATGTGCACTACCGTTCTCACTGTGCGTAAGCGCACGATTGTCTCTTGCCGGGCAGGGATTAATATTGTTCGTTTAAACTCATTGGTGGCAGCTCAGGACGGCGAAACAAAATGACCACAGAAATGAGTAATTTCGCTCGGACAAAACTACCGTTGACATGTACTCATTAACTATGAGTCTAAACGTTCAAAAATAATTAGCTTCTTGTAGGTCAATTATTACTTAATGCAATCAAAATACTTTTTCCTATATTTGTTGGAGATTATCTTCCTGAGAGGTAAATGCTGTGTATGAAAGTGATTGTGGACAAAACATAGAAATTGATAATTCATCATTTACTGATGTTTTTCTTAAAAAGTATTAGTCTTATATACATAATTTAAGTGGCTTCATTTAGATTCACGTCTCTTTAATTCGGAGAAAAAAAATATCGTTGAATTATTAGTAAAGCAGCACTGCGTTTTTCGCCTAGACGCGTAAATTTTTCGCCTGAGAAATTCACTCATTTACCCGAGTAGGAGAAGATACGCGCTTTGTTTATTTATTATAATAAGTAATTTCAGAACTGTTAACTCTCATTACTCTTGGAGTCAGTTCTTATTACTTAGGAAAATATTTCGGTCTTTTGGTACGAAAATTAACTTACGTACTCATTATTTTTTCATGGGTTATCAAAATCAAAATCAAAATATTTTATTTCACATAAACCTACATGGGCACTTATGAAACGTCAGAAGCTAGGTGCACGGTTCCAATTAGTCGTTTCCTATGGAGAAGAGCCGGCAAGAAACTCCACGGTTACTCTTTTAAAAACAATTGGCTTTACAATATTATTAAATAACAGTGATAATAGGTATGGGAGGACAGTGTAGACCTTTCAACAATTACCAGGTACTTAACAAAATAGAAAAGTGCCAACAAATCTACACTCTACTAGGCCTACAACGTTCTCACATTCACAAAATATAAAATAATCTAAGTATATAAAATATTAATGTCATGATTGCAATTACAACTACAGTAACATATCTGAATAAATATCATGTCCACAAAAGCGACTAATAAAGAATTGGAATTCGATTTGTAGGTAAATAATGTCAAATAATGAAAAGATTATGTCAAGGAAGTATGTAAAAAAATAATTAAAAATTCTAAATAAACATCGTTATTTGGGAGCAGTTAATAGACATTGACATAGTTATGTTGTTTATGAGGTACCAGGGAAGCCACATGTGCAGAAGGAATTATTGCCAAACTTCCTTGTCTTCAACGTAGTCTTTTATCTTATAATATGCTTTTGGTTATATAGTTTAACTTACCTACTACCGAAGCATCACCATAAATCAAATCATGAGACATGTGTCAAGATCAAAATCGTAATGATCTTGAGTCGTTTTTCATCAGTTTGTTTTGAGGGCCAAAAATTCCTGGAATTTCTGTCAATCCATAAGTTTACTGTTACCGTAAAACTAAATAAGGTGTTGCTATTTGTTAATTATTGTTTTGATAAACGAGTAGTTGTCAACGCCATCTACCGGGCGTTTGTATTAATGATGGAAGAAGCTTGTGGGGTAGCCAAGCAGTTGTTCGTTTTTTTCGGATTTGTGAAAGGTTTCCAGGGGCCCAAGTCTGCTATTTTTATAAATTCGTCACTCCAACAAGATCCCATTGTCATTTTGCTAAAAGTTCGTAATCTACTAAATTCATAATGGTCGATCATTGGTCGGTCAATGGTCTTGTAATAGAATTGTATTATAATGGCATTTTGAACATTTATTCATGCCAGATTTCATTTATATATAAATATTTTTACATATTATTTATTAGTGTTTGTTATAAGCAATCTGAAGTAGTAGAAAGTTGAAAGTTTAGTAGGAAGTTTCATTTGTCATTATGTACGAGATTACCAATTCTTTCAATGGAGTGTCAGTGGCTGACCATTGGAAAGTCATAATAACGCCATTATATTAGTAGATTACCAAACTTGTCAAAATCAACAATTATGAAATCAATGATAGCCATTCTGACACTATTGTAATAGCATACTTGAGGCCCAGGATGTTTGTCTTTGTAATTTTGTACAGTCATATAAGAGTTTGATGTGTAGGCAAGAAGTAAACATAAATTTTGCAGTAACTATGTACTCGTAGTTATTATAAAATAGCGAATACCCCGCGTATGCTACTACGCGTAAATTTTCAGAATCGTGTTCTTTCTGACTTTTTTTCTTTTTGCCCGGCTCCTAAGGGTCGTAGCGTGATATTAAATAGCTTATAACCTTCCTCAAGAATTGGGGTATCAAATTCAAAAAGAGGTTTCAGAATCTGTTCAGTATTTTCAAAGTCTAACGGACATTTGTAGATATATACTTTCTGTTTTATATATAAAGAAGAAAGAAAAAACAAGAATGAAAATCTCATTATTCTGCACAAACAAAACGTACATTACAAACAAATTAAATAAAATACACAATTACAAAGTAGCCAAAGCCTCGTATTCAAGCCATACAAGTCTGTAAATTTTGTCCATTAGGGCTGGGGACTAAAGACAATTTACATTGCATAATTATTGCGACACTGGCATACGACAACAGACAAACAATCAAAACAAAAACATAATGCCGATTGAAAAATAACTATTTTTGTAACAAACAAACAACAATAACAAGAACAATGACGCCGTGCCTCGCATGTGTGCAAGAACAGGTCATTGCTCAGCAAAATGCTGTGACTTCGGACCATCCTATCGTCAACAACGCTGATTTTCAGCAACTACCTCTCGAATGACGTAATTACTTTTTCTACGCAATAAACATAGGGACACAAGCAGACACGCTCTTTTGAGTCCCGCCATGATTAAGACTAACAAACCGTAGTTTTGAGTTTTTTACAAATTTTAATTTGATACCCCATTTCCTCCCATGGCTGTCGGAAAAGACGACTAAGGGACTTACTAGAGAATAAAATAAAAGACGCAAGAAGTCCTAGTTATATAATTGAAAACATGGTTTGCCTACTTCGTTCGACAAACGCCTGCGATGTGCAAGCGCATGCGTGCGCTAACGATGACTTGTGACGTCTCAATTGAAAAAAATATAATTAATAGTATATTTCATAAAGCTATGAAGTTCGAAAAACTTGTCAAAGTTAAAGTAAGTGAGTTGTGTTATTTTCGTGCAAAGGTGATTCTTTGTCGCCTGTCAAAATATAAGTTTTGAAAAATGAATCGATCTGATTATTTTTATACAATATGTAACTACATAATTATTATTAATTTGTTCAGAATCGTTTACTGAATCGATTTCTGTCATTTTTAATATAGATATTTTAATCCCAAAATTAATTAAAACTCCGTAAATTACATTCACACTAATGCTGTAGGTACAGCAGGGGCGCAGCCTCCATACAACCCAATTCCTATTGGCTTCCCTTCAGAACAACCACTCTTCTTAGATCTGTGCGTATATAACACTACATTACAACTATTTGATACCTGTTTAAAACATCATAAGATTAAAACCATTACAACAATGCCTAAGTTTAAAAGGCGACCAGAGGGCTGGCCTATTCCATGGCCATTCAGCATGGCCATAAAAACGTGGCAATGCTGCCAGCCTTTTGGGCACATTTCCTGTTAACAGCGATGCAGAAGAATTATTTTATGCTTTTGATTTTTCGTCCTCCTTTTTTTATAAATGATAAATGATTTTATTTCTGTAAGTAGGTTTTTACAAACACTTTTACACGTCAATCATATTTTAAAACTAGATGAGGTCGGCGTTTCGTATCTGACTACTCTGAGAAGAAAGACCGAAACAAACTCAGAGATCACAGTCTCTTTTAAAGTTCAGACATAATCTTGGTCAAATCATGTGAAGACCATGTAGATTGGTGTCTGAAATGGTCTTTTGAAGAAAGAACCACACAGATTGAGTAGAACTATCCATTCAGTGCACGCATTTGTCAGTAATCGTGCAGCTCAACTTAGAACATAAGGTGCTCAACGATTCGACGAACAATACCAAAGAAAGGACATTAAATAATACATATGTACTAATAATAATAATAGATGCTCCCTATATGAATAGCACGACGAGCGCACTTCTTTGTAGCTCAAATTGTTTTGGTTTGTAGTGTTCTTGATTCTAGATTTAGGTCTAATATAAACACTTTTTATTGTTCTTTTTTGTCTCTAATATTCATATACTAATGTCATGCATACCTGTTATTTGCATGGTTACTAAAACGACAATTTAGGATGTTATTCTTATTTGAATTGTAAGTGACTGTACTGTTGGTGTGCTTATTATAAATAAATAAATAAAGAAATACTTGTACATATTATTATTATTATTTTAAGACTATTAGTTTAAAAATTATGTAAAGAATTTACATTAGGTACGTTCATGTCGCGTGTTTGTGTTAAGGCCTTGTCATCATCAAAATCATTTCAGCCGAAAGACGTCCACTGCTGGACAAAGGCCTCTCCAAGCACCGCCACTTCGACCGGTTCTATGCTTCCCGCATCCGGCGGATTCTTGCGGCCTTTACCAGGCCATCGGTCCACGGTCTTCCGGTACGCGGGCGGCTCTCCAGAACCGGCCGCATCCATATCTTCGGCCCCATCGGCCATTTGTTCTGCGAGCATTCTGTTCTAATATATCCAAGACAAAAATGCTTGGAAACATGCTGCTCCTGCTCCATAAACCATCTAGAGTCGGGACAAAATCAAACTGGTTGCTAATTTAATTGCATAATTTATTATTTATATGACATTAATTTTGTATTCTGTCATCACTAACTTATTAATTGTTAAATTTTTAGGAAAATCATTTAATTTTACAATGTTTGTAACAATGTGAGCACCATGTCATCATTCATCATTTCAGTCGAAAGACGTCCACTGCTGCTTAGGCCTCCCCCAATTGGGGGGGGTCATAAACGGCCATAATTTGGGGTGTTGAAAATGAATAGAGAACGCTGCTGCCCATTCTCTAGTAAGTCCCTTAGTCGCCTTTAACGACACCCACGGGAGGAAATGGGGTGGTGCTATTCTTTACGTCCGGCACCACACAGTACCACCATGCATCTTTACACAATTAATTTATCCGTCATTACTTTACTTTTCATTCTTTTTACCTATTATTGTGGTATAGTAATTTTATTCTAGAAATATCGTCTGCACTTATAATTGTTTAATTAATGTAGGTATACAAAATACTGATAACATTTTAAAAGAGTAAGTGTGGAGTTTCCTGCCCATTCTTCTCCATAAGTAACTACCTTTTGAAGGGAAAATTTTGTAAATTTACACAAAACGTTCAAAAGTCCCTTTTATGTGCCTATTTGAAATAAATGATTTGACTTTGACTTTGACTTCTGCTAGGGTCTTGGGTTGCAAGTAATACAAAAGTAAACGCATAGAATATTTAATCTACACCCATGCTATAAATCCTCTATAAAAGTTTCTGAAACAGTTAGCTCATTGCCAACATTAAAACACCCAGTGTCATAGTAACCATAATAGCATCCAAACGGGAGTTATAATGTTGTACTGAATTTCATAATGCAACTCCTTTGCTTTTACGAGGATGATGATCCCTTCCCTTACTCATCTATTTGATGAGTAAGGAAGGGATCATCATCCTCCCTTCCATTCTATTGAGAATGGAAGGGAGGATGATGATAAATTCCTACAGATACCACGAATTGAGTAGTGACTCAATTCGTGGTATCTGTATGAATTTCAAAAAAAAAACATTGTCACGCACGCGCGTTTCACTATACTATACCATAGCGTCGTATCCCGCCATATTTGTTTGATATTAGTATTGCAAAAACTGTTTCAGAACCTTTTATAGAGGATTCAAGTCATGGGTGTAGATAAAGTCTTGTATGCAACTGTAATAATTAGGTATTAAAACACTCATGTGATACTATTATCACACCCGGCTTCACCTCGTGTGATAAACCCACATTCATGTTTTAATACCCCTTATTATACAACAGTTGCATAAATAACTAATATAGACTCGCAACTGACTTATGCTCGTATTAGGTATGGCCTTAATTCGGTAATTGTGAAACATTCCTATTTTTAACGTAGTTACAAATAAATATACACCGATCATTGTTAGGTTTATATTTGAATACCAGATTTTTCGCAAACAATAAATGGGAAGATGGGAATCTATATTGTCTAGAATTTTAATTGATTTAGCAAAGAAATGACCTTACACTTTGTGTGGATAGATATAATTTGAATACAAAGCACTATTTTATACTGATTTATCTTTGGCATGACCGTTCATGAGGCAATTTATTTTTCAGGGTCCTTACTTAATGTCCAAGAGAACCATATTAAAAAAAAAGTTAAACGTTTACTAAAGTAAACGCATAGATAATATAGACTCGCAACTGACTTAGGCCGCTTTCCGAATTGGCTATAATCGCTCACAGCGCTCACATCGTCTCACATGCGTTCCGATTTAGATATTACGATTATGACAGTCGAGGGCTGTCAACAACACGGAACGCTCGTGAATGCGCTCACGGTGCTCACGCAATGTCAAAACGATATTAGAGTATTTCTCTGTGTATACACCAAAAATTTGTTCTTCTTAGGTTAGGTAGCAACTGTAGCCAGAAGAACAATTTTGAAAATACCACGATACGATAAGATGCGACTCAAAACAATACAGCACACTGTCATTTTTGACAGCGCTCACGGCGATATTAGTAAAAGGCATGGTCGGCGTTATCGCAAGATGGCGAAGGCGAAAAAACGTCATAGATGACGTCATGACGTCATCTATGACGTTTCACGGGACATCGTTATCGCGCTCACGCTAATTCGGTACGGGTTTTAGCACGCGAATATCGATATTATCGCAACTCGGAACGCAGGGTTAAAATGTATTAGGTATGGCCTTAATTCGGGAATTGTGAAACATACCTATTTAAAACGTAGTTACAAATAAATAAACACTAATCATTGTTGGGTCATTAGGTTTACATATATTTAAATACTAGATTTTTCGCGAACAATAAATGGGAAGTTCTATCTATTTTGTTTAGAATTTTAATTGATTTAGATTAAAAAAATGACCTTACACTTTGTTTGGATAGATATAATTTGAATACAAAGCACTATTTTATATTGCATTTTATTTTTTAGGGTTCCACGAGAACCCTATTTATTGGGATAGGTAACTTCGCGTAAATTCTTCTGTATTACATACATTATAGTTCGCGTCACGTAAAAAACCGCTGGCCAGCCGCACAACCATACTATACCATTTTTGCGTGACGCGAAATAATACAACGTATGGTTTTGCGGTTGGCCAGCGCGCTTTTTACGCAGGGACTGAATACCGATATAATGTGGATACATGATACCAAAATATCGCTATAAATACCGGTATTTGGGTATCGATGTAATAACGTTATTATAAAATTTCTTGCGTTTTTTGCAATTTGCAGGTCAGTGTCAGGTTGTATCTTGATCAAAATATTGATCTGCGACTGTTAAAAATATGTATTTACTTAAGAAGCATCAATAAAGATTCTGTGACGGCACATTGTAGCCTGATATCAGTACTGAGTGCGATATAATAATCGATATTTTATACCAATACAAACCATTTCTGGTTTAATGGTAGAAACAAACGAACCTGTATTAAGACTTTATGCATAAACAATAAAAATAAAAAATAAACTCAAATTACTGATATAAAATACCAGGATTTACGCCAGATGTCAATACTGTTATCGGTTTTTCTTAAAAATATCGGTATTCTTCTAGTATCGATAGTTCCTCTGTGGTTGAGGATTCCGGGTGAAGCTCGCTTCCATCTTCGGCCTTATCATCACTTACCATCAGGTGAGATGAAGGCCAAGAGCTTCCCCGTTGTGTGTAAAAAAAAAAAAAAAAGATATCGGTCCCTGTTTTTACGTGACGCGAAGTGTACCAAGTAGCTGTTGCCCGCGACTTTGTCTGCGTGTATTTTATTTTTCAGTCCGCCTCCACCCGATATCTTCATCATCAGCTACGCTTTTTCCAACTATGTTGGGGTCAGCTTCCATTCTACCCAGATACAGCTGAATACCAGTATTTTACATGGAGCGATGGCCTATCTGACCTCCACAACTCAGTAACTGTGTAATACACATATACCCCATGGTAAAACTTTTTACTCCTCCACCCGATATACAGGGTTAGTTATAAATGATATTATTTCTGTAAGTAGGTTTTTACAAACACTTTTACACGTCAATCATATTTTAAAACTAGATGAGGTCGGTGTTTTGTATCTGACTACTCTGAGAAGAAAGGCCGGAACAAAGTCAGAGGTCACAGTCTCTTTTAAAGTCCAGACATAATCTTGGTCAAATCATGTGTAGACCCTGTAGATTGGTGTCTGAAATAGTCTTTTGAAAAAAGAACCACACAGATTGAGTGGACCTGTCGAGTCAGTGCACGCATAGTAAAACACTAATAACCTTGCAGGTCTGAACCACCGCACCTACCCCGTCCCTCCCTATACCGCAGCAACTCAGAGCGTGTCGGGTCTAGCGCAGCTATGATTTTTTCTTGTTCAGCACCGTGGTTAGTGTACACAGTTCGTGTATAGAAATGACACGAATTCTTGCGTAGGCCCGATAACTTTTCTTAGCGTGTACAAAGGGCCTAACGGGGCTGTTACCACTAGGCCACTTCATCCATTTTTTTTGTAATTAAAAAAACGTTGCCCCACACTAGGAATTTCTCCTGTATCGCGGGTGCGTTTACAAACATTTAAACTCACATACACAAACATCCAGACCCGGAACAACTAGGTACTTGTAGGTCATACAAATATTTGTTCCGTGCGGGAATCGAACCAGCGACACGCAGCGCAGCAGTCAATCGCTTAACCAAGACGATGATCGTAATCTCAAACCATAGTGTCCTCTAAAATATTATAACGGCATTAAACTTTAATGTGGCCGCAGCATAAGGAAGATTTGATCCTATAATTGACGGTATCGATTTCTGGCAAAAAGTACAAGTGACGATGACCCCACAAAAATCAACAAACTGATTTATTTATTATGTTAAGATACCTTTCGCGTCTACGGAGTTTAGCTAGCCAATTTAAAATACCCTGTATAACATATATGCATATCGGGACATAATTTGTATCGTATCTTCCAACCGGATGAAATAAAGTACCTACTTAAAAAAAAGATGTTTCTGTGCATTAACCAAATATAAATATTTTCTTAATCGTTTTTATTTTCCTAGTAGCCCGTCAACGTTACGATAAGTTATTTTTTAACGTTTCAAACTTGGAAAGTACGTTTGTAGTTACCTTTTCAGAGGGATGAAAACAGTACTTTTCGTCCCTGAGAAACGACTTTTTCTGCTGTCGAAAAATTTAAAAACTATGCAAGCCATGTCCCTACTTTTTATACAGACACTATGTTAAATCGCGGCGTAAAATTGTAATTAAAAATTATTATCAATATTTTTGTAACTTGTCTTTATAGTTAGGTTTGAGCTAAATATTTACCAACATCAATCATAAAAAATACTGGCTGGGAGAATGCCACAGAAAAGAAACAAAAAAAGGCGGAAAAGCGGCAATGCGATCTTCAGTTGTTTTGTGGAGTGCTAATTATTTACATAAACAGATATATTTGTATTAAATGTGTTCATCAGATTCAGATGTCGCACAACCTCTAAAAATACAAATTCAGGTTTTTATTTACTTTCCTCATATTCGAAATGAAACGCAGAGTGAAAAGTGTGTTGTGTTGTTTAGTGTGTTTACCTCGAGTGAAAGAACCTATTCAGGCACTCAAAATATTTGCGCACGAGCGTAATAGGTCCCTTTCATCCCTTGTATAATAATCTATTATTTTTACAAATAGATAGTTAGTAGAGCAACAATACTTGAGAATAGCACAATTTTGCAACAGCCAGGTACTTAATTTAATCCGAACTGATTACTTAAACCAGGAAATTAAAAGTTAATTGTTATGACTATGAGCTAGGTAATACATATTCATGATACATAAATCATTGGAGTCTTTTATCGATCAATTGTTGGTGATTTGTATGCTTTTTGTTCAAAGAAAACCTTATTTTTGGAACGATGTTCTTTAAAGTGACTTGCGGTAGGAGTTGACTAGTAGAAATCGTCACGAAATAAAAAAGCGTAATGCGACTTTCTCTTTCTATTATAAATAGTAGAAGTCTATCTGTATGTACATAGTAGATTTAATAATCTACTATACCCAAAGTCTCAAATTCAGATAATTTATGTAAACAAAGGGGATAACATAGGTATCAAAATAATAAAAATAATATAAAAATAATAATATAATTTTAGCGATGACTATTTACAAAAAAAATATATGATAAAATGTTTTGCACCACTGTCCTGTCATTTTGACAGTGACATTTCTTGACATTACTTTGTTTACATAAATTATCTGAATAATAGAGACTTTGGGTATACATACAAATAGACTAGAAAAAAATACTTACGTAATCGTAACGATTTTTTTTCTCTAAATTTCAAATGGAAAATTTCACACATAGTATATTAACGCGAATACAACAATAACAAAGGTATTTTAGCGACTTTCCGGTACTTTACGCCACATAATTATATAAATAAATATAAATAAATAAATCTATATAAATTCTCTTAATCAAGAAGTTAGTATTTTTGTCATTATTTTTGTACCCTACCACTGTTTTTATATTTAACCCAAAGGTTGACTGGTAGAGAATGCCTTGTGGCATTAAGTCCGCCTATGTACCACTATTGTACATAGTCCAGGGAAGGTTTAAACGGTGAGAAAATATGGAAAATAAAAATATATTAGTGAACGGCTGGACCGATTTCGCTAATTATTATTTTTTTGTGTTTGTTATTATCAGGAGAAGGTTGGACGGGAGGTAGGGTCGGGTAGGGTAGGGTAGGTAGGTAGGGTAGGGTAGGGTAGGGTAGGTAGGATAGGGTAGGTAGGGTAGGGTAGGGTAGGGTAGGGAGGTAGGTAGGTAGGGTAGAGAAGGGTAGGGTGGGTGGGTAGGTAGGTAGGGTAGGTAGGGTAGGGTAAGGTAGGGTAGGGTAGGTAGGTAGGGTAGGTAGGGTAGGGTAGGTAGGTAGGCAAATAGGGTAGGGTAGGTAGGTAGGGTAGGGTAGGGTAGGTAGGTAGGGTAGGTAGGGTAGGGTAGGGTAGAGTAGTGAAGTTTATACTATATTTCCATTGCGCGTAGACAAACTGCCACAGTCAAATAGCTTTTGACAGAACGAAGTCAGTCGGGTCAGCTAGTAAATAAATAAATATTGCCTTTTAGATTTCTGTATCCAAAGGGCACCAAACGGGACCCTGTGAGGTATGAGTACTTACTAGCCGTTTGTTTGTCTGTCAGAAAGCTGTTATCTTTAAAACCGTAATGGTTAGTCACTTGTCCACAGAATAAATTTAATAAAAATACATAATTAAAAAAATAAAATGTCTGAACCTAACACACAGGAAACTTCGAAAATAATAATTTTATGAGACTTTTTTTCAGATCGTACTGAATGGATCCCTAGCGCAGTTCTGCTCTTGGCCGGTTTTTTTTTTTAGTTAAAAACTTCATTAGCCGCACTGAGCGATTTTTGGTAGGTGTAAAACTTATGGGTTCGCGTCACCGAAATGCGCGACATGCTCGTGACGTATTGCGCCAGATTGTCAGTTATTCCACAGATTAATACAGATGGGACACTCCGCAAAATCATTTAAACAAAAAGCGACTCTTGCTACGACACAATAAAGTGCAATTTAGGTCGCACAACGCTTATTACCTACAGTTATATTCACACACTAATTGCCTCTCTTTCTATCGCGTAACTCTTATACCGACGGCGCGCGTCACTTCTACTAAATTGTCCCGGTGAGATGGGCCCGCCGCGTACTTGTAGCTTCATACCTAAACTTCGGAGTGTCCCATGCAGTGTCTCCAACTCTACTACTCAAAATTACGGTGTTGCCAGTCTAAAAAAACGGTATATGGCGGAAAATTACGGGAGATCAAAAATTAAAAATACGGTTTTACGGTAACTTTATTTCACAATTAAACATTAAGTTTCAGGGTTTTTCTACGTGGAAACATGAATCATTTTATCGGTAGGATGCAAAATCTACGCAGTTTTTGCCTGTTCTCCTAATGAGTTGCTGAGTAAATACATTCCCAACAATCGATTTTGTTGACTATTGGTTCCTTTTTTGTTTTCAAGTCGGTAATGTGTCTACTCCAGTCCAGTAGATACTATATTCAATAACTTCGTAATTTGGTTGCTTAAGTTTCGGTTACTTGTCTATGCACACAAGTTGATCATATGGGGAATACCCCAGGGAATTACACAGTGTTGTCATTTTAAAACATTGTTTCAAATAAAAATAAACTGTATGTAAGGTTGGGTACATCATTTTTAAGGCGCCACTCTTATAGACGAAATTACGGTAGATTTGAACATATCTACGGTAGGTGGTAGATATGTTCAAATTACGGTAGGTTTACCGTAATTACGGCGTTGTTGGAGACACTGGTCCCATGCATCTCTATTAATCTGTGGTTATTGCAAAGTTTTGAGTTTTTATTTCTGTCCTTGACTTAACTGCCTATTTTTTTTGACGTGATATCGTCTTATAAATCGACGAACGCCGGCTGCACGCACGAAAAAGCATGACTCATTGTCACGTTCCGCCTGAGCCGCGTGTGCAACGAGAGCGTGGAACAAGCGATAGAGAGGCACGATCGGCCTATCCTTTCGGCTTGTGACGCAATGTTTTCTTATGACGTTATCACGTAAAATTATCGTCCGTAAACCGACTTTACAGACAATTTTGTTTAAATTGTATATTGTTATTTAAGGCAAATGGTAGTACAAAAAATGCTGCTACTTGTCTCTTTATTTACTATTCAAATTAATCAGCAACAATGACTTAATTGTTTGTTAATTTAATCATAGTCTCAAGGTTGTATCAATTTATATAACGTTACAATTTTAACGTTCTCTCTATACAATTTAAGTATTTCATTTTTTTTTTTTAAGCGTTGCCCCACACTAGGAATTTCTCCTGTATCGTGGGTGCGTTTACAAATATTTAAACTCACATACACAAACAGCCAGACCAGAGAGAAATTTGATTGATTTACTTAACTAGATTAATTTTGGTTTATTCCCATCTCTTCCCCTTCTCATCTCTTTCCCTATGCGTTAACCTACAAAAAGTTCCCATCTATATTCTATAAACGCATAGGGGAAGACATAGGAAGGGGAAGAGATAGGACTAAACCTTAATTTTATTGGATAATTCAAGTCAATACTGTGTTCAATAATCTCTGCCAGGTTTATTTTGTAGATAATATTGGAATAATGAAGGCAGTTGCGTCCCAGAAATAAAACGACGTACAGCCATGGCTAGAGATGCTCCTATGACACGCCTCCAGAACATCTGGAAAAATCGTGGTATAAGTTATAAAACCAAAGCCGGATTGGTCAGAGCACTAGTTTTTCCGATTTTCTTGTATGGAGTTGAGACGTGGACAATCCGAGCAAGAGAAAGACAGAGGATAGACGCATTCGGAATGTGGTGCTGGAGGCGGATGCTCCGAATACCATGGACAGCCAAACGCACAAATGTGTCTGTCCTCTCCCAACTCGTCATAAAGACCCGATTGTCTACAGTTTGCTTACAGCGTATTTTGACCTATTTCGGCCACATAATGCGAAAGGGAGATAGCAACCTTAAAAAGCTGGTCATTGTTGGCAATACCGAGGGAAAGAGAGCACGAGGCCGGTCGCCAACACGATGGTCCGACCAAGTAAAAGAAGCTACGTCCTCTAGCAAACTATAGCAGGTGGTGATGGCAACGTTAGACCGGAGTCGATGAAGGCAGATTGTCAGGGGTCCAGTGACCACGATCCTCAGTAATGAGGGACCGATTGAAGAAGAAGAAGAATATTGGAAAATCGGTAAAAGTAGTGTCTAAAGACCCTGAGGAGCTTGTGGCTAAGTAATAACAGCCGCACAGGTCGATTCATCGGTTAAACTACACTTGCCGGGGTTGGTCCGTGAATGGGTGACCATCTTTACATACCGAGACTCCTTCATGCCTCGGAAAGCACGTTAAGCCGTTGGTCTCGGCTGTCATTTGTAGATCTTTGGCAGTCGTTACGGGTCGTCAGAAGCCCGAAAGTCTGACAACTAGTCTTATCTAAGGGGTATTACCCAGTTACTGGTTTTTGAAGTCAGACAGGCAGTCACTCCATGTAAAATACTGGTATTCAGCTACATTCGTTTAGACTGGAAGCCGACTCCAACGTAGTTGGGAATCGGAAAAAGGCAGATTTTATTTTCACCTCTTTTTGTGTAAACATCTCAGATCAAATAAAAACTAAAACAGAGCGCTGCGAAGAATACATTGAAGCATGCCAAAACTACACCTCCACGCTGTGCGTACACGCTCACACGCACACATTTACAACAGTTTACAATCAAACTACGCCTCACTAAGTTCACACATGTTTGCGAAACCGGCCTCATGTCACTGTTGACAGCGCTCTGTCTTGGTTTTTATTTGGTCTGAGGTAAACATTCGAAATAATTTAAATTCTGTAATATTATTTATTTTAACTTTTAAAAAGGTAGAATGAGGTTTACTTTGTAGCAGTATTTTCGGCATCACTTTTTTTAATTCATATTGTTTTAAAAAATGGCTGCTTCTTTTAAATTTCGCTAATAGGTCTAATGACAAAAAAAAAAAATATGTCCGTCATGTAGATTATTAAAAAATATTGGACACGTATTTTTTCTTTTTTACGTAATCAAAACATTACGGCAATACATTGAGTTCAAATGTGGCATGACGTCACTGCTCGCTAGATTTTATACGTAGCTATGACGTAACGAGCCCCCACTCCCCAAGTTTAATGTGTTTTATCTAAGTAATTTCTTATTAATATGATAAAGCAAAAAATACGTGTCAAATATTTTTTTATTATCTGATTGACGGACTAAATAGTTTATCTTTTTTTTTTTACCCAGGACACATCCCTGTTCTACCTGAACTTTAATAAAATTATTATAAACATCAAATGATGCATTGCATTTTTAATATAATTTAATATTATGTTCTAAACATGTTCGTCGATCAATCATTCATTCTAATAACAATATGCATCGTTCATTCATTTATTATTTAAATTGTTTTGTAATAAATCCTATTATAAGTCAGGCTAATTGCTGTAGTAACTTATCCATGCATAGTTTAATAAATGAGTTCATTATTAATATTTTATGTATTTATTATAAACATGTTATTTGCTTATTCAATTATTTCTCATATTTTATAAGGCACTTAATATGGTTTATTATGACGAGTTTCAATTTAATTTCAAGTTTGGTATTTAAATATATGCCATAGTATTGCCTATTTTCAATTGTTGACTTTTTTTGGGACATGATACTGTCCGCTTTTATAATTTCTAACGTGACGATATTATCGTGGACGTTTACGTCACCACGATGTACTCGTAACTTAGTGAAAAAATAACCTATTTTGGGGTCTTGGGGTTGGCTGAACAGATTCACACAAGACTGTTTCATCACAGTTTGTACAGATCGACCAATCAACTCAACCTATCTCGGTCCACTGCTAAACATATGCCTCTCCCAGGCTGCGCCACAACACCCTGTCCTCCGCCTTCCGCATCCAGTCTGTCCCAGTCACCTTTTTAAGGTCGTCGGTCCATCTAGCTGGGGGGGACCCCACACTACGCTTGCCGATACGCGGTCTTCACTCCAGGACTCGTCTGGTCCACCGTCCATCAGTCCTTCGATAAAAATGGCTAGCCCAGTACCCAGTAGTCTTTCGGCTGAAATTATGATGATGATTATTGTCCCGCTGCAGGGCAAATGCCTATTTTCATACAGAGAAGCCATTAGCATTGATCACCACGCTTGCTCAAGACGGATTGACAACTTCATGTTTGTGTTTAACAAATTTCATAATAAATGGTTCGTTATAAATATTCCGTTAATTATTCGTTCGTATTGGCACGAACGAATAATTAACGGTATATTAGGTATTGCTTATTATAGTATTTAATTGAATTGTAATAGTTGTTGCTATGTTTGTAAGGTTAACCACAACTTAAATTTATGTTTTCGAGTTAGATTCTAATTGGAATCTATTAGGGTACGTTTTATTAAGTACTCCTTTTATTTGCACAATGTCATCGATATTTACTAATAATATCAACATTATTATTATTTATTTTCTTCTTATTTTTCATAAAATGTTTGTGTCGCAATAGATAAGACATTCGGACAAGATTTTTGACTGTAATGTCGTGTTAAAAAATACATGCTGACGAAACTAGGCCATGATGGTCCATTTTCGCTAATATAATACAAATTGCACAGACGCAGGCGTGTCGCAATAGTCAGGAGATTTTTGACGGCAATGACGTTTCAAAAAAACATGGCGATGAACATACGAGTATTCATCCATATTCGCCAATATATCACAAATTGCGGCGGCAGATCAAAGTTTGTTCTTCCATGGAATGATAAAAGAAATGAATGATGCTTTTATCCTGAAAACGTAAGTACAATACTGCAAGTGAAATATATTCTTGGATCGCTCTTTTTATAATTTTATAAAAAATTCAAGTCCTAAGCTAAGCTTACCAAAATCCATTTTTTTAACGAATTAAAGCTAACATCTCACAATAGCACGTGGCGCATTGCGCGTGGCGTAGCATTTAGCGCGCTATGTTTAGATCATTTTCCTATAAGGAAAAAGGGGGAAGTTATCAACTAGGAAAATAGGTAATCACATTGAAGCGTACGATTTTTGTTTGTAAACCGTTAATATCGTTATTAACTCTATTAACATTTGTTTCAGGCCTCTTTAAAGATATTTGGATTCAGGAATCTTCGTCAAACAACTAACTACTCTTACACTTACTGTTAGGCGATCCTCCTCTAAACATAGGGTTGGGTGCCATCCAGGGAAAGGCTCCAAATGGCCAGGAGTGCGGCGGCGGGCCTTGGTACAGCCGCGGCAGCAGTGGCTGGGGTACCACCACTCCGCCCCTGGTCTCCAACTCCTCGTCATGCCCGTTCTCCCTCTCCTCTCGATCATCGACGTTCGAGTCGACGTCCTCAATGTCCACGTCACTCTCGTCACTCTCCGGAGCCGCGTCAGTGCTCTCGGCATCATTGCTGTTTGTGTCAGCTACCGTGTCCTTTACTGGCGCGTCCTGCTTCCCTCCCAGCAGTGAGTCTACGCTAAAAGATATCCGGCCTTTCCCGCCGCTATCGGCGGTCTCGGCACGCTCGCATTCGAGCGAAGTCTTCATTTCATCTGCTCGATGACATTTCAATTAAATTCGCTCGCTTAGCCCCGACGGCTTATCTCGCCATTTTCTTTTTTTTTTTCAGTTTATCCTCCAATCACAATTGTTTGTTTTTGAGAATCCGTTTATTTAAATGCGCACTAGAGTGTCATTGAGTTCATCATATGTCCCATTGTAATCAACAATTAATGATGTAAGTAATTTGTACGGATTTGTAAATTCGTCCCATTGTTAACTATTGAAGTTTACAAAGTTCGCTAATTGATTTCGCGTCGGTGTATTATGTTGCAAGTATCTGTCGAATATAATTGCGTTCATATGCACACGGCCTTATTAATTACACTATCCACGTAAACGAGCGTTCCGATACAATAGTCGAGTCAATACATCACTACTGTGGCAGCAGCCGAATTAGCACAATTGGCAGCACTAATAAAAAAAATATTAAAATTGGAATATGGAGCGTGGATTTGAAATCAGAACGTGCGGTCGCGGAGCGCGGCGCGGAAACTTGCGAATGTGTTCGGAAACGAGCGATATCTCCGTGTAATGATTCGCGTGGAAGCGCGGTGAAAATCGCGCCAGCATTGGGGCGCAAGCCGCGGCCGCGGACCGCCTCTCCCGGCCGACAGAGATGCAGCTACCGACCGAGGAATTTTAATAAGCGGCGCGGAGCGAACGAGACGACGATACAATCCGACATGTGTGTAAACGCGATATTGAGTAGGCGGGGTCCGTCGCGCTCAAATTAATAGTCTCTACGGAATACGCCTTATAGAATTATCCGCGTGTAGACAAATTGCATCATTATTGTGTGCTCATAAGGTTGAGTTTAGCATGTGTTGCACAACAATAAAGTGACGTAACGGAGCCAAGCGTGTTGGATTGCAGCGGCTATTGTGTTGAATGAAAAAGGAGTAAATAGACGGGTGCTGTAGGCGGCGTAGAGGGGACTTTACGATTTAATTATTCGCGAATGCGGAGGCATTTTGTAGCGAGCTAATGTCTCATTGTCTCATTAATATCTCGGGCGGGCCGGCCATGTTTGATTTGTTTATGATGAAGGAGGTGTGCAGACGTTCAGCTCAATGTTTTGTTCGGCGACAGTTGGGAGTTCCGAAGCGGAGATTCAAGCACCGCTGCTCGACACTACTAAATTAGTTGGTAGTAACATGTCTTGTTTAATTTGCGGGGTTTACTCGGGTTCGGCGGAGTTTATGACGTTTTTGTGTTCGAGATAGGTTGTAAATGATATTTTTAGGGTTTGTAGACCAAATATGATACGATCGACATTTAGATCGAGATTTTAGTAGAGATTTTAAAATATACCCTGTATATTGATTTTGAGGTTAACTTATTTATTTATTTAAACTTCATGTACGTACAATAATGGTACATAGGCGCACTTAATGCCACAAGGCATTATCTAACAGTCAACCATACCTAGGTACTTAAAACTATATACTTACTAGCTTTTGCCCGCCACTCCGCCCGCGTAGATGTCGGTTATCGCGTAAAAAAGTAGCCTATGTCCTTCTCCTTATCCCAGGCTATATTTCTACCAGATTTCATGACGATCGGTTCAGCGGTTTAGGCATGAAAACGTAACATACAGACAGACAGAGTTACTTTCAGATTTATAATATTAGTATGGATACTTATTCTTTTCCATATTTAAAAGCCTCATTAAAAATAAAGAAAAAGCATGAGAAGAGACTTCTACTAAATGAGATATTTAAAAAATCAATTTAAACACCATTACAAAAAGAAATCCCGAATCAAATCATTAGTGCCATGTCACTTAACAGTTAATCGTATTACACAGATATCTACAATCTCATTGTGCATCGTCGAAAAAGATTTCCTTTTCCCCTCAGCACTAATCTAAGCTCTAACACCAGGAAATAAGATTGAAAAAACCATGTCACGTCAAATTGACGTTGTCAATTCGCAAATATTAACAAAAGACGATGTGTCTCCTAATTTTGCTGTAGAAAAATAAGCTCTATTGGATTGTGATAGAGTAGATTTGTGTTTGTAATGAATGACGCACGTCCCCTACCCAATTAATGTAATTTAATAGCATAGAGAGATTAACGTTCACTTTAATTGAAAGAGTACAAAGGCGAAAACATTTTTAGGTTACGCTATGCCATGTTTTAGATAGACATAGTTAGTGAAGACATTTATTTTCAGTAGCCTACCTATTGCGTAGTTAAATTTGATTATGGACAAGATATAGACGATTTAGACGACATCCAAAAGTATCTAAACTACCAAACTTAAATAAATAAGTAGGAAAAATATAGGTTTTTGTTAAAATTTGTTATTACACTACCTTTGATTATAATGTGAACTTTGACTGAAGTCTTATCTTTGACTGAAGTCCTATCTTTGATTGAAGTCCTATCTTTGACTGAAGTCCCTATCTTTGACTGAAGTCCCCATATTTGACTGAAGTCCTATATTTGACTGAAGTCGTTTCTTTGACTGAAATCGTTTCCATGACTGAAGTCCTATCTTTGACTGAAGTCGATTCTTTGACTGAAATCGTTTCCTTGACTGAAGTTGTTTTCCTTGAAAAAGTCACATTATGACCAAAGGTAACCTACCTTTGGTCTACCTTACTTTAGAAAACACACAAATTAATTTTGTAGACGAAAAATAGATTTAATAGGCATCTACGTCTTTTCGCAGCACGTAGCCGTAGCGTAGAACATGTGATTTTCGTAGAAATTACTATATATTTTATTTATTTATTTGCTCTCATGCACATCACACATTATTACAATAGATTACTGTCGGTTTTTGGACATGAACCCTGTCAGGGCACTGCAAAACATAAATATTGGTTTGCTGTTGAGTTCGCGACATATAAAAATAAAACAAAGTTACTCGACTTCACCTACTTACACAAACCTCAGTTACTTAATATAAAAATAAAAAGTAGTTTATTTCATCCATACTAATATTATAAATGTGAAAATAACTCTGTCTGTCTGTCTGTATGTTACGTTTTCACGCCTAAACCGCTGAACCGATTGTCATGAATTTGGCAGGGATATAGCCTGGGATATGGCAAAAGCTAGTAGTTTATATTTGTTATAAATTAGTTTAAATAATAATCCTAGCCGACCACTAACGTAACCTAAACATACGCGCTCATCACAGACGCATTTAATCCTAAGCTTAGCGCTATAAATGTCCGAAACATATTATTTTTGAGCTATTTACGTACAATAATGAGTTGTAAGAAGATTGTGATGCTCACTTGTTACCGAGTTAGGCCCATCGTCCACGACGCTACGAGTAGGTATCTAAGAGTAACGATACAGGGCCTCAAGTCTGCTATTACTATAGTGTCAGAATGGTCTCGCCATTGTGAGTATTTGACAGTGTTTGTATGGCAAATCAGTCAAATACTCACAATGAAGAGACTATTCTGACACTATTGTAATAGCAGACTTGCGGCCCTGATCGTGATACTTGCGTTATCTAGATCTATCTAAATCTGTGACTGAAACTGAAACGTTAGGTTAAGTTGGTGTGTTTTCCTAAGCGTTTTTTGACACCGTAAAGTCAAACCCCGATGCCATCATTTTCCCAGCAGTGGGAACAGTGGAAACAGATGGGGAGGGTGAGTTATTTTGTACCACGATTTTTGAGTAGCGTCGTGGACGATGGACCTCACTCAGTAGATCTACAGAGATCAAACAATCGGTCGGTCTGGGACTCTTACGGAAGATGTAAAGGATTAGATGTTTGAAAGATAAGGTTGAAAAACAAACATAATTGGTTACCTACACAGGAGTTTTTGATTTTTAATGGGAGCGGGTTGTAGATGATCTATCGGTTTGTTTTAGAATTTAAGTAAATATGTAAACATGTATTTAGGTAAATATGTATTTAGGTAAACGGTTGATCCTTCGGAAGTAATTAGATGTTTATATAGGTAAAAAAGTGTTTGAGGCAGTTTTATAGGTAATGATTCTAGGAATGGAGCTGCTGAAGATTGTAAGACTATCTTTGCATTGTATAAACTCAATCTCCTTTATATTATTTGAATAGAGTACTTTGTACACACGGCTACAGATCAAGCTATACATTTCCAGTATAAGCTGAGCTCTCATTGTACGGACATCTTATACATTGCGATATCAGCTTATACTGGAAATGTATAGCTTGATATGTAGCCGTGTGTACTATAAAGCTACCATTTAGCGGGTAATATGTCTTTCATTGCCTTGAATGTGCCCTGGCGGCTGAGAGTATGTCATGCTCACTCAGATGTCTCACTGATGGTGGCGTGTGTGTTGGATTATTTAACTCCCTTCAAATTGGTTGAGTTGAATGGTGCTGATTCATGCGTCATGTTCGTGAACGGGCGCCGTCAGTTGGGATTGGTCATCTCTTAGCTGCCAGGGCTTATTTTAATTTTTGAATTGTTTAATCTCATAGTTGCCACGGCTCGTTTTTTTTTTTTTTTTTTTTGTTTCTATT
Source organism: Dryobota labecula (assembly GCA_947523025.1). Lineage (NCBI taxonomy): Eukaryota > Metazoa > Arthropoda > Insecta > Lepidoptera > Noctuidae > Dryobota > Dryobota labecula. The sequence continues at coordinate 8,753,658 of OX383305.1, read as the reverse complement.
TGCCCTGTTCTGTACACTTTTAACGTGTACGTCTTCTTGTATACATTTTTCTCACATATAGTTATAAATTCAACATTAAAGATGTAACTAATATTTTTGTAAAATAGTACATTATTGCAAAGGCCGGGAAATAGGCAATTGCAGGTCTCGTATTAGTGAAGTCATACGAGACAGTCAATTGTCATTTCCGCCGAGGCATATAAAGTGCTTTTCTCAAAAGAATGCAGGGAAATAAAACATACTTTTTATATTATACATTTAATTTAATTAATATTAAAAGTTACATTAGTCATATTGGGGCAATTACTAAAAGAAAATGTTTCTATTGATTTCCCCGGTACATTTATGTTTGTTTGTTGAACTTCTGATGAGGTTTGCAGGTGGGCATTGGATGTAGTGGTAGATGGCTGAAGTATGTAAATAACAAATCAAGACGAATTTTGTCCTTTGACGCCAATTTTCTATATATCATCTGTGCCAAAAGGCAAACGCATTTATGGCTACACAGCCACGTGAACGCAATTTCTTGGCATACCAAAGTAAGTCTCTTTGCTTACAAAGAGACTTACTTTGGTATGCCAAGAATGATAAAAGAGATCCAATCAAAGCAGCCATCAGCACGCCATTTCATACAACATTGCTGAAGCGTTGTAATGTTCCAAATTAAAAAAACGCTCCTGCAATGTATTTGATTTTCTTTGTCCGTAAATTCGATACTTCGCGTGTTCTTTTTTCGAAAATAATGACAACATTTCCATGCATGTTTGAGAAAATATAGTTTAAAAGAGTGTCCATAGAGTTTCTTGCTCGTTCATCCTTCCTAAGGAGGACCACTGTAAGTTACTATTCCTTCTTGCAGCGCTCGGCTACTGTAGTAACGATTACCTACGCTCATCAACCAATAGCATCGCAGCTTAGGATTTTTGCTGAGCCCCTTGTTTTTGTAAATCATCATCATCATCATCACCATCATTTCAGCCGAAAGACTGGACATGAACCTTCTCCAATTGGGGGGGAGGGGAGGGGTTGCCATAATCGCCACGCTTGGCAGGCGGGTTGGCGGTCGCAGTATGGTGTTAAAAACGCATAGAGAATGCTGCTGCCCATTCTCTAGTAAGTCCCTTAGTCGCCCTTTACGACACTCATGGGAGGAAATGGGGTGGTGCTATTTTTTACGTCCGGCACCACACGGTACAAAGTAGAAGTATTACCGTAGAAAAACCAGACGAGGTGGTCAGATATTTGTAATCATTGCAAAAAAGCCTGAGAAATTTGTTTAAACAATAGTTCCTTTTTTATTGCGGTCGTCGCAAAATGGGGCGGTAAAAAGATGTGGTCATCGTGTGCACAGGATATATGTTTTCAAGTTGGTTAGATTTTTGTGCCCGCGATAGTACACCCACATATAATGTACCAGTTACACTGAAAGAAATAATTTGCCGAACTAATTAAGTTACTTCAAAAATAACTCAACTTTAGTTATAAGGAAATAAACTTTGCTTAAATTAAGAAAACTGATTTTGTAGTGTGCAAAACAGGGTTTTGTAACAGATAATTCCTTCACAATGGTTGAGCTAAATGGTGCTGATCCATGCGTCATGTTCGTGAACGGGCGCCGCCCCGTCAGTTGGGACTGGTCATCTCTTAGCTGCCACGGCTTATTTTAATTTTTGAATTGTTTTTATTACGGACACTTCTAACGTGCACGTCTTTCTTCATTGTTCTCACATGTATAACTTCAACATGAATGATGTACCTAACCCATATCTTGTAACAATATTTGGTTTTAAAAGAGTGTCCGTGGAGTTTCTTGTCCGTTCTTCTCCATAGGAACCTACTACGCTTTGGAATGGGCAACTAGCTTTATCTTTCTGACTGACCGACCCCTTGACAATTCAAAAGTGCCTGTAATTGGTTTATTTGAAATAAATGCTTTGAGTTTGAGTTTGAGTTAACACCTAGTTCGCAAGTCACAATTTTTGTGTAAACAGTAATCAAAAATTTGTTACAGATAAATAAACATTTCTTTCAGTGTATGTTTAAGAAAATTAATGCTAAAATACTAGGAAAGTGATAAAATTGCAGGCACATATAATATTTATTTTTAAAATAACCGAACTCGCTTCTTTTGTCAAATATCCTCGTATATCTAAATAGACACAGGAGTATTGTCGAACCCCTCAGTTGGCTGCCATTTGGAGTCAATGGGCTAGGGCGCTCTCTATCTCCGTTTATCAGGCAATTTGGGGCTATAGCTGAGATTCTTTATAACAGTTAAATTCAATTATAAGTTGGTGTTGTCCTGTAAATTGATCAGAAGCGCTTACAGTTAAGTATGTCAGTATAGATATCCATTACCTTTGCTTCGCTTAAAGTTCGTTTTTTTTTTTGTTGTGGCTAATGAGTACTTACATGAGTCCTTTTTAACAAATAGTAGTATAATAACAAGGTGGGATGTCACTCGAGAATACTGTGAAAATTGAAAATTATATGGAAAATATTCCTACAAAGTATGCCATATATTGGCAAAACATAGTGCACATATTTTAGACAATATATTATCTGTAACCATACCTATGTTTAACAAAATAAATGATTGATTGACTGATTGAAAGTTTCAAGAAATAACCGAAAACTTCAGACACCCAAATTTTTACTGTATTAAATTTTATGGTAAAAAAATAGTTTTTTCATATATTATTGTAAAAGACAATAATATTTCAATGATTTTCTCGATCTGTTTTAGGATTTCAATTAGGTGTACGCCTTTTAGAACAAACAAATGTTGTTCCACCTTGTCAGCCGAAAGACGTCCACTGCTGGACATTGGGCCTCCCCCAAAATGGGGGGAATTTGCCATAATCGCCACGCTTGGCAGGCGGGTTGGCGATCGCAGTATGGTGTTAAAAATGCATAGAGAACGCTGCTGCTCATTCTCTAGTAAGTCCCTTAGTCGCCTTTTACGACTGCCACGGGAGGAAATGAGGTGGTGCTATTCTTTACGTCCGGCACCACACGGTACAATGTTGTTCAGATAGTTAAAAAAATGCCAGAATTGCAAATAAATTATCCCTCACAGAAAACACAAAAAAAATACCTCCACTAGGATAATTTAAGACGTTCTTAATTAACGTTTCTATTATCATAAATAAGTCGAAAACGCAAACCTACGGGGTACGTAATAAAATTTTGATATTCAGTCAGAATCCCGTACTCGAGAGCCGAGCTTAAGTAAAATTTACGCAGAAATAATACGCGAAAAGAAGCAATCTTTTTAAATAATGACTTTCATATTCCCAAGAGGCGCGGACAATTTAGAGATGAGGGATTCGCGGCGTTTTTTTTTTTTTTTTTTTTATTAAAATGTCTGCGATGACAACGATAGTAAGGGGACCGGCCATTACTCCTTGAAATGAGTTTTCAGTTTGCCACTTTTTCTGTTTTGATACAGGAGGTTGTTTTTCAAGTGGAGTTTTTATTTTAGAAATATTTTTTAGCATAGGTAAAGTTCAACCACCTTTGTGGTCTAGTGGTAAAACCACTGTTTTGTTTTTCTTTTCTTTATTATTATTTATTATTTTATTATTTATTTATTCTGTAACAATTTTTACATTGTATCGAAATATTACACAACATTTTATGAGATTAAAAATTAAAAGAATTACAATATCTTTGTATAGGTTCTTTTCTATTTTGTGAATGTGAGAACGTTGTGGGCCTAGACTAGGTCAAAATAGAAAGTGGTAAATTTACAGTCTATGGACCGCCTAGTAGACTGTAAAGTTGACCATTTTCTATTTTGCTAAGTACCTAGAACACTAACAAAAAAAAAAAAAAATGTAGTTGCCACAATCAATATTTTGTTTAGATTGACTAATAGTAACTTGTTTGCATCGGAGTCTATTAAGCACAATGATCACAGCTATACCCAAAGTCTCTAATTCAGATCATTTATGTAAACAAAGTAATGTCAAGAATTGTCAAAATGACAGGACAGTGGTGCAAAACATTTTGTCATATTCTTTTTTTGTAAATGGTCATCGCTAAAATTAAAGTGAATTAATTATAAGAACTATGTAAACAAAATATCGTTGCCAAACAATGTATTGTGTAGTATGTCGGAGACCCGGCATATGATCGTCATAATCAGCCCTTTTAAGTCCAGTGCTAGACGTAGGCCTCCCAAAATCGATTTCCACTCGGAACAGTTTACTGCCGTTTTCATCCAAAATGTGTCTAGATATGCTATAATATGAATCTATGAATGAGAGTTGTAATATTAGTGTTGTTGAAGATTAAAATATTTGAAAATGTTTGGATCTCCTGCATTGTTATCAGTTATCAGTCAGAATATTTTATACCAGAAAATCTCCTTTTTTTTAATAACTTTGTTTAAAACCGGAAATTTATAAAAATAATTGCGGCATGATTATTTGTTAATTATTATTTCTTAAAATCAGTACTTTAAAGAAAATGGAACCTCTTTTTTCGCAATTCTATGTGAATTACCATTACGAAGATATTTTTTTGTTATGTTATCCCCTTTGTTTACATAAATTATCTGAATTTGAGACTTTGAGTATAGGTACTACTTTTATTTGATTGAGATTTGAAACGGGATCTTGATTGGAGTTATCACAAAACCTATTTGCAGCAATCAAGTCAAAATATAGTTGCTCCAACGAAGATTATTAGATTAAAGTTTCAATGATCTTTATTGAAGTAATCAAAATGCTTGATTGACACAACTCACTTACTTTGTTACAGTTAACATTTTTTTAACTTGCCTCTTTTTTAACTCTTCTACACTGATGTCATGTTAAGGGTAATCGAGAAACTTGTTTGAGCGTTCAATCATTTGAACTAATATTGCTGCAATCATGTCGTGATGATCAACTTAACTAAGATTTTGATTAATCTAAACAAGATATCGTCAATCAAGCTAAAAAGTCACTTGATTGGAGTGCATTTTTTTCAGTGTACTTGTTGAAATGCCTACATTGTCCTAATACTGTTATTTGAAAACATTGTAAAAGCCAATTATTTTAAAAGACTAACCGTGGAGTTTCTTGCCGGCTCTTCTCCATAGGAAACGACCAATTGGAACCGTGCATCTAGCTTCTGACGTTTCATAAGTGCCCATGTAGGTTTATATGAAATAAAATATTTTGATTTTGAATGAATTAGATGTTACATTTTACCAATTATTGCAGATGTTTTTGACTTTGACAACAGAGAAAATCATCTCAAGACACTGTAACAGGTTTTACAAAATTTGTTTGATATTTGCAATTCTCTATTGACATTGCCAAATATAACTTTGTTTGCTGTGCTCATGGGTTTTGTTAATTAAATGAGGGAGTTATTTGAGATTGTTTTCTGATTAGCGAGTCTTTTATGTTAATATGTGTCCAATGTGCAAACTTGCAAAGTGACTGCTTGTTTTCGGTTGTACTGTGTTACATTTTTGGGTTTTCATGCAATTATCATCATCACCACCAGCAGCTGTATAATCAGCCTATAATGCCATTATAGGCTGATTATTAGAGATCGGATATTCGGATGCATATTTACATAAAGTTAATTTTAGCTATAAAGTATGGAAGCGGCTTCTTAAAATATTTATATAGTAAAAATAACCCGTGTTGCCAGAAACAACGGGAATGCATAACTATACCCAAAGTCTCTAATTCAGATAATTTATGTAAACAAAGTAATGTCAAGAAATGTCACTGACAAAATGACAGGACAGTGGCGCAAAACATTTTATCATTTTTGTTTTTCTAAATAATCATCTATGATGTTGGCTAATATGGAATGCGCTTTTGTATCGAAAAAATCCCGTGGTTCTGGGATCTAAAAATTGAGGTTTCTGATATTATGTTTCTGGCATATTTACTGACTTTCAAATGTTGGTAAAAATCCAAAGTCTAAATAAATATGCATCAGAATAGTTATGCAATCCAAGAACCCCGGGTTTTTTTTATAAATATTTTTTTATGTGGTCGCTTAAATATTACACACTCGACCATACCCGAAGTCTCAAATTCAGATCATTTATGTAAACAAAGGGGATAACATATCAAAAAAATGTCTTCGTAGTGGTAATTCACATAAACTGGCGAAAAAAAAAAGGTTTTATTTTCTTTTAAGTACTGAATTTAAGAAATAATAATTAAAAAATAATCATGCCGTAATTATTTTTATAAATTTTCGGTTTAAAACAAAGTTATTAAAAAAAGGAGATTTTCTGGTATAAAATATTTTATGATACTGGTAACAATGCAGGAGATCCAAACATTTTCACATTTTTTACTTCGTCAACAATACTAATATTACAACTCTCATTCATAGATTCATAATAGAAAGAAAGAAAAAAGAAAGAAAGAAAGAAAAATTGTTTATTCTGCACAAACAAAACGCACTTAATAAAAAATAAAATTATAAAATACATACATTGTAGTAGCCAAAAGCCTCTTATTCAAGCAATAAAAGATTGTCAATTTAGTCCATTGCTTGATGTCAGGACCAGGGACCAAAGACAATTTATATTGTTACACTGTGTTGCGTCACTGACAAAAATGTCAACAAACAAACGATTTAGACAAAAACATTATGCCGATCACAGAGTGGAAAATGACTACTTTTGTAACAAACAAACAACAGTAACAAGAACAATTAAGCCGTGCGTCGCATCTGTGCAAGAATAGGTCGTTGCTCAGCAAAATGCTGTGACTGATAATGTATGTAGCATATCTAGCCACATTTTGTATGAAAACGGCTGTAACCTGTTTCGAGTGGAAATCGATTTTGGGGGGCTTACGTCTAGCAGTGGACTTAAAAGGGCTGATTATAACGATCTTAGGCCGTGTCTCCGACACACTACATAAAACATTGTTTGGCAACGGTATTTTGTTTGCATAGTTCTTATAATTAATTTAATTTAATTTCATAGATGATTATTTAGAAAAACAAAAATGATAAAATGTTTTGCGCCACTGTCCTGTCATTTTGTCAGTGACATTTCTTGACATTACTTTGCTTACATAAATTATCTGAATTAGAGACTTTGGGTATAGTTATGCATTCCCGTTGTTTCTGGCAACACGGGTTTTTTTACTATATAAAAATTTTAAGAAGCCGCTTCCATACTTTTATAGCTAAAATTAACTTTATGTAAATATGCATCCGAATATCCGATCTCTACTGATTATAATTATAATAGTTTATCTGTTTTTCCAAGTGCAATAATCGGCACACAGGACAAGATGGAAAATATGTCATGGTTTTTACCGTTATATATATATTATATAATTAACAGTACCAATCAACATCTACATATTTATTATTTGTGTTTTAAATAATCAGTTGTTTCACGAGTGTTTTCCAATAGCTATTATTTATTGTTATGACTACCAAGGTGGCAAATAAAAAAACCCGTTTAGGTTACATTATATGAAAAATAAGTTGTTAGTAGTTATCAAGAGGAAATATCGTTTGTTATTTGGGGAATTACGTAAAATTAATATATTTATCGATTTATACAGCGGAACTTCCATTATGATAGGTGTATAGGTACCTATTTAGCAGAAATAATTAAATTTTGCATAATAATGAGCCGTGATGTTTTAATCAACTCTGCGTACTCAGTTAATTAGGTTTAATCAAAGACATTAAATTATTTAAGTAATTCAAATCTCTTTGGGTTGTATGGATGAAGAAAACATTCATTGTTGGCTCTTATTGTTATTTTAGAGATACCTATGAATATTTCATCGTTACATAAGTAGGTAGGTACTTGCCACGTCCATCATATATCATATATTCCGCATAGGAAGGTGAACAAATACGTCTGCGAAGAACGTTTCGTCACTTAAAACTCAGCATTAAGTTTTTAAACAACAAAATAAATAAAATCAAAATCAAATCAAATCAAATGTTTATTTAGCATATATTTTTAATTTCAATAATAATTTTAATATTACAATGCATGTTAAATTATAAATTGGTAAGTTCATTAATTATTTGGACATTATTTATTCTGACATTACTTATAATTTGAATTTGTGACATTATTTACTACTATTTATTAATTTGAATGTATATTATTGCACAGGGTATTACTATTCTGTCGAATTTATGACATTATATAACCGATTAATTGGATTTTATGAAATTGTCTAACTATAATTTTTAATTTTGCATGCCTGAATTGGTAAATGCAGTGAACTGCGCATTCACTTAACACCTGGAAATGCATATATGTACTGTGTTTTGCAATAAATATTTGAATTTGAATTTGAATCGTTTATTGCAATCCATAATGTACAATTACAGGTGTTAGGATAAAAGAAATAATAACAGAAACAATTATGCACCCTGTCCCCTGTCCCCTGTCGGGCACAGCAAATTTTTAAATAAATACACTGCAAGAAATAACTAGCCGAACTAATTAAGTTACTTCAAAAATAACTCAACTTTAGTTATAAAGAAATAAACTTTGCTTAAGTTAACAAAACTGATTTGTAGTGTGTAAAACAGGGTTTTGTAACAGATAACATCTAGTTCGTAAGTCACAATTTTTGTGTAAACAGTAACCAAAACTTTTGTTACAGTTATGCAAACATTTCTTTTAGTGTAGAGAGAGGAAGAGCGCTTTATTAATTTCCTTGTTTTATGTTAGAATTATTTAAGTATATCCTATTAAAATGTGCAGCTCAACTCAGAACATAAGGAGCTCCTTATGCTCTGAGTTGAGCTGCACGATTACTGACAAATGCGTGCACTGAATGGACAGGTCCACTCAATCTGTGTGGTTCTTTCTTCAAAAGACCATTTCAGACACCAGTCTACATGGTCTTCACATGATTTGACCAAGATTATGTCTGGACTTTAAAAGAGACTGTGACCTCTGAGTTTGTTTCGGTCTTTCTTCTCAGAGTAGTCAGATACGAAATGCCGACCTCATCTAGTTTTAAAATATGATTGACGTGTAAAAGTGTTTGTAAAAACCTACTTACAGAAATAAAATTATTTATCATTTATCAATTATATGTTAATTGTTTTGTTAGTTTTCGTACTATCTTTACTCGAATACTCACACCGTGGTCACCGTGGCCAGTCTATATCAAATAAAAACAAAATATTTTATTTCACATGGGTACTTATGAAAATTCAGAAGCTAGGTGCACGGTTCCAATTGGTCGTTTCCTATGGAGAAGAGCCGGCAAGGAACTACACGGTTACTCTTTTAAAAATAATAGGGACGTGTCCTGGGTAAAAAAAAAAAAAAAAAACTGTTTAGTCTGTCAATTAGATTGGTCGACTCTTCACGTGACCAGAAAGCTGGCCTATTTCTTGGCCAAAGAATCAGTATTGCCATACAACTTGGCAATGCTGCCAGCCTTTTGGGCACATTTCCTGTTGACAGCAATGCGGACGAATTTTTTGATGTCCTTTGATTCTTTCCCCTTCCTTTTTTATATACTTGTGGGTACATATTATTATTATTATTAACATAAGCGGGATATGATCACGGATAAACTTGAGTTTATCCGTGATCATGGTGCTTGCAACAGCGCCGAAATATCGGGAACTCAGAACAATGAATAAACATGGTAAATATACCGCTTATGTTAATAATAATATTAGTGACCATGACAGTTTAAAAACTCATATTGTTATTGTTTTAAATGTTATTATTATTAAGACTATTAGCTTTTAAATTATTTTTCTTGAAGATGTGTTTCATTTGGCAGTTGAGTGTAATTTTGATAACCTCAATTTTCGTCGATGATTCTTAAATTACAATTAGTAATTTATTTATTTATTTAAACTTCATGTACAATAGTGGTACATAGGTGGACTTAATGCCACAAGGCATTCTCTACCAGTCAACCTTTGGGTTAAATATAAAAACAGTGGTAGGGTACAAAAATAATGACAAAAATACTAACTTCTTGATTAAGAGAATTTATATAGTTTTATTGATACTAATACACATATACAAATAAAATAAACTAATAGATATTTTAACAAATACCACCTAATAATAATTACTATGACTAGACTATCATTTGAGAGTTATTTAGTCTGACTTAAGTAGTGGTTACGAACTTTTCTTTTAAAAGTAAATTTGTTTACTTTGTTGTTTGTTTTGTTTAATTTGTTTTTTTTTGTTAATTTGTTTTTGTAATCTTATTAAAACAATATTTGTTGGAAAAAATGGTGAGATAATAAGTTGAAACATTTTAGTGAGTGATTGCGTAAGAATTTAACCTGAACAGAGTTTGTTTACACTTTCATAACATACTTTTGGACCAGACTATAGATTTTAATATTATACAGTGTGAGTCTTTATAATGTGAACATATCGAAATGAGGGAATCTATACTTAATTTTATCTACGAAAAAAAAAATTTTTTTTTCAAAATGTATCAATAAGACATTATTGAGAAATTTAACAAATATAGTAAAAAATTATGAAAAAAAAAAACTGATTTTTGCTAAAAAAACATTTTTCTTTTCAATTGAGGGTAGTTTTTTCCCAATTTTTGGAGTTTGTTTCATCGTGATAGATCATTTATTTAGTTTAAAAGTTACACCGTTTTGTTTACACTGGGAACAATTTTTTTTAAATACCAAAAAAAAAAAAATATTGCCGTAGATAAAATTAAGCATAGATGCCCTCATTTCGATATGTGCACATTATAAAGACTCAAACTGTATAAAAAGATACTCGTCAATGAGGCGACGTTTAATAAAATCAGTAGTAATTTCCTGTTGTCACAACAACCTGTAGCTTCAGTCTCATAGAAAAGCGGTAACGTAATAAAACGTGCGTCGCGTCGTACCGCTCACAGTGGGCCAGTTCTAACTCTACGTAGACAAAATTAGCTCCCAGATTTAAAAAAAATTTTTTTTTTTTTGTTGCTACACTTATGTTATGGCATTTTGTTGATACAGAGATACCACAGATCTTATTTTAATTGCTATATTTTTATTTGATTTAGGTAATCTATACTAATATTATAAACCTGAAGAGTTTTTTTGTTTGTTTGTTTGAACGCGCTAATCTCAGGAACTGCTGGTTGGAATTGAAAAATTATTTTTGTGTTGGATAGTCCATTTATTGAAAAATATTATAGGTTATATAAAATCCCGCTACAACCAATAGGAGCGGAGCATAAATGAAAAATGTTGCAAACACGGGAAAAATTATTCCGTTTTGAGAGCTTCCGTTGTGTGCGCTGCGTAAACGGTTGAAGTTACGCAAATATCATGTATGACGGAATTGTTCCTCTTTAAAAGTTATAAAAAAAAAGCCCGCGACAGCATATGTCTATCTTTTAAGATTGACTCACTATAACCTTTTTTTATGGTAATCAAATTTGTTCGAAATTATTGCGTTATTTGCGAAGGAGTTTTATCAACAAAATATTAATCCTTATCCAAATAAATATGTTATTAATCACAAGTATTTAAATCTAAACAAAATTGCCCTTGACATCACTTGATTTCAATCAACATCTTAGGAGGTATTATAATTTTAAAATAACTCCGTAACAAAATAAGTAGAAAATTCATTACTTAAAAACCACATTTTCTCTTAGGTGACGCAAACGAAGTTGCGCGGGTCAGCTATATTATAAAGCTGAAGAGTTTGTTTGTTTGGTTAAACGCGCTAATCTCAGGAACTAGATACTGGTTCGAATAGAAAAAATATTTTAGTGTTGGATAGCCCATTTATCGGGGAAGGCTATAGGCTATATAACATCACGCTACGATCCTTAGGAGCCAAGCGAAAAGAACAAAAGTCAGAAAGAACGCTAAGCGACGGGATGCGACGCGATGGGTGGGCCGAAATTTCACGCGGACGAAGTCGCGGGCAGAAGCTAGTTAAAAATATGGAGGAATCGCAACATTACTAAAGCCACTAAGATCAGGCTCGTCTGTACACTCGTATTCCCCATATTTCTGTACGCAGCTGAGACGTGTACATTACGAGAACTGGAAAAGAAAAAAGTTAATGCTCTAGAAATGTGGTGCTGGAGAAGAATGCTTGGGATCTCGTGGACAGAATTCCGCACAAACGTGTCCATACTCCAAGAGCTTGACATCAAACAGCGTCTATCAGCACTAGTACAGTCTCGAATAGTGAAGTTCTTTGGGCATATCTCGAGACGGAATAATGACTCCATAGAGCGTCTAGTTGTGCAGGGCAGAGTAGAAGGTAATAGGCCACGCGGGAGGTCACCGATTAGATGGACCGATCAAATTAAATCCGCAGTTGGAGGCCCTGTTAGTGAATGCGCCAGACTGTCATCTAACAGAACCAGATGGAGGGAGATCTTGAGGCGAGTTACGACCACATCTGCGATTGGACAAAGCTCATTGTGACCATGACCGCTCTGTCAAGAGCGAAGCAAAGAAGAAGAAGAAGAAGGTAATTCGATATCGGAAAACGAGTTGTGAAACTCAAATGGAGTTGGGCAGGAGACCTAGCAAGGCGCAGTGATGACAGGTGGAGTAAGGAAGTGACTGAGTGGCGTCCAAGGATTGGAAGACGAAGTGTCGGCCGTCCGGCGGCGAGATGGGCGAACGACATTGTTACCATCGCGGGTAGAACCTGGATGAGGAAGGCACTGAAACATGGGGATTGGCACTGGCATGAAAATAGAGGCCTACATATGCTCAGCAGTAGGTGAAGTCAGGCTGTGGATGATGATGACGTTGAAGGTCAATTGATACTCAGCATTCTGACTGGTCAATATTTCTTTTACCATGGTATTAGTTATTCATGGATAAGTAGCTAGTGTTGATATAGAGATTGAAATGAATTGTACCATATTTTCTTAATAGCGTTACCTGAGGTATGTCATGCCTAGTCAGACGGAAATGGGTACCGCCTATATCTGAATACGGAAACGTTTTGATAGGTTAATAAATACCTTATAAGTTTTTAAACTGTCATGGTCACTAATATTATTATTAACACAAACGGGATATTTACCATGTTTACTATTTGTTATGAGTTCCCGATATTTCGGCGCTGTTGCAAACACCATGATCACGGATAAACTGAAGTCGTTGCGGGTGGGTGTTTATGAGCTGACTAAACGGTCTACCCTCTTTCTTGTTCGTTTTTTGCACTCAGTACCGCTACCACTGTCACTCGCAACTCGATTCTGTTCCCGATACATGAAACTCACTGTGTCCGCTCGATAACTTTTTTCGGCCCTTCTTCGGTTTTTACACAGCTGAACCACTGGATTCCAGGTTCTCGACAGTTGAAACCCATCATCCCGGCTGAAGTTCCTCTATTTGGTAATCTCAATAGCTTCTATAACCAGTCTAGGAACATAATGGTGTTCTGTCGAGATGACCTGAGGGTTATGTAACTCAATCCAGTGGTTCGATCCTGATTCCAAAAGATGTTGAGCTATGGCCGATTTTTGGGTGTCGTTGTTCTTCACCGCCCTGATATGCTCTGATATTCGACAAGCTACCGTACGTTTCGTCTGACCGATATACGACTTGCCGCAACTGCAGTCTACTTTATAAACACCAGGCTTTTCCAGCGGAAAGTTGTCCTTAAAAGGAGTGAAGATAGTGAAATATCGGGAACTCATAACAAATAGGAAACATGCTCCGAAATTTTGGTATAACAGCTACAAAACGATACGTATTTTCAGTAGGTACTCGATTTAAAAACTACTCGAAAAAGCCTTTTTAGTTTTATTCTCCATATTATAAATGCGAAAGTAAGTTTGTTTGTTACCTTTACACGCCTAAATCACTGAACCGATCATCCTGAAATTTTGCATATACGTGGTCAGGTGTACTGAAATGGACATAGGGTACCTTTTATCCCGAAAAAAAAGTACTGTTCTTGAGGAAAACAACAATAATGTTCTTATGATAATAGATGGCACCACGTGTCTTTGGAATCATGATTGAATTATATTATTATAGAAACATTATTAGTGTGTTAATGGTGTTTTTAATCGAAATTAATGCGAGCGAAGCCGCGGGAAAAAGCTAGTTTTACCATAATTTTACATAGTTCACTTGACAAATTTTAAATACAATATAAAATCTAACTCTAAAATATATAATTATTATGTGCAAATATATATAGAAAAAATAGAAAGGCAAGAACTCATTGGGCACCAAAAAATTCGTCTGCATCGCTGTCAGTGGGAAAAGTGCCCAAAAGGCTGGCTATCCAACAGTGGCGAAGGGGAGGGAGGTAAGCCAGAGCAAAATAAATCGTTCCTATACAAAAGAAACACATCATGACGTCACTTTGGACTTATAGGGGTTTATTCATAAACGTTGCTTAAAGTTAAGTGCTAGTCGCTAATCATTACTAACTTTAAGCAGCGTTTATATATAAACCCCTCATTGTGGCCGCGAAAAGCTACTTCTTGTTTAAGTAACAAAATAACAGTGTCAATAAACCGTTTCATTAAAGTCCTACTTTCCTACTTTTTTATTTTCTACTTTTCTAATAAGAGCTTCATGCTAATTAGTGAAAAATGATTCTATCTGAAATTGTGTTCCGAATTTCCGAAGAGAAGCCAGTAGGAATCGAGTTATACGGTGTTTTCGCAGCTGCTATTCAAAATATATAATGTTAACTAACCCAAAATCCATCAAAACAATTTGTCTACGTTACTCCAAAAATCCCACTGTGCGCTGTCATCGTAAAAACATTCCCTGGCTTAATATTCCACAATTGCCACTTCTGTAAGAGCACGGAAGCTGCGGTGTTTGACTTAACGATGCAGGAATAACTGTGCTTTAAATTTGAATGGATATGATTGGATTTTTAACGGACAAATGGACTAATTAACGGTTAATTGAGTACTTGAGGAATTGAGAGATTGTCAAACTTTACTTTAGCGTTAATTAAGGTAATACCTTTAATGGGCTTATTCCACAAATCCCCCCCTGAAAATCCCCCTTAGGGGGAAAAGTGGAATCTAAAAACAGTCTAGAATTCACCCCTGATAATCCCGCTAAGGGGGGAAAACTAGAATAGAAGAAAAAAAAAAAAACTTATTCCAAGATCCCCCTGAAAGTGATTTTTTTACATTAGGGTTCAGTTTTTTCCACTGAGGCGGATTCTCTCAGGGGGGATTAGTGGAATAAGCCCCTTCGATGTAGGCGTGTGAAAATTGCTTACGTTTTTTGGCTTTCACCTTAAGGGGAAAGCGCTAAGGTGGTCCGCGAAGTTCAAATTAAATTTCCTTTACAGAAATTGCCTAATAATTTCCTTTCACTCCGTCCAATACGGTTTTTATTTTCAGATAACAAAGCTTTTTGCCGTTTTCCTTTCGACTTTTTTAATCTCGAAAATGTATGCAGAGTTAAGACCAATCTAATCTGAAATCGGTATTATGAAGGATCTGACATATCCATTGTTAGCTAGTCAGTTCAAGACTGAGAAAGCTGAATACCCTATGAAATGACACCAGTATCCGTCTGTCTGTGTTCTAATGTTTCCTCACAAAAACTGTGCAAGGCTCCTATGTTGTTATCTCTGAAGATAATTTTCTATCGTTTGAAGAAATTGCTGAATGTTGCATTACTTCAGTTTCTTCAAGTAGGTATTGTTATTTTTGGTAAACAAGTTTTGTTTCTTAGCTCTTTGGCTAGTTTAAGCTACATTAACGGGCCCAAGCTAAGTCAATGTAGCGTGTGTGGTGAATTTTTATCACGAAGAATGAATGTTATGAGGAGAGATTTCATTTTCCTCAATTTGCAAGAACTTTCTGACTATTCTGCAGGTGTTTAAAATTGCGGTATTGTTATTATTATTATTATTATTATAGGCTCTGTATTTCTATAATGAATGACTTATAAAAAACAAATATATCATAAGATTACTATTACATAAATCTGCATGCATAAAATAACAAAATGATTACAATTAATTTATGATTATAAAGTTACAATCTCACAAGTAATTTCTAAATTAATAACATCATTTATTTCCTTTTATATGGATTTCTTAAATATTAAATAAATTAAATTTTCAAAAAACTATTTAAAATTTCATTTATATATAATTATATTTTATTTATTATATATATATTTCAATTCAATTCACCCCTCAACGGGGGGAGGCCTCCTCCATTTTGCTCGAATTTCGTCTGTCCTTTGCCTTGCCTCAAGTAGGTATAAGAGAATGAAATGTATGTAATGTACCTACCTAAGTATGTATTATCTCCTCATATATAGAGCACCTGCCATCTTATCTCTTCACTATCCTTGGTTGACTGGTAGAGAATGCCTATGGTATTGAGTCCGCCTTTGTACCTTATTGTGTGTGAGAAGTTTAAATAAATAAATGTAAATTTTCATCGTTATAAAAATTCAGACAATCAAAAATACCTTATTCAATCAATCAATTTGTCTAGCCGTTTCCCAACTATGTTGTAGTCAGCTTCTAGTCTACCCGGATGCGACTGCCTATCCACAACTCAGTTACTCGATAATACGATACCACTTGGTAAGACTGGTTGTCAGACTTTCGGGCGTCTGATGACCCGTAACGACTGTCAAAGATCCACGGCCTAACGTGCTTTCCGAGGCAAAGAGGAGTCTCGATATGTAAATATGGTCACCCATCCACGGACCAACCCCGGCAAGTGTAGCTTAACCTGATGAATAGACCTGTGCAGCAGTTAGTACTTAGCCACGAGCTCCTCCTCCTACAAAATACCTAATTCATTATCGAAACAAGATTCTAATTTCGATTGTCAAACAAACTGATAATTACCATCAATTATTGTTGCCAAAAATAATCGTTATGCAATATCATTGCAAACATGAAGTGATTCTATTAAATAATCATTATTGCTATTGCCAAATATATTATGATTAATGTGCACAATAAATCCGTAGGGCAGCGTGCTCGCTGAATTATTGAGGCGTTTTTATACCATGGGGTATATTCGCACCCCACGGTCGCATTATTCGTTTCTCTTTTAATTTATTGTGTTTCTTTGGGTTTGCTATTCAGATTTTATGAAATTTTGCTGGGTTTTATATTTCTAGTAATTTTCAGGCAATAGAGAAAAATGTAGCTACTATTTTGGAGTTTTACGGATTGTCAAGATTAGAAAGAGAGAAATTAAAAAAAAAAAACATGTCTTTTCACTTTATTTGCTACTACGAAGAGGGATCCCTTTATCTTCAGTAAATATTCTAATGGAAATATTGACATGAGAATAAAATTAAGAGTCTTTTCCCAAAGCCTAAATTATGGCAACACTAAGAATAAGGTAATACGTATGTACCTTTAGCATTAAGGAGGTAGACAGCAACCAAGGAAAAAACAAACTTGCTACCACACAGTCTCTTTGTTGTGGAACAGATAAAAATAAACCCCACCTTGTTAAGACGAGTCGTGTTTAAAGCCCGAAAACAAACAGCGCCCTAAAACAACCAAACATCAAGTCTCCACTTAACCACATCACTTAACCGAACCATTTTTAGAAGACACTTCCATTTAGTTAATTTTAAACAGCCCTTTAAAACAAGGGTGGGTCTTCAAAATTTGGTCGCATTATACGCCTAACAAATATTGTCCGAACAAAGAACGTGTAACAATTTTTGAATAGGGAAGTGTAACTAGTTCGATTTTCAAATAGTCGGGGCGCCGGGTAAAGGAGATTATGGCGTTTTAAGCGCCATGTTTATTTTTACGAAAATGGAACGTGTTGTGTTTTCGCATTAGCACCTTTTACTGTATGTTTCGTTTTTCGACGTGTGTGGTCTGGGCTTATGATTACCGAGTGAAGTGCTTTTGGATTGCCTTCTCGGTCAATTGAGTAATTTTTGTGTGCTCATTTATGATTTCATGAATTAAGATGTTTTATTTGTGCCTACCTACCTAAATGATCGTAAATTATCAGATTGCGAATAATCTCTTTGTATTGTATTATTTCGCTGTTATTAAACATGCCAATTTATTAAAGTGAGAAGATTTTACTACTAATGTCCTATGAATAGGTAAAAAATAACGTCATATTTTTTTAAGGAGCTGATATAATAAAATTAAATCACCGACAAAGGTATTTTTTTTAAACAGTAATGCCATAAATATTTGTACAAAAGAGAACAAGATAATCTAGACAGTTTTTAAAAACGCATTGATCGAGTCAATTTTCAACGCGTGCTCCAGAGATTCGTGCAAAAAATACATTTTTGTCAACAAAAGATGTCTTTACACCTTTTGATAAATGAATTCTCTTTTGAAAACGCGAAAAAAATGTCATTGATCCAACAAACTTACGCTATGTCCTTACTTTCCTATTTCGTTCTTATTTTTTGAGCGTTAAGTGCGAACATCCTGCGAATTTTAGATTTTTAAGAGCAAAAAGTTTTGGTAAAAAACTTTTATATGACATCTTCTTTCCCGTGAAGATGTCTAGATAACATTAGTGGCTTATAAACGGTTGTTCATTTCAATGGGGTCCCATAGACCCTATATAAAAGTCTTTAGATCAAGGGAGATCATGAATGGGTGACGTTTTTCCATGAAGATGGTCCTAAGTTGATAAATACGCGACTAATCAAATTATTTATGGCATTAAATCGTAATAAAATGTTGTGAACATCTGCACGGCGAGGTTTCAACGCTTTTGTTAAAGATTTGTTTGGAAAAAAATAAAGGGTTGGTGTTTTTGTGTGTGACGGTTTAATATCATAATGGTTTAGTTAAGTTCAATGTTATCTGGTGTGATATGGGAACTTAAACACGGTATGAATATTTTAATACTTGTAGTATGACTTTAGACGAATTTTATGCAATTAAGTGCAAAACGCACTTAATTTTTCACGTCTCTTGTAATTAAATCGTCCATTGTAGTTGATGTAGATACTGTGCTTGTAAGTACTTTCCTAATTAAATTAACACCTGGGTCATTTATTAAAAAAAAAAAAAAAAAAATACAGTACGAACAGCTTGTCAGAATGCATGGAATGTAATTTTACTTTGTTCTTCAGCTCATTGTATAGCTGTTTCCATTAATTAACCTTCTCAATTCCTTAATCTACTTGCATCTTGATTACCCTTAAACTTAACTTCTCGATACCAACATTATCGATTCGAATAATCGATATAAAATATCACGTGAATTGCCAAATGCTCTATATTTGGCACATTGAACGATTGAATGAACATTAACGTGGTACCAACAGGGTAAACGGTCCCGTTTTCACCTCATTAAGCCCAAGTTAAGGACCCTATTATGTACTTTATGTATTCCTAAATTACCCATCACTTAATGGGGTAGCCAACAACGGGGGAGCTTACCCTTCGACCGTTTTAAAATGACCTTCCTGGCCCTTCTTGTGGAGTAATTATTTATGTAAAGGGGGGTAAATAATGATCATTTGGGGGGTCTAGATATAGTGGATAATTACTAGAGGTGGGGTGTTTTAAAGTGTTCGTATGATTACTGGCCTGTTCAAATTTAATGCCCGTCTCTCGTTAAGCGAGTTTACGTTCTACAAGTTTGGAAATTGGGTGATAAGTAGGTGTATCGATGTTATTCTTGTTCGTTATTTATGACACTGTAAAACGATGAAATAATACTTAGTTATTTAATTTTATAGGTTTAAGATAATTGTTTAGAAATTCGTTAATCCTGGAGATTGTTTTAGTGTATTTTTTTTTGTAGATGCTGGTATGTACCACTTTTCAACCTTTTTACATAAAGATAAGGTTATTGCATAAGGGTGAAAAGTGGTCGACCGCCATTGTCCGCGATGGTACCTAAGTATATTTTCCTATATTGACTACGATAACATAAAAACAGCAAAATACAGAACAAAAAATATAGTAAGTACCTACTTCATATATTCAGTACTTCACTTTTGGTTTATGTTAAAAATATATTTTTATTTCTATTATCAATCAGAATCCTCATATTCCATCACAATAACAAATGAAAAATCACCTCTAATTTGTTTTAAGTAGGTACTTTTCCATTCACCCATTCAAGGAATGAATGAATGATAAATTCGCTGAAGACCACATTCTTAAGTCGCGAAATGACACAGCTAAAAATAGAATAGCTAGGGTGTCCACGCTTTATGGGTCGATATTTGAGACCCCAGATGTCCAAACAACAATCGTTTGGGAGTCTGTGAGCCCTATTGTGTGAGATGACAAACGTACACCTATTGTTAAACTGTCCCATTATTAAGAGTACTTAATATACTACTGGTTAGGGTGACAATATGTGAAGTGAAATGGTATTATTATTATTATTTAATATGCCTATCGCAGTTCACTGCTGGACATAGGCCTCTCCCAGGCTGGGCCACAACGCCCTGTCCTCCGCCTTCCATATCCAGTCTGTCCCAGCCATCTTCTAAAAGTCGTCGGTCCATCTAGTTGGGGGGCATCCCACACTACGCTTGTCGGTACGCGGTGTCCACTCCAGGACTCATCTACTCCACCGGCCATTGATCCTTCAACAAACATAGCCAGTCACTTTGTTTACTCTGCAAGCTATGTCGGTATAAAAATGAGCAAAAAAATTCAAAACTGTTTTATTCTGTCATAAAATCATTGCCACCCTACTCAACCCAGCAGTGACGTACCATCAGCGTCATTCACAGTCGTATAATGACCGGCTGATAGCCGTTTAAAAACGAATTTGCTCACTTCTGGTACATTAAACAATCGTTCACCAACGCTATGGGAGATATGTTCCGATTTTGAATTAGCTGTGTCACTTATATTTATTAGCTGTGTGTTGGGGACGATTTGATTTGTATTATTATTATGTTGGTAGCACGATACATAATGCTTTATGGCGATATTAAATACTGTAGATGCTGGAGTAGGATTTTTTAGATATTATATCGAAATTGTATGTAAAATCATCTAAACTTTGAGCAATCTACGAGGGATTCATCGAATCTCTATCTTGAAAAGAAACTTGAAAATTGTCCGTCTGTCTGTTTGTTCAGGCTTATCTTTGAAACGGCTGGGCTGATATTGACGGGAATTTCGCTGGCAGATAGCAGATGTCATAAGGAGTACTCAGGCAGAAAAAGCCACGTGGGCGAGCTAGCAGCTAGTTTCTATTACAATTTTTGGTGGTTACACTTACAAAACAGGAAACTACGTATTTAGTCGCTTAGTCCAATATTGATTAAGCAGTATTTTTTTCAATAAAATCCAATGTTTTGACTTAGGAATGTTATCGTTACAGGATATTAGTTAGTTATTACGTACAACGCGATAAAAAATAATTGGTTTGAATTAATTAGAGGAAAAACTTCAAATAACTGTTGGAGTAATTAATGGTAATTATATATGTTCCATTTTGTTTTAATATCTGTTTTCATTTATTCAGTCGCCATATTGTCCTGACTAATAGTGTTTTGACGGGGTAATTAACGAAAATATAAATAATATTCCTTGCTTTTGATAATTATTTTGATAGAATGATTGATTAGGATTAATGTTAATTAGGTGTTTGTTAGCATTGCTCTACTCTGAAACAACAATCTAAATGTACACTGTGTAACGGAATTAATGCAAATTATGAAAGTTTTTTGTTCAGAATCGTTTACTGAATTGATTTCTGTCATTTTTAATATACATATCATTTAAGACACCAATTTATTTATTTATTTAATATTTCAAGCACAGAAATGTACAGAGGCGACCAAGATTATGTCTTTTTTTTGGGTGGGAAATTATCAAATGATTTCTCCCGCTCTGGGTGGAGCGGGAGAAATGAAAAACACGGGTGGGTTTTAGTCACTAAAAGTCTGACAAGCCCGTCAGACTTTTAGTGACTAAAACTCACCCGTGTTCCTTCAGTTGTCTGTGTGCCAGGACCACGGTATCCCTTTCGGACAAACCCGCAACCCTGGCAGGCACCGGTCCCGGCGGACCCCGTCAGTGCGTGCTGACATCTCTTTGAGGCGCGCGTGGAACACAACGCGCTATCGACCCGGGCCTGATCCTTACCGGACGGCGAGCTGCCCATAACTCGTCGTCCGCAGGCCCGCGCCTACGGTGGCCGGGAATCGGTAATAAATTCCCGAAAAGAGAATGACCTCTGAGTTTGTTTCGGCCTTTCTTCTCAGAGTAGTCAGATAGAAAACGCCGACCTCATCTAGTTTTAAAATATGACTGACGTGTAAAAGTGTTTGTCCAAATCTACTTACAGAAATAAAATCATTTATCATTAATTAAAAAAATAAAATAAAATCAACTGGCTTTCAAAAAAAAAAAAAAAAACAATACAGTGAAAATAACTTTAAATTTTGGAAGTCGGTGTCTTTAGTTTACTATTATCCTGCGTTGTTTATTGTTCTTTTGTAAAAAAGTTGTTAATTTTTTTGCGTTTATGAAGTTATTATAACATCTTCAACAAACACTAAGTGGAAAAAATACATATTATTGAAGCTAACTCATAAACCACTCAGCAGAACTTGACCTATGGGACCACAAATAGGGTACAATTTTTTTTATTACGATTCATAAACAAAGAAGTTATGCCCGAACATATATGTATATCGGCATATACATAAGTCGGTTAAAATGTGCTTTCGACAGTAGAACATTTTCAAACTTTAAAAAAGCGGCCTAAATCAGCATTATGAAAACATAATAAATTACAAACACGATAAAAAAGCTTTTCACTTAACTCTTTTAAAGATCAAAAAGGGCTATTATTAAACAGTCCTTTCTATCGAAAATAAAAGGGAAAGTTACCAAAATAAACGTAATAAAGAAACCCTATATGTGTTGTATCGAGTCAAATGCGATGATCATTCGTTTAAACACATTATGTCCTGGGCTATTATAGGCCACTTTGGCACCCCTATACTATCGAGTTTGTTAGGGTTGTCGATGTTCAATAATAGAACATGATCGGTCTAGTAAGTAGCTTGACGGAACCAATAAATAAACCAATAGTATATTCAGGTAATGTAGTGATGCTAAAGTTCACGCAGCAGAGCTTTTAGAAAATCAAGTAAATATTTCGTAGTAGGTAGTCAATTATCATTCAATCATCATTTCAGCCGAAAGACGTCCACTGCTGGACATAAGCCTCCCCCAATTGTGGGAGTTTGCCATAATCGCCACGCTTGGCAGGCGGGTTGGCGATCGCAGTATGGTGTTAAAAGTGCATAGAGAACGCTGCTGCCCATTCTCTGTAAGTCCCTTAGTCGCCTTTTATAACCCACGGGAGGAAATGGAGTAGTGCTATTCTTTACGTCCGGCACACCACGGTAGTCAATTATAATGATAAATAATTTTATTTCTGTAAGTAGCTTTGTACAAACACTTTACTCGTCAATCATGTTTTAAAACTAGATGAGATCGGCGTTTCCTATCTTCCTACTCTGGGAAGAAAAGCCGAAACAAACTCAGAGGTGATAGTTTATTTTAAAGTCCTGACATTATCTTGGTTAGATCATGAGAAGACCATGTAGATTGGAGTCTGAAATGGTCTTTCGATGAAAGAACCACACAGATTGAGTGGACCTGTCCAGTCAGTGCACGCATTTGTCAGTAATCGTGCAGCTCAACTCGGAACTCAAGGAGCTTAAGTATCTAAACCTGAATCCGTCGTAGTAGCTTTTATTTTATAAAATCGTCATATTGGAAGCCAATGAAGCTAAGACACAATTTTTGGGAAATGAAGTTAAGAGCGCATACATCGATACACTAGCGCCACTCCTTTAATAGTTATTTATGCAACTGTTTTATAATAAGGGGTATTAAATCACGAATGTGGGTTTATCACACGAGGCTTCGCCTCGTGTGATAATAGTATCACATGAGTGTTTTAATACCTAATTATTACAGTTGCATACAAGACTTTATCTACACCCATGACATGAATCCTCTATAAAAGGTTCTGAAACAGTTTTTCCAATACTAAATCGAACAAAAATGGCGGGATATGACGCTATGGTATAGTATAGTGAAACGCGCGTGCGTGACAATGTTCTTTTTTGAAATTCATAAAGATACCACGAATTGAGTAGTGAGAATGGAAGGGAGGATGATGATCCCTTCCTTACATCATCCTCGTAAAAGCAAAGGAGTTGCATTATGAAATTCAGTACAACATATATGTAACTCCCGTTTGTTTTTTTTTTTACTGGTGTTTTAATGTTGGCAATAAGCTAACTGTTTCAGAAACTTTTATAGAGGACTAGCTGACCCGACAGACTTCGTTCTGTCAAAAGCTATAGTATAAACTCCACTACTCTACTCTACCCTACCCTACCTACCCTACCTACCTACCTACCTACCTACCTACCTACCTACCTACCCTATCTACCTACCTACCACTTACCTACCTACCTACCTACCTACCTAACTACCTACCCTACCCTACCCTACCTACCTACCTACCTACCTACCTACCCTACCCTACGCTATCCTACCCTACCTACCTACCTACCCTACCCTACTTACCTACCCTACCCTACCCCTACCCTACCCTACCCTACCCTACCCTACCCTACCTACCTACCTACCCTACCCTACCCTACCTACCTACCTACCCTACCCTACCCTACCTTACCCTACCCTATCTACCTACCTACCTTCCCTACCCTACTCTACCCTACCCTAATTTTTCGTAAAAACCATAAAAAAAAAAAAAAAACATAAGAACCTTCTCCTGACAATAACAAACACAACAAAAAAATAATTAGCGAAATCGGTCCAGCCGTTCACGCGTGATGCCGTGACCAAGGGAAATAGGGATTCATTTTTATATATATAGATTTATAGCATGGGCGTAGATAAAAAATATTATCTCGTGACTGAGAAGGAATTATGAAAACGGCTCAACAGCGACCTCGGTAAGTGTGTCTAGAATGTTCTAATACCTTTTATAAAGTTTCATATTGAGACACGAAGCAACGGAGACGGAATGTGGCCGTTTTTCTATAGATCGAATTTTATTGCCAATATTTCAAAATAAAGGATTACTCGTATCTATAATTGTTAATTATCAGTTTTCTGGTCAATAGTATTACGTAGCAAGTTTTTTTTTATATTAACCAGCACCCACCGCCCTGTCGTTTCTTACAAGCTGGAAGCCGGGAAGAGAGTAGCTAGTTGAAGGGAGTCAAGGTTTGAGCCATGACTCGGAAATAAGAATAGCATGTTTGTTTTTACAGTCAAAGAAAGCCTGCATATCGTGAAAATGAGCCGGAATGCTCTGAGCGTTGATATGTATAACGTTAAAGGCTCCTACAAACAGGCGCGACACGCTACTCGACACAAAGGTACAATGTGTCAAGCGACGAGCGGTGCCTTTGTGTCGCGCCTTTAAATTCTTGAAAACTCGCTGCAAGAGACGAAATAGTTACAAAACAGTCGTCATTGCTTTTTAAAGAGAAAAAACTATTACTATCACTGCTTTCTCCAATAGACATAAATATTTACCTACCTAATATAATAATATACCTAATGTATTATATTGTATGTGTATGTAATATTGAATAAATAGGTACCTAAAATATAACATGGACATGATATTTATTCAGATATGTTACTGTAGTTGTAATTGCAATCATGTCATTAATATTTTATATACTTAGATTATTTTATATTTTGTGAATGTGAGAACGTTGTTGGCCTAGTAGAGTGTAGATTTGTTGGCGGTTTTCTATTTTGTTAAGTACCTGGTAATTGTTGAAGGGCCTACACTGTCCTCCCATACCTATTATCACTGTTATTTTATAATATTGTAAAGCCAATTATTTTTAAAAGAGTAACCGTGGAGTTTCTTGCCGGCTCTTCTCCATAGGAAACGACTAATTGGAACCGTGCACCTAGCTTCTGACGTTTCATAGGTGCCCATGTAGGTTTATATGAAATAAAATATTTTGATTTTGATTTTGATAACTAATACAAAAATAATAATATGAAAAAAATAGTCTACCTGCCGGTTGCGTTATTAAAAAATAAAATACAAAAACCATATACAGAAAAAAAAAAAAAAAATATTGGCAGTCATAGGACTGCCGAAAGAAGTGAAAACTCAAAACTTAGAATAACTGACATTCTGGCGCAAGACGTCACGAGCATGTCGCGCATTTCGGTGACGCGAACCCATAATTTTTTCACCTACCAAAAATCACTCAACGCGCCTAAAGAAGTTTTCACTTCAAATATCAAAGTCAAAGTAAAATTATTTATTTCAAATAGGCACGAAGATGCACTTTTGAACGTCAGAAATTACATGAATAGTTAGTTGATTCTAGTTGCGCCTTCTAAAATGTAGTTATGTATGGAGAAGAATGGGCAAGAAACTCCATACTTACTCTTTTAAAATGTTAACAATAGTTTGTATACATTAATTAATATTTATAGGTGAAGACTATGTCCTAGAATAAAAAAATAAATAAAATATAAAAATTAATCAAAATTACTTACCACAATTGGTAAAAAGAATGAAAAGTGAAGTAATAACAGAAAAATTAATAAATGCGATAGGTACATGGTGCTCACATATTACAAACATTGTATACGCTTTCCCAAAAAAAAAAAAAAACAACATATAATAAGTCAGTGTGTGAGTTAAATTTATATTAATCACAGAAAATAAAATTAATATCATAAAAAATATAAAATAAATTATCAAACACCTAAAGACAAAAAAAGTAATTGCAAGAAGTAAAATCACATAACCCAACATGAACCGTTTTCCAAGCCACAAAAAGCTTCATCCACTCGATATTCCTGCCAGCCCTATCCTCTAAAGCCCGCAGTACACTGATTGTGTAATATACACTATCACATAAATAACTAGGGTAGCGCGACAAATGCACACTCAATGATTCGACAATTAAATTGTGAATTTATTGAATAAATTGTTTTCTGTGCATTTCGGTTCACTGTTTGATTAGGGTTGTTGGTTTTGAATATTGTTAGATCTATTGTATTATTTTAATCTGATTTTGATGATTGCTGCTGTGCATGAGGTCCTGGGTTTACTTCCCAGGTCGGGCAAAGTGTTATTGGGTTTTTAGGGTTCCGTAGCCAACACGGAATCCTTATAGTTTCACCATGTCTGTCTGTCTGTACGCGTTCAGCTCGGAGCCTCTTAGTACTAGAAAGCTATTTTTTTTTTTTTTTTTGTTACCAACCCATTTTATTTGGTATGGTAATACAATTATACATATTAATCATGCCGACAAAGTGGTAAAATAAAATCTTGAAATATATTATTTTTAGGCTACCTCCGCTACAAGTAATGTGGGGGTGATATTATTTTTCTCGTCTATTAGTCAAGTGTACCCCCCCCCTGCCAGGTAAATGGTTGTATTTAGATATG
The DNA here is from genome assembly GCA_947523025.1 of Dryobota labecula. Taxonomy (NCBI): domain Eukaryota; kingdom Metazoa; phylum Arthropoda; class Insecta; order Lepidoptera; family Noctuidae; genus Dryobota; species Dryobota labecula. Next base: position 8,726,305 of record OX383305.1, on the reverse strand, counting down.
TGTAAAAAATCACAGCAGTAGTATATAAATGAACTAGCTTTTGCTCGCGGCTTCGCCCGCATGGATGTCGGTTATCGCGTAAAAAAATAGCCTATGTCCTTCTCCATATCCCAGGCTATATCTCTGCCAAATTTCATGACGATCGGTTCAGCGGTTCAGGCGTGAAAACGTAACATACAGACAGACAGACAGAGTAACTTTCACATTTATAATATTAGTATGGATGGATATGGATTAAAAAAATTACATTGAGTGAGGCAGGTATAGATACTTCCATATTTACTGCACACAGTACTAGGTATGCCTCTACTTCAGCGGCAAGTAGGGCTGGTCTTAGCATAGAAGACGGCAGGATGGTCAGGGACATCTTCAACCTTCTCTAGGTTTTATAATCGACCGGTAACAGAGGACGCCCTAGCGTTTAGTAATGCTGTTTGCAGTACTATAAATAGAACCTAGCACCTATTATTATTTTTTTGTGCATCATTGGTTAATTCTTTAAGATACTTATAATGTTTTGTAATTCCAAATAATAATTATTTTTTATTACAACACCCTTTCATTCACAACTTAAGGCGACGGTAACCGACTTTTAATGATTCTATACTGAAGATCACGTCTAAACGAATAGAGTTAATGATTTGAAAAAATAGAAGTAAAATTAGAGCATTTTCTTAAAAACTTAATATGTGAATATTTTAGATTATGTCTTTATTACATAGAGAAATTAATTTGTAAAGTTATGTCTAACGCGGATAAAAAACTGAGAATCACTCAAAATCTATCAAGCGTATTTTTCTGAAACCTACACCTTTTTAAAGATAATTTAATTATTGATCTTTTAGTATACGTGTTTTATTAAAATACTTTCTGTTTTATCTATATAAATAAAAATAGAAGTCCTGACTGACTGACTGACTCATCAACGCCCAGCCCAAACCCTTGGACCTAGAAAGCTGAAATTTTGCACAAAAATTCTCTTTATAATGTAAATAAGGAATTATTTTTCGAAATTCAACCCCTAAAGAGGTAAAATAGGGGATGGAAGTTTATATGAAAGTCCGTCAGTTTTGAAGTTAGGATCTTAAAATTTTGTGTTTAGGCTGACGATTGAAAATTAATTTATAGGTGTCTCAGCGTTTTTGATAATTCCACCCCCAAAGGGTTAAAAAGGGGGATGAAGTTGAAAAGTCCTTAATTTTCGAAGAAAAATCACTTACTATCTAGGCTTATGATTGGAAGCTAACGGTGTTGTTAGAATTTCAACCCTAGGGGTGAAAAGGGGGATAATTTTTTTAAATTAAAGTTCCTTTTTTAAGTTAAAATCACAAATATTTCGGCTTATGGTTGGAAACAACTCAACGTAAATCGTTATTTTTTTTTTCAATCCACAAGTTTCTAAAAAGCGGAATGAAGTTTTGTATTGAAGTTGTTCAATTTTGTATTCAAGTAAAAATAATAAAAGTACACGTGTACTGTTTCTAACTTTACAGTATTTTACATGGAGCGACTGCCTATCTGACCTCCACAACGCAGTTACAGGGTAATACGATACCCCTTGGTAAGAATGGTTGTCTGACAACCATTCTTTCGGGCTTCTGACTCCCATAACGACTGTCATAGATCCACGAATGACAGCCGGGACCAACAGCTTAAAGTGCTTTCCAAAGCACGGACGGGTAAAGATGGTCACCCATCCACAGACCAACCGCGGCAAGTGTAGCTTAACCTGATCGATCGACCTGTACAGCTGTTATTATTTAGCCACGGGCCCCTCCCCCGAAGAACCTTCCATCCTCTTCTCCGAGAGAATCGATATAAATATAGATTAGGATAGTTAGATTAGGTTAGATTAGATTAGGATATAGAGTAGAAGAAGCTAATAAAGGATTTTTGAAAATTCAAACTTTAATGGGGTAAAAATGAGGGATTTCGTTTGTTTGAAAAATCTTATTCCTTGAGTTTATAAACTTGGCACAAATGCTTATCTAATTAAATAATAAAGTTTGTTTATTTCAGTTTTTTTTAAACTACCCCATAAAGGGGGATTGGGGGTGTCAAAGTTTGTATGGAAAAACTGATGGCTATCAACACATAGCTCAAACCACTGAACGGATTTGGCTAAAAATTGGCACACAGATAGTTATTGTGACGTAGGCATCCGCTAAAAACGAATTTTTGAAAATTCACCCCGTAAAGTGGTAAAAAGGGGTGATTTGATTTGCTTGAAAAATATTATTCCTTGAGTTATAAATAAAAATTAAACTTGGCACAAAGGGGGATTGGGGGATGTCAAAGATTGTATGGAAAAAAACCGTAACGGACTGATCTATTTCAAAAAACGCTCAGGGTTTCAGAAGATTTCGAGCTCTAAAAAGGGCTTTTAAGGGGTGAAAATGGGGGGGATTTAGATTGTATGAAAAATATATTTTTTTAGTTCATAAACTTGAAACTAAGAACAAATACGTTCTTAAATAAGACACAAAGTTTTTCATAATTCGTTTTTCAAAACATCCCCTCAAAAGGTGCTCATTCTTTTGACAGAAAAAAAAGGGATTACGAGTATATGGGGTTTTTGAGAATTGATCCCAAACAGTCATGAGGGTTAATTAAGTTTTTACGGGAGAATTTACTGCGTGCCTTGAATAACTCAAAACTTTTTATTTTGTAGGTTTTGAATTACTCAAAAGTATTTTTAATCCCGGTCATGTAGTACTTTCAATCCCGGTAGTACGTTCCCGCTGGATTTGTTCCGACATCCACGCGGGCGAAGCCGCGGGCAAAAGCTAGTGTGTAATAAATTAGTAATGCGTTTTATTTGGGACTGCGCTCCTGGACGGGCGAGTCCTATTACTGGCTGGACGTACGACGCGTTGCGTGAGCTCAGTACAGAACACGCAAGCTAACCACTCAAGGTCACTGGCATATATCTGGGCCTTAACTTTAAATATCTACACTGTTAAACCGTCTTGGACAAGGAGAGAGTATAATTATGAGATTAAACGAACTTACCTGTAAGTGAAGTTCTATCTCAATTATACGAAGCTCCTTGTCCGAGACTAGACTCCCTTCCAATGTTAACTTTTACCCTCCATAGCATACAGAAATCTTTGTTGTTCATGAAATGTACTTTAAACGAAATGTAGTTGACAGGTTCGTTCCGAAATACGCAGAGAGATTTTTGCTTTGGATGGGAGCTTTAAATATTGTGGCGGCGCCGGAGCACGAATCATCGTAGACTATGAATATTTACTGCATTGCATTGCATTGCAGTAGCATTGTATATAATGAAGTTAAAAGGAAAACTATCACAGCTAATTAGGTTTTACAAGTTACCGAGTAATGGTCAACCAACTTACTTTTCAGTTGAAAAACATGTTTTTCGACTTTAGTTCATCAGGTCCCGAGATCTTAGTACTGTTCAAATCCGAGTTCTTGCGGATAATGTCACGTCTTTTATTTGATCCGATCCAGCCTGTCCCTTGCTGCCTTCCCCCAGCGACACCCTAAAACGAGGTCCATACCCCACAGCACAGGGGATACCCTTACCATGTCGTTACTTAGTTATGCTCTGGAGGCCCTAATTTATTACGACACAGGCACTGGCACTTATCTATTTTGTTAAGTACCTGGTAATTGTTGAAAGGCCTACACTGTCCTCCCATACCTATTAACACTGTTATTTGATAATATTGTAAAGCCAATTATTTTTAAAAGAATAACCGTGGAGTTTCGCCATCTCTTCTCCATAGGAAACGACTAATTGGAACCGTGCACCTAGCTTCTGACGTTTCATAAGTGCCCATGTAGGTTTATGTGAAATACAATATTTTGATTTTGATTTTGATTAAGGCATCCACAGGATAGTTCGAATCAGCCGACAACCACCAATGTTGACATGCAAGATGCCATTAAAAAAATATCAGAGTGTGCCTGCGTCGTGGACACGGCTGTATGTTTTACGTGAACACGTGTGGTATACGTAACGGGTAATATTTTATTTGATCGAATTCTTTGATCCTTTAAGCTATCGAGTGGTAATCATCATCATCATCATCAGCCTATAGCAGTCCACTGCTGGACATAGGCCTCTCCAATTGCACGCCATTCAGCTCGATTCTCGGCAACTCTCATTGAGCTGCTACCAGCCACCCTGCGGAGATCGTCGCTCCACCTAGCCTGTCCTACCTTACGTTTGCCGATTCACGGTCTCCACTCAAGAACACGTCTACCCCAACGGTCATCGGTTCTACGGCTAATATGGCAGGTCCATTGCCATTTCAGCTTGCTTATTAAAAATAAATAAAATAAAATATAATTTATTCAAGTATAAAGTAAAATTATGATTTAGATTAATTACAATCGAGAAACATTTTATTCTAACTGTAATGTAGACCTGCCTGATCTAGGTTTATTAAAAACCTGTGTTTCAGGCCATCAATTTACATCAAACATTTAAAGAGAAGACAACAATATATTTATTACTTTAAAACTAGATTATTTAAGATAGATTATGTTTAAATACATTAACAAATAATATTAAAGTAAATAAAGTGGACACCATTAATATTTAGGTAAAGGAAGAGACTTATATTAGAGTAGGTAGCTAGAGATATTATTTTAAAATTTCTAGTAGTTTTTCCGTGTCTGCGTAATTGAGTTTTAACAAATATTCCTGTACCAGTAAATTACACCTATTATAACTTAAACTATAAATCTTTAACACTCTGTTAAACTGGTTATACAAGTAGGGCCCTAAAAATAAATAAAATCGATTAGCAAAAGCATGTTTAGTCTGAGAGTTAGCACAGACCAAATCTTTTCTTCTCCTATCAGAAGGTACTGGGTTAAAATAGAGTTCAGTGTGTTGGAATAAAACTATATTCAAAACAAATAATTGACGTACTGTTAGCACCTTACATGCCATATAAAGCTGGTGTGTAGGAAATCTAAATGGACGAAAAGTAGCAACCTTTAAAACTGCTCTTTGGGCGCGTTCTAGGTGCAGTAAAATTGATTTAGCAGCACCCCCCCAGGATGTTATGCAGTAGGTAATAATAGATTGACCCAACGCCAAATAAACCTGCCTAATTAATTTAAAGTCGGCAATGTTACGTAAATTTTTAAAAATGTATATTAGTTTACGCACTCTGGTGCATAATAAATCGATGTGTTTGCGGAAATTCAGGTTTGTGTCAATCGTGACGCCTAGATATTTGATATGATCGGTTTTAGCTAAAGTGGGACAAGTGCATGCAATGTCAGCATAATGTAAATTACAGTTGTTATGCGATTGAATGTTTAGATTAGTAAGCGTTGGATTAGTGTTTCTCATTGTAAATAATAGGTACTTGGTTTTATCTGTATTTAAAGTTAAGAGATTTTTATGAAGCCAATTAGACACAGTATTAAAACCATTCTGTGCTACCTCATAGACCTCGGCCTTTGATTTAGCTGCGAACAGTAGAGCTGTGTCATCCGCATAAGACATAATTACACCCTTTTGTAGTGTCAAATTGCTCAGGTCATTTATATATATTAAAAACAAAGTAGGACCCAAAATACTGCCTTGTGGGATTCCATAACAGCTATTCTTAAGTTCAGAACTAATGCATTGACCTATTTTTACACACTGATGGCGGTCGGTAAGGTAATCAGATAATAGTTGCAATTGTATTCCCCGTATTCCCAGCATTTCCATTTTGTATAAAAGCAAAGTACAAGAAATTGTTTCAAAAGCCTTGGCAAGGTCTAAAAATATCCCTATGGTATACATGCCGTTATCCAAATTTGTGCTTATAAAATTTGTCAGATGGTGAACAGCTTGGCTCGTTGACCTTTTAGGCCTAAAACCAAATTGATGATCAGAGAGTAATTTACTACTTTCAAGATAGTTTACTAATCTTCTGTTTATAATTTTTTCCAAAATCTTTGAGAGCCCTGTTAGAACTGAAATTGGCCTGTAGTTATTTAAACAATTTTTGTCTCCAGCTTTAAACACAGGGGTGACTACGGCTTTTTTAAGCAATTTAGGAAATATACCTTTTGTTAAACATAACTGAAAAATGTGAGTCAAGGGAGGGGCAATGACGTATTTAAATCTTTTGAGTATGCTATTAGGTATGTCATCACATCCTACGGCACAAATTTCCTTTAATCCATCTATTATACTTACAACCTCATTAACATTAGTATCTAATAAGACAAAAGAGTTTCGTGCTGCATATGTGTTAGTTTGGCTTTGAATGGAAAAACATCTATTAGATAATAGGTTTTTTTCTGCTATGTTTTTTCCTACGTTAATGAAGAAGTTGTTAGCTTTATTTACTGCTTCGATAGGGCTTAGCTCAGAAGATAAAAGATCAAGCGCAGTTTCGGGATTTTTTGACCTAAAAGTGTTAGTTTTTATGAATTTCCATATAAGTTTACTGTTTTTACCTGCTTTCTGAAGTTGACTTTGATCATATTGGTTTTTTAGCTTTTTCAACAGATTATTACAGAAATTTCTATATCGTTTGTAAGTAATTGATAGTATTTCATTATCCGGTGCGTTTTTTGATTTTTGGTGAAGTTTGTCTCTATGTCTGATACAGCGAACAAGTCCTGGCGTAATCCATGGTTTAATATTACTATACTTTCTGGGTATTACTTTAGTTAAAGTATTTTTCCTTAGGTTAAATTGTAACAAATCGACAAAATATTGTAGAGAAACATTTGGATCATGTGAATTGTAAACGGGGTCAAAATTAATACCGCGTAGGTCTGTTTCAAGACTCGTCATATTGAGTTTAGTATAGCTGCGCATGCAATTATTTCTAGGTGAGGATATTTGTAATGTTAGTAAAACAGCTTGATGATCGGTTAGTGACGAATTAGTAACCAATGTTTTGGATGGACATTTCGATTTTATAAGGATATGGTCTAGACAAGAGCCGCTCTGGTGGGTTGGGTGATAATGAGCTGGTAATAGTCCATGAAATGAGCAGATATTGAGGTAATTATGTGAATAAGTATCCATTTTTTCGGCAGCAATGTTTATGTTGATATCACCTATCAGTATGATATTTTTAAACGAGGATAATTTTCCTAAGTTACTGTTAAGCGAATCCAAAAACCCATCAATACTTTGGGATGGAGGCCTATAAATAGCCATAATTACTGTATCAGGAATAATTTTAATTACTAAGCAATTGCAGTCTAGAAAATGGGGTTCATCTACTAATGTTCTTAAATTATTTCTAATATAAACCACTATACCATCATTCTGGTTGAATGTTCTAACGCTTTTGTGAAGATTAAAGCCCTCGAGAGATGGTATATTGGCCGTTTGTTTGGATAACCAACATTCTGTTAGAATGATAATGTCGCAGCCTATATCAAGATTCTGTAACAAAACTTGGAAACCGTTAAAATTTCGGGTTATACTGCGTATATTTTGTGTAAGTATAGTCAAGGTTTTATTTCCAGTATAGACTATGTTTTTGCACTCCTCAACATTACAGATTATAGCTTCAGACACGGAAAACCCATCTAGATCACAGATTAGCTGATTGGCCATAAAAATAAAATAAAAATATATGTAGAAGTTAACCTACTAACTATGTGCTTAATTAACTTGTATTCGGCGGCGCTCTTAGGCGCCTTCATAGTCAATGGAATTAATATAATTATCTTCTGCATATTTACGTGCTGGGCAATTTACATCACCAGTTGGATGATCATCTTTCCTCTTGAAGCGTTTGCAGGTAGCACAATGAGGCGGAGAGTCTTTGTTATTGCAGTCCTTGAAAGAATGCCCTGTTTCGCCACAGAGGTTGCAGGTAGGGCTCGTTTCTCTGCAAAATTTGGCTGCGTGTCCGAACTGCTGGCAGTTAAAGCACCTGGTAACAATAGTGAAATCTTTCACTGGACATGATGTCCAATTTATAAAAATTCGGCCTTGGTCCACCATAATTTTCCTGATATTAGCAGGAACTTCCAATATATAATTACAAGTAGGACGATCTTTCTTTCCTGATTTATGGCTCAATTTAATACTTTCTAAAAAGGACTCACGAGTAATGTTCGGCAGTATATCTGTCAAGTTTTGGACGTAAATGCAATCAAATACCTCTTTTTCAGTCAGGGCTACGGGGACACCAATAACAGCAATCCTAGGACGGCGTTTGGATGGTTCTTCAACTGTAAGGCCTGAGGAAACTAGCTTCTGTGAGCGTTTTAGTTTGTTAATGTCATCTTTGTTATCCGTCCTAATGATGACACCTCCGTTTCTAATTTTCCTTAGCCCACGAACATGGAGTTTTAATTCCTCAGGCGAGATAATTTTTTGTATCAAGGACTTGGTGTCGTCACTGGTTTTGGTTTTATCGCTGGGATATATAGCAACCGAACTGAGATTTGCTGGGCGAATAAATTTATCAGAGCCTGTCTTCACCATGTTAGCGTAGGAAGTGCTTTCTGGTTCGGGTCGGCTCATCTTCGTTTCCATGACTTCTTTGAACTGGCAAAGGGATTCCGCAACATTCTGCTGAACTTGAAGGTGCTGGATGGTTGTGTGCGACTGGATGGACTTCTGCTTCAGGGATTGGTACAACACGGCCATCTGAGACGTCCCATGGTTGACTCTTCGGCAGAGATTGGTGACACGGAGTTTTTGGTCGGAATTCATTTTTCCCTCCGCTACAATTGAGCAAATTTCGGTCAAAATTGTGTCGATGGACCCAAGCCATCTCTGAATCTCCACCGTAGTAACGACTTCAGTCGGTAATTCGTTCTCTGTGGCTGCTGGCGGCGGTGGTTCCCTTGTCTGGTTTTGAGGGGCAGGCGATGGCGTCGGTGGGGGACTTCGTGGTAACAATTGACTGCGTCCGAAGGGGCTATCTCCTGGGTTAGACATACTGCTAACACAGGAAACGTTGATTGTCTATAAACTATTTAGTTCATCTTTCACAACGCAAAAAAGTTGTTAGTCACACTTTTCACTTACACAATAAACTGACTCCGCAAATTATTGCAATAACATTATTCGTAATTACTTAAATCAATATCGTTATAATCAACGCAAAAAAACACGTCTGCTTAGAACTGTAATCAAATATTATATTCAATTATATTATTCTGTGAGCTATGTCGACAACTTGGGTTCTCTGCTGAATCACCTCGTTCCGGATTCGATCTCTCGAGTGGTGTAATAAAACGGTTCTATTTAACAAAAGCTTCTTTGGCATTGCATCAAAAAAAAAAAAAATATATATACCTACAACAAAATACGTACTGACATTCTGAGCACTAAGGAACTTCCAGTATTTAAAAATAAATTACGAAACTTTTTAATTGATAAAGCATACTACACGATCCAAGATTTCTTGAATTATTGGTTGATTTGTTGACCATGTATTAATTTCACTGTATTTTGATTTTTTGTCATTTTTATAATAACTAAATTTATAACAATGTATATTAGGGTGTCCCTTATATGACATTTTTTTTAATTTATTTTTTTATCGATACGCATAGCATCAAATTTTTTTATAAATGCTAAAATGTACTCAAATATGAAATTTCAGCTTTCTAGCATGATCGCAACCCGTGCCGACTGAGCTTCAAAGTTTATTTAAAATCGTGTTTTGTCCTATTATTCCGATCTGCTAGAAAACTAATATAAATGCAACAAATTTGGTGAGTATGAGGTAAAATAAAATAAGGTAAACATTAATCTTTATTTTAAAACATAAAATTGTAACAATCAGCCAGGGTAACTTCTCTTTAGTGTAGTTTTTTAACAGTCCAGATACAAATTTCTATGTTCCTGGGCACAGCGCAAAAAGCATTGTTTTGGCTCTTCTTCTGCCGTGTTAAGTAAGGTTTTGAGTTGGGAATGCATTACACTGTTTTTAGGACGAATTTATAAACATGATGACGACAAACGAAAACCAAAAATTCTCTCTCTAACGTCTGCTCCAAAACAGCACAAGCTCCATTAAAATGACCAGTATTTTAAGCTTTTGTATCGCAGCACATTATTTGAACTTTATTATTAAGGTTCCAGTCAAAGAGAGCAGATGAGACGGCTTTAGCTTGATGTTATCCAGAAGAACTCTCTAGTTTTGGCACTGCAAGAAGCTGTTCTCTATTGTCAAATGAAGCAATAATGGGGCAAACGTTCTTCTTTTGAACTTCGTACATCCAATCCGGGTAATAGTTTTCCATCCCAATGGACTGTGACTACGTCAGGTACCTTGTTTTGAAAGTCAGTTTTATTGCTTCTGCCCTAGTTATTCTCGTCTGAGTACAAATTCGCTGAATCGAGGATTTGTTAATAGCGAAATCGTCGCTGCTCAGACCAAGCGTTTCTACGAGACCGCATCCAGAAAGTAAATGAAGTCTCTATGCTTAACTGACATCGATCTAAAACTGCGACAAGTTTAGGCGTTATAATAACCTTTCTACCTCTTTTTTAACTTTTTTAGGGCAGGGAACGTCTGGCAAGCTGAGTTCAGTATTCAAAATCTGTTCTTCGTCCGAATCTTCTGGACATTCAAGATATTTGAGCTAGAAGTAGATGCAACAGCCAAAAACTCTCTTTGTCTCACATTCCTTTCCTCCTCTTCTAATCGTCTTTGCATTAGCCTTTCTTCTTTCGCCGCCAATTTTTTGTCCACACCACCTAAGTATTCCGGTCGACCTGGCTCTCTCTGTTTCCTTAAAAATACTTTGTCTCCCTCTATTTTCATTCTTTCAAAAGCATCCGCATGTGCAATATCAAATAAGTTATCAAGGTTAATTTTAAAATTACTTTGTTTATCACTCCGTAATTCCATCGACATCTTTATGCAATTAACAATAGCGCATTAATAGTTAAAAATCACGAATGAAATGACAAATTAAACACGTAGTTACAGTGCGCAGCGCATAACCCGCGCAACTTATATGGAGAAGTTTAAATCGCAAGTCGGCACGGGTTATCGTGTATAAAACGGGCTAATATTTTTTCCTAGACAATATTGGGTTATTACGAAAGTTTTAAGAAGGTATGCGTAAAAATATATTGAACTTAAAATTTAAGGGACACCCTAATGTATATATAATAAAAATAATATATATATATAACAATGTATGGTGCGCGATATTGTTGTGCTATGAGCTATATACTATATCGTCGGTGAAGTGCCAATACCTCCTAATTTACATTTTTCTAGGATTCACTTTTATATCATTTTGAACTTAAAGGGGTTATTCGCATGTTTTAGTGAAATCTCCTAAGTGTATTTTTTGTTTTTAAACTATATGTGGAAGTACCTCCAACTAAACCAATGTGCCTATTTTATGGCATTACCGCCATGCATGCATCCTTATTCAGTTTGACATTTTTGACTTTGTTAGGTGTTATTGGCACTTCACCGTCGATATGCTATTATATTATAGCGTAGTCTGCTGAAAGCAGCTTAAGATAGCCTAGGCAGTTTACATATTTATTTTATTACGCATTTTAAAATTAGGTTTTACGTAAGCTGGAACAGTTACGTTCTAAGGCAGCTGTCAAAAAGTGAATAACCTAGTGGACAGAGTATAATATCACGAATACCACGTGTCTCCCCTACATTTTTAAAATGACAATACCCGCTTTGTTAAGCGGGTAACAAAATTGTTAGCTCTATTTAAACTTGCACTAAACAAATACCCATATTACACCGTGAAATCCTATCCGTCATGCACGGTTTAGTGGTGAGCATATGTAAATACGTGTAGCCCAACATATTTTAATAAAGCACCCTCATAGCCCGGGTTCGACTCCCCGTTTAGTTAGTTATTAAATACGATATTTTTCCATATCATTCTGCGGGGACGGAGATTTGGATTGTGTTATGTGAGAGTGTTAGAGGGTAATTATGTTTAATATGCTAAATTTATTGTTAATAGTATGGTTTTAGGGTAAGCTCCATTTTTAGAGTTACCCTTATAAAATCGCCATGTCTGTCTATCGATTTAGTTATGTGAAAAAATTCACAGCAGTAGTATTTATGGTTTATTTATTCGTACACGAAATATTTTAAGAGAAACATATCGCACCTTTAAATTTATAGAGACCTTATTTGAAATCATCAATCACATCATCAGTTAATGACATCATCAATTAATTCACAATATTATAGTGACCTCATTGGTGATGTTCTTTAGAAAGGTTGAAATCTTAAAATTTCAAATATAGGTCACTATAATATTATTATAGTGACCTTATTTGGTGATGTTTTTCAACTTCTGAAGAAATTAGGTCTCTATAATTCTAAAGGTGCGATATATAAGTGATAAGAAAGCCATAGCAACGAAAAACATATTTTTTTTAATCTAAGTGTTTTATATTTTTATTTAATTATTATAATTTTAAAATTGCCTGAGACATTTTGCAAAAAAACCTTTACTTACTTATTGTATGAATGACCCGCGCCGAGTCCCGGGCGCGGCGGCGATGGGGGCACGAGCGTGGTGAATTTTGATAATTAATCATCAGATTAAGTAATTTTACATTATTTAATTTTTTCACCCAAAGGGCAATGGAGAGGGCTATGCTTGGAGTTTCCCTACGTGATCGAATCAGAAATGAAGAGATCCGCAGGAGAACCAAGGTAACCGACATAGCTCGAAGAATTGCCAAACTTAAGTGGCAATGGGCAGGGCACATTGCGCGCAGAACAGATGTCCGTTGGGGCCGAAAGGTTCTGGAGTGGCGACCGCGTACCGGAAGACGTAGCGTTGGAAGGTCCACAAGGTGGACCGATGACCTTATGAAAGCCGCAGGAATCCGCTGGATGCGGGAAGCACAGCCGCAGCGGGCTCGATGCGGTCGAGGTGGCGGTGCTTGGGGGAGGCCTATGTCCAGCAGTGGACGTCTTTCGGCTGAAATGATGATGATGATGATGATGATGATTTAATTTTTTATATAATGTATTCAGATTTAAAAAAAATCGTTAACATGGCTTCTTTACCAAAAGCTTCATGGAATGACTTCTTTTCTTTTTCTTTGATTTATCTATTAAAATATTTCGTGTTTGAATAGATACACCTTATATATATATAAAGGAAAACTATCACAGCTAAGTAGGCTTTACAAGTTACCGAGTAATAGTCGAACAACTTACATTTGCTGGGAACTGGGAACTTGTTTTTCAACTACCTACATGTAATGTTTTTTCTTTGGATAAATTCATCCCAACTACGGAACGCTTCATTGTGCGTAGTCCGACAGGCACTTGACCGCTTAAAAAAACAGGTTTTATTTAATTATGTTATTTGTAGTAAGTCAATATTTACTTTAAATACTACACGTCATTGGTTGTTACACGTGATACGTAGGTAGTTATTTCATTATTAAAACATTTTGATAATTTCCTGTTTTTGTTTTTCCCATTGGTATGACGCACTATAATGTTTTCACAAGATTCTCTAAAGTCGCCAAAATTATGTAATGTAATAAATTTTATCAAATCCTGATAAACTTAATTAACCACTACTCACTGTAGAAACAGGATATCCTCTTTCGGATATAAATTGTGGTCAATTAAAATATTAGCAAAATAGTCGAGGCAAACTATTTTAGAACAATCAGGTAATTTTAAATTGTGATTAATTTATAAGTTTCTATATCAACTCTGTTTAAGATTAAGTAATTCTAGTGGTACTTACTAACATACAGGGGGGTAATTTAGTCTCCTGCATCCGTCATGGGGGTGATTCTACCCGTCATACTGAAATGCTATGAAACTCAATATCCGAAAAATCATATTCCTATACAACAGTAGACAGATTTTTCGATGCATGTATGAATTTTTGAAGTGAAGACTTCTGTAGGCGCGTTGAGAACTTTTTGGGTGAACAAAAATCATGGAACTCGCGTCATCGTCACCAAACGCTTTGCATGAGCTATATGTATACTGTGTATATATATGTACTTAGTTTTCACGTCTATCGGCAGTACCCAAAGAATGCCCCGTTTTTTTTTTTCAAGAATCAGATATCAGCGTCTCCCTAGCCTTTTCTTGTGTTGGGGTTGGCTTTCAGTCTAACTAGACGCAGCTGAATACCAGTATTTTACATGGAGCGACTGCCTATCTAATCTCCACAACGCAGTTACTGAGTAATACGATACCCCTTGGTAAGACTGGTTGTCAGACTTTCGGGCTTCTGGCGACCCGTAATGATTGTCAACTTATTGAATGACAGCCAGGACCAACGGCTTATAGGTCTTGATATGTAAAGATGGACACCCATCCACGGACAAGCCGCAGCAAGCGTAGCTTAACCTGATGGATCGACCTGTGCGGCTGTTATTAATTTGCCCTTTTGTCAATTATTATTAACTAGCTTTTGCCCGCGGCTCCGCCCGCGTGGATGTCGTTTATCGCGTAAAAAAGTATGTCCTTCTCCATATCCCAGGCTATATCTCTGCCAAATTTCATGACGATCGGTTCAGCGGTTTAGGCGTGAAAACGTAACATACAGACAGACAGACAGACAGACAGATAGACAGACAGAGTTACTTTCACATTTATAATAGTAGTATGGATATTTAAATTAATATTATTTGTTGTCAACTAGATTTTTTTTATTGTAAATTTTGTAGTTCAAAAGTGCCTTTTATGTGCCTATCCTAACTAATATTATAAATGTGTTTGAGAACAGTAGGTTTCTCTCGTTAGCATCAGCCATATTTTAACTACTGTGGGCGTACTGTGTGGGTAGTGTTGGTTATGGCGCAATAAAAAAACAGAATTCAACTCAAAAGTCATTTACTCAACCTGAGAACCTTAAAGTTTATACATGACAGTACCCCAAAACGCCCGGCCCTTCACCACTTCCTAGTACTTTAGCTGGGAAGAAGAAGTAGTGGAACAAACTCCCCAGCAGCACATCTGTCTGTTCAGTTAGAAGAACTTGATTCTATACAGTAATGGGTATGCAAAGTAATTAATGTAGGAACACTACACAACTATACCGAACGCACAACAGTATCTAGACGTCTTCACTGCTTGACCGCTAGTCCGCTACCGATGAACTTCACTTGTCGAATGTGCGGCGATCACTTGCTGCCGGTCGAGCGTTATGTTGTAGAATCTGTCATGCGCCGCTAGGCAGCGCTAGTGTCGCGATTAGTCAAGAACCGATGGCGCGAACTCCACCAACTCCATCGAACGCCAACAGATGGCGCTGGCGTACCGGATACAACTTGTCTCAGAAAAAAGCGTAAGTAAGTTTGTTTGTTTGTTTGTTACCTTTTCACGCCTAAACCACTGAACCGATCATCCTGAAATTTTGCGTAGTCGTTGTCAGGTGTACAGAAACGGACATCCCGAAAAAAGTACTGTTCCTGAGGAAAACAACTATAACGTTCTTATGATAATAGATGGCGCCACGTGTTTTTCGAATCCTGATAGAATTATATTATTATAGAAACTTTAGTATTGTGTTAAGAGTTTCTTTTTTATTTAAGCGCGAGCGAAGCCACTGGTAAAAGCTATTTTGAAATAAATTTGTGATTTGGCTTTGACTTTGAATTACACAAGCCCATCCGATGAATCATACACGAATTACGTAAAAAAAAAAATTGTACAGCGGGTGGAATTAGGCCCTTGGCTAATGCAGGTGAAATCGGATAGAAAATCATATAAAAATCGTCATGTCTGTTACATTTTTGGTCTACTTACCGCTATGAAAATGAAATAATGTTTTAGGAAAGCAGAATGGGCATTATTTGAGTTTCGATTGTGAATTATTATAATAATATAACTAAAATTATAAATTAAAATTAATTAAATTATAAAAATACATGTTTCGGAATTATTTTATACATGCCGTATAAAATTGGCTACTTCTTGCATAACGCTACCCCCTAAGGCGGATAACACCAAAAGCTTAACTAGGTTTAACAGAGTCAGAGCACACAATAAACACAGCTCCCTCGTTTAAATTCATTAATGCATTTGTCATAAAACTCATATCGTTATTACGTTATATTATGAAGGGTGGGACATAGTGATTTTTTCTTAATTTCCGTCGCCGATTTATTCCGGGGACGAAATTTGATTTCGGATGATAAGTCTGTATGGTATAAATTTTCGCGGGGTTCTTTCTGATTGCCTTTAATGTACTTCGGGAGTCAATGTTTGATAAAAAAATAATAATTAAAATATTGTTGGTTAGGTTTCTCTTTAGAAAATATCTTGAAAAACGTTAAAATCACATTAAGGAGCACCTATTTCTTTCAACTGAAGTTGCGGCTGCCATAAATTATAAAAAAAATAACTTTTTTCCTAAAATTCAATTCGAACTGAACAGTTGCTTGAGTTCACTAATAGCTCCACTCTTAAATCTATTATCGCACAATCTACAAATCATTAATAACGGGTTATGAATGACCAGTTAAAATTCTATAGGACACCCAAACATCTGACGGTCGTAGAGAAATGCGTGCAACACATGCGCCCGCGGTCTTTTCAACGCTTCCAAAATCATTTATCATTCATTCTATCTCTGTCTATCATTAATCATAGAAATGAGACTTAAAGAGAGAGAAAATGAAGTGATGGTACGTCGCAAGAGTAAATACGATACGGCTAATGATACAATTAATGATTAATTGTATTTCGAATTTTATATTTTATGAATGGGCCGTGAAAAGCGAATCCTTTAACGAAGGTTCCATCGATAAAGTCGAAATTTGCTCGATTTTTGTGGCGTCGGCTCGTCTGATAGTCTGTAATGACGGTATTCGGGTATTTTAAAAACGTTTAACGCGAATAATGACGTTGTAAAATTCATTGAAGTTTTAAGGGTTGAGTTTCGTCTCTGGAGAGTGCTACCATTCACAATTTCACACCATTTTTGTGACAATTACGAGTATAGTACATTTTACGTCTTATTTAGAACACATTTGTAAAGCGAGAATTTCTTGGAAGTAATTCCAATGAAATTAGTATGAAATTGAGTACTTTCAATACGAGTAACTTGTATTGAATTGACATTTTTGTTACATATACTGTAGCTGTTACTATTATCGTTTACAAAAATTAATGTATTTTCCCATAAATTTTACACTTGAATATAATGTTCTAAAAATATAACAGTCAGGCCCTTTGAATGATGAGCTGATTTTATACTCAGAAAAGAATAAAAAGTTTCTATAAAAAGTGATAACATTTTTAATAAATTAGGATTAGGAGTGAACATACCATTATAGGCTAGGCCTTTAAGAAATCAGTCGTAGGTGGTCTCAACAAAACCAGTACATCACAACGTCAACCTTCAAAATATAAACTTGTAACGTTTAATAAAATTCGTAAAATGCCATCTATCGGTATAAAAATCGAAATAAATCTACAAGAATCCCATTAAAAATTACCCAATATATTTAAAAAAGTCAGAAGCATGAATGGCTGTACGGAGGTGAATGGCGCATCATTAAAATCAAATCCTATAACAAATGTACACTGAAGTTGCTTTGTTACGCGTTTTACTGGTTTGGATGTTATTTGTAATAAATTATAGAATAATTCGTAAGTACCAACAAATAAATCCTTAATAAGGTGTCGTTAAACTTTATTATTTAGTAACTGACTCCACTTAGGGCTATTGTTGATTTTTTTTAATATTTTTGTATGCATCTGTTGTTGTGGTGTAGTATATGTGGGGATCTCAGACAAAAGGTGTTTTTTTTTTAAGGCACAATACTGGTAACTTTTATTCAAGCCAACCTGTTGGCTTCAATAAAAGTTGTCAGTATTGTCGCATTCGTTTTATCACTCGTACTCGTGAGTGATAAAATATAAGTGCATACATAAATATTGTACATTTATATTTGTATATTTTATAGTGTATAAGTTTTCTTTTCTTTTGTAATGTGTAATCTGATGTACAATAAAGTATATATTAATAATAAAATAAATATTTTTTTATTTACTTCAGTTATTCAAAAACACTTATCAAAACAAATATGCAGGGTTACAACTAAGACAAAGAGTGTTTTCGATGAACTCTGGCACCCAGAGTAAGATTTAACTTGTGTTTAGGGTGCTAGCGTCCTCGCCTATAATTTGAACATTTAACAGTAGCTGTAAGACGAGCACAGTATATTATTATTAAGAAAACTACTTGCTAGCAAATCTATATATGAAGTTGCCTATTAAAGTACCTATGTGGGAGTATGTGTATGTATTGAGAGAGATAAATTTGTCTGTTATATAAATACAATTATAAATATATGACTTTATTAACTATATTAGGTTAAGCAATTGTTACACATAGTAAATCCTCAGTCTTATCGTAACTTAGTATCAATAAAAAATACAGCACTTATATTTTGTCGTTCAAATATTTGTTTATCTAATAATTATTAGTACAGTTAACTATATATTATTATGTTAAAAAAACCCGAATATGATAACATTAGAGTTAGTTCAGAAGAATGATAAGTTACATTTTCAAAGCTGCTTCTATCCTAATAGTTTGCTGTAGGTAGGTACCCGACAGGGTGCAAAATGTTCTCATAAAATTTTAAGTTACCACTTAAGTACCAACACATTGATGAATGAACGATTGAGTATTCAATCTGCCTAGCCTTTTCCCAACTATGTTGGGGTCGGCTTCCAGTCTAACCGGATGCAGCTGAATACCAGTATTTTACATGGAGCGACTGCCTATCTGACGTCCATAACCCAGTAACTGGGTAACACGATACCCCTTGGAAAGACTGGTTGTCAGACTTTTTGGGCTTCTAACGACTCGTAACGATTGTCAAAGATCCACGAATGACAGCCGGGACCAACGGCTTAACGTGCTTTCCGAGGCACGGAGGAGTCATGGTATGTAAAGATGGTCACCCATCCACGGACCAACCCCGGCAAGCGTAGCTTAACCTGACGGATTGACCCGTGCGGCTGTTATTACTTAGCCACGAGCTCTTCAAAACTAACGATTGAGTATTGAGAATTCAAAATATTTGACGTTTGGATATGTACATAATATTTTTTTTTTTTAATTGCATGTGTATTTAATAAAACGCTTAAACACGTTGCCTATATCAATCATATTCCACGTGATTCAGTCACGTGCATTATGTATGACGTTAATTTACTTCCTGCTTTGTAACATGCAATTATCTGAATTTCGGGAACATGCACTTAATTAAAATTAACTTTTAATGATTTTCCTGTACTAAATACGTAATTTCAGAAATGCACGTAAGTATTTTACGTACATATAAATATTGTCGATACACGAAATAAAAAAAAAATGTAATACAATCACACAGTATTTTCTTTTCTTTATTGATTGTATCTGAAAACCTTACGTATACTGTTCACGGTGACAATATTTTATAGTTTATAGAGCATCAGGCATTGTGCTACCGTTGAGCCGAGCTAGTTTATTATTTGAGGCTCGCCCAGCCAGCGGTTGTCAAACTTACTTGGAATGACGACAATGATGGTTTGAGGACCGCTGGCTTTCGCAGACTGCGGTGTATTGATAATTCCCGTGATATTTTCAAGTTTTTGTTTAACGTTTTGTCGGAAGAGCAATTGAACTTTATAAATCTAAATGTATCATCTCTATATTTACGTTATTGTAGCATAAGTTTTTACAACAAGTCAGTTTTTTTCTCGCAAGTGTGTTGAAAAACGTCGTATGAAACGCGTGCAGCACACTCGTATCATAATGTACTATTACAGAATTGAACAATTTCTTCTTCGGTTTAGGGATTCAACGAAATTTCAAGCCTCGCCACTCGTACTTACACTGTTTTCTTTTATATATTATGTTGTGTATACAACCCGTCTTGAGCAAGCGAGGTGATCAATGCTCGTGCCTTCTCTGTATGAGAAGAAGACGCCTTTGCCCAGCAGTGGGACAGTTATGGGCTGGTATTTATTATTATTATCTGGTGTAAAAAATTAAGTAGGTACCTACATAGGTCGGGGAACAAAAACTGAAATACAACCGTAATTTGACCATTTTACACCACATTAAAATCAATTTACGACCACGAAAAAATTAACATTTTCAAACAAAATTGTGGCAATAAATTAAAACCGCCGATAAAAAATAAGGTCTCCTCAAACAGAACCCTAATTATGAAAATGTGTTTCGTTGCTAATCACGCGTTTCTGTAGCTTGACACCTTCCGCTAATTTAGGTTTACTCGTATCAAAGGAATACAAAAAAGTATCCTCAAAAATATTGAAATTGATTCAAATAAAATAATCAAGTGAGAGAAAGAAAAAATTGGTCGTCTGTAAAATTGGTTTACGGACGATAGCTTAACGTGACAACGTCATAACAAAACATTGTTGCGGCGCAAGCGTACAATGAGCGTAATGGGACGATGAGCGTAACGGGACAATGAGCATAACGGGACAATGAGTCATCCTTTTTCGTGCATGCAGCCGGCGTTCATCGATTTATTAGACGTTGTCACGTCAAAAATATTGGTTGTCTGTAAAGTTGGTTTACGGACGATAGTTTAACGTGACAACGTCATAACAAAACATTGATGCGGCGCAAGCGTACAATGAGCGTAACGGGACAATGAGCGTAACGGGACAATGAGCGTAACAGGACATTTTCGTGCATGCAGCCGGTGTTCATCGATTTAATAGACGGCGTCACGTCAAAAAAAAAAAAAAAATATTGCCTGAGAATCAGCACTTTACAACGACAAAATTACGTAAAACATAGACAGATAGAAACTCTTTATTAAAGCATATAGGTAGGTACTTATATAAACATATACATACAGTCCTAGAAACGCCTGCCTTTTGCCAATTTCTAGCTAGGCAGTAGAACTGGCACAACAAACTCCCTAGCAAATAGAATTCATGAGGTATACCTAATTCATTCAGACATCCATACTAATATTATAAATGCGAAAGTAACTCTGTCTGTCTGTCTCTCTCTCTGTCTGTATGTTACGGTTTCACGCCTAAACCGCTGAACCGATCGTCATGAAATTTGGCAGAGATATAGCCTGGGATATGAAGAAGGACATAGGCTACTTTTTTATGCGATAACCAACATCTACGCGGGCGGAGCCGCGGGCAAAAGCTAGTAGCTAATAATTAACAAATTAAAGTATGATGAAATGAGGAAAACATTTGTCAATGGCAATGCATAGCTTTTTCACAATGAAATGATGCAATGTATAAACAAATATCTACCTACGACACAATACATCCAATTTTTGTAACAAACCAACCTCTCGATACCAGCAAAAAATAGGGAAACAATAATTAGCAAACACCATCTTAACTAGCGAACAACCAAACGAAAAATCCAAAATTCTTCTAATCAATTAACCGACAGACGCAAAAAAACATGGCGCCACGTGTCACAGGTCAGTGACAACGCCCCTCGACCCTCAGGAGTCAATGGAACCGCCTTAATGAACCATGGCTAGGCCACATCCTGCTGTACTTGATAAATAACATATTTCGGGGATATATTTCTTTCGGGATGTTGTTTGAAGTCGGGGCCCCGATAAGCGTTGGGCGTCAAATTGTGGTCATTTGCAATGTCGATTTTTGTCCACATCGTCTCATAATTATACCTACACGTGTTCATGTACTTCAGATTAGTAACTGCTGAATATGAGCCTTGCTTCGCTAGGTTAAAAGAAAAAAAACGAAATATAAATATTTTATTTCATCATATAGATAAAAAGAAAAGTCCTGACTGACTGACTGACTCATCAACGCCCAGCCCAAACCTAGAAAGCTGAAATTTTGCAGAGGTTCTCTTTATAATGTAGACTAGGAATAAGGAAAGATTTTTCAACCTCCAAAGGGGTAAAATGGGGGATGGAAGTTTATATGAAAGTCCGTCAGTTTTGAAGTTAGCATCTTAAAATTTTGTGTTTAGGCTGACGATTGAAAATTAATTTATACCTGTGTCAGCGTTTCTGATAATTCCACCACCAAAGGGTTAAATAGGGGGATGAAGTTGAAAAGTCCTTACTTTTCGAAGAAAAACCAGACGACCCCACTACTCTCCTCCAGGAGAGTCGTAGGGAAACTAGTACAGTTCGCAAAATAAGAGCACACAATACACGATCGTCATTCCGACCTCGCCGCTGCGCCGAGGCCCCGCGCGAAATCCCCGACTAACGAATAGTCCTCCCCGACCCTTGACTGTAAGTGAAGCGCCAGCACGCGTTTTAGCTGAGCAGCATGTAATCCAAACTCCCCACGATAATAATCAAAACACTGATTTTATCCAGCCACCGTCGCGTCGGTCCCTTGCCACCCTCCCTCCGACTCAGCTGCCCTAAGCCGAGGTTCGTACCCCACAGGGGGTGCCCTTAGCGAGCAGCAGTCGTTTAGTTTATAGTTTTTACGCCCTGGCTGGAGGCATTAAGTTTCGTTAGGAGCTTAAGGCAGCCACAGGAAAGTCCGGTTAAAGAGTCGGAACCTTAGTGGTTACACTCTGAGATGCCCAAGATAAAAAAAAAAAACTTTGATTGCGCGATGCAGTATTTGTGACGTCAGGTCTTTGTTGCATAGTTCGCATGTGGCGTTGTACTGGCCGCCACACCCTTAAATGTAATGATTTCATGAAAAAGTCATTCAATAGGGTTACTTGGTCTTAGAAAGTTGTATTGATGATTATAATGGTTATGTTACATACAACCTACCACTGACCTGCAAATTGCCAAAAAACATAAGAGAATTCGAATTTCGCGGGCTACCCTGGCGTTCTCGACTTAAGCCTATGTCGGGTCGCTGCATGCTGGTGGTCAGGATACCCATTGAAGCCGTGGATGCTGGCTAGCTGTGTAACTCGTCGCTCAAAAGCTTGAGGAAGTTATGATGACGTCATGCTGAAGTAGTTGCACGAAGGCTGCGCTGACGTTTGGGGTCACCAGTACAGAGGTATGTGGAACAGGGTGTAAAGTTCACTCATACTCTAGTGTGAAGGGAGGATCCTCCGACCAAAAGTTGACGTCGGGATGTTGTATATATGCTAATCGTGCGGTAAATTCTTATTCCGCGATGCAGGATTTGTGTGACGTCAGGTCTATGATGCGTAGTTCGCATGTGGTGTTGTAGATACTGCTACAAGCCCATCGTCCACGATACTACTGTAGTTGATTTGAGTTTGAAACACGTTGCTTTGGAGTAGCGTCGTGGACGATGGGCCTTAGTCTTTGATCTTCAAGTAGATTCACTCTTTTTCTTCTTAATAATAGTATTACTGATCGTAACTAATGACTAAAACGCGTTGGTAAAGTAGCCACAGTTTACTTCATAACCAATGCAAAATCGTGAATCATGAAGAAGGAAAAAAGGTGTCAAACCTGACCAGAATTCAGAATTTAGAATACAATTAATGTTCCGAAAAGGTTGTATGCTGCGAATAATTTCGATTCGCAACAAATAGATTCCCCATTATCTTTTTTACGCTGCCCCGATGTTCGTCCTCTATTGCTAACTCTCTGGGCCTCAAGTCTGTTATTACAATAGTGTCAGAATGGTCTATCATTGATTTCATAATTGTTGATTTTGACAAGTTTGGTAATGTACTAATACAATGGCGTCATTATGACTTTCCAATGGTCAGCCACTGACACTCCATTGAAAGAATTGGTAATCTCGTACATAATGACAAATTAAACTTCCTACTAAATTTCCAACTTCCTACTACTTCAGATTGCTTATAACACTAATAAATAATATGTAAAAATGTATATAAATGAAATCTGGTATGAATAAATGTTTAAAATACCATTGTAATATAATTCTATTACGAGACCATTGGCCGACCAATGATCGACCATTATGAATTTAGCAGATTACGAACTTTTAGCAAAATGACAATGGGATCTTGTTGGAGTGACGTTTTTGTAAAAATATCAGACTTGGGCCCCTGATCCATCGTTTGTAGGCAAGGGATTATGGCTATTATGTACCTACCTGTGATAACAGAACACAGGTAAATTAATATTTTTTACTTAATTCTAAATAACATTAGCTCTTTCCTTGTCTGATAGGTATAGGTCAATAGCTGCAGGCCTTGAAATAACTTCTGACGATTCAATGATCAAGTTTGTAGGCATGGCAAATTACATCATGCGGAAAATCAGAATCAAAGAAAGAATGAAATAAATAAAGGAAAATGAGTTTATTGGCATAACAATTAGATTATCTAAAGTACATACATCTTTTATGGGGTACTGTGTTAAATGTTACAATAAAATACCTTCTGATATATTACAATGAAAGAAAATTTAAAACTCATATAAAAAGCACACTTTGTAAACAAGCATATTACAAATTAGAGGATTATATCCAAGATAAGAATGTTTGGAAACATGCTGGTGGACAATTTAGAGTCTAGACAAAATCAAACTGGTTGCTAATTTAACTGTATAATTTATAATTTTTATGATATTAATTTTTATTTTCTGTGATTAATATAAATTTAACTCACACACTGACTTATTATATGTTTAATTTTTTTTTGGAAAATCATATAGGTACAATGTTTGTAAATATGTGAGCACCATGTACCTATCGCATTTATTAATTTTTCTGTCATTACTTCATTTTTCATTCTTTTTACCAATTGTGGTAAGTAATTTTTATTTTTATTCTAGGTACATCGTCTTCACCTATAATTATTAATTAATGTATACAAACTATTGTTAACATTTTAAAAGAGTAAGTATGGAGTTTCTTGCCCATTCTTCTCCATACATTACTACCTTTTGGAAGGCGCAACTAGAATCAATTAACTATTCATGTAATTTTTGACGTTCAAAAGTGCAACTTCGTGCCTATTTGAAATAAATGATTTGACTTTGACTTTGACTTTGAACAGCAAAAAATACACAAAAATTCCGCTTTTTCTTCTCAATTGAGATTTTTTTTGGAATTTTCCGGCTGTTGACGCTGTGTTTGGGGCTTCGAAATAATGGACCATGTTATGCTGGTACAAATATGTATTCTGATATTACAAAGTTCTGTTTCTGGCCTGAATAAAATGTTTTATATATCGTCCGCGACGTCCGCCATGCGAATATGGTGGTGGAAAAGAACGACTCCTGGCGCCCCTGGCGGCGTGAAGAGAAAGCGTGGCATGGCTGTACGCAGGCACGGCGATAGTATGTCCTGCCTTGCGCCACCTGGCGGCGGCGGGGCCGTAACAGGGAAATCTAATCTAAAATTATACACATTCTCATTGACGTCGCATTTGATTGACATTCATCTCAACCACGTCAAACATAACTTGCTCAAGAAAAGCGGGCAGTATCAGACCTTCACCACAATAACCTCATGAGTAATGAGCCCGACTGGTAGACGCCAATTCGAGCCCTTATCAGCTATACTCACAATTATAATGGTGACCGCAGTAACCGCAGTCAACGTTATATTATTTATTATCATGGGAATTTACGCTAAGTACTGTGGTAAACAAATTATTTACCTATACTAGGGCTGTTCACCTAAGACCTAATTAACATATGACGTTATAAATGTGCTGAGCGTAATAAAAGATGAAGACGAAGTCAGTTATTATTATCATACAGGAGTAGAAATAGTTTTAACGTAAAATGGGCTCGTCATTGTAATATGATAGAAGATTATTAATATTATTATTTTTATATATATCCCTATTTGTATGTTTTCCCATGAAAACATCTTCTAATTGATACTAGCTGCTCACTGAAAAAAATGCACTCCAATCAAGTGACTTTATCCGTAATCATGGTGCTTGCAACAGCGCCGAAATATCGGGAACTCGAAACAAAAAGGCCCAGCATGTTTGCCATGTGGTATGGACAACTGGACGGTTCGCCGGCCCCTCATCGTGCATGACAGCACCTTCGACTACAAACCCACTAGTTGGCCGGGCATGGTGCTCAATAACCAGGACAAGAAAGTGTGGTATCAACTCATCAATTACGAACGGCCGGTTCAAGCACACTATCCGACATGCGCTCCCTCGTATAACAATTGTTGCTGTAGATAAATCCAGGGGCGGTTGTGGCGGCTGCCAAGCACCCTGCTGCGGTCCATGCAAACCCTGCTGCGGAGCAGGCTCCCTCGTCACAGTTTACAGTCAAGTAGCACATATCCAGTGATGCGCGCCACCGCACTCGCGATCACAAGGGGTATCGCTCTGACTTATTAAGTCGATTTGGCGTCGAGGTGCGGGCGCGCAAGAGATGCCGTGTTAGCAGTGGGTCAGCCGCCAATGCCTGTTGTATCATTCGATAAAGCAGTCATAGAAATCGGGTATCATTAAAACCATAATGCTGAGAAGACATATTTAATTCCAATGTTACGGTGAAAGTTCTGTAGGGTATCGTCATGTGATTATTAAATATGGTTATGGTAGTATTATGTAAAAGTGACTTTTTAGCTTGATTGACGATATCAATACAAAATCTTAGTTAAGTTGATCATCACGATTGCACCAATACTAGTTCAAATGATTGAACGCTGAAACAAGTTTCTCGATTACCCTTAACATGACATCATTGTAGAAGAGTTAAAAAAGAGACAAGTTAAAACAAAAATTAACTGTAACAAAGTAAGTTAGTTGTGTCTATCAAGCATTTTGATTACTTCAATAAAGATCATTGAAAATTTAATCTAATAATCTTGGTTGGAGCAACTATGTTTTGACTTGATTGCTGGAAATAGGTTTTGTGATAACTTCAATCAAGATCCCGTTTCAATTCTCAATCAAATAAAAGTAGTAGCTGTGATCATTGTGCTTGATTGGCTCAGATCCAAACAAGTTACTTAGTCAATCTAAACAAAATCTTGATTGTGGCAATTTTTTTTTTTTTTCAGTAAAATTTTAACTATCATACAGGAGTAGAAATAGTTTTAACGTAAAATGGGCTCGTATGATTTGTTTTTTTCTATTTCCCTATTTTTATGTTTTTCCCATGAATACATGTTCTATTTCATACTAGCTGCTGCCCGAGGCTTCGCTTGCGTGGCTTTAATAAAATAAAAGTAGCCTAAATTACTCCGTCTCACAGAGAGGAGACCGCAGTCGCAGCAGTGAGAGCATTATAGGTTAATTATGTTGTAAGTTACAACATAATTAGCCTATAATGCTCCTTATAAAATCAGCTATCAGCCAGTGAAAGTCTCGTCAAAATCGGTCCAGCCGTTTCGGAGAATAGCCGAAACAAACAGACCGACAACATATACAGGGTGTTTGGCAGAACGTTGAACATACGAAAATGGTGGATAGTGGGGTCATCTGCTACTTACTCAGCCCTAATTTATTTGGCCCTGGCCCCCTGAATATAAAAAAAAAATTTGTTTGCTTTCTTTTAGTTTCACCACTTTCTTAACTTTAAAGTGTATTTTTTTATTAAAAATGGGTAAAACAGGCAATATTTTAGTTTATTTTTTTATCTTTAATATTGGCAGATTCTTATAAAATTATTGCTTTATTCAGATGTTAGCTAGAAAAAAAGTTATGACTCCTCAAACTTACAGAAAGATGTAATAAATAAAAATATTGCCTGTTTTACCCATTTTTAATACAAATTACACTTTAAAGTTAAGAAAGTGGTGAAACTAGAAGAAAGCAAAAAAAATTTTTTTTAATATCCAGGGGGCCAGGGCCAAATAAATTAGGCCTGAGTAAGTAGCAGATTACCCCACCTATCCACCATTTTCGTATGTTCAACGTTCTGCCAAACACCCTGTATATATTATTTTTTTTGTTATAACTACCGTGTATACCTACTTTCATATGCATTTACTAAAAGGTTGTTATTTTGACATTACAAACAGACACTTCAATTTTATTTATTTGTATAAATGAGGTGCTACTCGTATGGTTCTTTGAAAGGAAAAAGTATCTAGAGGAAAGTGAATGATCCAAAAATTATTTTTGATTCTATGCGTTACTTGAAATTATACGCAAATCTTTACTGCTCTCTCCGGAATGGAAGAGTGTCTTGTAAACAAAATCATTCGATATGAACAGTATCGTCGTTAGCTTTAGTACATAAATCATCATCATCATCATCATTATTCAAGCCGAAAAACGTCCACTGCTGGACATAATAGCCTCCCCCAATTGGGGGGTTGTCTCCCATAATTGCCACGCTTGGCAGGCGGGTTGGCGATCGCAGTATGGTGTTAAAAATGCATAGAGAACGCTGCTGACCATTCTCTAGTAAGCCCCTTAGTCGCCTTTCACGACACTTTCGGCACCATACGGCACACATAAACATATGCAGTACATAAATACCAGCCTATAATTGTCCCACTGTTGGGCAAAAGCCTCTTCTCATACAGAGAAGGCACGAGCATTGATCACCATGCTTGCTCAAGACGGGTTGGCGATTTCAGACTTATATTAATTATAGTCCAGGTTTCCTCACGATGTTTTTCCTTCATAGATATCAGTAATGTCCAAGATAAACTCAGAAACTTACATAGCTTTAGTATCTAACGCAGGTACTAAATGTATGTAAGTTTCTGAGTAATACTCTGTTGGAAGAGATGTCGAATCATATTCTACCGGAAGTTTTATCAGGATTTTTTTTTATTTAATAATTTTTTGATTACTATTCCTTTATACATATAAATGTAAAATTACATTCTCTGTACGCAGCCCTCCATGGTATGTGAATAAAACAGCAGAAATTAAAATTAAAACAGCAATGGATGCTGAAATACTCTAACAAACAACACCGGAAATCAGCTGTTCACTTTCTGCCTAGGTGCAGAGTTCATTGAACTTTCCGCGCCCCGTGGAGGGCAGCTGAAGGCTCGCTGCGCTGCAGTTCGCTACGTGCGTTTTGCCACGGTAACGATACTTTGGGTGTTTATTGAATTCCCATAACGTTCCTGAAATAATTTCATGTACCGATCATCTTAGTATGATATACTGAATTTATCCCATCAGTCTGCGGAGGGCTGTCCCCTTACATCCTGTATAGATAACTAGCTTTTGCTCGCGGCTCCGCCCGCGTGGATGTCGGTTATCGCGTAAAAAAGTAGCCTATGTCCTTCTCCATATCCAAGGCTATATCTCTGCCAAATTTCATGATGATCGGTTCATTGGTTTAGGCGTGAAAACGTAACATACAGACAGACAGACAGACAGAGTTACTTTCACATTTATAATATTAGTATGGATTTCTGCGGGGTAATTGCGTGCACAGTTCAACAACGTTCAATGCGTTATTTCCGTTGTTGAGCAGTAATTTTTTTCTAACATATGAAGCAACGGATTAGCAATATCCTTCAAAATCGTTCAGATTGTGATTGATAGTGTGTTACGCAATAAGGGTGAAAGAAAAAGAAGACAGAAAGAAAAATAGGTTTATTTGTCACAGAAACACGTGCATACAAAAAGATAATTAACTCGAGCAGGTAGGTATACAGAAAAATAAAACAAAATAGATCTACATTATAATCACGAGTACAAAACCAAAATAGTCGGCAGCTGCACGTCATGACTGTGACAAGAAGGCTTCCACTCAGCATGATCCTGTGCTATGAGGACCCACAGTACAGCGCTGATTTTCAGTGGTTGCTGGTTGGCTAGTCCCTAAAATCTTGCCTGAAGATCAGTTTCAGAAATGACGTCACGTATACGATCAGTTTAGGTTTTCCTGTGTTTGCCAGACTTTCTATTTCTTTATTATTACTGTTTTGTTGTTCTATATAAGGTATATCTATTCATACATGAAATATTTTAAGAGAAACATCTATAGGTTTTTTTTTTTTTTCCTTTATTAATAGGAACTAACGTTCTTAATAATTTATTACAATCTAGCCTAATAGACTAATAAGCAATTTAACTCTAACTTATTATTACATAACTAAGAATAGTGTCAATTTGCACTTTTACATAGCACTTTCCTAGAGTCTGATAATAAATAAAAACACTTTGTTCACGTGTTACATGTATAGCACAGCATTGTTACTATTATGCATTCACTATTTATATACTACACTAACTCAAAAGGTTTAGTTCTCTTTAGCCTACGCACTATGTCCGTGTTGTCTAGCAGCTGAATTGCCTCGACATTCACATGTCGGTGAAGTCTGTGTTCGTGGGCTTCAGCAAACTTTTGGGTGATGGTGGTGACGAGTTCCATTTTAAGGTCACGGTGGAGGTCATCATTTCATCCAACATCAAACATCTATAGGTGGTAAAAAAGCCACAGAAGCGAAAAAAAAAATCTAAGTGTTTTATATTTTTACATATTTATTATAATGTTAAAATTACTTGAGACATTTTGCAAAAAAAACCTTTACTTATTCTATGAATGACCCGCCCGCGACAGTGGCGGCACGAGCGCGGTGAATTTTGATAATTAAACATCATATCACTTAATTTTAAATTATTTAATTTTTTAAATAATATACTCAGATAAATAAAAAATACATTTTCATGGCTTCTTTACCACCTATAGGTGTATCTCTTAGAATATTTCATGTTTGAATAGATACACCCTATATAGTCGTAACTTTTCCTTTTACTAGTGGTCGCAAGCGCTATTGCTGAGAATGAGGTCCTGGGTTCGATTCCCGGGTCGGGCAAAGTGTTATTAGGTTTTTCCGTCAGGAATTTCTCAGTAGCAGCCCGGAGTCTAGATTTGTGCTCGAATGATGGCAATAGGATCGCCCCCTACATGGGACTTAAACATAACTGGCAAAATGTGGGGTTCCTAATATGGGTACATCTCTGCCTAGCCTTTCGGGGAAACAAGGCGTGATTTTGTGTTATGTTATAATTATATCAAACCAATACATTTTTGACTTTTCCATCATCGTTATCGCTTATAGAATGTCACTTTGTCTAGGTACCTACTCTGGTAGCCCTAGGTAAATTATCCCAATATCCCTGTTTCGGTGCTGGTAACAATACAACATTAGTTTTAGTTTATGCGAAACCCGAAACACGTGTCTAGTATTTTTATGTAAAGAATTTATGTACAAATTTTCAAAACTGTATCATGAAAAATAACAAAGTTATAAGCTTGTTATGTTACCTGGTTGTCCGTACAAAAACATGCTCACCACGCGGCGCACCCGCGCCGCCCGCGCCTTGCGATCATTAATAATAATATTAATTTGGCAGTAGGTATCTAACCGTACGACGATTGTATTGTAATTAACTGGTGATAACATTTTCCATCACACTTGCAGGCTGTGGACTTTTTCGTAATGGTCAAGTACTTAGTGTCGCTCGGTGTCCAACTTGTAACCTTTTTTAAATATTTTTGGGAAAAAATATAACATGGTGTAAAAACTATTGGAATCGATTCAGTTACTTATTCTGAACAAACTATATTCAGGTTTTGCATATACTAAAAATAATGTTGTATAATTAGGCGAGCTCTTTAAAATAATAACAAATACTCATTAAAAACTGTGTTTAACCGAACATTATGTGGATTTCCGTTTATTATATTTTTAGTATCAACGTCATTTGTTTTGATATATCATTTGATTTTAATTTATTTGTAAAGTCTGTACTACACTCTTAAATATGACCACACATTTCAAGTACAGTTTAGTAGAGAAATTAGTTATTGAATAGCAATGTGGTTATATTTGACGTTAAGCTACGCTTGCCGGGGTTGGTCCGTGGATGGGTGATCATCTTTACATACCGAGACTCCTCCGTGCCTCGGAAAGCACGTTAAGCCGTTGCACGTTGGTCCCGGCTGTCATTCGTGGATTTTGACTGACGTTACGGGTCGTCAGAAGTCCAAAAGTCTGACAGTCAGTCTTACCAAGGGGTATCGTGTTACCCAGTTACTGGGTTATGGACGTCAGATAGGCAGTCGCTTCATGTAAAATACTGGTATTCAGCTGCATCCGGTTAGACTAGAAGCCGATCCCCACATAGTTGGGAAAAGGCTAGGCAGATTGATTTGAGGTTATATTATTTGAAATTTTCTCTTAAAATGTTAATAACTGATGTTATGGAAAAAGTGCAGTAATAGGGATGATGAATAAAAAAATATTATTTGTCCGTCCGTGTAGAGTATAAAAAAATAATGGACACGTATTTTTTATTGTTTTACGCATTCAAAACATTAGGTACGGCGATACATTGAATTCAAATGTGGCATGACGTTTTTTTTTTTTTTTTTATCTCGGGTGTCTCAGTGTGTAACCACTAAGGTTCCGACTCTTTAACCGGACTTTCCTGTGGCTGCCTTAAGTTCCTAACGAACCTTAATGCCTCCAGCCAGGGCGTAAAAACTATAAACTAAACGACTGCTGCTCGCTAAGGGCGCCCCCTGTGGGGTACGAACCTCGGCTTAGGGCAGCTGAGTCGGAGGGAGGGGGCATGACGTCACTTCTCACTAGATTTTATACTGAGCTGTGACGTAACGAGCCCCCACTCCCAAAGTTTAATGTGTTTTATCTAAGTCATTTTTTAATAATATGAAAAAGCAAAAAATACTTGTTTAATTAATATTGATTTATTATCTGATTGACGGACTAAACATTTTTTCTTTTTTTTTTTACCTATGACACATCCCTATTTTATGAATGCGATATTGAATTGTTATTAACAACAGAACTTTAAAAAAACGCGTTCCCTATTTATTGAACAGTTTGCCTGCTGACATCAGACAAGAAGATAATAAAGTAAAATTCGCACGTATTCTTAAAAAACATTTATTAGAATCTATGTAAGTGTAGGTACTAAGTATGAATAGGTTATAGATGTACCTGACAATATGTTTATTGAAAGAGAGACTCAACGATCTCACAGTTAAACCGCGTAAGCTGTTTTGTGGGGCAATGTATCTAGTGTTAAGAAATTTAAGTGAATAAATCATTCATTCATTCATTCATTTTAAGTACCGATAATATCCGTTAATGAATGAGGTGGTTAGTAATACTTTTTTTCAGAAAATTCTCGGGAGCACCTACCTACTTGATAAGTAAGTCATTTGTTAAGTTTTATCGACAAGATGACAGAAAAGAAAGTTAAGATATTAATATCAATATAAAAATAGGTCTGTTAAATGGAAAACGAATTTTTATACAGTTTACAGTACAGTGGCCAGCACAGCAAGCTATTCGAAACTGTATTCCTCCAAACGATTTTAAACTTTAAAATGTTTACGATTAAGTTCAAAATCGAACGAGAAATTAAGTAACTTGATGTTCTGGCCACCGTACCTATAGTATTATCCCAATTTATCCTAATTCTGTCTAATTTTGTCTAATTTTATCTTTTTTTGTCTTATTTTATCAAATTTTGACCAATCTTGATTTAATTAATTTAATTTCATAAAATTTTGTTCAGTCTTATTATGTGATTTAACCAATTTTTATGATTGTATAACATATGTAATTACTAATATTGACTAATAACTTGTATGTGTTAGTATAAGTTGGTTATTAATAAATAAATAAATTATACCCACATTTAGCCAGTATTCCATTTACCCTTCCGCACAATATTTCATCTTTGTACTCCTTACCGCCGCATTCCAACAACCAATTACCGAAAGCAACCGAATATAACCAGGAGGTAGGCAATAACTCAAACTTGGTAACCGACGCGCAAATTCAATAACGAACCGTAGCGTCCGTGGCCATCGCGTGCGCGTGCGCATGCTACCTGCAATCAATGCGCCGGCGACGGTGTTGGCGGGAAAAGGGCTTTAGAAGCCCTTTAGGTGGTAATTATTTGATGTATGAAGGGTTTGGGTCAATTTTAGCAGTAGTAACTTTATTTCAAAAACCATCTTTGTCAAAAATTTCATGATATGAGTTAGTTACGCCATCTTGTAGAGGAATTCGTAAGCTCTCTGATTATATTTTATATTTCTTCAAAAACAAATTTAGTCATGAGATATTTGCTTTTATTCGTTGTACCGATCCTTCATACCTCCTCCTTTTCCTTCAAAAGTAACCGTTGCCACTTCCTTCTCAAGTTTAGCTCAAGATTTATACAGGATTTTAAATATTTCAAAAAGTCCGAAACATGCAAAATGATAGCAGCTAATATAGTGTTAATTGTAATAAATAGCAAGTATAATATAAAAAGATAAATAAATAAAGATTTGAAAAAGTTTTTATACTCTAGATACTGTAAAACTAACTAAATTTGACTAAGTTGGTTTATAAAATAAATAATACAGTCTTCTGCATTCTCTGTCTTTATTAGGTTAGTTATTTAGCTGTTTAAGTGCGCCCCGCGGTGTTACCCGCGAACACTACATTCTTTCGGGATAAAAGCCTATGTGTAAATCCAGGGTGTCAGCTACGTCCATACCAAATTTTATCAAATTTGGTCCAGCCGTTTGAGCGTGAAGAAGAGAAACATACACACACACTCACAAACTTTTGCCTTTATAATATTAGTGTGATTACATTTACTTTGAAGGGGCTTGTGACTAAGTAATAACAACCGCACGGGTCGATCGATCAGGTTAAGCTACGCTTGTCGCGGTATGTCCGTTGATGGGTGACCATCTTTACATACCAAGACCACTCCGTGCCTCGGAAAGCACGTTAAGCCGTTGGTCCCGGGTGTTATTTGTAGATCTTTGACGGTCATTACGGGTCGTCAGAAGCCCGAAAGTCTGACAATCAGTCTTACCAAGGGATATCATATTACCCAGTAATTGGATTGTGGAGGTCAGATAGGCAGTCGCAATGGCAATGATAAAGGACCATAACTTAACGAGGGCTACTGTTTTTGTGCTCACCAGTTGGCGCCACTGTCGAGTAAGGTCCTGAAGTGTAGCTGGTATGTTTGTTACTACGGGCGTTAAAACAATGTTTACATTTAAATCATATTTAATATGTACCTTAAAACCGTTTGTACCAGAAAAATATCGAGCATGCCGCCGTGTTGCGCAGTCCCATTTTGTTCAGAAAAAAGGAGCACATAAGATTCCGAAGGATGAAACTGTCTCAAAGCACTGACATTCATTGACCCGTAACTCATATTTGCCATAGTTATTCTCAGGTATTGCAAAATATTCACAACATTAATCTAATTTGAATAAACCCGCCTAGTCTACCCACAAACAGTGACATTTGTTATTTCAGAGACCTCACACTACACTAGCGCCTCTACCGGCGAATTCATGCACGGTATCCCTCATTATTTTACGCTTAGTAAACTACTACAGCTACCTATTGTTGTTTTACGCTTAGTAAATCACCCACCGTGTAGGTATTGTCTTTGGTCCTGGCCTAACATCAAGCAAAGGACCACATTGGTGCCGATTCCCTTGTTCACAAATTAAACTAAATTTAAGTTCAGTGCATCTTTTTCTTTCTATTTCATTAAGAAAAGGACAGAAGATAAATTTTAGTTTAGTCCTGTCAAATTAATATCAGAGCTTGACGTAAATTGACATAATTTTAGTCGGCAAGTTTTTAATCACATCTAAACTTGTATGGCGTAGTAACAGGTGCTGATTAATTTGACAGGACTAAACTAAAAAATATCTTCTGTCCTTATCTTAATGAAATAGAAAGAAAAAGATGCATTGAACTTTTTAGTTTAGTTCACAAACTAAACTAAAAAGTTCAATGCATCTTTTTCACCAAGGAATCGGCACCATTTTCAAACTTTTTAACATTTAAGGTTTTTAGTACGAGGCTTTTGGTTATTTGTATTAGTGTGTGTATTTTGTCTATTTTTTTTTTGTAATGTGCGTCTTGTTTGTGCAGAATAAAAAAAACTTTCTTTCTTTTCTTTTTTTTTCCTATGACGTCAGAATATGTAATCTGAGTACCTATATTATATTGAAATCGCTAAGTAACCAGACACAGGTCTACTCTCTGTGAGAGAGTGGGCCGTCCACTACGTGGGGCCAGTGCGGGTTGGGGGATGGCAAAATTATAATATTTACATACATAAAAAAGAAAAACACTTTGATAAAACATATTTTTTCGGCTTCTTTGCCACCTATGGGTGTAATCTCTGGAAATATTTCGTGTTTGAATAGGTACATAGACCTTATTTAAGTAATAGAAGTTGTAGGTAACCAAAATCTATGTAAAAACCTTGGATAACCTGTCATTTGCCTGTTCTGTGATAAAAACAATATAGGTACGTATCCCAACGTGATTATAAGCCCATGTTAGTTCGAGTAGGTAACCTGGGAAATTCCGAAAATTACACGTGTAACGAATAAGACTGTTAATAAACGGTAAAATAAAGTTTTAAATAATAATGGCACGTGATTGGCTGTTGCTGTTTATTATTGGCTGTTATTATATAAACTATCGTACGATATAAGGATAACCGTTAATAAATTGCAACGTGATCCTAAGTATTAGAAAGACTTTAGTGAAATATTATATGATAAATTATATTTATTTCTGTAAATTGGTTATTAAAACATTCTAGCACGTCAAAAATAAATATTTTTTTTAAACTAGACGAGGTTGGTGCTTATTAACTGACTACTCTAAGACGAAAGACCGAAACAAACTCAGAGGTAGGGCTTTCAGTCTTGGTGCATTTCTGAGTCTCGGGAAAAAATTCGAGACTCGATCCGGTCTCGTAATTCCCGGGAAAAACGATACTTTCGTAACTATTTCAAAAGTAGGTTTCATACTTATAGGCTAGACTTTTAGGCAGTCAAAACAAAATATTTCAAGCAAGTTGTCCACGCCATCTACATACAAGAAACTTATCGGTCATTTCATATTCGGTCTCTTTTTTAATAAGATCCTCCGTCAAAATTTAAAAAAATGTTTTTCTTTTTTTTTCGAACTGCCAACAGTCAAAGCGATCTATTAAACGAAAATAATTATATAAAAAATATACACCGTTAAACTACAAATCGTTTCATTTTGGACGAACAAACCTGATCCTGCACACAAGTACTTTATTAAACGTACAGTTACAACACAACACACACAGTTACAAACATACGTACAGTTAAAAATTCAAATTATAAAACCAAAACCTAATTTATGAGAGTTTTTTTGATTTTTATAGTGGGCACGTAAAAACAAAGGGCGTTTAATGTTGTTTCAGACAGATAGGACTTGAATTTATTACAAAAGTAACCCGAGTTAGGAAATGCTCTCTCTGCTTCTACGCTAGTGGGGCATAGACAGATATTAAGTTATTGTAACAATGGCTTAGGTATTTCCCTAAACCATAGGACAAGTTTCAAAAGTCTCCGTATTCTCGAGACCGAAAATATTAGTCTCGAGTCTCGAAAATACCAAAAAATCATCGAGACTCGAAGTTTTCGATACCGAGATGGAAGCTCTACTCAGAATTTTAATATTAATTTTTATTTAAGGGATAATAATATAAGGTTTCCATTACATACTGCGACAATAATAAAATAATATCATCGATACCAAAATATATATATTACAAATAAAAATGTCTGTTACAAGTATACTAGGTAGATATGTATTTCCTTGTAATCTATATATATAAAAATTAATCCCTATTTCCCTTGGTCACGGCATCACGCGTGAACGGCTGGACCGATTTCGCTAATTATTTTTTTGTTGTGTTTGTTATTGTCAGGAGAAGAAGAAAAAAAAATTGAAGGTTTTAGTTAGGTAGGGTAGGGTAGGTAGGGTTGGTAGGGTAGGGTAGGGTAGGGTAGGTAGGTGGGTAGGGTAGGGTAGGGTAGAATAGGGTAGGGTAGGTAGGTAGGGTAGGGTAGGGTAGGGTAGATAGGTAGGTAGGGTAGGGTAGGATAGGGTAAGGTAGGGTAGGGTAAGTAGGTAGTTTCCTTTGCGCGTAGACAAACTGCCATAGTCAAATAGCTTTTGACATAACAAAGTCTGTCGGGGCAGCTAGTAATATAATAAATATTGATAATGATAACAAGGTAACGCATGTTAACCTATTGAAAGAGTTGACTGTGTAACCTACCTTGGCATGATACGTAGACTACATTTCAAGTAAACTAAGAATATTATTAATTAAAATGTACCACCTAAGCTTTAAAGTTGCTATTAGTATATTGAGATGTATTTATATGTCATTAGTAGATTCTATTATGAGTTATGCACTTGACAGCTATGGATTAACATTCAAAACTAACTTGGATAAATTTGAAGCTCGTCAAATTCGATTCTTAGAGATTATAGGAAACTATTTAAAATATGTAAAATTCTACCTATCACTTACAAACATAAATATCTTTTAGCAGTAAACCATCATGGTACCCAAGAGTATAGCTTAAATCACGTATTTAACAACCATAACACACGATCTATTGCTGCTGACAGATTCAATGTACCCAGCATCACCAATTACTTTGGTGACAGAACCCTATAGAAACAAATACCATACCTATTAAATAGTCTACCGGCAGACACAAGGAGTGAAACAAATAAAAATAGACTTAATAGTAAATTAAAAAATATTATTTGGATATGTAAGTGTGATTAAGTATTATTGTCTAGAGACTCACTGACCCCACAGTCAAACCATTGCAATGGTTTTGTGGGGCTAAGTTTATAAGTTAGGTACTTACCATGTTAAATAAATAAATAATGTAGGTTAAAATAAAAATATATATTATATTATATTATGTATACCTTATAAAATATTTAAAAGCAAAATATTATAGCAGTTTATTCGTATGGTTGTAGGGAACCTATCGTTAGTTTTAATGGCATTTTAACTCTCTTCAGAGGGCATAACATCCAAAGAAATCTATATGTATATGTAATGTTAAGAAGAGTGTGGTCTTGGTATTTGGGGCCAGAGGTAAATACTCAGAAGATGTACCTTCAGTGAAATTAAGCGGTAGACCCCCTGTATATATAGTAAATATCTGGGTCACTTATTAACCACTGGCCTCAAAGATGATGAGGATATTGACAGGGAGCGGAGGACGCTGTGTGTGAGAGCTAACATGATTGCCCGCAGATTCAAGCGTGCCTCTAAATCATACAACGCCCTATGCGTTCAATACAATAACGCTGTGTTGCCCTGAAACTACAGCGCATCTGAGATTTTTGCTGGAGCTCGCGTTGACTGCTTCTACACTGTTGGCGACTGGCTGGGATGCCACCTTTTTTAAGAACTCCATTTTATTTATATTGACGTTTATACTTTTATAGAAGAAATATTTTGTTTTATAAACCAGTTGTCAAGTGTCAGTTTTGCCTTGTAGGTACATAGCTTTATCGCGTTATATTGTTAATTTATATATATTTACTATTTATTTATTTATATAATCACTTACAACTATTATTACAGGTACAAAACCCAATGCAATAACCTAATCTTATTTTCTAAAACTTATTACATAAAATGTTATCCTTGTGAATTCACTCAGTGTACAAGCAAAAATGTCTATCTCCTCTGCTACAAGGTTAAGGGTGCGAAGCGCCCGCGTCAGGGGCGCCTCATTTACCAGATTAGTCCGGCCACGAGGTACAGCCAGCAGCTGAGGCCGCCGTCGCCGCCACACATATCTGTCGGGCACACTCAAACACACCAACCGTAATAAATGTTGGCGTTATGTATCTTTCCTCTAATTAATTTAAATAAATATGAGACAAGTGCGAACTCACGCCTAACTCTCAGCTCATTGTATCCAACCATGCCTAATATAAACAAGGTTGGATACATAAGCGGGTAAAAGGGATATACTCCATAAAGTCTCAAATATAAAAATCTAACAAATTTATTTTGTATTCGCTCCAACATGAGACAAAAAAACACAGACAGATGAATAAATAGCAATTACTTATTTCCTAAGTGTTTCCATCATCCTCCAATCATTCAAATACATACAGTGTAGTCCATTTGCTCATCAATAACACTGTGATGCGGAAGTGGTGCGCGTCCCTGGTCAAGAGAATGCGGGGCAGCACCAACAGCATCTTGTCTATGGTAGTAAGCAGGCTAGATTGTGCGTTTGTGAACCACTGCTTCAAGGTATCGGCTGGGCCTGTCACCTTGCAGCAGTGATGCTGCAAATTGCTTCTGTGTTAATGTTTTACTAACATTGTTTGTAAGTTTATTGTCACAAACACTTTGCATCCATACTAATATTATAAATGTGAAAGTAACTCTGTCTGTCTGTCTGTATGTTACGTTTTCATGCCTAAACCGCTGAACCGATCATCATGAAATTTGGCAGAGATATAGCTTGGGATATGGAGAAGGACATAGGCTACTTATTTACGCGATAACCGACATCCACGCGGGCGGAGCCGCGGGCAAAAGCTAGTTTATAATAAAGTACCTAATATGATTAAAACTATGACTGTATTTAAATTTAAAAGGGCACTTAATGAAATATTAATTGAAAAAAGTTATTACACAATTGATGACTTCCTTAATGATGAATCACTGACTGATTGACATGTTATTATTCCATTTGATTTTTTTTATTACTGTAACCTTTTCACATTCGACATTTTTTATTTTTTTATTACTGTAACGTTGTTGACATTTGACATTTTGTATTATTATGACATTTTAATGTATTACTAGCCATTTGCATTTTTGTATTATTAAATTTTCCTAATTATTATTTAAAATTTAAGTAAATTAAAAAATAATATGATTTGCATGCCCATGTGACGGTAGAACATGGAGGACTATTATAATAAAACATCTATGTACTAATTACCCATGTTTGCAAACCAATAAATGATTTGATTTGATGATTTGAGTCTTGTTGCTTGAACTGTTTTTTTTTTTTGTTTGCAAAAAACTACTGTCAGATTTGAAAAAATATTTTTGCATTTGATTGCCCAGTTCTTGAGGACGGCTATTTAACTTCACGCTAGGAATCTTAAAAGACGAGCAAAAATAACAAGTAACTAAAAAATAGGTTGTCTGTAAAGTTGGTTTACGGACGATAGTTTAACGTGACAACTTCATAACAAAACATTGATGCGGCGCAAGCGTACAATGAGCGTAACGGATCAATGAGCGGAACGGGACAATGAGCGTAACGGGACATTTTCGTGCATGCAGCCGGCGTTCATCGATTTATTAGACGTTGTCACGTCAAAAAGTAGATGTAATGTAAAGAAAGTACGCTAAGCAAAAAAGAAGAAATAGCGCGGGCGTAACAGGGTGGGGGGGGGGGGGGGTGGCCTATGTCCAGCAGTGGACGCCTTTCGGCTGAAAATGATGGATCGGGGTGGGTTGGGGTGTAAGAAATGTCTTTCGGACGAAGTCGCGGCCAGAAGCTAGTAATAGATAAAACTACAATAATCTTCTACAAACCAAAAAGGCTTCAGGAAAATTACGAGAATTTTGAAACCTAAGGAGTAACTTAGGACTACCCCCTTCAAATAAAATGATTACAATAGTCAAAAACGCCATTTCAGTGAAAACCACAGACACCCTATTAATTCTAAATTGACAGTGTTGCCAGATAACAAATTGTCGGTGAAACGTAAACTTTATATCGGGCGAGCCATGAATAGGACTCCTTATTAATATTTGCTGGGCTCATTTTTCACCCATTCACCAGGCGATCACGACAAAGGCTTAGTCGGTCGATTCGGCCGACACTGACTCAATATTTAACGTGTTCAGCGATATTTATGGCTTGTGGGGGTTTGTGCCACCGAAAGCGGGCGATTGGTACCTTGACTTCTGCAAAATTACCACTACATTTGGTCGCGAAATACTTAAAACATGCACTCTAATACATAATAACACAAGGTACACATCCAAAATTAATCTTTAAAAAGAAAACTTACACATACATCGCAAGACGACGAGAAACTTAAATTAAGACAACCCAGAACTAATAAATAATGTAAATAATAATCTATCCTAATATTTGTCATATCTGTCAATCAAATCAACTGTCAAAAGTGTCAAAGTGTTATTGCAGTCAAGTCACACGCCATTTTTCATATTTCGAAGTATTGAAAGGATTTTTTCTTACTAAATATAACCTCAAAATCTTTGTGTTCTTTGGAAATAAATCCTTTCTGCAAGTTGTCCGTCATTAAACTTTGTCTTCATAGGCATATATGTACTTTTAATTTAGAACACGCAAAGTATGGAAGAAAAAATATACTGTACGAGGGAGCAAAACTGTATAATAAACTACCGGATGATGTAACCAATACTGACACCATTTATAAATTTAAGTAAGCCCTAGAAGAACACGTTAGAAAACAACACTAACAATGGTGGCGATTACCTTGTTCACAAACTAAACTAATTTAAG
This sequence comes from Dryobota labecula, assembly GCA_947523025.1. Taxonomy (NCBI): domain Eukaryota; kingdom Metazoa; phylum Arthropoda; class Insecta; order Lepidoptera; family Noctuidae; genus Dryobota; species Dryobota labecula. Next base: position 8,684,139 of record OX383305.1, on the reverse strand, counting down.
TTCAGTGCATTTTCTTCATACTATTTCATTAAGAAAAGGACAGAAGAGAAATTTTAGTTTAGTCCTGTCAAATTAATCAGCGCCTGTCACTACTCCATACAAGTTTAGACGCGATTAAAAACTTGCCTACTAAAATTACGTCAATTCACGTCAAGCGCTGATTTTTTGACAGGACTAAACTAAAATTTATCTTCTGTCCGTTTTTTAATGAAATAGAAAGAAAAAGATGCACTGAACTTAAATTTAGTTTAGTTTGTGAACAAGGGAATCGGCACCAATACCGATTGTCACTAACTCTTAATTTTCTTATTGTGAACACAGAGAATCGCACTTACTTTTATTATTATCCTACTTTTCTCCATATGTTAAGTGAATTGTACGTTCTTTTATTATGAGAAATAAATATCTTTAAACCGAAACCAGCAGCGTTGGTGAGAGCAGTGATGGCCTAGTGGTGATGGGCCCGACTTACGAGTAGACTTTACATATAAATCGTAGGGTCGAAACCGGACGGTTCACTTTGTGTAAATTGTTTCATTACCACTGTTCTCAAAACGGAGAAGGATAACATTGTGAGGAAACCGGCATGTCTTAGAATCAAAGATTCAAAGATATGTGACGTCTACCAACCTGGGGCCCAAGTCTGCTATTTTTATAAATTCGTCATTCCAACACGATCCCATTGTCATTTTGCTAAAAGTTCGTAATCTGCTAAATTCATAATGGCCGATCATTGGTCGATCAATGGTCTCGTAATAGAATAGTATTACAATGGCATTTTGAACATTTATTTATGCCAGATTTCATTTATATATATTTTTACATATTATTTATTAGTGTTATAAGCAATCTGAAGTAGTAGGAAGTTGGAAGTTTAGTAGGAAGTTTCATTTGTCATTATGTACGAGATTACCAATTCTTTCAATGGAGTATCAGTGGCTGACCATTGGAAAGTCATAATGACGCCATTATATTAGTAGATTACCAAACTTGTCAAAATCAATAATTATGAAATCAATGATAGATTATTCTGACACTATTGTAATGGCAAACTTGAGGCCCTGCTCTGGGCCCGCGTGATGGATTACGGCCCACTGCCTTTCACCGAGAGGCTTGTGCCCCATCAGTGGGAACATTATAGGCTTATTATGCTTATGCTTAGGGTCGCAAAAGACCCTACAGTACATGATAGTGCTAGAGAATTCATTGGTATATCTAGCTTACGGTGGCTAGCTCATAAAGTTAACACAAACTGTCAGATTTTCGCGTTCGACTTTGAACTTCATCACCAACATTTTAAAGTTTAAAATCGTTTGGAGTTTGATAGTTTCGTGTACCTTAATGTGCTGGCCACTGTACTTGGCTCTTGCAATACCGGTTTACGAGAATTATCATCGTGAAAGTGTAAAATAAGGACATCATATACATACATAAATTCACACCTTCTTGGAATGGGGGTAGTCAGAAACTATAGAATGCCACCTGCTACGCTCCTTAAATACTATCCTTTTGCTTCGTTGCGAGTACTACGCTACTGACCTTTTTGAAGAACATCACCAATTAGGTCACTATAAGTCCTCCTAGGGCATTCCTTCCTGGAGTTTCCACTCACATCTGCCTTTTAAATACCTTCTGTGAGTCGCCTTTCATTCATCCTCTCAACATGACCAAACCATCTAAGCGTACTCTATACCTATTATCTCTTCACTAATTTATGAAAAGTTCCATCAGTTTAATCAGACTAAACTTGTCAACTACTGACCATCTTTATTTTATCATCAGATCTTATGACTTCGTTCTCATCTTTCCGCATCGAGTTTACTCTTACTACTTTCATTAGGTCATCCATGGCCAGTACTTCGGTAACCCAGGTACCCTATGTGAGATTGTCAGTAACACCAAGGCGTTGCTGGCCTTCTTTGAGGAGCTGGGATGGATCGAATAATCGAATTCTCATCCGTACGCAAAATACGCGCATTGTCGTGGAGTTGCGGACACTAGCCCGTATTACCTATTACCGAGGTCATCTAGCGAAACCCTGCGAGAAATTCTCTTTTGCACGGCCTCTACTCAAACACACGTTTGTTCCAGTCTTTGATGGCTCCATTTCTCCCATTCAATACGTCTTAAACTTTTCCAAACCGAGCCGTAGAGAAACAAATTCTCCCCGCTTATGGCAATGCCCTTATTCGCCCACGCTTACACTCAGACCTTACTTCATAATATTTAATTTTCGCCCACAAAAGGGTTGCCGCGTTCCGCTAACGACCCAAATACTTTTTTTATTACATTTTCGGCAAAGGAAGCTAATCCTTGAGCCTCGTTAAGTGATTCCCGAGATTAATGGGCAGTTAATGAGACTGTATGGCACCGTGACCGTTGGCAATGCGATTGTAGTTGTTAATCATTAAAAAGTTAAAATTGTTGGCTTTGGTCACCTTGGTCTTGTCATGTTCTTTTTTTAAAACAACGCGAAGTGTAGAATTTCTTCTTTTTAGTTGCAAATTCGGACATTTCCTGCTGCGTCGAGAATACTTCACATAAAAGTAATTTTCAATGTGTGGATCTGATAAGATCATACAGTTTGTCTGGTTAGTGATGCTGCGTTGACAGTCGATCACCCTACCAAAATTTTACCAGAGACGTGAAAATTGAAAAAATCTTGTTCGAACATTTACTTATTCGAAAAAGTTTAATTATTCCATTTAAACCAAATGAGAAAAGTATATTATTTTATCACAAATTGGGTACATTACCAGTCGACAGCGATGTGGAGGATTTTTTTTTCTTGCCGCTTTTGTCTGTGGATAGGTGACCATCTTTACAAACTTACCAAGATTCCTCCGCGCTTCGGAAAGTACGTTAATTACGCAATTACCCCTTCGGTTAGTCTGGAAGCTGTAAAACATAGGAAAGGGCTAGGCATCTGTCAGTTCCATGAGTCGCCCAAACCAACGTCTTCTTTTGTTGCAGCTGACTTGGCATACCAAGCCCCGAAAGGTTCACCGAGGATCGAAGCCGTGCAAACTGATTCTGATTCGTTGTAGGGTTAAGGGACATGCGTTATCACAATGCAAATCCACAGAAATTGTGTGTTACCGTTACGGGAAGAAGGGCGTACGTGCATCCTTTTGCCCTACGTGTAGTAAAAGCAGAAGAATGCTCAGTCCTGTCCAACCTGCATTTCAAAAAAAAAAAATTACGGAACTACAGCCATAATTTTGATAAGTCCGATTGGGACAAAATCTTTAATGTAATAGTGATAAAATCGTCATCATCTGATCACACATACAAACACACCCTCACACACCAGCAATCACTTGTAATTGTGCAACCTTCACTGTGTGATATAATGGGGGGTCTTTTTTTGGGTGGAAAACTATGAAATAAATTTTCCCGCGCAGGGCCACGGTATAAATTTCAGACAAACCCGCAACCCTGGTAGGCACCGGCATCTTAGCGTACCCCGTCAGTGTGTGCAGACATCTCTTTGTGATGCGGCGATGATGCGACGGCGAGCTCCCCATGGCTCGCCGTCCGCAAGCCCGCGCCTACGGTGGCTGGGAATCGGCTACCGATTCCCGCCGCCTAGGGCGTCTCCTGCGGCGACTAGGGGCGTGAAGGCGCACAGACTGCCGCTCCCTCACGCATTCCGTCTGCTCCTTCGCAGAAGGAGGTAACTGCCTCCCATGCACTCTCGCTCTGGACCATGGCCTGGACCAGGGCTGGACGCGAGAGATCGCCGCCGCCAATCGCCTCCGTGAGGACATGGCGGTGCTCTGCCCAAGCTGGGCAGACCTCCACCGTGTCCTCCGGGCCATCCACCGATCTCCCGCCTAATCCGAAACAGGAACCTACCGAAACAACCGTGTCCGGTGAGAACCTGTCAGACGGAAGGTGAGGACGCCGTGGCGCCTGTCTTGCCACTCCTCAAAGAGGGGACTTATCGCCACAATTGTGGCGTGCACAAATTACATAATTTTGTAAAAATACCTGGCTAAATTGCCAGGTATTTTTAAGAATGTAATTTGTGGAGATAATAAACATTATTTTATTTAGTATTACAAATCAGCATTAGGTACTTGCGTAACTAACTATTATTACTAAATAACTTACCCCAGCAGTCCAACTTTCTCATCCCACTTCATTCCATAAATCCTTAGCATTACAACTTCCACAGTTTAGGTTTTTCATCTCCCTCCGTGTGGGTCTCCCCCACCAATTATTTATACAATATTAGAACTAACATTTCAATAACCATCTAATCAACGCTTCGTTTGAGCAAACACGATTAATGAATCTTTTTAATTTTAACATTTATTATATCATCTGTTTGTCCATAAAAAACACCTGTGAAGTGCCCACGTTTTCGAAAACGTGGTTCCGTACGTGATTGTTTCGTTATCGGGACTTGAAAATATTTATAACTATAGCAATGTGCCCCTTCTTCGCACAGTTTTTGGGACTTGCCAATAATCGTGATGTCTTTTTTATCTTTGTACGTTAAATAATTTAATCACTAGTAAACAATATAAATAATAAATACAATATACAATCTAACACAAAAATATATATAGTATAAAAGTGTTAATGAAAAAAAAAAAAAAAGGTAAGAGTCAATTGGAATAAAAAACATCGTCCACATCGCTGTCATTGGGAAAAGGCTGGCAAGGTTGCCACTTTGGATGGCAATGATATTAAGGTATTATACACCTTCTGGAATAAATTCTTTTAACGATGGTAAAAACCACGTCAAAATCTGTTGTGCATTTTAGAAGAACAACGCGGTCGCACAAACACACACGAAAAGTGACTTTGCTTTATAATTATAATACCTATAAGATTCAACGATTGCGTATTAAGCTATTGCATAGCTTCTATCGCGGGCCTTGAGCGCGGGGACCGAATCCAGAAATTCCGTAACGAAAAAACCTCACGCTCCCCACTCCGACGGTTTTACTACACCAGTACCCTCTAGTGATCTAATAATTTCTGGCAGTTCTTTTTTCTGTGTACTGCGTATTTTATTCTTATAAATATTAGTTTATAAAATTATGATCTTCACAAAAAGTGACTGTTGATAGTGGGGTTTGAACTCTCGACCAGTCGATAACGAGTACATTCAGTTCCCCTGTTGCACCGCAAGGCTACAATGACTTAATTAAACCTTGCCAAATAGTTGATACCATTCCAGTTGAACAATTTTTAAACTTGACTAGACGGTTGGAAATGACTCATGTACATGGAATTTTTTCGCTGTCAAAACTGTCACTCTTTTTTTATTTAAAGTTACTTTAGGTTCGTCTATTTTAAAGTTGTTATTATGCTTATATTTGAATAGTATTTGACTTTGTTTACGTAGTTATACACTTTTACGACGTTCAGCACTTATTTATTTTGTTTTTAAGCTATTGCATAGCTTCTATCGCGGGCCTTGAGCGCGGGGACCGAATCCAGAAATTCCATAACGAAAAAAAAAAATAATAATATCAAAGAAAAAGAAATACTGCATAAATAAAATAAATAAATAATTATAATTGCATAAGTTGCTGCTATGCAATAGCTTTACCGCGGCAGTCCCCGAGTGCCACACGTCTTTTTTTATTTTAAAATTACAGTATCCGATAATTATTTGTGGTATTTTGTCCCTACCATGGTTGGCACACACACAATGGTTTTCGACCAATATTCTGAACTTATGCAAAAAAAAAAAAACTCTCCTTTTGTGGAAGATTTGTAAAAATATATCGCTAGGCAGGCTTGCACACCGCGTATTGAATTAAGTACTGGTTTTCCCACGACATTTTCCTCTACCAAACAAAGCATATCTTAAAAATATCCCTCAAAATAAAAATAAACTAAATATTTTATTTCACATTAACCTACATAGGCATCTTTGGTCGTTTCCTATGGAGAAGAGTCGGCAAAAAACTTCACGGTTACTCTCTTAAAAATATTGGCTTTTACAATATTTCCAAATAGCAGTGTTAATAGGTATGGGAGGACAGTGTAGGCCTTTCAAAAAGTACCAGGTACTTAACAAAACCTCAACACTTACAGAACCCTAAATACCTCCTAACTTGACAATGCTTAACTAACGATTATCGAGACCACACCGCATCGATTCGACTCGATTTATTGTGCGCCGCCGACCGAGCTCAATCGATTGATTTACTCGAATACAAACAAACTCTTTTACGCTGATTATGGTATGATCTTTGCCTCTTTGGAAGTGTTGAGTTTGAAAATGGAACAAATGATGGTCTAATGAGTTATTGTGCACCTGTACACTGTGGATTAGGTGTAGTTTGTTTAAAGTGATGTTCTGACTTGGCAAGTATAAACTATGGCTGGCTTCTGCTCGCGACTTTATTCGCGTGAAATTTCTTGTTTATTTATTCTAGTGATCTGAAACACAGGCCCTTAAAGCTAGCTTCGTCTTCCACAGTAAACCAAACATATTATGTACCATAACTATAACAATGTCTGTAATGTTTTATTGTGGTGAGAAATAAATACTTATTATTATTATTATTTATTTAAAATAGTTACGCTAACAGTATATACATTTTACATTAAATTAATAAAAGTTATAGGTATTAGTTCTGATGTATAGATCAATTATAATAAATAGGAATACACGACATTCATGTACCCCACATAATTTATATCAACATCTTATATCTAATATATGCAATAGGTTACTGTACTTGTGTGGTGTGTTGGATACAGTTTACTTTTTTTTTAAGTGAAATATAGGCGCGTTGAGCACTTTTTGGGTGAACAAAAATCATGGAACTCGCGTCATCGTCACCGAACGCTTTCCATGAGCTATATGTATACTGTGTATTTATATATGTGTACTTTTTCAGTTAGTAAAAATCATCGTCACCGAAAGCTTTCCATGAGCTATATGTATAAAAGAACAGTTATTCCAAAATTTTGTGTTATCACTTCTGTCGGCAGTTCTTATGACTGACAATTTTTTTTTGAATACAGGTTTTATAACTGATAGTTTAAGATCTTGTGGAAATATTCCAGTTGTTATCGACAAGTTCATAATGTGACTCAGGTCGATTATCTTTGGTAAGGCAAGAATTGTTTCAAAGGCTTTTTCTTTGACGAATTTTCTCACAGCTTTAGGGAATGTCCACGCAAACGGTTGGTGGCATTCAGTGTGTTATATAGTATAGATATAGAAGATGATGAAGGAGCTGAGAAGGGCTGGAATGGGTTAGAGGCTAAATCAGAACCGAACCATGTACCATCGTTCAATCAAAAATCAAAATCAAAATATTTTATTTCACATAAACCTACATGGGCACTTATGAAACGTCAAAAGCTAGGTGCACGGTTCCAATTAGTCGTTTCCTCGTTCAACGGGGTTAATCATCTCTAATCTTGGTAAATAACCCTCCCTGATGTAGAATACCTTTGAAGCACTCTTTAAAGTTATCCGTTTCGGATCTGAGGCCCTAGTGTGAGTTTATTTTAACCATCTTGAATTTACGCATCGAGCGCGTTCAGCACTTTGATTGGTGAAGGACGAATCGGAAGCCAATCAGAACGCCGAACGCGCTCGATGCGTAAAATTGAGATGGTTTAAAGAAACTCACACTAGGGCCTCAGAAGTCCAAAAATCGGAAAATCTGTTTGACTGGTCATCAGTTAATTAAAACTAAGCTAACTAAATTGGCTAACAATATAACAATAGCCACATTTTATATACCTAGTAAGTAGGTACAAAAAAGGTGGAATTATAAACAAATATTACATATGTTTTTTTCCTGTACAAATCCCAGTTTTTTTATCGTTAAATGTTATAAAAAATACATAGATTGCGTCGTGGCAACGATAATTTACATAGCACCACTATCAGTCCTCATTACTACGTAAAAACCTATGTCTAATTACATGAAATTCTCTTAATTAAGTCTGAAGAAGTGTTTAGTGTAAAACCTCCTTACATACCATAGACAATCGACACTCTCACGAAGTCATCGATTACTTTCTTATACATTGACTGTTTAATACGCTGTCATTGTTAATAGCTCGATATACGACCAGCAATGGAACTGTGACGCTTTGTTTTGGTCGCTTGTGTGGTTGTAGTTTGTCGTCAGGTGTAACGGGGTAAGTAATGGAGGTACTCTGTGGGGACACTCGATAGATAAGTCAGTGGGTAAAGTAGTATTCCTAGGACAGGACACTTTTTTTTTTGTCAAATTAGTACCTACTATTTATAATTTTAACCTTTTCCCGTGGTTTCGCTTACCTGCCTTTCCCTAAAATAAAAGTAGCCCACCTTAGTAAGTTACTTCTTATAATATCAGCTATCTGTCAGTGAAAGTTCGGTCAAAATCGGTCCAGCCGTTTCGGAGATTAGCCGGAACAAACAGAAAGACAGAGAAATAAAAATTATAAAAAAATTAAAATGTTATATATACTGTATATACTTTCATATGTATTTAGTAAAAAGTTGTTATTTTGACATTACAAACAGACACATCAATTTCAATAGACGTATTTATTCTCTTGAGCTTTATGTATGAAATTATTCATTTCATACATTTTTATAATCTTTGACCCTCGTTTCTGTAAAATGTGGAAAAAGTGAATGTACCAATATATTACTAGGTGAGCGATAATCTAGTGTGGGTTTCTATTTGGACTCACATTGTCATCGTGAAATCTTTCAAGCCAAAACTGCCATTAGAACTCTTAGGCCATGCGCACTTTGGACGCGTTTTCGTACGAATTCTACTCTTGCGAACACATACGAACATGCACGAACGATCCCGACCTTCCAAGTACTAATGGAGCGCGCAGACTGAGTGCGAATTACACACATTCACCTCTATACAGGTACTTATAAATATGCATGTAGAATCGCTGCTGCACCGGGCGGCGTTACACTACAGTACTAGGTATACCCGGGTCATGGTTTGGCTAGCTCTTATAAGTGGGTCGGGTATACGTAGGTTACATTGACCTGTAGAAGCGCCATAAAGTCGCCATCTCGTCGCTGGTCGTCCTCACCGGGCCTCCCCCAGGTGACTGGGGGTCTCACCTGGGGGGGATATACCGCCGAGATGTCATGAAGAAGTGACACTATGAAACAGTGTCGCGGCGCGACTACAGAAACAATCACAGATATCCTTTTCACGGGACCCGCGTTTGTCCGCGGGTGCACCAGCCGGAAGCCGTCTTAGGCTGGCCAAAAGAGGGGCCCATGTTAATGGGCCACCGAATACCCTCCGCGGACGGGGAGCGATGCTCCGGTTCCGCAGGCCGGTAGCGATATTCAACGAGTACGAATTAGTCGTACGTATACGAACGTGTAGTTCCGACGTCCGATAACAATCCGAGCTTGTTGAGATTTTAATGAACACTACCTATTTAACGGAGAAATACATAATAATATTCAGTGTGTCGTACTCAGTTCGTACGATCACAACCATACGTTTACATACGATACAAATTCGTGTCCAAAGTAAGTAAATGAGGTTCACAAAATCATATGACTTACCTCGGGGACTAAGTATGAAACTTACAGAAACTTTCTACAACGTTGATAGACCCCCTTTAATCTAAGTTCGTGTAACCTTGCTACAAGATTGCACTTTTGCATTTATAGTTTCAGCAATGTTTATGCAACATATTCGTGCTCAGTGGGTCAAGAATAGGTTTGATCTTCCATATCAAACCTATTCTTGCGCAGTGAGCCAAGTGGACACCCATTATCATGTGTAACGATGCTTTAGTTGTACTTCTGTTATTTCTTACTCTGTAAAGAGTTATAAGGCAGGGTACAGGCAGATGTGTGAGGCACTCGTTAGCGAACATGCGCCGTTCTGCCTACATCTTAATTAAGGGAACAGAGTACGGTAACCGGTACGGTTATGAGAAAGTACTGCCTTGAATTTGTTGAGGATTATTTTGTATTTTTTCCTGAATTTCTTTACGGGTATAAAAGTAGATGTTTATAGATGTTTTTTTTTCCGCGTAGGAATAATTCCTAAAAATAATGGGTTATGTACAGACGCCAGCACATCAAGCTACTACAATCTGTCAAATTTCTTTAATAGATTTTCAACTTTATCACTACAGTATAAGGTTCAAGGTTGATTGCGAAAATTTGACAGTTTCGGGTAGGTTGACCTGCTGGCGTCTGTACCTACATAACCCATTATTTTTTTTAAATCCAAATAATCGGATAGGGTACCTAGTTACCTATCCAATTATTTCTCGTAACTTTTAGAGGATAACAAAACTGTACCTATACTCCATTTATTATAACATTAGACAAATAACCGATCTCACCCTTTCGTTATTTCGATGTAAACGTTTAATAAACTCCGTTATTTCATGATAAATACAAAGCACTGTAATCTATTTACGCATTTACATTAAAAAAATAACTATATAGTGCAGTAATTTCAACAATATTACACAATAGCTGTCGTTATTTAGCCGTTATTTGTCTAATGCTATAATAAATGGAGTATAGGTGTTAAATTAATTTGTTAAAGGAATTGAGTGTATTGCCTAATTCCAATACAATACGCATTTTTAGGCAATTAGTCAGAAACCCTGAAAAACCCAATTGTTATACATGAGTTTTAATTAGTGTAAATTAAAGACCGTATTATAAACAATATCCTTTGTTAATGACGTCAATCGTTAATCAAATACTAATTTATTTGTTGTATTGTATGTACTAATTAAGCTCATTCAGAGAAGTACAGTTAAATACGAAAATATTACATAGCATATCGACGCCCCCAAGCAATAAGCCGGTAACCGTAAAACTCAAATTTTACAGTTTTTTTTTTTCTGTTTTTTGTTGAATATCTTCTTAACTAGTCCGACTATAAATTGAGGTCATTGTTACATCAAACGAAAGTTATTATTTGTGTAATTCAATTATGATGTCAATATTAACTTATGTGTGGAAAAACCTTGTAATTTAAGAAAATAAATATTACAAAAATATGATAGGTAAATTGTTTCTTTAATATACACTTACGCCATTATTGCAGTTTTGTTAAGAATGTTGATACGTAACATTCAAATACGGACTTTTCCAACGTTATTTAATATCATAAAAACGATACGTTATTACGGTGTTATTGTAGTTATTTTAAATGGATAATATTTTTGTGTTCACCAAAAATCTTAAGGTACATCTATGTATGCATTTCTAAAATGTTATTCTTCCCCGAAAAATACTGATCGTGCACCAAATATTAAAGGTTAGGTTAGGTTAGGTTATATTTTGGTGCACATTCAGTATATTTGGTGGAACACAGGCAAAATTAGGTAAATGAAATGGGAGTACTTTTAAATAAAATTGAAGTACTTTTAAATACCATCCATTTTAAATTGACACAGTAACAGTATTGTTACAATACATTGTTTTTGTCGAAAACGTCGCCAGACGTGTTCTTTACACATATTTATTTATCAATTACCATTACAGTTTGAGCTTACTCAAAATAATTCGACAACAACAACGTGTTAGCGTTAACCAAGAACTAAATTCCATTTATTATAACATTAGACAAATAACTGTTATCACCCTTTCGTTATTTCGATGTTAACGTTTAATAAACTCCGTTATTTCACGATAAATACAAAGCACTGTAATCTATTTACCATTTACATTAAAAAAATAACTCTAAAGTGCAGTAATTTCAACAAAATTACAAAATAACTGTCGTTATTTAGCCGTTATTTGTAAATAGAGTATACATGAAATTCATTTACGCCAATAAGTCGGTAACATCAACTTACCAAAATTAAATACGCAAACCACTTTTGTATTTATACATAATAGTAAATTACTTACCAAGGGCTGTAAAAGAAAGAAAGCCCGAAATCGCAGGTATTTGTGACCCGAGCCGCAGGCGAGGGTTGTAAATATGCGATAAAGGGCTTTATTTTTTACTGCCTGTGGTGAGTATACAATTTTACGTCTTCACCTGGCCATAATGCGAGTTTTACCGTACGCGTAGTGTACGGTAAAACTCACATTAAGGCCAGGTGTGATGTAAAGATACTTTTCTCGTCATAATTTCGTTTTTGAATTTCCCTACAATAAAGGTGTTCTTCATGATATTTTCGTAAATATCACTAACAAAAATTTGAAATAAATTACTAAGATATATCTCAACCTAATAGGTTCCGAATTTTACATAACAATAAAACTACATAATAGTACATTACCGACTTATTGCTTGGGGGCATCGATATGAACAACAAAACCAAATGTGTGATGTCTAACTCAAAGGCTCTTCATTTTCATTTTTATTTTCAAGTTAGAATGATGTAACCAATATTTTGTAACAATATTTTGATTTAAAAGATTATCCATTGAGTTTCTTGCTCGTTCTTCTCCATAGGAACCTACTACGATTTGGAATGGGCAACAAGCTTTACATTTCTGACTGATTGATTTAATTTAACATAAGAGAATAGAGATGAGGAAGAGGTTAAAAGAGCGTTTTTAAATATAGAATAATGGGATTTTATTCGTAAAATATTTCTTGAATTCAGAAGAAAATTTACCTACCTACATATTGCTATGTGTAAACATATTTTTACTTATGAATACTTACCTACTCGTGATGTAAGCGTCAACTTTATTAAAGCAGCGGTGACCTATAGTTTAATAAATAATAATGTAATCAATTGGGTATGTATGTGTATAATAATTGTACATATAGGTACATAATGTTGAAATAATTGTACAAATTATAATTAAGTATGTCAATAATAAGGAAAGTTTACTTAATCACTACCTATAATTATGTGATATCAATATGGAACATGGTTTAATTAACTTTATGAGCTGTTAGTTGGTTTTGGTCCATTTTTCTCTGAAATTATAATTGTTATTAGTATTTTTTCCTCATTTTGTTGGTTTGACCTTGACTGATTATGTTTTGTACATATTGTGTGAAGGTGGACAAACATGGTTGGAATCAAGTACTGGAAATAATTGTTGCTTTCTCTTTTCAATAAAAAAAAGGCTAAACGTTTTTAAATAAACTCCATTTAAAATAACATTAGAAAAATAACAGTTGTTATTATTCATTTATTTTCCTTCGTTATTTTTATAGAAACGAAAACGAAATAAATTCCATTATTTCACGATAAATACAAAGCAATGTAATCTATTTACTATTTACATTAAATAAATTATTCTAAAGTGCAGTAATTTCAACAATTTATCACAATAACTGTCGTTATTCCGCGCTTTTTTTAATGGAGTAAGTAATATATATTCCATTTATTATAACATTAGACAAATAACTGTTCTCACCCTTTCGTTATTTCGATGTAAACGTTTAATAAACTCCGTTATTTCACGATACATATAAAGCACTGTAATCTATTTACCATTTACATTAGAAAAATAACTCTAAAGTGCAGTTACGAGTATTTCAACAATATTACACAATAACTGTCGTTATTACGCGCTTTTTTTAATGGAGTAATACTAATACTAATGTATTTGTCTAATGCTATAGTAAATGGAGTATAGGTGAAGTGGCCAGCACATCAAGCTACACGAAACTGTCAAATTTCTCCAAACGATTTTAAACTTTAAAATGTTGATGATTAAGTTCAAAATCGAACAAGAAAATTTGGCAGTTTGTGGTAACTTGATTGCCCCGTACAATTATTTAGATAAAAGTTAGGTCAGATTTATTTTTTAATCTCCTCCCCGACCCTTGCTCGTAAGCGAAGCGCCAGCCCGCGCCATAGCTGAGCCTGTAGCTTTAAATTCCCCTGATAATAATCATAACCCTGATTTTATTCAGCCACCGTCGGTCCCTTGCTGTCCTCCCGCCGACTCTGCCCTAAACCGAGGTTCGTACCCCACTGGGGTTGCCCTTAGCACGCAGTCGTTTAGTTTAAAAGTTTTTACGCCCTGGCTGGAGGCTTTAAGTTTTTAGGAGCTTAAGGCAACCACAGGAAAGGCCGGTTAAAGAGTCTCAACCTCTCAAGGGTAACTCTGTTTCTTTGCTCTTGTATCATGTTTATTATTGTATTTATATATATATATATATATATATTTACGTGAATAAGTATCTATATGCTTTATGTATGTATTTATTGTATATGTACATGGTACACCACTGACTACCTGCAGTATTGTTTCTCCTTCTACTTTTTGATCCATCCAAAGGTTGTCTGTAAAAGATCGCTTTTAGCGATAAGACCGCCCATTGTGACACCCTATGTAACAGTTCTACATTTATATCTGTAATTTTTATGGTGTACAGACGCCAGCACATCAAGCTACTACAATCTGTCAAATTTCTTTAATAGATTTTCAACTTTATCTCTGCAGAATAAGGTTCAAGGTTGATTGCGAAAATTTGACAGTTTCGGGTAGCGTGACCTGCTGGCGTCTGTACATAATAAAGAGTATTTATTCTATTCTATTCTATTCTTTTCTGAGATGCCATAATAAAATATAAAAAATTAATAAGGTAGGAATTATGGTAAGAGTTACACAAATTGCTTGAAAATAATAATTTATCCTTATTACTAACTAAAAAATCTTTAAAAAATTCTTTTCTTTGTCATTAACAAAAGCTTTTTTCGTTCGTTGCCAGACATTGGGCATTTTTATAAATTCTAATATGACGGTATTATTGTGCAACACGATAATACAGGGAAGTGAAATATTATGCAAATATAAGATGATGTATTTAGGGTTCCGTAGTCAACAAGGAACCCTGATAGTTTCGCCATGTTCGTCTGTCTGTCTGTCTGTCTGTCCGCGGTTTAGCTCAAAAACGATTGGTACTAGAATGTTTTAATTTGGCATGAGTATACATGTTAATAACGCCAAAAAATGGTACAATTAAATTTTGAAAAAAAAAAAAAAAAAAACTATTATTTAGAGTACCTCCCCTACATGTAAAGTGGGGATGATATTTTTTTTTCGTCCTTCCCATAGTGTGGGATATCGTTGGATAGGTCTTTCAAAAATATTACGGGTTTGGGAAACCGTTTTTTGATTAAGTAAGCCGTTCGTGACTTATCAAGCTTTAAAGTACCAATTTTCGTTAGAGTCAAGTGTCCCCCCTGTACCAACTAAACGGTTGTAGTTAGAAATTCAAATGTCACGGCAGTGGTACCTATATATAACGTAGTTAAAAGGAAACTATAACAGATAAGTAGGTTTACGAGTAATAGTCGACCAACTTAAACTTGCAGTTGAAAAACATGTTTCCCCATACAATCTGTATAGGAGAGCATGTTGACGTGAACGAGCATGATAATATCGTCACATAAAAATATATAAAAGCTCACATTAGTCCGTACTTTCTCGCATCCATACCAACTTATTAGGTCGAATATTGATGAGCAATTAAGGTTGGTGTTCAGAGCAATCTCGGGGACGGCGATAAGCACATTTGTTGTCCCCGACGCAACACTCATGCTAATCACCAGCCTTGGCTTGCCACCGCCAGTCTTAAACTCGATAATCGGCGGTGGTCCTGTATCGAAAAAAAAAAAAAAAAAAAAACGAAGATATGTGTATAGTAATTATTGTGAATGCAATATTTGATAAGAATAGAGATACCTTAGTTTAAATAATAGAGAAAGGATTTTGTTGGCCATTCTATTTGTAGCTTTTTATCTTTTGTTTTATGGATCTCCAAATAAAGGGTTTACATGATTAATCCATTATGTAATTGGAGAAAAATATGTATCCTTACTGCAATTCTTATTCGAATACTTTTTTTTTCAAAGAAAAAATGCATTGCAGTGATTGTGTGCTTATTTTATTTGAACAGGTTATTCTTTGTTCAGTAAAAGATATATATAACTTTATTTTTAATTTCAAAATCCAGTTTTGATGATGGGATCTATGAGGAATTGAGGGAACTCCTCAAATTTTATAGGCAAACATTATAGCGATTTTTGTATTTTCATCAACAACTCAAGCATTTGGAACTGATGAGGAAGACCACAAATAGCCACGGAACTCCTCAATGATAAGTATTTCACGGGTGGCGATAAGATATCTCGATTAAGATAGTTAAGCGACTATGAAGCAAATTTAAATAAATAATTCTCATGAAAAATTAAACAATGTATCCTAGCCGTGTTTGGGGTTATTGGAATTTTCATGAGATGCACTCGGGCTTTATATTTTTATAACCGATTTTTATTAACTTTGCTTGGGTAGTTTTTGAGTTAGCTTCGATAATACTTATTTAATCTACTTCGTATATCTTGTATCACTGTTGTTTGTACTAAGTCAGACTTGATTTTCAATCTAATACAATCAGTAGGTATTCCTAGTTAGTAATTAATTTAGTACCTATCTGGTGTTAATAGTTAGTTGGGTTATTGTTTAAACAGTTGATCAAAAGTGATTAAAATCAAAATCTGTTAATATATAGTAGGTACCATCGCGGACTCGAACATTGGACCACCGTAAGGACTAATCCTGCTTGCAGCGCTTGGTCGCTATGGTAACGCTTACCATAGCGACCGAGCTCATCAACCAATAGCATCGCAGCATCAGATTTTTTTTATTAAAAGGACCGTAAGAAACTTTGGTCAGTCTGTGATCATTATCATTGTAACAGAGTCTGAGTTTATTTAACCAATTTTTTTTTTATTGGTCGTCTCAAAAAGGGGCGGTAAACAGACGTGGTCATCGTGTGCACAGGATTTTGTTTTCATGGTGGTTCATTTTTCGTGACTGCGATAGTACACACGGCTACATTATCAAGCTATACAAAACTAGTTTACGCTGGTCTCGCATTGTATAGGATTTCCGTATAATGAGAGATCAGTATATACTGGAAATGTATAGCTTGATATGTAGCCGTGTGTACGTACGTAAAACGTTTACAAAATTAATTAACCCCAGGCTGTGAAATTCTAAAACGTATATAATTTCGGAACGACTGCCATCAAAACATTTACTCATTTTGATTTACCGTTAACTTAGACCATAATAACGTCCTATACGCGTGCAGAAACTATCTCCTACCATAGAATGGGAACAATAATTTCTATTAGGCACAGGCCATAACTCATAATTGCTTTAACCGCCGCACAAACGGTTGATTGTTAGCCAAATGAAACGAACATGTCCCATACAAAACACCTTTCTTTTACCTTTTGACTTATCGATTTCCCTCGTAAAATTTATGAAGATTACCGTCTACAATCACGCCTACTCTCAAGAAATCAATGGACACTCAAGCTTTGCTTCTACCTAAGATTTATTAGTCGCTATTCGAACATAATCTCAACTAATTCACCGTAGAAAAACGTCGGGTTTATAGCCAGCAGGACAATCGCTCCTTTGTTGCTCGCCTCAATATATTTTAAATGACTGCTCGAGACGGCCTCTCGTGAAGCCGATCCCATTGTGACTGACGATGGACGTTCCTTTTTCGTAATCGAATGCGGGATATTTATTTTGAATTAAGAATAATTTCTTTTTTAGCTGCCGTCTGTGGACGTGTGCCGAGCATTAGCGGCCTTTGTTGACGGTGTATTAATGAACTTTGAATATCGAATGGCGTTCTTTTACTTTTTTTTTTGGGCTTTTGAACTGGACTACCGCGTCGTTTACGGATTTCAGTCTGGATACGTCACTTGTTAAACAATTTGTGACGGTTTCTTTATGATGTATATATATAACGTTCTTCGCCACGCATCATCAGGCACACAAAGAAGTATGGCATTGGACAAAATAGAAAAACGATTTTCTACGGGACCTCTAGAATCAGTAGTGCAATATGGTCTGTTAGCAGTTATAATACTGTACGAGCTACGCTGTACATTGACTTTTGTGGTAGTTGGTACATCACACTCATTTATGCACATCAATATTGTTTAGCTGCGCATTCCTCTAACATAGCATTTAAGTAGAACAATAATTTGTGTAATTATATTCAGTAGAAATAAATCCATCAAGGGTAATCATTCGTCTACTCATTTACATAACATAACATAACGTACCTTACAAGTACTATATAACAAGTCCATAACATTTTCACTGTTGGGCATTACATCCCAACAGATACAATTGGGTAATGATGAGGATTTTATAAGTTTTTCAAACTTTTTAGACCCCCCAACTCTATCCGAAATAAATAACCAGCCAACACAATTCACGTCACGTAAAAAGACCGCTGGCCAATCGCACAACCATACGTTGTAATAGTTCGCGTCACGTAAAAACCGTATACAACATTGGTACAACCGTACCAATAAACCATTTCATTTCACTTACAATAATTCCATAAAAAATTAAAGCTTCGACACGTCATGATGAAAGGGTTCTGCAAACAATTAATATTATCTCCGACTCTTAACTCCTTACTTCATGTAAAGTCAGTTTGCATTGTTTGACAGAAACAACATGGCGGCTAAGCTGACATTAACACTTTGCTAATTGAAAACTGTGTCCCAAGACCAAGATGGATGATTGTGGATTTTGTTAAGCGTTTCTTGGTGTAATAATATTTGTAGATTGTTTAATGAATGTTGGAATTTGAAAGTAAGGAATTACCTATACTGTTCATTTTTAGGGTTCCGTACCCAAAGCGTGTCAATAGGAACCTTCGGTGTCTGTCTGCCAGAAGCCCAAAACTCTTGATAACCAGTCTTACCAAGCAAGGGCGTCGCCAGCCGGTGATCGTGGGGGGCAAGTTGATATATGGATGATGGGAAAAGTATGAATTGTAGGTACACGTTGTGCACGATAGTGGTATTAAAATTTTCAACGCTTTTCCCGTTCCTGGAAAGAAGGATTTTGCCTCTTTAAGTACATCAACAATAGTTAGATTTTATTATTTGATGATTCGGTTGGGTTTATCATATCAAAATTACTGCCATACTTCCATTTTAAGTTCGATAAATCATAAAATTGGGCAATAGTTTCGCAAATCGGTCAAGCAAATCAAGTGAGTGGGCTTAGGTTGCTTCGCATTTGGGTTTTTTTTTTTAATATCTAGGAGGGGGGGGGGGGCAGTAGCCCCTCCCTACCCCCCTTCGCGACGCCCTTGTTACCAAGTGGTATCGTGTTAGCCAGTACCTGGGTATTTGATGTGGACGTCAGTAGACAGTCGCTACATGTAAAATACTGGTATTCAGTTGGATCCGGTTAGACTGGAAGCCCGAACATAGTTGGAAAAAGGCAGATAATAATGATTACTTAACATAACATCACGAGCTCCTCCTTAAGGCTCCGTGCACGAAAAAAACTCTCTTTTGTCAATTTCTTATCTAATTGTAAGAAAACTTGAAATAATCGAACCATTAAGTCTGTGTAACTATAAAAGTACAGCTTTTATGGTGCTTTTTAGGGTTCCGTAGTCAACAAGGAATCCTTATAGTTTTGCCATGTCCGTCTGTATGTCCGCAGCTGTGTCAGAGACTCTTAGCACTAGAAAGTTGTAATTTGTAAATTACGCCGACAAAGTGGTACAGTAGCCAGCACATCAAGGTACATGAAACTGTCAAATTTCTCCAAACGATTTTAGACTTTAAAATGTTGGTGATTAAGTATAAAATCGAACGAGAAAATATGACAGTTTGTGGTAACTTGATGTGCTGGCCACCGTACAATAAAATAAAGTCTAAGTAAACATGTTTTATTTTTAGAGTACCTTTCTTACACGCAAAGCGGGGATGGTATTTTTTGTCCTATGGCATGGAGTATTGTTGGATAGGCCGTTCAAAAATATTGCGGGTTTGTGAAAACCATGTTTCAATTCAGGGATCCGTTTGCGTAATATCAAGATTTAAAGTGCTAATTTTTGTGGTCAAGTGAGCCACCCTCTGCCAGCTAAATAGTTGTTCTTGGATATGTGAAAAAAATCACAGCAGTAGTGTATAATATAACGAAGTTAAACGGAAAACTATCACAGCTAAGTAGGCTTTTACACGTTAACGAGTAATAGTCGACCAACTTATATTTGCAGTTGGAATGTATGAGATACACATAGATAGACATATATTTCAACTACAATGTTAAGTTTGTTCTTGGGATAAATTTGTCCCAACTACGGAACCCTTCATTGTGTGTGGTCCGACACGCACTTATATATTTTTTTTTAACTGGGACTTTTCATGTTTCTCAAGGTTTATTGATTAGCTGGTTTTCGTTGTTTAAAATTAGTTATTTTTTAACTGAAAAAAATTTCTTTCAGATATAATGTTAAGTCTTACCTACTTGGTCTTGGTTAACTTAATTGAATTACCTACTTATTGTATTCTATGTGTTTACATCATCATCATCATTTCAGCCGAAAGACGTCCACTGCTGGACATAGGCCTCCCCCAAGCACCGCCACCTTGACCGGTTTTGTGCTTCCCGCATCCAGCGGATTCCTGCGGCTTTCATAAGGTCATCGGTCCAAAGGCCTTACAACGCTACGTCTTCCGGTACGCGGTCGCCACTCCAGAACCTTTCGGCCCCAACGGCCATCTGTTCTGCGCGCAATGTGCCCTGCCCATTGCCACTTAAGTTTGGCAATTCTTCGAGCTATGTCGGTTACCTTGGTTCTTGGTTTGGTGTTTACATAGAATACAACAATTACCTATGAATAATATCTCAAGGGCAAATTGATGGTATTGAATGAATGGTGTATCACATAATAAGTAACACACCTACCCAATGCATTTATTTATGCATATATTGACGTCATTAAAGTCACACCACGAGTAATTAGCGACAAAATGACACCATTTTATTAGAACAAAATGCTATTATTGTGTAGGAATATTAATTATTTGTGGTTTCAATCTCAATGATTCTCAGAACATTACTTCCAAGTATTTGAACGTAACTGCGATAATTAAGAACTAATTCATGTTGGCGTAACATTTTAATTTGTAAATAATACTTGTTTATACGTGGCTAAATCCTCACATTGGAATTTCAACTTTACGCTTTCGAATATAGAGTGTATTAGTTTTGATGATTCCTATGATTAATCACGCGTGGTTGTGGTCATTGATGATCGAATCTAAATACATAAAAATAGGTGTTAGGTTCGAGTATTTTATTGTTGTGTGAATGGGTGTGTGTCAGTATGTTTGTGTGAGTGTAGCTGACGTCATCATGAAAAATAGCGGTCATGTTATGTACTTATGTTGGAATGTTATCGAATTAACTTAAAGTGAGAAGTTATTCAATGAAATGTTTATGCCTTTGCACAATAATTGGCACGATCTGAATGAGTTTTTTTTTTTAAAATGGTATCTCGGAGTTGACCTGGAGAGGTCGTGACTCCTTAACCGGACTTTCTTGTGGTTGCCTCCAGCAAGGGCATAAAACTTATAAACTAAACGACTGCACACTAAGGGCACCCCCTGTGTGGTACGAACCACGGCTTAGGGCAGCGTCGGGGTGAGGACAGCATGGGACAGGCTGGATCAAAACTGGGTTATGATTATTGATCGGGGAATTAAAACCTACAGACTCAGCTGCGGCACGGGTTGCGCTTCATCGACATTTATTTTGCACAAATTTAGTTATACTTATGATAAAATTGTAAAGGCATTGTTAATTTGATTTTGTCTTTTCAGATTATCAGATATGTATGAACCTGTTTGTATAATTTGCAATAAGGCAGATGATAAGCAAGTGTATGAAATAATAAAATCCGCTTTGAATCGTTTGGTGGGGTATAGCAAGAAAAGTTAATTTCGTTTTTTGCATTTTCTGAGAAAACTTACCATAGTAATGTATATTTTTTTCACACGATCAGAAAGTAGAGAATTAAACAAAAAAAAAAAAACAAACTTTAAAAAAAAAGCAGATATTTTGACGTGAGAATTTTCGATTGAAAATTAGTGTGTTTTTTCGAATTTAAGTCAAAATAAGGTGAAAAAATAAATATTTTAAATTAAAAAAAAAATACAGTGTGTTTAAGACATAAGAAGGTAAGGTTCCACCAAATTTCGTGAAAAAACAAAATGATTTGTAAAAGATAAAAATAAAAAACCAAAAACTTGATTATTTGAATTTTTCACATAAATTTTGAGGTTATGTGAAAAAAGTGTAAATACAAAAGTTGCTGATCTTTTTATTATCTACAACTTTGCTTTTAACTTTTTTCCATATGACTTGTAGTTTTGCTGGAAATCGAGATAAACCGTTTTTTACCCTTAAGATCTCACCCCCTTCCACTTCCCAACCTCAGATCGCCCGTAAATTATTTTACCTTTAATTTTTGTTATATTCTCTTCCTTTTCCAATGGCTTTCATCCTACTATAATGTTATTTTTTTGTCATTTTCAAAGATTTCAGCTCTGGTCTACTATATTAACACAGTAATTTGAAAACATTGAAAAAGCCCGTTATTTGTACAAGAGCATTTGGGGAGTTCTTGCCGGCTTTTCTCCATAGGAAACGATCAATTGGAACCGTGCACCTACATAGCTTCTGACATTTCGTAAGTGCCCCTGTAGGATTATGTTTTTTTGTCGAATTAACTTCTCGTGCTTACGTGACATAAGTCACGGTTACCGTCAAATGTTCAATGAAATTAATTGAGAGACATATTAGTATGACACAATATGTCTTATCGCCCCTTATTTAGTAATAAATTAATACCTAATACAGGAGTTCTACCTTTGAATGAATAATAATTATGTTTATCTTCCCATTTTGTAACTTCTTCCTAGAAATGTATTAAATTATAACTAAATTATTTCCTTAATTATATTGTAAATTACAATAAGTATAATACTTAAGGTGCCGTGCATGAAATCGTCTGATTTTGATCAATTTTGTTCATTGTTTGTGAGAAAGGCAAAAATTATTTAAACAAAATTATTTGTGATTTAAAAAGTCGTGTTCTTTGTTTTGCATGTAGCTGAAAGAGATTTTTCAAATAAATTAAGTATTCACGGTAAATCACTAACATTCGCAACAAGTTATCCGAAAAATGACGCGAGACTGACATTTGATCATCATTCTACAAAAAACTACTTTTGATTTTGAACATTAAAAAATATCACCAACATCAATATATGGTCTACTTGCATGTGGCTGAACCACTTTTTTCAACTTCCGTACAAAATATAGCAGAAAAATAATATTGAAAAAACCTTTTTTTTTTTTAAACCCCGTCAGTAATATATTTTTTCCTATTATATCAAATCATATCAAGAAATTTAAAAATCACAAATTAGTGTTCAGAAAGAAGAGAAACCTTGAAATATAATCAAAATGTTATTTAATGATTATACAATATCTTCATTAAGTAAATCAACGGCGAAATGAACTATATTTTGGAGAGCACAAAAATTATGAAAATATTAAGAGCTGCTGTGATTGACACGAATGGTTCAGCACCATGAAAACTGTACTTTTATAGTTACACAGACTTAATGTTTCGATTATTTCAAGTTTTCTCACAATTAGTTAAGAAATTGACAAAAGAGAGTTTTTTTCGTGCACGGAGCCTTAAGGAGGAGCTCGAGATGTTATGTTAAGTAATCATTATCATCTGCCTTTTCCCAACTATGTTGGGGTTGGCTTTCCTGTTTTTTTGTACATAATAACATAATTTATTAGTGGGCTACCCTGACGCTTTCACCTTAAGGTAAAGTCGTGAAGTGAAGTCAGAGAACACAATTACTTGATATTGTCCGCGGCACAGATTAACAGGTAAACTTGTGAACCGATCGATAAGTCGCATCTAAGGGAACGTTAAACCCATTAAGGATTTCTCTTGAACGTGCGCATTCAAGGGTTAGGACCCCGGGTTATTCTGTAATGAAGTAAAGAAGGTAAGTAAAAGTAAGATTGCTAAAGTATGTTAATTTGTACATACAAAGTACATAGAAATTCTGAAATTACGACGTACCGTAGAACGGGACTATTTGGATTTTCGGGGGTTATTTGGAACAAAGCAATGGCTCGTATAAATTCGAATTGTGATCTTCGTACGAAAAATTGTAAAAGTAAACAAGACCAATCAATCTGCCTAGCCTTTTCCCAACTATGTTGGGGTCTTCCAGTCTAATCGGATGCAGCTGAATACCAGTATTTTACATGGAGCGACTGCCTATCTGACCTCCACAACCCAGTAACTGGGTAACACGATACCCCTTGGTAAGACTGGTTGTCAGACTTTTGGGCTTCTGACGACCCTTAACGACTGTCAAAGATCCACGAATGACAGCCGGGACCAACGGCTTAACGTGCTTTCCGAGGCACGGAGGAGTCTCGGTATGTAAAGATGGTCACCCATCCACTGACCAACCCCGGCAAGCGTAGCTTAACCTGACGGATCGACCCGTGCGGCTGTTATTACTTAGCCACGAGCTCCTCAAAAATTAAACAAGACCAGAAATAAAATAAAAGCTGTATAAGGGTGTTTTGGTAGAATTTATGTCAACTCAAATCTTACAATTACTTTATTCCAAATAACCTCCGAAAATCCAAATAGCCCCGTTCTACGGTACCTACTTTACTTAAAATCATAATAATCATAATTTAGATTTAGAAATACATGGAGAAGTATATGTAGTACCTACACAAGTTCTAATGTTACAAAATAATGCATAAAGGCTCCTGCAAACAGGAGCAACACGCGACGCGACACAAAGAGACCGCTCGTCTTTGTGTCGCGTTGCGTGTCGTGCTTGTTTGTAGGAGCCTTTAAAGATTCTTGTTATTTTTCTTAAGAAAAAAATACGTGTGATTTAGTTTTTTAGTTCCAGAACTAACAAATTAAATTCAAGATGTGTTTTTGATGTTGCAAACAAGTCTATTTAACATAAAATTTAAGTTAAAAAAAAAAGATACAGTCTGTCATAAAATAACTAAAGTTATACTTTCAGGATAGTGAGAGGTTTCCTTAATAAACCTCAATTTTTTTCAGGTTACAGCTGAAAAGCGTCTGCAATGTATGTAATAATAAATAATAATAATAATAATATTTTTTATTTACTTAAACAACTAACAATAAGACAAAGAGTGTTTTAGATGAACTCTGGCACCCAGAGTAAGATTTAACATGTGTTTAGGGTGCCAGTGTCCTCGCCTATAATTTGAACATTTAACGGTAGCTGTAAGACGAGCACAGTATATTATTAATAAGATAACTACTTGCTAGCGAATGCATATATGAAGTTGCTTATTAAAGTACCAATGTGGGGGTATGTATATATGTATGTATTGAGAGAGAGATAAATTTGGTGAAAACTTGTGTTTATGTAAGTCTGCATAAATATAATTATAAATATATGACTTTATTAAATACATTAGGTTAAGCAATTAATACACATAGTAAATCCTCAGTCGTATCGTAACTCAGTGTCAATAATCACTTTGTGACTTTTGTCTTACATCCATTTAGGCACATGGGAGCAATGGTGCATACTTTATTTATTTTATTATATAAATGGTTGCTTATGTGGATAGATAAGTCCAATTTTGTATCCTACGTAAGTATTGTTAAAACAACATCTGTGAAAAAACATTGCAGAATAACTCCCAGCTATCTATAGAATGATCTGTTCGCGCTGGGTGCTAGCGCGCGCTCCATCTAATTTGTAATTACCGCCGCCAGAGGGCGCTTATTAAGTTATTACGTCGCGACAATGCGCCAACACCGCTTGTGCCATCTTTAAGAGTTTCATGAGAAAGTTTTTTAGAAAACTTGGTTGTTTGTAAAGTATAATGGGAGACTGTTAACATAAATAATGGACATTGCATTGATTGTTTGCTGTATAGGCACCATTGCATATATGGTAGGCGTTATTCCAACGTGTACGCTACGTAAACGCGACGTTTACGCCGTGCCAACGCGACTGTAATTACGATGTCACGCTAGTACCTATATATTATAGCGTCTACGCGGCGTCGAAGCGACTTCTACTAACGTCAGACGCGAACGTAACCATTGATAGATGGCATGGTATAACAATTGCCGAATTAATTGTCTTTTTAAGATGGCTCTGCATATAGCGCTACAAGGTTATTTTGGCTCGTGTTCAAAATAGGAACTAACGCTGCCATCTTGTTTTTTGAATACATTTCAAGTGTCACAAAACAAAGTTGCAAAAATGTTTATCAGCAGCGCCCCCTCTGTCCGAATATGAATAAGACTATTAAGAATTGACTTTGTATTGACTTTGTATTGATTTTGTATTGACTTTGTATTGACTTTGTATTGACTTTGTATTGACTTTGTATTGATTTTGTATTGACTTTGTTTTAACTTTGTATTAATTTTTTACTGATTTTGTATTGGCACATCGAGGCCATATTGTATAATTAAAAAAACTAATTAAGGGATACGGAAGGACATTGACAGTTGCTTGGAATTAAAACCAATTGTTTTTTTTAAGAAGTTCACCTAATGTAAGTTTGCTTAAACTATTTTATCATCTGCAACTGAGTGACTTTCTGCAAAATCCGGCTCGAAGGACCAAATTGTTTTACTTAAATTTAAGGTACAGTAAAACAATAAAAGCCGCGCGTGTGTCGGCGGTGGCGTTCGTTTGGTGAAGTGACAGGCCTACGGCCCCGCTCATGGATCTGCGTCCCGCGAGCCCGCGCAGCCGCCCGACGCCTGGCACGAAGATATCCGACGGCGTCTGAACACTGCCTATCTGACCTCCATACCTCAGTTACTTTGTAACAAATTCCCCTTGGTAAGACTGGTTGTCAGACTTTCAGGCTTCTGACGACCCGTAACGACTGTCAAATATCCACGAATGACCGGGACCAACGGCTTAATGTGCTTTCCAAAGTACTTGTCATGTAAAGATGGTCTTGGTATGTAAAGATGGTCACCCATCCACGGACAAGCCGCGGCAAGCGTAGCTTAACCTAATCGATTGACCCGTGTGGCTGTTATAACTTACAAGTCGCTCAAACTATCCCTTCCTCTTAAATTCGTTCTTCGTGAGTCCAAGCATCTAAGATAAATAAAAGAGCTAGAACTTTGCTAATTAAAAGGTCTATCTAATTAGTAATTACGAGCGTAGCGAGCACTTATTAAGTAAGTTATCAACGGCGCGACAGTATGTAGGCGTACGTGCGATTAAACACGCTAAGAGTCTTGAAGTATTTTATAGAAATGGTTAAGTTTGAAAAGGGTTTTTGTAATGCTTGAAATGGAACACAATTAACTTGTTTTCTTCAGAATAAGAGCTTTCTGAGCACTGTAAGGATTTGGCCCGCTTTAATAAACATAATGGTAAATGTAAACCACGCGATTTCTTCTATCGGGGGCTGCGAAATGTTGCCAATTCATATAGTGCACAGATAAAATATTAAATATAAAGCGTAACACGTTTTGTTGAGGATGATATTCTCATAGCATGTATAATTCCTTTTTTTTCTTATATTCTTTTTATATTCTATCACATTTTAAGTTAAATTAAATTATATAAATTTTCTTTAAGTACGCTGTGCTGGTACAGCGTCTTAATAATTGTTTGCTGCACCAGACGACGTCATTACGTTAACGCCGGCTGTCGCTGAAAACCAGCGCTGGGGCTCTGTCTTGCATAGGGTCGCAGCATAATGCTGAGCAATAGCCGTTTTGCGTGGATGTGACGCATTTTTCCCCCATAGTTTTCTTATTTTATTGTGTTTATGTTTTTATTGCGTCATGTTTACCGCAAATAAACGTTTTTTCTTTCTTTTCTTTAAATGCGGCAATCTACATGGTCTTCACATGATTTAACTAAGATTATGTCTGTACATTACAAGAGACTGTGACCTCTGAGTTTGTTTCGGCCTTTCTTCTCAGAGTAATCAGATACGAAACTCCGACCTCATCTGGTTTTAAAATATGATTGACGTGTAAAGTGTTTGTAAAAATCTACTCACAGAAATAAAATCTTTTATCATTTAATACACAGTTTATTGAGAAAAAGAAGCTGAGTTACCGACATAGCTTGCAGAGTAAGCAAGCTGAAGTGGCAATGGGTTGGCCATGTTTGTCGAAGGACCGATGGCCGGTGGAGCAGATGAGTCCTGGAGTGGAGACCGCGTACCGGCAAGCATAGTGTTGGACGCCCCCCAGCTAGATGCACTGATGACCTTAAAAAGGTGCTGGGACAGACTGGATGCGGAAGGCGGAGGACAGAGTGTTGTGGCGCAGCCTGGGAGAGGATTATGTCCAGCAGTGGACTGCTACAGGCTGAGTTGATAACAAATTGAGAAGTTGTTTAGCGATGGTGTCTGCTGACGAAGAATCAATATTCTTAAGTATTCAATTTCATTTTACGACCCCAAAAAAAAAAGAGAAAGTTTTCTTTGAGAACGTTCTGACAAAACATACAGTACTAGGGATAAAGCATCAACGGGAGTGCTATAGACTTATTTCTACATGAAGATCTTTCTCAGATAATACCTACCAGTATTTAACAAGCTAAAGTAGTCTGGGCTCAGCAGTTAGGTTGAATGTAGGTTGAATAAATTGAATGGATAGAAAGTTTTGTATGATTTGCGATATGTACAGGAAACAGGATTTTCATTTTCATTATAAAGCCACGTTTATTTACATACAGCCTCTGGCTAGCCTTTTTCCATGTAAGTTGGGTTGGCTTCCAGTTTAACCAGATGCTGAATACCAGTATTTTATATGGAGTGACTGTCTATCTGTAGTTATATAAGGTGTATCTATTCATACACGAAATATATATATTTTTTAATTTTACTGTGGGTTTGCTCTTGACTCTAGTCTTGGTCTGGGTGACAGAGACAACGTCTACGATGGAGTGAGTTTACCCAAAAGAAGCCTGTTCACTCTCACATTGAATAGATTAGGGTTGTATGCGTTCGAAAACACAGACGCAGGCAGAGAGTTCCACTCCTTTGCTGTGTGCATTATAAAAGACGTTTGAAAACGCGTATTGCGAGTTGGTGGAATATCAACTTGGTAGGGGTGGTAACTTGCAGTGCGTCTAGATGTCCGATGGACGAAGGGGGCCGGTGGAATGAGGTCGTGGAGTTCATGGGCACACTCGCCGAAGTACAATCTGTAGAAGACCGACAAGCAGGTAACCTTGCGAAGAGCCAAGCTTTTAAGCTTGGCATCCACCAGTTTTACGTCGCCAATGAGCCTCTTAGATCTGCGTTCCACCGAGTCAAGCGCAGCAAGTTGGTACTTAGCTGAGCCATCCCAAAGGTGGCTGCAATACTCCATGCAGGAACGGACTTGTGCTTTGTAAAGTGTTAAAAGCTTTCCAGGCATAAAGTATCGCTTCAATTAGGACGCCCAGTTTCTAATATTTTATGAGAATCATCTATTGGTGGTAAAAAAGCCATAGCAATGAAAGTGTTTTTATTTTTACGTAATTGTTTGAATTGCTTGAGACATTTTGGAAAAATCTTTACAATACTTACTTATTCTATGAATGAGCCGCCCGGACGCGGCTACGCGACGATGGCGGCGTGAGCGCGGTGCCTTTTGATAATTAATCATCATATGAAGTAGTTTCAAATTATATATTTTTTAAATAAACTACTTAGATTTAAAAAAAATATCGTTTCCATGGCTTCTTTACCACCTTAAAATATTTCGTATAAGAATAGGTACACCTTTTAAATTGACGTGTGCTAGCTGACATAATTATGTTATTATTATGTTAATTTACTGTTCTGTGTCTCGTAATGTAATACTTTGCATACCTACTATTGTATAGAATCAAGTTTATCTAACTGAACAGACCGCTGTGCTGCTGGGGAGTTTGTTGCGCCACTTCTTCTTCCCAGCTAAAGCACTAGGAAGTGGTGAAGGGCGGATATTTTGGGGGACTGTCTTATGTAATTTTGACGTTCAAAAAGTCCTGATTCTCAGCCTAGTTTGAATAAATGACTTTTAATTTTGATTTAGTTCGCCGGATGTAAGTTTTGCCCAGTAACTGGGTAATATGATAAGTAGTAAGACTGGTTGTCAGACTTTCGGGCTTCTGACGACCCGTAACGACTGTCATCATTTCAGCCGGAAGACGTCCACTGCTGGACAAAGGCCTCCCGCACCGCCACTTCATCGGTCAACGGTTTTGGTTGTTGGTAGGGCTTGTTCTAAGTCCGCCTGGCTAGATACCACCATCTTACCTAAATCTGTCACCTTAACAACATTGTTAACAGCATTCGTTGTGTTTCGGCAGTTAGAGGTAAGATAGCCAGTTCCTCTGTGGTTGAGGATTCCGGGTGAAGCTCGCTTCCATCTTCGGCCTTATCATCACTTACCATCAGGTGAGATGAAGGCCAAGAGCTTCCCCGTTGTGTGTAAAAAAAAAAAAAAAAACCTAGTGGGAGGCCTTGTGTAACGACTGTCAAGGATATACAAATGACAGCCGGGACCAATAGCTTAATGTGCTTTCCGAAGCACGTAGGGGTATTGGTATGTAATGATGGTCACCCATCCATGGACCGACCGTGGCAAACGTAGCTTAACTTGACCGGTCGACTCATGCGGCTGTTTTTACTTTTTTTACCACATTACCATAAAAATAGGTAGGTAGGTACTAAGGTTTTCTAGTAAAAATTCAAGTTTTTGCCATGTCCTAAATTGTACTCTTCGGTATAAAAAGTATTCTTTTTTTACTGTCGGAAATGGCACAAGGTTTGGGTCACAGCTAGTCTAATATTTTTAATTTAAATTTAATTGCATGTTTTCTTTTATATTTGTACGTCTAATACTTGTTTCATGCTGGATTATATTCGAACGTAATGTGAATTTTTACTGAATCAAATTGAATTGAGCTGTAAGTTTCCCACATAGATTAAAATTAAATAAAATAAAGGTCAGATTAAGTCTGCATTGACTCTTAGATAAACTTAACAGCCTCTGTATATCTCAGATTTCACCTCAAAGTTAAACCTATCATAGCACATTACGACAAAACCTAACAATTATCGTGCACATATTCGAACTTGCAACTCAGGGAAGCGATTCCATCTCGGTACATTCGAATCTCAATACGATCAAAATATATTATTGTTACTTACACTTCAAAACCCACTTTAACTTCAACATGCCAAAGTTTAAATTCCTTCGCATTTTCCCAGTCTGAGTGTAACCAAACTCCATAGTAAAGTCAACTCTATCTTTACAAAGTTAGGGTTTAATTCACCTTGTGTGATAGTAGACAGTGGTTTGGTTAGGGACAGTCGTGACTGGTCGCTTGACGCGCTCTAATGAAGTCGTAAGACCTGGCTGCTCGCACACATCGACCCTGCATGGTTCTTTAGTATGGAATATGTTAGCAGTTTAGCATGGAATATTTTGAGGAATTGCTTTTTTGAATTGCAAAGTAGGTAGATTATAATATGAGGGGTTCAATAATAAAGTCAGCTTTTAATAACTAAAGGCTTCAATAGAGGGACTTTTTTTTTAGGGTATTTAATTGGTGATACCTAATTAGTATGTGTACTTTTAATTCTTATACTCCATTTGAAATAAGATTAGGTAAACCTTTTTTACAGACAATTCAACAGATTTTGACTTCTATTGCGTTGGTGGCATAATAAATAGCAGCTGCAGTAAACAGTTGGTATTGTAACCACATTTTTGCTTTTAATGCCGTCCCTTAAACCTACGGAATAGAAGTCAAAATCGGTTGAACGGACTGTAAAAAAGGTTTACTTAAATGTCCATGCGTCATGTTCGTGAACGGGCGCCGTCAGTTGGGACTGGTCATCTCTTAGCTGCCACGGCTTATTTTAATTTTTGAATTGTTTCTATTACGGACGCTTCTAACGTGCACGTCTTTCTACATTGTTCTCACATGTATAACTTCAACATGAATGATGTAACCCATATTTTGTAACAATATTTTGTTTTAAAAGAGTGTCCATGGAGTTTCTTGTCCGTTCTTCTCCATAGGAACCTCCTACGCTTTGGAATGGGCAACTAGCTTCATCTTTCTGACTGACCGACCCCTTGACAATTCAAAAGTGCCTGTAATTGGTTTATTTGAAATAAATGCTTTGAGTTTGAGTTTGTCTAATATTATTTCAAATGGAGTATAGAGACACATTACAAGCAGTAAAGTAAATTGTCCGGAATGTACAACGCATTTAAAAATAGTCCTAAATATGAAAAGCCTTCAGGGATTTTGTTAATCTGATCAAACACAGCAATTTAATCATGCATTTTCTTAGAAAAAGAAGAAACATTTCATGCTTTAGCTACGAAATATTCTGCATCTAAATTTTTTCTTGATCTGTTTGTTCTCTATATTCTAATCTTGTGGTAAACGGCATTCCTGATGATAAACGTTCCTCATTTGGCTCGCGTTTTACAACTTATTTACAATTAATACAAAAGCCATCTCCACACTCCCGCAACCACAGAGTCTCGTCTCTCTGGGTGGCTCTTATTATAACTCATTAGCTCTCCAGGACACCCTGCACATAACTATACAAATTATCTCTTTTGACTCAACAACCCACCATTATACTTAGACCCTCGCCTTCTTTATGGGAGTCTAGATTCCGATCAAGATTCACACTAACGCCTTAAAAGTTTAGGTCTAAACGTGTTGGGAACTAATTGGTGGAGGAATCTATTGTAATGTCAGTTTGGGTTTATAATGTCATCACGAATTCCAAAGACAAATATTGTTTTTAAGGGGACGTGTTTGACACGCATGCTCATTACTAGCACAAAAGCATGCTATGTTATTGAGCTATTGCTTACTTACTTAGCATGTGTGTTAAATCATTGCCAGTAGTAAGCATGCTAGTTTGTGCCAGAAACTAGCAAGTTAGCTACCATGTTCCTAAGCATGTTTTTAGGAGCGTATTTATGACATTAGTTTAAGTCAATGTGGTGCTGGTTAAAAAGGCTTTATCACACTAGCGAGCTGCGAGCTAGTGGAAAGCGGGGCGAGTGCGCAGCGAGCTCGCCACGAGTTCGCAACGTGTGCGCGGCGAACACGCCGCGGGTGCGCAGCGAGCTCGCCGCGGGAGGGCAGCGAGTTCGCGGTGTACGATCCGCGTTTTGTACATTCAGTGCCAGAATGGATTGAAAACAAAAAGAACGCGAATGTATAAAATGGCGTCGACAGCACCGTTCGCCGCGAGCTCGCTGCGCACCCGCGGCGTCTTCGCGGTGTGAACGCTGCGCACACGTTGGGAACTCGCGGCGAGCTCACTGCGTACTCGCCCCACTTTTCACTCGCTCGCAACTCGCTAGTGTGATAAAGCCCAAAGATTTGATAATCAATTTTTTGTATATTCTTTGCGTTTAAATAGCATTCAACTAGAAACTATTGGTACAAGATGCTATTCAGATGAATAGCATCATAGCTCTAGGATACTGATACCCTCGCCTTCTATATGGGAGTCTATATATATTCTTGTCAAGATTCACACTAGCGCCTTAAAGGATTAGGTCAAAACGTGTTGGTAACTAATTGGTGGAGGAATCTTTTATAATGTCAGTTTGGGTTTATAATGTCATCGTTTGACTTAAAAGGTTTGGTCATTTGTTGTTTAGATAGAATCAAATTAGTAATGATCGGTTACACAATGAATTTCGACATAGGTATTTATGGACGCCTAATATAATAATAATAATAATATATTTTTATTTGAGGAGCTCGTGGCTAATTTATAACAGCCGCACGGGTCGATCTGTTAGGTTAAGCTACGCTTGCCGGGGTTGGTCCGTGGATGGGTGACCATCTTTACATACCGAGACTCCTCCGTGCCTCGGAAAGCACGTTAAGCCGTTGGTCCCGGCTGTCATTCGTGGATCTTTGACAGTCGTTACGGGTCGTCAGAAGCCCAAAAGTCTGACAGCCAGTCTTACCAAGGGGTATCGTGTTACCCAGTTACTGGGTTGTGGAGGTCAGATAGGCAGTCGCTCCATGTAAAATACTGGTATTCAGCTGCATCCGGTTAGACTGAAAGCCGACCCCAACATAGTTGGGAAAAGGCTAGGCAGATTGATTTATATTTTATTTTATTTGACAATATGTTATTATGCATTTGTTTTTCCATTTGGTATATAGGTATATCAGTTTAACAAAAGCTTTCAGATATTTGAGAAGAGGTATGTTGATAACGGGGAGGGGTTTGTTGGGTAGGTAAAGGTAAATAATACTTTTAACTGATTGGTAGAATTAATGTCCACAATCTATCTTTAAAATCCTCGGACCTTTATGTAAATTAATTATGGATCAGCGTTGTTTGCCGTTTTCATCATCTCAGTGTTTACTTCTTTGTCATTATCATCTTTCATCAACCCTCGATCATCCATACTGCTTGTACATACTCTTTGATTTTATACAGCTACATTTATTTCCTGTTAACCAATTAAAATGAACATTCATTGATTCAACACGAACTGCACTGTAGAACCTCTTCATTTCCCATACAACGTTCTCACAGCATTTGGCGTTAGTTTACACAATTTGCTAATGTAATTTACCTCAAGTTTACACTTGTCTAGTACCAGTAGTACCCACGGTACTATCTGCCGCCATGTTTGGTTTGCTTGGGAAGTGTGCTCACTGTTCGGTTTTTCGTTAGTTGATAGTGGAATCTTTATATTTTAATATAATGGAATCTACCAAAACCTTTGTGTTGGTGGTTTAACCTTTTTTTTTTTTTTGAGGATGGGATATCATCAAATGACCCTTCCCGCTCTGGGTGGAGTGAAAGGGAGTGTCAGACTCTTACTGACTAAAACCCACCCGTATTCCTTGCTTGGCCCTTTATGTTCCGGGCCAGCGGTACCCCTTTCGGACAATGCCGCTGACCTGGTGGTTTAACCTATCAGATACATTATGAGATATAAATTAGATGGGTTAAATTACTTTTTCAATAGAATACTCCATATAGAAATCTCGATAGAAATTTGACAGTTAGATAGAAATAATTCTCTCTTTCTCTTTTTTGTATTTTTGACGTGAATACGTTTTTAAATTTGCTTCCATAGTGGGAGGCAGTTCAGAAAAATGATGATAACAAGATCGTGGGATACAGTTTGGTGGTGATCATCTATCATCCACATCCACAAATTTAACACGCATTCACGTAAAACACATGGCCATGTGTGGACGCGGCCATGTGTTTTACGTGAATGCGTGTACGTAACGGGTAATATTTTCTTTGATCTATTAGCTATCGAGTGATGTAATTAACAAAGCCACACCCCGATTTTTTTCTCTTTAAATTTTGGTAATTTTCTTTTAAATTCTTTAAATTAGTCTTTAGACTTTTTGAGAATTTTTGTACTGTCTCTCGTTAGACATTAAAAAATCGGGGTGTGCGTCGTGGGCACGGCCGTGTGTTTTATGTCAATACGTGTACGTAATGGATAATCATTTCTTTGTAACGATTTCTTTGATCCTTTAGCTATCGAGTGTTGTAATTAGTTTTGGACATAGATGATAGATATGTAGCTGCAAAACCAAACTGTATCCCCCAATTTTGTTATGATCAGTTTTATGAATTGGCTCCCCACTATGGAAGCAAATTTAAAGACATATTCACGTCAAACACCTCCAGTGTGTTTGCTCCCTAACCTTCCAATAGGAAGCTCTCTATTACTTCGGTATAGGATGTATGTTCAGCATGGAACTGTGCAACATTAGCGGCCTCTACTAGTTTCTTCCGCTGCAAGTTTCCCGTATTGCTTTCCCACATTATTACATGAAAATATGTGCTTTGCCAAAGGACTTGTGTCCGCTATATTTGTGTAAAAATGTTTATCTTTTCTAAAAGGTTGTGTTTTCTGAAAAGTTGAGCTGAAAAGCTAGTTTCACATTTTTTCAGTTAAATCAATCAATCAAACGAAATATTTTAATTTCACATAAACCAATTGGCCACTTATGAAACGTCAGAAGTTAGGTGCACGGTTCCAATTGGTCGTTTCCTATGGCGATGAGCCGGCAAGAAACTCCATGGTTACTCTTTTAAAAATCATTGGCTATTACAATATTTTCAAATAACACTGTTAATAGGTATCTATAGGGCTTCCAACAAGTAGTTAACAAAATAGACAGTTTTGTTATAATTCGCAAAATACCATTCTTAAGGTGCGCATACACGGGCAACTAAAATTGCTCAATCCTGGTCAATTCTTGTCAAATATGACGCCACAACTACATCCAGCAATTTAGAA
Organism: Dryobota labecula; assembly: GCA_947523025.1. Taxonomy (NCBI): domain Eukaryota; kingdom Metazoa; phylum Arthropoda; class Insecta; order Lepidoptera; family Noctuidae; genus Dryobota; species Dryobota labecula. The sequence goes on along the minus strand of OX383305.1, from coordinate 8,648,020 downwards.
CGATGGCAACATGTAGTCACCTGTTGCCAGAGATACGGCCACACAATACCAGGCAATATGGAGCAACTTAAAAAACTAGGCAATACAAGCCAATACACCGACGACACACTTGTACTTCACTGCACGTAGAAAGAATTGCGCACCCCCCCGCCGCCGTCCCCGTCGCCGCGCGCCGGCTGGTCGGTTCCTCTCGCAAAACGAAACGTAGTTACAAGAGTATAAACAAGATAGAAAGAAAATTGACTACAAATTTCCAAATCGATTGGATATTCGGCAACTCATACTGGCGACATTGAGTAATGTGAAATATATGGAGCAATTAGAAGCAATATTCCCGAAACAATTGCCGCATTTTATTGTTGTTGCTCCAGATTGCTCCACTTAATTGATTCAGATTTATCCATTAGTGTTGTCGAGCAATTATTGCTCAAAATATTGCCCGTATAAGAGCACCTTAAGTCGATGGGCACAAATCCAGTCTGAAGGATGCTACTAAAAAAATTTTAGTGGAAATTATCAGTAACACGCTCCACACGACGCCGAGGATGGGACCTGGAACGCCCAGTTGTGACCTTTATTAGACTAGTCAAACAAAGAAGAACTTTACTACTTAATTAGGCCACTTAAAACTATTTAGGACTCCTAATTGACTCTTCAAATGGCCAGTTTGCTTTAACAACAAACCAGCACCCTAATTGTACACACTATCAATCGCAATCTGAATGATTTTGAAGGATATTGCTATTCCATTGCTTCATTTGTTCGAAAAAAATGTCTGCTCCGTTAATAACGCAATGAATGTTGTTGAACTATCAAAATGAAACCCATTGTTTCTCTAAGTGACGTAAGTGTGTTATGCAATTACCCCGCTGATAATGTCTCCGACGGCTCTAAGAACATACAAACTAACTAGAGATGAGTCCGGTAGCATGTCACATGTTAAAATCATCGATATAATAAAATCATTACATCATGCAATGACAACGACAAAATTATCATTGATGATTTTGTCATTTTTCCCGTCATCGATATTTTTTTGTCATTGTCATGCAGTTATTGATACAGAAAAATCATCACTCAGCCCATCTCTAAAACCAACCTCATATTGTTCGTCCCTTTGTCTATAAAATCGATGTGAAGACAATATTTCCCACCAACCAAGCGCTAAGTATCATAAGTGGCTAGTAGCTACTTACATGCATCGTGCAGGACCTGGGCCCTCTTACTGCGACCATTAGCATCGGTTAAGAAAATTAGAGCATACACCTCATGCATCAGCATAATGGCTTCTGAGCTGTCTTTCTTGATTTTCAATTGTTTATTTGAAATTGGTGTGTGAAAGAAATGGGAAATTGAGCTAAAAAGTCCATGTTAGCGTTATTTTGTGTATGTTGATTGATTAGCTAACGTTTTGATATTCTTGTACGTATACGATTTGCATGGGAAAACTGGTAAAGGCAAATAAGATCATTGGGTAAAGGTCACGCTCGTTGTAACACTAGTGGCTACACTTCAGGACCTTACTCGACAGTGGCGCCAATTTGTGAGCACAAAAACGGTAGGCCTCATTGGGAGCAAGCCTATTGTCCGGGCATTAAGGCGAGGTTCTTCAAGTTAACCCCTAGGAAATGTAATTTTAATGTCATTTTATTTAGAAACGGTAATGATTATTAAACACGTGAAAAAATTATATGTTGCTTTCGAGACCTTTTTGTAGGTACGTCGGGTACTCGTTACATAATTGGATAAAGTTCACTCGAAAGAAAAAAATACCAAAAACCTTATTTTGTAGATTAAAATCATTTTATTTCAATATTATACCACATTATGTATTGAAAATCACATCAAAATAAACGTCTATGATGCCGTAATGTCCGTCGGGTTGAAGATTGTTAATATCGTAAAACATATATTTTTCAACCCAAAATTCACGAAATTCACGGCACGCGCCCAGCTGCCAGCTCTAGAACAAAAATGCACGCTCGAAGAACCTCGCCTTAAGCAGCCAATAACCTTCTAGGCTGACCTGCGAGATGCCTTAAAAAGAATTGGTTGTCTGTAAAGTCGATTAACGGACGATAATTTTAAGTGATAACCTCATAAGAAAACATTGCGTCACAAGCCGATCGCTTAGTCCGATCGTGCCTCTCAATCGCTTGTTCGGCGCTCTCGCTTGCACACTCGGCTCAGGCGGAACGTGACAATGAGTCATGCTTTATCGTGCGTGCAGCCGGCGTTCATCGATTTATAAGACATTATAACGTAAAAAGAGTTTGAAAAGTACTCAACTTCAAATTCTCATTCAGAAACCGGGTTATAGTCTCTCCACTCTATACGTTTTTACCTTACGACGCGGACGTATAAAACACACTATCAACACGTTTCACGATTATAACTATAGATAGATCATTTTCCAACTCATCGCGGGTTGTTAGACAACATAAAATTCGACACGCTAGCATTGATGAGCAATTTGCGTTGAAGGTACCGTGTCATGTGTGGGGGCTTAGGGTGGTGTCACATTCGTGCCTTTTAAAACTTGTAGAAGGAAAAACAGAAAAATAGGTCTAGAGCATACAAAAAGATCAGTTAACTAAATTAAGCCATCATAGACTACGCTGATACCAGGGGGCCAAGTCTACTAATGTACAAACGTTGCAATGGTCTCTTCATTGTGAGTTTTTGACAGATTTGCCATACAAACACTGTCAAATACTCACAATCGTGAGACCATTGCAACGTTTGTAAATTAGTAGATTTACCTGTTGTTTGGATGCCACTGAGGAGCTTTTAAATAAACTTGAGCGTTTGCAAAATATATGTATCCGTTTTGTTATTAACCTTAAAAAGTATGTAGTTCTATGTATATATTTGAGTGATGTTTATTTTAGAAGTATGTATGTAAGTATATTCTCTTATTGTATGTTTATATGTATTTATATTAGTGTATAGCTATTTTGATTTTATGTATATTTTTTCTCTTCTACTCTTACACACGTTGTCTACATCTCTATATCTACTTTCCTATAGCAGGTATGCTGGAAGAGATTTCATTAGAAATAAGCATCACCTTTGTACGTATTTTCCTGTTCCTTTCTTCTTGTTTGTTTATATGTGTGTATATAAATTGTAAAATAAAAAAATAAAATAAATAAAACCGACCACGCACCACGCTTGTCAGACCACGCACAATGAAGGATTCCGTTGTTGGGACGAGTTTTGCCAAGTGTTCAACCATGAACAAGCAACAGCATCGCACCATCAGCATTAAGAGCGACATACATTCATTCTGCGCGCCAGCTACACCAGCACGCCGTCAGCGCTAAGAAGTGGCCTACTGAAATCTTCGCTTCATCGGCTCGATACACACACAACACACATGCAAATCTGTATCAATGTGTATTTACCACAGAATTTGTATATAATTAAGTTAATTATTATAATAAACTAGTCATCAAGCTGGAGTCAAGTGTAATTCATCTCCTATAACTCCTCTCACTGCTGCACTGTGGCCAAGACACCTTTAGCCATCATCGATCCTATGAGTGTGCACATTGTACATTGTGTACATTGCACCACGTACACAAACCCCTGTTCCTACCCAAACTCCGTCTGTTACCGTAGGTCTCCTTGTAAAAAACATAACATTGTAGTTGAAAAATATGTTCACCCATATATTCCAACTGCTAGTGTAAGTTGGTCGACTATTACTCGTTCACTTGTGAAGCCTTCTTAGCTGTGATAGTTTTCCTTTTAACTACTACCGTGAATTTTTTCACAGATACAAAAAAAAAAAAGCATTTAATTGGCAAAAAAAAAATTGCAATTTAAAGCTTAATATTGTCCAAACGGATCCCTGAATCGAAAAAATCGGCCAATTGCGTGTTGGACCACGCACAATGAAGGGTTCCGTACTTGGAAAGAATTTATCCTAAGAACAAACTTAACATTGTAGTGGGTAAACATAATCTCCTATACATTCCAACTGCAAATGTAAGTTTGTACGCACAATATTGAGAGATTTACCATGTTATTTTTAAGACCATAGACTTCTTATAGATTTTCCTGTAATCTATAAGTATAGAACTATTTTCGTATTTTTTTTTTTAATTTTAGGTTCAGTAGTTTTGGAGATAAGGAGGGGGGGAATGGTCAGTTTTCGTCTATTATCACTTATAACTTTGAAAAAAAATATTTTAAAATTATAAATAAAATATATTTGAGACCCTCATAGCCTTTTCATTTGATATGTCACACGGTACAGTTTGCAAAACTTTATTTTTTTATTTTATTGTTTGCCCCCCAAAACTGACCCCAATATTCTAAATTCATTTATTTACGGTTCACGTCCGTGTTTAGGTCACTCAAATTGGTATGTATCCCAAATTTCAACTTAATCAGTCCATTACATTCGGAGCAAATTGGCTGTTACAGACGGACCGAACGACAGACAGACAGACAGACAGACACACGAGTTATCCTATAAGGTTCCGTTTTTTCCTTGTGAGGTACGGAACCCTAAAAATGGTTTTCCCAGAATCGCAATATTTTTGAACGGTCAATAACAATATCTCACACCATGGGATAGACGAGAAAAAAAATATCATCTCCAATTTCCGTGTAGTACCCTAAAAATTTATATATTTGAATATTGTAATGCACCACTTCGTTGAAGACTTTTTAAAAGGTTAAACCAGATGTTTTTTTTTTTTAAATAAGTCTATGTAGAAGAGTACATAGATTAAAAAAAGTAAAAAAAAAAGTTAAAGTAGTCTAAAATAGCATGTTTTTCTCTAGAAAAGAGATGAAAGCACAGTTACATATAGTTAATTAAAACTGAATAAAAATAATGAGGACTCATTTGTTAGCAGTTTTTAAGGCAAATGATATTCATAAACAAAGGGATGCGTAATAAACATTTTCATGTCAACAAATATAAATACCTACCTACACTTATGTCGAAAATTATTAATCAAAATGGTACCGAAATACCGCACAAAACAATTGATGAGTCTCTTTGAGGAAAAGTTTGACATAAAAATAGGAAATCATGTACTAAAAATGAAGTCATTTTATGAATAAATAAAATAGTAAATAGCTTGACAATACCAAATGGCTTCTTGTGGTTAGAATTCAGTCAATTGAGTAATTGTTTAAGAATTCAGTTATAAAGGATTACAATGTGGTCGTAAAGGAAAATGTTGTCACACATCGAATGATGGTACACACGGCTACATATCAAGCTATACATTTCCAGTATAAGCTGATCTCGCATTTTATAGGATTTCCGTCCAATGAGAGGTCAGCTTAGACTGGAACGTTAACTTGATATGTAGCCGTGCGTACTGTAGAGTGTGGACGTTACCAAAATGAATAAAACACTTATTTATGATATATTGCGTAATTATCTTCTTTATATATTTTTACAATAATATACTTTTATCTCGACATGTGCTTGTCAGCCTGGGGGGTGCACTCTCTCATCTTTTATTCTATTCTAATGCCAAATTAAATATTTGTTTTGTAATTATAAAAGATTCGCGGAGGTTTCATGCAAACACCAAGTCAGGTTAAGGCCTTTATAGCTTTTTCATATTGACTTTATGAAATATATTATACGACACACGATTTAATGCTCTAATTTGAATGACAAGTTAATTGCTGGGTTGAAGCGGTGCCGTTGCGGTGCCGGTATAGTGTGCCATCACCTTTATATTTCAACAAGGGCCGAAAAAAAAAGCAGCATATAATTATGCCATTTGAAATAAGGTTAGACATTTAAATAAACCTTTATTACAGTCCGTTCAACCGATTTTGATTTCTATTCCGTAGGCATAAGGATGGCATTAAAAGCAAAAAAGTGGTTACACTACCAACTGTTTACTGCAACTGCCATTTTTCATGCCACCAACGCAGTAAAAGTCAAAATCGGTTAAACGGACTGTGAAAAATTGGTTGTCTGTAAAGTTGGTTTACGGACGATAGTTTACGTGACAACGTCATGACAAAGCATTGATGCGGCGCAAGCGTACAATGAGCGTAACGGGACCATGAGCGTAACGGGACATTTTCGTGCATGCAGCCGTCGTTCATCGATTTATTAGACGTTGTCACGTCAAAAAATAGGTTGTCTGTAAAGTTGGTTTACGGACGATAGTTTAACGTGACAACGTCATAACAAAACATTGATGCGGCGCAAGCGTACCTACAATGAGCGTAACGGGTCAATGAGCGGAACGGGACAATGAGCGTAACGGGACATTTTCGTGCATGCAGCTGGCGTTCATCGATTTATTAGACGTTGTCACGTCAAAAAAGGTTTATTTAAATGTTTAATCCTATTTCAAACGGAGTATAGTGTACCCCCAACCTAACCCGTATGTAATGGGTGATTGTATTAGGTGATCAATCGGGTCGCTCGTAGGTTCCATAGAGAGTTATAATTATATGGACGCCATCGATTTAGTGTTTACGACATGGTGAGTACAGCTTGTAACGTTTACCGACCTGCTTTACCGATATGTTCGAGGAATTAATGTTTATTTAGCGGGGGTTTTATGGTCTTCTAGGGTGACTGTTAGGTTTTGGAAACACCAGCGGTGAAATTCCGTAACACATAAAATGGCAATCGATCGCGACGCTTATTAACGTTATTGAGCACACGAATTGTTCAAACCTATGAAGCTATGGATGTTAAAATGAAAGGTTTTGTTTTTTTTTTTTTTTGACGGGTCGTTCTTTTGGTATGCATTTGTGCAATATTTTTTTTTGTTTAAGTATTGAATAAAACAAGATGGCGGCATTAGTTCCAATTTTGGCCACGCACCAAAGCGCTATAGGTACCGAAAAACGTTTCTTTGCCAAAAAATAGAAGATTGTTTGCCTAGGGAGCAAACAACTATTTTAAAGGCAAGAGTTTTTCTATGAATTCCTCACTGCGCTCTAGATTCAAAGAACTCGTGCGCGATTTACTTTATCATACAGCCTTTTAGTTGTTCATACAACGTTCGTGATTGATCTCTTTGGTGATGGGAACTTTTAGTAACAATATTCACATTCCAAATTCAAATCACTTTGAGTCCCTAGGGATTAAAGAACTATTTAAGTCCCTGTTTACGAAAAATAAACTAGCTCTTTTTGAATAAATGTGATAAAAAGTAAATTATAATCGGCATTTATGATAAAGATGCAATTATAAAAATGTACCTACCTGCTACATAAGCATCATTCTCTTGCCTCGCCTTTCTAAAAATATCCGAACAAGTTGAAATACAATAATAACATTAAGTACATAGGTTAAAAGGGTTTATTTTAATAATAATGGTTGACACGGCTATTAATAATTGTCTAATTGATCGCATAGTTCACTCATTAGGCAAAAATACTACATCGAATGACTACTAAAACTATAGACTGCGCACTTTTTACGATACTTTGAGCCAACGTTTATTTATGGAATAAATTAAGTATTATTTCCTTGAACAGTAATTTGTAGTCTGCACAGACTTGAATTTAAAATGGTTAATAATTTTAATTAATAGGGTTTAAGTTATCCATACTAATAATAACAAGAGACAGTGTCTGTGAGTCTGTCTGTTACGTTTTCACGGCTAAGACGCTGAATATTTTTTGATAAAATTGTAAAAAAATAAATCAAACCCTAAAGGGTTGAGACTCGCACACACAAGGGAAGCATGCCACAAAAGGGAGGAAGCCTATACTCAGCAGTGGATGAAACAAGCATGCCAAAAAGGTAGCTAGAACATTGAGTAAAATCATGAGCATACTTTAAAATTTACCCTTTAAGGGATAAGACTCGCACACACCAGGGAAGCATGGCACACAAGAGAAGAGGCTTGTACTCAACAGTGGTTAGAACAAGGATGCCAAAGAGATAGCTAGAACATTGAGTAAAAACATGAGCATATTTTAAAATTAATCCCTAAAGGGATGAAACTTGCACACACCAGGAAAGCATGGCACACAAGAGAGGAGGCCTATACTCAACAGTGGATGAAACAAGGATGCCAAAAAGGTTGCTAGAACATTGAGTAAAAACATGAGCATACTTTAAAATTAATCCCTAAAGAGATGAGACTCGCACAGACTAGCGAAGCATGGCACAAAAGGGAGGAAGGCTATACTGAGCACTGGGTGGCACAAGGCTTCCAAAGAGATAGCTAGAAAATTGAGTAAAAACATAAGCATACTTTAAAATAACTCTCTAAAGGGATGAGACTCGCACACACCAGGGAAGCAAAGCATAAAAAGGAGGAGGCCTTTACTCAGCACCAGCAGTGGCTGGAACAAGGCTGTCAATGATGATGAAGGGATGAAATACGGTATTGAAGTTTGTTAGGGAAAATACTACATTCGCGAAGAAGAAGTCGCGGGATAAGAGCTAGTAGGTATAAATTTAATTGTCTTTAGTTTGGGTGAATTTATTATACAGGGTTATTTTAAATTAGCTAGCTAAACTCCGCAGATGCGACGGGTATCTATATATAAACACGATAAAATAAAAATTTAAAAGATTTGGTGTTTTTATTGGGTGGTCAACGTCCACTGTTGGTGTTGTTACTTGATGTATGAGTTAAGAAAAACTGTTTTCTAATGTTTAATCACACAAAAAAAAATTCTGAAGTGAAAACTTCTTTAGGCGCGTTGAGTACTTTTTGGGTGAACAAAAATCATGGAACTCGCGTCATCGTCGCCGACCACTTTCCATGAGCTATATACAATGTATACTGTGTATGTATTTGTACTTTTTGGGTGAACAAAAATCATGGAACTCGTAACATCGTCACCGAACGCTCGAAATAAATAAATAGCTCGACGGTACAACTCACAAGTTATTTAGTTTTCACTTCTATGGGAAGTCCCCAATTTTTTTTTATAAACGGATTTTTTCAAGTGACTAATTAACTAACCACTGCAGCTACTGTAACTGTGGTCGGTGCGACCCCACATAAAAATCATCAATTTTTTTATTGTTTTTTGTTTTATCATGTTTACATATTGATACCCATAGCATCTGTGGAGTTTAGCTAGCCAATTTAAAATAACCCTGTATATACTCAGTACCTTAATAAATAACTGATCGTAAAATAATTTAGCATACTCTAATTGAATGTTTTACTCATTCATGCACGTCATGAATATTAAATATGGATTATTAATATTGAATTATGGAATAATATTATTATTTAATAATTCATAACGGCTTGATTAAGTACCTACCTACTGCTAGTTGTACCTATGTTCTGGATCGTGACGAAGTTATTTGCAGTAATTGATAGGCTCATTTAAAATAATCAAACTGTTTTATGTATGAATAGCAATTAATTGGTACCGTCTAATATGATAGATGAAGACGTTTTTTTTTAATCCTCAACGTGGAAAATCTTAGCTTTCATCTCATCTGATGGTAAGTTATGATAAGTCCGAAGGTGGAAGCTCGCTTCACCCGGAATCCTAAACCACAGAGGAACTAGTTATCTTACCTTTAACTGCCGAAACACAACAATGCTGTTAAAATTGTTGTTATGGCGACAGGTTTAGATAAGATGGTGGTAGCTAGCCAGGCGGACTAAGAACAAGCCCTACCACTAACCAAACCGAGCACATATTTTTGCCCCCGCTGGGAATAGAACCCGAGACCTCTGGGTCTGAGACAGGAGGTCTTACTACTAGACCACAAAGGCTGTTAAATGGTCAGGCGGCGGTCACTATATTGTAGGTGTGAGTGGAAATGCCGGGAGAGTAAGCCCTACAAGGACATAATAGGCGACCTTTGAAAACAGAAACCAACATAGTTGCGAATAGGCTAGGTAGATGATGATCAGAAATGTGAGGTTTGGCACAGTCCATCAAACTGCTTTCTCCATGGGACTAACGTCGTTATCGAGAACAAAATATCAGCCGTCCTAAACATAATATCAATACAAGGTTAAGGCGAGGTTCTTCAAGTTAACCTCTATAATTTTAATGTCATTTTATATAGAAACGGTAATGATTAAACACGTGAAAAAATTAGATGTTGTTTATGAGACCTTTCTGTAGGTATATCAGGTACTGGTTTCATAATTGGACAAAATACGCGAGAGAGAAAAAAAAAATCCAAACATACCCTTATTTTGTAGATTAAAACCCATTTTATTTCAATATTATACTACTTTATATATTGAAAATCACATCAAAATAAACTTCTATGATGATGCAATATCCATCGGGTTTAATATTGTTAATATCGTAAAACATATAACTTTTAACCCAAAATTAAGGAAGTTTACGGCACAATTTACTCGCGCCCCGCTGCCACCTCAAGAACAAAAATGCACGCTTGAAGAACCTCGCCTTAAGAGCTGAGGCATGCTTGTCTTGCTATTCTAAATTGTTAGTCCAATCCTCAACCGCTAGACAGCTAGAATACAATCTGCAGGCCTAGCATGAGGTTTTCTATTTCCACGAAGAATAGACACAACTCTTTATATACAGTGTCATTTCGTTTCTCCATTTTTGACATCGTACCGTAGAAATCCTTCTACAATCTGTCATTTTGTCTTTCTAACGATCTTTGTCTAGGTAGAAAGCATGAAAACTTTCTTCTGAAATAGTCTACATAAAAAAGGATGTAGACTACTTTAGAAGAGAGTTTTCTATCCCAAACTGTCACAATCACACTGACAACTGACAGTTGTCTAAGGTAGTGAAGACAATTTGGTTTTTGTGATCGCCAGTAGACAACTTTCTACTCGACGGCTACAAAGTTTAAGCGGTTATCTACAAAATCATGATTTTACAGGAGAGCTTTTTGAACGCAAAACTGTGAAAATGTATAGAAGAACAAAGCTATCTTTTCCTGTGTTACATCATTTAGTTAATAGAGCATTACCGAGCAAATAGTTTAGGCCAATATTACTGTAATATTTTTTGTCCTAAAATAGGGTACATATTACATTTTGATAAAAATTGTTGATGTTGTCTTTATATACGTGATCAATAAAAATTAAGAATCTAATAGAAAAAATAAATCCTATGACAAAACAAAGAATTCTGAGTCGAATTATGTAAAAGAGTGAATGTCGTAAAAAATGCAGTTGATTCTTTATACTTTGCTGTCGTTGTACTGTCTACGCGTAACGTCATTTTTGTCTACACTTCCGTCGAAGGAACGGTACTCGTGCTATCTAACAATGAAGTCCAAAGCGTTCGCAGCGTCAGTCATCGGTCACTTGCCCGCTTGCCGGCGTCGTGGGTCACGGTGGCTCCCTCCACCTAATTGCCGTGACGATCAATATTTGTCATCAATTAAATACCAAACGGATTTCTTTAATTATTCCCTCCTCTCTATAACCACGTATGCGCAATCTTATCGCCCGCGCAAACTTACACCAACCTACCCTACTGTCTACACGGAACGTCATTTTTGTCTACTCTTCCGTCGAAAAAACGGTGCTCGTGCTAAGCCTGCTTACGAACAATGAAGTCCAAAGTGTTCGCAGCGTCAGTCATCAGTCACTTGCCCGCTCGCCGGCGTCGTCGGGTCACTGTGGCTCCCACCACCTAATTGCCGTGACGATCAATATTTGTCATCAATTAAATACCACACGGATTTCTTTAATTATTCCCTCCTCTCTATAACCACGTATGCGCAATCTTATTGCCCGCGCAAACTTACACCAACCTACCCTACTGTCTACACGGAACGTCATTTTTGTCTACTCTTCCGTCGAAAAAACGGTACTCGTGCTAAGTCTGCTTACGAAGAATGAAGTCCAAAGCGTTCGCAGCGTCAGTCATCGGTCACTTGGCCGCTCGCCGGCGTCGTCGGGTCACGGTGGCTCCCACCACCTAATTGCCGTGACGATCAATATTTGTCATCAATTAAATACCACACGGATTTCTTTAATTATTCCCTCCTCTGGTTGTCGGTCGTTTTGTTTGGTAGCGTCAGCGGAGGCAGATGTAGTGTCGTGCATGACTGACGGTAGCTCGTAAGATGTTTGAGGGTTAAGTAGTCGTTTGTCGTGTTAAGTCTCTTATTATTTGTGTTGTTTTTGTATTTTTTTGAAATCTGTGATGTAAAGTGTTTTTGTGTAATTCGCGTTGGTTTCTAGTAAATGGATTCCATCTTGTAGATACTCATGACACGTAGTGCATCTTGCGAAAATTGCAAACAAGAAAAAGAAAACAGTCGTGTTAAAAAGATATTTGATCTTGAAGGCCCAGATATATGCCAGTGACCTTGAGGGGATAGCTTGCGTGTTCTGTACTGAGCTCACGCAACGCATCATACGTCCAGCCAGTAATAGGACTCCTCGATCCAAGAGCGCTGTCCCAAATAAGACGCATTATTAATTTATTATACATGAAACAAAAGATATTTTAATAAAACGCGTATACTAAAAAATCTATAATTAAATTGCCTTTAAAAAGGTGACAATTTCAGAAAAGTACGCTTGATAAGTTTTGCGTAATTCTCTGTTTTTTATCCGCGTTAGACATAACTTTACAAATTAATTTTACTATGTAATATAAACATAATCTAAAATATTAATATATCAAGTTATTAAGAAAATGCTCTAATTTAACATATATTTTTTCCAAATTATTAACACTACTCGTTTAGACGTGATCTGCAGTATGAAATCACTAGAAGTCAGTTATCGTGGCCTTAACACACAGACTGCTTGTGCGTGACACTGCTTTCATTTGCAAGAAATCTTAAACGACTCATCATGCCTCTTTTTGGGAATTAAAACCCAAATGTTTACAAAAACCCGACCACAATCATTTTGATCGCCTTTGTGGCTCATTGCAAAAAGATCCTTAATTTCGTCGCCCTCATTGACTACGATACCAACCTACAGCATACATATATCACCAACATATATACCCAAGTACTCCTAAAAGCTGTAAGACAATTTGCAGTACTAACTAACCTATTCCTAGATCACGACGACAAATAGCTTACAACAGCGAGCCTGGCTCCGGAGCAGCCTCACATAGGGCTACATACAAATCTATGTATACGTAGTAGATACTGCTCTACGTACGACGGATGGCTTACTAATAACCGATATCGGTATTGCAGCCGATACGCAAGTATCAATGAATTTATATGGGGGTATAGCGTCTATAGATGAAGTTGTTTTTACGATGACAAAAAATATGAAATGCATGAAAATGATGATAAGAATGAATCGATAGATGAATTCTATTATCAAGAAGAAACAGTTCATAAGAATACAGTTCGTATTGATAATAATTTTGATGATGAGTTAATAGATTTTTATGTAGTACCTAACAGGTTTAATGTGGATCAGCGAATAGTTCTATAGAAAGTAGAGAAACTATCTACTAGCTCTTAAGTCAACTTGTGATCTTCTGAAGACTAGAGACGTGTTCAGATACCAAAAAGTCTAAGACGAAATAAGATATTCTTAACCGATTTCTTAATTCAATAATCCTTGCAAAAATAACAACTCCATTCCCCAATCCTACATCAAATAAACACTTTCCATAAGCTCTTACTGAATCGGCATCAGTACAAAAAAGCCAATGTGTTTAGAGTAGTGACAGTGCTCTGTCGCGGCGGCTGCGTACAAAGGTATGCCGCTTGTTTGCTAGTCGGCGCCCGCGCAGCGCATGCTCCTTCAATGATCTTTGTTTTTGGTATTTGTTTCTCTAAGAGGTGGTTACTGATTAGACTATGGATTATTGCTTTGGGACTTTAGGCAGATGCATCGTGTAACTGAAGATTTTAGAAAAGGTAGAATAACGATAGACATAATTTTATGTAAGCGATGATAATGTTAATACCACAATATAGTTAATAATATAGTTTGAAGATCAATAAATTGTTAAATTAGAAGAAATACCTTATGTAAAAGTATTAGTTTCACCATTTGTGTAAATAATAATAATAAATAAACGTTTATTAGGAACAATTTGGTATAATAAAACAAAAGACACGAAGATAGCTGCAAAAGTAAAATTCTGTGGAGCAGCTATCAGCACCCAATACAAAATACATGTAAGGCATTTGTCTGGAACAAATTTCTTTTTAACTTTCAATTCTATAAGGAAACAATAAATTCAGAATTACAAAAGAAAAAATCACTAAAAGTTTGTATGTAATGATGTAGAGTGGAAGTGAGAGTGAGAGTGTTTATGTGTGTGTGTGAGTGTGTGTTAAATGTGTAATTAGTCTATTATGACAAGAGAACGTTAGCGTGAGAATTTATTTATATTACCATAAGTTGCTCAGTTGCATCATAGGACATGGATTTAAGCCAGTCTGTAAGATTTTTTCTCAGTAAATTCCATATTATAGGGTAGATTTTGATTCTCCTATTTATATTATTATAAAGTGGTTATAAAGTGGACCTAATGTGGTTGAAGTGGCGATTTTGTATTATAAAGTGGACCTAATGTGGTTGAAGTGGCGATTTACCAACGCAAACCTGCAGAGCTCAGTCTTGTAGATTCTATCAGAGGCTTGTTTTTTAGTGAGGTACTGAGGTCGTAAAGCAAAAGGTGGAAAGAAAGACGAAGAAGAAAAAGATCTTTAGGAAGATTATAGAATTAAGCCTAATTACTTGCCTAAGAAAAATTAAAGAAGACATCCTTTGTAACACTGTTAATGAAAATTATATTGATCTATTGATCACTTGATGTAGTTATTTGTAAAAGGCATTTAATACGTGATTTCATAACCACAATAAACTCAAACTCAAATCATTTATTTCAATTAAACCATTTACAGGCACTTTTGAAATGTCAAGGAGTCGGTCAGTAAGAAAAATATAGCTACATGCCCATTCCAAAGCGTAGTAGATATCGATGGAGAAGAACGAGCAAGAAACTCCATAGACACTCTTTTAAATTAAATTGTTACAAAAATATTAGTTACATCTATAATGTTGTATTTATAACTAAATGTGAGAACGATGTAAAAATAAAAAATAAAAACTTACACGTTAATAGCGTCCAGAGTAGGTTTTTTTTTTTTTACAACAAGTAGAAACAAAATAAAATAATTAAAATAACCCGTGGCAGCTAAGAGATGACCAGATGATGATACAGATATATTATTAGATATGGTCGGTATGAACGGTAAATAAATCTTAAACTCACCGTTACTCAGAAATCTCTAAGTCAAGCACCAGTGACCATCCCAAAACGTTAAAGGTCATTAAAAATATCAAATACCAAAATAATGACCCGTGCCTTGCACAAACCGTCACCTGCACTTCACGAACAAAGATAGCTAATTCGAGTTATATTGCACGATGCCATTCTTTAGTCTTCCTACAGCACTGATGGACAATAGGACCACCTTGAAGTACCACCAAAACACTATTGTGGTCACAATGAATGGCACTTTAGACATAAATCGTGTAAAGCAATAGGATTTATATTATTATATGGTTTGAGTGCCAGCTGGTGTTTGTAAGAAAGTCGGTAGTTCGGAAGATGTTGGATCAAACAATATGGTGAAGGGTGTGTCTCTATACGAAATGAGTAGCTCATAAATGAAGACATTGCAAAAAAAAATATATATATATATATATTGTTGGACCTCAATTAAAAAAAATCCCGTTTAGTTCATTATTGGCCATCATTTCCCCAATGGTTGAATAGGGATAATTAAAAAAAAAAAGTTTCGTCCGTCATGTAGATTATTAAAAATTATTGGATACGTATTTTTCTTTTTTTACGTAGAAAAAAAAAAACATTACGGCGATACATTGAGTTCAAATGTGGCATGACGTCACTTCTCAATAGATTTTATACGTAGCTGTGAACGTAACGAGCCCCCACTACCCAAGTTTAATGTGTTTTATCTAAGTAATTTTATATTAATATGATAAAGCAAAAAATACGTGTCTATAATTTTTTTTAATTATCTGATTGACGGACTAAACAGTTTTTCTTTTTTTATTCAGGAATTATCCCTATTATGTGATAGCGTCAAACGTCTAGATTTCAGTATGGTTACTGAAATAGCAATTAGTTAAAGAGTACTATACACACTATGGACTTCTCTCTTTTAAAAAAAAATTTCATCTGAGCTTCTCCGCTTCGCTTCTTGATCTACTGATAGATTTAAAAAAACACATGAACATCGAAACACCGAAACAAAATCTGGGATTCGATTCGGTATTTAAATAATTCTTCATCTACAAAGCACTGTTTGAATGCATCACAGAATCATCTGTTTCTCACAAAAGGCTCACTTTCAGTAGTCATTAGGTGATGTTCTTTGTCGTGGGCGTGAAATAATGTGAATTGGGGCTATTTTCTGTCATAATTCATTTGTACCGTGAAGTTGGCGCCATGTGGCGGCCTCTTGCACTGATCGCCTTTAGACTATGCGTAGTATATGTAAGGGTTGAAGATAACAAAGAATTTAATTTTATAACAAATTTTACAGTTTACAAGTCAGGTGTTTTTTTAAGTGTTACCTAATAATTATAAAGTAGGATTCAAAAGTTATGTCTTGTCTATTGTCTATTAAAATAAGCATAATAATTTATTATCTCTTTTTGACGTCGTGAACGTAGATTTTGTATTGGTTTTTATGCTCAACTTTATGGAACCTGAATACTAAAATACACTACGCAGAATTTTAGACTAGTAACCTACCATCTAATTCAACTTGATCCAAATTTTTCAGACAGATTTGACATCTACTGCCTGCTATATTTTCATATCAACCAAAAACGCCAAAGCTAGTTTATCTGCTTCCTTACATATACTACATTGGCACTTTAAAGTGGCTATTCGGCTCAAATGGCCGAGACTGAGCGGCGATTCCTGGCCGTGGAATGTGCACAATACTCGAATTTGTTTCTAATGAATCACCGACACGCCTCCAAGCCTTTGTAGAGACCGACTTGCATGACCATTGAAGTAAAATACCATAAAATATTTGCTAGACCAAAAACTGAGCCACTGTCTGTTGGAGACGTAAATAATGAATGAGTAGAAAAGAATATGAAGTGTAAGCAAAAAATCTGGACAGTAGTATGCAAAATTTTCGATGAGCTAGGTTGTGATACAGAAATTATTTTATACATAAACTGCTGCATGGTTCACGTCTTGACTAATGTAAGATATTGTTTTAATTTGATTATAATTTGGTTTAATTTTATAATAATTTTAATTGTGATGTTGATTTTAATTTGATTGGATTTAAATTTGATTTAAATTTGTTAAAATTTTAATTTTAATTGTGATTTTAATTTTAATTGTGATGTTAATTTTCATTGTGATGTTAATTTTCATTGTGTTAATGATTTTATTATATTATTTATTATATTTTATTTTTTAAATGAAGAGATCCGCAGGAGTACCAAGGTAACCGACATAGCTCGAAGAATTGCCAAACTTAAGTGGCAATGGGCAGGGCACATTGCGCGCAGAACAGATGGCCATTGGGGCCGAAAGGTTCTGGAGTGGCGACTGCGTACCGGAAGACGTAGCGTTGGAAGGCCTCCCACAAGGTGGACCGATGACCTTATGAAAGCCGCAGGAATCATGGATGCAGGAAGCACAAAACCGGTCGAGGTGGCGGTGCTTGGGGTAGGCCTATGTCCAGCAGTGGACGTGTTTCGGCTGAAATGATGATGATGATGATGAAATTATTTTATAATTTTTAATTCTGTTTAATTGTACCTATGATCCAAAGTTGATTGAAATAAATAAAATTATAATAACAATGAGTAATGCAGTTCTAAATCCCCCCTTAGTTCAGAATTTATTGTGTTCTTTGAGTTCTCTTATTGATGAGCATAAGCATAAGCATAATTAGCCTATAATGTTCCCACTGCTGGGACACAGGCATCTCTTCGAGAGGGAGTGGGCTATAATCTACTACACGGGCCCAATGCGGGTTGGTAGATGACACATGTCTCTGAATTTTTGGTTCTAGTACATGCCAGTTTCCTCATGTTGTTTTCCTTCACCGTTTTGAGAGCAGTGGTGATGAAATTATTTACACCAAATAAAGCACCTGCATGTGTTCGAACCCATGAACTACAAGTCGTAAGTCATTTCTATTGGGCCACCACTGCTCTATTGATTAAACTCCAGCACTGCTCTCTATTGCTAAGAACAAAATTAAAAACAATATTAAGTAGATCGAACTCCATTTAATAAAAACTGACACTGAGTAACTAACAGTTATTTCTGTTCAACAAATCTATGAGTTTCTGTGTTCAGATCTAAACTAAAACATCGAACTCGATCATTAAAAAAAAAAAGTATTTAGACGATATTCAACCTTCTTCATTCGACGTCAAAGAAGGTTGAAATTACATTAAACCCATTATTATTTCATTCCTTTGATCTTACTAAGAATGAAGATAGCACACATAGAAAACTAAGTACCAACATAACGTATATAATGCCTCTATTCCAGACTCTACATAAAAGCTTTGCAGAAATACTGTCATAACAAGCAGAAACTTTTGTTGAGAGACATGGAAAAGGAGATTTTAATGATATCTTTATGTTGGTACTCTTTTGTGTCTTTATGTTGGTACTAGAACTAACTAAAGGCTATGCCTGTTATGTTGGATATAGTTTTAGTGATATCAAAGTGAAAATAATGGGACTTTGTAGATCGAAGGGTTTATGACAAAGATGTTTGGAAATCGGATTGGTTACAGCAAAAGATCAAATATTTAGAGAGAGTTATTGTGGTGGTGAAATTGAAAATTCGAGTTCTGATGGCTTGATCAAGCCTTAGTCGAATTGATTTAAAAAAATTAAACTTACATATTTTGTTTAGAGACTGGTTAGTACCTTAAGCATTGGAAGCTTTGCCCTGGGTGGACACATTTAAATTTCCCTACCTACATTTGCGCAGTCGTAAACTGTTTTACTAAAATAGGAGATTTTGGAGAAGAAGAAGACTAAGACAAAACAGAAGACGAATAAAATGAAAACCTTTATCAGAATAGAAGTTACGTACTACTTACTACATGTTCACATTGAAGACATTGATTCTCTTCTATACTACATTTGAAATATTAGACATTAAAAAAAACGTTTTTTACAGTCCGTTCAACCAAAGTCAAAAGTCAAAGTCAAATAATTTATTTCAAATAGGCACGAAGATGCACTTTTGAACGTCAAAAATTACATGAATAGTTAATTGATTCTAGTTGCGCCTTCCAAAATGTAGTTATGTATGGAGAAGAATGGGCAAGAAACTCCATACTTACTCTTTTAAAATGTTAACCGATTTTGAATTCTATTCCCTAAGCATAAGGATGCCATTAAAAGTAAAGAAAAAATGGTTACAATACCAACTGTTTACTACAGCTGCCATTTGTCGTGCCACCAACGCAATAGAAGTCATAATCGGTTGCACGGACTGTAAAAAAGGTTTCCTTAAATGTCTAATCTTATTACACATTTGTAATAGCATAAGTAGCTATGTGGGAGATCCTTACGTGACGTCATAAACTATCCACCCTTGATTCTAACTTATAAAGCGCGCCAATTTTTTCTCCAACCTCAAAATGGCGGACGAAAGAAGCCATTTTGCGTTCGAAATTTTAATTGGAACGATAAAGGGCTTTCGCGGAATATTTTAAGGGCAAGCGGCCAGTAGCCGCGCAAAAAGTTTTATCTCGCGTCGATTAAAATTCCGTTTGAAAATCGAACAAATAGGTGCTTTTTGTCGAACCACGCCTGCGCGGTGACGGCAACACTTTTTTAATGGCTACCAATATGGCGGACATTGACATGATGAAAGATCGCCGTAATTAGTCGATTGTTGTAGTCGAATACGGTTTTTTATTTTGAAATTCGCTTGTTTGGCGAAATTGGGTGTTTAAGAAATGGCGTAAGTATTTGAAGAAGATTGTTAATTTTCGTTTGTGCGTCTTCGAGTCGTCTTCTTTCGAAAACCAAAATGTTAAAAAAAAAGC
The DNA here is from genome assembly GCA_947523025.1 of Dryobota labecula. Taxonomy (NCBI): domain Eukaryota; kingdom Metazoa; phylum Arthropoda; class Insecta; order Lepidoptera; family Noctuidae; genus Dryobota; species Dryobota labecula. The sequence goes on along the minus strand of OX383305.1, from coordinate 8,628,071 downwards.
AGATCAAAGCTGATGGATTGAACTAATAGAACCATTAGCAATATGACCCAAGGGATCCAATTTACCAAATACGTTAGTCGAAACTGAGTTAAATATGGTTCAAAATTACACAAAAATGATGAATGCCTCGGTGGTTAAAGTATCAATGACACATACCATAAATACCGGTACACACCTGCGGACGATTAACACGAATGTCAAAATAGAATTTTGAACTAAAATATTTCCTTCCCGAAGTAAATTAAGCGGGAGACATCATTTTGCCAATTTCTCTTTACCACCAATAAAATTCACACATCCCTTATTCTCTAACCTATAAAGTTTCATTTCACAGAAAAGGTTGAATATCAACACCAAATTAAGTTGTAGCTTCACAATGTGACTTAATTACTAGTGAAGTATACACTATGGGTACAGCAGGGTCTAAATGATATCGATACCGCGAGATTTCTCCGTCAGAATCGATTCTCAATTATCAAACTAATGGTATAAATATGTTGATAGAATTGTAAAAGGACTAGTTCTACTGATTGTATCCTACAGTTAAAGGTAATTATGTGAGAGACGATTACTAACACACGTCACGACGTTTTGGAAACGAAAATAGAGGTTGGTTTTCTATTAATTAATTAATGATATGGGAAAATGTTGCTTCATATTCCGAATGTAGTGTGAATTTGAGTAGTTATGCCATGTACTTAATTAAGTACGTCGCTATACTAGTTATCGATTCATCAATACAAAATACATACATAAATTCTAGCCCTTTTCCCATGGTGGTAGGCAGAAACTAGCCACCTGCTACAATCCTTAAATACTCTTAATTGTTTCGTTTAAGTTCATAAATCTGGTCATATACGTACGCCATTCGAATAAAAGCGATATGGAAATAGACATAAAATATTTTCTAATACAACATCTCTATCATTATACCCAAGCTTTTATTTAAGGCTTCATTTGACAAAACAGTCAATTCAAAATCTAATTTATAGGCCGACTCATAAATCGACAAATTCCATCCTTAACAATCATAACTAAAACCCATAGACAATTTGTAACGGCCATAACGAGTGTCATGTTCCACGGTTTGACCATAAATCATATTTTTTTGGCGGCAAAAAACATAAACGGGCAAAATGTCCGCTAATTGACGTGTTCCTGGTTTCACTAGTCTCATTAAGCTGTGGGTATGCGCGTTCATCAGCGATTGGGCACAGATGAGGTGGGGAACAGATGAGGTTTTCAGTTACTTAAAGCTATTGACCTATATAGGTTTTATAGCTATAGGTATTTTTTATTTTTTATTTTACATACAATGGGGAAGCTCTTGGTCTTCATCTACCTGATGGTAAGTGATGATAAGGCCGAAGATGGAAACGAGCTTCACCCGGAATCCTCAACCACAGAGGAACTGGCTATCTTACCTCTAACTGCCGAAACATTGTTGTTTTAGCGACAGACTTAGATAAGATTGTGGTAGCTAGCCAGGCGGCATTAGCACAAGCCCTGCCACCACATACTACTGCTGCCTTATTTACTTTAGTCGAACCGCAGATGAAGTTAATAAAGTGTCTATGATAGACTAAACGAAGAAAACTAAAGGTCGGAAGGATTGAAGTGGAGAAAAGATAGGCCATGGCAGAGTGCGTGTACAATCGTTCTTTCTTTATATAGGTAAGTACTAGGTACTGTAATTAACATGTAATCTCCTACAGCAACCTTCCAATTTGTTGCCAATTGTTGTGATCTCCAAAATAATAATAATAATTATTATTATTATCTATTTATTTCGGACAGAATCCATAAAAGAGTTAGTAACAATTTTCTTACGATCTATGTTAGTAGGTACATAATTTAATAAAATATTTTTCTAATACAATCTTCCCGTAACTATTCCCACCCAGTGCGCCGGTATGGGACAGTCATGGCGGGATGCAATCATTTGCAAAATGCTGTTGGTGCTACCGCGCAGTCTTTGGAATAATGACGCCACTTTCTTACGCATTATAGCGAGGAAACCGTCAACGCGAGCATTTGCGAACATTTGTGACGCACTACAATGGCGCGGCAACCCCAACAGCATTCTGAAAGCATTATTATACTGAATACGCAGGACGTTGTAGGCTCTTTGCTTATACCGAACCCACAGGCCGCTCGAGTAAAAAGATTGATTATCATCAAATCAATTTTTTATTTGTTTTAGTTTAGTTAACGATACCCGCCACGTCTTTGGAGTTGCGCTAGCTAAATTAATTTGATCCTGTATATTATAAAGCAATCTCGATCTTTTGTCAAGTCGTAAAAACCTTGTGAAGCAGGGTCGGGACGTGTCGGTAGTCTTTGTGGCGGCATGTACAACGCCACATGCGAAATACGCATCGAAGACCTGACGTCACAAATCCTGAATCGCGCAATCAGAGTTTACCGCGCGACTAGCAAAAAACAACATCCCGACATTAACCGTCGTCCTTCCCGACCCTTGCTCGTAAGCGAAACGCCAGCCCGCGTCATAGCTGAGCCTGTAGCTTTAAATCCCCCAGATATTAATCATAACCCTGATTTTATCCAGCCACCGTCGGTCCCTTGCCATCCTCCCTCCGACTCTGCCCAAAGCCGAGGTTCGTACCGCACAGGGGGTGCCCTTAGCGCCCTGGCTGGAGGCTTTAAGTTTTTAGGAGCTTAAGGCAACCACAGGAAAGACCGTTTAAAGAGTCTCAACCTCTCAAGATTAATTCTTCTCCGTCGGGCAGTTGCCCACCAGACACAATACCCGTCTTGTCGGACCCTTTTCTATAGAGGTTGGTGAAATTTACACCCTGTTCCTCATACCTCTATATCATCAATAAATTTCCTACTTTGCTTGTGTCGCATCTACACTATTTTCATGATCTATGTCCGTCGCCTACGCTGCACGGTAGCTACAGCGTGATTTATACATCTATTTTAATTTACTTGTTCAAACGAATAAGCGGTTCCGTTGATATTTTTACGAGACCGACTATATATTACCACTGTTTTAATAGTAAATACTTAGGTAATATGTGTGATGGATATGGTATGAAGGAATATTTAGGTTTGGTTTATATTTTTAGAGAGAAAATGAAAACTTGAACCTATGTGTTTGGCATTAAAAGTTATTACAAACTTAAAAATTGGTAAACTTCGTACCACGTGACCCAAAATTTAGATTTTTTCGGTTGTTCGGCTGTTTCTTTGGGATTTCCTAATTTTTCTTTATTCCTAAACCCCACCCCACCCCAGTACCTATTGAGCAGAACACAAAAAAAAAAAATGTCTAGCCATTCTCGAGTTTTTACTTCTACTACGCACGGCAATTGTTTTTTAGATACATTAGCTGCTCCCTTTTTTTTAAAACAAGCTATATGCCAGTGAAAGTCCCGTTGGACCCGCCGTTACGGAGATTAGTCGTGAAAGACAGAAAAAAAATGTTTTTATTGTTATAAGTATCGTACATATATCGTGGCGTAATTATACCTATGTATCATAAAGTGCCAAAAATGACACAGTTTAACTTGAATTTCCTTTAAAATTCCATTAAGTCTTCCATTTCTTCCCATACTTTTTGCTTCACCACCTAAATCAAAATCCTGGATTCCATACATATTTGTATGAGAGCCGGTCATATTTGCGAGCAGATTCAGAATGCCACATCATTTGTATGGCAACATTGCCAACATGTGAGCAGAAATGTGTCGTATCATTAGTAGAAGTTGCTAATTTTGTCTTTAATTAGAGCAGATTTTGGTTTGATGTTATTTTTAGAATAATCATTAACTTAATGGTTTCTGTTTGTATTATTTGATTGACTTGTTGAAGTCAACACGATAATATACAACGAATTTCGTGAGCAGGATAATAATATAAAAGAATCTCATGAATTAAAGTACTAACAAACAGTAGGCAACAAAAAGCAAAAGGAAAAATCTATAATTTTGTATTCATATCAGCAGCTGATGTAAAAATGGGTATTTAGTCTGGACGGCCCAAAGCAACCGCGGGCCTCGACCGTAACCAAAAAATCGTCTACGTTCTAAAGTCCGGAGTTCTGTGGCGCAGCCTGGGTGAGGTCTATGTCCAGCAGTGGACTGCGGTAGGCTGAGTTTATTAAAGAAGTCACAGAGGTTTCTTCATAGAGACGATGTTTTGGAAGCGCTGGTATGATGACTTGGATTCATGACGGTTTGGCCATATAAGGCAACGGAAAAAGATACATTGAAGTCTGTGGGGTATTCCCCACAGACCTTCACACTCACAGCTCACAGCTAGGCAACTTTATACTTTGCCTAGCTGGGAGCGGTGGGATAGTGAGCACTTCCACAGTTATCATCATCATCATCATTTCAGCCGGAAGACGTCCACTGCTGCACATAGGCCTCCCGCAATCGGGGGGTTTTGACATAATCGCCACGCTTGGCAGGCGGGTTGGCGATCGCAGTATGGTCTTAAAGATTAACAGAGAACGCTGCTGCCCATTCTCTAGGAAGTACTTCCACAGTATGTAACAGAAAACAAATCAGTCACTGACAACATCGTAGAAGTGGTAAAGTTTTAGGCTCACAGAGAGATCGTACTCTCTAAAATAGTAGATTGTTATACAAGGTATGAAAGGGACCTATTTAGGCACGAGATGGTTTGGCGCACGAGCCAATAGTTCAAGTGCCTCTAAATAGGTTCTTTCATCCGAGGTAAACACTGCTTTTCGTAAATAAAAACCTGATCACTTAAACAAATACATAACTGTATCTGATGAGCTCATTTTATAGAACTATCTGTATACGTAAATAATAAATTAGCACTCGTAAAACATCTGAAGATCGAATTGCCGCTTTTCCACCTTTTTTATGTTTCTTTTTCGGTGGCATTCTACTAGCCAGTATTTTTTATCATTGATGATGGTAAATATTTAGCTCAAATCTATATAAATTTAATAATAATTTAAAGAAAAGTAAATTAGGAAAAGTTAAAACATGGCTCACATAGTTTAAAAAAAAATTGACAGCAGGTAAAATCGTTTCCTAGGGTCGAAAAGTACTGTTTTCATCCCTCCGATCAGGTAATTTCAAACGTACTTTCCAAGTATGAGAAATGAAAAGAATATTTAACATTACCTATGCTAGCAAGTTCGAACAATATATAGTCAGTTCAAATTCTAACTAAACACAATAATAACGATCATCCTCAATCCGACCCTAACTTAATACAAACACCTTGTAAGCCAAAATCAATGAAGCCAATCATAATTAATAACATTTATATTTATATCACACACATTCAATAAGGAAAAGTGTTCCCTACACTTACAAACTACCCTGACAACTGATCTAATCAATAATCAGCTCTATCAGTTCCCAATAAGAGTGATGTTTACTGCAAAAGAAGATACAGTAGACAATTTTTTCCTTCTCACCCCACAAAATTAACTATTTTCCCCTTCCGAATACTAAATACCTATTTAGTGTATTCCGTGAGCGTGAAAGAGATGGCAGATGTAGGATATCACCCCTAGTTTGACGTTTATGACGGAGGGTGAATGGGATTGTCACCCTCCTGTTTGGTTGGTAACCGACTGTGAAGATAGTTGGTGTTTATTTTTAAGTAACAGCCCCTATCTAATTTTGATTGAGTTGATCCGTTTGAGAAAGATTTTTGGAGACCATTTTTGTATGATGGACAAAATGGTAGTTCTCTTTGACAAGCCGTGTGCTCGATTAGATTATTCATTGATAAAAAAGACGAATTTTCATACAAACTTCCATCCCCTATTTACCCCCTTAAGGGAATGTGTGTTTAAAAATCATTCCTTAGTGCTCCGTTGTATAAACAACTTTTGGTGTATTTCCGCTGTCCCCATTAACGGTAATTCAGATAAAAAGGCAAAAAAAAGGTTCCATTTTCTTTTGAGTAATAATAATTTAAAAATCCTTGAAAATGGAACCTTTTTTATTTTATTTTATTTTATTTATTCGGGAAAACAAACAATTACACATTAAGAATTACAAACAGATGGGATAAAGAAGTGATACAAATATGAAATCAACCACGTTCTCCACAGATACACAAAGAGACAATTTGGTAAATTTTAAGACCAGCGTTGTAAACAATAAAAAAGAGGAATATCAATATTAATAGTATAGTATCAACAAAACACAACATAAAGCTGCCAGCATAGTGCCGCATAAGTGGAACAACAGTATCACATTAATTTTTCAATATGTTAAGTAAAATGAGTCTAAACTTTCCTTGCGGTAAAGCAAACAGATCCAAACTGCAGAAATTCTCATTAAAATTGCTCGTAAGGCGACGAAGAGGTGCACGCAAGTTTTTTTCGCAATTTTATATGAAATATAATATGCATACCATTAATGGGGACACGGACGATGATGGGGACAACGGGAATACACCCAAATTTTCATCCTTGGAAAATCTAAACGTTATATATAGCGATTATGGCTGTAATTTTTCAATATGTTAAGAAACATGAGTCTAAACTTTCCTTGCGGTAAAGCAAACAGATCCAAACTGCAGAAATTCTCATTAAAATTGCTCGTAAGGCGACGAAGAGGTGCACGCAAGTTTTTTTCGCTATTTTATATGAAATATAATATGCATACCATTAATGGGGACACGGACGATGATGGGGACAACGGGAATACACCCAAATTTTCATCCTTGGAAAATCTAAACGTTATATATAGCGATTATGGCTGTGCGTTGTCTGACATCGAGATTTTTTCTATTAGCTCAACCAGGTTTCAGACTGGCTAAAGTAGACTCATCTTTCATGGGGTACTGTTTAAAATGTTACAATAAAATTCCTCCCCACATACTTCAACGGAATGAGACTAAATTTAAATCTTGTATAAAACGCACACTATGCAGGCAGGCATATTATAAGTTGGGGGATTACATCGCTGATAAAAATGCTTGGCTGAATTCTGGTCCTGCTCCACAACCTCAGCTAGTTAATTAACATTTGACAATCATGTTGGAGCTGCTGAAGAGTGTAAGACTATCTTTGCATTGTATAAACTCAATCTCCTTTGTATTATATAAATGCATAGCACAGGTGTGAGTCCTATATACTATAGAGCTACCATTGACCGGGTAATATGTCTTTCATTGACTTGAAAGTGCCGTGGCGGTTGAGAGTATGTCATGCTCACTTAAAGGTCTCGCTGATGGTGGCGTGTGTGTTGGATCATTTAGCTCCCTTCAAAATGGTTGAGCTGAATGGTGCCATGGTGTCCATGCGTCATGTTCGTGAACGGGTGCCGTCAGTTGGGACTGGTCATCTCTTAGCTGCTACGGGTTATTTTATATTATTTTGTTTCTATTTGTTGTACTTACCTACGCTTGACGCTTTTAACGTGTAAGTTTTTATTATTTTTATTTTTACATCGTTCTCACTTTTAGTTATAAATGCAACATTATAGATGTAACGAATACTTTTGTAACAATTTAATTTAAAAGAGTGTCCATGGAGTTTCTTGCCCGTTCTTCTCCATAGGTACCTACGCTTTGGAATGGGAATGTAGCTTAATTTTTCTTACTGACCGACTGCTTGACAATTCAAAAGTGCCTGTAAATGGTTTAATTGAAATAAATGATTTGAGTTTGAGTTTGAGTTTTTATTAAGTGGAATAAAATTAAAATTAAAAAATAAGTTGAATTACAACGTTTACAAAAAGTGTACATTTAGTCAACAGTAGTAAGATTTCTCATACAATTATAGTGCCTAAAAATACATACACACGTCAAAAAAAGTTTGCGATCACTTTGAAAAATCGAAATCTTTTTTGTTAGATACGGTAGATTATATTATGATTCGGCTCGCCTGACTTAAACCCAATAGAGCACGCGTGGGATGCTCTTAAGCGAGCTGTTTGGAACCGTGCCAGAGCTCAGGGAAGCCGCTATTCAAGAATGGGACAGGTTACCCCAAGAAATGCGGGATAACTTGATTCCCAGCATGCTCAAGAGGATCACCGCATGTGTTCGAGCCAGGAGAGGAGTTATATTGAATATAAACCTTTTAATACATTTTTGGTTAAATTTGGTTAAACAGTCTTTTTCTTTCTATCAAATTTCGGTTACAATTACATTATGATTAATTACTTACTATATACTAACTACTATATAAGTATATACTATATAAGTATCTACTTATCCATATAAATATATATATACATACAATAATAAACATGATACAAGAGCAAGGAACTTTAAGTAATGATGATGTTTTAGGAGAGAGGAAGTGATTTTTAACCATAATTTTAAAAGTAGACAAAGATGGAGCACGCCTTATCGACACGGTCAAGGCATTCCATAACCGTACTGCTTGAACTGTAAATGGGGATCTATTCTGTTTTATTTTTCTGTTTACCTACATAATGGAATTAATTATCTTTTTGTATGCATGTGTTTCTGTGACAAATAAACCATTTTTCTGTCTTTTCTTTCAGATTATCCTGTGTCGTTTCAAAGTTCACATTTAAGTTTCCAACCATATTTCTCATGGTATTTTTCCACGTCATCATATTATCATATTTCATAAATTCTTCCTCTCCGACCAGAATAATGTGAATAAATATCAATTAGTACCTACTGTTATTCAAGGCTATCGCTTATACTTACGTAGGTACTCTACTTATCACTTATTTTGTTTTTGATGTTGGCCCATGTTTTCCGGGAAATCCCCTGAGTTCCTGAATTTAGGTTTTTATTATAATTAAGTGTGTGTAATGTGAGTTTTCCGGGTTTTCTAATCAATATTTGAATTAAACAATGTTTTGAATTCATAAAAATATTTTGTTAGGAATTTTGTGCATTCGAAACTCAAACTCAAATTCAAAGCATTTATTCCAATTAAACCATTTACAGCCACTTTTGAATTGTCAAAGAGACCAGTTAGTCAGACAGTTGCTAGTTGCTCATTCCAAAATTTAGATCTCTATAGAGAAGAACGGGCAAGAAACTCCAAGGACACTCTAAATCGAGATTTTACAAAATCCTGGCATTACCTATACTTGCTGAGAGACAAAAAAAAAAAAAAAAAGCCCTGCCAGTTAAGAGATGACCAGTCCGAACATGACGCTTGCATCAGCACCATCCAGAAACCATTTTGTAGGGAACCGAATGATCCAACACACGCGCCACCATCAGTGAGACATTTACCTAAGTGAGCATGACATTCTCTCATCTGCCATGCTCTTTTACGAGTAAGTCAACATACATCATAATAATACGTGTATAATAAACACACATTTACAAAATTTAAAAAATGCTTCTAAATTACACAAAACTATAGTTTGTAATATATTTGAGAGATGAATAAAAATTTACTATCAAAAAGTTTTCGTACTATAGATTCCACAATTTGTTCTGACTCATTTATCAAACAAAATAGATTATTTTTGTCTAATCTGAATCTAAATCATTTCAAGTGAGTCCACTCTTTTCACATATCTAACCTGTATCTTTATTTTTGTCACTACCAAACAATTCCTTTGAAAAACGTCTAAGACATTCCGTAATCTCCTCTGTAGTCTGGCCCGATCTTTTTAACCGTGTCTTTATGGTGTTAAATTATGTTCCTAGTTTAAATGATTGATTAGTGAAATTGTAATCGAAGCTGTTCTATCTAGATGACCAATGCCTACTCTAAGTAGTACCTATGCCATTCATGTGAGTACTTGGAGATGGCGGATATGAGTTATTCATGTCGCTACTCAGCAATATCAAAGGTCTTTCATGAGGTAATCATAGGTAGGTAGGTAGGTTTCATGGTGTACTTATAATTCAAAGACACTCTTACAATAAAAGTTATATAAATCAAAATATAAATAACAGTGAGCAGCGTCGTTGTAAATCATTTGCGCTAATTTGAAACGGATCCGTAAATACGGACGCAGCAGAATTCATCAAACCGATGCCCCCTCGGCGCTAATCCTACAAAGGGACCAGCAGAGAACGCTCAAAAGGATTTAACAAGCGGCATTCACGACTGCTCATTATATTTTTATACTTTATACCTCTGGTGGCGGGCATAAAGTGTGCGATCAAAACGCGCGAACCCCTACAAAAGGTAATTATGTTTTGATTCCTGCAAAAAAAATCGAGTATCACAAAGGAGACTAACGAGATAAGAGCGTGCTAAATCGCTCCCCCCGACGCCCGCGCGGATCAATCGCGGGGCCAGCGGTCGATTGGGCCGGCTCGGCAGGCGGGGCCCCGCGCAACCACGCCTCGCGGTCCCGGGCTCCCCGACGCTCCGCGCTCCGCCACTGTCCGCCAGTCAACCTCCGACTGCGCCCGCATGCGTACACGATCCGTAGATCGCGCCCCAGTGTGAACCGGCTGTGCTAAATGGAACTGACCAGCATTCAATGTTAAAGAAACATAGCTACGAGGACAAGGAAGTGAATATGGCGATACAGAGTGTTTCGAGATACCCGAGCAGCCCTGCCGAAGCGACGGAGCCGCCCAAGACGTCGAGGATCAGCTTTAGCGTGGCATCGATCTTGGCTAATACGAAGGCACATCAAGTGGATGAGACGGCGGAGATGATCAGGCATCATAGGACGATCCCAGAGTCACCTTTAAGACAGTCTCCTTCTGCGCAACCTGAGTTACCCGGCGGAAAGTCGGTGTCTCCGAGGCCGTCGTCTCAAACGCCTCCTTTGAATTTGAATGTATCAGCGACTGTTACCTCTTCTGAAGATGAGTACGAAGATTCGGTGAATCAGGAAGATTCGATAGTAGATGTGGAGGACTTGCAGAATGGTTTGCCGAGTGAGGACGAGGAGAGGCTTCCGTCGGAGAAGGCTCGGCTGGTGCGTCCGACGCCGTTCAGTGCGCTGGCGGCGGCAGCGTATGGGTTGGCGTGGCCGGGCCCGCCGCCTGTGGTGCCGTCCTTCGGGCCGCTGTTCCAGTCACATTTCCCCGTTGGACCCTTAACAGGTTAGCGACCTTATTCGTATTTTCTATAGTTTGTAGTGTTGCGCCCATCTGTAGATGGATTTCAAAGATTTAGTACGATGCCGTCTTTGGTAGATATTTTTGATAGTGATTGAAGTGTATTGTTATGATTGTTTACAGCTTTTGGATCCTTTTTTTTTCGAGATTAGTAGATATTATAATTTTTGCATGGTCGTCGACTGGCTTGTGCACATTAGATATAGAGTTTTAGAGCATTTTTTAGTTTATAATTTTTTTTTTGCTCTTCATACCGATATTTTTATCAGGCATTCGGTTTACAAATTGCTTTACATTACGTGCCTACCTATTAGTATGGAACTACTTTTCTTTATATGCAACATTTCCTAGTTCTTTTTAATTATTTTATTGGTATTATTGCTAGCCTATTGCGCATAATAATTTATGTTACCTATACTGAAACCTTATCTTATTTTTCAATTTTGTTTCCTGTAGGAAAACCATTATTTGGTGATTGTTATTGACCGCTTAAATTCTTAAATAATTAAAAAGGAAACATAGCAACCACTAACCTACCAATTAAAGTATCTACATACCTAACAACATTATTATTATACTTAATAATTTTTGTAATTATTACCTACAAGTCTTATTTTGGTGTGACAAACAAAATTAGGAAATTCCACATTTATTTAAGTTTACAAGGAAAATATCAGCTTTTAATTAATTGATAAAACCGTTACAATATTATTGCAATTATTATTAAGTATTGATATCGTTTTCCTGCATACCATTTATTAATTAAAATATTTTTGCTCCACCCAATTACGATTATAAAATTATTATTAAAACTTAATTACATCTGTTGCCGTTCAACTAAATAAATGGAATATTTTAATTAATTTCTGTTATATTCACGGGTTATATAATTGGATTTATGAATACGTACGCTTCAAAGTAAGACAATATCTACCTACATGTAAACGTATTATAAATTAAAGTCGATTTTGTGTGTCTGTGTGACCGCGTTGTTCTTCTAAACCATGCAATGATTTTGATTCGGTTTTCCCATCATTTAGAGAATTTATTCCAGAAGGTTTATGTCTGTAATACATGAATATTCAACTTACATATCTGTATACCGGAGGTATATTATCCTAAGTCCAAATATAATATAAGTATCGTAAAGTTCTAATATTTTTTGTAATAAAAAAACTACCTATTAACCTACTTTTAAACAACAAATATTTTACTTAGAATTTCACACAATTGTATAGTCAAGTGACATGCGTGAATAATGTTCAAATTGAGACTTAAAATATTGAATGCACTGAATAATTAGCTTAATGTGACTTATGATTGCTTGCCTCCGAGATACAGATATAATAAACAATGTTTTACCAAGTCGCAAAAGCAGTGCGAAGCAGGGGCTGGTCGTTAATGTATAGAATAAAATTAAATATAGGTACCTACACACGGCTACATATCAAGCTATACATTTCCAGTATAAGCTGATCTCACATTGTATAGGATTTCTACTGGAAATGTATAGCGATATGTAGACGTGTGTACATATCTATTTATATTATTACTTGGAACAAATAGATTTAAATTACCTAGTCATTTGTAACTAGTAACTGTTCCAGTTAACTCATATTAATCATTTATACCTAATGGTTAAATCTACATAAATACTTAGGAATCTATTAACTGCAGTATTTCTCAAATAGACTACGATATTTAATTATTCTCAATTAATATGATAGCTGGAATTAAATGCCTGTAGTTATCGGTAACTGTGCGTATAATATCTTGAAACAATTTGGCCTATAGTTAAAACTTCGGAAGGCATAAATCTAAACATATAAAACAAAGTCGGGTTAACCATTTATAACTCAAGAACGGCTGGACCGATTTTTATGATCTTTAATTTGTTGGATTTGACTCCGGTACCCCGAATAGCAGAATAACTATTAAAACACACGAAGAAATTCTCGAAAAAACAAAATATAAATATATAATAATATATAAAAAATATATATTCTCTCATACATTTTGTATGGAATTGCTGTTTTTATGATATCTCGAGAACGGAATAAATACAGAAATAATTTTCTACTCGGGATAATTAATTATTTTATGAAAATACCTACTAGCTTTTGCCCGCGACTTCGTCGTGAAATTACTTGCTCCCCCGTTCCCCAATCCGTTCTCTAGATATCATCAAAAAACACTGAAAAATATTTAGCCTAACTACTTCGGCTATTTCAGGAATAATCAAAGTTTGACAAGACTTTATAAAAGTTAACTTGATTTAATAAAAGTGATACACAACGCCAGCACAGGTTTTGGTTACATGTTGCATATAGTTATGTGGTCACTTTTTTGTGTTAGATGTTGACGAAAGTTTGGTTATGTATAAGTAAACATTTTTTACAGTGAAGCCGTTCCATACAAAATAAATGAGAAAATGTTTTTTTTTTTCTTAATTTTTATTTCGTGAATTGTTGTTAGGTCTCATTTTATTACTATCATTTTTCCTAAATTTGTGAATTATTCCTGCTACTGGAAGATTTCAACTAATTAGAGATCAACTAAATCCACACTTAAACCATAATCATTATTGTCACCTATTTACGTCCAAACATCTTGTTTCGGAAACCCGTTAACCCTTCCCTCGCCGGGGTATCAAGAAACGGTGTCTCGCGAAGAACAAAGCCGTACATAAATAACGGATCAGTTGGATGCGTAAACAATAGCACATCGGTTTCGACAACCCGGGCGGATCACAGGGATTCGGAAAGATTTTGTGATTGTATAAGTTCGCATTAGATTTGGTAGGGTTAAAAGGGTATTTTGTGATACTGATATTTATTTTTTATTTAAGAGTTGTTTATAATGTTTTGTATAAATGTAATTCATTTAATACATAATACAATTAAGTTGTTTACTTTGGTTATTACAATGCGTAGGTACTCAAATGTTTTTAATTTATTTCATGATTTTTATAAACAATTACACCTAAATGTTGATTGGAATTAAATTAGCATTTTTATTTTTTACAAATATTTCCGCGTGCTTAGGTACCTGCTTATCTTTAAATTAGTTTGCAAGTCACAATCAGTGTATTTAACCTTTAACACGTATATACGTAAGTACTTTATACGAAAAAAAAAAAAATACCGCATTTGGCTTAGTATCGAGTCGCCACGTGATTTTTAGCCATAACTTCTCCCTAGTCGATTAATTCTGTAAAAAGTTCACAATCCCTAGCATCAGGTTCAGCTTCAATTGAATTACCTACATTCAATTACTCTTTATTGCAATCCACGATGTAAGTACACATTATAAACAAAAAAAAAAAATAATATTGGCAGTTATAATAAAGGACGACAGTAGTGAAAACACAAAACTTTGGAATAACTGTTCTTTTATACATGGAAAGCGTTCGGTGACGATGACGCGAGTTCCATGATTTTTGTAAGATTTGAGTCGACATACATTCGAATTGCGATCTTCGTACGAAAAATTGTAAAAGTAAACAAGACCAGAAATAAAATAAAAGCTGTCTCTGGGTAGAATTTATGTCAACTCAAATCTTACAATTACTTTATTCCAAATAACCCCCGAAAATCCAAATAGCCCCGTTCTACCGGTACCTAAATTTTCATCATTCCTATAGGTACGTACTTCTTCTAAATTGGACCCTATCATACCAATGATTAATGCCAAGTCCGCTAACAAAGATTAGTACACACGGCTACATATCAAGCTATTTTCCAGCATAAGCTGACGTCGCATTGTACGGAAATCCTTTGCAGTACGAGTTTAGCTTATATTAGAAATTATAGCTTGAATGTAGCTGCGTGTACTTGATCATATCAATAACACAACCAACATAATGACTGTCTCTCGACGTGCACATTGACATGTCTAATCATTTTTTTCTTCATACAACATTCAATAATTCCTACAACGAGCAATTACCAACATATTTATTCGATAAATAAATCCTTATTTAGGATAGCGAATGCAATTTCAAATTCTTCAAGTCAACTTTATTAATTAATTCTTGTATTATATTAATAATAAAAATTTGCCCTGACATAATTCCAGGATTATTATTTATTCGATTACGGTAATCAATACTCGATTAACCGTTTACTCAAATTACTGGTTTCTGATGGGGAAATCGATTTGTTTTCCACTCGATCGAAACGTTTAAGGAAATCCTGTTGGTAATCGGATACTTATGGATATTTACTAATAAACATGGACAATATGGTCATATTTAGGATGTAATTAACACTTTTTGCGGGTTTTAAAGCAAAAACATGAACTGTAATGTTTTTGCATCGATTAAAAATACTATTAATATTAATATTACCTTTGGACGTGGAATCATTTGCGGAAATCCCGCCAATAAATGTAGTAAAGTACGATTTTGCCACCTAACCTACCTATTATCTTATGTATATTCGTAATTATATTATACGGGACGGCTCCGAGTTAGAACTTGATATTTTGTTCTTCAATTCAGAAGATCTTCTGTATTTAGTGCGATAAAGGCGTAAGTAAGAATACGTCACTTTTTTTATTGCAGTTTCGTATAGCGCAGATAAAGATACACAATGCTCAATTTGTCCGTTAAGATCTAACGAAAAATTAAGCCATTATACCAAAAAAGACATTTGTCGCGTCACATAAGTTTTAGATAAAAAGGTCCATAAACGTGTGTAAAACTTATAATATTAATTATTCTTTATACACGACAATTTGAGGTATCTGAAATATTGTTTAAAAAAGCTTGATTTTTTTACTGTTTAATGGTATATAACAAATTAACAAAAGATCATAAGATCAAATGCTAAATAGATATACCAGACCAAACAGTTTTTTTGCTCTCCTGTAGAATTAGTATATTCTTCTTACGCCTTCGTCGTACTGGGGGTTGTTACCTTTGAAGAAGGGGTATCGTGTTACCAGTAACTGGGTTTTGCAGGTCAGATAGGCTGACTCCATGTAAAATACTGGTATTCAACTGCATCTAGTAAGATTAGAAGATCTTAACACAGTTGGGAAAAAAATTCTAATGGCTGCAACACAGTTTATAGAATGAATTTAACTGTTAACGAACGCAAAAAATAATAATTGTGAATCTGTTTTTTGTTCCAATAAAATATTTGATTTAATTTGAAAGCTAGGCAAATGATGACGGGCTCGGGCCTGGTCCTTACCGGACAGCGAGCTGCCCATAGCTACCCGCAAATAAAACAAACCCGTAAATAACTTCTGTGTGTGTGTTCTTTTGTGTGTGGGTGGGTTTTAAGCAGAGCGGGAGAAGTTATTTAATAATTTCCCATGCAAAAAAAAGGCAGATGAAGACCTCTGAAGAATCCACAACTTACTCAAAAACTCCACAATATGACCAATTTTACGCTCCATTTCACACAATTCTAAAACCGGCACAGGACTCAAACCTATGTGTATCAATATAAATGGATTACTTTCATTACTACGGTACATTTGCGGCGCGTCGAGCCACGCCCTGTCAGCGACAAATAAATTGTATTGACAACACAAATAACTCATGTTTACACGGTGTAAGTCAAGTGATCGTGATTTAGATGCTATTGTCAAAAGGGATGATGAAATCTTATAGTACCACGCTGGTTTGTTCCAGAGGGATAAGCCATTACATACCTCATGTGCAATAAGTTGAGCTTTTAAACAGAACAATACATCTGTTCTATGTACATTTTTGACTTTAATAAAGTGCCTTTAGGTCTAATTGAAATAGCTCGAGAGTAGTTCGGGAGCAGTCTCACGGGTCGGTCCATCAGGTTAAGCTACGCTTGTCGGGGTTGGTCCGTGGATGTGTGACCATCTTTACATACCGAGACTCCTTCATGCCTCGGAAAGCACGTTAAGCCGTTGGTCAAGGCTGTCATTTGTGGATCTTTGACACTATTTGACCATAAAATATAAAAAAGTATCCATTTAGAGATGTGATAATAATTCAATCAATCATTCATTCTTTCATTCAAGTAATAAATTAAAAAATCACTCTAGACACTTTCTTAAAAGGTTTCTCTTGAAACAACATTGTTGCTGTTATCTTGACATCTTTGAAAGAAGTATTATCCTTCATGTTATTGCAAAAAACGAAAGCAATTCATTATAACAGTCAAGTTGCAGTCACCCCGTTTGAAATATTGATTTCAGTCGCATTTGCTTTGACGGGAAGCGAACAATTATTTGATAAAGAAATAAAAAAGAATGATGATCACTCCCCGACCCTTGACTGTAAGTGAAGCGCCAGCACGCGTTTTAGCTGAGCAGCATGTACCTAATCCAAAACCCCCACCCATCCACGGTCCAACCGCGGCAAGCCCCCCAAATTCAATTCCAATTCCAATCTAATCACTCTAAAAACAGGGCCCTTACTCCCGAAAACGATTCGAATTTGATTTTGATTCCGATTCGATTTCGTTTCTGATCCGAACTCGATTTAAAACTTAAAACTGACCGAAGTTAGTTTCGCTTCGAACCACCGCACGATCGTGCGCTAGTGTTGGATTCAAGAGTATGGATCGGCATTTTATTCGAACCCAATTCGATTGATTCAGAACTCGATGCTGTCGGGAGTAAGGTCCCAGAAGCGAGTTCGAATCGGAATCAATATCAAACTCGAATCGTTTTCGGGAGTAAGACCCCAGCTCCTACAAACCGAGTCACGGAGCTAGCTAGTAGGGTCGTTGCGTGCATGCAAACATTATCCCGACCGGGCGACAAACCAAATCAGCCCGCAGTAGGTACACGCCTATTCAATTACAACCAGCTAATCGACCCATACCCGGCCTATCGGGCTTTATTAGCCTCTAATGTTGCATTGTGAGAAACATTTAATGCGCTAATAGTTGCTGGTGAAGTTTCTTGATTGTGGTGGTCTAAAAAGTACTTACTTATTGCAAGATCTCAATTTTAGGGATAAACTCAACTTGCTGCGCTTGACTCGGTGGAACGCAGAGCTAAGAGGCTCATTGGCGACGTAAAACTGGTGGATGCCAAGCTTCACAACTTGGCTCATCGCCGCAAGGATGCCTGCTTGTCGGTCTTCTACAGATTGTACTTCGGCGAGTGTGTCCAAGAACTCCACGACCTCATTCCACCGGCCCCCTTCTATCATCGGACATCTAGACGCACTGCAAGTTACCACCCCTACCTAGTTGATTCCACCAACTCGCACTAAGCGTTTTCAAACGTCTTTTATAATGCGCACTGCAAAGGAGTGGAACTCTCTGCCTGCGTCTGTGTTTCAGAACGCATACAACCCAAATCTATTCAAAGTTAGAGTGAACAGGCTCCTTCTGGGTAAGCTCACTCCATCGTAGACTTTGTCTCTGTCACCCAGACCTAGACTAGAGTCGAGAGCAAACCCAAAGTACAAAAAAAATAATTAAAAAAATAATAATTAACAAAATTAAAATACAGTCAGTCAGGGCAGTCGTGTTATTAATTTTTTTTATTTGTTTTTTGCCATAAACCGAATTAAAAAGTAAATAATAATAATAATAATAATACCATTTACTTCACGCAACACAGGCCCATAAAAAATACCTTAACCTAAACATACATATTTTAATATAAAACTTGTGTTAATAAAGAGGCTATGACTGTGTTAGTAGCACTTCATTTTGCACTAGTTGCACTTTGTGCTGTCCTGTTATAAATTAAAAAAGAATAAGATCATAATCATATTCTACGAATTTAGAGAAAGACAGAAAGAAAGCTAAATTATCTAGGTATTTTGCAAAAAAAAAAAAATAACACACTGATCAAAAAATAAAATATACTCACACAAAACAGCCAAAAGACTCGTATTCAAGCTATACAAGTTTGACAATTTAGTCCATTGCTTGATGTCAGGACCACCAAAGACAATTTTTAAATATTTTTTTGTTTGGTTTCCGACGCTTTTGTTTTTTTCTATACTTTTATCAGCCGTCATCTCATTGTTAACTTATAAAGTCCGTTCAACCGATTTTGACTTCTATTCCGAAGGCATAAAGATGACATTAACAGCAAAAAAAGTGGTTACAACACCAACTGTTTACTGCAGCTGTCATTTGTCATGCCACCAACGAAATAGAAGTCAAAATCAGTTGAACAGACTGTAAAAAAGGTTCCAATGTTATTTATTTATAAAGCTACCATTTACCGGGTAATATGTCTTTTATTGACTTGAATGTGCCCTGGCGGCTGAGAGTATGTCATGCTCACTCAAATGTCTCGCTGGTGGTGGCGTGTGTGTTGGATCATTAAGTTCCCTTCAAAATGGTTGAGCTAAATGGTGCTGATCCATGCGTCATGTTCGTGAACGGGCGCCGTCAGTTGGGACTGGTCATCTCTTAGCTGCCACGGCTTATTTTAATTTTTGTGAATTGTTTCTATTACGGACGCTTCTAACGTGCACGTCTTTCTACATTGTTCTCACATGTATAACTTCAACATGAATGATGTAACCCATATTTTGTAACAATATTTTAAAAGAGTGTCCATGGAGTTTCTTGTCCGTTCTTCTCCATAGGAACCTACTACGCTTTGGAATGGGCAACTAGCTTCATCTTTCTGACTGACCGACCCCTTGACAATTCAAAAGTACCTGTAATTGGTTTATTTGAAATAAATGCTTTGAGTTTGAGTTTGAGTTTGATTTCTAATTGATTATAGCTATATTATATCTTTCACACAACCTATTCATCTTTTGTTTGGTCAGCCTCGTTTCTGCTACTCATTTTCTCTCATCACATGTCCATACTACGACAATTCACACAAATAAGGTGTTAAAGAGAAATATAACTCTCTCGCTGAATAAATCTTTGATTGTTATAGCCGCGAGTGAAGTTATAACTTTAGAAACAGTAAAAACCACTTTTAAATTCAACACATTAATTAGCAGCAAACTCGTAAACTGCAGAAAACAAAACAAAATTGAATATAATTCAAGTAAACTACAATTTCTTGTAGCTTATTTCCATAGAAATAGGGCTGGTCACAGAGTAAAGAAGTACTGCGATTACTAACAGTGGAACATCGCTAGGCTGGTAGGGATTCAAAAAGTGCCATTAAGTATCGATATAATTATATGGTAAGGAAAAAAAAAATGATAACGTTTTCTATAAATAATAATAATAATAATAAATATTAAAGAAATTAATATTTATGTATGCTTTGCAAAGCATACTTGAGAACTGTTACAGCGTTGATAAGCAATAACTTCGCATGTTTTTAAGCACTAATAACTAATATTAATTGCTATGTTTGATATTTACTGTGGAAAGCTGGATTTTTTTGCTATTTTATACTAAAATAGACTTGATGCAAGCTACGCGCGCAAGCGTAGGTTTGGTGGCATCTAAAACGCTACATGCGAACTACGCATCAAAGACCTGAGGTTACATAAATCCTGCATCGCGCAAGCAAAGTTTTCCGCGCGACTATATAGGGTGTATCTATCTATTCATACACGAAATATTTTAAGAGGAACATCTTTAGGTGGTAAAAAAGCCATAGCAGCGAAAAAAATATTTTTATCTTAGTGTTTTATATTTTTACATAATTATTGTACCTACTTAATTTTAAAATTGCTTGAGACATTTTGTAAAGGAGTTCCATTTTTCAAAATTTTACTTATTCTATGAATGACCCGCCCGGACGCGGTGACGGTAGCGGCACAAGCGCTGTGAATTTTGATAATTAATCATCATATCAAGTAATTTTAAATTATTCCTGTCTGTTCCCCATAAGGAACAGTTCAAAGTTCACTCTACAGAAAAGGTCGGAGGATCCTCTCCTCCGACCGATGTCGATGTCGACTGTCGGGATGTTGTATATAGTGTATAAGGTGTATCTATTCAAACACGAAATATTTTAAGAGAAACATCTATAAGTGTTAAAAAAGAGATAACAGCAAAAAAAAATTATATTAGTGTTTCATATTTATTAAAATTTTAAAATTGCTCGAGACATTTTGCAAAAAAAACCTTTACTTACTTATTCTATGAATGCCCCGCCAGGGCCCGGACGTGGCGACGGTGGCGCGGTGGTACGAGCGCGGTGAATTTTGATAATTAATCATCTTATCAAGTAATTTTATATTACGTTTTTTTTTTTTTAAATAAAATACTCATATTAAAAAAATCGTTTCCATGGCTTCTTTACCACCTATAGGTGTAACTCTTAAAATATTTCGTATTTGAATAGATAGATACACCCTATATAGTCGCGCGGAAAACTTTGCTTGCGCGATGCAGGATTTATGTAACCTCAGGTCTTTGATGCGTAGTTCGCATGTAGCTTTTTAGATGCCACCACACCCACGCTTGCGCGCGTAGCTTGCATCAAGTCTATTTTAGTATAAAATAGCAAAAAAATCCAGCTTTCCACAGTAAATATCAAACATAGCAATTAATATTAGTTATTAGTGCTTGAAAACATGCGAAGTTATTGCTTATCAACGCTGTAACAGTTCTCAAGTATGCTTTGCAAAGCAATTGAAGTTTTCATAGTTGTGCCACATTTTTTGTTTCGCTGATTTTCTTGAAAATGTAAATGAAATTGCATTATTTACATTTTAAATTATTCGTTTCTGTACGACTATATTTCAATTTAGCGCATAACAAGGAGTTTAATGGCAAAAATGTGTTTTAAAGGGTTGATTGAACTTGTAACGTTATAAATGCGGAAATACGGTGAATTATTTATTTTTCCACAGCTAAATTACCGTTCATTTCTTTTTCTACTCATAACCAGAAAATATATATACGTTGGTAGGTCGATAGGTTTGTTCAATTAGTTTGAAAACATTTTATTTTGAGGCAGAACAAAGTTGTAATTATTTTACGCCACTTCACAACCAACACAATTACAAATAGTGTTTTAAAAGAGGTGTACGCAGACCGGTGCCAATTGGCTGCTATTCCGAAATGTTCTCATAAAAAATATAAGGCCATTAAATAATTTGCAAGCGAATAATGAAAAGTGTTCGCCATCATGCAATGGTCACGACACACATGAACACGAATCTCGACTTTTTACATACATTATACTTTTCCACTCGCTTGTACATTACATACGTTATATTACCCCATTTTATACGTGCTTGTTACTCTTGAATATCATTACACACTTGATGGAAAAACTTTATCTCACTTTTCTACTCGGAAGTACATTTATATTACTTTTATGAGTTCAATTCCCAGTACCGTCGCTAACGAACGTACTATGCAAAAAGTGTGAATTATAAATAAATAGAACAATACGAACATGATCCATTAGTTTTATAACGTAGGTAAATTGCACTTTACCACTCGGTTATACGTTCGCACATATATTTTTTATAACCCACGTAAAGCATAGTTGGTTAGGTACAGTCACTAACAAACGTACAAGGAAGGCGTAAACTGAATGAGCACAAAGCTCAAGCCACTTATCAATACATAAATTATACTTTTCCACTCAACAGTACATTTGTATCTATTTTTTATTTTACACACATGTACAGTCGCTAACAACTGTGTTGGGAGTAAAAAGTGTAAAACGTACGTATTTTACGATGCTACGGACGTTTATGACGTAAATGAAATATAAAGTTAGATAGCGAAATGTAATTAGCGCAAAAAGTAATTAGTTTTGCGCACTAACAATGGCTGGAAACATACGGCGATTTGAACGCAAAATATATTAAAATGTTACAGTCACAAATATTTGTTTAACGGAATCGTTTTCAGTTAGACTCGGTTAACAATATCATCGAAGATTTTAATATACTTTTAGAATGTAGTTCTGTTCTCCATTTCTTGGAGTTTCAATTTCAAATGGAGCTAATATGAATATTTTGTTCAACATTTTATTTTACAATTCAATCCATGAATGCAATGTTTAAATTAGAAAACAAATTCTTGTCACATAAAACGCGTATTGGTAGTGTATGCTGGCAGTCACCAACCCGATCACATTGACCAGTTGTTTCGCACAAATGGTGGACGTATCAGCGAATCGCGGTACAAAAGGTACGCTTTCAACCACTGAAAAATAAAACATCGCAGGAACCAGTTCCCTTATCGCCAATGCACAATGGACTGCGGCCACTCCGGGCAATATTGGTACCTTTTACGAACTAAAATACCATTAATACCCTTTTCCTATTTGTTTACGATCGAGAATAATGGTCTATTAAGAATGTTAAATTGCTAACGCGAAAATGTGCGTTTTCTGCTGATTAACAAAATAATTGTTTACCTTTTACATTTGTGAGACGTTAGTTTTAATGGCAATTGTTCACTTATCATAGTGATTAAATTGCTAGATTTGATGGATTTGTACGCTTTCTAATAAGTTTTCTTTTTTCTATGTTAGAGGGTTTGGTTTCCTCACTTAAACCACAGGATGTGCTATCTCGCACATATTCACAGGCGTTGTTGAAGAGTGAGATAAGATTAGAAAGGTTGTTAGCGAGATTTACAAGAAACTTGAAACGGATAGTAGCGAGACTTCAGACGAAGATAATGGAAACAGCAACACAGCATAGCAGTGAAGGAAGGCAGCTGGACTCGAGCCAACCAGGCGACGACGTCATTAAAAGATGCCCTCCCGATAAATATCACCCGTCTCTCCACTATTCCATTGCTTGCTTAAGGATGCATATCCGGTAGGCTATAATAATCCTTTTATATCCTATGGGCACGTCTTCCCTACCATTATCGTGCCCCCCGGTCTACTCCTTGATATACAATGGCCACTGTAGTCCCATGAAACATGAGGTTCCAGGGGCTAGTGTGAATCTTTGGGTTCATTCGAGTAATCGAGTCTGGTTAAACCACGCTGGGGTCGGTGCATTTCATTCATTCATTTATTCATTCATTCATAGAGGGTTTGGTTTCCGCACTTAGTCCTTCAGGTGGACCATTCGAGGGCCATGGCGATCATCGGTGGTTATTCCAACCAGCCCACCTCCCCTCCAGAAGTTGATTACGTCTCCTGGTCTGTTTAGAACATCTTTCAAAGATCTGAGTGCCTCGAGGGTTTCTGTTCTAATCTGAGTGACGCCTTTGCATTCAAAGAGTACATTGCCCAACGGTTTCCTCCGCCTCCATTCAAGTCCTGCACAGAGAACCGTCCGATATGCCTATTGTGTGAAAGTGTTTTAGCGAGCAGTGTCCCGTGATGGTCCCCATAACCAGGCGCAGGCCAGTCCTGTGCAGGGGTAATCAACGCCTAGTTAGCCGACCATCTAAGGCTGGTAATAATAGGGATGTTTCATGGAAAAAAAATATCTCTTTAGTCCGTCAGTCAGATAATTAAAAAAAATTAGAGACGTATTTTTTTGGTTTATCATATTAATGAAAAATGACATAGATAAAACACATTAAACTTGGGGATTAACATGATTTACATTTAACTTGATTTCGTTACGTCACAGCTACGTATAAAATCTAGCGAGCAGTGACGTCATGCCACATTTGGAACTCAATGTATCACCGTAATGTTTTGATTACGTAAAAAGAAAAAATACGTGTCCAATATTTTTTAATAATCTACATGACGGACAAAAAAAAATTTTTTATCATCATCCCTATTGATGATAATAAGTATTTATTCACCGTTTGATAACGCTAACTGTACACGTTGCGTGTTTTTTTTTCTGTCGTAAAAAATTTAACGTGGCAACTGTAATTAGTAGGGGCCGTCTTATCACGTCGCTTGTTGCGTGTAACCAGGGTATGCAATGTGGTCATTATTCTACTACAAAAATACCATAAACAGGTTCATGAGTAATATATATGTGAATTATTCACACGAAACTAGCTTCTGTTTAGTTCTGTCAGTCTGAATCAATATTTTTTTAGGAAATAGTGTAGGCATTTAGTATATTTGAATGAAAACTTAGGTTATAGGCTTGAAGTAAGCCGTAATTCCACCTGTAGTACTATTCGGTCAAAATCTCAAGGTGAAAACTTAAGTGAAGTGAGCTTGAAGTGACCTGTGATTCCAACTGATGCTAGGGATTGATACTATTCATAGCTCACTTCACGCAAGTTTTCACGGTGAGATGGTTACAGAATAGCAATGCTGATGCTTGGGATTGACACTATACTTAGCTCACTTCACGCAAGTTTTCACGGGTAGTTGGTTACAGAATAGCAATGCTGATGCTTGGGATTGACACTATTGACAGCTCACTTCACGCTCACTTCACCTATGTTTTCACGGTGAGATAGTTCCAGAATAGCACTGCTGTTCATGAACCATGTTTTTCTTTTTCCTGGTGGCAAGAATGTGAAACGAAGAATTTTATAAAAAAAGTGTAATACACTTCAAATAAATCTCCATACCTTTCTTTGCTAGAATGAAGACGTTGTATCGTGTTTTCACCCAGACTCGTAAACGGCTTCATAAAATATTTTTATATCTATAATTTTGTATATACATAATAATAAAAATTAAAAAATTCTACAATTTCCGAAGCCATATTTTAATTTATTATGTTAAGTAAGGTTATAATATTGTTTGAGTAAATAATTGTATAATAAAATTTACTATTATATTAATACTGCCGCGCGTGCAATAGGTAACGGCAGTAAGTGTGGTTTTTGTCAGAATTGAGTTGAGCATGGATACGGAATCAGCTCATTGCGTTGATTCCGAATCAATATTTGACTCAATTTGGACAAGAATTATACCTACTGCTGTTAATGCAAGCGCGGCAGAATAGTCTTGAGTACAATCTTCATGTATTTTAAATGTCGCAGCATCATGTTATAAATTGTTAGATTTGATGGATTGTAGGCCTTTAGAATGTAGGATTTTCTTATTATAATAAGTATTTTATGTTCTTTGTTAAAGGGTTTGGTTTTCTCACTTAGTCCTTCAGGTGGACCATTCGTGGGCAATCATCATCATAAGCCTTTTGGCTCCGTACAGGACTTTCTGTTTTCATTTTATGTTAGTTTTTTTTTTTTTTTTTATTTTTATTAATGTTGCTATGTGTTTAGTTAGTGTGATCTTCCTGTACAAGTCCCAATAAATACTTTTTCTTTCTTTCTTTCTGTTCAATTGTGATGTTATGAATCTTCTTGTACGTTTCAAAATCATTATTAAAATAATGATAATGATCATTATAATAATGTAGGTAGTACATCCCCAGATATAACCCTAAAAATTCTCCCGCAAAACGATCCGATATGCATCCATTTTCCCGCTTTTCTAACACCACTATAGCCCGGCCCTTACCACCGATCGATAAACACACAGTCCGGTTAAAAGCGTCATACCTCACTTCGCTCCAATCCCGACTGAATTTATAACATTTAATAAGTTTAACCATTCCATTTCACACTTATTGAGTTATAGTGGTGCGTGATATCAACTATTATCAACTAGTTGATTAACCCACAAGTTTATAGCAATCGATGTTATTGTTAGCGTAATAGAACTTCTAATTGGTTTCTTGAGGGTTAGCTTTTGAATAGAACTTCTAATTGGTTTCTTGAGGGTTAGCTTTAGAAGCGATTTAACTCCGGAGTTGTGAGCTAAGTTTCAGTCAATTTGCGCAGTAGGTATGTCTATCTCATTTACTCTTTACTTGATAAATATCTATCATCTCTCTCGCACATAATTTTAGCCAAGAGAATAGTTTTTCGTAGCATTACTATTGACGGGGTTACATAGTGACTAAACTTATATTAAGTTTATGTTGAATTTATAAACAATTTCAAAAGTTCCTAGTCTTGTTTCGAATCGTTGTCTGATTTTAATAAAGGGTGTGACAGTTACAGCTCGCCAATTACTGAGTTTTGTATACATAATGTTCGCTAACTTATAGTATTTTGCACTACTAACAATATTCCAACTGCGATCACAAATCTATTAACCAACTATTAAAGTTATGACATCATTCGTGGACGAAGTTTTTTTTTTTGGTATAGTCTACATGACTTAGATATGGTCAGCAGTTTAGAGATGATGGAAATGACGACTATTCATTAAATAGTATTGGAAAACTTTAAATCATTTTTCTCGTTGACAGTATCAAAATATTATATCTTTATTCATCTGATATAGATTTATGATCACGTTCATATCCCTGCAATACTAAACCTCACGATTTATGACCAAAGACAATATCGCAGGCCATTTGTAACAGTGAAATCGAACCAAAACCTCGGAATTACAAAATTACTAACAAATAAACAAAATGAATTATTTATTTCTATCCGATATCTAAGAGCACGAATTTGTCTCCTTCCCTAAGCTAATTAGTGTTGTATAATGACATAACGCGAGCCTAAGCGTACACTTCAGTGCAAACTTAATGATAAATATATCCATATTTGTCTATCAGTATAACTGGAAAGGCTTATCGTTTCGAATGCTCTCGTTAGCGCTTGTAAACTGAAACCCCATTACTGCCACTCGAAAATACCAAATAGACACCTTAAGTTGAAAGTCTTAAGGAAGAAATCAATTTGACGCCACGTTTAAGGTCTTTTTTCGCCCGGTACGCGCACGATTGCCTCTCCTAATTGGCTCGCCATCTGTTTTAATTCATTTTGTGATAGTTTTACAAGTATTTTATTGACGCGTGGCTCCGCCTGGCGGTCGGTGGTGTAACGAAGCGATTAATCGATTCGTTTGCGTGTGAGTCGCTCGATCGACTGCTCGAGAGGCCCGGCCAAGTCAATTGCTCGATTATTCCATTTTTGAACAAATATTCCTTTAGCTTTGTTTTCTTTGATGTATTTTACGTTTGGCATGTTTTGCAATTCTGATTATACGGACTTTAATTTTTAATTTGCCGTTGTTCAGCGTCATTCAGCTTGTAATTTGTTATCATTCTAATTCTATTGTTATACCTACAGTATGAATAATGTCCGCTATTTAACTAGTCTGTAGAAACTAAATAAGGCAGCTTACCAGGAAATTAATCGCAATTAAGTGTAGGCATGAAAAATGGCCTAGTTTCAATACCTATCACGCTATGGGAGGTCTTGGAAGATGAAACACTTGGCTCTTAGTGCTCAGAACATAAGGTTAAGAATGATGTGGAAGCATATTATTTGCAAAGAGATAAGTCCAGTGGCATAGTCAGTGACGCGTGCTGCCATCTCTCGGACGATGACAGTAAATAATAAATCTTTAGATAACATCAGAGGCGAAGATTATACGGTACTGAGTCCTCATCACGCCATCCGTGCTTCCTGCACGGGCAAATTAGTAAAACACCTACAAACAATGTTGCATGCCATTTGTTATACCACACACTTACGTCAAAGGCAGTAAGGTTCAAATTCATTTTAGCGTTTGACATGCAAAGGCAAGTAACAAATGGTGGTTTAGAACACTGAATATATTTTTAGTAGTTCGCAGAAGCGTACGCTAAAAGTTAACGCCGGTGCTTGAACGACAGAAGACAATGAACAGAACAACACAGTTTAAATGTTTAAGTACCTAGTTAACGTACAGTTACAGCCAGACTAGAATTATGACCTGAACCTAAACGTTCTATTTCACTGCACAGTAAACCACACGCATTCTAAGGACTCTTTGGAAATGCCTGGTGTTTTTGGTCGAATTTGTAACAATCGCCCTCGACCCGCGCGTTGACCAATTAGAAACACCCATTAAAAGCATTCGGCAAACTTCGTATATTTTCGCCACTTGCATTCTTTCACGAAAACAAGCGATGCAATTTAATCCGTCAATTTGCACCGAACAAACCGCCACCGGTAGCCCTTTTGAAAACGGAACGCTTCAATTGACTTTTGCGTCTTAAAAATTGGTACTTACGTCATTAAGCGAACGTTTATTCGAATTTAGTGTTGCCATAAACATTGTGTATTGTCAAAACGAAATTGGTATTATTATATGACCACGTTTTTTTAAAATAAAACGCACCTTTTGAAACCCGGTTTTGACGACCAATTAATCATGAAATAAATAAATAATTTCTGACCATCTACTAAATTAAAGTCAAAATTATTAGATAACTGGAAAAGTATAGCATTAAGATACTTTAAAGATAAATAAGATATGAATCAAACAGAAAATAACAGTTTGTATCAATACCTCCGCCGTAAGATTTGATATTAATTCAAAGACACTTTTGATCAAAATTAAGATAAAATATGTAGGTTTATGGTAGCATACATCCGATTCTTGGAAAGATAGTCAAATGAAAGTTGACTACTGTTTTAACATAAAGATTATATCACACCATCTGACCGAGAGTAGAAATGCTAACCATATGATAACCCATGGGTTAATGAACCCTAAGCAACTCTAACAATTTAGAAGTAATTAAGACTTGCATCTGCGGACTAACGTAAAACACTTCGCATTTCAAAAATATCCACCTTCTGAAGCAATCGGGTAAAATTACCTATATCTTTTTTTTTTACTATGGCATCTCGCTGTTCAACCTAGGAGGTTGTCTACTGCTTAACCGGACTTTCCTACGGGTGTCTCAATAAATCAAGGCCTCCAGCCAGGGCATAAAACTTAAAAACTAAGCGAATACGCTAAGGGCACCCCCCTGCGGGAGTACGGATCTCGGCTTAGGGCGTCGCTGGGGGAGGACAGCAAGAGACGGGCTGGATCGGATTATGATTATTTAGGGACGAAAGCTACAGGCTCAGCGGCACGGGCTGGCTCGAGAAAGGGGCGGGGCGGGTAAAATAATATCTATAAATCAGTCTCTCCTAAATACAGATTGCTCAGTGATCTAGCTAGAACAGCAGCGATTCAGCCAACAATAATAATTGTACCTACACCATGTAATTTAATGCTGCCTACTTTGTAAGCTCCTCATGTACTACAAAACCTTAATAAATCTAGATTATTATGTGCCCCGTGTGGTGCCGGACGTAAAGAACAGCACCCGCCCATTTCCTCCCGTGGGTGTCGCAAAAGGCGACTAAGGGACTTACTAGAGAATGGGCAGCAGCGTTCTCTATGCATTTTTAACACCATACTGCGATCGCCAACCCGACTGCCAAGCATGGCGATTATGGCAAACCCCCCCCCAATTGGGGAGGCCTATGTCCAGCTGTGGACGTCTTTCGGCTGAAATGATGATGATGATGATGATGATGAGATTACTAAAAACTTGTCAACTTACCCAATGGTACCTAATTGCTTATGTTGACTTATTAATTATAGAATTTTAATTGCCATCTATTGCCTAATTATAATTTTTATTCGGCAATTATCTTGGGAAGTAGGTACGCAAATTATCCGGTCTCATAAACATTCATAATTGATAGATATTAATTTTTAACGAATATTAGGTAATCTCGGCTACACCAAGAACGATTCTATAGAACGATCGTTTAATTTTATTATTATGAGTTCCGAATAATATTTAAAAATTTGAATTATGTTATGGGTCGTTCTCAAAAAAGTGGCACCGCTTGAATAAATTTATCAATTTGAGAAAATCTATCAATTATTGAGTTTTTTAATATAAATTTCCATTCTGGGTATTTTTCTTATGTTGAATTTTTCTAAGGGAATAAAATCTTCACAATTTTTTATTTTTATTAATGTTTATTCAAAGTATGACTCTTTGAGTTTGGACATGGCAGGTTAGTGAGAAACAGATTTTACAATTTTATTTTGTTGTAAGAATGTCACTACGGTTTTCTTAATATTACTCAGCCTCTGCGTGAAAAGCCTCTTTAAGTACAATATTGTGTGGAATTTAATAAAAAGCATTTTAGAAATCACACATTTTCACAAAAAACTGCCTGACAGGTTACAGAGCCACTTTTTTGAGAACAACCCTTATAATAAATTTAAGACGATAAATTGTTAATAATACTCGGAAATTAAATTAATAACTTCCATTATTATTTGGTTCGGAGTTAATTAAAATGATCAAGCGAAACGAATTAGATAATTTGTCATCGACTCTCGCGCAGCTCTCATTGTTGCCAGAGACATAAATTATAATATCTGAGCCTTCTTGGAAAAAAGGTCGACCATCCAATGTTGCAAGACAAGAAAGCAAGAATTATGCATAACTAAATAATGTCAGTGATATATTGTGCTCGTTTCGCAATGTTGCTATTCTTGCGAAATATTCTATTCAGAATAAACGGTAGTTTTGTAGGAAAAATTGTGTTTTTTTTTTTTTTTTTTGTAAATGGTTAGCCTCTAATTTGTTAAGTGATGTCATGCGATGATTTAAGAATCAAAACTTTACGTCAATAGTTAGTCTTGGTGACTCATAATAAATACCTTAGAGACTTTATGATGATTGATCTATTGTGATATTACAATTACCTACATCAGTTTTTAGATATAATTTGATATGCCTAAAAATCTTACGGTATTAGTTACCGTTACTGTTATCCTGCATCATCCCAAAGCTGGGCAAAAGCCTCTCTCCATGGCTTACAGCTCTTTCGATCCAGGGCTAATGTGGGCATGGACGTGTGTTTTTTCCAATTCATCCCGCCATCTTCTTCGACGCCTTCTGAATTATACTCCATTTGAAATAAGGTTAGACATTTAAATAAAACTTTTTTACAGTTCGTTTAACCGATTTTGACTTCTATTCCGTAGGCATAAGGATGGCATTAAAAGCAAAAAAGTAGTTACAATACCAACTGTTTACTGCAGCTGCCATTTGTCATGCCACCAACGCAATAGAAGTCAAAATCGGTTGAACGGACTGTAAAAAAGGTTTATTTAAATTTCTAATCTTATTTTAAATGGAGTATAATTATTGTTTAATTATTGTTCAGTCTTGCAAACACAGTATGCGAGTCAGATTAGTGTCCATACCAAACACATTCTTGTATCACGATCGGCCTAATAAATTAGCGGGTGCTTACAAGTTTTGCGAATAATTTATGTCCATCTTCATTATTGTGGCTAGTTTTAGTAATCATTTTGTGTTCGTGGAATATTTATTAGGTTTCTGGGATATTTGTGCCTTTTAAACAAGTTTTTGGTTCATCGAATTTTGCACGGTCAGATTCAAATGTAATTTTTTAATCTTGTTTCGCTTACGTGTGAATTATGAGTTACTAATTAGTTGAATTGGTTATTCTTGTCCGATATCATAAAAGTTGCTTTGATTTTTAATCGTTCATAATCTTATTTTCGATTAATGATTGGAGTGGGTGTTTGTTTGTATGAACATCCATGTGTCGTCTTTCTAATTGAAAATAATAATAATGATTAATAATAATAATAATTCATTTTCAGAAACAAAATGTAATTTAGTATGTTTTGATAAGACGAATGTTAGATAAACTAAGATGAATGTAAAAATAACTTTGAAGTGCAGTAATTTCTACATTATTCTACAATAATTGTCGTTATTTTGCCATTATTTATCTAATGCTATAAAATGGAGTATAGATGAGTTTAATGACTGCCTTTAGTAACTAACAGACATTGAATATAGAAAGTGTAGGTACATTCTGTTAGGGAGTACCTACCTGCAAAAAAAAAATACATTATACAATATTTAAAAATATTGTAAACCATTTTAAAAGAGTAACGGAGTTTATTGCCCATTCTTCTCCATACGAAATTACCTTTTGGAAGCCCCACCTAGAATCTATTTTATTTTCTTGTGAATTTTGACGTGTAAAAGTGCCTTTGAATGACCTTTCAAGTAGGTCATTCAAAGGTACCGTGTGGTGCCGGACATAAAGAATAGCACTGGGGTAGTGCTATTCTTTACGTCCTCCCGTGGGTGTCGTAAAAGGCGACTAAGGGACTTACTAGAGACTGGGCAGCAGCGTTCTCTATGCATTTTTAACACCATACTGCGATCGCCAACCCGTCTGCCAAGCGTGGCGATTATGGCAAATCCCCCCCCCCACCCCCTTTTGGAGGAGGCCTATGTGCAGTGAACGTCTTTCGGCTGAAACGACGATTCAAAGGCAATTTTACACGTCAAAGTAAATGATTTCACATTGACTGCATTAAATTACCTACTTAGCAATACTTATGTGGTCAAAACCACACACAAAATACCCTTAATTTATACAAAAACCCGTCATTAATCCGTCATACAACATTCTCGCATACCTCCGAAAGAATCCTCACATAGTTTCCATTGAAGGAATCCTTAATGGCTGGTCCTATCATTGCGCTATAGCCGAGGTAGGTGGGCAGTCGCGTGGGAGTTCGGCAGGCGTCCTGCTGCGCAAGCGACGCACCAACATTAACATGTTCATTTATTAATATACTAGGCCATAGAGTTATGAGCTTGTAGAGGATTTAACCATCATTATTTTGAAGATACTAACTTGTTTTTGTCGTATTCTTAATCATTGTTTTTTTTCCTATCTTTTTTTTAAATATATAACTTAGAATAATTATTGTACATATTTTAGTTTTCTGTTTATCCATGTAAGAATATTATTTTTAATTACTTTTATATTATTGTAAAGCCTGGAGGTTACCTAAATTCAATTTTTTTTATATCCTCCATTTTTTTTTATTAACGACCTCCAGCAACAATAACTAATAGATATTCTTTTCTATTCTATTCATTTTCTAAATTTCAACAGGTACCATAAAGTTTTACCTCGTAAATTAGTGGTACATTATCAACAGCTGAATTAATCAAATAAAATTGCCACTTATTTTATTATACGACAGCTATAATTTATGATCACGAAGAAATAATCAATAAATAATTTTCCGTAATTATTTCGATGCCATTACCAAATTACAAGTAACCTTTTAATCTCAATTAAACCCAGCTGATTGACAACTTGAACATTTTAACTACACATTAAGAAAATTAAGCAAAAAACAACTAAAACAACTTCACCCTTAAGATTAACGTTAAAAATCAACTTTATTGGGAAAGGCGAGCAACAACAGGTTAAAAAAAATTTGAAAATGTCACTATTGACAGGTTTGACCTAAAAATGTTCTCACAATAATTAATGAAGACAACTTTCACTTTAACCAGTAGCTTTTGTATTTAATTTTAACGTGAGTTTTAGCTTCTGTATTCCCACGACATTAATTTGCTGTATTGAAATATTCTTGGTAAAATTACAGAAAAAAGTTTTGACATTTGTATTGACAGATGTCATATTTCCACACGTCAATCTTTTTAGCACAAACGTGGTAGCTTTTGAAAACAAACTTAGAAAAAAAAAATGAAGAAAGTATCTTGTCTATCCCTTATAAGGCTACGTACACATAAAAGACACCCCGTGATGATCGTAGGCCGATGTTCATTGCACAGAATTATAAGGCCGTGTTCAAGTCAGTGTCGGTGGCGAGCGAGTCAAGTGGATCGCAACATGCAGCTAATTAATATACCACTTGTCAATTAAGCGCACGATATTATGAACTGTGCCTTATTCCTTGTACATTTCAGGTAAAAATAAAGAGTTATGTTTATGAAATTATATTTTTTTGCAAATCCGCATAGGTTTTACAAGATCGATGGCTAAGTAAGGACTACTTGGTAAGATAGTTAAGAAATAAGCAGTAGGCAGTAAGCAAAAATAAGTTAGCAAGTCAGCAGATTTTGTATCACTCTGATTTAAAAGAGTCGTCATCAGAACTCCAAAAGTCTGACATCCAGTCCTTACCAAGGGGTATCGTATTCTCTAGTTACTGGGTTGTGGAGGTCAGATAGACAGTCGCTCCATGTAAAATACAGGTATTCAGCTGTATTCGGTTATTCTGGAAGCCAACCCCAACCTAGCGGGGAAGAGGCTAGGCAGATTGATTTGTGACTTTATGTTTCTTTTTTTCGCATAGAAAACAGCAGATATTTTTCATAATTCTGAGGTGGTCCTATAGTAATAGTTGTTCGTTTTCATGAGTACTACACTCCCTCAAAGTATGTCCCTCGTTAAAACGAACACACAGGGTGCTAAGTTAGGTTAACACACAGATTGTTAGTTAGGTTAACACACAGAATGTTAGGTTAAGACACAGAATGTTAAGTTAGGTTAACACATAGCGTGTTAAATTAGGTTAACACACATAATGTTAAGTTAGGTTAACACACATAATGTTAATTAGGTAAACACACATAATGTTAGGTTAACACACAAAATATTAAGTTAGGTTAACACACAGGGTGTTAAGTAAGATTAGGTTTCATAAAGTAGCTTATGCTATGGAAAAAATATTAGCCAATCAGCAAGACTCATGGCAGGGCGGACTGCCCAGGGTAAATACTTCAGTAATCAAATATTCATCACACTTCGACACTTCAAGATTCTTATAATGACGTAAGAAAACAAGCCCTACGCTGCATACACATTACAGCGATCATAATAATATTTTATTGTCTTATAAATCGGTAATTACAGCAATAATTCCTTCTTATTGCCTTGTATTGCCGCTCATTTGATCGCTATTACTGCCTTAAGTATCATGTTATTGTTTCTGATAGTCTTTTGTTTTATTTATTTAAATTAAGAATCAATAAAATTAAAGTTTATACAACATTGAAGGTCGTTGCATGATTTTTTTATATGACATTTAAAGGTTTTCTGGACTTATAAATAGTTGATTGAATATTTTATTATTGGTGACCTTTTAGAATGCATGCATTTGACTTACAATTATTTATAATTGTATTTTGCCAACTTGTTAAGACAACATGATAACTCAAATTACCATTTGTAACAGACAACTTACATATGATATCCATTTCGCTTCGCATATTTTTGCATATACACATAACAGGCCTATTGTAAGTACTTATACGTAAGTACGGTCGGCAACGAGAGTCACGCTCCTAATTATAGAAGCATTCCCAATCAATTACCGAGTATGCGCAACAAGACTGTTTCGACCGCTTCATTTGCGGTAGCGTCAGCAAAATATTTAATTAATAAAATTTTAATTAAGAAAGTTTATCTTATTCGCGAGTAAAAACAAAATGGCAGAAAATGGAATTATCGGTTTGAATTAAGTAGGTATACACCTGTTAGGCGTGGAAAAAGTGTTGTCGGTCCGAATACTTAATTAGTTACTCACCCATTATGGTAAAACTCAATGAAAGTGGGATTTCATTGAGTTTTACCATAATGGGTAAGTGTTATTCCTTGGTCTATAACCAAAACCTGAAAAAAGCGCGTTAATGCGCGTTTTTGTAGCGCATCGGGAATATTCGCGGACGCACATATACATTGCTTTTACGCAACAATGCGAATGAGGTGTGCATCCCTGGTGCGCAGGGTGCGGGCCACCTCCAACAGTATCCTGAAAATGATCGCTAGCAGGCTCGATTGCATGTACAGTGCCATCTCCCATGGAATGAAACAAATTAAATTTTAATTAAAATAAAAAACTAACAAAGTTCGTAAGTTTACTAACACAACGAGTCCTTGTTACTTGATTAAATAAATTTATTATTATTATGATTACAAAAGAAACTCCTTTTTTATGAATATTGCTAACAAGCTTCAGGTCGCGACTTCGTCCGTCAAAAATTTCATGTTTTCACATAAAATATATCTATGACATTCGGCAATACTGTAGCTTCATATTAGTGAAACAATTTTCAGAATCAGATCAGTAGTTCCGTAGATTACCTCCTACATACAAACTCACAAATTTTCCCACTTTTTAATGTTACACACTTATATAACATCACGCCTTGTATCCCCGAAAGGTTAGGCAGAGGTGTACTCATAGTAGGAACACCCACATTTCACCAGTTATATTTAAGTCCCATGTAATAGGGGGCGAGCCTATTGCCATAAACCGGGCACAAATCCAGACTCCGGGCTGCTACTGAGAAATTCCTAATGGAAAAACCCAATAACACTTTGCCCGACCCGGGAATCGAACCCAGGACCTCATGCTTAGCAGTAGCGTTTGCGACCACTAGACCAGCTAATTAATAATAAATTTTAATGTTTTTTTAATATTTAAATTATTAATTATTTTAAATATTAATTTAGATAATAACAGATATTCCTCACAAAATCATAAATCAAACTACAAATCTAATCTAACCTAACCACCAACTAAAACGAAAAATAAAATAAAAAATTCAAAACCAAAAATTCCAATACAAAAACTGAAGCAAAATGACGTTTTGTGTTTAACAAGCAGTCAAACGTTGCTGTCAGGCGTTGGCAACGATCCAAAATACTAATGTCCCATTGAATAGTGCTATTTGTACACTGAGGAGAGCGGGACAAGTATAAACACAGCGCTAACGCTACTATGCTCTTAATAGATCATTTAAGGCGAGGGCCATAGAATATGCGAAAAACGCGGATACTTTTATTAAAATAAAATAAAACATAAGAAGAGTGAAGTAGGGCTTTTTCCTTGCAAGGGAAAATTACAAGCTGATTATCTATTTCTATACATATTATAAATTAAAGTCGCTTTACGTGTGATCGCGTTGTTTTTCTTTACGCAACGGATTTTGATGCGATTTTTGCCATATTTACGATATTATAATCCGGAAGGTTTAGGTATATTAATGTATAATGCCATTAATATTTAACTGACATGAAGTAAAGAAATCTCGACCCCGAGTTGTTTTTTTTTTTTTTTTTGTGTTGTGTTCTTTTTTTTGCGTCATGTTTACCGTAAATAAACATTTTTTCTTTCTGCTTTCTTTCTTTATTTGTCAAGTAAATTATAAAAGAATATAATTGTAGGCATAGGGCCTTTGCCTTGTAAAAGAAAAATACAGGCTGGTAAATAAAAATAATAATTTAAAAAACGAACAAAAAATTACAAGTGAATTCATAGAGAAAAGAGTAGATTGCGATAAGTTTAAGATGGCATTAAAGTAAATGGCATAGACCAAGTAAGATGGAAGATATCTTTTTCAATAAACATGAAAGGTCTTTTCTGTTGAAGTTATTTATTTTGGAACGAATTGTTTGGATGTTAATGTGGTACCTGCTATATCATATTAAATGCCACTGACATCAAAGTGAGAAGTTAAAAAAATGGAGTATTGCATGAATAATAGCCCTATTATGCACGCAAAGAACCTCTTAATTCATCCGTCTGTTTTTCTTTGCGTCATAAATTAGCATAAAATCATATTCTAAAGCGCAGTTTTTATGTCATAAAGAGCTGAAGCTAAAGAAATATCTGTTCTTAATTCTAAATGGAATTTAAAAAGAAGCATTTATCATAGAACACTATTCATCACATTCATGTAAGTTATCTGATTTGAGGTATTCCTTGCTAACTATAGATTCGATTCATTCCAATGATAAGTAATAGCCCCGTCCACTAAATATAAAGGCGATCACTAAATAGTTTTCCAAACATAAATTAAACGGTTAACGGCACAGGCGATCCACTTCCGCGTTTTCTATGGCCCCTTTATGAGGTTAAGATTGAGTGCTGATGTATGGCGTT
The DNA here is from genome assembly GCA_947523025.1 of Dryobota labecula. Lineage (NCBI taxonomy): Eukaryota > Metazoa > Arthropoda > Insecta > Lepidoptera > Noctuidae > Dryobota > Dryobota labecula. The sequence continues at coordinate 8,589,710 of OX383305.1, read as the reverse complement.
CGGGATGCCGTTTGATCACCAGATAAATTTTGTGGGCGTTTGCTTAAGGAATCCGGGCTCACACAGCTAATAGCCTTAATAGCTCTTTGTTGATCATTATAAATTATTAACAACAATATTACTATATCTCTAAGATTATGATCCCATTATTTTCCAAACTCGAAATCATTTTAAATTTTATAACAATAATTCTTCTCGATTGCGGTGAAAATCGGCAAATGAGTTTTTATTTGATCTTCTACTTTATGTTACGATGCTTGTTTATAGCGAAAACAAACGAGAATGTGACGGAAAAAAAAAAATTGTTTTCATTATTCTCCATGAAATCTGAGTGAATATTTTTTTTTTTCTAGATAATTTATCGCTAACGATAACTGAAATATAAATTATAATGAGGGGCGATCTTTGAACTATAAAGGAATTAAAGTATTTTACAGCAGTTTTTTTAAATATTATTTGTTCTAATATTATTTTACTTTCATGGATAATAAAAGAAACGTGTAATGTTAAGTATCCCGCAAGACGCAAAGAATGCCCGCCTCTCTTGTACAGACAACAAAAACGTCAAGTATACGCTGCCCGTTTAAAATATTGGAATGAATGACATACCACGCCTCGCACGATTAATGGTAGTGCGCACACAAAAAGCAAACACGCTCATTAATATATCAACTGTCTTTTTAGCAGCGCACTGAAACATTAGGTACCGTCAGCACAAACGTTCAGGACCCGAATTGATTTCGACTTTTAAATCGTCACAAAAAACTCGCGGCACTTTTCATAATTCATCCGTTAGACATTCCTTTTACAAAGGAAAAGAAACAAATGACGATGTGTAACAATGGGAAATGTATTTAAACGCATTTAAAACGTCTCATATTTCTCTCGTCGCTCACAGAGTCACAACATGGACATAATTCAGCGGAGTAACATCTGTAGTCAATATCTCTTTAAACAATTAACAAGAGGACGAGAACAGACAGTCTCATATAAGTATTTTTAAGAAGGTAATTTAACAACTCCCGGGCAATTTTAAGAAACGGCCCACACGTAAGCACGTGTGGGCCGTTTCTTAAAATTGCCCGGGGAAGAAAAAATTTAAAGTTCAAATGAGTCGACAACAAAGCTGTTGTCGACTCATTTGAACTTTAAATTTTTTCTTCAGCCACTTTCTCATTAATAATAATAATAATAATTTTATTGCAAGCGACGCAGGCCCATAGATAAAATACCTTAACCTAAACATATATTACATATCTACATCTACACTAATATTATAAAGAGGAAAGATTTGTATCTATTTTTGTATGTTTGTATGTTTGTAATGAATAGGCTCAAAAAGTACTGGGCCGATTTAAAAAATTCTTTCACCAATAGAATGCTACATTCTTCCAATTTGACATAGGCTACATTTCATTTTGAAAAAAATTAGGGATCCTTGGTAAAATTTGAACAATGTAACCGAAGGTGTAGAAAAATGAGTCTTAAAATGATAATTGTCTACCCCGTGCGAAGCCGGGACGGGCTGCTAGTTTGAATATAAAGAAATTAGATTATTGTACACGAAGTGATGACTGTGTCGGCGTCGTGTTGCGCTGCGTGGTGTCGCACGAAAACATCGGTACGCCACAAGAGAAATGCAAGAGATTTCATTAAGACATACAGCAGCGTTTATTTAATACACTGCTTCTTATAAAAAAATCAAGATAAAAAACGTGTTCACGGAGAAAATTGGGTAACTTAAGTTATCTATTTCGGCTGCACAGTTTATGTAAAAAAAAACGCGGCACTTAAATCGTTAGTGTGCAACGGCTCTTAGTTTTATTTCCGTCTTGTCGTCGGTACTTGCTTTGACGTCTGCTAAACACGACATTAATACACTTTAGCTTTTTTTCGACTGTCACATAATTTACGTTTTTTTTTTCTTTCTTTTTTGTGGGACATTAGCTATTAAGCGACTGTACTGTTTGACATTGGGATTAATACGTCGGCGTTTGAAGCGCCACTCCACTAATGTTTTAATATTCTGAATGCAAATTATATACTTTGTAAATGTTATCCCTGTTAATGATTGTTTTATATTTTTACAAGGTTTAATTTTGACAAGTTAGACTGACTAACATTTTGTATTAAACTAATATTACATTGTAAATCTGATCAACATTTGCGGTTTGTCGCAATTACTATTGTAAAAAAAAAACTTCTTTTAGAATCTATTGTACCAGGTTCAAGTAACACGTAGCTCATAATCATATTATAATATTTCATTAAGACATAATGACGTGCGACCGAAATATGTGTCATATACAATAAAACGAAAGTCACAACACGTGTTCGTCGATCAATCAACGATCACAAACATTAATTAGTACTTAAATACCAATTAGTTGATAGATAATTATGTAGGTTAGAGTCTATTAAAACCGTCGAACGGAGCCACTAATAAATTACAAAGCAAGTTTTTTTTATTGAATCACACCCAAATTACTAATAAAACCAGAAATTTGTTGACGAATCTACTAATAGACGGACAAGATAATGATTCAGAGGGACATAAATATATTATTCAATCGTGAATTAATTTGATTGATGAATTAAATGAATTAGGCGGTCGTAAAGTTACATAACGGATTACGAGCTGAGGACGAAGATAATCCGACAAAAAACGACATCAAAATTAACATAACACTTGCTTCATAAAACCGTAATGACGGAAGTCCAGACATGACTTCAAAGATCTTTAATGAATACTTGCCTACTGGATACCAAAACGGTTATCTCTGTTCCATATCTTGGACGTGGGCGTTAATCAATTCTTTTCTAACCAGCTGTGGCAATAAAATCAACGATTTGCTTACAATATGCTTGTTTTCGTCACTAAATAAGTTAAAAAATTACCTCGTGGAGATTTTATCGGGATTGGACCGCGGTTCGTTTCCTTTAGCCTTTATTTTATATGAGTTTTATTATGCGATTTATTAATCCAGCGAAGAACGGAACGGCATTCCGATCTTCATTCGGCTGCTTTTGTGTTATTGAGATGTAACAGTATAAAGTTCCAGCTATTCATACTTGCGCGCGGCATGTCCGTCTACAGATAAATGTTCCCGTTTATCGTTATTAATATTCATACCACCTCCATTTGAGAGCATTTCGAAACTGTTTTGGGCAAGAAAAATGTGAAAACTGGAGGTTTTTACGATTTATTAATTAGTCGTAAAATACTTGTTGAGGAAACCCAGAAACGTTTGCATTTTCGAGATCCACTTTAGAATATTAAATGTTGATTTAGAACGTTATCTGTCGAATGCATCTACTAAATCTTTGAAGCCAATCTCTTTTGACATATCACACAAAGGCTGCGAAACATCATTAGAGATCGTTTCGTTTACAAATTAGCCTGATTAATTTTACTACCTACGTTTTTATTACATTGCAAAATCTGGGTATATTATGCGAAGATCCTGTTTGGCAATTAAGCCAAAAGTTTTATGAATTCGACTGACTGTTTTTGTTTTCTTTGCTGCAGATGCGAATGGTGAGCCAGCCAAGCTAAAGTGCAACTTGCGCAAACACAAACCCAACCGCAAGCCGCGCACGCCCTTCACCGCGCAGCAGCTTCGAGCGCTTGAAAGCAAGTTTGTAGACAAGCAGTACTTGAGCATCGCTGAAAGGGCTGAGTTCTCGTCTTCGTTGGGATTATCTGAAACTCAGGTGAGGATCTGACATTGACTGAAACAATTTTTAAACGAATGATTATTATAATTTTATTTTTATTATCATGGTCATCAATTTCAATCCAATCAAAATTATGATGTCGTAAAAAATAATGATCTAAAAAAACCAAATAAGGAAAGAGAATTTTCGTCACATAACCGACACAAGAACAGCATTAAATCAAGGTTTCATTTAATAATAACAAAATATTATTTGTCTACAGGTAAAAATCTGGTTCCAAAACCGAAGAGCGAAAGCGAAGCGCGTACAGGAGGCGGAGATCGAGAAACTCAAAATGGCGCAGTTTTCTCGCCACCCCCACCACCTGTACCCCCACCCCGCGCTGCAGCAGTATTTCCACCCACACCACCTCATGGGGGGAGGCAGACCCCTGCCCCACATGGGCCTGCCACCGCCGCATCTAACCATGGTCCAACCACCTGTGTCAAACGGATCACCGTCACCCAGCACACAAACAAACCAACAGTGAAATATAAACAAAAGACGTTACAAAACGTGATTGCAAATTCAAATTCGGAACGATCGAACAGTGATTTAAAGTTTCTAACAAAAAGTTCCGAAAAGTATTTTTTTTTTTGCTGCTGTCGCTACCGTATGGTTGTGAGTGCGGTGAATTTGACTTATCGATAAAGAGTTGTAAATTATTGTGTAAATATAGATTAAAGGGAGTTTAGACAATACTGTGTATTAGGATTACGTTCAGAATTAATTTTAATGTATAACTTTGTCGTAGGAAAACCTTACCTTTTTACCAAAATTTCATTTGATTGTATTTCAGTACAAAATTCGTTCACCAGACTTTTGAATTCAGTATGAATTGTAATATTGTTGTAAATAGGATTTTATTTTGTACATTGTTATTTTAATTCTGTAGTTAAATATATATTTCTTTGATATTGACGAATAATATTGTTTTATTATTTACCTATTCGCATTTAATTACGTACATTATAATAATTATTATATTTATGTTCATAATTACGTACTTTGAGATAAGGATGATTTTGCAGAATGACCTTTTGATAATAGTGGCAGACGTGATTAAAATACAAATATAAAGTGCCTATAACCATAACATTTTCATTGATTAACTTCTAGAACCTAATGAGGATCGCTGCATTAATTTTCAACCTTAACATTACTTTCATAAAGTCTGAAATAAAATGTTTTAGTTTTTTCGAATGATCTTAATATCTAACAATAAGCAATGATAATAATATGTTGTCAATTGAGTGTGGAGCACTAATTTAAATATATCCATTAAAGTTAATTGCCTGATAGCGAGCGGGGTCGGGTCGTGCGATATGTATTGATAGTGGAGCGCTACTCTACAGGGGGATGCGTAAAAAGTCGTGCAATGTGGGTGAATGTACTACACACGGCTACATATCAAGCTATACAAATCGAGTATTAGGTGATCTCGCATTGTATAGGATTTCCCTACAATGAGAGATCAGCTGATACTAGATTGAATAACTTGATATGTAGCCGTGTGTACTACGCAGACAGGTTTTAAATTATTAAGCCAAGTAAAGCTGTGAGAAAAGTAGTTACTCGAGTTAAAACTACCCCATTATCCGGCACAAAAAACAACTGACAGGCAGAAGGAGATAGGCAGGGAGGGATTCCCCGAAGGCGTATAGTTCGTTCACTATCACTCGATATCTTGTAGAGCCTACAAGATAACGAGTGATAGTCAACCAACCTACATTTGCAGTTGAAATGTATGGGAGAACTTGTTTTTCAACTACAATGTTAAGTTTGTTCTTGGGATAAAGTGGCGGCATCTACAACGCCACGTGCGAACTACGCATCAAAGACCTGACGTCACAAATCCTGCATCGCGCAATCAGAGTTTACCGCGCGACTAGCATATATACAACATCCCGACATCAACCGTCTGGCAATTACCCACCAGATACAACACCCGTCTGGTCGAAGGCACATAATAGGGATGATGCCTGGGTTAAGAAAAAGAAAAACTGTTTAGTCCGTCAATCAGATAATACAAAAATATTAGACACGTATTTTTTGCTTTTTTATATTAATAAAAAAGACTTAGATAAAACACATTAAACTTTGGGAGTGGGGGCTTGTAACGTCACAGCTCAGTATAAAATCTAATGAGAAGGACGTCATGCCACATTTGAACTCAATGTATCGCTGTAATGTTTTGATTACCTACGTGAAAAAAGAAAAAAAAAAATACGTGTCCCATATTTTTTAATAATCTACATGACGGATAAAAATATTTTTTTAGTCATCATAACTATTATGTATATCCTTTGTTGGAGATCTCAAATAAATAAATCTCCAAAAGGCTGATTGACACTTCCCGTGACCCAAGGGCTGGCTTTTACCTTGGCTAGAGGCTAAGCGTTGCCATACAACGTGGCAATCTGCCAGTCTCTTGGGTACATTACCAGTCGACAGCGATGCGGAAGAATTTTTCGACGCCATATTTTAGTTTATTTTGTTATTAGTTTTATTTAGTTTAGTTTATTATATATTGTTATTTAGTTGGTAGGTATGTTATTATTACAGATTTTATTTTTATTTTATGTTAGTTTTATTGTCATGTTTAAGATATAATGTATGTAAATTGTTCAACAATATAATTGAATAAATAAATTAAATATAGGAGACCTGCAACAAAAAGTCACCCTGTATAAAGTGGATTTGGTTAATAATTTGAACTGTTTGTGTCCGAAAACAATTTTTATCATTTATTATTTATGATGGCGATTTACCTACATCGAAGATGCCCTACATTCAAGACTTGCGCACTCAGTAATTAACAAAATAATAAACAGTTTGTAAGATATAATTTTCGATGATGTAATTAATATGGTTATAGAGGTATGAGGAACAGGGTGTAAAGTTCACTCATACTCTATGGAAAAAGGAGGATCCTCCGACCAGACGGGTGTCGTGCTTGGTAGGCAACTGCCCGACGGTTGATGTTGGGATGTTGTATATATGCTAGTCGCGCGGTAAAATCTGATTGCGCGATGCAGGATTTGTGACGTCAGGTCTTTGATGCGTAGTTCGCATGTGGCGTTGTAAATACCACATCACTCCCCTCCGGAGACCGGAGGTCGAACACCAGACATATACGCATAATTTTTCTCCATTCATCCGCAAACACATCACATTCAGGGTTGGCAGTCTGGTCGGAGGATCCTCCCTTTTCCATAGAGTATGAGTGAACTTTACACCCTGTTCCTCATACCTCTATAAAAGTATACAAGGGAGTCCACTGTTCCATGTTAGTTTTTTATTGAAGTTTAAACAACATAATTATTATTAGTTATTATATTATAGAAATTTGTGTGTATGTCTGTTATAAGTTTATAACATATTTATGTACTTGTATATCTATTTTATTTATTATATTTTTATTCTTTTTATTATTATTATTATCTCCTCTTAAATAGAGCAGCTGCCATCTCGTCACTACCCTTGGTTGACTGGTAGAGAATGCCTATGGCATTAAGTCCGCCTTGGTACCTTATTGTGTGTGAGAAGTTTAAATAAATAAATATTAAACAATTATTGTGAAAGTAATAATAATTGTTTCTATGTTAATTAATTGAGGAGCTCGTGGCTAAGTAATAACAGCCGCACGGGTCGATTCGTCAGGTTAAGCTACGCTTGCCGGGGTTGGTCCGTGGATGGGTGATCATCTTTACATACCGAGACTCCTCCGTGCCTCGGAAAGTACGTTAAGCCGTTGATCCCGGCTGTCATTCGTGGATCTTTGACAGTCGTTACGGGTCGTCAGAAGCCCAAAAGTCTGACAGCCAGTCTTACCAAGGGGTAACGTGTTACCCAGTAACTGGGTTGTGGAGGTCAGATAGGCAGTCGCTCCAAGTAAAATACTGATATGCAGCTGCATCCGGTGAGACTGGAAGCCGACCCCAACATAGTTGGGAAAAGGCTAGGCAGATTGATTTTCTATGTTAATTAATGTAATTGGTGTTGTACCGTTTTAATTAACTATCCATACTAATATTATAAATGTGAAAGTAACTCTGTCTGTCTGTCTGTCTGTCTGTATGTTACGTTTTCACGCCTAAACCGCTGAACCGATCGTCATGAAATTTGGTAGAGATATAGCCTGGGATATGGAGAAGGATATAGGCTACTTTTTTACGCGATAACCGACATCCACGCGGGCGGAGCCGCGGGCAAAAGCTAGTAAATAAATAAATAAATCAATCAACTCATCGTGTTACCTCTCCCAAATTAGATTGGATACAGAAGGTGGAGAACTGAGTGTTGCCAGTTCTCCACCTTCTGTATCCAATCTAATCAGCTGGTGCAGCTGTATTTTAGCTACTTGTAGTTACAGCTCCATTGGAAATACCAGAATGTGAGTTTAAGTGTGTGTAGTGGAGTGGCGACTGCGTACAGGAAGTCTTAGCATTGGAAGGCCTCTCACGAGGGGTTCGATGAGCTTGTGAAGGCAGCAGGAATCAGCAGGATGCGGGAAGCACAGAATCGGTTAAACTGGCGGTACCTATGTGGAGCGGTGGACTTCTTTCGGCTGAAATGATGATGGGGATTCTTTCATGATACACTACATAAGATATTGAATCTAATAACTAGACATACCTACTCTCGAGATAACCTTCTCATCTCAATAATATACAAAAGTTTAGCGAACGCAATTCAGGTGTACCAGTGATGAGTGACTTTTGACTTCACACTTCCAACTTCGCCATTGTTTCGGACGGTACCAATAGCTCCTGCGCTTACACACACATTCACAGCGTGTTGGTACACTTGGTTACCACAACTAAAGCGCACGTCGCTTCGCGAGATAAAAATACTATACCGTATACCCAAAGTCTCTAATTCAGATAATTTATGTAAACAAAGTAATGTCATAAAATATCACTGTCAAAATGACAGGACAGTGGTGCAAAACATTTTATCATATTATTTTTTGTAAATAATTATCTATGACATTAAAGTGAATTAATTATAAGAACTATGCAAACAAAATACCGTTGCCTAACAATGTTTTATATAGTGTGTCGGAGACACGGCCTATGATCGTCATAATCAGCCCTTTTAAGTCCACTGCTAGACGTAGGCCTCCCAAAATCAATTTCCACTCGAAACAGTTTAAAGCTGTTTTCATCCAAAATGTGGCTAGATATGCTACATACAATATGAATCTATGAATTAGAGTTGTACGAGTAATATTAGTGTTGTTGAAGATGTAAAAAATGTGAAAATGTTTGGAACTCCTGCATTGTTACCAGTATCATAAAATATTTTATACCAGAAAATCTCCTTTTTTTAATAACTTTATTTAAAACTGAAAATTTATAAAAATAATTACGGTATGATTATTTTTTAATTATTATTTCTTAAATTCAGTACTTAAAAGAAAATGGAACCTCTTTTTTCGCCATTTTATGTGAATTACCATTATGAAGATATTTTTTTGATATTTTATCCCCTTTGTTTACATAAATTATCTGAATTTGAGACTTTGGGTCTATACCCAAAGTCTCAAATTCAGATAATTAGGTACACGCAATAGGTACACATTGTGTGCTTACCCTTAAATCATCAAACAGCTAAGTATAATGTAGGATTGTGTAATCACAATTGGTGTAGGAAGGTACCTAATCATGGCGACGTAATACTGATCATAATTCATGTTCCATTTGACACGGTACACCGCCTGTTGGCTAACATAGGACATTGGATAGGTCAAAAGTCTAAGAATACCTATAGATATATAACTATTAGGTAATTATGCCTGATGCATCAGGTAACTTTCATCGGTATAAATCGAGCTTACTTAACGATATGGTTGACTGGTAGAAAATGCCTTAGGCATTAAGTCCGCCTTTGTACAGTATTTTTTTCTTACTTGTGCATAAAGTTTTAATAAATAAGCTCCTATCCCCTTACGAGAGCACTGGTTTTATTTTTATACTAGCTGTTGCTCGCGGCTTCGCCCCCGTGGCTTTTTCTTAAATAAAAGTAGCCATAATTACTACATCAGCTATCTATCAGTATTCTATTCTATCTTCCAGTGAAAGTCCCGGTAAAATGACAGACAAAAAAATTTTTTTTTTTTTTTGTTATTTGCATATTCATTTAGTAAGAAGCTGTTATTTTGACATTACAAACAGACACTTCAATTTTATTTATTTGTATAAATATAAATTATATAATATTGTAAATGTGAAAGTTTGTATGTTTGTATGTTTAGATGTTTGGATGTGTGTTACTCAATCACGCAAAAACGTCTGAACGGATTTGGATGAAATTTGGCGCACAGATTGTTTATAACCTGGATTAACACAAAGGATACTTTTTATTCCGGTAGTACGTTCCCGTGGGATAATTTACGACCTCCACGCGAAATCGCGGCCAAAAGCTAGTCTGAAATAAAACTAATTCCAACCAAATTCGCCTCACACCATCACCCACGAAAGGAACCCATCGCCATATGATTACATCCTAATTAATATAAAGCCGTACGTACAATTACTCTGTAATTAAAAATAACTTATTCATTTAGTGCGCGAGGCGGGCCTGCCACTTAATTGACTAAATTAATCACGTTAATGTTGCGTGCCTGTTAATTTTCAGGCCACAAACCTGGCTTTGTTTCAGACGAATCGTGTCGGCTCGAATTTGACTCGGGAATTTGGTGAAGTAGAGATAAACGGCAGAAGTTTAAGTTTGTTCGACATTGGTGCCGATTTCCTTGTTTACAAACTAAACTAAATTTAAGTTCAGTGCATCTTTTTCTTTCTATTTCATTAAGAAAAGGACGGAAGATAAATTTTTTTTAGTACTGTCAAATTAATCAGCACCTGTCACTATTCCATACAAGTTTAGATGTGATTAAAAACTTGCCTACAAAAATAACGTCAATTTAAGTCAAGCGCTGATTAATTTGACAGGACTAAACTAAAATTTATCTTCTGTCCTTTTTTTTAAAGAAATAGAAAGAAAAAGATGCACTTAACTTAAATTTAGTTTAGTTTGTGAACAAGGGAATCGGCACCATTGTGACACAAAATGTCGAACAAACTTAAACACCGACACACCACGACACACGAATACACTGTGGCATTTTAGTCGTCTTACAACGACAGCCCACTTCATGTATCCAATGACTACTAATCTACTATATAAAAATAAGTCGGGTTTTCCTTCCAGACGCTATAACTCCAGAACGCACGAACCGATTTAACCAATTCTTTTTTTTAATGTTCGTTGAAGTCCAAGGATGGTTTTTACTTTTTTTTTCTTTTTTTTAGGGTACGGTTGAGTAGGGTAGGGTAGGAAGGTAGGTAGATAGGGTAGGGTAGGGTAGGGTAGGTAGGTAGGGTAGGGTAGGGTAGCGTAGGGTAGGGTAAGTAGGTAGGTAGGTAGGTAGGTAGGGTAGGGTAGGGTAGGGTAGGTAGTTAGGTAGGTAGGTAGGTAGGTAGGTAGGTAGGTAGGTAGGTAGGTAGGTAGGGTAGGTAGGTAGGTAGGTAGGTAGGTAGGTAGGTAGGTAGGTAGGTTAGGGTAGATAGGGTAGGGTAGAGTAGTGGAGTTTATACTATAGCTTTTGACAGAACGAAGTCTGTCGGGTCAGCTAGTCAATAATAAAAATAAAAAAATATTTATGAACTTTTTTTAAAATTAATAATGACGCTTGACGTAGTTGTTAAGAGCGCAGTCCGAGCCTTGTGTTATAAGGGCGGCGCGAAATGGAGCGGCGACATCTTTATCAGAGTTCATTCACCCTAACGCAAAAATACCGTAATACCGTATGGTGCCGCACGTAAAAAATAGCACCATGGGAGGAATCCCATGGGTGTCGTAAAAGGGGACTAAGGGACTTACTAGAGAATGGGCAGCAGCGTTCTCTATGCATTTTTAACACCATACTGCGATCGTCAACCCGCCTGCCAAGCGTAGCGATTATGGAGTCCCCAATTGGGGGAGGCTTATGTCCAGCAGTGGACGTCTTTCGGCTGAAATGATAAATGATGAACGCAAAAATTTGTTTCTTACTATTGCAACAAAAACTTAATCAATCAATCTCAACAATCAATCTTTCTTTTCTTATCGCGCTTAGAGGTATTTTATGTCGGCTACCGTGAGTGGACCCTCATAAAATACTCCTACAATACTCCACCTGAGGACCTTTGTAAGACGACTAAAATGTCACGGTGTATAATTATATTTCTTGTGGCTACTTCAAAAGGATTATAAACAATTAAATCATTACCATTCTCTTGCCTTTATCCCAGTTTATTTGGGGTCGACGCCACATGTCTTTCTCTTCCATATCTAAAGAAAGAAAAGAAAAAAACGTTTATTTGCGGTAAACACAAACACAAAAAACAAGTTGGGGGGAAATATGCGTCACATCCACACAAAACAGCCATTGCTCAGCATAAGGCTGAGACCCTATGCGAGACAGAGCCCCAGCGCTGGTTTTCAGCGACAGCCGGCGTTGACGTGATGACGTCGACCGGTGCAGCATACAATGAGATAAAAAATAACATAAATTCACAATACATCATCATCATCTATAACGCGTCATCTCGGTAATCACTCCCTTGCTAGCTATATCATCTTTTACACAGTACATCCGTCGTTTCTTTGGTCTTCCCCTACTCGAATAGCCATCTACATTCATACTCGAAACTTTCCTGACGACATTTCCCTCATTCTGCCGCATCAGATACTCATACCTTGACAACCTATTTCCACACACCTTTTCAGTCACCGGTGTCACATTCAGCCTTCCTCTTATGTACTCATTTCTTATTATATCCATTCCACACATCCCTCTTAGCATTCTCGTCTCAGCTGCATGTAAAAAAATTTAAGCATCGAAAATACTATTTTTTTAAGAGACTCCTGGTAAAGTTTTTCTGAAATTTTGTCTTCCTCTTATTATCCAAAACTTTCAAAACCAAGCTTTAGGAAACAACAAAATCAAAAATCAAAATTAAAATATATTTTTTCACGTAAACCTTCATGGGCAGTTATGAAACGTCAGAAGCTAGGTGCACGGTTCCAATTAGTCGTTTCCTATGGAGAAGAGCCGGCGAGAAACTCCACGGTTACTCTTTTAAAAATAATTGGCTTTTACAATATTTTCAAATAACAATGTTAATAGGTATGGGAGGACAGTGTAGGCCTCTCAACAATTACCAGGTACTTAACAAAATAGAAAAGTGCCAACAAAACTACAGTCTACTAGGCCTACAACAACAGAAAAAGCGTCTTTCTATAATCCCACAACATTTTTGTAAAAAAAAACTCTACTGTACCAGATTTTTCTGTTTCAAAAGTTTGTCTAGATGACCTCTATAACATCATGAGACAAGTATCACATGATTTACTAACACAATTTGAAAGATCCTTGTATTAATTATAAAGCCCCTCTAAATTGTATTATTTACCCTTTTACACATCGAATATCTTACATCAAAAGCCAGAATATTATGAAGCATTTAAATTAATATTAAAACACGACTTGTCTACTGACCTTCTCCTGCCCTATATCCCAAGTTGTTTCAATCTTACCACGCTCATTAAGACCAACTCTTGCGCATCAAGATATCTTGTGTAAGTGATCATCTAATTTTCTCGCCATCTTTTTATTAATTAGTTTTATTGTCAGATATATTTAGTTTGGGACAGCCACTGTTTGTTGGGAGAGAGTGACACGGCTATTTGAAGTTGTTTGAGCGTGTCACATTGAAGACAGGCCAATTAATTTGTGATTAGATTTATAAAAGAGGGTGTGTTGTGTTGAGTACACTACAACCGTGAAATTAATATATAAAATAGGAAGTCTAAACATTTCAACGAACTTCTGCAATTTACCTGTGTTTTGTGATTTGAGGGCCGGTATCTACGCTAATTGGGCAGCTCGCAGAAATTTCTTTAGTTGCGCAGGACCTAAAAGTTAAACATTTTTCATTAACACAATGGTTTGTCATCGTTAACTTTCGACTTTAATTTCGATACCTCTGGTAATGCAGCTGTTTATTGGTGTCGGTGAACTTCTGCTTGTTTGCTATTCAATACCATAACATAAAATAATAATAATATAATCGCAACGTGTTTAGTAAACGTGTAACACAGCATAGCAGTGATGAGTGTCATTCTGTATTTCGACACGGTCTTAATTTCAAAAAACAATAGTTCGACTACTCATTGCTTAGACAGAACACATATTCGACAAGCATTAGTCCGACAGAACATACTTCGACAACACACACATTATATCCGAAATAATTAACTGCCGAAATTCAGAATGACACTCGGACCTGAGCCAGCCTGGCGGTATCGTCGTTAAAAGATCCGATTGCCTACTTTAGGATGCATATCCGGTACGGCTCTAATTATCCATTCCATATCATAAGAGCACGGCTTCCCTACCATTGTCGCGCGCCCGGTCGACTCCTTGATATGCAATGGTCTCTGTAGCACCATGAACCATGAGGCTCCAGGGGCTGATGTGAATCTTTGGGTTCACTCGAGTAATCGAGTCTGGTTAAACCACGCTGGGATCGGTGATTATATTCATTCATTCATTTAATAATATATTATAATTTATTTACATATTTTCAAAAAAGTGTGGTACAATAAATATAATTTTACAATTATTTACCGATAAATCGTAAAGAGAATAACAATTAACAAAATTGAATCTGGCTTCCTAGCTCGGTTACATGGTAACATGTAGTAGGGTTCGTCAGCCCAGGTTCCCACAGGAGTAATTTTTTTTTAATAGTCTCTGTTTAGGACTATAAGGTACTTTTTTCTGTAAGCTTTTACGTTCTCAGCTCTGAACGAATTATTAACTAACTTTCTCAGAAACAGTAGCACATCAAGTTCTTTCAAAAATTACTCAATGTCAATTTAATTTATCTAGTAGATATTACCATAAGACTTCTGCAACTTCCCCACAATATGTCAGGAAAATCCTGGCATGCTGATGAAATAGCTCGGAGCTATGTGATCTGTAACGCAGTCGTATCCAAGAGTCACATATACAAACTTATTGCTCATGTCACATTGCTCTGGGTAAGCGATGATGAATCGATTTCATCGTTGTTTTGTTTTTAAGAAGTTACCGAGTAGATTTTCTATTCTGAGATTTTAGTTTGGTCTATTTTGTTTGGTTCATTTAACCCTCGTAGCTACTAGATTTTGATTGCCCAACTTTTAGAATTTGCTTTTTTAAAAGTACGTCTATGTACGTCTTGTACACGAGCAGCCTATGGGGTAGATATATATGCAAAGATCATACAACGCTCTCCGCGTTCAGTATAATAACGCTTTAGGATGCTGGTGGGGCTGCCCCGCTTCTGTAGTGCATCGGGGATGCTCGCGGAGGCGCATGTAAATAATTTCTACACAACCATTTGCAAAAGGTGCGCTTCCATGGTGCACAGGGTGTGGAGCAGCTCCAACAGTATCCTAAGCATGATTTTAAGTCACCTAAACTGTGTTTTCGTGGGTCACTGTTGTGGCATCTCACATGGGTTGCCACAGCGGTGATCCACTACTATTTGTTTGTTTTTTGTAAAGTGTCAGTACTTACTAATATAGTTGTAAGTCTTACTAATAATTTTTGAGTCATATGATTCTTGAATAAAGATTCTATTCTATAAACATTTTGGGTTTTGGTTTTTCAGAATTGTCATCACGGGATAGCGCCACATCTTCATCATACTTCTAAAGTATATTTATTTACCCTGGTTGACATTATCATATAGGTACTCAACAATCTCGTCCGAACACAAGGCTTGATACTAGTATTTCTGAGGACCTAAAAGCTACTTATTTTGGTTTGAACGTTTACTTAAGCAGGTCAGAAGAGTCGGTGACGTTATGTTAATGAATGACTACCTACGACAAGGTGAAAACGCGCAGCTATGCGACAAGATTGAGAACTGTGAAGTGACACGTAACTGGACATGCACATGAGAGTGGTGAGAGAGTGTGGACATCTCACATGTGCAGTTGTGCACTAGCTCGAACGTCTAGTAAAGTATAATAGTTGAACAGTTACAAGGGAGTCAAGGAGGTAAGTGAACTAAGCATAGAGAGAAGAAAATTGCAACAGGATATATGAATATGTGAGTATTGATGCGGCTGCCGCTGACAGCCGCTGCCGTGGCGTTGTAGTGCGTCAGGGCTGTATGCGGATAACAACATTGATGGTTTTGCCACCTTTATTAGAAATAAAATGAAATGAAATGAAATCGTTTATTCTGTAAATAGGATATCAGAATGACTTTTACACGAAATATTTTAAGAGAAACATCTATAGGTGGTAAAAAAGCCATAGCAACGATTTTTTTTTTAAATCTAAGTGTTTTCATTTTTACATAATTATTATAATTTTAAAATTGCATGAGACATTTTACAAAAAACCTTTACTTACTTATTCTATGAATGACCCGCCCGGACTTTTGATAATTAATCATCATTTCAAGTAATTTTAATTTTTTTAATAAAATACCCAGACTTAAACTAAGTAACAATACTATTACTATTATTACTTGAGGCTAAGTAATAACAGCCGCACGGGTCGATCCGTCAGGTTAAGCTACGCTTGCCGGGGTTGGTCAGTGGATGGGTGACCATCTTTACATACCGAGACTCCTCCGTGCCTCGGAAAGCACGTTAAGCCGTTGGTCCCGGCTGTCATTCGTGGATCTTTGACAGTCGTTAAGGGTCGTCAGAAGCCCAAAAAGTCTGACAACCATTCTTACCAAGGGGTATCGTGTTACCCAGTTACTGGGTTGTGAAGGTCAGATAGGCAGTTGCTCCATGTAAAATACTGATATTCAGCTGCATCCGGTTAGACTGGAAGCCGACCCTAACATAGTTGGGAAAAGGCTAGGCAGATATACTCAGACTTAAAAAAAATATCGTTTCCATGGCTTCTTTACCACCTATAGGTGTATCTTTTAAAATATTTCGTGTTTGAATAGATACACCTTATATTTTTATATATATTTTTTTTAAATATGCTAGATGGAGTCGGCGTTTTCTATCTGACTACCCCTGAGAAGAAATGGCGAAACAAACTTTGGGATTCGGTCTATAAGTCTTATGCCAAGCATGGAACGCTCCATGGCTCTCACACCGAAAAGTTTCGCACGCCGATCGACTCAATTCCAGTAATACGATCTCTCAGCCCAACTCACCTTACCGTGAATTTTTTGTAGGCAAGTATACTGAAAATAATTTTCCGATAGCCGTAAAAATACAATTTGTTGAATGAAAATAACCATATCTATGTGGAATATTGGTTTATGCATTTATAGTTCATACTTCCATACTAAATACCTACAATTATGAATGTGAAAGTAACTCTGTTACCTTTTCACGCCTAAAATGCTGAACGGATTTGGATGAAATTTGGCATACGGATAGATGACTTGGGTTTATTTATATATTTCATCATCATCATCATAATTTTAGCCTAAAAATGTCCACTGCTGGACATAGGCCTCCCCCAAGCACCGCCACTTCGACCGGTTCTGTGCTTCTCGCATTCAGCGGATTTCTGCGGCCTTCACAAGTTCATCGGTCCACCTTGTGAGAGGCCTTCCAACGCTACGTCTTTCGGTACGCAGTCGCCACTCCAGAACCTTTCGGCCACATCGACCATCTGTTCTGCGAGCAATGTGCCCTGCCCACTGCTACTTAAGTTTGGCAATTCTTCGGGCTATGTCGGTTACCTTGGTTCTCCTGCGGATCTATTCATTTCTGATTCGATCACGTAGGGAAACTCAAAGCATAGCCCTCTCCATTGCACTTTAGTTGACTGTTAGCCTTGTAATAAGGCTCATTGTGAACGACACAGCAACGGCGGTCAGCGGTCGCTCATAATGGGCCTTATTAATTAATTAAATAGTTAATTAAAACGGTACAACACCAATAACATTAGTTAACATATAAACGATTATAACGTTGACGTATATATAATATAATTTAAAACTAACATGGAATAGTGGGCACCATTGCATACTTTTACAGAACACCAGACATATACGCATAATTTTACTACATTCATTCGTAAACACATCACACTCTGGGTTGGCAGTCAGAAGGGCATTTTGCATCATTAGAGTACGACAGACTGGGGATTCGGCTCTGGCTACAGTTTTGGATGACAGTTGCGCAAACAGATTGAGCCAGCGCGCAGCTCTGACGATGTCCGATATATTTGTTGGGCGCAAATAATCAGCAGAAAAGGCAATGGAGCTCTGGGCAGTCGATACGTCTCCGTATGGTCTTACAGGCTACCGTGACACTTAGTACAGAAGAAAGCTGGTGTGTATCTTCTTGACATGGAACATTAGTACAGTTAATGAAAGAAAAAAAGAAAATATCGTCGTTGCGACTTTAAGATCTCTTATGTGTAAAATTCAACTTTATGAGGAAATCGATATTTTAAGCACTGACATGTTATTAGGAAGCACATTGATAGATCTTGAAATTGGTAATGAAATGACGATTAAATCGTCGTATACACATGAGAGTTTTTGCATTCGATAGAGCTTCAAAATATGAAAAAGGCTGGCGTAAAAAAGTGATTTTGCCAAATATGACACATAAGAGGTCTTAAAGTCGCAACGACGATATGCTGGTGCCTCGCTAAAACCATTTTTTATTTATAGTAGAACAGAAGCAGCAGCAGATTAGCAGAGAAACAAGCGTTCTGATCATCCGATCGCTTGTTGAAATGTACAGAAATTTTTAACTCACTCTCGCTTTACTTGAGGTTACCAAATGTACAAACACACTGTAAATGTGTGTGTAAGCGAAAGAGATTGCGGTACCGTCCGAGACAACGGCGAATTAGGACGTGTGTATGTGCGTTTGCGTGTGTGTGTCATGTGCTGACGCTACTCGCCTTCACGCAAACATTCACAGCGTGTTTATACACTTGGTGACCACAAGTATAGCACGCGTCGCTTCGTGAAATTAAATAATTTACTATGTTAGTAAGTACATGTCATGTCATCCATCATCGATTAACCATACTTAACAATTTATGTATTTAGCTACACATTTTTAAATAAACTTCTAAACAAAAACAAGCAACTAATATTAACAATAATTATCATTTATAACCAAACAAAGTTTCTCCATTCACCGTTCCACTGTAAAAACATTATGAGCACACTTTTATCAAGAGAGAAAGACACATTTCTCAATCACATATAATTAATGGTGGACACAATAATTTATTGAGTCTATCGTAATAATTATATTGTAACAATTATTGTTTCGTTAAGAACACATTAAGATATCGTATCGTTTGGCCGACTATTAAACTTGTGGAGAAGTGCATGTTAATAATACTGTCAAGTTGTAATTTAATGAAAATGGTTGTTGTACAGTCAATTGTTAATTTTTATTTTCTTAGGGTGATTTCCACCAATCAAACTGAACGCGATCACCTCCCAACGGCTTTTGAGTTTTGATGTGGAATTTTGATACTGAAAACTCGTGAACGAATTTTTGATGTGCTGATCCCGTCAGTTTCAGTGGTATATTTCGCTTTTTTTTTTCTCACTTTATTTTTTGGCCACATTCCGAGCCTCATCATCGCCCTCAGAAAGTATACATTCTAAACTTCCTTTTTCATCAATTTATCAACGAGAAAATCGTCGATGAATTTTATCCCATACAGGTCATACCTATATAAAATTTTCCGAGATGTGCGTTGCATCTTAAATTCCATTTGGCAAATCCGCTCTGGCGAATCTTCGACACCTGTGCTAAATTGATGTAAAAAACAATCCAATCAGAATGCCGTTGTCACCATTTCAGGTTGCTTAGTGTAGGTAAAACCTCCACGATGAAGAGACATTTACAGAGAAAGCTTCTACTAAAGCTTCTAGATTCTTCTATCGTCGATTTCTACTTTAATTTCAGCATGATGTACTATGTAATATAGGGTAAGTATACGTAAAGATTATATATTATTCCGGTATTAAAAGCAGAATTTAATGCCTAGGGTGCGGCCATGCAAGAATCGTCAGTCAGTAATCTTGAAATCATCTATTTAGATACATATAACGGAATCATCGACAAACATCTGTGGTGCAAGCCTGAACGTAATCATATTGAATACAGGGTGTTTGGCAGAACGTTGAACATACGAAAATGGTGGATAGGTGGGGTCATCTGCTACTTACTCAGCCCTAATTTATTTGGCCCTGGCCCCCTGGATTAAAAAAAAAAATGTTTTGCTTTCTCTTAGTTTCACCACTTTCTTAACTTTAAAGTGTAATTTTTATTAAAAATGGGTAAAACAGGCAATATTTTAGTTTATTTTTTTTATCTTTAATGTTGGCAGATTCTTATAAAATTATTGCTTTATTCAGATGTTAGCTAGAAAAAAAGTTACGACTCCTCAAACTTACAGAAAGATGTAATAAATAAAAATATTGCCTGTTTTACCCATTTTTAATACAAATTACACTTTAAAGTTAAGAAAGTGGTGAAACTAGAAGAAAGGATTTTTTTTTTTTTTTAAATATCCAGGGGGGGCAAGGCCAAATAAATTAGGGCTGAGTAAGTAGCAGATGACCCCACCTATCCACCATTTTCGTATGTTCAACGTTCTGCCAAACACCCTGTATATTGCAAAGACATGTTTCATTGATAGATCTACCCGTTAAACACAATGTAACATTATCTGTCTTCCTTCCATATACACATCAATTTCACTACAATAAAGAAATGCCAAGTTGACATAAGTCTCCGAGTGATACAGGCACGATGCTGAGTGGTTTATGACTTCCTCCAGCTGATAGACGGACAGACAGACAGATAAACGCGCTATTTTAGCTCTGAATGAATGAATGAATGAACGGAGCGTAATGAATGATTGGTCTATCTTGGCGAATCTTAATTGGGAGATGGGTATCTGTAAGTTGGTACGTGGCGTATGTCATGGGGTTTTTATGAGTGATTAGTTTATGTTATGGGGTTAATGATACTTTTAACTTTATAGGAATAATTTTAGACACTCTTACCACGTTAGTAAATACATGACCATCATCAATCAATATAATTATGCAATGTAAATTGCCTTTGGTCCCTGGCCCTGAAATCAAGCAATGGAATAAATTGACAAACTTTAGTTGCTTGAATACGAGGCTTTTGGTTACTTTGCATGTGTGTATTTTATTTTTAGTAATGTGCGTTTTGTTTGTGTAGAATAAACAAATTTTCTTACTTTCAATCATCCTTCACCTTCAAAAGTTCGAAACACATAAACAGTTTGAATTCTCATCAATGAAAAGATAGGGAAATTAGTTCTCAAATATTCAATTAAAGGCTCGTACAGACTCATGCGATATCGCGGGCGCGACGCGACACTAGTAGCACAATTTCTTTGTCGGTGCCTGTCGCGGCCGCGATATCACGCGAGTCTATACGAGCCTTAATACGTCTCCTAGCTATCTAGCTGGGATACCTATCTAGGTATGCAGATATGTATATTTACACAGATTTGGAAACTTTCCTGAATCATGGGTGTACCTACTTACACAAAAACTCGGACAGAACTGTCTCTAGGCTTAATTATTTTTACTGAGCACAAGTTACCTTCACTGCTAATCAAACTGTCCAATTTAAAGACCATATTCAATAAATTTATGACCAATTTGGTCATAAAATCTTCTCCTGCATACGGAAGCCTAACATAAACGATCAATAAACACATCAAACAGATCATATCCGCCGTTCAAATTGAACGTCCCATATATATAGCTCTTAAATTAATACTAGATGGTTATATTTACACCATTTTGAGGTAGTATTAAATAAAGGTTTTGGACTATTAAATATTTTTTGGTTCGTTTAGAGTCGTGACACGTACGAAGCGTCAGGAGGCGGCTTCTTTGTGCAACCGTGAATGACGGTCGTTTGGGCCAAGCGGGGTTGGGTGCCGGTGACAGCGGTGAAGTGTAAGAGTAGTGTGAAGGGTTAAGAGGTTAAGTACTATCGGGGACATCCGAAGGGAGCACCGTAAGGACTATTTCTGCTTGCAGCGCTCTGCCGCTAGAGTAACGCTTACATAAGCTCATCAAGCTGGAGATATTTTATTGTTCTATTCCTATTGGTCGAAAAAGGATGGTGATCATCACATCTATGATAATTTTAACAGAGCCTGACAAATTTATTTGAACAAAATATTCCTATGTACATTTGTTTTATTAGTCGATGCAAAAAGGGGCGGTAAACAGATATGGACACCGTGAGCACGGGATTTTGTTTTGAAATTGTGCCGATTCGGAAGTCCGTGATAGTACTTAAGTAAGTTACGTTTTCTTTAAGTTTCTACGGTTTCCTAGAAGAGCGGTTCCGATATAATAAAAAAAAAAAAAAAAGTCCTGTATGAGGCCAAAAGGCTCCTATCTCAGCAAGATGCTGCGACATTAAAAAATAAGTTTCGTAGCGCTAGTATTCTGATAGGCCCCGAGAAACAGTTAACCTCCTCCCCGCTTTCACCAAAACCCTACACCACACGTCAATAAGCAGGCAATCAAATCCACTGTGGAGGGTTAAACCGATATTGGGCCACAAACAAACATAAAAACGGACAGTAAACTTTTATGACCCACGATTTAGTGGCCCTGGTGACCTATGTTCCCCATGGAGAAGTCGGGTCAACTTCTCCGGTAGTTAAATTCTTCTCCATAATGTGCCACATTTTTATTTTATGATAATTTCTATTTTATTTTCTATTTTTATTTTATGTATAGATAGTATTAGTAGCGTTTAAAGTGTACCAGAAGTTAATTATGTGATCGTAAATCCGGATTTTTAGTACGATTTATTATTGGGATATTAATTTTGAGATATTTAGTCATAATTTTTACACAGTTAGACGGAATAACTCTTCAATAAAAGAATACCGACGTATTCTTTTATTGAATAGTTGGTCATAAAGATGTGGGTTATGCTAATGATTATATACTGAAGATCACGTCTAAACGAGTAGTGTTATGAGGGTTGTCACCGGTCCACTAGCACTAGATAATATGTTTTTAAAGGAGTGGCTCCTTTAAAAACATATTATCTCGTGACTGAGAAGGAATTATGAAAAACGGCTCAATTAACTATGTAATACATACAATTTTCTAATACCTTTTTTAAAGATTCATATTGAGACACGAAGCAATAAAATTCTATCTAAATAAAAACGGCCACATTCCTCTAGATCGTATTTTAACCTGTATTTAGGCTGATCATTGAAGATTAATTTATACGTGTCTCAGCGTTTTTGATAATTCCACTCCCGAAGGGTTAAAAAGGGGGATGAAGTTGAAAAGTCCTTAATTTTCGAAGAAAAATCACTAAATTAACTATCTAGGCTTATGGTTGGAAGCTAACGCAACGGTGTTGTTGGAATTTCAACCCTTAAGGAGGTGAAAAGGGGATGAAATTTTGTTTTTAATTAAAGTTATTGATTTTTTTAAGTTATAATCACTAATATTTCGGCTTATGGTTGAAAACTATCACAACGTAAATGCACAAAAATGGATGGATGATATTTGGCACTCAGATAGTTTATAATCTGGATATTTTTCGACATCCACGCGGGCGAAGCCGCGGGCAAAAGCTAGTCTATTAAATAACAAATTGCCAAAGACATGGAAAGAGCTGCCGCTTTCATTATTTAAAAAGATACACCGAAGCATTTTAGTGGCGAAAGCATGTCATAATATGAAGGAGTTCCTAATTGAGAAAGAGTTTTTAAGCTAGTGTAAATTATTTTTTTGTACTTAGTTCAGTGTGTAATATTTTAAAATTGTGTTTAATTACTTATTTAGTTATAAGTTGAATGTTTTAAATCTTTTGCATGCCTGCGTGGTAAAATATGGCAAAAACTATATTTTTTGTCATCATTTGCTGTTACCCATATTTGCAAAATAAAATTATCTATAACTATAATTTATATTATTCTCCATCAAAATCTAAATCAAAAGTCATGTATTCTAATTAAGCTGAGAATCAGCACTTTTTGATCGTCATAATGACTAAAGAAAGTCCCCCAAAACGTCCGCCCTTCACCAGTTCCTAGTGCTTCAGCTGGGAAGAAGAAGTGGCGCAACAAACTCCCAAGCAGAAAATGTTTTATTATTTTCTTATATTTAGAATAATTTTTACTTATAAAAAGATGATTTTGAATGGAGAAGCGTCAAAATGCATCCAAATTAACATTTTGCTACGAACATCCATACTTAATATTATAAATGTGAAAGTAACTCTGCCTGTCTGTCTGTCTAGCTGTCTGTATGTTACCTTTTCACGCCTAAACCGCTGAACCGATCGTCATGAAAATTGGCAGAGATATAGCCTGGGATATGGAGACGGACATAGGCTACTTATTTACGCGATAACCGACATCTACGCGGGCGGAGCCGCGGGCAAAAGCTAGTAAAGTAATGAATTGAAACTACTTTATAATTCCAAAATACGACAACACAACACAGGTGTTGAGAATAACCAAATTAGGCAACTATGGCGCAACGGGGGGCCACAATATTTTCTATAATTAAGACTCCTAACGACCATCCATAAAAGCAATTACGAACATTATGTTTTTATTGCGTTTTAATTGACTTTTTCTCATTAATATTAATATGGACGTCTTGTTGTTAGAGGTGTCCGATCGTCATAGGTTTGAACCTTACGTGAATGTTAGGATAAGCCTTTCTCCTTCATTGAGACCCACTCACCATTTCAGTCGACGTTCACTGCTGGACATAGGCCTTCCCCACATCGACTGATCCTGTGCATCCAGATGATTCTTTCAGGCTTCATAACGTCATCATATTACTTTGTGGGAGGCCTTCTAATGCTGCGCCTTCCGGTACGCGGTCGCCACTCCAGAACCTTTCGGCCCCAGCGGCCATCCTTTCTGCGAGCAATGTGCCCTGCCCACTGTCATTTAAGTCAGAGACCCACTCACAGGCTTGGAATCATCTTTTACTCATGAAATAATGCTTATGAGCAGCAGAAACAATATAGGTTTTAGTAGGGTGATCCCTACAAACACTCCTATTGTTTCTGCTGAAAACGATAAAAAAAAAAATACACAGGCAGTTTTTCTATACGAGAATTGGTTTAATGAACACTTCAGTTTTGATTCGAAGGTTGTGTTTACATGCAATGGTCCTTATTATCTTAACACAACCTTTTAAGGGGTAAATTGTATTTGCTGCAAATAAGACTATTTCGTGAATATTATGATAATTTGAAGCAATTATAATTTCGAGAGCTGTATTGATGGAATCGCCTTAAGGCAAAATAATTTCGAGAGCTGTATTGAAGGAATCACCTTAAGGCAAAATAATTTCGAGAGCTGTATTGAAGGAATCACCTTAAGGCAAAATAATTTCAAGAGCTGTATTGAAGGAATCACCTTAAGGCAAAATAATTTCGAGAGCTGTAATGAAGGAATCACCTTAAGGCAAAATAATTTCGAGAGCTGTATTGAAGGAATCACCTTAAGGCAAAATAATTTCGAGAACTGTATTGATGGAATCACCTTAAGGCAAAATAATTTCGAGAGCTGTATTGAAGGAATCACTTTAAGGCAAAATAATTTCGAGAGCTGTATTGAAGGAATCACGTACTTTCCAAGTATGAGAAATGAAAAGGTTCATTTCAGCATTAATGCCAGACACATGCTGTCTGACGCTGGTTTTCTAACGAACCATTAGGGACAGGTGACGGGGAGTACAAACAGTTACAACATACCTAATACATAACTTTTATACTTATAAATATATTAAATAAAGAATGAACGACCACACGAAGAATATTACATTGAATAAAAGATGTTTTTTTTAAATGGAGACATCAAAGGTAAGCAGGTTTAATATTCATAGAGTATTGTCGATACCACCAAATTTAATGAACCAGTTACCTTAATTTAGGAAGTAAGTAATCTTAATTATAAACATTGCCACCGTATTAAAATGAAAGAAGCCGAGAAATTATCGAGAGTAAGTAGCGTGCATGTGAGGTGCCCACCCAAACAAAAAATATGTGTTCTAGTGAACAAGCCGATTCGATACCAATTAACTTAGAAATATACCCGAAACCGCCTTATCTCGGCCGCCGGTTAAGGGGACGACGCAAGGTTTAAAAGTTAAAGGAATAAAATTTAAAGGAATTTTTGTTCCAAACTGTTAGTGTAGTAAAGAAAATTTTAAATAGTAATATGTAACGTCTCAATGGTATCATGTTTTGGGTATTAATAGAATATCTTAAGGCGGTATGATTCCACAGAGACCGCGCTTACTAGTTTTTTGAATCCATCATCATTAATTTCAGCCGAAAAACGTCCACTGCTGGAGATAGGCCTCCCCCAATTGGGGGGGTTTGCCATAATCGCTACGCTTGGCAGGCAGGTTGTCGATCGAAGTATGGTATTAAAAGTGCATAGAGAACGCTGCTGCCCATTCTCTAATAAGTCCCTTAGTCGCCTTTTACGACACCCACGGGAGGAAATGGGGTGGTGCTATTCTTTACGTCCGGAACCACACGGAATCCATGGGAAACAAAACGACAAAGTTAAAAAAAAGGAAGATTAATCTTATTGAAGGATGTGGCGGACATGCAATCGCTTTTAATAACATGATTAGATTAACATTGCTGGATAGAAAAAAAAAAAACCCAAAGTTACCTCTTTTCGTATTGTTTAATCAATGTCATAGCTACAAAACAGACGTTTATTTCTTAATTTTTATATAAATGAAAGGTAGCAAGATTGTTTACCGCAATTCGTTGAGTTTGTCTTGATAAAATGATTAAAATAATTACTATGTTTAAATACCTATCAAATTGCGCGAGATAACCACTCGCGACTTCTCAAGCTTACTTCAGTCAGCTTATTATAGCGCCTTAAACGGAATAACTTCCAAAACGTTCTTATAAACTGATGGTTCATCAGAATCATCAGTAAATCGATTCCTTAGACCTTAAATAAATTCTTAATTCTGCTTTCAAGGCATCATTCTCTTGCCCATATCCCAATTTGTTTGGGTTTTCAGCATGTTGTACTCGAGTTAATTATCTTTTTGTATGCACGTGTTTCTGTGATAAATAAACCTAATTTTCTTTCTTCTTTTTCTTTCCTTTTTTTCTTTACTGCCCTATTAGTTGTCATCTCAGTAATTACCCCTTTTCTAGCCACGTAATTTTTCCAAAAATTTGCACTCTTTATTATATTCCGTCGAATCTGCAAAATCAAAGTCAAATCATTAATTTTAAATAGGCACATATAAAGGAACTTTTTTACGTCAAATTTTGTTACATCCATACTAATATTATAAATGTGAAAGTAACTCTGTCTGTCTGTCTGCCTGTCTGTAAGTATGTTACGTTTTCACGCCTAAACCGCTGAACTTTGGCATTCATTTCATGAAATTTGGCAGAGATATAGCCTGGGATATGGAGATGGACATAGGCTATTATGGTATAGTAATTTTATTATAGGTACATACCTATAATAAAATTACTATACCATAATGGGTAAAAAGAATGAAAGTTAAATTAATCATGTGATAGATACATGGTGCTCACATAAGTACAAACATTGTAAAAGTAGATGATTTTCCTAAAATTTTAACAAGTAAATGTCATTGTGTTAATTATTTTAATCACTGAATGTAAAAGTTAATGTCATAGTAATAATAATTTATACAATTAAATTAGCAACTACTTTCATTTTGTCTCGAGTCTACATTGTCCTATGAAGCAGGACCAGCATGTTTTCAAGCATTCTTATCTTGGATTTATTGTTCCTATTTGTGATGCTCGTTCGCAAAGTGTGCTTTTAATATGAGTTTTAAATTTTCTTTCATTTAATTGTAATATATCAGAAGGTATATCTGCCCAAGATGCTTGGTCATAAACCACCTATAATGAATACCATTTCGGGTGTGACTGCAGTGAGTGCGTCCACTTAACCGAACACCAGACCGCATCGTGACGTTTTATTCAATATAAAAACGTTTATCTCCGAATCTACATATTATATATTTATTTTTATGTCTCTATTCGAACTTTTTCCGGTAGCCGTTAATAGTTTGGACCCATTAATGTTAATTATAAATTCACCATTTTATCTCACATTAGTTTTATGACCTATAAACTCGATTTGGACACAATTTGTAAGCGAAATCCGAGTTGTTTTAATTTATGTTTATTTATAGAGAGTCCGTATCAAGGCAGTTTTATGTCTGAATGATTATAGTGTTGGGATGCAGCCAGGATTGTGCTGGGAGCCTAATTTTACTTGATAACTGAATTGAGATGGATTCTCTGAAGTAAATAGTGGTTTCTTAATTAAGATATCAAAACCAGAATATAACTCAGGACTTTATTACGACAATAAGAGAGTTTATTTGGTTTAATAAGAAAATGGAAGAGAAAACTGTTCAGTTAATTATTCCGTAGATTGGATTTGGATAGAAAACTAATGCGAAACTGAAACACAGCAGCGCGAGTTTTCGAATAATAATTATTATTAATAAGTTTATTTCAGATAAAATTGTTCCATACAAATTACAAATTATAAAAATACGTTGAAAAATACAGATAATTAAATAAAATAAAACACAGATAAATAAATTATTACAATTACAATATCATTGTGAGCGACCACGTTTCAGTGCCATATGTCATCACTGGCAACACGCACTGGTCAAAGACTTTCGTCTTGAGACACTGCGGTAGGTATGTGCGACGAAACGTGGTTAACTCACAATGGGCCTTATTCGAAGGCTAAAAGTCATCCAAAGGGCAAAGGAGAGGGCTATGCTTGGAGTTTCCCTACGTGATCGAATCAGAAATGAAGAGATTCGCAGGAGAACCAAGGTAACCGTCATAGCTCGAAGAATTGCCAAACTTAAGTGGCAATGGGCAGGGCACATTGCGTGCAGAACAGATGGTCGTTGGGGCCGAAAGGTTCCGGAGTGGCGGCCGCGTACCGGAAGACGTAGCGTTGGAAGGCCTCCCACAAGGTGGAGCGATGACCTTATGCAAGCCGCAGGAATCAGCTGGATGCGGGAAGCACAAAACCGGTCGAGGTGGCGGTGCTTGGGGGAGACCTATGTCCAGTAGTGGACGTCTTTCGGCTGAAGTGATGATGATGACAATATCATTACTTATATAATTACCTATTGTGTTAGTTAAATCTTACGAACTATGTTAGTCAACACCCATTACAATATGCATACTTTTACTCTGGATGGGGCAATCCGCACGAGATACAACCATCTGCAGGATACTGTTGCTACTGCCTCGCTCGCTCTGAAACAAGGAGGCTACTTTCTTCCGTATTACCGCATAAAGGCCGTCCGTCCGCGCCTCTGCAAACATTCCGGACGCACTGCAATAGCGAGGCAGCCGCATAAGAATCCTGAAGATGTTGTTGTATTGGACACGGAGAGCACTAGCAGCCCGGCGAGTACAGGTTACCCACAGACTGCTCGAGTTTATACTCGAGCAGTCTGCCGGTTGCCAGATTGACTTATAATTTCAGTACCTACTACTAAATTGTATTAAAATTGGGTTCTAAAGCGTCATAATCTGCCAAACTTTTACCTAACTATGTTAAGGTCAGCTTCCAGTCTTACCATATGCAGCTGAAGACCAGTATTTTATATTAAGCGACTGCCTATCTGATAACTGTTCTGTTACTGGGTAATTGATAAGATAAGATAAGATAAAAAGAAACACATAAAAAAACAATAATAAATAATTAATATATAATATAACTCGGTGGAACGCAGAGCTAAGAGGCTCATTGGCGACGTAAAAATGGTGGATGCCAAGCTTCACAGCTTAGCTCATCGCCGCAAGGTTGCCTGCTTGTCGGTCTTCTACAGATTGTACTTCGGCGAGTGTGCCTATGGACTCCACCACCTCATTCCACCGGCCCCCTTATACCATCGGACATCTAGACGCACTGCAAGTTACCACCCCTACATAAGTAGTTGATATTCCACCAACTCGCACTAAGCGTTTTCAAACGTCTTTTATAATGCGCACAGCAAAGGAGTGGAACTCTCTGCCTGCGTCTGTGTTTCCGAACGCATACAACCCTAATCTATTCAAAGTAAGAGTGAACAGGCTTCTTCTGGGTAAGCTCACTCCATCGTCGACTTTGTCTCGGTCACCTCTCACCTAGACGAGAGTCAAGAGCAAACCCATCGTTAAAAAAATAAATAATAATAATAATAACAAGCATTTGGAAGACGTACGAGGGGCCGAAGCCAACTCGCAGAGGCCCGTTACACGCTTGTAATGAAATGAGGCACTAACCGACGATTATCCATGTACGCACTATGCAAGTGCACCCAAGGACAACCCCCGGTTGGTGTAAGACTATTGCAGAATATGAAAACAAAAATATTGGACTATAGGTTTTGGGTGGTTAAAATGGACTGGTTACCTAAAACTATGGAAGATCTATGGCCCCTGCCTGGTGAATGTTTTATTATACACGGATAAAATGGCAGTAGGTGACTTGCACACTCAATAATGGGCCCCCGAAAACGGTCGCTAGCACTTAGTGTCGTAGCAACAAGGGTGCAACATATCCTGATGTGCTTGAGGACTGGAAAGGTATTCCAAGACTATCAGAACAAATTATAAGCAAATAACAAACCCTTTGATAAGACTGTCAGGCTTTTGGGTTTCTGACGACCCGTAACGACTGTCAAAGATCTACAAATGACAGCTGGACCAACGTTTTGACGTGCTTACCGAGGCATGAAGGGGTCTTGGTATGTAAATATGGTCACCCATCTACGGACCAACCACGGCAAGCGTAGCTTAACCTGATCGATCGACCCATGTGACTGTTATAACTTAGCCACAAGCCTGTAGCCCTGGGTTCTAAAGCATCATATTTTAAAATATTCAACTCAAAATTGGTCCTTAACTCCAGCCACTTAACGTCTTGGATCTTTTATCGTAATATTTAAGGTCCATATTATCTCCATTACTACTATTATTACCTTTGCCGCTTACGACCATTGTCGAAAATAATTTTATGGCCATAAGCATTCATTTCGAAATTACATTGGCGAGATCTGAACGCTACCACAAAGTTTCAAAATGAGATAAACCTAATTTTAGTTCGATATCCAATGCCGAGTTTGTATGACAACTTTTCCTAGACCCTGTTCAAAAACAACAATGGATTGTAGGTTTGAAGCTGTTGTCTCTAAATTAAGGGTTGCCATAATAAATTCTGTTCAGGTACATGAGCGTAGTTAGTGATAATTAATCACATGTTAAGTGGGTTATTAGTAAGTAAAACCGCTTGTTTTAAATACTTCCACCAAACGTATCGTGCTTACCCTAATTTCTGTGTAATTGCTGAGTTAAGGGGAACGCAGACAGGTACAGATCTTTATGATATCTTTGATGATATTATATGCAAGGATACGAAGAGATATGTAAGAAATGCATGCCTGTGGATTTTTTTATATTTTACGGAACTATAAACTAAAAACTATATCAAAAGAAAGTGTTACACTGTACGAATATCTACACAAAGGACTTCAAGCTAGGTGGAACTACGGTCTTCACAGGGTGGTTTGTAGCATCTTCATATGCTTAGCCTTTTCATAACTATCTTGGGGACGGTTTCTAATCTAACAGATGCAGCTTAATACCAGTATTTTACATGGAGCAACTTCCTATCTGATCTCCACAACCCAGTTACTGGGTATTACGATACCCCTTAGTAAGACTGGTTCTTAGAGCTAGCTACTGGTTGTTCAGGCTTCTGACGACCCTATAGGTAACGTGCAAGTCACTACAGCGTCTAATGTATGGACAGTCGAGCCTGTCCGCTATCATCATCAGCATGCTGTTAGGGCTGCCGCGCACCCTGCACACCAAAGACGCGCTCCGTTTACGCATCGTTGCATAGAAGCAGTCGACACACGAAAGTCATGTACAATTCCCACGTCCTGCCGAGTCAAATCTACATCGAAGGGTCGCTTCTTGAAGTTGTGAAGGGGTATGTATGTCTACCTAGGGCAAGTCATCCAGCTCGGTAGATACAATTTTGAGAAAGAAGCCGACAGGAGGATCCGGTTGGGCTGGGCAGCGTTTGGAAAACTCCGCCAAGTCTTTTCGTGGCCTATACCGCAATGTTTGAAGACTAATGCAGAAGCGTGGCAGCCCCAGCAGCATCCTGAATGCATTATTGTATTGGACTCGACGAAGCTACGGTTAAGCTACGCTTGTCGCAGTTGGTCCGTGAATCACCATGGTGACCATCTTTACATACGAAGACCCCTCCGTCCCGGCTGTCATTTGTACATCTTGTCAGTTGTTAACGATGACAACCAGTCTTACCAAGGAGTAGTATTACGTGTTATCCAGTAACTGGGTTGTGGAGGTCAGATAGAGAGTCGGTCTGGTATTCAGCTGCATCTGGATAGACTGGAAGCCGACACAAACATAGTTGCAAAAATGCTAGACAGATTGATTTTTGGTTGTATAGGTCAGACATTTAAAAGTCATGGTCTTCATGTTTATTGTTTTACTAACAAACGATTGTAATTTTGGAAATTAAAAAAAAAAATTGGCAGTCATAAGGACTGCCGACAGAAGTGAAAACTAACTTTGGAATAATTGACAGTCTGGTGTAACACGTCACGAGCATGTCGCACATTTCGGTGACGCGAACCCATAAGTTTTTCTCCTACCAAACATCGGTCGGTTAGAGAAGTTATGACTTCAAAAAGCTTTTTAAAAAAAAAACACGATTAAAAAAAAAAAAATTGAGTCTCGAAGTCGGTGGCAAAAAACGAAAATACGGAACCAAAGACACCGACTTCCAAAATTAAAGTTTTTTTTTAATATTTTTTGTTTTCTTTTTATTGTTTGTTTATTTTTTTTTTGTCAATATGTTTTTTATTTTTTACATACCCCACACCAATTCGTTTACCACAACAGTGACAGGAAATCTTATAATATCATGAACATACACCGAGTAGATTAAATACATATAAGAATAGTAAATAGTAAAAAATCTACATCTTTTTAATAAAATCAGTGATAGGCATAATTTTAATACTAGAAATAAAGATAAAATAGATCAACCATTTTTCAGATTATCTAAGGTACATACATCTTTTATGGGGTACTGTGTTAAATGTTACAATAAAATACCGTCTGATATATTACAATTAAATGAAAGAAAATTTAAAACTCATATAAAAAGTACACTTTGTAAACAAGCATATTACAAATTAGAGGATTATATCCAAGATAAGAATGCTTGGAAACATGCTGGTCCTGCTCCATAGGACAATTTAGAGTCTAGAAAAAATCAAACTGGTTGCTAATTTAACTGTATAATTTATAATTTTTATGATATTAATTTTATTTTCTGTGATTAATATTTTAACTCACACACTGACTATATGTTGTTTTTATTTTTTATTTTTTTTTGGGAAATCGTATACAATGTTTGTAAATATGTGAGCACCATGTACCTATCGCATTTATAAATTTTTCTGTTATTACTTCACTTTTCATTCTTTTTACCAATTGTGGTAAGTAATTTTGATGAATTTTTTTATATATTTTTTTTTTTATTCTAGGTACATAGTCTTCACCTATAAATATTAATTAATGTATACAAACTATTGTTAACATTTTAAAAGAGTAAGTATGGAGTTTCTTGCCCATTCTTCTCCATACATAACTACATTTTGGAAGGCGCAACTAGAATCAATTAACTATTCATGTAATTTTTGACGTTCAAAAGTGCATCTTCGTGCCTATTTGAAATAAATTATTTGACTTTGACTTTGACTTTGAGTAAAAATGCATTTAAGAAGAAAATCCAAGCAACCCTAAAGGATCAGCAAAGTAATGTATAATAACGTAATGATTAATAATGTACGCACACAAAGTTACTTTTTCTTTCTTTTTTTTTCTTTTTTCTTTCATAAATTTATAAATTCAGTTATGAGTTCTAAGATAATATCTGTTGTATTGGTATTGTATCTGTGTTACTACCTAGTTTTTAAATACTTTAAATTGTAATCTGTGGAGAACGTAGTGGGTAGCATAATTGTTTTAAATTGTAATATTTAAGATATTATGACTGTTTCTTATTGTGCTACTGTTTGTTTTTCCTAAAATAAAAAAATCAAAAAAATCAAAATACCAGCTAAATAAATGAAAGCGTTCGGTGACCATTGCGAAACCATAAGTTTATCCCCTACCAAAAAGTGCTCAACGCGCCTAAAGAAGTTTTCTCTTTAAAAAATGCGTCTTTACGCAATTAAAAGCAATGATGTGTAAAAATCTAAGCATCAAAAGAGACTTGATCTTAAAGATACCGTGTCGATGATTAGTAGTTAACGATCTTGGCAATTAATTATGTATAAACGCCGATTTACGTAACTTTTTGCTTCAAAACCGACTACGTTCCCGGATGGGTGCGTGTATTTCAATGATCGTAATTCTTCAGTTACATGATTTATGATTGTTGTTTCAGCACCACATTGAGTAGTTATTCAGCTTAACATCACGCATGAATTTCCTGAAGAAGAAGCCAGAGGTGTACATTAGGCCGCTCGTCAGTGGGTTACAGGGAAACCAATATAAGCTGACCTGATCCCACCATCGCCCTTTTACTACCGGATTACCAGACGTACTGCAGGGTACCATCCGCACTTGGTTGATATCCCGTCCAGTCGTACTCAGCGCTTCTCCTCCACATTTCTCCTCAACCTAGTTCAGGCAAATAAGCAACTGTGTTCTATTTTAATTGTTAAGAAACTTATTGTAAATGTGCCCTTTTTATAAATAAACGATTATTATTATTATTATTATTTTATTTACATATGTCTACATATCTCGGCACCCTGCGGTCCCGAACCTTTGGAAGGCGTACGAGGGGCCAAAGCCAACTCGCAGAGGCCCGTTAGACGCTTTTTAATTAAATGAGGCACCAACCGACGATTATCCCTGTACGCACTATGAAAGTGCACCCAAGGACAACCCCCGGTTGGTGTAGGACTATTGCAGGATATGGAAAAGAAATATATTGGACTATGGGTTTGGGTGGTTAAAATGGACTGGTTACCTAAAACTATGGAAGGACTATGGCCCCTGCCTGATCAATGTTTTATTATACACGGATAAAAAGGCAGGGGGTGACTTGCACACTCAATAATGGGCCCCCGAAAACAGTCGCTAGCACATAGAGACGTAGCGACAAGGGGGCAACATGTCCTGAGGTGCTCAAGGAGTGGAGAGGTATTCCACGGCTCTCAGAACAATCCCAGAGCCCGGAAGATGGTCAAGACCCCTACAAGCACTTACTGGAATACTTCCTTCCACCGAGCACGTTTGCTCTTGCGAATCTCCACTCAAGCCAGCCAATAAAGGCAAGAATGAGGTGGGAGCTCAGTTCCTCGTCAGTGTTCACTCCAGCCGGCCAATAAAGGCAAGCCAGAGATGAGGAACATGACTTCTCCCGGGAGATAGGGTCCGTGGGGTCGCAACTGCCCACCAGCTCGCCACATGCTGCCCTGCGGGTTTTTGTATTTATTATTATTATTTATTATGCGCACGGCCAAAGTGTGGAACTCTCTACCAGCGTCTGTGTTGGGATTCCACATATAATCCGTCTGCTTTTAAAGCAAGAGTGAACAGGCATCTTCTGGCCACGCTCGTTCCATCATAGACCTTATGCGAAATCGAGTTCAGGACCATATCGCACTCGAAGATCGCTTGTTCGCTTATTCGCTTCGACTGTGCCTAATCGGGTCTTTACCGGTCTTATATAGTCCTTAGAAAGTTCCAGAACCTTGTAGAAACATCTAGAATGTTCGAGTACATACCGGTCCCTACTGACCAGATGTCGAAAGTTCTAGAAAGTTCTCGAGTCTACTAGTTCTGCTATTCGATACTAGATGGCGCTAGTGGTACTTAAACTTGTGTGGCGCGTAACAGTAGTACAGATATAAAATATTTCAAATAATGGGCACTCCACGCAGAGGACGACCAGACAAGAAAACATGTTTCCTACCTGATCAACCTCCGCATGAAGTGTCTGATGTCAGGAGTATATAGCTCTCCGTCACAGCTCTCAGGATATAGTTGCGACTACTTCGCACTCTACTCAGCAGCGACGCGGTTTTTTTTCGAATGATTGCATGAAAGCCATCTGTGTGGGTCTCAGCAAACATTTCCGAGGCAGAAACGGGGCAGTCGCAACAACATCCTGAAAGCATTGTTATACTGTACGCGTAGGGCATCCAGCGATCTCTTGGTGTAGTTGACCCATAGAATACCTCCAAAAATATAGAAATATAAAATAAATTCTAGGACTCAGATTGTAGGCTGCCTATATATGACACTAAATAACAACTATTCAGCTGTCATTTGTTTCTAAAAATAATTTTAGTATGAATGCAAAGCGAAGTCGGAGTTACGTTACCACATCATTGATAAGAAATTGTATTTCTCAGAATGCACAATAAAATTATCAGCAATATTATTAATAGTGATTTGTGCAGGAAACGAAGTAATTGAGAAAACAGTAAAAGTGATTGTGTGGGCCATAAATTAGTTGAGTATCGGTACTGTGATCCGGGTGCGACGGTTACGTATCGGATTTCTGGGAAACAGCTGGCTGGGTGCAAACTGAAGTTGTTTGTAGATCATTACAAGTGAAAAAATGGAATACACAGGTGTGAGAACTATGTACCTTCTATAGAGCTACCATTTACCGGGTAATATGTCTTTTATTGACTGAATGTGCCCTGGCGGCTGAGAGTATGTCATGCTCACTGAAATGTCTCGCTGGTGGTGGCGTGTGTGTTGGATCATTAAGTTCCATTTAAAATGGTTGAGCTAACTGGTGCTGATCCATGCGTCATGTTCGTGAACGGGTGCCGACAGTTTGGACTGGTCATGTCTTAACTGCTGAAGATTCCATTTCTGGTACCGATGGTAACAAGTTCTCAATTCAGTAAGAAGTATACCTTGTGCATTTGTGTCGCGCCTGTTTGTAGAAACTTTTACACGTGCTATATTTTTAATGTGTAAATATTGGATGGTATTGTATATTATTAATTAACACAAACGGGATATTTACGATGTTTATTATTTGTTATGAGTTCCCGAAATTTCGGCGCTGTTGCAAGCACCATGATCACGGATAAACTAAAGTCATTGCGGATGGGTGTTTATGAGCAGACAAAACGGTCCCGACACACGAAACTCACTGTGTCCGCTCGCGAACTTTTTTCGGCACTTCTTCGGTTTTTACACAGCTGCCGAAAAAAGTTCGCGAGCGGACACAGTGAGTTTTGTGTGTCGGGAACAGCCGGTCGATTCTCATCGTAAAAATATAGGCGAAGTGAGCGTGAAGTGAACTGTCATCCTATCTGACGCTAGGGAGTCTAGAGATTGACAGCTCACCTTGAACTCACTTCACCTGAGTTTTCACGGTGAGATTTCTACAGAATAGCGCTACAGAATCGAGTAGCGAGTGACAGTGGTAGCGGTACTGAGTGCAAAAAACGAACTAGAAAGAGGGTATACCGTTTTGTCTGCTCATAAACACCCACCCGCAACGACTTCAGTTTATCCGTGATCATGGTGCTTGCAACAGCGCCGAAATATCGGGAACTCATAACAAATAATAAACATGGTAAATATCCCGTTTGTGTTAATAATAATATTAGTGACCATGACGGTATTGTATATGTATGGCATCCCACTAATGTTGTAAATGTAATTAAATTTTAATTAACTACACTAACTATCGAATTGGGACACTGCAATGGTAGCGTATGTATGTAAATACAATATTAAAAAAATTGTAATTGGTAGTAGAGCGGCGACAACAATAGCCCTTTGAAAAAAAAAAAAAAAACTGGTGTTTTTACGACACGGTATAAACGTTTGTGACCTTACGACATCACATGTAACATAAGATTAATTTTAATTATTCATCCTGTCAACAAAAATTCGTTAAGTACGTTATTTCCCGTCACCGAAGTACTAGGAATGCAGAAATCAGAGGTTATCACATGCATTCGTCAGAACAGTTACTGAGCGGCAAAGAAATTCGTGAAGTCAGAGTTTTTACTTATTGATAAGCCGGGCATAGGTCCCGACCCTTGCCTGTTTGCTTATTATTTCTTGATTATTTTAAAACGGTATTGTTTGGGCAGTCTTAGCAAGGGGTATCGTGTTACCCAGTTACTGGGTTGTGGAGGTTAGAAACGAGGTCGAACCCACGACCTATAACTCATAAGTCTGGGCCGTAACCACTGGGCCATCACTGCTCTCAGATAATCAGAAAAAAAAAATTGAATACATTTTTGGGAACTGAATATTTGAGAAATAATTGACTTTCCTCCATGACAGGCAGCAAAATTCCTATAATCCGTCCACCGAGAGAATTCTTTTTTGGCATCTGTCAGCTGTAAAAAATTTGGAACTAATAAAGTTGAAATTCGTGAAACACTTATTCGTTTGTATGAAACTGTCAGGTGTCAAAAAAGCATTCTCTTGGTGGACGGACTATAAGTACCTACTCTGTAAAAATATTATACCCACTAATCTATTGAACATTATGGGACCTCAGTACAAGTCGCAAATCTCTGTTATATACACGTTTATGTACACATAGTCATGTCTCCGTGACCCGGCGATAACACACTGCAATAGTTTTTAATTTTTATTGCAATTGCAGACAATTAACGTTTTATGGCACATTTAACTGATAACACACACAGTTTATTTTTCTCTGTCGCTCCCATTTTTATATTCTTCTTCATTTTTATTGACACAGATTATGTAAGGTAAGTGCAACTGTTAACAGTTGCGTGAAAATTGTTTTGACCTATCATGGAAATACTTTATGGGTTTTTTTTTTTTTTTAAGATAGCATCTGCGTCTGATTTTATATGATTATAAAGTAAAGGAAAGTAAACATTTATTTGCATAGATTGTAGGTACAGCACATAAGATGTTACAATTAAAATATGGGTGATCCTTGTATAATCTACCTTATAGGCATGCAAAATTATTATCAAATGAATCATTAATTATAAAATGAAGTACAATGATCACACAGTTAAAATATTTTGAGGTATCACAGTTGAACAGTAGTTGGCATGGTACATTCAAAAAGGAAAAAAAAAAGTTTAATGAAATATCTACAACACAATAGTGCATAATAAAATAAAATAGATCGAAACAAT
This sequence comes from Dryobota labecula, assembly GCA_947523025.1. Lineage (NCBI taxonomy): Eukaryota > Metazoa > Arthropoda > Insecta > Lepidoptera > Noctuidae > Dryobota > Dryobota labecula. Next base: position 8,550,660 of record OX383305.1, on the reverse strand, counting down.
GTCATAATTAGGTATGTCAAAATTGAATTACATTGAATTATTCAGTACTTAAGTTAGTGTCATTTCGAATGTCATTCACAGAATAATAGCATTTTACAAATTAGGTAATAATGCTGTCTGCTTCTTTTTTTTTTCTTTTTTCTTGTTATACTCTTATCTTTAACCTACTTACAGTTCTATCAAGTCTAGTATATATAATGTATTGTCTTACTTGCTGTGGTACCTGCTGTCTACAAGCATCTGTGCTTTTAAAGACCTGTGCAATGACACTGATAGTTGACAATTGTCATAAAAAGTAGGTACCCAAAACAATGTCATCAACATTAATGCAGTTATTTAACTTTGTGAAAACCTCTTTTATTATAAACAACACAATTATAATCTTTTTGAAAAAGACAGGTAATCATTATTACAAGTTATTATCATTGTCTTTAATGGCAATAATCAGTAAAAAAAAAACCATAATGAATATTTTACAAAAAAAACTTCAAATGTCATTACAAACAAATCAGCTGCACTAAAAACTAACTTAACTGTAAGTGCCTAATTGATAATAATTAGCAAGTATTTGCAATCAAGTTATTTCTTTGATTAACGATGTTTATATAATCACGATAACAGTACTTATTTCTGATAATTAGACTATAATTGTAGTATTGTTACATCATTTCGAACATAATAACTTTGGTACGTTAAGAAACAACTGTTTTTAACTTTCTATAATATCATTATGTGGTTAATTAAGTAATGTTTACCGCTGAAACTACACTGCCTGTATCCTTTGACTTTGAACCCCTCGAAATAGTAGGTAATAACAAAATAAGACTTGCGACCACGGAAAACAACATGGGTTTTCACCCTACTAAAATGCGTAGGCTCTATAATCTATACGCTTAATCAAATCGTCATTAAAAGAGACGGGTTCGTTTTCAAAATATTTAAAGTGTTGATAACTTTACTATAATCGAATATTTTAAATAGTTGTTACAACGATTTGATGTTACGAAGTCAGTGTAATAAACACATAATTATGGTACCTACTACTTACTTCGAATTATAGTACAGCACTGTAACCAATTACCTATCTATACTTTGTTCTTTGTTTTTTTTTTTTTTTTGTTTCACGTACTGTGACCAAATAAACGTTATTCTTTCTTTCTTTTTTTCTTTATATTGTATACGTATTGTTAATATTATGACGGTATCGGAGGACACATTTGGGCAGAACCTACCGAAATTCATTCAAATAGCACAAATAATCATTGAAAGAGGTATTTGTGTTATAAACATTTGTCATATTTATAATTTTGTTTATTATCTAGTACTTATTTATGTACTTTTTTATTTTTTATTAATGGGAGGTTGTTTACTGCTTAACCGGAGTTTCCTGTGGGTGCCTCAATAAATTAAGGCCTCCAGCCAGGGCATAAAACTTAAAACTATGCGATTATTCTAAGGGCACCCCCCCCTCTCTAGGGTGTCGCTGGGGGAGGACAGCAAGGGACGGGCTGGCTCGGATTATGATTATTTAGGGACGAATTTAAAGCTACAGGCTCAGCGGCACGGGCTGGCTCGAGCAAGGGTCGGGCTGGTTTTTAATTTTACTTACAAGTATCGCCGTCGATGACTCTGTAAAGGTGTTATAATTGTGATTTAAACATTGATGTATAAAAAGAGGTAGATGAGGTACGCGCTCCTCGACGTGGACCGCATAACATAAGCCGACCGGCACAACTTACCTTAGTCACCATCGAACTCGCGTTTGCATAGCACGTGTGCGGCACGTTAATTAGTAATCATCTAAATAAGCAACAAAAATGCCTTCCTGTGTTTTCAAAATGTGCACAAATAATTCACAAACTAAAAACAAGTTCCACAGGATTAATTTCTACTCGTAAGTACACATCAAAATTATTTTCTTTAAAATTCTCCTGAATATTATTGCTTTCTAGGTCGCCATTTGTTTCTGATTTGATATGGGTGCGTAACAGTGACTATTATCATAATCTGATCCAGCCCGTCCTTTGCTGCCCTCCCCCAGCGACGCCCTAAACCGAGGTCCGTACCCTCGCAGGAGGGGGCCTTAGCATGTAGTCGCTTAGTTTTAAGTTTTATGCCCTTGCTGGAGGCCTTAAATTTATTGAGGCAAACACAGGAAAGTCCGGTTAATTAAGCAGTAGACAACCTAGGTTGAACGGCGAGAAAACATTTATAAAAAATAAAATAAAACTATCACAGCTAAGTAGGCTTTACCAGTTACCGAATAATAGTCGACCAACTTACATTTACAGTTGCAAAACATGCTTTCCCATACATTTTGTATGGGAGAACGTGTTTTTTAACTACAATGTTAAGTTTGTTCTTGGGATAAATTCATCCCACCTATGGAACCCTTCATTCTGCGTGGTCCGATATGCACTTGGCTGGTTTTATTTTAGAGCTGTGAGTGATACTTATACTTAAGTAATTTATCAATTTTAGATTATCCTAAAGTATGTAGATAAAAGTCAAAGTCAAAGTCAAAGTCAAATAATTTATTTCAAATAGGCACGAAGATGCACTTTTGAACGTCAAAAATTAGGTCTAATCGATTTCACTTCTATTTACTTTCAACATCATCCAGTCAACTAATACCACGCATTCACATGCTATCACAGCATGCACATAATGAATGATAGATTCTCAGAATCGATTTCCCGCAGTATAGAGTCTACTTATGAGATCAAGCAGGTGTTATATGAAGATACAAAGTTTTTGAAATCCCCCCAATATGGGAAAACACATGTCCAATCTAATTAATTTAAGGGGGATGCGCAAAGGTAGCCCGCGAAATTAAAATTTTCCTACGCAATTCACGTCAGTGGTGCCGATTCCCTTGTTCACAAACTAAACTAAATTTAAGTTCAGTGCATCTTTTTCTTTCTATTTCATTAAGAAAAGGACAGAAGATAAATTTTAGTTTAGTCCTGTCAAATTAATCAGCGCCTGTCACTACTCCATACAAGTTTAGACGCGATTAAAAACTTGCCTACTAAAATTACGGCAATTTACGTCAAGCGCAGATTAATTTCACAGGACTAAACTAAAATTTATCTTCTGTCCTTTTCTTAATGAAATAGAAAGAAAAAGATGCACTGAACTTAAATTTAGTTCAGTTTCTGAACAAGGGAATCGGCACCAATGTCAGGTTGTATGTTGACTAAAATATCATTCGCGACCGTTACAAATATGGCTTTACAGAATTATAATCATTAGAATCAGCAATACAACTCCATAAGTTAGAATTGTCCTCAAATGTCATGATTTCATGCAATAGTCATGAAATAGGATTATAATTATGAACTTGGAGAGTTGTATTGATGATTTTTATGATTATTCTACTTCTACTTCTACTTCTAGTATCTACTTCTACTTCTACTATCTACTTCTACTATCTATCTACTTCTATCTATCTACTATCTACTTCTACTTCTATCTACTTCTACTTCTACTATCTATCTACTATCTACTTCTACTATCTACTATCTACTTCTAATTCTACTATCTACTATCTAGGTTCTACTTCTACTTCTACTATCTACTTCTACTTCTATCTACTTCTACTTCTACTATCTATCTACTATCTACTTCTACTATCTACTATCTACTTCTAATTCTACTATCTACTATCTAGGTTCTACTTCTACTTCTACTATCTACTATCTACTTCTACTATAATATTATAAACGCGAAAATTTGTTAGGATGGATGGATGTTTGTTACTCAATCACGACAAAACAGCAAAACGGATTTGAATTAAATTTGTCACACGGATAGTTTATGATCTGGATTAACACATAGGGTACTTTTGACCCCGATATTTCCACGAAATCGAGACTTATGCGGGTGAAACCGAGGAGCGGTAATTCTATATTCAATCACAATATACTGAACCTGATACTGATCTGCAAATTGCAATAAACGTAAGAAAATTTTAATTTCGCGGGCCATAGTGACGCTTTCGCCTTAACAAAAAAAAATCTTAAAAACAAACACTAAGATTCCAAGAAAACATCGTATTTACATGTGTATAGATTTTAAAAGGCGGTAACTGACTTGTAATAATATAATGATTTCTATATTTGATCATATCCTGTCATTTATGAGTTGTAACTGTAACCCTTATCTGTCTGTCTATTCTGCACCTTGCTGTGAAAACGCAGTTGTAGAATTCTGTTTTTTTTTTCTGTCAATCCCAAATCTGTATGCAAATTATTGCTTGCGTGTAAATGAGTTCTGTATGGCGACAATGGTCCATGCCTACATTGATGAAATGCCATTTTATAGTAGGTAATTATTCAAACGTTAAAGGTTGTCTAAAACATAGGTTATTTACCTGTGAAATTTAATAATAATAATAAATAGGTTAATTTATTTTCTCCCACAATCAAAAGTCAAAAGTCAAAGCATTTATTTCAAATAGGCACATATATGGCACTTTTGAACGTCAAAATTTACACGGAAATATAATTGATTCTAGTTGCCCCTTCCAAAAGGTAGTTTCGCATGGAGAAGAATGGGCAAGAAACTCCACCGTTACTCTTTTAAACTGTTTTACAATAGTTTGTATACATCAATTGTATCATTACATGTGAAGACGAAGTAACGAGAATAAAATTACTATTCCGCAACAGGTAATAACAATAAAACTATAATGGTATTGTAGCACTTAACAGTTTTGAATTATAAAAATTCACATTGTGACTTGTGAGAGCTGGTGCCTGAAGTAGGTTTTAGAAAAAACCTGTGTTACAGGTCACCAGGCCCCACTTAGTGGCATCATACAAATAAACAGGGCCTGAAGTCTGCTATTACAATAGTGTCAGAATGGTCTCGGCATTGTGAGTATTTGACAGTGTTTGTATGGCAAATCTGTCAAAAACTCACAATGAAGAGACCATTCTGACACTATTGTAATAGCAGACTTGAGGCCCAGGAAGGTAAAATGTATTTCTACTAAACAATTAAAACAAAAAATAAATAAATGTAAAGAAAAATTAAAATAACACAACAAAAGCAGTCAAGTGGCGGTGAATGTGTAGGTGAATGGCGGTGAATGTGTAGGTGAATGGTGGTGAATGTGTAGGTGAATGGTGGTGAATGTGTAGGTGAATGGAGGTGAATGGTGGCGAATGTGAGCAATGCTGCAACAAGAGCTTTTATTTCTAAATGAAAACCCGCTTGAAATGTAATACGTTTCTAAAACAGTTTTATGATGTTCTTTATAAAAGAAAATTCTGTCTTTTTTCATAATTATGCGCTTACTGTAAAGAATCCCAAACAAAACTGTTTTAAACCACAACAAAGCAAATACTGATCTAAAGTTATCTTTTCTAATAAGCTAAAAAAACCAGACCACAACAATCAAGATCTAAAACCCCACATATTAATCAAAATTCAAGATGGCGGCCAAACCTAATCGATTCACAATTGCAGTGTTATTACACGCTTTTATTGCTAACAAAGTATCAGAGATAACCCTCAAGCGCGATGGTCGTGGCGACCGAGGAAGGCAAGGTTTTATTACTAATTAACCATATTGTGGATACCGATGTGCCTTGCTCGGTGCCAATCGCCGTCAACTTGTCAGCGGGCTGATGTAACTGTAGAACGCGGGTCCGGTCTTTTAGACCCGTGTGTGGGTTTTTTAGTGTTAGATTTTGTGGTGGATATAATTTTTGTGAATATAATATAGTTAAACATAGACATCTGATCATCATTTTATTTTTCTGTTAACCTACCTATTCGAGATAATTATCTATTTATTTGTATGCACTTGTTTCTGTGACAAATAAAACTATTTTTCTTTCTATTCTAATGGAAAATATGAGCCTTGTATTTGCTGCTTAAAAAAAATCACCCTGCCTGGAAGACAGATGCGTTCTGCGGTCATCTAAAGAAACATAAGAGAACGTGCTGCAATGACCTATCACTCATTTTGTTACTCATTTTAATAGCAAAAATATAAATACCTAGAATTGCGAAATTGGGCAACACTTAATTGCACGAACTCATGCTCTAAATGCTGGTTGCAGTTGACGAATTATTCCGATCTATCACCCTGCTTTGTCCCCACAGGGGGACAGATCGGAAAAAAGTTTGATCTGTCCCCGTGTTAGCAACGAGGGGACAGTTCGAACTTTATTCACTCCTAGTTATCATATTGTAAGTAATTTTTTTGACGTGATAGCGTCTTTTAAATCGATGAATGCCGGCTGCACGCACGAAAAAGCATGACTCATTATCACGTTCCGCCTGAGCCGAGTGTGCAAGCGAGAGCGCAGAACAAGCGATAGAGAGGCACGATCGGCCTAAGCGTTCGGCTTGTGTTATCACGTAAAATTATCGTCCGTAAACCGACTTTACAGACAACCAATTTTTTTTTTTTTGTATTTTTAACTAAGTTGCATGAATTCAAATCAGAAGACTGATTGTTACTATAGCTGCAATACCTACTGTGTTTTATGAGATTGTGGCTGATTTTAAATATATGATTATAAACCCAAACCACTAGTCTTTTATTTAATGTAATATTGCTTATAATGTGTGGCATTATTTTGAAGAAATAATATTTTAAATTCTAATGGACAAACAGGAATAAAAAGTTTCATCTGTCACTGATAGGGGGACAGATAGGAGTGAATAAAGTTCGAACTGTCCCCTCGTTGCTATAAGGGGGAAAGATCAATTTTTTTTTCCGATCTGTCCCCTTAAGGGGACAAAGCAGGGGACAGATCGGGATAATTCCAGTTGAGTTACATGGTTTAAAATATCACATTCATATTGATGTATCTGTAGACCTATTTCTACTCACCCCTGTGTAACAAAATAAGGTATTAAATAATTATGCTAAAACGTGTAATTTCATGCCGTATACATAACAAACTTATGAATCCCCCACGGAACAAATATTTGTATGAACTACAAGTAATAGTTGATCCGGGTCTGGCTGTTTGTGTATGTGAGTTTAAATGTTTGTAAACGCACCCACGATACAGGAGAAATTCCTAGTGTGGGGAACGTTTTAAAAAAATAATAATAATAATAATAATATATATATACAGGGTGTTTGGCAGAACGTTGAACATACGAAAATGGTGGATAGGTGGGGTCATCTGCTACTTACTCAGCCCTAATTTATTTGGCCCTGGCCCAAAGGATACTAAAAAAAAAAAAAAAATTTGTTCTTCTAGTTTCACCACTTTCTTAACTTTAAAGTGTAATTTTTATTAAAAATGCGTAAAACAGGCAATATTTTAGTTTATTTTTTTTATATTTAATGTTGGCAGATTCTTATAAAATTATTGCTTTATTCAGATGTTAGCTAGAAAAAAAGTTACGACTCCTCAAACTTACAGAAAGATGTAATAAATAAAAATATTGCCTGTTTTACCCATTTTTAATACAAATTACACTGTAAAGTTAAGAAAGTGGTGAAACTAGAAGAAAGCAATTTTTTTTTTTTAAATATCCAGGGGGGGCAAGGCCAAATAAATTAGGGCTGAGTAAGTAGCAGATGACCCCACCTATCCACCATTTTCGTATGTTCAACGTTCTGCCAAACACCCTGTATATATATATATATATATTCGCTGCGTAAGTAAAATTTCTAGGAATGTTATCAATGTGCATTGGCCTAATAGATAAGCGAAGAATACCCAATGATCCAGCATCTATAAATAATTACTTAATTGATTAATTATCCAAAGTCATAAGTTAATTTTCATGTTTTGATATGAGTAACACAGTTTGTCCTACAAAATAAAACATTAATTGCATGAATAAATAGATAATTTTAATGGCTAGTCGAGCAGCCAAACCAGTTTTTCGTCACAAATTCGTACAATATGCAGAAAAGAGGCAGCTGTAGGCTCTAACGCAATAAAAAATAACCACGAATACAAAATATTTCACAAACATTTGCAATAATTACCTCACATTTATAAACAATTAAACAAATTATTAAAATTCCCCACTTAACAGCAACAAGAGTCGATACAGACAGTAAAATAAACAGTTACACTAAAATCATGTTTTTTAATCAAACATAAACACTCATTAAAGGGTTAAAAGCAGTGAGTTAACGAGCCTTCGCTACTGTGTGTGTGCTCCAACTGGTATGAACAACTTTTTATTTTCCTGCCGTGTTAACGACTGTCCCTTTCACGCATGCAAGTAATTTATACATCCATCTCTGTCGCACAGGGCAATTAACACTCTCTGTATACGGTAGCGATGGAAGAAATTAGTTAAGAGAGTCTCGGCCCCATTTCTGTAGTTTGTGTCAACGGGTCTCGAGACGCGAGTAGCGGGTTGGGTTTTTTCTTTTTGAATTTCAACTTTTACGCTCGTGAGGACGTTTTTTCGCTACCGATGTCATTACCCGTCTTGACGGCAGGCGAAGGGTTAAATTCTTACTTGATGTATTGCTCTATTGGTTTTCATTGTTTTATATGTTCATATATAGCTTCGTAATAGGTTTTATTTGCTAATTGGCAGTAGGATATTATGTTGAAGTTGTTGAATTGCAATTCAAACGTGTTTTCTTCACCTACATGAGAGAATGGCATGACTGACTGACAGTTGACATTAGAAATTAATAAAAAAAAATATCTGTTACAATGTTGACCTAATTGTCGGTAAGAAATTAAAAATAATGATAGTAAAGACAAGACCACAGACTACGACAAGACCAACGAAGTAGATACACAATCAACTAAATGCTGAAAAGTGTTTATAGGTGAGACATTATATTATAGGATGATTATCTATCTTATACAGGGTGTTTGGCAGAACGTTGAACATACGAAAATGGTGGATAGGTGGGGTCATCTGCTACTTACTCAGCCCTAATTTATTTGGCCTTGCCCCCCCTGGATATTTAAAAAAAAAAAAATCCTTTCTTCTAGTTTCACCACTTTCTTAACTTTAAAGTGTAATTTGTATTAAAAATGGGTAAAACAGGCAATATTTTTATTTATTACATCTTTCTGTAAGTTTGAGGAGTCGTAACTTTTTTTCTAGCTAACATCTGAATAAAGCAATAATTTTATAAGAATCTGCCAACATTAAAGATAAAAAAAATAAACTAAAATATTGCCTGTTTTACCCATTTTTAATAAAAATTACACTTTAAAGTTAAGAAAGTGGTGAAACTAAGAGAAAGCAAAACATTTTTTTTTTTAATCCAGGGGGCCAGGGCCAAATAAATTAGGGCTGAGTAAGTAGCAGATGACCCCACCTATCCACCATTTTCGTATGTTCAACGTTCTGCCAAACACCCTGTATATTATACAAATAAATAAAATTTGAAGTTTATGTTTGTAATGTTTATCATCTTTATACTAAATGCATATGAAAGTAGGTGTATACGGTACTTATAACAATAAATCAATGTCTTAAATTTTTGTCTGTTTGTTCTGGCCAATCTGCGAAACGGCTAGACCAATTTTGATGGGACTTCGTTGGCAGATAGCTGGTGTTATAAAGAGCAGCTAATCATAACATAAATGGATTCAACAATGGGTGTGTTCAAAACAAGCATTAGGGATGATGCCTGGGTAGAAAAAAGGAAAAACTGTTTAATCCGTCAATCAGATAATAAAAAAATATTAGACACGAATTTTTTGCTTTATCATATTAATAAAAAAATACTTAGATAAAACACATTAAACTTGGGAGTGTGGGCTCGTTACGTCACAGCTCAGTATAAAATCTAGTGAGAAGTGACGTCATGCCACATTTGAACTCAATGTATCGCCGTAATGTTTTGATTACGTAAAAAAAGAAAAAATACGTGTCCAATATTTTTTAATAATCTACATGACGGACAAAAAAAATTTTTTTAGTCATCATCCCTATTGCTACAATTTCTTCTCAAACGTTTTTGAATTTTGATGTAGGTAAATGCCTTTACAATTTCCAGAGACAAGAAGGCTAATTGCATAACACACTATCGATAGAAATCGGTTTCATTTTGACAGTTCAACAAAATTCATTGCGTTATTTACGTTGTTGATAAGATAATTTTTTCGAATTATTGCAGTGAAGCAATAGAGTAGCAATTTGTTTAAAAATCATTCAGATTCCGATTGGTTTTGTGTCACGCAATAAGGGTACACATTCATTCAAGTCCCAAGTTTTTTTCCAAACTTGGAACTTTAGGCCCTAGGTTCAAATGTTAAGTTTGTGGGATTCAAACTCTTCATTGCTTGTTATCCATGCTGAAACTGCTGGAAGCAGTGATACTATATGCATATGCCCAACATGATTAAATCAATTCTTTTTATTGGCATCTGTCAGGTCAACGTAGGAGGTTTACGGCTGCTTCACCGGACTACGTTGTGGGTGTCTTAATAAATGAAGCTCTCCAAGAAGGGCATGAAATTTGTCTTATAAACTAAGCGACTACACGCTAAGGGCATCCCCTGTGGGCCACGGATCTCGGCTTAGGGCATCGCTGGGGGAGGGCAGCATTGCACAGGCTGGATCGGATGAAGATTATTTTATCACGAAATTAAAGCTACAGGCTCAGCGGTGAGGGCTGGCTCGAGCAAGGGTCGGGGCTGAGATGGATGGGAACGTCAGGGCGGGCCTCGGCGGTGAGGATGAAAGGGCGGTCTGTTAAACTCCTAAGTTAATTTATGCTTTACAGTATAAAGTTCTATGTACCTGTTAAACAATCAATACCGGTCAATCCTTCATCATAATCACTATCACAGTTGACAGCATTGCTTGCACTGCTCATTATGAGTTTACGAGACTCATCTTCACGCCCTTTTATGCTATAGAGCAGGGTTTCCCAACCTCTTCCCTAGGGCGGACCTCTTTTTTTTTTTTTTTTTTTGACTCTGAGAAATGCATTACGCATGCCCGCTCGTCGGGGGCCGAGACGGGGTATGTGGGACTCCCTGCCAAAATGGCAGTATACCCACTAAAACTCAGCGGAGTTCCCTCATCGCCTTGATGGGAGGGTCATGGGAAACCGGCACAGCCTTTACGTCCACAACCCTCCCGGCGCATGCTCGCCTAGCTGGCGGGCCCCGCATGCCCCTCCGCCTGGGGGCGATATGGGAATGACCGGGAACACCTGGCCATTCCCGTCCGACACTGGTGGAGGCCTGTGCAATACAGGCAAGGGTGCCCCCGCACCTGTTGCCTGCTGGCCTCCACCTGGGACCCCGCGCCAGACGACCCCGCGTCCAGGCGCCCCTGGTCCCCCGCGACGGGTCAGGTCAGTGGCCCCGCCGCCTACCACTTTTCGGCCGCAGAGGATAGGGAGAGCGGCCAACGCAATACCGACACTCCTCTTCCTCTGCGGCCCCACCGCGTCCGCCATTCAACGGTGGCGGCCCCGTCAAGGCCGCGGAAGGTAGGGAGAACGGCTCACCGCAATACCGGCACTCCTCTCCCACCGCGGCCTCCCACACTCAGCCGCGATGCCGCCCATTCGACATCGCGGCCCGCCTCAGTTGCGATGTCGCCAAAGCGGCACCGCAACCTACGGCCGCTACGTCGTCGGCTTAGCCGCAAAAGCCCTGATGAGCGGCCCCCTCCTCGGGTTCCTCTTAGCTTCACCGTGGCCCTCCAAGCCACGGCTACTGAGCCCCCCCGCCTCGACAATGCGGGAACCCACCGGGGGGGAGGGCGGACCCCTAGCGCAACCTAACCATGACTCGCGGCCCCCAAAAATAAAACAAGAAACACTGTTTTAATCTTTTTTTGCTTTATTTACTTAGGTCTACTTTACTCATATTGGTGTATGTATCTATGTTTATTAAATTCTAATGAGAGAAAATCGTAATGTTTGGATTGATGTTGCTTAGTTCGATTCTTAAATCAGCCTCTACATGCAGAATGCATGTATTTATTTTTGCAGGGAATGAACTTTTTGCCACAGTCGCCACAGCACAGCATAGTGCGCCGCACGGCTTTGTATTTTGCTTTAGAACTTTTAGTTTGTCCATGGACCCCCTAGGATAGGTCTGCGGACCCCAGGTTGGGTAACACTGCTTTAAAGGTATCAGAAGGTTGCGTGTTCAGATCACGTCGCGGTCACCAGTATAGAGGTATGAGGAACAGGATGTAAAGGTCACTCATACTTTATGGAAAAGGGAGGATCCTCCGACCGGTGTTGTGTCTGGTGGGCAACTACCCGACGGTTGATGTTGGGATGTATATATGCTAGTCGCGCGGTAAACTCTGATTGCGCGATGCAGGATTTGTGACGTCAGATTTTTGATGCGTAGTTTGCATGTGGCCTTATAGATGCCGCCAAAATGCCACATCCTTGGCAGTCATCGAAACCATCCTGTATTTATTACCAAACTTAAGTGCCCAATAATTTCTTAAACCCGAGACATAAGTAGCTTCCAGAAACTCACTACAATGAAGAAAACTGCGTCTTAATTAAAGAAAAACGATCAAGAGAGATTGCAATTTAAATACCCATATTAAGTAACGAAGTAACTGTTAACGAGTACGTAAGCATTTAATGATGTAAATGGCGCGAACTGATCTGTAATTACGACTGCAGTGTAATTGTTTGCGCGCGAGGAAAAAATCACTCAACGAACTATTATCGATACTTAATACACGATTGAAATTAGATGTAATGATTGGTATTAGGGATGTGTGGAAGTATTGGCAAAACGGACACTCATATGCAAGAAGTATTTGAAATATCAAAAACTTCTTGCATATGAGTGCCCGTTTTATTAATATAGTTGAAATTTTCTTCATAGTAACAACTTGCGCTTGACTCGGTGGAACGCAGAGCTAAGAGGCTCATTGGCAACGTAAATCTGGTGGATGTCAAGCTTCACAGCTTGGCTCATCGCCGCAAGGTTGCCTGCTTGTCGGTCTTCTACAGATTGTACTTCAGCGAGTGTGCCCATGAACTCCACGAACTCATTCCACCGGCCCCCTTCTACCATCAGACATCTAGACGCACTGCAAGGTACCACCCCAACCTAGTTGATATTCCACCAACTCGCAATAAGCGTTTTCAAACGTCTTTTATAATGTGCACAGCAAAGGAGTGGAACTCTCTGCCTGCGTCTGTGTTTCCGAACGCATACAATCCTAATCCATTCAAAGTGAGAGTGAACAGGAACCCAGACCTAGACTAGAGTCAAGAGCAAACCCATAGTAAAATTAAAATTAAAACTATGAAGAAAGTTTTGGAAATCAGCACTCTAACTGCGTAATACACTATCAACTACAATCTGAATGATTTTGATGGATATTGCTTATTCATTGCTTCATATGTTCGAAAAATTTGTCTACTCAATAACGTAAATAACGCACTGAATGTTGTTGAACTGTCGAAATGAAACCCATTGCTACTGTTACCTCCTTACTAATAAACGTATTATATCAAGTGAATAGTTACACACCGATTTCTCTCTATCAGTCGTCAGTAATTTGACTTTCGATAGAAGAAGACAAAGCATTGTGTAACTATAGATACAGACGCTATATAACGTTTATTAGTAAGAAAGAAAGAAAAAAAGAAAAAACATTTATTTGGGACACGCACAAATAAAATATTTTTCTGTAAGTAAGGAGGTTAGTGTGTACAGTTACCCCGCAGTTTATATGAAAGTTTTGGAAATTAGCCCGTTTAAGATATTCTGTAATACTACCCAAAACATGATACCTAGACAATTTTGATGTTACATAGGTATTAATATTGAAAATTCGTATCTACTAAACAACTCATAACAACTTGGGTACAAAAAACCCTTAAACATTCACACCGTCGTCGTCCCCAGTGGCTGAGAAAAGGCGTTTTCGGGTATATTTCTAAGTTAATTCGTTCAGTCACAATTTGAATGATTTTGAAGGATATTGCTAATCCATTGCTTCATATGTTCGAAAAATTTGTCTTCTCACCAACGTAAATAACGCAAGACAAGTGACAATCACTTTCTAAGGGTTTCCACATTCATTCATCCACATTCAACAACGACTTCTAATTGGATTTACAGAAGATTTTCGGTAGCTTATGTCATTATGTCATCGTTATCGCCGATACGTCAGTTTCTCTAAGCCCTTCACGGAAAATTTAATGGGGAAAAGACGGATCATCAAGCTTTTGGGTGGATGAAGGAGGAACCCAAAGTGGCACAGTGGGGCAACCAAAAAGAGCACACTTGCCAATTGATCTGCCTGTTGAGGGTCTGAGTTCGAGTTTCATATTTTTTATAGGACCTATATATGAAAGAAAAGAAAAGAAAGAAATATATATTTTTTGGGACACGCACAAGAAATACAAACATAAGTTACATTGTAAATCTGTGCGAGGCCAAAAAGGCCACTATCTTAGCATAATGCTGCGCTATAAAAAAAAATTGCAAGAAAACGAAAACAAATTAAAAACGTTTTAATTTGTGATGCAACGAATACGAATATTCGTATTCGCCGAACACCATCAAATTACCGAATAAGATATTCGTATTCGCCGAATACTTTCACAGCGTAATTAGTGACTTCCTAGAAATCCCATATAGATATTGCGACACAGATTCATTTATAAAATTTGGTCTGCGATTATGGCGACCTTTTAGCTTTCGTTTGTAGCTAAGTTGGTAGGACTTGATACGTATTTAGCTAAAGCTAAATATTTATATTGCTTAGCGTGTTTAATTTCCTTTCACCTTCTTTGATTAATAATTACGTGCAGCTATTGAATAGATATTCGTATTCGGCGAATACTACAATCGGTATTCGTATTCGTAAAAGTAGTATTCGTTGCATCACTGGTTTTAACCCTCAAAGATAAAGTAATAATGTTCTGGTCCGCTGAAGAAACTGCGTTTATCTACTTAAAGTCCTCGTAATATTTGTATTAACAAGTCAATTCGTTCGCATCCCAAGATATCAGACTCACGCTTAACCGTCTTGAAATGGCAACTAAGCGCAAACATTATACATTCAATAGTAATTGCTTGCAATAAAAGTGATTGCGTTACTAAATTCAATCAGCTGCACACATACACCCTCCTTTACACACACACCCCCTCATTTTCAATAACACACACCTACATGTACACACACATAGTTATTTATCGCATGCAACACAGTTACATGATAGGTTTGCGCAGAGAAACGGAATTCTAGGACCTGATGGGAGATTGTGTATGTGTAGATTAATTAAGATGAATAAATAGAAACGGTTGTGCGTAATAGGTGTAGGGTTATTGAGAGATAATTGGCAGTAATGGTGGACATTTTACGCGCTTTTTTTTAGAGCGGAATAAGTGGAAATGCTTATCGAGATTGTGTTAATCAATTGCAGTAAAATCAGGGCTAGTTTTGATCTGCTGTCGATAAAAATATCTCTTCTTCTCAATCGTTCTCTCTGTTGAGAATTGTGACTCCGTTTCAAATTGTCAATGGTCTTTCTCCATCTGTTTCGATCGGTGGTCTGGGGCCCAAGTCTGCTATTTTTAAAAATTCGTCACTCCAACACAATCCCATTGTTATTTTGCTAAAAGTTCGTAATCTGCTAAATTCATAATGGTTAATCATTGGTTGGTCAATGGTCCCGTAATAGAATTGTATTACAATGGCATTTTGAACATTTCATCATTTTTTTTTTTTTTTTGTGTATGGCATCTCGGAGGTATAACCACTGGGGGTTCCTGCTCCTTAACCGGGCTTTCCTGTGGTGCCGCAAGCTCCTAACGAAGTTTACGCCTCCAGCCAGGGGAGTTTTTACTATAATCTACTTAAACTAGACGACTGCTTGCTAAGGGCACCCCAGGTGGGGCTCGAACCTCGGCTTAGGGCAGTGTCGGAGGGAGGGTGGCAAGGGACCGTCGGTGGCTGGATAACATCAGGGTTCTGTTTATTAATCTGGGGAGTTTGGATTACAGGCTCAGCTAAACCACATGCTGGCACATCGTTAAGCGTCGTCATGGGACGGGGAGGGCTATTATTATTGACGATAATAATAGTAGGTCGGGGTGGGTTTCGCGCGGGACCTCTAAAGCGAGGTCGGAATTTGGATCGTGTGCGTGTGTGTATTCTACTACGAGCTGTACTGGTTTCCCTACGACTCTCCTGGATGAGAGTGGTGGGGTCGTCTGGGTCGGTCAGTGCGTGCCTTGGACGGCGGATCGTACTAATGCGGGAGGGGGTGTAATTGGCGGCCTGCACAACGAGAGTGTTGCGGTGGGTGGCGGCAGAGTCAAAGAAACGCTTGGAAGAGCGTTTTAGAAATTGGGCTATTGTAGGCATTCTAAGCTCTACATGGAGATTTGTGTTCCGAACGAACCAGGGGGCTCCCGTGCATTTACGGAGGAAACGATTCTGGATGATTTGCATCTTATGGATGATATGTGGTTTTGCTTGGGCAAAGACTGGACTCGCATAGGTCATGATGGGGCGGATGCACGCGGTATAAATTCGCAATTTGCACTTGAGTGACAATTTGCTATTTTCATGGACAAGGGTGTGAAGCCTATAGAGAGCGAAGGCGGCGCGCGAACGCACCTTACTTACATGCTCAGAAAAGGAGAGGTGATGGTCGAGGATGACACCTAGATATTTGGCTCGCTTCTCCCAGGGGATAGGCTTGCCGAACATGGTGACAGGTTTGGCCTTTGGGGGATTTTTCTCGGTTTTACGAAGAGAACCACTTGGCTTTTGTCAGGATTGACTTCGATCCGCCACTTTCTAAACCACGCACCGAGCTTGTCGGCTGCAGTTTGGAGAGTGTTGGCAATGACATTATGACACATCCCTCTGTAGTAAACGGCCGTATTTATTATGTACACCATAAAAATTACAGATAATGTAGAACTGTTACATAGGGTGTCACAATGGGCGGTCTTATCGCTAAAAGCGATCTTTTACAGACAACCTTTGGATGGATCAAAAAGTAGAAGGAGAGACAATACTGCAGGTAGTCAGTGGTGTACCACTTACATATATACAATAAATACACATACACAAAGCATATAGATACTTATACATATAAATATATATATATATGGTGTGAGTGAGTGGTTAGTTTGCATGTTCTGTACTGATCTCACGCAACGCGAACCTGAATTATTAAGAGCGTGTCACTACATACAAATATTGCATATTACCCATCAACTTTTTGTTCCATAAACACCTTAAAAGGTGTCATCAAAGAAACTTGGTATGGTATGTCACCTACATATTTGTTCACGATTTAAGAACCATTAAAAACAACAGTAATGCAGGCATTCAGCTGCTTATCCCCATGTTGCCAATTTTCAACATTGATAATGGTTACTGAGTAAAACACATAATTTTCAATTAGTGAACTTGTCACCAAATATACAGGATGAACGCTGAAAGGCTGCTTTTATCTTTGATCAGTTTATCTGATGTAAGCTGCTGTGATTGATTGGCTGCCATAACAACAGTTAATCAAATATCAAGGGATTTGATTTGAAAGCATAATTAAATTAAGTAATCTTTCAGATTTCATATTATGGAAATATATTATAAGAAACCGGCCAAGTGCGTGTTGGACCACGCAAAATGAAGGGTTCCGTAGGTGGGATGAATTTATCCCAAGAACAAACTTAACATTGCAGCTAAAAAACATGCTCTCTCATACAGAATGTAAATGATTGCAAATGTAAGTTGGTCGAATATTACTCGGTAACTTGTAAAGCCTACTTAGCTGTGATAGTTTTCTTTTTAACTTCGTTCGTAACACGCGGGCGGCGCCGCGGGCAAAAGCTAGTTAGTATATAACTAGCTTTGGCCCGTGGCTCCGCCCGCGTGGATGTCAGTTATCGCGTAAAAAAGTAGCCTATGTCCTTCTCCATATCCCTGGCTATATCTCTGCCAAATTTCATGACGATCGGTTTAGCGGTTTAGACGTGAAAACAGACAGACAGACAGAGTTACTTTCACATTTATAATATTAGTATGGATGCTGTGAATTTTTTTCACGTATCCAAATACAACCATTTAGTTGGCAGGGGGGGAGGAACTTGACTCTAACAAAAATTCGCATCTTTAAAACTTAATATTACACAAACGGATCCCTGAATCGAAAAATGGTTTTACAAACCAGCAATATTTTTAAACGGCCTATCCAACGATACCCCACAATATCGAATAGACGAGAAAAACAAACATTATCCTCTACTTTACGTGTACCTACCCAAATTTTTTTTTTCAAGATTTTATTTTACCACTTTGTTGGCGTGATTAATATGTATACCCATACCAAATTACAGCTTTCTAGTACAAAAAGTCTCTGAGCTAAGCCGCGGACAGACAGACAAACAGACAGACATACGGACATGGCGAAACTATAAGGGTCCATGTTTTTTACGTAACCCTAAAATGCAATGCGTACCCACATCAGCAAATACTCTTACGGCTATTCTAAGAGCCCGCAGGCGAATTTTATTCCATAAAAATCCTATGTCTAATTAGAATTATTTAACACATTAGGCACTCTTCGAAATTGTCTGCTGCATTAAAAGTTTTTTGTTTTAAAAGGTCACTTGAGTCATGGTCATATTATTCAGACATTACCCTTATGAGGAACTATTTCTCAACGTCTCCAATATATTCGATACCCAAAATTCACTCTGTATAGCATAATTATAAATAACCTTGAGTTTAAAACCATGTCTCATTACCACTAATAGATCAACTCTTTACTCTTTTTAAGGATAAAACCAGGTAATTCAGAGTTTTTCGCGGCAGCTGGCTTCAACCTACCCTACAAAGTATTTTGCAAATAACAAATTAACAATACAAGGTGAAAATAATAGTAATGATTGTGTTAACATTGTAGTGATGCTGTTGAAATAATGATTAAGGTGCTAAGATCGCTCGCGCCCACTGAAATAGGCTCGCACAGATATAGATACACCTATACTCCATTAGACAAATAACGGCTAAATAACGACAGTTATTGTGTAATATTGTTGAAATTACTGCACTTTAGAGTTATTTTTTAATGTAAATAGTAAATAGATAACAGTGCTTTGTATTTATCGTGAAATAACGCAGTTTATATTTTACATCGAAATAACGAAAGGGTGAGAACAGTTATTTGTCTAATGTTATAATAAATAGAGTGTAGATAACGCAAGAGCAACTACTTTGCGTGCCAAAAATCGCACCAGCTGTCGAACAAAAATCGTAAGCTGCCACTTTCGCGCTCAGTCCTGTGTACTGCTGGCTGGGTACAAACTCAAAGCATTTATTTCAAATAAACCAATTACAGGCACTTTTGAATTGTCAAGGGGTCGGTCAGTCAGAAAGATGAAGCTAGTTTCCCATTCCAAAGCGTAGTAGGTTCCTATGGAGAAGAACGGACAAGAAACTCCATGGACACTCTTTTAAAACAAAATATTGTTACAAAATATGGGTTACATCATTCATGTTGAAGTTATACATGTGAGAACAATGTAGAAAGACGTGCACGTTAGAAGCGTCCGTAATAGAAACAATTCAAAAATTAAAATAAGCCGTGGCAGCTAAGAGATGACCAGTCCCAACTGACGGCGCTCGTTCACGAACATGACGCATGGATCAGCACCATTTAGCTCAACCATTTTGAAGGGAACTTAATGATCCAACACACACGCCACCACCAGCGAGACATTTGAGTGAGCATGACATACTCTCAGCCGCCAGGGCACATTCAAGTCAATAAAAGACATATTACCCGGTAAATGGTAGCTCTATAGTACATAGTACTCACACCTGTGCTATGCAATTATATAATTCAAGGACATTGAGTTTATACAATGCAAAAATAGTTTACAATCTTCAGCAGCTCCAATAATATTTTCAAATGCTAATCAATTAGTTTATGCGCCCTTATGGAGCAGGACCAGCATTGAGCCAAGCATTTTTGTCAGCGATGTAATCCCCCAATTTATAATATGCTTGGCTGCATAGTGTACGTTTTATACAAGTTTTAAATTTTGTTTCGTTCAATTGGAGTATGTGGGGAGGTGACACGTGAGCAAGAGCGCGAGCTTGTGACGTCATAGTAGGTAGTCAAAAAAAAGCACGCTTGGTTTTCATACAGTTCGTGATACTTGCGTTATCTAGGTCTATCTATATCTGTGTAGGCTCGCGATGTCGCGAGTGGTTGCCTCGCGTTTTTGGTAGGTATTTAACGTACTTTTCTATACGTCACTCTTACTATACGCACTTTTCCAAAGACATTTTTTTATTTATTTATAAGTTAATAAACTAATTTCATACATAAAGCTCAAAAGATTATATATATATATATATATGTATATATATATATATATATATATATATATATGTATATATATATATATGTATATATATATATATATTTTTTTTTTTTTAACTTTGCCCAACACTAGGAATTTCTCCTGTATCGTGGGTGCGTTTACAAACATTTAAACTCACATACACAAACAGCCAGACCCGGAACAACTAATTGTAGGTCATACAAATATTTGTTCCGTGCGGGAATCGAACCCGCGACATGCAGCGCAGCAGTCAATCGCTTAACCACTGCGCCAACCGTGTCGTCAAAAGTATGAAAATAATAAATTAATTTCATACATGTATAAAATCATCGATCCTCGTTTCTGTAAAATGTGAAAATAGTGAATGTGCCAATATATTACTAAGTGAGCGAAATGTAGACTCCATCTAGTTTATTTTGTAATATGACGTGTTAAAGTGATGCCGATAACCTATTTACAAAAAAAAAATTTAGAAAGAAAGAAAGAAAAAGTATTTATTGGGACTCATATAGGAATATCACATTTTAAACTAAACACACTTTTGTTTTTTTATTTTATTTTTTAATAGTGTTACACTATTAAAAAGTAAAATAAAAACAATATCAGACATTTAAAAATAAGTGTCGCAGTGCTGGTATTCTTATAGGGCTCGCTGTGATGTCACGGACAGATACAGAAAAAAAAAATTGTTTTATTATTTACTATTATTATTTAATATTATTTTTTTTTTTTATAAATTTCATTTATGCATCAGTAGATCTTGGTCACAAGCATATATGAAAAGACACACTCATAGGTTAAAGCACATAGAAAGACAATCAATTATTCTAACAACATGAAAAATAAGACTTTCAACTCATCAAACTTCTACAAAGGTGCAAAACCGTGAAACACTCAAAAATCTATTAACCGGACGTAACTCCATCTTATCCTCAGCACGAGATATAAGTACATTACATCTCTTCAAAAGTTAGAAAAAAACTTTTAAGCCGATGAACTTAAAGGGATTACCACACCTTTGGCAAACAGGCATAAGTCACTTTTAAATCTTTTGTTAAACGAGTTAAAAGAGAATCAGCGGGAGTGAGTGCATTCATAATAATTGACGTTTTGTGTATGAATGGGATGAAATAATTTGTTTTTGTTAAATAATGCTGTTTGGGTGAAGTGCGATGTATGTGGGCTTGTGCTTGTTTTTGATGTTCTTGGAAGAGAGGAAATTGAATGATTAGGTGTAAAGATAACTTTTGATTTAGTTGTAGCTAGAGAAAGGTTTGAAAGACACGACTATATGACTTATTATTAAGTGGGCTTACGATTTCTGTTTCTATTTTGTGTTATTCGCTGGTAAACAAAGTTAATGACATAGAACTTAAAGATAGTTACCCACAAATAAAATACAAAATATAACATCACGCCAGTATTCCCCGTATGGTTAGCAGAGGTGTAAACCCACAATTTGCTATTTATATTTATGTTCCATGTAATAGGGGGCAAGCTTATCGCCATCAACTGGGCTAAAATCTAGACTTCAGGCTGTTACTGAAAAACTCCATATGGAAAAAGCCAATAACAGTTTTCACCATCCCGGAATCGAAACCAGGATCTCATGCTCATCAGTAGCGCTTGCGCCCACTAGACCAACGAAGCAGGAAATAAAATACAACATCAAATAGTAAAAGTTTCAGAATTTTATTTAAAATAAACTAAGAAATTAATTAATCACATTAAATTGTATTTATGGTTGTGGTTTACACGTTTTTACACGAGAGTGAACAACCGCAAACATGAATGTAATGCCTCAAGAAATAACACACAAAAACGTAAAAAAAGATAAAAATAAAGATACACCTAAATAAAAGTTATATTATAGACACAATTCATGTCAATTTAAAACTTTGTTATTTTATAAAAATATCGCGTTCCACTCTGTTTATATAAGCAATTACAAAACTCAATAGGCTCCAACAGAATCCCACAATCAATCAAAAAAACCTTTGACAAGTGTATAATTGTAATCCTGGCCTAACAACACCTGCTTTCAGATTTAAGAAACAAAAAAAAAAAAGAAAAGAATAAAAACCTTTTTTTGTAATAAATGCATCATTTCGAGATTAAAATTTGTCCGTCACTGTCACTAAGCCTGAGTATTGTAGTTCGGAAATAATGCGATAATGATTGACTTGTTATTGTCCGTTTCGAGTGCATCGTACCGCACAAAATCCAATTTTATTGGATAATTTTAGTGTCTGTAGGCGGTAGAGGCAGGGTGCGAAAGCGGCAGAAGTGCGAATATTGCGTTTTTTGGAAAATTGTATTATTTGTAATTAATTTAGTGAAGGACTTGGTTGTGAAGTCAGACAAATGAGAGATACAAAAAGTGACATCATCTTAATACTTTGTTTAATTTACGTGCAATTTATAACATTGTCAAAACGTTTTTTCTAGAAAAAATTATAAAGTAAGTAAAGTCCAGACACATACAGGAAAAGTTTTAAATCAGTGCGCAAATTTTGACTAATTAAACTTAAACGTGTTTTATTATACACCTATTTCTTATTTTGATATGTCTTAGTACAAAAAAATGAAGTTATCGTTAACGAAAGATGTTTATTTTGAAACTGGTATAATGGATACTCGTCGCGCAACGAGCCGGCACGGCGGCGCGGTCAGTGAAGCGGAACGCAGTAGTAGGTACCTATCAATTGTGCGCTCGCCCATTGATATTATTACGAATAGATTGTGTCCATGTTTTGCTGATATCAAGTGGACCAAAAAAAAAATTGAACAAATAATGGAAATGTGTTTTAACACTGATAAGCAGATTTTTTGGTGGTTCAGACCACCAAAAAATCTGCGCACTGGTTAAAAACTTATCCTTTATTTTTATCTAGTAAAAAACAGATTTTTATTTGCAATAAAAGCTCATCCAAATACTACTCACAATCATCTTCTCCTGCCTTTATCCCAATATATTTGTGGTCGACGCAACAAGTCTTTTTCTTTCATACTTCTCTATTAGCCGTCATCTCGGTAGTCACTCCCTTTCTAGCCATATCATCTTTTAAACAGTCCATCCATCGTTTCTTTTTTCTTTTTATTTCCCCCATTATGTACACTGTATCTTAAAAATATTCATATATCGAACCTACATTAACATATTTAAAAATAAAATCAATTTTGCAGTTCAAACATAAAAACTAAAATTCCAAACTTATACCACTTTCTCTCCCAATTCTATTGACAAAAGCAGTGATGCGCTTTGTTTACAAGTTAAACCCATGTTTGTTTGACTGACAGGCACTCGGGTGGCAATGTGGCACAATGTGGCAGAGAGTGGCACAATGCGCCAATCAATGCCAAGTGTCATGGAGACCAAATGTGCTGCAAATTAGCTATAAGTTTAATTGGAAAATGGAATTTGATTTTGTAAAATCATTTTCGAGTTTTGATTAATACATTTTGAGCATGTGAAATAATGGTAGAATTGGTAAATGAATTGTAAGTAGGTAGAAAGTTTGTAAATTATTATTTTTCTCGTTGTTAAGGTGCTCCGGCGCTCGAACCTACAGAAGTAGGCTTTTAAGTATTATTTTATCATACATAATTTGGTAGGTATTTTAAATGATAAATGATAAATGATTTTATTTCTGTAAGTAGGTTTTTACAAACACTTTTACACGTCAATCATATTTTAAAACTAGATGAGGTCGGCATTTCGTATCTGACTACTCTGAGAAGAAAGACCGAAACAAACTCAGAGGTCACAGTCTCTTTTAAAGTCCAGACATAATCTTGGTCAAATCATGTGAAGACCATGTAGACTGGTGTCTGAAATGGTCTTTTGAATTTTTGTATTTAACTTTTGTAACTTTTGTATTTTTAACTTTTTCTTTTTTTTTTTTTTACTTTTGTATGTAATCAATATCAAATCAAAATTTATTTAGACAACAAAGTTCCATAATGTCAGTTTCATACCTTACAGTTAGTTAGAAATATAGTTATTATTAAAATTCGAAGCGCAGTAAGGTGTCACCAAGTAAGGTACAAGTTTCTTACCTGGCCAACCTCATCACAAAATGCCACAAAATTGGAGAAAAAAAATTCTCTGACACTGTTTTCAGAATGCTGTTATTGCTACTGGCCCGTAAACATAGTAATTATTTTAATCATTTTATCAAGATAAACTCAGTGAATTGTGCTAAGTAATCTTACTACAAATTCCTTAAAACCCTTAAAGAAAAAAAACGCCTGTTTTGTAGTTATGAGATTGATTGATTAAACATTACGAAACGGAGTAACTTTGGGTTTTTTTGTCTATCCAGCAAAGTTAACATAGTCGTGATAATAAAAGCGATTGCATTGATTGGCGGACGCCACATCCTTAAATAAGATAGATATATCTGTTTTCTGAATTATTTAACACTGTTTTTTGCGTTTCCCATGGATTCAAAACTAACAAAACTATTAAGAGCGCTATTGCGGGTCCACTAGTGCCACTCCTTTAAAAAAGATTATCTCGTGACTGAGAAGGAATTATGAAAAACGGCTCAATAAAGAACCTTGGTAAGTGTGTCTAAAATTTTCTTATTCCTTTTATAAGTTTCATATTGAGACAGGAAGCAACAAAATTCGATCTAAAGAAAAGCGGCCACATTCCTCTAAATCGTATTTTGCTGCTTCGTGTCTCAATATGAAACGTTATAAAAGGTATTAGAAAATGCTAGACACACTTACCGAGACAGCTGATAGAGTCGTTTTTCATAATTCCTTCTCAGTCACGAGATATATTTTTTTTTAAAGCGGCGCTAGTGGTTCCCAGATATCACTCTTAAGGCTCGTACAGACTCGCGCGATATCGCGGGCACGACAGGCAGCGACAAAAAAATTGTGCTACTAGTGTCGCGTCGCGCCCGCGATATCGCACTAGTCTGTACGAGCCTTTAAGCGTGGTCTCTGTCGGGTCATACCGCCTTAATAAATTTTGAGCATGTGAAATGCTAATGGTAGAAGTAGTAACTGAATGAGGGCTACCGTTTTTGTGCTCACCAGTTGGCGCCACTGTCGAGTAAGGTCCTGAAGTGTAGCTGCTAATGTTTGTTACTACGCGCGTCAAAACAAAGTTTATATTTTAAACATATTTAATACCTTAAAACCGTACCGTAAAAATATCAAGCATCTTCCTTATTCAAAGAAAGATTATTTTAATGAAACTGTATACATCCCTATTTTCAGGGATGTACAGTCAGTATACACAATTAGCTGACCCCCCCTTGCATGGATGGTTGTAATTTTTTTGAATACGGATCGATACATTTTTATAATTCTTAATTTAATTTAAATACCTATACGAAATCTACCCAAAACTAGAAAAAAAATTAAAATCGTACGATTTGTTAGTAAAAAAATATCAACCATTTATGCAGGGGGGGGTCAGCTAATTGTGTATACTGACTGTACAATTGTTTTGTCCGTCATGTAGATTATTCAAAAATATTAGAAACGTATTTTTAATTTTATTACGTAATCAAAAAATTAAGGCGTTATATTGAGTTAAAATGTGGCATGACGTCACTCTGTGCTAGATTTTATACGTAGTGAGCCCACACTCCCCAACTTTAATGTATTTATCTAAGAATTTTTTTATTAATATGATCAAGCAAAATGGTGGTGGATGCCAATCTTCACAGCTTGGCTCATCGCCGCGAGGTTGCCTGCGTGTCGGTCTTCTACAGATTGTACTTCGGCGAGTGGGCCCATGAACTCCACGACCTTATTCCACCGGCCCCCTTCTACCATCGGACATCTAGATGCACTGCAAGTTACCACCCCTACCTAGTTGATATTCCACCAACTCGCACTAAGCGTTTTCAAACGTCTTTTATAATGCGCACAGCAAAGGAGTAGAACTCTCTGCCTGAGTCTGTGTTTCTGCACGCCTACAAGCCTAATGAATTCCTAGTAAGTGAGAGTGAACAGGCTTCTTCTAGGTAAGCTCACTCCTTCGTCGACTTTGTCTCTCGTCACCTATGACCTTGACTAGAGTCAAGAGCAAAACCATCGCAAAAAAAAAAAAAAAAATACGGGTCTAATATTTTTTTATTATCTGACTGATGACCTAAACAGATTTTTTCTTTGTACCTAGAAATCATACCTATTGTCAACAAAAAAAGCCGAAGTGCCTAATTAAAATTGTACCATGATACACCGAGCACCATTTAGATACCCCCAACATAAATCGAAAACTAAAAATAGCAGCACTTGTTTCATTCGCAAATAAATGTATAATAACCATCAAACAACAATAAAACATTAACGGGGGCCAACAGAAGTGTCGGTTAATGAAGGCACATTCATAAACAACGTTATGTCTCTGTTCGAACCTCTATGAAACGAGCGAGTAATTAACAATTAAGAATAACATGATTTATGGACGCACCCAGGCCTTGATTGGGTAATTAAAAAATCTATTTAATTATGAGCTTTTTGACGAGATTTACGAGGTTCTTTGTCAAGAAGGTAGAGTTAAGCTTCTTGAGCAAAAGCTCTGGTGAAGTACCCAATTTTTTAAATACATTCTAATGTTTGAACATTTTGGTAAAATGTATTGGGACTATTATAAAAAAATATATCTTATCTGTATACCTATATTACAAGCAAATAAATAATTTATATTTCTGTTTGCGGTCGAAATGTAAATACAAAACACAAATGATAAATTTGAAAATAAACCATCACACTTGAATCTCCTAAATCTTCGTATACCATAACGGAAATAATGTACAAAAACGTATATTTAATGTGCGAACACCCATTATGGCACCATTGTCGTGAGGTGTAAAAGGAGCGATGTTCTAGTCAGCTGATTAACGTTGGAATTATAACACGATTAATCTAAAGGTTGGCCGAGATGTAGCTGTAATGATGATAAATGTTAGAAGTTTCTTTTAGATAATTGCATCATTATTTTAAGTCAAAACTTGGGAAAGCAGAGGCACACGTATTTATATTGAACCCATGATGTAAACTGGACCATAGATAGATAGATAGAATACGATTTATTATGTAAAAAAAAAAGGAAGAAGCAAAATATAAAAGTTACAGTATAATCCGATCCAGAATTTCCCTTGCTGTCCTCCCCAGCGACGCCCTAAGCCGAGGTCCATACCCCACAGGGGCTGCCCTTAGCGCGTAGTCTTTTAGTTTTTAAGTTTATGCCCTGGCTAGAGGCCTTCATTTATTGAGACACCCATAGGAAAGTCCGGTTAAGCAAACGACAACCTCCTAGATTAATCAGCGAGATGCCATTAAAAAAAAAAACCGTCAGTAGTAGACTGCACGTCAGAAGATAAAACTTCTTAACTTCACTACATCCGTATGTACGAGTATCTAAGCGTGACAGTCACGCGTGTTCAGTGCTTTTTCCCCATCCCAAAAGTGCCAAACGTCAAAGATCACTTCAAAAATAAAAGTCAGATATAAATGTAAAAATTGTACAAGTACTATTTGTTTTTATCCGAACACTATGTAAGTAATACCGTGAATTTGTTATTAGTGTTGGATTTGCTGAGGATTTTTAACGGAAAAATTTTATAACACCTGTTATGAGGATTCAGACTTGGGAACCACGCTCGGCAGTCATGTTATTTGTAACTGCATCTTCAAGGTTACGAAATAGGTCAAGGAGGTAAAACTTACCTCCTTGACGGTTAAAGGTACCTCAGAGATAGGGTAAAACTGTGTTTGAAAATAAGAACTCACAGACGGAGACAAAAAGTTACACCATATTTCAGACGTATTCCCGTTTGAGCACCTATGCATTGAGCACCAAAGGTATTCTCAAATAGGTGTAAAAAAAATTGGTGCTCAAATGGGAATACTCTATATATTTCAGGTTATTGGTTTGTCCCCCGCCTGCAATACCTTACAAAAAACAAAGTTGAACAGATAATAATGCTTGTATTTCTCTTTTCAGTTTTTGCAGTCGGGTTTTTTGTTTTCTTAAATAATTTGATTAATAAAAATAAAAATAAAAGTTTATTATATTTATTATATATATTGTGTGTTAACTGTATAATTTATAATTTTTATGATATTAATTTTATTTTCTGTGATTAATATTTTAACTCACACACTGACTTATTATATGTTGTTTTATTTTTTTATTTTTTTGGGAAATCATATACAATGTTTGTAAATATGTGAGCACCATGTACCTATCGCATTTATTAATTTTTCTGTTATTACTTCACTTTTCATTCTTTTTACTAATTGTGGTAAGTAATTTTGATGAAATTTTTATATTTTAATTTTTTTTATTCTAGGTACATAGTCTTCACCTATAAATATTAATTAATGTATACAAACTATTGTTAACATTTTAAAAGAGTAAGTATGGAGTTTCTTGCCCATTCTTCTCCATACATAACTACATTTTGGAAGGCGCAACTAGAATCAATTAACTATTCATGTAATTTTTGACGTTTAAAAGTGCATCTTCGTGCCTATTTGAAATAAATTATTTGACTTTGACTTTGACTTTGTATTTGGAATTGACTAATTATTAGATTTTATTTGATACCAATATTATTGTAATTTATTTTAAAAAAAACCTTCCCCTTTTTTATATTTGCAGATGCATAACATAATTACATACTTTTCTTTCTTTCTTTCACACATGTATTCTCGAAAAATATGACCCTCCTTCTGAGGCAGTCGGGTAAAAAATGAACATCCGCTGGCAGAAAGCAGCCTATGAATACAAGTAGGATTTATTCTTCATCTCTTCTGAAGGAACGATAAGATAAGCCAGTTAATTCAGTTTGCAGCGGGACTGACGACCAGCGTTATACTGAACGTGAATAAATTATTTTCCTCTATGCTGAACGTACAGTAGACGTCCCCTCACTGGTAATAATTTGACACTGACAGCACCTTTATGTCGTACCAATATCGGCGGCTTTCGTAGTTCAAATGTAAACCGTAAGAGGTTGACAGTTTGTCACCCATGGTTCCCTTTTTTTTCTACAACAACCTATAACTGTTTACAAAACAGCTAATAAGTCAGACTGACATTGTAGTCTGGCAGCCATCGCTGGCCACTTACAAAGTGGAGACACGTGTAATGCATTCTGATAAAAAAGAGCGACACAATTACGTTGAGGTGTACGCTGTGGTAATTATGAACGTGGGACCTACCGTTGTGTGGTGGTAGGGTGGTGGCGATAGACTGGGTGGTGTGGATATGTCTTGATCGTCATCATCACAAAGAACTGGCCTTTTCTGGGAGGCGAATAGCCTTAAGGTGTGACCAAACATAAAGCGGCAATTGTGCGCGGGTGGCCGCGCTATGATTGGACGACTGCCGCGCGCGGCATCGCGAGCTACCTGGCGCGCACGGCGAACGCCGCGAACGGTGTAGTGTTGGTTCGCTAGTGGTTGTGTGTGGACGGACGTATTTTATCAAGTAAAATGGATAACGAAACAGCAATTCGTCTTATTGAAATATATGGCTCCCATAGTCTATTATGGGATACTAGGGAGCTACAACACACGCGGCCGCTTTCATTATGGTTTGAATACGAAATAAAGAGCGCGGCGTGTCTCGGACATGCCGCGCAGCACTGCCGCGCAGAAGGTCTAAACTAGTCGCGCGGCAAATTTGTGTCTTGCGAATGCCGCGCGTAGCTGCCGCGCATCTTGCACGCCGTGTTTGGACACACCTTAAGACGTAAAATTTTCAACAAACTACACAGTGATCTTCCAATTTTATTCTAAGGTTTGACTATTATTAAGGCAAGTAGGTAGATTTCATAGATTTGTATTAAGGCCTAGATATATGCCAATGACCTTGAGTGGTTAGTTTGCGTGTTCTGTACTGAGCTCACGCTACGCGTCGTACATCCAGCCAGTAATAGAACTCGCCCATCCAGGAGCGCTGTCCCAAATAAGACGTTTTATTAATTAATAATACATAAAACGAAGGGTATTTTAATAAAACACGTATACTAAAAGATCAATAATTAAATTATCTATAAAAAGGTGAAGGTTTCAGAAAAATACGCTTGATAGATTTTGCGTGATTCTCAGTTTTTTTATCCCCGTTAACTTTACAAATTAATTGCACTATGTAATATAAACATAATCTAAAATATTCTTATATCAAATTATTAAGAAAATGCTCTAATTTAACATATTTTTTTTTCTAAATCATTAACACTACTCGTTTAGACGTTATCTTCAGTATAAAATCATTAAAAGTCGGTTATCGTCGTTTTAATACCTGATCCACAAAACTGTAAAAGATGGTTGGAAAAAAATAAGGAAACCCATAACCTAGCAGTAACGCAACACAGTGTAGTTTTTACGCCATAAAAATTGTCTTTGTAAAGTTGTGGACGAGTATGTTTACCTAGGACTGTCCAGTTAGGTAGGTCCAACTTCGAGAAAGAGGTCAATCGTCGAAACCGAATCGGCTGGGCAGCGTTCGGGAAGCTACGCAATATCTTCTCGTCCCACATACCGCAGTGTCTCAAGACGAAAGTCTTTGACCAGTGCTTGTTGCCAGTGATGACATACGGCACTGAAACATCGTCGCTCACAATGGGCCTTATTAGAAGGCTAAAAGTCATCCAAAGGGCAATGGTGAGGGCTGTGCTTGGAGTTTCCCTACGTGATCGAATCAGAAATGAAGAGATCCGCAGGAGAACTAAGGTAACCGACATAGCTCGAACAATTGCCAAACTTAAGTGGCAATGGGCAGGGCACATGGCCGTTGGGGCCGAAAGGTTCTGGAGTGGCGACCGCGTACCGGAAGACGTAGCGTTGTAAAGCCTCCCACAAAGTGGACCGATGACCTTATGAAAGCCGCAGGAATCCGCTGGATGCAGGAAGCACAAAACCGGTCCAGGTGGCGGTACTTGGGGGAGGCCTATGTCCAGCAGTGGACGTCTTTCGGCTGAAATGATGATGATGATGATGAAAAATTGTCTTTGATCTCTAGTCTTCACATGAAGCAATGAACGATTTTTTTTTTGTAATTTGCGTTCTGTTTGTGCAAAATAAACGTGAGTAATTCGATGCTGATCTTAAATGTTATTTAATGAAGCAATCTATTATTCCAGATCGACATATAGGAGTCTCTTGATATTAGCGCCGCGCGCCGTGTCTAAGAGTACACACAACAGTGAATTGTGTATGTCGTTTTGTAAAAAAACACTCAGCTATGGAAATTACCATCCAAAAACAATAAATTAAAATAATCATATTTCATTAAATACATCTAACGGGCCTCTGCGTGTTGGCTTCGGTCCCTCGTACATCTAGCAAAGGTCCGGGACCCCAGGGTCTCGGGAAATATCAAAGACGTAGAAAAATAATAATAATGCTTGCTCCAGACACCTGCGAAACTCAATTTTTTATTCTCTCTTGCTCTTTTATTTTTAGAAATATTTAAAAATGTATTAAAATAAGATAAAAAATGAATCGACTACATAATAACAAATTTATAATATAAAAATAATAAATGTGCTTTTTACTACCTAATTCGCTGCCTACTATGCATTACTATCTCCCTAAAAGATAAAATGCGCAATTGATATTCAACTAATTCAGTTTTTCTACACAACCATGATATTCTCTTACATTTTGACTTTTAATAATGAATTAAGAACCACCTTTATACGGACCCTGCAATTAATATTATCTATAAAGAAACACCGCACGATAATTACTCACGAAACACCACTTTTCTATAACTTATAGTATTTCGAAATGGATATTTAAATTTTGACGTGTGCATAGATAATGGATTCAATGATGCTACTAGTTTTAATTTATAGGTAGACTAGCTTTTGCCCGTGGCTTCGCCCGCGTGGATGTCGGAAAAAACCCAACGGGAACGTACTACCGGGATTGAAAGTACCCTATGACCGGGATTAAAAATACTTTTGAGTAATTCAAAAACTTAAAATAAAAACTTATGAGTTATTCAAGGCACGCAAGAAAATTCACCCTTAAAAACTTAATTACCTACCCATTATTCCCCTGTTTGCGAACAATTTCCCGTCCGTGCCTCGGAAAGCATGTTAAGCTGTTGGTCCCGGCTGTCATTCGTAGATCTTTGACAGTCGTTACGGGAAAAGTCTGACAACCATTCTTACCAAGGCTGCCGCACTAACGAAAAATGCTATAACTCGATTTTGTCGCTTCCAAGAGTTTTTTTTGGATTATTGAATTTGTTATGAAGTTTTAGTTATTGCATTCTTGCTTACTGAAAAACCGAGTTCCTGAAGGCAATAAAAAGTTGCTTAGAGGGAGGTAATAGATTTCGATTCGCTGACTCCAAATGAATTACCTCAACGAATATGTAACTCAAAATCGTCCAAAATCTAGTTATTGCATTCTTCGTTAGCACGGCAGAAGGGGTGGCTTCCAACCATAAGCCTAGATAGTTTTAGTGATTTTTCTTCGAAAATTAAGGACTATTTAACTTCATCCCCCTTTTTAACCATTTGGGGGTAGAATTATCAAAAACGCTGAGACACCTTTAAATTAATTTTCAATCGTTAGCCTAAACACAAAATTTGAAGATCCTAACTTCAAAACTGACGGACTTTCATATAAACTTCCATCCCCTATTTTACCCCTTTAGGGGTGAAATTTCGAAAAATCCTTTCTTAGTGGATACTAATATACTCTTCATAAAGAACACACCCTCCAAGTTTTGTCTCTAGGACCAGCGGATTGGGCTGTGTTGATATATCACCCAGTCAGTCAGTTAAATATTTTATAAAATTTCATCCCTATTTTCACCCCCCTAAGGGTTGAAATTCTAACAACACCGTTGCGTTAGCTTCCAACCATAAGCCTAGATAGTAAAGTCAGTGATTTATCTTCGAAAATTAAGGACGTTCCAACTTCATCCCCTTTTTAACCCTTCGCGGGTGGAATTATCAAAAACGCTGAGACACGTATAAATTAATTTTCAAGTGTTAGCCTAAACACAAAATTTGAAAATCCTAACTTCAAAATTGACGGACTTTCATATAAACTTCCATCCCCTATTTTACCCCTTTAGGGGTGGAATTCCCAAAAATCCTTTCTTAGTGGATACTTACTCTTCACAAAGAATACACCCTCCAAGTTTCATGTCTTTAGGACTAGTGGTTTGGGCTGTGCGTTGATATATCAGTCAGTCAGTCAGTCAGTCAGTCAGTTTACCATTTTATATATATAGATAGACTAGCTTTTGCCCGTGGCTTCGCCCGCATGGATGCCGCATCCATACTTAATATTATAAATGTGAAAGTAACTCTGTCTGTCTGTCTGTCTGTCTGTCTGTCTGTATGTTACGTTTTCACGCCTAAACCGCTGCGCCGATCGTCATGGAATTTGGAAGAGATATAGCCTGGGATGTGGAGAAGGATATAGGCTACTTTTTTACGCGATAACCGACATCCGCGCGGGCGGAGCCGCGGGCAAAAGCTAGTTATCTATAAAAATTAGGTATCCCAAGAACAAACTCAACATTGTAATTGAAAAACACGTTCTCCCACACATTCCAACTGCAAATGTAAGTTTGTATGCACAATATCGAGAGATTTACCATGTTATTTTAAGACCATAGACTTCTTATAGATTTTCCTGTAATCTATAAGTGAACTATTTACTGTATTTTTCCAAAATTTTAGGTTCAGTAGTTTCGGAGATAAGGAGGGGAATGGTCAATTTTCGTCTATTTTCACTTATAACTTTAAAACCATTTATTTTAAAATTATTAAAAATAAAAAATTGAGACCCTCACAGTAAGCCAAGCAAAGCAATCTTCCCGCTTATACAATTCTCTCAACAAAATTCTCACCATATACCCTATGACATACCGCGACTGCAAAAAGAAACTCACTGAATGGTTGAAGAGCAAAAGTTACGAAGAAATCGAGGCTATGCTCCATACATTTACATAATTCTCAACACAACAACATTACAATCTGTCCCTGACTAAAACAAAAAGTACACAAATCACACCTTCCACGACACAAATCACACCTTTCACACCAATATTCACACCAATATTCACACCCCTACATCGCACTCACCCCCACTTCACACATACTCTCCCACACACACACATAACACTGTGCGCATTCTTTATTCCATAATTATATAATATTTTGTATTGTTAAAAATCTTTGGTATGCTTTCAAAATTATTTATTGTTTATTCTCTCACAATGTATAGTCAATGTAAACTGGAAGAGCGGAACCACTCTAATACAAGCAAATCTTTGCTTAAAAGGAGACTCCAAACTTAATAATGTAATTTGCATAAGTTGATGAAATAAACATTTTTTTTTAAGCCCTTTCATTTGATATGACACACGGTACAGTTTGCAAAACTTTTATTTAATTAAAAAAAAATATATATATATTTGTCCCCCAAAACTGACCCCAATATTCTAAATTCATTTATTTACGGTTCACGTTCGTGTTTAGGTCACTCAAATTGATATGTGTTCCAGCTTAATCGGTCGATTACATTCGGAGCAAATTGGCTGTGACAGACGGACAGACAGACAGACAGACACACGAGTTATCCTATAAGGGTTCCGTTTTTCCTTTTAAGGTACGGAACCCTAAAAATATGAAAATCATACGATTTGTTAGTAAAAAATACCTCAACGATTTCAGCAAAGGTGCTCACGCAACACGATACCCCTTGGTGTAAGACTGGTTGTCAGACTTTTGGGCTTCTGTCCACCCATAATGACTGTCAAAGATTAACGAATTGCAGCCCGGACCAAAGGCTTAACGTGCTTTCCGGGGTAAGGAGGGGTATATGTAATGGATGGTCACCCATCCACGAACCGACCACGACAAGCGTAGCTTAACCTTCAATCGACCTGTGTGGCTGTAATTATTTAGCCACGAGCCCCTTCAAGATCGCAAGTATGACGGCCATATTCTTTTTTCAAAGCCCGTCTCACATTTTCCACATAGCATGGCAACTCTATTCTAGAATTAATGCACTGTTAAATAGGAATGCAATTCTTTCCTGTGTTATGGGACCACCCATTGTGTTAATTGAAGTTTTCTTCTGTCGCTAACTACAAGCTGTGTGAAGGAAATTCATTAGATCTATAGTGCGTACGTTTTTGTTGTATTTCAAAGCGGTAGATATACAATGTACTTATAACGCGCTTGGTAAAATTTAGATACGAATGTTGCATAGAATACTGGTTTGGTAATTAGCCACTTACACAAGTCATCACATATTTAAACACTAGCTTTTGCCCGCGGCTCTGCCCGCGTGGATGTCGGTTATCGCGTAAAAGTAGCCTATGTGCCTCTCCAAATCCCAGGTTATATCTCCGCCAAATTTCATGACGATAGGTTCAGCGGTTACGACGATAGGACAGAGTTACTTTCACGTTTATAATATTATCGTATAGATAAAATTACGCCTTCTTCGCATGGGGGTAGCCAGAAACTATAGAACGCCACCTGCTACGCTCCTTACCCTAGTAGCATTTTTGTTGGCATTTAGTTGGGCCACTTACCTCTGTAAGAAGCCCAACTAAATGCTAACAAAAAATGCTACTAGGGTACATACTCCTTTGGCTTCGTTTACATTCATACATCTGGTCATACATGCACGCCGGTTGCGAGTGCTACGCACCTGACCTTTCTGAATAACATCACCAATTAGGTCACTATATGTCCTCCTAGAGCGTCCTCCCGGCGTTTCCACTCACATATGCCTTGTAAATACCTTTTGTAAGTCGCCTTTCATTCATCCTCTCAACATGACCAAACCATCTAAGCATACTCTTTTACATTTTTGTCACTACATCTTCTTATAAACCGCATCGTTGCCTCATCACATCATTTTTCAGCCTATTATTCATAGTCACGTTTATTATTCATATTATTCTATTATTCATAGTCATAGCCACACATGCTTCGCAAGGAACGCATTTCCACAGCATTTATTCTACTTTCACGCTTCTTTTGCCACACCCAAATTCACTTATAGTTTCTGCCTATTTCCATGGGCAAAAGTCTTGAGTTTATGTATGTATGTATGTATTGAATGCGACGTTCATAATAGATCAATAGTGCGACCTCTTACTACGGACAATGAGTTCAGGGTTCAAGTCACAAGGATAATCCGGCAGACTCTGAATTGCACAATAGAAAGGCTCACAATGGCTTCTAACGTTCCGATGAGTCACTATTAGCCTGAAGTTGAGACTTGGACCAACACATAACATTGTGACGGCATCTATAACGCCACATGTGAGCTACACATTAAAAACCTGACGTCACAAATAATCCTGCATCGCGCAATCGGAGTTTACCGTGCGACTAGCATATACAATATGTTTTTATTTTTATATCCCATAACTCTAGGGTATGAATGAGACCATATCAAAGAATCAACTGGCATATGAATTATTTTTCGATTATCATTTTTTTTTTGTTTTAATTTTTCATACAAAATAATTCGATAAAGTCACGATTATTAATGTAAAACACCCTTACGTGAAATAAGACAGAGTCGCATTTTCTTAGCTTTAAATATTAATGATTGATATGAATGAAAATGAATTACTCGTATTTTTCAATGAAACATAGATAAATACACATCGAGGGTCACAGTTTCATCAGATAGGCAACGTCGCAGAAGTATTTTTCGTAATTCGTCATACGGGTCACAATTAAAGACCTAAATTAATATGATTGATGATAATTATCTTCGAAACTATGCATTTTTGGACCACATAATCTAGGTATGTATGTATTCTTTTTACTTATAAAATATAACCCTAAAGTTATGGGATATGACAAAAAACACGTTGTATACAACATCCCGACATCAACCGTCGGGCAGTTGCTCGCCAGAGACAACACCCGTCTGGTCAGAGGATCCTCCCTTTTCAATAGAGGATAAGTGAACTTTACACCCTGTTCCTCATACCTCTTACCATACCACCACACCTTGTCTCCCCGAAGGTGTACCTACAGCAAAATTAGCCCATAGTGTTGCCACTTCTGCAGTTTGGACACAGGCCTGCTCTTTGTGAGAGGGAGTGCATACACCACGCGGGCCAGTGTGGATTGGTGGATGTCACCAATTTTTTTTTTAAGTGAAAACTTCTTTAGGCGCGTTGAGCACTTTTTTGGTAGCGGAAAAACTTATGGGTTTGCGATCGTCCCCGAACGCATTCCATGAGCTAAATGTATACTGTGTAAGTATATGTGTGTGCTTTTTGGGTGAACAAAAATCATGGAACTCGCGTCATCGTCACCGAACGCTTTCGATGAGCTATATGTTTACTGTGTATGTGTACTTTTTGGGTGAACAAAAATCATGGAACTCGCATCATCGTCACCGATCGCTTTCAAGTTACTTATTTTTCACTTCTATCTGCAGTCCCCAAAGACTGCACTGGATTTTTTTTTGGGTGGGAAATTAACAAATAACTTCTCCCGCGCTGGGCGGAGCGGGAGGGCGTGTCAGACTTTTATTGACTAAAACCCACCCGTGTTCCTTCAGTTGCCTGTGTGCCAGGGCCACGGTATCCCTTTCGGACAAACCCGCAACCCTGGCAGGATGGATGTCACCATGTCTTCGCATTTTTGATTACAAGACATGCCAGTTTTCCCACAATGTTTTCCTCCACCGTTTGGAGAGCAGTGGTGTTGGAATAATTTACCCAAAGTGAAGTGCCTACTTGGGTTCAAACCCACGACCTACAACTCGTTAGTCGTGGCTGTTACCACTGAGCCACTAATGCTCTCTATCTATAGTACATGACACAGTTGACGGCACGGTTGGCGCAGTGGTTAAGCGATTGACTGCTGCGCTGCGTATCGAAGGTCCAATTCCCACACGGAACAAATATTTGTACTCGTATGACTTACTAGTAGTTGTTCCGGGTTTGGCTGTTTGTGTATATGAATTAGAATGTTTGTAAACGCACCCCACAATACAGGAGAAATTCCTAGTGTGGGGCAACGTTTATTCAAAAAAAGTACACCCACATTTCGCCAGTAAAGTTTAGGTCCCATGTATTATGGGGCGAGCCTATTGCCATCAACCGAGCACAAAGCCGGAATCCGGGTTGCTAATGAGAAATTCCAGATAGAAAAACCCAATATTACTTTGCCCGATCGGGGTATCGAACCCAGGACCTCATGCTAGGCATTAGTGCTTGCGACCACTAGACCAACGAGGCTTTTGACTAGAGATGCCGCGAATACTCGCTATTATTTGGTATTCGGCGTTACTCGACATGATTTTGTTATTCGTCGAATACCGAATAATATTGTCTATTATTTGACATTTGACGAATAGGTGTCTAAATAAAAATAAACTATGAATGAAAAAAAAAAAAACTATAATAATAATAATAATATAATAATAATAATAAACCACCTATAGACTAAAAAATAATTTAACTTTTATTATTAAAAACAAAACACCCTCAGTATTATATTATTAATACCTATAAATAGTTAGCCAAAAATCAGTCATGGAAGTTAATTAGTTAGGCTTTTTAATTAATAATTTAAAGTCCATAAGGGTTATATTATGGTGCATAAAAACTAGTTTTTCTGTTCAATAATCAATAAGTTTAAGTGTAATATTGTTATTTGAGAATAAATAAACAATTTTTTACATTCCTTTTTTTATGTCAAGTAATAATGGCAAGTATTCGACTATTCGCCATAGGGAATGGCGATTAATCGGTATTCGGCTATTCGCTATAACAACTATTCGCGGCATCTCTACTTTTGACCGAGTCTTGAGTAAATGAATATTAATAGCCACCATAGACTGGACATCACCAATGATAAATTGAAAATAAGCGCAACTTCAAGTCACAAATAGAAGGAAAGTATTGTTGAGTAAAATTCGAAAGTACTCGAAGAGCACGATCAAATCATTTGTTACTAAATACACTTAACGAGTGATGTGAATCATGATCGGGTTTTATTATCGATAAAAATCCGGATCAAATGAAGTATTCAGCTTGGTGTAAAATGCTAGCCGGTGTTGACAGAGACGCAATCAATAAATCACTCGGCGATACAAAGAAATATTCAATGTGTGTTGATTGTGCCTCTTGAGAACGCTTTTTAGTATTATAGGGATGGCCTTCTGTCGATATCGACATTATGATTGGTCAAGGAAAAAATAGGTTTTTTTTTGTACTTATTCTAAGAAATGTGTAATTAATTTTCCTTTAATAAACTTACAAGCAAATTTTTATTACCAATTTGCAGAAACTAATCATAATATTTACAAAACAACGGTTCTTTATACATAAAACAATTACATCACGATGCGACGCAGAAAACACAAAACAAACAAAACCATTAA
The DNA here is from genome assembly GCA_947523025.1 of Dryobota labecula. Lineage (NCBI taxonomy): Eukaryota > Metazoa > Arthropoda > Insecta > Lepidoptera > Noctuidae > Dryobota > Dryobota labecula. Next base: position 8,510,986 of record OX383305.1, on the reverse strand, counting down.
CGAAATCTAATATCTCTCCGCGATAATTTATTTACCATATTTTTTTACTTACTCAATAACCTTTCGACAAGTCGACAAATCTATCGATAACCTTTAATAATCTCTAATAGAACACGAAGTCTCTGGTGGTCCGGCGTTGCTTTGATCGATTCTGCCGAATCATGGCACGCGATTCAAATATGACGATGATATGACTCTTATATCGACATGCCAATTTCATCGACACTCCCCCATCATTGCCTCAACCCTTATTTCTTTGCGGTAAGGTTGAAAATCGTGTGAATATTTTTGACAAAGATGCAAGTTATATTGGTTTTCTTCTCGAGATAAATCGGTGTCTATTAAACAGTTATTATGAGACCATTGAGGGGTTAATAAAATATTGTTCGGTCGTACAGACCCGTCTAGTGGTATCGTTTGCAATTTTAGTGTTAACTATTATAGGTATTTGGCAACTGTCTGACTGTTTGTCTGTCAGTGAGGAAATTGAGGACGTTAATGTCAATGCTGCTACACAATGGGTACTGGTCTTCAATAAATTACTCAGTAGGTGCTTAATTATAATTTTAATGGCACAATTAACACAGATTGGGTTTACAGATTGTCAAGAAGATACCTTAAGAGCGTTTATCCGTCATGGGCTGGCAACATCGCATTTCTAGTATTTTTTTTTTTATAAGTATTTGCCGTACATACTTTCATATGCGTTTAGTTTTTCTCGTTTTTAGTACCTACGTACCTCTAAACTTATTTGGTAAACCAAAACAGCAAAGAATTTAAACATGCCTGGAAACTGGGTTTCCGAACCCACACTCATTCTTATTCTGATTTTTAAGGCGCTATACGGCGCTCGAGCCGACTGAAGTAGGTTCGCGAAATAACGAGTGGATGCCTCGCGCACTTGGTAGGTATTTAAACATAGTAATTATTTTAATAATTTTATCAAGACAAAGTCAGGGAATTGTGCTAAACATAAAAAATCTTAATACCTTTTCAATTATGTACAAAATATGAAGAAAAAAAAAATACTATGAGTTTTGTAGCTATAAGATTGATTTATACATTACTAAAAGGGGTAACTTTGAATTTTTTTTCTATCCAGCAAAGCTAATCTAATCGTGTTATTAAAAGCGAATGCATGTCCGCTAGATACTTAAATAAGATATATCTTATTTTTAGATTTTAAATAACACTGTTTTTTATGTTTTCCATGGATTCAAAAAACTAGTAAGCTCGGTCTCAGTCAGGTCATGCCGCCTTAACGTGGGGAAAATCAAACATCCTTGATTCCCTCTATTTGTAAGGCTGACAGTTTCCGAAACCTTTTGTGATTTTAACATCCATTGCAATAAATAATATTAATGCCAAGAAGTCTGTTACCCAGTTTTAGTAATTTCCCTTCAGTTACGTTTTTATTTGCGAAATAAGAGCAAGAGATTATTTACAGTCGTAATTAAAGGATTTCTAACTTGTATTCAATTAGAGAAGATAATTAGTAGGTTGTGCCTGTACAGTGGCTATTATATTTATGAAGTATTGAGGCTAAGTCAATAAAGTGTAATGAAAGATTTCCTCGCGACGTTTTCCTTAACGATTGCTATCTAGAAATCGATGTTAGAATCGATTGATCGATTGCGACAGTGTTTCGAAGTAAAGTATCGGAGTTTTGCGCAATTTAGCAGTTAGGTAGGTACTTACATTTACTTTAAGTAGCAACGGTTTACATAAAAAAAAAAGTTTTATGTTAAAGCAGCAAATTTAAACATTGACAGACTCCAAAGGTTCCAATCAAAAGTGCTTATGATTATAACTAATGCACCATGGTGCATGACTAATGATAGCTTACATCGGGACTTAGACACACCAAAGGTTCAAGAACAAATTACGCAAGCAGTCAGTGCCTACAGGAATAAGATTGCTACTCATCCCAATAAACTGGCTACGAACTTGACGAAAACCAAGACATTCAAAAGGCTTAAAAGACAAACCCCACAAGACCTGATACTATGACAACTGACACACTATAAAACGGATTGATGTGGATGCACCACTGGGCGCATACCAAGCATGACTAAGGAAGCTTAACACAAACGATGCTGAATGTCAGTAATGGACAGATCGCATCATAGAAAAAAAAAAAATATTAAAGTTTGGCAAGAGATCAGATGACATGTCATGACATGTGTTTATTTCCTTGGAAGGTGGGTAGGCCTTTAGTGTGGGATGCAACTTGTGTCGATACTCCTGCGCCATCCCATCTTCCCAGCTCCTGGCGCTGCTGCTGCGGCTGCTGAAAACCTCAAGCGGTTAAAGTATAGTATAACCTTATCGGTAACTATATTTTGGAGCCGTTTGGGATTCAAACCCTCGGGTCGTGGGGTCCCAGTGCCGAGGGGTCCCAGGGTCATGTTTTGTTCAATGAAATCTCCAAAAGGCTGGTTGACACTTCCCGTGACCGAAGGGTTGGCTTTTACCTTGGCCAGAGGCTAAGTATTGCCATACAACGTGGCAATGCTGCCAATCTCTTGGGTTCATTACCCGTTGACAGCGATGCGGAGGAATTTTTCGAAGACTTATTTAAGTTTATTTTGTTATTATTTTTAGTTAGGTTAGGTTATTATATTTAAATTTTAATAGTTCGTTAGTTAGTTTAACATTGGTTTTAAATCGATATTCGAATAGAAAATGTCATCATAATTATGTTAGATCATTTCCTTCACACTAAATTTAAATCTTGTATAAAATGCACAATATATAGGCAGGCATATTATAAGTTGGGGGATTGCATTCCTGATAAAAATGCTTGGCTGAATGCTGGTCCTGCTCCATAACCACAATTAATTGATTAACATTTGAAAATAATGTTGGAGCTGCTGAAGATTGTAAGACTATCTTTGCATTGTATAAACTCAATCTCCTTTGTATTACCTATATAATTGCGTAGCACAGGTGTGAGTACTATGTACTATAGAGCTACCATTGACCGGGTAATATGTCTTTCATTGTCTTCTGTGCCCTGACGGATGAGAGTATGTCATGCTCACTCAAGATGTCTCGCTGATGGTGGCGTGTGTGTTGGATCATTTAGATCCCTTCAGAATGGTTGAGCTGAATGGTGCTAATCCATGCGTCATGTTCGTGAACGGGCGCCGTCAGTTGGGAATGGTCATCTCTTAGCTACCACGGCTTATTTATATTTATTTTTATTTTTGAATTGTTTGTTTTTACTCTGGACGCTTTTAACGTGTACCTACGTTTTTATTTTTACATCGTTCTCACATTTCGTTATAAATTCAACATTATGATGTAACTAATAATTATTTTTGTAACAATTTAATTTAAAAGAGTGTCCATGGAGTTTCTTGCCCATTCTTCTCCATAGGTACCTACTACGCTTTGGAATGGGCATGTAGCTTAATTTTTCTTAGTGACCGACTCCTTGACAGTTCAAAAGTGCCTGTAATTGGTTTAATTGAAATAAATGATTTGAGTTTGAGTTTTTGAGTTTAAGTTCATGTTCCATACCTCAATCAGCATTCGTGCTGCTAAAGATGTGGACACTAGACGCCAGACAGTTATCAGAATACCGTTGCGTCGTGCTAACACATGGTAAAGGGCTATAGTGATGGCAGCACAAAGACCGTTACCATACCACAGAGTGCGGATAGAGGCAAAGCTTTATACAAACGCGCTATGATAGGTATAGTCATACTACAAGCATGAGCCGTATGTGTGCGTACCACTGGCAAGTTCGTCGCGTACGAAGAGCCAGAAACCGGTTTATACCAGCTCGGCCAGTTGAATCGCTTATAGGGCTGCGCGTACGCGTCGCGTATCGTGTTTTTTACGTTTTACATTTTAATTTAATAAGTAAAGAAAATAGAGTTTTAATATAAAAAATGAATGACTGAATTTCATTATAATTTATTATTTTTAAGTTGTGGCAGATATGTATACTTACCTCATACCTCAACATCGAAAGAAAATTCAACCCGGTGGTGCAAAAAGTTTTGGTATTGACTGTAAATAGTTCAGTGGTTTTTTAGTAACATAGAATAGGTACCTAACTATCTCGTAAACGGTGCGTTCAAAAACAAAAATAACGATTATTTGAGAACTTTGTTTTTACAGGTCGTGCCAGATGATTGGTGTTTATGATTTGAAATAGATAGGTAATCCCTTCCGACCTATTAGTGATTGAATAATGATTTTATAAATTGAAACACGTAAGCTGATCGACATTCTGTTTATTTAGTTTTATCCTCCTGTGCCAACCCTAGCAAAATAGGTCTAAATTTTTCACGCTCTTTAGAAGCTTTGCTTCTGTTCCGTTTCTTTACTCCTATGATCATACTGACCAGTGAGGCAGTGACCATGGTATTATGCCTTTGACCATGTATTTTCTTAACTTTGTTAAACCCACAGTTTATATGGTCCAAAAAGGCTCGCTTTGAGGAGATATCTACAAATCGACGGGGTTTTAAAAACATTCCGAACTGGCTTGCGCCTGTGATTATTTTGATGACAATTCTTTTATATAATAATGTTTATATACTCGTAACATGATTACATGACATTTTATGCATGACAACTATATTAGTAATTTGTGGACAATGTCAATTTAAAATAAAAATCTTATCAGTAAATTTTTGACATCATATTTATTTATTATTGACGTAATCACATTTTGTTAAATATTGATAATACCTGATTATTACCTATTGCATTTTATTAAATTACAAATAAAAAATTGCATTGATACTACTGAATTATTATTAATGAATTTACTTAATTGGCCTTCCATAAAATTAAATGTATATTTGTACGCCAAATGGCAAAATGTACAGAAACTTTGTAATACCAATTGTAACATCTCGCACACTGTTAACGTTTACGAATAAATACCTACTATTGATTTGATTTTATTTAAAACCTCCTTAAAGATGGAAATAACGAAACCGCAAAATCTAACCAATGGGTTAGATTTTGCGGTTTCGTTATTTCCATCCTTAGGTTTCGTTATTTCCATCCTTAGGTTTCGTTATTTCCATCCTTAGGTTTCGTTATTTCCATCCTTAGGTTTCGTTATTTCCATCCTTAGGTTTCGTTATTTCCATCCTTAGGTGAGGTTTTGGAGGAATGATGCTAGGTTTCAAAAACTTTATCTAACGCAATGGCGTTAGATAAAGCCTCGAACCAAGCCGAACCGAGCATTCCTCCTACTCAAATAAAGTCTCGAACCACTTACACCATCTACCACAAAAATTAACTCGCACAAAATATCAATATAAAAACAATCCACTCGAGCACATAGTCATAACGCGTTTATAGCTAATAACATAATGGCGCGGCTCCATTAACGCGGGGGCCCCGCCGCGATCCGATGGGGTACAATTGGACCCACTGGAATCACTGCCACGAGAACTTTATTACGGTGACCCACGCAATTTGCAGAGATGCTGGAGTTTGTTAGTGTTTGAGTTTTGTTGGTGAAGTAATAAGTGTATGTAATAAGTAATTAAAATGTGAGTTGCTTGCAGACATGTTTGTAGTAGGAAATAAGTAGCTGCAGACAACTTTGAAGACAAGGAAGTTTGACAATAATTCCTTATGCACATGTGGCTTCTCTGGTACCTCATAAAAGGCATAACTATGTAAATGTCTATTAACTGCTCCCAAATAACTATGTTTATGTAGTTTTTTTTTTTTTTTACATACTTCCTTGACATAATCTTTTCATTATTTGACATTATTTACCTACAAATCCAATTCCAATTCTTTATTAGTGGCTTTTGTGGACATGATATTTATTCAGATTTGTTACTGTAGTTGTAATGGCAATCATGTCATTTGGTTTAAACAGGTTTTCATTTTAATACATATATATCTTTTAAATTTTTTAATCTTTTATATAGATTATTTTCTATTTTGTGAATGTGAGAATGTTGTAGGCCTAGTAGAGTGTAGATTTGTTATTACTTTTCTGTTTTGTTAAGTATCTGGTAATTGTTGAAAGGCCTACACTGTCCTCCCATACCTTATTAACACTGTTATTTGATAATATTCTAAAGCCAATTATTTTTAAAAGAGTAACCGTGGAGTTTCTTGCCGGCTCTTCTCCATAGAAAACGACTAACTGGAACCGTGCAGCTAGCTTCTGATGTTTCATAAGTGCCTATGTAGGTTTATGTGAAATAAAATATTTTGATTTTTGATTTTGAACGAAGTTAAACATAAAGGCACCCTGCAATTATGTATCACTCACAATCAGAGGTTTAATAAAATTCCTAATCCATTGCTTCATAGGTTTGAAATATTCGTCTGTTCAACAACGTTATTAACGTAATGAATGTGGCTGAACTGTTATAATCAAAGGGATTAAGGCGACGATAACCGACTTTTAATGATTTTATACTGAAGATAACGTCTAAACGAGTAGTGTTAATGATTTGGAAAAAATATATGTTAAATTAGAGCATTTTCTTAATAACTTAATATATGAATATTTTAGATTATGTATGTATAACATAGTCAAATTAATTTGTAAAGTTAGGTCTAACGCGGATAAAAAACTGAGAATCACGCAAAATCTATCAAGTGTATTTTTCTGAAACCTTCACCTGGATGGGCGAGTCCTATTACTCGCTGGACGTACGTCGCATTGCGTGAGCTTACTACAGAACACGCAAGCTAACCACTCAAGGTCACTGGCATATATCTGGGCCTTAATGCCATCGATTGACATTGTGTGTATATGTTTTACAATTACGCCACAGGTGACCAGAAAATCGTAAAAACCTGACACAAGTTCAATATTCTAGTATCAATGTTTCTCTTGTATTTTCATTAAAAATATAACCATAGAAGATATCTCTTAGATACCTATCCTTCTTTAGAAAATAAAGTGAACATTAGATACCAGTCGAAGGTCAGAATTCTGACCTTCAGGTTCTGTCAGACCGTTTTTGTGACCTTGTTATGTTCAAAACAGGACCTTTAAAAAAGGGAGACAGAGCTTATTTTTTTTTACCATCGTGACTCTAGTCTAGGTCAGAGGTGACAGAGACAAAGTCGACGATGGAGTGAGCTTACCCAGAAGAAGACTATTCACTCTCACTTTGAATAGATTAGGGTTGTATGTGTTCGAAAACAGACGCAGGCAGAGAGTTCCACTCCTTTGCTGTGCGCATTATAAAAGACGTTTGGCTATATACACTTGAGCCCACAAATAATACTTCTAAACAAAACAATTGACAGTATAATGCTTTTTGCTCATATTCTGGTGGCAAATCGTAAAAATTCCCCGCATTCCGACTTACGAGGCACTTTGAATCAATATTCGAAAAAGAATAAAGCGAACGTAGGAGCAAATGAAGTTGTAACAATGGACGAAGCTTTCCATCTTACAGAAGGTAACATAACTCATAATATCACAACTGAAAATCAACCTTAGCATGCAAAACTTAAAGTAGGATTTGTAAATAGTGCAAGTGTCGCGTAGGAACGCAACCTTTTTGCAGTCAATTTGCATATTTTCTTCCCTTTTACTCTTACAAGAGTATGGTAAATAGTTGGAATAGTTTTAAGACACCGGTCTCTATATTCAAAATCTATTTTAGATAATGTTTGTCTGGTGCAAAAGTATTTTCTAGCATCTAGATGGTTTAAAATGCCATTTTGTAACGCCATATGGATGGCAAAAGTCTGGCTACATTGCATTGCATTGAACCAAATACAATTCATTTGTAAAAAGAGGCTGTGCAAATGGAATATATGTGGATTCCTTCTCCAATATAAGTAAAAAAATGCAAGAACATTTTGTGTACCCACCAATTTGTATTTCTCCAAACTTAGTTTTAACAAACTTTCAATCACGATCTGAATGATTTTGAAGGATATTGCTAATCCATTACTTCATATGTTCGCAAAATTTGTCTGCTCAACAACGTAAATAATGCAATGAATGTTGTTGAACTGTCAAAATGAAAGCCATTGCTAATGTGGGTTACGCTATTACCCCGCTGAACTTTTAAATTCCCTTTGGAAATGTCAATACCTCAGCTGTTACCAAGTCTGTAATTTTGTGCAAGATTTTTTATAGGCAATAATTATGTATCCATACTAATATTCTAAATGTGAAAGTAACTCTGTCTGTCTGTCTGTCTGTATGTAACGTTTTCACGCCTAAACCGCTGAACCGATCGTCATGAAATTTGGCAGAGATATAGCCTGGGATATGTAGAAGGACATAGGCTACTTTTTTACGCGATAACCGACATCCACGTAGGCGTAGCCGCGGGCAAAAGCTAGTGTAGCTTTGCAGGACTATTAGGTACTAACATCATAAACAACAACTTTTGATGACTTTTTACGAAACACAATACATTTACCAAAAACAAACCTTCAAGATTTCGTCTTTCTATACATTTAGAGCGTTGAATTTAAATGTATATAATACCTAAGTTTATTCTAACTATTTTCAAGATAACTACGGTTGATTCACATATTATAGTCATAACGCATTTTGGTCGACTCAACTACTGTTTAACTTACTTATCAATGTTGATTAAACTAAAATTAACGATTAATCTAATTAATTAATCTAATGATTTTTTAAGATATTGGATATTTCGACTATGTATGAAATACCTAATGGACGACTCTAATCCACTCGAATTATATGTAAATAAATTATGATTCAACGATTGTTGCGTTTTCTTAACTTTCTTTTTAACGGATAATAAGGCAATAATAATAATAATAATATATTCTTTATTTTCAGATCAGAGATCCATAAATGTATAACATGTACATGTGTGTGTTACTTAATAAAATAATAACTAAAACAAACCACCCCGCCGGCTTGTGTTTACCTCACATATCTGAATGACGGTCTGTGTGCCGCCATCCAGTGGCATATTATTTGGCCATCCAGCCTGCCGGCTACAGTAGCCACGAGGCTGTTGAGACTGCCGTGCACCCGACGCGTCAGCGATGCAATTCGCAGACGCAGCAGCGAGCCGAAATCCGGAACGCGTGCGTCCGCGAACATCCCCGACGCGCAACAGAAGCGCGGCAGCCCCAGCATCACCTGGAACGCGTTATTATACTGGACTCGTAGAGCATTGTACGAGCCCTGTGTATAACTGACCCACAGGGCGCACGCGTACAGCGACTGGCAGTAGGCCCTGAAAAGTGTTATTTTAACCTCTCGCGTACTCCGTGCGAACCTGCGGGCCAGCATGTTACACCCGACAGCCAAAGCTCTACGTTCCCTCTCTAAATCGGCGTCATCCGACAGCCTATCGGTGACTCAATAGCCCAGGTATTTAAAACAAGTGACTCTTTTTAGCGTATTTCCGCCTAAGGTAACCGGTGGGACAACGTCATACACTTTATTTTGCACCTTAAACACTAAGAGCTCGCTTTTGGTTGAGTTGTACCTGAGACCATGAGTCACCGCATAGTCTTCACAGATTCGGAGGAGCCTTCTTAACGCACTGATCGATGGGCTCAGCAACACCATATCATCCGCATACCTAATATTATTGATATATCGTCCATCAATGGAGTAACCGATTTGAGTGTTGCTGAGCTCATATATCAGCCGGTCGACATACAGGTTGAAGAGCCTGGGGGAGCTAAGCCCCCCCTGCCTCACACCGCACTCTAACCTGTACGCATCAGACTTGGCACCTGCCCATCTAATGTAGTTGGATTGGTTGCTGTACCAGTACTTCAGTACAGCAATCAGTCCCCCAGGAAGGTTAGTGTCATGGGAGAGTTTCCTCCAGAGGCAGTCATAAGATACTAGGTCGAATGTGGTGATAATTTATGCGCCACCTAATTAATGCAAGAGTTGCTGCCAAGTTTAATAATCCCAAATTTATTCTCAGTTATAGCCACGTAGTTGTATTTTTCGGTTAAGAATTCTCATTAGTACTGAAATGGGAATTGACGGGAAGTAGCGATAAGTTCACCCCCTTTCCTATGGGGCCCATACAGTGTGGCTTTATCTACCTCTTCAGGGAATATAGTGTACGTACGTACGTATACAATGTATAAACATGACTCTTTAGTTTTGGTCAGAACCAAGTGATGATAGAGAAGACTACTATAGTCATTTTTTCTTTGTAACATTGCAAAGTGGAGAAAACACACTTACAACTTAGAACGAATACGTACTTACTAGCTACTCCTCCTTTTTTACCCGACTGCCAAGGAAGGGTATGCGTATTTGTTTGTACGTAAATTTCTTTATTACCTCGTATCTTCCAAACGGCTAGATGAATTTCGACAGTTAAGGCATCATTATATTCGTCTTCTTAAAAACTCAGGTATACTCGTAATTAGAAAGGTGATAGAAAAAAAAATTGCGGATTTTTGGCGCGAAATATAACATCTTAAAAAAAATACCAAACCTATCGAGTAGGGTATCAAAATAAAGGAAATTAAAAGGAGATTACAAAAATATATATGTCGGAGAGCGGAAGGTTTCTCTCGTTATCATGAGCTATATTTTAACTACTGTGGGTAGTGTTGGTTATTGCGCAATAGAAAAACCGAATTAAACTCAAAAGTCATTTACTCAACCTGAGATAGAACTTTAAAGATTACATAAGTCAGTCCCCCAAAACGCCCATCCCTTCACCACTTTCTAGTGCTTCAGCTGGGAAGAAGAAGTAGCTGAACAAACTCCCCAGTAGCACATCTGTCTGTTCAGTTAGAAGAACTTGATTCGATACAGTAATGGGTATGCAAAGTAATTAATGTAGGAACACGACACAACTACGAGTATACCGAACGCGCAACAATTCCTAGACGTCTTCACTGCTTGACCGCCACCGATGAACTCCACTTGTCGAATGTGCGGCGATACTTGTCGCCAGTCGAACGTTATGTTGTAGACTCCGTCATGCGCCGCTAGGCAGCACTTGCGTCCCGATTGGTCAAGAACCGTTGGCGCGAACTCCAATAACTCCATTGAACATGACTAGATGGCACTGGCGTACCCGATACAACTTGTCAAAATCTCATTTTTTGAATAACTTTGTTTAAAACCGAAATTTTATAAAAATGATTACGGTATGATTATTTTTTAATTATTATTTCTTAAAATCAGTACTTAAGAGAAAATGGAACCTTTTTTTTCGCTATTTTAAGTGAATTACCATTACAAAGATATTTTTTTGATATGTTACATAAATTGCCCTTTGTTTACATAAATTATCTGAATTTGAGACTTTGGGTATAGTTAGTTTTATTATGCGTTATGTTTAATGAATCATAAAAATCTAATTAAATTATAAAACCATCTAATTCAATTCTAATATGTACTAATAACCCACAAAACAACCGAGATATTTCACTAATTAAGTCACGCAAACTCGTTAATATTAATATTTCACGGCATACTAATTGCTGGTCCGAAATATCACTTCACATATTAAAACATACATCAGCATATACGAAGTTAGGCCATCGTAACACACTGTGGTCCCAGCGGGGCCCATCGTGAATAGCGGTTCCAAACTACTTAATAGGGCGATAATTGCGAAGCTATTACGTGGCCACCCCACCCGATATGTGGCCCGCTGGGGTGGGGTGGGTCAAATATACGTAGTCATAGGTGTTGGGTCGTGTGATTTTGTTTGACGCCTTTTAATTAAGGTCTTAGAAGGTTTTGGATAGACGTTGTATTGCACTACCTGAAGACCTGGGTGTGTAGGTACTTTGAAAACCGTGAGATGCAGATTCTGTGCAAGAATTACTGATACATCAAATAATATACATATCCTATTTTTAATATTATAAATGTGAAAGTTTGTGAGGATGGATAGAAGTTTGTTACTCAATCACGACAAAACAGCAAAACAGAATTAGATGAAATTTGGCACACAGGCTTATAACCTGAATTAACACATATGACTTTTTATCCCGATATTCCCACGGAATCGAGACTTATGCGGGTAAAACCGCAGGGCGCATCTAGTCACATCATCACACTAATATTATAAAGGCGAAAGTTTGTGAGTGTGTGTGTATGTTTGTCTGTTCCTCACGCTCAAACGGCTGGACCAATTTTGTTAAAATTTGGTAAGGACGTAGCTGACACCCTGAATTTACACATAGGCTAATTTTTATCCCGAAACAATCCCGTAAGAATTTTTATCGCGGGTAACACCGCGGGGCGCAGATAGTAATACTATAAATGCGAAAGTGAGTTTGTTTGTTGGGCTTTGTTAGGCTTAATGAAACACAGTCATGGATGGACAGACGAAATTTCGGGCAATAAGCTTGTGGATTATAATTCTTACGTATAATTTTATTTTCTCCTTGTGAGTTGAGAATTTTAATATTGCAGCGCTGAAGGAGGCTAAGAGAGATGAATCATGGGTTGGTAACTTGGCAGGCCAAAATCGACAAGGAAGAAACGCCACAACCAACGCAAACCAACCACACCCGAATTTTGAGAAACGAATGAAGACGGATTGTATAAGAAAGAAAGAAAGAAAGAAAAAAACGTTTATTTGCGGTAAACATGACGCAAAAAAAGAACGCAAACACCAAAAAAAAAACAAGTTGGGGGTAAATATGCGTCACATCCCCGCAAAACGGCCGTCGCTCAGCATAATGCTGCGACCCTATGCGAGACAGCCCCAGCACTGGTTTTCAGCGACAGCCGGCGTTGACGTGATGACGTCGACCGGTGCAGCATACAATGAGATAAAAATAACATAAATACACAATACATAATTATTACTAATAGTTTTTATAAAAATAATATTTTAAATATTTAAAAATGGCAACATTCCATTCCGTCGGCAGCGGCGTACGCGCCGCCGGCTTAGAGTTATACAAACAACTGACAACAACAACAAAGAACTACAAAGAATATTTGTATAGACATAAAACATGGGTTAAAGAAGAAACAATAAAGTGGACTTTCATCAGAGTGTCATTCTGCAATGATAGCCCTTGAATGCTCAACAACTTCTACAACGATTCTTTCAGGATTTTTATAATCAAGACCATACTAAGAGCGTACTAAAATCATGAATTAAATATCCCAGTCCACTGTTCAGACTTAGAATGTTTGTTATTTATCTTGTATTTAACATAGCTTCATAGCCCGTTAATAAATAAACGCTCAAACTGTAACAAAATTTAATTTAGAAACAAAATTGAAGCGCTTACGAAACAAAACGCCGTCAAGCGGTTCACGGGCGAACATGAAAATGTTTATTGTGAAAATTCATTAGCAACTTTAGAAGGGGATTGCTTAATTTTCTTTAATATTAACTTGTATAGACCCCTTTTTAATTAATATCGACAAAATAGTCGAGTCGACCGCGAGTTGCGCGCTCCTGATAAAACTTTTTAGTGATGTTACTGATGTTCCTTTGTTTTTATCGATATGGTGTTTAGTGGCTTTAATTTAAGCAATGACGCCGTATGCCCTTAGATTTAAAGTTTCAATTATTAATAGCAACGATGGAGTGTTTTAAATGGCACTGTTTCTAATATTGAATTAAGTAATCCAAGAATGCTACAATTACGTAGTCATTGGACACTAGTTGTATTGCGGTAGTTTGGATGTAAAAGGGAAACAATAAAAAAAATATAGTCGGTACTACTGGTTACTTTAGGTCACATTTTCTATCTACTCCACAAACAAAAGAGTTCAAAATTATATCCTAAAAAATTATGTAAACACCTAAAACCAAAAATATCGATATTGTAACCCGCCACCACTTCACGATATTAATTTCAAAATTGGTTTAAATAGGTATTACGCCGCTTGTTAGCCCCGGTCCAAAATGAACTCATTAAAACTATAAAAGCGGCGGTAATTAAGGCCGCACCCCCCTCCCCGCTGCCCGCTGCAACCCTCCCCCCTTTCCGACCCCTCTGGGGGTTGGGCTTAGGCCCCACAACCACCCTGTTTTCAACGAGGGACACAGAGTATTTTTGGAGTGGAAGGAACAAGAGTGTAGTCTGCTTTTCATAATGTACTTACATAGCTACAAAATATTTGTAGTCTGGACTGGTACTTATAATGGCTGTTTTATTAAAGATACATTTCGTTCGTTTGGCACTCGACTAGCTTTTGCCCGCGGCTCCGCCCGCGTGGATGTCGGTTATCGCGTAAAAAAGTATCCTATGTCCTTTTACATATCCAAGGCTACATCTCTGCCAAATTTCATGACGATCGGTTCAGCAGCTTAGGCGTGAAAACGTAATATACAGACAGACAGACAGATAGAGTTACTTTCACATTTATAATATTAGTATGGATTCTTTTGGAGATATTAAAACCAGTCCACCACAAACAAAAGATAACATTGTAGGGTTGGTTTGAGTTGAAATATTCTTGGAACAGACAAAGAGCTAGTTGGGCACTACCTAAAGTTTTTTGGCTAAGGGATATTTTATACTGGCTTACCAGTCAGTAAAGTGTGAACCACTTGCAATTGTCATTGGCATTTCATAACCAGCCACAGACCCTGTGAGAGGGAGTGGGCCGTAATCCACCACTCGGGCTCAGTGTGGTTTGGTAGATGTCACATGTCTTCGAATTTTTGGTTCCAGTTTCCTCACGATGTTTTCCTTCACCGATTTGAGAGAAGTAGAGATTTACACAAAGTAAAGCGCCTGTCTGGGTTCGAATCTACGACCAACTACCCCTAAGTCGCAGCCGTTTCCACTGGGCCATCTTTGCTCTGACTGGGCCAGCACTCCTATCATTGGCACTTGCAGAAGCTAAATGAAAATGAAACATTTCTTCTTAATCGCTTTTACATGCATGGTCAATTACTGCTTCATCATCATTCATCATTTCAGCTGAAAGACGTCCACTGCTAGACATAGGCCTCCCCCAAGCACCACCACCTCGACCGGTTCCATGCTTCTCCCATCCAGCGGATTCTTGCGGCTTTCACGAGGTCACATTTTTAGGGGGATTTGCCATAATATCGACTCTTGGCAGGCGGGTTGGCGATCGCAGTATGGTGTTAAAAAATGCATAGAAAACGCTGCTGCCCATTCTCTAGTAAGTCCCTTAGTCGCCTTTTACGACACCCATGGGAGGAAATGCTGTGATGCTAATCTTTATGGCCGGCACCACACGAGCCACACGAGCGAAATACTGCTTAAACGCAGCATATCAATAAAAATAAATGTTCATTTTCTCTTCTAGTTTTCACTCTAGATCCATAACCCCTCTTCGCCGGCCAGGCTTTATTGCAGGCGACATTACAGCCCGGGGCGCGCGGTAATTTTCAACTAATAACCTGTTTCATTTTCACTGCCTTTTTCTCACTTTATAGCTACACAGCCAGCTTGTCCTGCTGTAACTGCTGGAAAAGGTATTATTGTTTTAGCTTAATTTAGGTGAAGTGTTGAAAAGCAGAGGACTGGTCGATGTAGCGACGCTTGATCGCTTATCTCCGGCAGAGGACGACTTTCGGCTGATGATGATAATGTTTTAAGGGATTGGTGTGAACTCGTAAAGTCTAAGTTGATGCTCGAAAAGTTCCAGAAAACCTTCCTAAGATGCTTGTTCTAAAGGTTATACAATTTATTTCCCTATATGTACCCTACCAGTTATCATTTAGGGATGTTAAGCCTTAACTCGTTGGAGATGAGAAGAGGCTATGATCAGCTCACGGTAACCTGTAAAACCTTAGGGGGACGTATAGACTGCCCAGAGCTTCATGGCCATTTCTGCCGACTATTTGAGCCCGACAAATACATCAAACATCGTCCGAGTCGCCCGGCACAATCTGTGCGCAACCATCATCCAAAACTATCACCAGAGCTGAATCCCCAGTGTGTCGTACTTTGAAGATGCTCAAGGCCGTTCAGACTGCCAACCCTGAATGTGATGTGTTTGCGGATGAATGGAGTAAAATTATATCTAGTGCTCTCTGAGATAAAGTATGCAAGGGACGCAGCAGTGTCCACAGCTATTCCATGTTAGTTTTAATTAAGTTATATACAAAAATCGACAATATCAATCTTTTTTATGTTTCTATGTTAACTAATGTAATTGGTGTTGTACCGTTTTAATTAACTACAAATACAAATACAAGTAAGGTTGCAGAGGCTACATTTCTGCGGTCTCGTAAATTTGCTGCAACTACACTAAGATATTTGGCTCATTATATCCCTTTGGATCGCAATATTGATTTAATGTTGGTTTGTGAAAATCCCACGATTAGAAAAAAAAAAAAGACTGTTATAGTAAAAGTAAAATAAAATTTATTTGCATAGTTTGTCTGGTAGGTACCTACTTAGAATAAGTTGTTTAATAAGAAGTCACCGTGTCGTAAGATAGGATCCGAGTATTTTATACTCATAATAAAATAACGACAACATTGATATACCGACCATCATCACCATACGAGTCAAACAGGCCGATGATTCCGGTTATCACTTGGATCCTAATACCTTGAACCTTTAACACTGATTAATTCGCAATGCAACACACACCGTGACGTATAAAAGCTCCAAAAACTATAAACTACACAAGACTACCAAAATGGCAACACTCTATAACCTATTTAACCAAAGCTTTCTACTGTTATCAGTTCACAAACAAACAATTTGTGTAATGCGAAAAGAGACGGCGAAAATTGGAAAATAATCAGCTCGCCCTAATACGATAATCAAGCCATTACCGAGCCAATCGGCGGCGCTGATTCGATATCGATAAAATTACTGGACCCACTGGCTGTAAGGATGGACAACACTACAGAAGTTGAACGTCATTTTAGTTAAGATTTTGTAAGAATAGAAAATTAATCGCGTATATTGTCAGCAATTTTGGCAATATACCACCATGTTGGTTTGGTATCTTGGTGAATAGACGTATGCATAATATGTTCACTTACTGACTTCTTATTTAGAGATTTTAATATAAAAACTGCTTTGTACAATCTTTGGCATTTAGCATTACAATATTCCAGCGTGAAGTACAGTCTAGTAACCTAACAACGAAAAAGATGGCAATGAAGTAGTCAGCTATGTAAAACTATAAATGTGGCACTAGGAGTTTTTTAAAGTAAGTACCTGATGGTTTGAAGAACCTTAGATTAGAATAGTTTTCTAAAATCAAGTCGGCTTATTTAAAAGCGTTGCTTAGCGACATTTTAAATGTCAAAAAAGTAATGACTATTGATTAGTCAGTCATTAATCATTACTTAACTGATAACAACGGGGGAAACTATAACGGGGAAAGGGTGTTTTAAAAATGGTGTTCCTAATTTGTATCTAGCTAGCTATGAACCCATTACGGCTCACCTGAATTTGTATTCATAATCTTCTCTATTTTCTTGAAGTTATGCTAATGGGAAGGAGAACCAAGATAACCGACATAGCCCGAAAATTGCCAAACTTAAGTGGCAGTGGGCAGGGCACATTGCTAGCAGAACAGACGGCCAATGGGGCCGAAAGGTTCTGGAGTGGCGACCGCGTACTGGAAGACGTAGCGTTGGAAGGAATCCCACAAGGTGGACCGAAGACCTTGTGAAGGCCACAGGAATCCGCTGGATGCGGGAAACATCGAACAGGTTGAAGTGGCGGTACTTGGGGGAGGCCTATGTCCAGCAGTGAATGACTTTCAGCTGAAATGATGATGATCGTATGTTAATGACGCAAATAAACGCATATCAGGCTTCCCAGTTCGCCAAACGCCCAGTCCGTAAGTCTGACCCGTAAATCACTTTATCGTCAGGGTTATTCGGAGGCGATTTCCGAAAATCAATCGGTGGCCAGATCAGATAGCGTGATGTATGGTGGCGTCGGACAGCGCTCTCTCATTACCCCAACACTTTTTATTCCGAATATGTCCTCTTTAATTTGGTCAGGCTGGAGTAGAAGTTGGCTGGAAGAGCTCGTGGCTAAGTAATCTATACTATATCCATACTATAATATTATTTATAAAAATTAATCCCTATTTCCCTTGGTCACGGCATCACGCGTGAACGGCTGGACCGATTTCGCTAATAATTTTTTTGTTGTAAGAAAGAAGAAAGTTTTTTTTAAAGGTTTTAGTTAGGTAGGGTAGGTAGGTAGAAAGGTAAGGTAGGGTAGGGTAGGTAGGTAGGGTAGGTAGGTAGGTAGGGTAGGTAGGGTAGGTAGGGTATGTAGGGTAGGTAGGGTAGGTAGGGTAGGTAAGGTAAGTAGGGTAGGGTAGGGTAGCTAAGTAGGTAGGTAGGGTAGAGTAGTGGCGTTTATACTATGTTTCCTTTGCACGCAGATAAACTGCCACAGTCAAATAGCTTTTGAAAGAACGAAGTCTGTCGGGTCAGCTAGTATAATATTATAAATGTAAAAGTAACTCTGTCTGTTACGTTTTCACGCCTAAACCACTGAACCGATCGTCATGAAATTTAGCAGAGATATAGCCTGTGATATGGAGAAGGACATAGCCTACTTTATTATGTTATTTAAAAAAAAAAAAACCTTAAATTATACCTTTGTCATCAACTGGCTCAGGTATTTTATCATCATACGAGTACACTGCAATAATTGCAATCACAAGAAACATGGTAAGAAAACGTTGAGATCAGAGTCATTAACGGAGCTAAAGAAGTTATTGTTAAAACCAGTGATAAATACACATAAACATATATAAAACTGAACACATACAATATAATAACAATATATACAATGTAATACATACAATTGTTTCAAACCAACTGACATGATTGTCATTATAACTACGGTAACAAATCAGAATAAATATCATGTCCACAAAAGCCACTAATAAAGAATTTAAATTAGGATTGTAGGTATTTAATGTCAAATAATGAAAAGATTATAAGTATCAAGGAATTAGAGAATGTAAAAAAAAATGCTTTGGCATACCTGCTTCTGTCAATGGAAAAGACTGTTACACCTTTAGCCATATTTACAAAATAGCTTAAAACTACCCAATCAAAATTCTAAAATGACATCAACCCGATCAGAACAACGTCACCAATAAATCATTTACAGTCAATTTACAACTACCCGTCGACAAAGCTTTCAAACTGACTAATCTGAGATAAGGGAAACACGTGTACTATTAGACTATACCTCATTACCTAACAAAAATACCAGATCTTATATCTCACTTAACTCCCACAGTCGAATTCCAACTCTATGTTTCAAATTCCAAGGTTGGTATTCAGATGGGGTATGTAGGCAGTTAGGTCATGTTGGCATGAAGGGTTGTGAACAGTAGTTTTAATACATAATCTGTGTATTAGCATCACAAAACGTTCATTCATCAGGACATCAAGCGACGTGATTGTAGACGTGATAAGTGTGAGGACACGGGATTTTATGGAGTTGATGTTACCAACAGAAGTTTTTAATGTTCAGATTCAAGCTTGTAAAAATCTACAAAACCAATGGTGGTTTTAAGATGGAACAGTGACATTTAAAAAAATCTGCAATCGTTTGCTGTATTTTCCTGGACTTAATATGAATGACTATTTATAGAAAAGTCATCAATGCAGTTAGTAAGCGGGAGAAATATTTCTGAAGAAAAAGAGCACCAATTCTAGATAGGCACTTCATTTCTGTGCTTCAATTTTCGTGCGTTATGTTTGTGCAAAATAAACAATTTTTCTTTATTTTCTTTCTTTTCTTTGTTTTTCTTTCTTTTCTTTCTTTTTTTATATTTCTTTATTACCTATCTCCGTAAGCCATGGTTAATTCAATGGAAGAAAAATAGTGCCATTACCTCACTGCGAGAAATTTGAAACAAAACCCATCAATCACACCAAAACAATCACTATCACACATAAACAGCTGTCTACCCTTCAATATTGCGAATCCGATGATCGAGATAAAACACAAACTAATTATAGTAAACTGCGCTCCCTTCATCGCATACCCTTGATGTGACGTATGGAAATAACAATAGGATTCTATGCGAACACACAAACATAACCACTACAAAAAAATATTACACAAGAACATCTTATTAAAAAGGAATAAGGTTCGATTCAGCGTGATTTTCAGTTTGAGAGTGGTAATCATAAGTTTGTCGAGAGCAAAACATAGTTTTCAATCAAAAAAGGCTGAGGACAGATTTCAACTAACGATAGTCTTCTGTTTATTTATGAATAAAACAAATTCGAGATCCTATTTGAGATTAAATTAATTGGATTTAGCTTTTTATCGTCGATTTGACGATAATTTCTTTGTTTATTGTTGTAATAACAGCCATAATGGGTGCTTTGATTACCGCCCTTTTAATGTATTCCGGAAATTCATAATACGCTCTTCAGCTCCTGAATCAAAAGAATCTGAATTGATTGAGTGCATGCTTAATTCTCAAGACTGTGTGTCGTTGCATTTAATTTGCATATCAATTAAATTAAGCAATATAAAATTAAACTTGAACGTCATAAATACATTTTCATAATAACGAATGAATTTTATTATTAAAATACTAATGATTTACTAATGAGTGAAGTACTACTAATGAATTTTAATTAATTTTATTTATTTGTGATATGTATATTGGGACGTGGTGCCTTCGATCATTGATCGAAGCGTGGTGCCTTAAAAAATAAAAATAAATAAAATAAATAAATAAAAACAAATCAGTCAGATCATGTAGATTGGTGCCTGGAATGGTATTTTGAGGAAAGAACCACACAGATTGAGTGGACCTGTCCAGTCAGTGCACGCATTTGTCAGTAATCGTGCAGCTCAACTCAGAACTTACCCTAGTAGCATTTTTGTTGGCGTTTGTTTGGGCCACATACCTCTGAAGGTGGCCCAACTAAATGGCAACCGAAAATGCTACTAGGGTAAGGAGCTCAACGACTCGACGAACAATACCAAAGAAAGTACATTTGGGTAAGCCACAAAACTAACTCAAACTGCCAGACCATGATTAAAACTACCTAAGAAAAAAAAATAACAATGTCCCACATAGTTTTTACAATCACAATAATTAAAATAATATAATACAAAGTAAATATTAATGTCACTGTAATAAAATTCATCAATGTATATAAAAATCCGGAAATAATCTTGGTCAGATCATTTGAGGACCATGTGATTGGTATCTGGAATGGTCTTTTGAGGAAAGAACCATACAGATTTGAGTAGACCTGTACAGCTACAGTAACTGCTACCACTACCAACAATTATAAGAGACAATAACCGAAAAATCCTTGGAATCGGCAAGCTATGGGCAGTATGCAGTATTGATAGATATTTGTGAGAAGCGGCCGGCTCGGTTTGCATATTAACATTCCGCGCGAGACGCTCGCTGCGCCCCGCGGCCCCGCCACTCGAGATGTCTCAATTCAGATACAGAGCAATGATGTAGTGGAGTAAGTCATATTATTGTGGATTAAGAATCGTTTGAGGTTTTCTCCAAGTGACATGGTATCTTGTTAGTAATAATGACAGACTGAATGACTTGTGAGTAGTGAAGGTTGTAATCAGGCCAAAGGCTGATTGAGAATTAGAGATAGATTGAGTGAATTTTTCACCCTGTTTAAATTACAAAAAAAACTACATTCCTTGTTGATGAGAATTTCCTTTAATGAGGACTACAATGAACTGAATGTTAAAAAGAAATTTAAAAGTGTTGATTTGGATGTCGTAGAAGAAGATTTGCAAGAATTATGGCCGTCAGGAAAACTGATTAAGGAGGAAGCGTCAGAGTAGCACGCGAAGTGTGGATCCCCCGGAGGACGTTGGAGCATACGGTGGAGGTCTGCCCGCCTTGGGCAGAGCACCGCCGTGTCCTCACGGAGGCGATTGGCGGCGGCGATCTCTCGCGTCCGGCCCTAGTCCAGGCCATGGTCCGGAGCGAGAGTGCATGGGAGGTAGTCACCTCCTTCTGCGAAGCACTAATGCTCGCGAAGGAGGAGGTAGAAAAATTCACTCATCCTCCATAAAAAAGGGAGGATCAGGCGGGTAACTGCCCGATGGTCGATGCCAGGATGTTTTATACAGGGTGGAAAGGAAATCGACGCGAAACCGGTCACCATGGATGTAGTACATGATTCTGGACGCCCCTGCGTTGAAATTTTTCGTCGGTTATTTAAAAAAAAAAGAACTAAACTATTTCCTATAAAAGTGCAATACCATAGTGCATATTTATGTACTTGTGTATCTATTTTATTTGTTATTAAAAAAAAAAAATATTATGATTATTAACTTCTCACCTCCCTATTAAATAGAGCACCTGTCATCTTATCTCTTCACTACCCTTGGTTGACTCGTACAGAATGCCTATGTATGGCATTAAGTCCGCCTTTGTACCTTATTGTGTATGAGAAGTTTAAATAAATAAATAAATAAATACCTACGCGGTCAAAATGTATGGGACAACCATGTTTTCATATAATTACCAATAAATTTCAACGCAGGTGCAGGGTCCAGAATCATGGACTGAATCCATAGTAACAGGCTTCGCGTCGATGTCCCTGCCACTCTGTATATGCCAGTCGTGCGGTAAATTCTGCTTGCGCGATGCAGGATTTGTGTGACGTCACGTCTTTGATGCGTAGTTCCCATGTGGCGTTGTAGATGCCACCACAGTGTCAAAGCTGGTCAGTAGTTAAAGCAGTAAATATACCTGCTTTGTAACTAGACATTAGTTAAATTTTTATTGTAAATGATTTGTTGCCCTAACACTATCCACGGAAAGCCACTCAGAGTTCAGAGCGATGGGGCAAGTTGTTTGATTTATGATAACTTCAGCACAGGTGAATAACCTACAAGTCTACTCTTAAAATAGCTGCTGTTCGCGGCTTTGCCCGCGTGGCATTTTCTGAAATAAAGGTAGCCAACGTAATTCCTTATAACATTAGCTATCTGCCAGTGAAAGTCCCGTCAATATTCGTCCAGCCGTTTCGGAGATTAGACGGAACAGACAGTTTTTGTTGTTGCTATAAGTACCAACCATAGCTTCAAATGCATCTAGTAAAAAGCTATTATTGACATTACAAACAGACACTTCAATTTTATTTATTTTGATGTATGTATAGATTCTAAAAAGTGGCTAGGCACAAAAGATGGGCCAAGCTATTTCAATTAGGTGAGTAAATAGAGACAACATAATATCGCCTTGGTAAATAATACAATAGGAATTAAGATTACCTACGTGGCGTCTATCATCTTCACAGCAAATCCTCATCACGTTGCCTTGAACATTCTAATCCAATACTGAGGAACCTCCTATGGCATATCTATTGTAAATAGTCAGCTGGTCAAATACTCACGGTTGATTTAGGGAGAAAGCACTCGACGGCAAAGTCTTCGACCGGCCGGAAAGCAATCCGTGTTAGCGCATCTTAGAATCCTGAAATAAATATCCATTGATCACAACAAATCCCTTTATAAACCAAAGAAGGTCTCACAGACTGCTTCCAAACACTTAACAACATCAATTTTGAACAGACCATGATTTCTGTCCTAGATTTAACTGAAGAAAATATATAGTATACTATAAATCAATTTCCTATTCAACCTCTCTGTTTCTTCCCCTTACTCTGTATCTGTTAGTTCCGCCAATCAATTTTGACCACAAAACTCACTTAACAACATCAATTTTGAACAGACTTTGATTTCTGTTCTAGATTTAACTGAAGAAAATATATAGTATACTATAAATCAATTTCCTATTCAACCTCTCTGTTTCTTCCCCATACTCTGTATCTGTTAGTTCCGCCACAAAATCGGCGATTTTTCCACGTGTTTTATTTCTGCAGCGACGTCGCGCCGGTCATGACAATAACCCACTATATTATCCTCTGGCTGCTCGGGAATATTCAAATTTATGATATACGAAGGGAGCAGACGCCATTTTTGCCATCTCAACGTGTTCTCTGAAGCAGGATTAATAGTTTCGTGTGATTGTTTTATGTGGTTGTGTGAGGACGCAATTGAGAGGTTTAAATGTTGAAGGTTTTTGAGTTGTTATGACGGGTATGGGAAAAAAGTTTTGGAACGAGTGAATGTAAGATATTCAATCGGATATGAAAATTCTTTGTTTTTAAAAGCGTTTTACTGTACGATGAAGAAAAATACGTACTTCATCTTAAAATCTGTGGCGGTGGCTCCTCCTCCTCGTCCTTCTCCATTTGTCAGTTTGACGACACGGTTGGCGCAGTGGTTAAGCGTTTGACTGCGGCGCTGCGTGTCGCAGGTTCTATTCCCGCACGGAACAAATATTTGTATGACCTACAAGTAGTTGTTTCGGGTCTGGCTGTTTGTTTATGTGAGTTTAAATGTTTGTAAACGCACTCACGATACAGGAGAAATTCCCAGAGTGGGGCAACGTTTTTTAAAAAAGAAAAAAAAAGTTTTAAACCGCGATTTTTATAACTGAGCTTCCTTGTACGGGTCGATCGATCAGGTTAAGCTACGCTTGCCGCGGTTGGTCCGTAGATGGGTGACCATCTTTACATAAAACCCCTCCGTGCCTCGGAAAGCACGTAAAGCCGTTTGGTCCTGGTTCTCATTTGTAGATCTTTGACAGTTGTTACGAGTCGTCAGAAGCCCGACAACCAGACAACCAGTCTTAGAAGAAGAAAGAAAGAAAAAACGTTTATTTGCGGTAACATTGACGTAAAAAAAAAAAATACTAGTTGGGGGAATATTTTTATGCGTCACATCCACGCAAAACGGCCTTCGCTCAGCATAATGCTGCGACCCTATGCGAGACAGAGCCCCAGTGCTGGTTTTCAGCGACAGCCGGCGTTGACGTGATGCCGTCGATTGGTGCAACATACAATTAGATAAAAAATAAAATTAATTCGCTTATTACTAAGTTTTTATAAAAATAATATTTAAAATAACTTAATAACTTTATTTCCAAAAAGAAAAATACAGTACACTTAGTATGCGCAGCATTTACAATATGGAACTTACAAGTGCACAGAGATTTAATCAATGACCCCCATGCTAGGTGGGACCTGTGTTACAGGAGCCATGGCAAAAGGCAAATGGCAACATTCCATTCCGTCTTACCAAGGGGTATCGTGTTACCCAGTAACTGGGTTGTGGAGGTCAGATAGGCAGTCGTTCAATGTAAAGTACTCGTATTCAGCTGCGTCCGGTTAGACTGGATGCTGACCCCAACATAGTTGGAAAAAAGATAAGCAGATGATGATTGTGGGTAATAATAATAAAATTCAATTCTAATTCCGTTAAGGGGTCATACAAGTATTACGTAAGCACCAAAGGGGGTTACTTTACCGGGAAGGAGAATATATTTGATTTTTAAGATTTTTCTTCAAAATTTAGTTGATTTTGATTTGAACAAAGATGGCAACCCCATGTTCAGGGATTCCTCAAAATAATTGTTATTGCTTACTCGCTCTCACGCGGTGTTTTATGGTTAGAAAGAACCTGTAGGGAAATTACCAATGTGCATTCTATTACTTTATAGTCTATAAATTCCTTATTTCTAGACTCATGAATAAAGGCTCCTACAAACAGGCGCAACACGCGACGCGACACAAAGACACCGCGTGCCGTGCGACGAGTGGTCTCTTTGTGTCGCGTCGCGGCTCGCGCCTGTTTGGAGGAGCCTTAACAATAAAGAAATCTGAACAGATTTAAAAAAAATACCAATGCTTAAGCTTATGAAGGGGCTTAGGAGCTTTGCTTACTTTTGCTGACAAGGTGGAGGTTCAGAATGACTAAAACTCTGCTTCGGTAATTCTTGAATGGACACCTAACTACAGAAATAAGCCGTTCAAACTCACATAAAACAAATAATCAAAACCAATAATAATTAAACGTCAATTAAGAACATAACTGAACAAACGCGACCATTTACCAACAGGACAGAACCATAAATTAAACCAATCTTCTGATCTCATTACTAAGGATCGCAGGCGCAATACAGCGAGTTAAATCAAGGAATTAGCGATTTAAACTATTTTAATCTAGCTTAGCTACGAAACAAAACGTATCAATTAAGACAATAATGTGGTCCGCTGATACGATCGCAGTACGCAATCACTTCGATACAGGTGGAATGGTACTTTATGTGGCAAAGGTTCTGTAGCGTTTCTGTATTTAAAGGTATAGTCAGCAACGACAGTTGATTAAGGGCAGTCCCACCACCAAAACTATTATAGTTTACCTTCTTTTAGGGTTCTGTACCTCAAAAGGACAAAATGGAACCCATATAGAACTCGTGTGTCTGTCTGTCTGTCACAGCCAATTTGCTCCGAATCTAATGGACCGATTAAGTTGAAATTCGGTACACATATCAATTTTTGGGACCCAAATACGGACGTGTAACATGCACTTTTGGCAAATTAGAAAATAAAAAAGGGTTGCAAACTGTATCGTGTAACATCCATACTATACTATATATATATAATATTATAAATGTGAAAGTAACTCTGTCTGTCTGTCCGTCTGTCTGTCTGTCTGTCTGTATGTTACTTTTTCACGCCTAAACCGCTGAACCGATTCTCCTGAAATTTGGCAGAGATATGTTAGCCTGGGATATGGAGAAGGACATAGGCTACGTTTTTACGCGATAACCAACATCCACGCGGGCGGAGCCGCGGGCAAAAGCTAGTATCAAATAAAAGGGTTTATCGTAAGTATTTCAGATACTTTTATTTTTATTTTGAAATAAATATTTTTAACGTTATTATTTTATGAAAATAGATGAAAATTTATCGAGCCTCTTATCTCCGAAACAACTAAACCTAAAATTTAAAAAAAAAATAATAATAAAGATAATCATTCTATACTTAGATTACATGAAAATCTATCAGAAGTCTATTCGTCTTAAAATAACACGGTTAATCTCCCAATATTGTACGTGCAAATTTACATTTGCAGTTGGAATGTACAGTTGAAAAACATGTTCTCCCATATATTCCGTATGGAGGAACATGTTTTTCAAATACAATGTTATCTTTTTTCTTATGATAAATTCATCCCAACTACGAAACCCTTCATTGTGCGTGGTCTGACACGCACTTGGCCAGTTTTTTTTATTATTTGCCATGATTAAGGCCGTAGGAACAAGTATATATTCTACAAGAGTGTCATTAATTCAACTGGCTACCTATTATGGTAAAAAGATACAGTTCTGTGACAGACATATGTACGAAGTGTTACGGAGTAAACTCAAATAAAGACTGTTTAAATGATCTACTTATATTTCTGCCTACCTCGGCACTTCCTTATTATAAAATATATTTATAACACATTTGCTCGTAAAGGGTCTCTTATTTCACCAATTTCAATATCGTAATGTATGTCATTACGTACTTGTGCGTTATTGTAATGTAAAACGCACGAGTTTCTCTAGAATAAGGTAAAACGTACGGTTGATCAAGATGCTCCGTCTAAAACGAACGGTACTTTTTTAAATCTTAGCAAATAGTTTTTATGACAGAAAAGTGGTCAACATTTTATGAATAAAATTAACTTTCTTAGGATTAAATATAAAAAATAAACATTTAATTCTTTAATTTAATTAATTTTGACAGTAAATTACAACCATTTATCTATAACAAAAACAAAATATTAATTTACTTTATTAGTAATACTGGCTGTTTTCGTGCCTTTTCCTTAAAAAAAAAAATGCTGATGCGCGCGCATCGCTATTTTGTGAACAAGTACAAATTATTCCGCGCGCTTTTTCTTTTCGCTGTATTGTTTTTATTTGAAAATTTCGTCAAGTAATGATGAATGTATTAATTCGAAACCGCCACAAGTCTCAGAGGCAGCGCCACTGACTGCAGAACTCTGTGGTCTCGTTTCTCCTACTTTCACTCAAGAGAGTGAGAGAGAGACTGGTGAAATTGTAACTAATAATAATAACTTGACAACATTAAAAATGCCAACTGGCAACGTAATAATCAATTTTACAAATTTTTCTAACTGCTTTAACAAGTGATTAAAGATTTATTCGTTTAAGAAAGTCCGAGTTTTATTTATTTCCTCGCAAATATGTTATAAAACATCGTATGACATACGTGCGCTTTGATAATTACAGCCTCTGCTTTCTTGTAGCCCTCACCTACGGCTCGGGCTAACAATATCGCCTCGGCTGTAATTTTCAACTTACCGCACTTATATCATAATGTACTATTATGTCACACCTGGCCATAATGTGAGTTTTACCGCACGCTACGCGTACAGTAAAACTCGCATTGTGGCCAGGTGAAGACGTAAAATTGTGTACTCACCACGGGCAGTAAAAAAGAAAGCCCTCTATCGCATAGTTACAACCCTCGCCTGCGGCTCCAATACCTGCCATTTCGGGCTTTATTTATTTTACAGCCCTTGGTAAGAAATGTACTATTACGACACAATACGAAAACTAGGACAATAAAATTAAAATATCAATTTGAATTAACACAAAATATATTAAATTCGAACTAAATGAGAGGCTCTAGTATGTTCTAGTGAGTTTAGGAGAATAATTATTAATTTGTAAACAGTATACGTATGGTAAGATGGACAGACAGATGGCGTAGGATTGGTAAAAGGGTTTGTTTTTTAACTTCAGGTAAGGAACCCTTAAAAATCTGGTGAAAACTCCTGATGACCCTTACAACAACCATAAGCACAAACATTTTATATCAGCATTTTTATCATAAGCCACACAGGTCGATCGATCAGGTTAAGCTAGGCTTGCCGCGGTTGATCCGTGGATGGGTGACCATTTTTAAATACCTAGACCTCTTCGTGCCTCGGAAAGCACGTTAAGGCCTTGTTCCTAGCTGTCATTCGTGGATCTTTGCTAGGCAGATGATGATCATTTTCTTCATAACCTTTGGGCTATTGCCGCTTATTTAATTGATTGTCATAACTTTGGCTTTCTATAAATTGACTGTCATAACTTTGGCGTTATATAAATTGATTGCTATAACTTTGGCTTCCTATAAATTGACTGTCATAACTTTGGCGTTATATAAATTGATTGCTATAACTTTGGCTTTCTATAAATTGACTGTCATAACTTTGGCTCTCTATAAATTAACTGTCATAACTTTGGCGTTATATAAATTTATTGCTATAACTTTGGCTTCCTATAAATTGATTGCCATAACTTTGGCTTTCTATAAATTAATTGCCATAACTTTGGCTTTCTATAAATTGATTGCCATAACTTTGGCTTTATATAAATTGATTGCCATAACTTTGACTTTCTATTAATTGATTGACATAATTTTAGCTTTCTATAAATTGATTGCCATAACTTTGGCTTTATATAAATTGATTGCCATAACTTTGACTTTCTATTAATTGATTGTCATAACTTTGCCTTTATATAAATTGATTGCCATAACTTTGACTTTCTATTAATTGATTGTCATAACTTTGGCTTTTTATAAATTGATTGCCATAAGTTTGGCTTTCTATAAATTGATTGCCATAGCTTTGGCTTTCTATAAATTGATTGTAATAACTTTGGTTTTCTATAAATTGATTGCCATAACTTTGGCGTTCTTTAAATTAAAAAATCTGAACTGTTGATTTTGATCTGTCCAGACTTGTTTCGAAGCCGACGATATGAGCGTCGTCGACTTCAGTCGTAATAATAACAAATGACGATCGGTTAGTTAAGTTTAGCAACCAGGCGCAAGAGGACTGCAGTTGATTCTACGATTACAACAATTCAATTCAATCAACAGACAGTCAGCTGTACCATTACCTGTCATTTCCTTGTTTCGTAACATCCTAACAGCTAGTTCCTGAATTTAGAATTAGAAGTAGCATTAGGTACCTACTTAAGGTATTGCCCGCGAAAACAAAATTTCTAACGTTTTTTGCATATTTTTTTTTAAATTTCGCAGACTACATTGAAATAATCACCTAAGTAATGTAGAGTTTGACAAGTTCTCAGCTTCAAATTCTCAAGTCAGAAACCGGGTGTAAGTGTATGAAACTTTCATTTTATCCATATTACGTACACCTCAGATTGATACAAATCCCGGTAGTCACATACCAGAATCATTACATTCTAAGCTATATATTAATACTAGCTGCGCCCCGCGATTTCAACCGCATTTGTCTCGATTCCGTGGGAATATCAGAATAATAAGTATCCTGTATGTTAATCCAGCTTATAACCTATCTGTGTGCCAAATTTCATACAAATCCATTGTGCCGTTTTTTTCGTGATTAAGTAACAAACATCCATCTATTTTCACAAACTTTCGCGTTCATAATATTATTATTAATTATTAAATTATTATTAATTATTAAATCATTATTCAATAAAAATAAAAAATTTACGCTGGAAAAACACTAGGAATTTCCCCTGTATCATGGGTGCGTATACCAAAAATTAAACTCACATACACAAACAGCCAGACCCG
Organism: Dryobota labecula; assembly: GCA_947523025.1. NCBI lineage: Eukaryota > Metazoa > Arthropoda > Insecta > Lepidoptera > Noctuidae > Dryobota > Dryobota labecula. The sequence goes on along the minus strand of OX383305.1, from coordinate 8,480,654 downwards.
GAACAACTACTTGTAGGTCATACAAATCGACGGTCCCTACGTACATAAAGACATGTCAAAAAATTATTTTATTTAATTGCACAATTGGGTTTAGATTTTCCATATGCACATACCTGTATAGTTATATTTTTTTAATATTACGTATTTAACGTTATTTACAAATTGTACATACAATTATTTCTAGAGCAGTTTGAACATAAATAACGCTTTCCTGTAAACCTCGGTTTTTGACATGTCTTTATGTACGTAGGGACCGTCGAAATATTTGTTCCGTGCGGGAATTGAACCCGCGACACGCAGCGTAGCAGTCAATCGCTTAATCACTGCGCCAACCGTGCCGTCAAAATTCAATAATTATTAAATAATTATTAATTATTATTAAATTATTATTAATTATTATTAAACTATTATTAATTATTATTAAATTATTATTAATTATTATAGTAGGATAGTAATAAGACTAGCTTCTGCCTGCGACATCATTCGCGTGGAAGCCGTAAGATATATATATACTAAATTAACAGCCACATTTTTATAAAACTCCCTCAGCCCCGACCCACAGCGTCGCGTCGCATCGCCCTTCCGCACTATTACTTCGTTTTCGCTTACCGTTTTTTCTGACTTTTTTCTTTTTGTTCGGCTCCTATGGGTCGTAGCGTGATGTTAAATAGCCTATGATATTTCTCATGAATTGGGCTATAAAATTCAATTTTTTTTTTCGTATCCGACTGCTACTTCCAGCGCTCAAACAAAAAAAAAAAAAACAAACTAACTATCTGTTGTATTACATTAAGTATTTATAGATTATTAAATACGTAATCTTCCTACTTCAGATATTAAATAGAACGGAAACATAAATGCTTTAGATTATGATCTGCTTTCCATTGCGACAATATTGACATTCTATTACAGAGAGTTTCCCTTATTATATAGAATGTTTTGTAGACTGCGATTGTAGATAAATCCAAGGTATTAAGTATAAGACTTAGCGTAGGCTTTGTATTGTGGTCAACGTTATTATTTGATGGAGTTACATTGAAAAAAATGCTCTCCAATCAAGTGACTTTTTAGCTTGATTGACGATATCTTGTTTAGATTAATCAAAATCTTAGTTAAATTGATCATCACGACATGATTGCAGTAATACTAGTTCAAATGATTGAACGCTCAAACAAGTTTCTCGATTACCCTTAACATGACATCATTGTAGAAGAGTTAAAAAAGAAACAAGTTAAAAAAATGTTAACTGTAACAAAGATTACTTCAATAAAGATCATTGAAACTTTAATCTAATAATCTTGGTTGGAGCAACTATGTTTTGACTTGATTGCTGCAAATAGGTTTTGTGATAACTCCAATCAAGATCCCGCTTCAAATATCAATCAAATAAAAGTAGTAGCTGTTATCATTGTGCTTGATAGGCTCAGATGCAAACAAGTTACTTAGTCAATCTAAACAAAATCTTGATTGTGGCAACTACTTTTTTTTTTCAGTGTAGGGTTCAAGTGACTAGAGTAATTCTGTTGCGCCACTTCCCAGCTAAAGCAGTAGGAAGTAGCGAAGGGCGGACGATTTGGGGGACTGTCTTATGTAATTTTGGCGTTCGAATAGTACTGGTTCTCAGCCTAATTAGAATAAATCACTTTTGATTTTGATTTCTTATATTTGTGATAAAGATGTCATTTCTGGGAAAGCTCCATGTATTAAATAAACTAGCAATCCGCCCCTGCTTGGTTTTGACGACTTGACAAAACATCGTAATTATTTGATTAATTATTAATAAACTTACTTATAATTAATTAATTATAAGTAAGTTTAATATTAATGTATAATACAAATACCGTGTAGTGCCGGACGTAAATAATAGCACCACTCCATTTCCTCCCGTGGATGTCGTAAAAGGCGACTAAGGGACATACTAGAGAATGGACAGCAGCATTCTCTATGCACTTTTAACACCATACTGCGATCGCCAACTCGCCTGCTAAGCATGGCGATTATGGCAATCCCCCCCCCACCCAATTGGGGGAGGCTTATGTCCAGCAGTGAACGTCTTTCGGCTGAAATGAATACAAATAAACCTTCCGGAATAAATTCTCTAAATGATGGTGATAACCGCAACAAAATCCGTTGTGCGGTTTAGAAGAAACAACGCGGTCACATAAACACGCAAAAGCAATTTTTATAATATATATTTATTAGTATAATAAAATTTAAAAAAACTGAAGATAGCCCTGAAATCTATGGGGAATGAACTTACATAATTATGTTTATTTATACTAATACTAGCTTTTGCCCGCAGCTTCGCTCGCGTTAATTAGATATTTAAATAAAATAAAATAAACTTAACACACTAAAGCTTCTGTAATAATATGTTTCAATCATGATTCGAAAGACACGTGGCGCCATCTATCATCATAAGAACGTTATTGTTGTTTTCCTGGGAAACACTACTATACTATACTATTTTTCGGGATGAAAGGTACCCTATGTCCGTTTCTGTACACCTGACAACGTATATGCAAAATTTCAGGAAGATCGGTTCAGTGGTTTAGGCGTGAAAGGGTAACAAAAAAATAAACATACTTTCGCATTTATAATATTACTTAGGATGTTACGTGCCTTGAGATTATATAATAGAATTAGATATCTAGATAGAGATAGTGAATTAGATCATCATCACCATCATTTCAGCCGAAGACGTCCACTGCTGGACTTAGGCCTCCCCCGAAAGGGGGGGATTTGCCATAATCGCCACGCTTGGATGGCGGGTTGGCAATCGCAGTATGGTGTTAAAAATGCATAGAGATAGCTGCTGCCCATTCTCTAGGAAGTCCCTTAGTCGCCTTTTACGACACCCACGGAAAGAAATGGGGTGGTGCTATTCTTTACGTCCGGCACCACACTGTACTAGTATCACGGAGTATTAGATACTGTTTCTTTATTAATAAATGCATTCATTCAAGTAATAAATATTCGACATTCAGTCATCCTTCAAACAATTCAAACAGTCAATCAGCCTAGCTTTTCCTAACTATGTTGGGGTCAGCTTCCAGTCTAATCAGATGCAGCTGAATATCAGTATTTTACATGGAGCGGCTACCTATCTGACCTCCACAACCCAGTTACTAGGTAATACGATACCCCTTGGTAAGACTGGTTGTCAGACGTTCGGGCTTCTGACGACCCGTAAAGACTGTCAAAGATCCACGAATGACAGCCGGGATCAACGGCGAGGCACGGAGGAGACTCGGTATGTAAAGATGGTCACCCAACGGCAACGGTAGCTTAACCTGATATATAATGCGCACAGCAAAGGAGTGGAACTCTCTGCCTGCGTCTGTGTTTCCGAACGCATACAAGCCTAATGAATTCAAAGTGAGAGTGAACAGGCTTCTTCTGGGTAAGCTCACTCCATGGTCGACTTTTTCTCTGTCACCTCTGACCTAGACTAGAGTCAAGAGCAAACCCATCGTAGAATATAAAAAAAAAATATATATTGACCCGTGCGGCTGTTCTTACTTAGCCACGAGCTCCTCATATAATTCAAACATTCCCATCACAACAATCTAAATAGCCACAAACAATTCGAGCAATTCCAAATGATTAGTTCATTTGCAATTTATAATCGTCGAGCCAATCTCGAAATCGAGCTCGATTCGAGTGTTCGAGACTCAAGCCGCAAGCATCTAGCTTACAACGAGCCTCGATTCTGCTCCAATTGGACGTGTACACTTCATGTCGTGATAAGTGTATTAGTTAGTTAATTACCCCCTTGATTCATTACACCAACGCCCGCCTGACCCGATTACACTGCCGTGCATGATTAATGCCACAACTAAATATACAAGATTTTGTACTATTTAATCGGCGTAATTGCATATACAGTGTGTTCCAACTCAATTATCGTATCTATTGCTGAATTGTTGATGCTTATCGTTGTATGTTCATTTAGTAGCCATAATTCAATGTCCTGTTATAAGACAGCTTTATGCGGAATTAGTGATTATTAGAAAAAAAAATGTGGGAACGTAATCCTATAAAAAAATTGAGTAATGTGATTCTAAAATGACTTTTACGTTTATACTTAGTTACGGACATAAGTTTAAATGACATTAGAACGATGAAAGGTATTTTTTAATAATGTCATCAGTTAATCTTAATAAAAATACATCTAAACAAAGGAATTTAAGCACAAGTTAAAACGACAATTTAAAAACGATACCTCATCGCTGGGCCCGCCAGTTATGAGCACGGACCAACCGAAACAATTACTTAATGTCAACGAAAAAGATAATTTAATAATTGTTGCCGATGATATATGATGGGTCCACGCCCACCTGGGGTCTCAGTATTAAAATAACCGATACTTCTTCGGGCCTTATTTATGCACGACGGCATAAACTTACATCTTACTCCGTACGCCGCGCCGTCGTGCATTTGTTAAAAGAACACGGTAATAGTCGCTCGAAGATTTCTAATGTCTCAATTTCCGAGATGAAACAATTTAATATCAACCTTACAACGGACCCAATTAAGCTTCATATCGAACGCAGTTTAAAATACACGAGCTTAAAGCCTCAATTCTCAAACGCAGTAACTTGGACAATTGTTAACAGAGAAAATTGGAACGTGTATCGTTGGTTTGAAACACTAAATTGAATGTTGGTACAGGATGCGTTTAAATTATGTCTTGTTTAATGAGTCGATATGGTGCTCGGACCACAGCGTCTTAATTCCCATTCTCTACAGCTCAAAAATGATCTTTAAATCTTTAAGTTAGAGGTTAATTTGGGTTGAAGTGTATCCGTGTTTTATGAGCGAGGTTTCAGCATGGAGTTTGCGAGATGTTTTCACTGAGAACACAGTCATGTAACTAATGTAGGGAATCTACATATCATTAAGAGATGTAGGGTCGTTTTATACGTTTGTACCGCTTTGTTCCTTATATTTACGGTTCGATGTATAGATATTTATGACATCAATGCGTTGCTATTCGATGTTATGCTGCATTGCATCGCAACATGTATGGAGACGCCTTCAGTATCATAATACGAGTTTGTACGAGATTCAGTATTTATAGTAACGCCTCGGATATTCGTTATTGTTTATGGTTTAGTTTATATTTTAATAGCTAGTGGCTAGTGGTAATAGATAGGTTTGAATATCGGATTTGAATAGCTTGAACATGGAGATTATATGGTCTTATTATGGGAGTTTGCTAAGTAATCTTGCTGCTACCTTCAATGTCTTGTTATGTACGTTAATTATTGTTGTCTTCTTTTAAGGGTCCGTGCACGAATAAAACTCTCTTTTGTCAATTTCTTATCTAATTGTGAGAAAACTTGAAATAATCGAAACATTAAGTCTGTGTAACTATAAAAGTACAGTTTTCATGGTGCTAAACCATTCGTCTGAGTCACAGCAGCTGTTAATAGTTTCATAATTTTTGTGCTCTCCAAAATATAGTTTATTTCGCCGTTGATTTACTTAATGAAGATATTGTATAAACATTAAATAAAATTTTGATTATATTTCAAAGATAGCTGAAGACTAATTTGTGATTTTTAAATTTCTTGATATGATTTGCTAAATAATAGGAAAAAATATATTACTGACGGGTTTACAACAAAAAAAAAAAAAGGATTTTTCAATATTATTTTTCTGCTAAATTTTGTATTGAAGTTAAAAAAAGTAGTTCCGCCACATGATATTTTTTAATGTTCAAAATCAAAAGTAGTTTCTTGTAGAATGATGATCAAATGTCAGTCTCGCGTCATTTTTCGGAAAACTTGTTGCGAATATTAATGATTTACCGTGAATACTTAATTTATTTGAAAAATCCCTTTCAACCAAATGCAAAACAAAGAATACTACTTTTCAAATCACAAATAACTTTGTTTAAATTATTTTTCCCTTTCTCACAAACAATGAACAAAATTGATCAAAATCAGTCTATTTCGTGCACGGCCCCTTAATATTTGTGCATGTCATACTAGCTCTGCTCATGAACGTCATCATTATTATATAGTTAAAATATTTCTCAATAAGTGAAATTTGTAGTAAATTTCTTTACAATACACAATACAGCCGCGCGGGTCGATCGCTCAAGTTATCTACGCTTGCTGCGGTTGGTCCGTGGATGGGTGATCTTTACATACCAAGACCCCTTTGTGCCTAGGAAAGCACGTTAAGCCGTTGATCCCGGCTGTCGCTCCTGGATTTTTGGCAGTCATTTCGGGTCGTTAGAAGCCCGAAAGTCTGACAACCAGTCTTACCAAGGGAATCGTGTTACCCAGTAGCTAGGTTGTGGAGGTCAGATTGACATTTGATTTTGTATTCTAAGATTTTGTTCTTATCCTGAACTTTCTGCTAATTAGATAGGTACTTAGTAGATTTAGTCGCTCAGCGCGCTATTGAGCGGGCTATGCTCGGAGTTTCTTTGAAGGATAAAATCAGAAATGAAATTATCTGGAAGAGAACCGGAGTTACCAACATAGCTTGCAGAGTAAGTAAGCTGAAGTGGCAGTGGGCTGGCCATATTTGTCGAAGGACCGATGGCCGGTGGAGCAGACGAGTCCTGGAGTGGAGACCGCGTATTGGCAAGCGTAGTGTGGGACGCCCCCCAGCTAGATGGACCGACGACCTCAAAAAGGTGGCTGGGATAGACTGGATGCGGAAGGCGGAGGACAGGGTGTTGTGGCGCAGCATGGGAGAGGCCTATGTTCAGCAGTGGACTGCGATAGGCTCAGTTGATTGATAGTAGATTTAATAGACAAACAAAATAAAAACATCCGTTTCTTCTTTCTTTCCAAACAAGGTTTTGCAAAATTATAATCTCCAGCTATTATTTTCTTTCAAATCTCTGCCAATTATTTTTTATTCAAAAAGTATGCTTATTACTGCAATTGTTCTATCCAACGGTTTTCATAAGGCTTCTTGTTTATTTTTACTGAAGACGTTTTCAAGTAAAGTCAAAGTCTTAGTATTTTATACCCAAAGTCTCTAATTCAGATAATTTATGTAAACAAAGTAATGTCAAGAAATGTCACTGTCAAAATGACAGGACAGTGGTGCAAAACATTTTATCATTTTTTTTTTGTAAATAATCATCTATGAAATTAAAGTGAATTAATTATAAGAACTATGCAAACAAAATACCGTTGCCAAACAATGTTTTATGTAGTGTGTCGGAGACACGGCCTATGATCGTCATAATCTGCCCTTTTAAGTCCACTGCTAGACCAAAATTGATTTCCATTCGAAACAGTTTACAGCCGGTTTCATCCAAAACGTGGCTAGATATGTTACATACAATATTAATCTATGAATGAGAGTTTTAATATTATTGTTGTTGAAGATGTAAAAAATTTGAAAATGTTTGGATCTCCTGCATTGTTACCAGTATCATAAAATATTTTATACCAGAAAATCTCCTTTTTTAATAACTTTGTTTAAAACCGAAAATTTATAAAAATAATTACGGTATGATTATTTTTAAGCTATTGCATAGCTTCTATCGCGGGCCTTGAGCGCGGGGACCGAATCCAGAAATTCCGTAACGAAAAAACCTCACGCTCCCCACTCCGACGGTTTTCCTACACCAGTACTCTCTAGTGATCTAATAATTTCTGGCAGTTCCTTTTTTCTGTGTACTGCGTATTTTATTCTTATAAATATTAGTTTATTAAATTATGATCTTCACAAAAAGTGATTGTTGATAGTGGGGTTTGAACTCACGAGCAGTCGATTACGAGTACATACGGTTCCCCTGTTGCACCGCAAGGCTACAATGACTTAATTAAAGCTTGCCAAATAGTTGATACCATTCCAGTTGAACAATTTTTAAACTTGACTAGACGGTTGGAAATGACTCATGTACACGGAATTTTTTCGCTGTCAAAACAGTTTGTCACTCTTTTTTTATTTAAAATTACTTTAGGTTCAACACTTTCGTCTATTTTAAAGTTGTTATTATGTTTATATTTGAATAGTATTTGACTTTGTTTACGTAGTTATACACTTTTACGACGTTCAGCACTTATTTATTTTGTTTTTAAGCTATTGCATAGCTTCTATCGCGGGCCTTGAGCGCGGGAACCGAATCCAGAAATTCCGTAACGAAAAAAAATAATAATATTAATATCAAAGAAAAAGAAATACTGCATAAATAAAATAAATAAATAATTATAATTGCATAAGTTGATACAAAATGCTATGCAATAGCTTTACCGCGGCAGTCCCCGAGTGCCACACGTCTTTTTTTGAATTATTATTTCTTAAACTCAGTACTTAAAAGAAAATGGAACCTTTTTTTTTCGCAATTTTATGTGAATTACCATTACGAAGATATTTTTTGATATGTTATCCCCTTTGTTTACATAAATGATCTGAATTTGAGACTTTGGGTATAGTATATTCACGAGGTCCATGCTGACCTGAAAAACGCTTTTGAAATATCGGTACCTGATCATTTCCAATAACTGGTCATGGCAGTCACGATTTTCGGAAATCCTTCATCTTTGAGATGGCATTGAAATATGAATAAATGAATCTTGACTTGCCTTGAAATATTTACTTTTTTTTAGGGTTCCGTACATTAAAAAGAAAAAACGGAACCCTTATAGGATCACTCGTGTGTCTGTCTGTCTGTGTGTAGGACGTAAACCGTAAATAAATGAATTTAAATTATTGGGGTCAGTTTTGGTGGGCAAATAAGAAATTCAAACTGTACCGTGTGACCAAATGAAAGGCTTACTGTGAAGGTCAAATTTTTTTTTTTGTTGTAATTTTAAAATAATTTGTTTTAAAGTTATAAGTGAAAATAGACGAAAATTGACCATTCGGCCCCCTTTATCTCCGAAACTACTGAGACTAAAATGTTGTCTCTCTGAGCTCAGATACATATATTATACAGATGTGTCTGTCTAATGTTAATGAGTTTGTGAAGTTAAGTTTTCACTTCTGACTTGCAGTCCTACGACTGAGTTTTTATTATTTTTTTACTATAAAAGAAATCCATGTTTTTCTCTCTTGGGGAAATTTAATTTTCCGCTCTACGTGTAGGTTATCGGGGACATCCAAATCGGCACACTTTCAAAACAAAACCCTGTGCTCACGGAAGTCCTCATCTGATTACCGCCACTTTTTGCGACGACGACCAATTAAAAAAACCTTTGTTTAAATAAATTTCTCGAGCTCTGTTACATTGATCACAGATCATCGGCTGGTTTTTTACGATATTTTTTATTTTTTATTTACGATAACAAGGGGCTTAGCAAATATCTGATGCTGCGATACTATTGGTTGATGAGCGTAGGTAAGCGTTACCTTATACCGGCCGAGCGCTGCAAGCAAGAAAAGTCCTTATGGTGGTTCGTTTCGGATGTCCCCGATAGTACATATTTCATACCGTAAAATTGATGTTTATTGAATATATACGCATGCATGGTTTTTATATGAAGTAGAAACGTTTGTGATGTTTGAGCAGAGTAGGTATGGTTTGGATCTCCTGCATTGTTACCAGTATCATAAAATATTTTATACCAGAAAATCTCCTTTTTTAATAACTTTGTTTAAAACCGAAAATTTATAAAAATAATTACGGTATGATTATTTTTGAATTATTATTTCTTAAATTCAGTACTTAAAAGAAAATGGAACCTTTTTTTCGCAATTTTATGTGAATTACCATTACGAAGATATTTTTTGATATGTTATCCCCTTTGTTTACACAAATGATTTGAATTTGAGACTTTGGGTATAGTATATTCACGAGGTCCATGCTGACCTGAAAAACGCTTTTGAAATATCGGTACCTGATCATTTCCAATCACTGGTCATGGCAGTCACGATTTTCGGAAATCCTTCATCTTTGAGATGGCATTGAAATATGAATAAATGAATCTTGACTTGCCTTGAAAATTTACTTTTTTTTAGGGTTCCGTACCTTAAAAAGAAAAAACGGAACCCTTATAGGATCTCGTGTGTCTGTCTGTCTGTCCGTCTGTCACAGCCAATTTGCTCCGAATGTAATGGACCGATTAAGTTGAAATTTGGTATACATATCAGTTTGAGGGACCCAAACACGGACGTAAACCGTAAATAAATGAATTTAAAATATTGGGGTCAGTTTTGGTGGGCAAATAAGAAATTCAAACTGTACCGTGTGACCAAATGAAAGGCTTACTGTGAAGGTCAAAATTTTTTTTGTTGTAATTTTAAAATAATTGGATTTAAAGTTATAAGTGAAAATAGACGAAAATTGACCATTCGGCCCCCTTTATCTCCGAAACTACTGAGACTAAAATGTTGTCTCTCTGAGCTCAGATACATTATTATACAGATGTGTCTGTCTAATGTTAACGAGTTTGTGAAGTTCAGTTTTCACTTCTGACTTGCAGTCCTACGACTGAGTTTTTTATTTATTTTTTACTATAAAACAAATCCATGTTTTTCTCTCTTGGGGAAATTTAATTTTCCGCTCTACGTTTAGGTTATCGGGGACATCCAAATCGGCACACTTTCAAAACAAAACCCTGTGCTCACGGATGTCCACATCTGTTTACCGCCAATTTTTGCGACGACGACCAATAAAAAAAACCTTTGTTTAAATAAATTTCTCGAGCTCTGTTACATTGATCACAGATCATCGGCTGGTTTTTTACGATATTTTTTATTTTTTTATTTACAATAACAAGGGGCTTAGCAAAAATCTGATGCTGCGATGCTATTGGTTGATGAGCGTAGGTAAGCGTTACCTTATAGCGGCCGAGCGCTGCAAGCAAGAAAAGTCCTTATGGTGGTTCGTTTCGGATGTTCCCGATAGTACATATTTCATACCGTAAAATTGATGTTTATTGAATATATACGCATGCATGGTTTTTATATGTAGTAGAAACGTTTGTGATGTTTGAGCAGAGTAGGTATGGTTTGGATCTCCTGCATTGTTACCAGTATCATAAAATATTTTATACCAGAAAATCTCCTTTTTTAATAACTTTGTTTAAAACCGAAAATTTATAAAAATAATTACGGTATGATTATTTTTGAATTATTATTTCTTAAATTCAGTACTTAAAAGAAAATGGAACCTTTTTTTCGCAATTTTATGTGAATTACCATTACGAAGATATTTTTTGATATGTTATCCCCTTTGTTTACACAAATGATTTGAATTTGAGACTTTGGGTATAGTATATTCACGAGGTCCATGCTGACCTGAAAAACGCTTTTGAAATATCGGTACCTGATCATTTCCAATCACTGGTCATGGCAGTCACGATTTTCGGAAATCCTTCATCTTTGAGATGGCATTGAAATATGAATAAATGAATCTTGACTTGCCTTGAAAATTTACTTTTTTTTAGGGTTCCGTACCTTAAAAAGAAAAAACGGAACCCTTATAGGATCACTCGTGTGTCTGTCTGTCTGTCCGTCTGTCACAGCCAATTTGCTCCGAATGTAATGGACCGATTAGGTTGAAATTTGGTATACATATCAATTTGAGGGACCCAAACACGGACGTAAACCGTAAACAAATGAATTTAAAATATTGGGGTCAGTTTTGGTGGGCAAATAAGAAATTCAAACTGTACCGTGTGACCAAATGAAAGGCTTACTGTGAAGGTCAAATTTTTTTTTTGTTGTAATTTTAAAATAATTTGTTTTAAAGTTATAAGTGAAAATAGACGAAAATTGACCATTCGGCCCCCTTTATCTCCGAAACTACTGAGACTAAAATGTTGTCTCTCTTAGCTCAGATACATATATTATACAGATGTGTCTGTCTAATGTTAACGAGTTTGTGAAATTAAGTTTTCATTTCTGACTTGCAGTCCTACGACTGAGTTTTTATTAATTTTTTACTATAAAAGAAATCCATGTTTTTCTCTCTTGGGGAAATTTAATTTTCCGCTCTACGTGTAGGTTATCGGGGACATCCAAATCGGCACACTTTCAAAACAAAACCCTGTGCTCACGGAAGTCCTCATCTGTTTACCGCCACTTTTTGCGACGACGACCAATTAAAAAAACCTTTGTTTAAATAAATTTCTCGAGCTCTGTTACATTGATCACAGATCTTTTTTTTTTTATTCACAAAAACAAGGGGCCTAGCAAAAATCTGATTCTGCGATGCTATTGGTTGATGAGCGTAGGTAAGCGTTACTATAGCGGCCGAGCGCTGCAAGCAAGAAAAGTCCTTATGGTGGTTCGTTTCGGATGTCCCCGATAGTACATATTTCATACCTTAAAATTGATGTTTATTGAATATATACGCATGCATGGTTTTTATATGAAGTAGAAACGTTTGTGATGTTTGAGCAGAGTAGGTATGGTTGCTTGTTTTACCACATAAGATTGTTTGTTTTGTGTGATGCCGGTGGAGACTCATTAACACCCACATTACCAACGAAGTATATTAATTGGGCAATCAATATAAAACTGCCTATTCATGCATGTTTAGAACCTAAACTTTTAATTCCATTTATTCGTGCCCATTCTCTTGTTCATAAACTAAACTAAATTTAAGTTTAGTGCATATTTTTCTTTCTATTTCATTAAGAAAAGGACAGAAGATAAATTTTAGTTTAGTCCTGTCAAATTAATCAGCGCCTGTCACTACTCCATACAAGTTTAGACGTGATTAAAAACTTGCCGACTAAAACTAACGTCAGTTTACGTCAAGCGCTGATTAATTTGACAGGACTAAACTAAAATTTATCTTCTGTCCTTTTCTTCCGCCTCCTTGCCGGATTGCCGCCATGGGATCTGGAGGCAAAAATTCTCGCGCACTTATGGGAGTGGCGCGAGGAGGTGAAACGCCGGGGCGTAACTCCGCTGCCGCGAGAAATCACGGCACAGCGGACAGAGCTCCGGCGGGATCTCATGGCGACATGGAGGGTGCGATTGTTGCAACCCAGCGCTGGGCACGCCACAATTGTGGCGATAAGTCCCCTCTTTGAGGAGTGGCTAGAGAGGCGCCACGGCGTCCTCACCTTTCGCCTGACACAGGTTCTCACTGGACACGGGTGTTTCGGGAGGTTCCTATTTCGGATTAGGCGGGAGGAAACGCCCGGGTGTTACCACTGTGTGGATCGCCCGGAGGACACGGTGGAGCATACGGTGGAGGTCTGCCCGGCTTGGGCAGAGCACCGCCGTGTCCTCACGGAGGCGATTGGCGGAGGCGATCTCTCGCGTCCGGCCCTGGTCCAGGCCATGATCCGGAGCGAGAGTACATGGGAAGCAGTCACCTCCTTCTGCGAAGTAGTAATGCTCGCGAAGGAGGAGGCGGAACGCGTGAGGGAGCGGCAGTCTGTGCGCCCTCACGCCCCTAGTCGCCGCAGGAGACGCCCTGGGTGGCGGGAATCGGTAGCCGATTCCCGGCCACCGTAGGCGCGGGCTTGCGGATGGCGAGCTATGGGCAGTTCGCCGTCCGGTAAGGACCAGGCCCGGGTCGATGGCGCGTTGTGTTCCACGCGCGCCTCAAAGAGATGTCAGCACGCACTGACGGGGTCCGCTAGGACCGGTGCCTGCCAGGGTTGCGGGTTTGTCCGAAAGGGATACCGTGGCCCTGGCACACAGGCAACTGAAGGAACACGGGTGGGTTTTAGTCAGTAAAAGTCTGACACGCCCTCCCGCTCCACCCAGAGCGGGAGAAGTTATTTGATAATTTCCCACCCAAAAAAAAAAAAAAAGTTGCATTTTTGTTGGCATTTAGCTGGGCCACTTACAAAGGTAAGTGGCCCAACTAAATGCCAACAAAAAATGCTACTAGGGAAACGTTTAATAAACTCCGTTATTTCACGATAAATACAAAGCACTGTAATCTATTTACCATTTACCTACCTACATTAAAAAAATAACTATAAAGTGCAGTAATATTACACAATAATTGTCGTTATTTTGTCGTTATTTGTCTAATGTACTCATGTACATTAGATGTACTCATGTAAATGGAGTATAGATGTGTTTAATTACAGCCACTTATGTCCAAAAGTCCGGCTGATCGACGCGGGTGGTCAGTCAGTTAGCTGTCCTCGTTAGTAAGTATGATAGTGCCACCATTTAGGGTGTTAAACGGACGTGTAACGTGTGAAATTATTGGTAGTTTGGCCATAAGTGGTGTATTGTTTGAACCAGGATTTGGAAATAAAAGAAACGAGGAGGTTCGTATTCTGTTGAACTTGAGTTGTAGTTGAATTCGACGGTAGAAGACATCTGCTTTCTAAGTGTCTTTATTAACGTTGGTAACATCGCTTGTCCGGAAGAATACAGTATTATGTCAAAATTTGGCACTAACTGACTTAATGATACAGTTCGACTAAAAAAAGTACGTTCTACCTTTTGAATAAGGTCAAAAATCTAAGAAAAAAAAAAAAAAAGTAATATTCAAAAGAATACAGTCGCAAGTAGTACCCTCCTTAGAAAATGTATATATAATTTAAGAAATAATGTTAAAAATAACAATATCTTCAGAGATAATTATAAAATATAGACTAATCCATAATAACAATAAAGAAACCGACTGTTTATCTTAAGAAAATACCACAATATTTGTAGCTAAAAGCTTTAATCGCTTCTCCTGAAAAAGTACGTTTTTAGAGTTAATACAGTATTCTTCTAAGAAATCCTTGATTTATAGAATTCTATTTTTTTAATAACTTAAGATATCCAATTTTTTCTTGAAATTAGGATGAGTAGACGATGACCAAGAATGAATCAGAAGTGAAGAGAACCGCAGGAGAACCAAGGTAACCGACATAGCTCGAAGAATTGCCAAACTTAAGTGGCAATGGGCAGGGCACATTGCGCGCAGAATAGATGGCTGTTGGGGCCGAAAGGTTCTGGAGTGGCGACCGCGTACCGGAAGACGTAGCATTGGAAGGCCTCCCACAAGATGGACCGATGACTTTATGAAAGCCGCAGCAATGCGCTGAATGCGGGAAGCACAGAACCGGTCGAAGTGGCGGTGCTTGGGGGAGGCCCTTGTCCAGCAGTGGACGTCTTTCGGCTGAAATGATGATTATGATGTTGAGACGATGCCAGCAAAATATAGGTACCTATAGGACAGGGATATTATTATTATTTATTCAATACTTCAAACACACAAAATGTACAGGGGCGGACTTAATGCCATATAATAGGTATTTTCTACCAGTCAACCTTTGGGTGAAGCAGAGACAAACAATAGTAGGTGCAATAGCGAGAATTGAGGAATAAATATTCATTTAAATATAAAGATATACATAAACCTATTAAAAACTATAAATATATAAATGTAAGCACAAATAAATACACATAAATATGTATACTAAAACAAATAAGACAAACAATGGGAAAACATACCCGTTGTGATGATACTGCCAGCTTCTTGCGAATGTGCTCGCGAACTTTTACTTTAAAAGATAATCGGTTGGTTGCCATCCTGTTTAGTTATTAAGAAACTGAGATGGCAACTGAACTTTGATTTTTTTTCCTTTACATACCGAGACTCCTTCGTGCCTTGGAAAGCACGTAAAGCCGTTAGTCCCGGCTGTCAGTCGTGATTTCGTGTTTTTGTGATTCGTGTTTGGTATGTGTGGTATACAACGCCACATGCGAACTACGCATCAAAGACCTGACGTCACAAATCCTGCATCGCGCAATCAGAGTTTACCGCGAGACTAGCATTTAAACAACATCCCGACATCAACCGTCGGGCAGTTGCCCGCCAGACACAACACCCGTCTGATTGGAGGATTCTCCCTTTTCAATAGAGGAGTGAACTTTACACCCTGTTTCTCATACATCTCTATAGACCTTTGACAGTCGTTTCGGGTCACCAGAAGCCCGAAAGTCTGACAACCAGTCTTACCAAGGGGTATCGCAGTCCCTTACAACTGGGTTGTGTAGGTCAGAAAGGAAGTCGTTCCATGTTAAATACTGTTAGTCAGCTGCGGTTAGACTGGAAGCCAATCCCAACTAGGTTAGAAAAAGGGTAGGCTGTAACAGTTTTTATTTTTTATTTTAGAAAAACAATATCATTCTCTCTCAACCATCCATTCATTCCAATCAACTCAATCATCTGAGTTTATCACAGATGCGTTATACACGTGAGCACTGAACATGGGTGGTCGTACAAACTTTGCTTAACCCATTAGAGCGCTAAATGATGGGGTGCTACCCGTTTTAGTAAGGCATTCGGTACGCTAAACAGATAACACGTTAGGGTATGATGTTATGTGGTTGTTTGCCATGGGTAAAGGGTTGTTTGTTAAAATTTTTGTTGAGGAAACAAGGGTGATATTTGAAAACAAACTACCCTATTGCTAAAACATTTCCGGTTACATCTTTTCAAATAGGTAAGTACCTACCTATAACATATACATACACACACATACATATAGGTACATATATACATATATTCATCATCATCATTTCAGCCGAAAGACGTCCACTGCTGGACATAAGCCTCCCCCAATTGGGGGGTTTTGCCATAATCGCCACGGTTGGCAGGCGGGTTGGCGATCGCAGTATGATGTTAAAAATGCATAGAGAACGCTGCTGCCCATTCTCTAGTAAGTCCCTTAGTCGCCTTTTACGACACCCATGGGAGGAAATGGGGTAGTGCTATTCTTTACGTCCGGCACCACACGGTATATATATATTATGCCTATATATATATAGTCTGTAAAATATCGCTTTTAGAGATATGACCGCCCATTGTGACACCCTATGTAACAGTTCTACATTTATATCTGTAATTTTTATGGTGTACATAATAAAGAATATTCTATCTATCTATAACCAAGCTATATAAAATAATTTCGAGAATCCACTCAAAATCGAAATATTTTATTTCACATAAACCTACATGGGCACTTATGAAACGTCAGAAGCTAGGTGCACGGTTCAAATTAGTCGTTTCCTATGGAGAAGAGCCGGCAAGAAACTCCACGGTTACTCTTTCAAAAATAATTGGTTTTTACAATATTTTCAGATAACAGTGTTAATAGGTATGGGAGGAAGGTGTAGGCCCTTCAACAATTGCCAGGTACTTAGGTAACAAAATATAAATCGTCAGCAAATCTACAGTCTACTAGGCCTTCAACGTTCTCACATTCACAAAATAGGATATAATTTATAGGTACAAAGATAAAACAATTAATTAAATCTATTTAAACCAAATTACATGGTTGCCACAACTACAGTTACATTTCTGATATGTACAATATCATATCCACAAAAGCAACTAATAAAGAGTTGGAATTAGAATTGATGGTATATAAAGTCAAATAATGAGTTGATTATTTGATTATTTCAAGGAAGAATGTAAAAGATAATAAATGAAATACGCATACAGTAACTTAAAAGAAAGACATATTTTTATATATTCCGAAAATTCCCGTTCGTCCCACTGCTGACGTCCCACTGGTGGGACGAACAAGAATGTAATAAATAATATTATTTTATTCCCGTTCGTCCTACTGATTTTGTTAGCAGGACGAACCGGAATAATTAAGTAGTTTCGTGTTATATTCGAGTAACAGTAACTTTTTTTGCCCTCGATTTCACCCAAATTTTAGAAGACACTTAGGGCTGAAACTGCGTGAAGCGGGCGCCCGCGACGGATACCCGTCGCATGTCTACGCGTATGGGCACCCAGATGGCCTCCGTGGGCAATTAATTACCCGTAGTTTAATTTTAACGGTGTGTATGTACAGTCGTGTCGATGGAGAACTTAGCAAAACGTCGACTAGCAGAAAACAAAGGACAGCCAGTAAGCTGACGCTACCGGGCCCCGCGCGTACCACCGCAACGGACGCCTGCGCGGGTCTCTGCGACGGAGCACTTTTGTATGGAACCGCGCGGGCGTCCGCTTCACGCAGTTTCAGCCCTTAGACACTTTTGGCGGGTTATTTCACGTCCAATTAACGCACGCGTATACGTCATAAATGGCGCTAACTATTGTCAAACCGTTGTTTCACAAAATTATGCCCTTGACGTTCGTTAAAAAAAAACGATTACAGTAACAGGTGTCATACTCACTGGTTAACGTCATTTTATTCTTTGACGATCGGTTTTTATGCAGTGAAACAACGCTTTGTATTTAACGAACGTTAAACATCATATGTTACGTTATTATTTGACGTGCATATGTTAACGAACTGTTTGAAATAACCGGCCCATGTTGAGTTTCACGAAAACAACATTAGTTTAACGGAGACTTTAAATTCATGCCATCCTAGAATCATTCAGATGATTCGATTCATCTAATTGCTGACATTTTGTATCAAAAAGAAAGTGACAGCATCAATTTAAAGTCTCCGTTAAACTAATGGTGGTTTCGTGAAACTCACCCTTAGACTCTTACACGTAATTACGTTTTTTGAACGTTAAGTATCGATATCATGAAAACTCTCTGTAACATAGCAAAAATATCTTAGAAAGCATAAGTGCACAGAAAAAATCAATTCCTAGCCATCCTCATGGACGGGCTTTGAACTTGCGTTATTTCATCTTTAAATCCCCAATCAGAATTCGCTCTTTAGCTATGATTACTTTCTCTTCTCTGATACTTTTGTCAATAACGTCATTAAATATATAACCTCCGTAAAGCAACTAATGAAAGAACAGTGCTATCGAGCTTTCTCCTACATTATGTTATTGTTCAGCGTCGAATCATTAGGCTCACTCAACGCCCGGTTCAGGTGATAATCATTTATAATGTGCGCGAGAGTTGAGACGTGTGTTCGTGAAATATTGGTGGAATTGGGTGCGTTTCCAATGTTGGACGGGAGATTTTTTATTTTTTACTAGCTGACCCGACAGACTTCGTTCTGTCAAAAGCTATTTGACTGTGGCAGTTTGTCTACGCGCAAAGGAAACTACCTACCTACCCTACCCTACCTTACCCTATCCTACCCTACCCTACCTACCTATCTACCCTACCCTACCTACCTACCCTACCCTATTCTACCCTACCCTACCCTACCCTACCCTACCCTACCCACCTACCTACCCTACCCTACCCTACCCTACCAACCCTACCAACCCTACCTACCCTACCCTACCTAACTTAAACCTTCAATTTTAGTTTTTTTTTTTTTGATAAAATCTATTCTCAGACATACCAAATGATGACGTTATGTCAAACGCCATAAAGTTACATTAGAAGATAGAGTTACCTACTTATTATTACAATAAAAATGTAAATATGGTCGTTTTCTTACAATTTTTTTTTTTAACTTTCTTAAATTTTTCTTACATAAGAACCTTCTCCTGGCAATAACAAACACAACAAAAAAATAATTAGCGAAATCGGTCCAGCCGTTCACGCATGATGCCGTGACCAAGGGAAATAGGGATTCATTTTTATATATATAGATTAGGGACTTCTTTTGTCTCAATTATACGTATGATAGTCCCATCATACCATCATACCAGCGTGTACAGTTTCACCACGGCCTTCGGGTGCATTCTCATGGCGACGCTGAAGGGGTGGAAACTAGCCCTCCTGTGTCTATTCACGACTCCTGTCACCTTCGTGCTGGTCGGCTTGACTGGGCGGGTATCGTACAGTACCCGGGCGTAACTGTGACTCATCGCGATGACGTATCTAAGAGTTATGAGGAACAGGGTGTAAAGTTCACTATTCCTCCATAGAAAAGGGAGGATCCTCCGACCAGGGGCCTAAGTCTACTAATTTACAAACGTTGCAATGGTCTCGCCATTGTGAGTATTTGACAGTGTTTGTATGGCAAATCTGTCAAAAACTCACAATGAAGAGACCATTGCAACGTTTGTACATTAGTAGACTTGGCCCACTGGTGGGTGTCGTATCTGGTGAGCAACTTCCCAGCGGTTGATGTCGGAACGTTGTATGTACCAGTCACGCGGTAAACTTTAATAGCGCGATGCAGGATTTGTGTGACGTCATGTCTTTGATGCTTAGTTCGCATGTGGCGTTGTCGATGTCCGCCACAGTAAATAATAATAAAATACACGCTGCTATCACAGTATAATAAAGTAACAGTATAACGTCTTCATAGAAAACGGCCGAAACAACGCGCTTTGAAATCGTAGTTTACATATACCAGTATGCAACAGTCTCGAGTGCGCCGCAGTTGCGCATGGACACGGAAGGTTTATATACCGAGTGGCCGTAGGTCATTTTTTCAAGGTCACTGCCGAGACGTAGTACTGTTACTTATTTATACTGTGCTGCTACAGATTACATTTGGGCCATGAACCTGAACAGACTTCGCATTACCACCATTTGTTTGAGACAGAATTATATTAAATATGCCTTACTAGGACGGGAGCGGTATGTGGGACTCCCCGGTAGAGTACCGGTATATCCACTAAAAAACCCAGCGGCGCTCCCGCATCGTCTGTATGGAGGGAGACTGGGAATCTGGCCGAGCCGTTCCAACCAGTCCCCCTCCGACATGTTAAATATGTCTTATTCAAGTCGGTTCAACCTCAAGCCCCCAAACACACAATTTATATCAGACTCGTATCGAACACAGTCCATCAATAAGTCCTGCCAGGGTTGCGAGTTTGTCAGAAAGGGATACCGTGGCCGTGTACACAGGCAACTGAAAGAACACGGGTGGGTTTTAGTCAGTAAAAGCCTGACACGGGCTCCCGATCCGCCTAGAGTGGGAGAAGTTATTTAATAATTTACAACCCCAAAAAAAAAAACAATAAGTGATGTAAGTCTTTCACAACTCCATACTCCAGTGAGAATTTTGGTTGTATGAATGAATGAATGAATGAATGAAATGCACCGACCCCAGCGTGGTTTAACCAGACTCGATTACTCGAATGAACCCAAAGATTCACACTAGCCCCTGAAGTCTCATGTTTCATGGTGCTACAGAGACCATTGCATATCAAAGAGTAGACCGGGGGGCACGATAATGGTAGGGAAGACGTGCCCATAGGATATGGAAGGATTATTAGAGCCTACCGGATATGCATCTTCCAGTGAGAATTTTGGTTGTAGGTACTTTTCTACGAGCTTAGTTGAAATTAAATTACCTATATATGTACATATATTCTCTCTGCCCAGCGGGGCAATGAGGACTATCGCGCTTAAATTCGCCGCTAGAGGCGCTAGTGTAGAGTGAGGTCTCTAGAAATGTCAAATGTGAAACTGAACGTTTACTATTTGCGGAATTTTCTATCGCAAATTGTTACTAATTATTGATAATTGTAAAGATTTTGCCATTCCTGAACACGTTCAGCGCCATGTCGGACAATGTTGGGCGACTCTTAACATTCCCTATAACCACACCGCGGAAATCTTTATAAATGTGAAGATAACTCATGTCGTCCAACATTGTCCTCCACGGCCTGCGTATGATTCTTTGAACTTTCTTCCGTTGAAGCCGCGTGGGTTATTCTGAGTACAATATTACCTTTTTTTTATTGTTTACCGACAGCTCTCAAAAGACGTTTAAACATAGCTCTGACTGTCGGACACCATTGTCCCCACGGCCCGAACGGAACATGCTGATGTCGCCCAACATTGTCCGACATGGCCTGAATGGAAATTTATCATTTTATTCCGTGGCGTTGAACGTGTTAACTATGGTTTATGATTTTAAGTAACAATTTAGGATCTAATTTCGTAGCACTTGGAGAAAGAATAATTTGTCTGCTTAATGCTTGCCAATTTTAGGACCAATAGAATGTATATAAATATTAATTTGATATCTTAAAATAAACATTTTATGAAGTAATGAGTACTTAAACGTATCCAAAACATATAACAGTATTGACAGGTAGCGTTGGAAGGACTCCCATAAGGCGGACCGATGACCTTGTGACCTTGTGCGCAGGAATCCGCTGGATGCGGGAAGCACAGAACCGGTCGAAGTGGCGGTGCTTGGTCTCAGGCCTATGTCCAGCAGTGGACGTCTTTCGGCTGAAATGATGATGACTGACAGGACCTTTTTCAACAGTGGCGTCAACTGGTGAGCACAACAAACGATAGCCCTCATTGCCTAATACCTGCAATAGCAATACTTTTTAGCAGTACAATAACATTCATTGCGTTGCTAATCAGATGATTTTTTTAAATCTTCATAGATTGCAACATGCAAATAATAGCTCTTGTACCGTGTGGCGCCGGACGTAAAGAATAGCACCACCCCATTTCCTCCCGTGGGTGTCGTAAAAGGCGACTTAGGGACTTACTAGAGAATGGGCGGCAGCGTTATCTATGCATTTTTAACACTATGTGGCTACAGAGACCATAGCATATCAAGGAGTAGACCGGGGGGCGCAATATACTATAAAGTCTTAATAACAAACTACCAATAATATATGATTAATAACACAATATATTATAAGGTGTACCGTGTGATGCCGGACGTAAATAATAGCACCACCCCATTTCCTCCCGTGGGCGTCGTAAAAGGCGCCTAAGGGACTTACTAGAGAATGGGCAGCAGCGTTCTGTATGCATTTTTAACACTATACTGCGATCGCCGACCCGCCTTCCAAGCGTGGCGATTATGGCAATCCCCCCCTTTTGGGGGAGGCCTGTGTCCAGCAGTGGACGTGTTTCGGCTGAAATGATGATGATGATGAAGCAATTTATAAGGAATTTCTTTTGAATTGTGATTCAAATTGTGTTTATCAATGTTGTTTCTGTTTCAGCTAATATTCAGTTCCAAAGAAGCTCTTCAACAAAGAAATTGCCAATTCGTCTCGTCTTCTTTAACGGAAACACACCTCCAATACCTCACACTTGTCGATTTTTCCGCGTCAGTGTTATTAATGCGTGATGTCGTATCGTGACGTCATACGACGCTATGTATTAGCGTTTATCAGCACACGCTGCGACGCCGCATGACGCTAATGTGCGTCGTTGATGACGGATATACGCGTGACGCCTAATCTTAATGGTTTTCTGAATAAATACAATTTGGGAAAATCTGCGGCTGACGGCGGTAATAATGGTGTGATTTTTCTCGATTTTTACACAAATATTTTCTTACCTTTATTTTGTTTGCTTCGTTTTAACTGGATACGGGTTTTTCTTTTTTTACGATGGGTTTGCTCTTGACTCTAGTCTACGTCAGAGGTGACAGAGAAAAAGTCTACGATGGAGTGAGCTTACCCAGAAGAAGCCTGTTCACTCTCACTTTGAATAGATTAGGGTTGTATGCGTTCGGAAACACACGCAGGCAGAGAGTTCCACTCCTTTACTGTGCGCATTATAAAAGACGTTTGAAAATGCTCAGTGCGAGTTGGTGGAATATCAACTAGCCTAAAGTACCTATTAGTCTGTACATACATAATATTATGACAATAATTATTTCATTAATTTCTCGACCTCATAAAAATACATTTTGGTTTCTTATCAGGAAATGATAATTATTTATGTACACAGGCTATATACACAAGGTACTAAATTAAAAGACTAACAAACTATATATATAAAAACAAAAACAAAAAACACAAAGAAAAACAAAAGTACACTTGATAGGCGTCGAAGTACTCGTCCGCATCGCTGTCATTCGGAAACGTGCCCTGAAGACTGGCAGCATTGCCACGTTGAATGGCAATACTAATTCTTTGGCCAAAGAACGAGCCAGCCCTCTGTTATTGAAAATCATTTTCGTCACTAATTTATCTATCACACACAAAAATCCCATGAATTTTATTAAAAGACATAAACGTCCTCCATCCCTTTTGATTCCTTTGGGATTAGCTATCATAACCAAATCCCTATCCCAAACTACCATATTGACATTTCACACAAGGGATTACCGAATACCACATTACATTACTATTAAGCTATAACCACACCCACGCACACACACACACGCAACCACCCCCCTACATGCGCATGATCACAATTTATAAGTTACAACCATTTTTTATTGTGAGAACTTTAAACAATTCTGATCCACGGCTTACGCCTGTAATCCTACACATTTGAATTTTTTATTAATAATGGTCGGTTAGACCCGACAAGATAATATTAATAATAACTAGTGGACGCCATAATGGGTTTTATTGTTAATATTATTAATTTAGTCATGAATAATTCAGTGTGGGGAGCCATTCGATCCCTTGTAATAGGTAGCATGATTAATTTATTACATTTTAGACATTTTTATTATTTTTATAAATCGATTCTTTTATAGTAACTAGTTTAAGGTTATTTTATGTTCGGTCTATAATGTATTAGGCGTAAAATTTTCATTACTGGATTAGCGGAATTAGTTGTAACATAAATTCTGTTACTGTTACTATAGATTGGCTGTGAAATCGGCTAGATTTAATTAATTGTTATATTATTCATTTTTAGATTAAAATAATTAATTACCTACATATTTAATACGAATGGCTAGAAAGAATACAAAATCATGTTTCTGATTTCTTATTGGATAATATTTTTGTGTTCACCAAAAATCTTAAGGTACATCTATGTATGCATTTCTAAAATTTTATTCTTCCCCGAAAAATACTGATCGTGCACCAAATATGTTAGGTTAGGTTAGGTTAGGTTATATTTTGGTGCACATTCAGTATATTTGGTGGAACACAGGCAAAATTAGGTAAATGAAATGGGAGTACTTTTAAATAAAATTGAAGTACTTGTAAATACCATCCTTTCTTATTTGAACCAGAAGTGCTATTACACATTGAGAGTTTTTTGAAGAAAGAAAAAAATGAATAAATAAAAAGTAATGGAATAAATATGCTCACCATTGTTTGTATACATACCTATGTATATATTTAAATTATTTGAATTAATTAACTTTATTTTGGTTTAACTTATTTTTATTCTTTAATTATTATAATGAATAATATAATTGGATTACTACAGTAACAATAAATATTAATTATTCTATTCTATTGATTTGTATTTTTTTTTTTGTATATTGAAACTTTGTATGAAATGTACCTAATGTAACTTATTAATTTTGTTTTGTTTTGCAGAGCCCTTACAGGGTGCATATTTGAAACTTATTCCAACCTCTGTACGACATATTTGCAAACTGATTTGATTTTGATTTATTATAATTTTTAACATGAAATGTTATTCGATAAATCATATCTCACTGTATGCTTGTTAGAATATTATACATAATTCTGATTTGGTGATATGATTTAGAAATACAAGCCTTGTATCAGTGTATTTAAAGAAAAATATAGTAAACCATGAGCCGCATATTATGTACTTTGCCAATAAGTCTTCAAGACCTTTTTTTTCGGGTGTGAATTTATCAAATAAGTTCTCCCGCTCTGGGCGGAGCGGGAGGGCGTTTCAGACTTTTACTTTACAGTTGTCTGCAGACAAACCCGCAACCCTGGCAGGCATCGATCCCGGCGGACCCCGTCAGTGCATGCTGACATCTCTTTGAGGCGCGCGTGTAACACAACGCGCCGTCGACCCGGGCCTGGTCCTTACCGAACGGCGAGCTGCCCAATAGCTCGCCGTCCGCAAGCCCGAGCATACGGTGGCCGGGACTCGGCTACCGATTCCCGCCGCCCAGGGCATCTCCTGCGACGACCAGGAGCGTGATGGCGCACAGACTGCCGCTCAAGTCTTTTTGACCTACTATCCCAAACAAAGTAACATGCTATGCTGATAGCATGTTACTTTGTTTGGATTGGTAACGATGATGAAAAAGTCAAAAATGTATTTGACAACATTAACTACCGAAAAGTTTAATGATGTCATTGTAGAAATACGAAACGGTTTGAAATTGCCACATAACTACTCGTAGGCCCAATCATAGAAATCCAACAGGCGTGCAGTGGAACTCCGGATATCGTTATATCCATCGATTGTATTTGACTTTGGTTAATGTACAATTTTTGATGTAGGCACTTAAGATGTGATGAGTGTGTGTGTTTGTGTGTGTGTTTGTGTGATGTTTGTGTGATGTTTGTGATGTAGGTGTGATGTGTGTGTGTGTGGTGATGTGTGGGTGTACCTACTATTCTTACACCTCTGCCCAACATTTGGGGAAACAATGCGTGTGTGTACTTAAGATGTTTGCTGAAAAAAGGTAGGGCAACTCTTCAGAAGTTCAGTAAACAGATACGAAAATTGAAAATAAAATTTTCCCACATTTCCTCCAAAACACACATAACTAATCCAACAAAACAATCCAAACAATTTAGTTTGTGATCACGACTTAAGGGCGCGTCAGACGATGACGGATCGCTTTATCCGGCAAAAGTTAATTTCCTTTCTCACACCAACAAATTCAATCCCTCCGGTCCACAATGGCGCATATTTGCTTATCTTTAATTGATTCACTCTAACCCCTCGGTTCTGATAAGGATTAGCTCTATTCACGCTGACTTTTACAAGGGTAGCTCACCCTTAACGAGGGATGTCGCATAGAGTACATGTGTGGTTGGGAAGAATTATGGGGGTTAGTTTAGTGCCTATTGTGGGTGTTGCTCGTAGAGGATCACCTACGTACGATGTTAATGAAAAATAAAAGTATGAAAGAGAGAGCTTGCAATTGAATCCTCCCTGTTTAATAGTAGATTGTACATTAAGTGCATAAAACGCACCATTTATATAAAGTAGAGTGTAAAATAGGTTTTATGGACGAGTTGTACACTCTACTTTTCACTTCGATTGCGAGGAAATGAAACAGCAACATGTAAAATAATAAATGGACGAAATAAAAAATTTAAGTTTATTTCATGAAGTTTATTGTATAATTTGGCTGTTGGTATCCTTGCCTTGTTCTTAGAATACTAACGAAATGAATTAAAATAATGAGGTTATTCTATGAAGTTGAAGTTGTTCGTGTGGCTGTTGGACCGATTGCCTTGGTCTTCGACGAAGATTTTACTTTATGCTCTAGAGCATAAAAAGCGACTTTATGTCGCCTACGCACGACATAAAGACGAACTTTTAGAGCATGTAGGTGAAAAAATAATTATTCAGTAAGTAATATTTCAATCTTTTCATCATTCTCCTGCTCTTATACCAATTTATTTGTGGTCGGCACAACATGTCTTTTTCTTCATCCCCTACTCGTATAACCATCCACATATATTTTTTTTCTAATACATATATCAATCCGTTGAGGGACTAAAACTTTCCCATATACATATATTTATATATTTTTGTTATCTCCAAGAGCAACGATGCTTGATTGCTACAAAAAGTTCACAACACAATAACGTAAGGGCATAATTTAGGCATATTGATAAGAATAAAATAATTATCTATCTTATAAACTAATAATAAAACTGAAGTTTTTTTTTGTCTGTTTGAACGCACTTATCTCTGGAACTGCCAGTCAAAATTGTTTTCATTTTTTTTTTTGCACTTGGTAGCCCAATTCTTGAGGAAGATTGTAAGGTATTTAACGAAGTAATCATTCATCGTTCATCGCGCGAGCGGGCGATGTAATTGGACGCGGTGGGTCGTAGGAAATATTTTATATTAAAACAAGTGATTTTACGCGGACGAAGTCGCGGACAGAAGCTAGTGTAAGTATATTACTTCCAATGTTCTACTTTACACCGAATTCTGTAAAACTTTACGATTTCCAACGAGGTATGACAAGCGTGTGTAGGCACAAAACTAAAGCCGTCCCCTCTACATCTAACCCCAACTGCTCACACGATTACCTACATCGGATTTCATAATCGGCGCGTGTCGCGTATTATCGGGCGGCGTCGTGTGACTTCGGGCGACGTCGGCCGACGTCGGGTGACGTCGGGCGGTAATGCGATACTCGTGAATTACAACAGTTTATCGTGGTGAATCTGAGATGTTTGCACAGGGGAAGTGTAATGGTTTTATGGATTTAGCTAAATTGTTCGATGTGTTAGCCTTATTGTTGTAGCTGTCGTTTTTAATTAAAAATGTATCGTTGTGTTGGGGGTGGGTGGTTATTACGTTTGTATTTTGTGGTTTTATTGCTTGGATTGTTATTCTTTTTGCAGAAAATGTCTTTGTGGTTTATGGTTTTTTTTTTCTTATTTAATATAATTGCCTTTGCCCTGTTGTGGTATAAACGACAGATAATAAATGAATGAATAAAATTGTTCATTCATTCATGAAACTGAGCCATTTAGCGGAGGACGTTATTAGAAACTTTTTAATATTATTTTTATAAAAACATTTAGTAATAATATGTATTGTGAATTTATGTTATTTTTTATCTGATTGTATGCTGCACCGGTCGACGTCATCACGTCAACGCCGGCTGTCGCTGAAAACCAGCGCTGGGGCTCTGTCTCGCATAGGGTCGCAGCATTATGCTGAGCGATGGCCGTTTTGCGTGGATGTAACGCATATTTCCCCCCAACTTGTTTTTTTTTGTGTTTGTTTTTTTTTTTGCGTCATGTTTAACGCAAATAAACGATTTTTCTTTCTTTCTTCTTTTAAGTATTTCACAAATAAATCGGAATTCAAAGCTTTATTTACTTGGTTTTTAACACCAATACAACAAATTCTACAGGAGATCAATCAGCAAAAAAAAAAAACTGTATTTTAATCCCTCAAACATCCAAAAAGTATACAGCATTTAATAAACCCGTCAGTCGAACGTTTTCAATAACGTTACTTAAAAAAAAAAAGTGCATAAGTCAGTCGAGCGGACACATGATATGCGTACACATGGAAATTGGAAAAATCTATGGATATCCGCTTTGGCTGGACACCCTATTTCTAGGAGAATCGGATTTTTTGTCGGTGCCAAATTTTAAATGATGTTGTGATGGTATTTTATTTGTTTGTTATAAATTGGGAATATTTGAGAGGCACATTTTCTGTTGGCTCTGTAACATCTCGTCCATATGAGCTTTATTTCACGTAGCTTTTTTTGGCCCTGTTAGCTACGAGATGTCTCGAATTAGGGCATTACAGCAACCAGCAGGGCCGTATTTATAGCTGTGGAGGCCATGGGGCATCCAAGAAGTGGAGGCCCCGTTTTTTTTTGTTGATTTTTGAAACAGACGAAAGATTATCAAATTATGGAGAAAAAATCCTTGTGAATGTGAACTTATTTTTCTTTGATGGTCACAAAGGATCTATTTAATAAGCTTATCAAAAAAAAAAAAATTGTGGAGGCCCGGGGCTAGAGCCCCTAGTGCCTAAATTAGGAACTGGCAACCAGGCTTCTTTTTTCAAATCTCAAAGTATTGCATTCTAGACATACCGAAAATCTATGTAAAAATGGATGTGGAAAATTGATATTAAAATAAACGTTTTAGCCGTCAAATTTGCTTATAGAAAAGAAAGAAAAAGAATGAAAGAAAAATATTTTATTTGGGACACGCACAGGAAATACAAAATTTCCATAATAAACAAAACAAAAAAAAAAGATCTGTTGTGCGAGGCCAAAAAGGCTCCTATCTCAGCATAATGCCACAACGTGATTGTCAGCATAATATTCTATGGCTCCTAACCAACTGAGCACCATCGAGGTCTAAACCATCAAATACCATTACAATTGAATCCATAAACGACTACATACACCCATAACATTGACAACATAGCCCACCAAAATGCTAGGGGGACAAAACTGCAGGAAATTGGATTTTTTATCGTGTCCCAACAAAGAGTTGCAATGGCTCCGTTCGCACGAGGTTTGACAATTTTTGATGGCATTTTTAACGATAACATGAGTTTTAAAAGTTCGTGTAATTGATGTTTTTAATTACTGCTACCTTTTTCTGTAAAACATAACTAGATAGCTTTATCTTGATGTGTAACTGTTGAACAAATTAAGGAGCCTATGTTTAATAGAAAGCTCATTTATTACATAAAAGAGCGGATCAACTTACATTGCACTTAGTTCAAGACATTATTTTGCTGTTAGTCGGCGTCGTTGTCTTTGTTCGTCTGCACATTATAATCCGCCGTATCTGTACGTTGACGTCGTGTTGGGGCTTTGGGCGCTCCGAACTCTAGGTCTGTGCCGGTAGAGTTTACTTTCCCGGCACATTTATAGGGTGAGGACGAGGAGCTAGAACAAGAGAGATACAGAAACCCGCAGGGCAGCATGTGGTGAGCTGTTGGGCAGTTGCGACCCCACGGACCCTATCTCCCGGGAGAAGTCATGTTCCTCATCTCTGGCTTGCCTTTATTGGCCGGCTGGAGTGAACACTGACAAGGAACTGAGCTCCCACCACATTCTTGCTTTTATTAGCTGGCTTGAGTGGAGATTCGCAAGAGCAAACATGCTCGGAGGAAGGAAATATTCCAGTAAGTGCTTGTAGGGATCTTGACCATCTTCCGGGCTCTGGGATTGTTCTGAGAGCCGTGGAATACGTCTGCACTCCTCGAGCACCTCAGGATATGTTGCCCCCTTGTCGCTACGTCACTATGTGCTAACAACCGTTTTCGGGGACTCATTATTGAGTGTGCAAGTCACCCCCTGCCATTTTATCCGTGTATAATAGATACACATTGGTCAGGCAGGGGCCATAGCCCTTCCATAGTTTTAGGTAACCAGTCTATTTTAACCACCCAAACCCATAGTCAAATATCTTTTTTTCCATATCCTGCAATGGTCCTACACCAACCAGGGGTTGTCCTTGGGTCCCTGTCAAAATCGGCTGTAACGATTTTGACAGCAACTTAAGCTACTTTTATTTTAGAAAAACCCGCGCGGGATAAGCCGCGCAGTAGCTGGGATACAAATAAGACGACTTAGATTAGCAATTTTTGACTTAAATGTGGCGAAAATGCTCTATACTAATGAAGATGCACGGAAGAGGCCTTGCAACTTCATTAGTATAGAACATTTTCTGCACATATAGATAGTAATTAGTATAGATATTCGGTCGTAATGGTATATACCTACGAGTGTAGAACACTAAGGGGTAGGTTTACATAATTTCAGCTCGTAAGCCAGTTCGGTGGGAGACCGAAAATAGGACTCCCTATGAAGACGATGTAACAGAATTTGTTGACACTTTATTTATAACTATGGTTACATAGCAAACAAAATAATTTAATATCAATCAATACTTATTTAATAAAAAGAAAAGTAATAATTTTAAATTGTTTTTGTAATGGTAATGAGTTTGCAAAAAAAAAGTTATAATAGATGTTAAATTATGTTTGCGTTCAGTATTTATACTATTTTTTGTAATTCAAACAGCAAGAAATAAAAGGCTATTTTATTTTTTATTTTATTATATTTTTATTTATATAGCGAAACCGTATCTTTAAGCATTTGAAGACAGAAATGGTCAAGACGTAAATCTTCTAACCAGTAATGATTACTGAGAAGAGCAGTTTTCTAGGTTAATAGCTTATTTAATTCCTCGAACAAGTCGTAAATGTCAATTAGAATCATTGATGTTATAACTAATGTAACATTAGATAAACGGAACAACAGTTTTGATATTAGGAGCGTCGTTTTATTATGTAATTAATTGTTTGATTAGTTTATTGATGTTTCGCGAAAGTCAGGAGTTTATTTACCCCAGTTTTGAAAATACCGTCAGGCTTTTTGTCTGTTTGTCCACTGACGGAGACTGGAATGAACAGATGAAAAAAAATATATTTGTAATGTGATGTTTCCTCTGTTAACTTCCCTGTAGGTAGTAAGTTTCTGAGTGACAGACAGACTTCTTCACAAAATATATCTATACCCAAAGTCTCTAATTCAGATAATTTATGTAAACAAAGTAATGTCAAGAAATGTCACTGTCAAAATGACAGGACAGTGGTGCAAAACATTTTATCATTAAATGTTTTTGTAAATAATCATTGATAAAATTAAAGTGAATTAATTATAAGAACTATGCAAACAAAATACCGTTGCCAAACAATGTTTTTTGTAGTGTGTCGGAGACACGGTTTATGATAGTCATAATCAGCCCTTTTAAGACCAGTGCTAGACGTAGGCGTCCCAAAATCGATTTCCAATCGAAACAGTTTACGGCCGTTTTCATCCAAAATGTGGCTAGATATGTTACTTACAATATGAATCTATTTATGAGAGTTGTAATATTAGTGTTGTTGAAGATGTTAAAAATTTGAAAATATTTGGATCTCCTGCATTGTTACCAGTATCATAAAATATTTTATACCAGAAAATCTTTTATTAATAATAACTTTGTTTAAAACCGAAAATTTATAAAAAATATTACTGTATGATTACTTATTAATTATTATTTCTTAAAATCAGTACTTAAAAGAAAATAGAACCTCTTTTTTCGCAATTTTATGTGAATTACCATTACGAAGATATTTTTTTGTTATGTTATCCCCTTTGTTTACATAAATTATCTGAATTTGAGCCTTTGGGTATAACAAACTTCTTACTTGTTACAGTTACTTGTCGTTGTGATTTTGTTCTCGTTGTTAGCTGTAATATTCTATCCTAGTCTTCATTTACCCCGTATTCCGAATTGCACTGAAACCGATTTGAGCGTGCTTATTCTCGTACCGAATTGGCGTGAGCGCGATAACGATGTCCCGTGAATCGTCATAGATGACGTCATGTCATGCGCCATCTTGCGATAACGCCGACCATTTTTTTTTTTTACATACAACTGGGAAGCTATTGGCCTTCATCTCACCTGAAGGTAAGTGATGATAAGGCCGAAGATGGAAGCGAGCTACACCCGGAATTCTCAACCACAGAAGAACTGGCTATCTTACCTCTAACTGCCGAAACACAACAAATGCTGTAAACATTGTTGTTTTGGCGACAGACTTAGATAAGATGGTGGTAGCTAGCCAGGCGGACTTAGAACAAACCCTACCACTAACCAAAATATAATCATATCCTTTATTATTATCATCGTGAGCGCTGTCAAACAGCTCTCACCTGTCATAATCGCGCTATTCTAAATCGAAACGCAAATTATCGATATGAGTGCTATGAGCGATTACGGCTTAAATCAGAACGTAGCCTTATTTTCATGCTTATATAGTTTGTATGTATGTATCTATTATAATCATATATCTGTATATCTATTATATTATATTGTATTTATATACTTTTTATTTGCACCAATGACAACCCCAATTTATGTCCAGAAAATCACTGTCCATGCTACGGTTTCCTGGAAGAGATCGCAGTAACGGTAAGGCCGGCCAATTTATATTTTGTAGTGTATAAGTTTTTCTTTTTGTAAAGTATAATCTGGTGTACAATAAATACACTTTACTGAAGTACCTAAACGAAAATTTCGGCTCATCTAAGGGATAATTATGATTTTTCGATCTCATTTTTTAGTTATCCATCCATACTATTATTATAAATGTAAAAGTAACTCTGTCTGTCTGTCTATTTACACGCCTAAACCGCTGAACCGATCGTCATGAAATTTGGCAGAGATATGGCCTTTTTTTTGGTTGGGAAATTATTAAATAACTTCTCCCGCTTTGGGCGGAGCGGGAGAGCGTGTCAGACTTTTACTGGCTAAAACCCACCCGTGTTCCTTCAGTTGCCTGTGTGCCAGGGCCACGGTATCCCTTTTGGACCAACCCACAACCCTGGCAGGCATCAGTCCTGGCGGACCCCGTCAGTGCGTGCTGACATCTCTTTGAGGCGCGCGTGGAACCGCTGTACCGATCGTCATGAAATTTGGCAGAGATATAGCCTGGGATATGGAGAAGGACACTACGTAGTTTTTTACGCGATAACCGACACCCACGCAGAACCGACAACAAAGCTAGTTGCTCATAATTACGAATCTATACTATAAAGCTGAAGAGTTTGTTTGTTTGAACGCGCTAATCTCAGGAACTATTAGTTTCAATTGAAAAAATATTTTAGTGTTGGATAGCCCATTTATCGAGGAAGGCTATAGGCTATATAACATCACGCTACGATCCTAAGAAGCCAAGGGAAAAGAACAAAAGTCAGAAAGAATGGTAAGCAATAAAGAAGTTATAGCGCGGGCGAGCGACGGGATGCGTCGCGAACTCGCGATAGGTGGGCCGAAATTTCACGCGGACAAAGTCGCGGGCAGAAGCTAATGTAAGTAATAATCTCAAGTCATTTGAGATTATTACTTACATTCTCATGCTGGATTATACTTGAGTCAAGTAAGTGTAAATCCAGCGAAGTAGTTGTTTAACACACTTACAGTAGCAATGGCTTTCATTTTGAAAGTTCAACAAAATACATTGCGTTATTTACGTGGTTGTGCAGACAAATTTTTCGGATATATTTATTGAGAGCCTGATAACGGATCATACCATCGGGCTAAGAGAATGTCTTTTTTTTATTTTTTTTTATTCTACTTTGAGTTTGCTCTTGACTTTAGTCTAGGTCTGGATGACAGAGACAAAGTCTACGATGGAGTGAGCTTACCCAGAAGAAGCCTGTTCACTCTCACTTTGAATAGATTAGGGTTGTATGCGTTCGGAAACACAGACGCAGGCAGAGAGTTCCACTCCTTTGCTGTGCGCATTATAAAAGACGTTTGAAAACGCTTAGTGCGAGTTGGTGGAATATCAACTAGGTAGGGGTGGTAACTTGCAGTGCGTCTAGATGTCCGATGGTAGAAGGGGGCCGGTGGAATGAGGTCGTGGAGTTCATGGGCACACTATCCGAAGTACAATCTGTAGAAGACCGACAAGCAGGCAACCTTGCGGCGATGAGCCAAGCTGTGAAGCTTGGCATCCACCAGTTTTACGTCGCCAATGAGCCTTTTCCTTCTCTGTCCTTCTTTGTGTAGGATTCTATTATTTTGAGTCATGCAATAGGTAATATGATTTTTTATTTTGTATAATTATTGATAGTGTGTTACGCAATGAATGCTGGTTAATAAAAAATCTAAATTATTTAAACATTGTTACAATAAATTATTTCTTTAAAATTAGTACATAATAGTTCTGTCCGTAACTGTTAGTGACATTAATTTTTCATATGCGGTGGACCCCAAACTAGGCGATGCCTGTATCTTGGGAGGCCTGAGTTGTCAGACATCATTCTGTTTTTTAACTGGTACTGATATGGGATTAAGTAATGAATTGATTATTTAATTAATTTATAATTATTTATTTATTTGCTTACATGTTAAACACTGGTTAGTAGGCATGCATTGAAATTTCATGACACAGTATTAAGACATGCACCCTGTAAGGGCACTGCAAATGTTTCCTATCAAATTATTGTATTACATAATATGTTACTGATTCTAATTATTACAATTATTCATTACATTATTATATACTAAATATTAATCAATCATTTATTTAAGATTAAGCATTATTTTCATTTCAGTTTATTAGTAGTTTATTTCATATTTACGTCATGCATTATTACAAAGTCAATTTATTCACAATTTGTCAGCTTTAAATTCTTCAACGGTATAGTAGCCTTTCTTTATTAACAGAGATTTTAACTGTTTCGAGAATTAATGTTGATATACCATCGATGCGAGCACATAACTATGGTATGAACAAAGAGGCCTTTTCTCAGTATCGTGTAGAGTCAGTCTGTGTATGGTATAAAATTATGATGTTTAATAACATAAAATATAATTTGTGAATACTACACATAACGGTTTTTGGTTCAGCCCTGTTTGAAATCGCTTGCTAACTTACTTCACACACACTGGCTCAGGTCTTCTTTTTTTTTTCTGTTTCCAGCGCACAAATTTTTTGTATTAATGTTCTTTTTTTACTGTTATATTTCTGTGCGTGCCATGTCCCAAATACAATATTTTCCTTTCTTTCTTACTTGTTAAGTATCCGAAATTATAAAGTTAAAACAGAACTTAAAATCTGTTACTACATTTTAACTCAACAAAAAGCAACAAGACCAAATACCAAGAAACCACGAAAGCTTCATAAACAAAGCTAAACATTGTGTCAGTGGCGCCATCTATCTGCGGAAGGGGGCGGCTCGTAAATTGTCACATGCGGCGCTGCGCGGGCGCCGACTGTGACGCCGGAAGCAGCGGCGAGTTTGATCAGTTGGGCTTGGGATGTAATTTAAGGTTTAGGATTTTGTGAAGGCAAGATATAATGTACTTAAATAAAAATAACAGCAATAAGTCTTTAAAACAAGAAAGCCTACATACATTAGCAAAATATACAACATAGTTAAGTAATAAAAACTTGTGAATCATAACGACGATTAAGGCTCCTGCAAACAGGTGCGACACGCGACGCGACCCAAATGCACCGCTCGTCGAGCGGCAGGCGGTGCCTTTATATCGCATCGCGTGTCGCGCTTTAGCATTGAATTTTTCGGGTCTTAATAATAGTTCCCAAACGGCCCTTTTGTTTTTTTTTTTATGAAAACTGCACACCAGTGAACGTAAATGCTTTATTTACGTTCACTGCCGCACTCAGATTTTCTATAAGAGATGGATGACTTAGGGAGACAGAGTCAACAATAATTTAAATCGGGTAGTAATAAAAGCTCCGAGAAAAACATTCAAATATGAAATTTACTACCGCTTTAAATACTAACTTTCCGACAACTTATAAGCGAATACAAATAAAAAAACGACCGGCGACCGAATAAAATACTGACAATTCTGAAAAATTAATAGGTACAATATTTGATGACGTAATATTTTTCCACCAGCTTGGCGTTCGCCGGCCGCTGCCGCGGCACCGCTCGCTACGCTCGCTCGGCTTACGTGTGGTTG
Organism: Dryobota labecula; assembly: GCA_947523025.1. NCBI lineage: Eukaryota > Metazoa > Arthropoda > Insecta > Lepidoptera > Noctuidae > Dryobota > Dryobota labecula. Next base: position 8,444,087 of record OX383305.1, on the reverse strand, counting down.
GTCACAGTTCTAACCTAACCTAACCTATTTCACCCAGTTCAAAATGACAAATCATACCTACAATCTGCCGCAGAAACACGAGCCGAGCGAGCGAAGTGAACCTAAGTTTTCGGAAACTTAGTATTTTTTTCGGAAGTTAGTATTTTTACACAGCTTAAATTAATTTGTTTTTCGGAAACTGTATTATTATCCATTTAAATCATAGATGACATTGTATTGTCAGTACGCTTTAGAACAGTGATTTCTTACATAATTGATGTCTTCATCATAATCATAACTAGCCTAACATTCCCACTACTGGGACACAGGCCTCCTCTCTGTGAGAGGGAGTGGGCCATAATCCACCATGCTGGCCCAGCACGGGTTGGTAGATGTCACATGTCTTTTAATTTTTGGTTCTAGGACATTTATTTCTTTATCACTCCAAACATACGAATGCCGTGCGTGTGGTGCCGGGCGTAAAGAATAGCACCACCCCGTTTCCTCCCGTGGGTGTCGTAAAAGGCGACTAAAGGGACTTACTAGAGAATGAGCAGCAGCGTTCTCTATGCATTTTTAACACCATACTGCGATCGCCAACCCGCCTACCAAGCGTGCAGGCGATTATGGCAAACCCCACCAATTGGAGGAGGCTTATTTCCAGCAGTGGACGTCTTTTGGCTGGAATTATGATGATGATGATGAACATACAAATATCCTTACAGGCTAGACCCAATGCTATATTGTAGTACACTTAAAAATTAAATACTTCAACTGCTTGTATCATTCTAAGGTAAATTAAATTCTAAGGTAGGTTTTTTTCAAATTCACCCAAAGTGCAACAGTATATGTCGACGTCATCAGCAATGAGGTTCAGAGAGCGGAGACATGACGGTTTCCTCACGATATTTTCCTTCACCATTTTGAGAGCAAAGACCTTACTCCCGAAAACGATTCGAGTATGATTTAGATTCCGATTCGAACTCGCTTCTGGGGCCTTACTCCCGACAGCATCGAGTTCTGAATCAATCGAAATGGGTTCGAATTAAATTCCGATCCATACTCTTGAATCCAATACTAGCGCACGATCGTGCGGTGGTTCGAAGCGAAACTAACTTCGGTCAGTTTTAAGTTTTAAATCGAGTTAGGATCAGAAACGCAATCGAATCGGAATCAAAATCAAACTCGAATCGTTTTCGGGAGTAAGGTCCCAGTAGTGATTAAATTATATATACAAAGTAAGTACGTCGTAAGTATGATTGATGTACGGACCAACAAAGTGATATCTAAGACAGAAGACAGTAGTCCTTTTGAATATGAGCATCCTTCCCCCTTACAAACATCAATTTTAATTAAACCGAACAAGACAACTACACCCATAACATGTCAGGAACTATTAACAGTCCCTAAAATTCCCGATGTAATCACAAATATGTGGTCACCGTTATCAGTACAGAGTCAACTGTCGTGAAGAATGTCTTCCCATGTGTCGAACGCGTGGGCACCCTAGCGTACGGGAATTATCTTCTTTGGCAGCGGGCGGCGGAAACATCTTAGTGGAGGAATGTGAGGGCTGACTTGGTGGAGGTTAGTGCGTTAAATTATGGTTTGTTTAGCCCATAGAATATAAATCTCAGTCTTCAATAGTCAAAAGAAGTCGTTGTTGGAACGGAGGTCATAATAAAGCAACGCTTTGATGCTAAAGAAACAAATTATTCGGAAATGCGGGTCCGTGTGGTGTCGGACTTAAAGAATAGCTCCACCCCATTTCCTCCTTTGGGAGTCGTAAAAGACGACTAAGGGACTTACTAGAGAATGGGCAGCAGCGTTTTCTATGTATTTTTAATACCATACTGTGATCGCTAATCCGCCTGCCACGCGTGGCGATTATGGCAAATCCCTCCCTTTTGTGAGAGGCCTATGTCCAGCATTGGACGTCTTTCGGCTGAAATGATGATGATAATGTTCATAAATATCTCCTTTTGTGAATAAGAGATCTTTTAATGACCGATTAACGGCAGTAGACGAGCAGACACAGTTCACCGTTATTTACAAATTTGCGGATTGTGTAGAAAACAATATAGAGATGACAGCTAATAGAGAGAAGTATGGAAGAAAAAAACATGTTGCGCCAACCACAAATATACATTGGGATAAGGGCAGGAGAATGAACGATGTATAGAAAAATATAAATTAAATGAGTTCCAAAAAGAACTATAAAGTAAAAAATAACTTTAATTTCGGAAGTCGGTATCTTTGGATCTGTATGTTAGTTTTTTTTGTCACCGACGCGGACGTCATGTATTATCGAAGCTAACTCAAAAACTATCCAAGCAAAGTTAATAAAATATATCGCACCCCCAGTGCGATAAAGGCGTAAGTAAGAATACGTCACTTTTTTTATTGCAGTTTCGTATAGCGCAGATAAAGATACACAATGCTCAATTTGTCCGCTAAGATCTGACAAAAAATTAAGCCATTATACCAAAAAAGACATTTGTCGCGTCACATAAGTTTTAGATAAAAAGGTCCATAAACGTGTGTAAAACTTATAATATTAATTATTCTTTATACACGACAATTTGAGGTATCTGAAATATTGTTTAAAAAAGCTTGATTTTTTTACTGTTTGATGGTATATAACAAATTAACAAAAGATCATAAGATCAAATGCTAAATAGATATACCAGACCAAACAGTTTTTTTGCTCTCTTGTAAAGTTAGTATATTCTTCGTCCGCCTTTGTTGCACTGGAGGTGCGATATATGGGACCACCTCGAAAGTATATCCTATCAAACGAAAAAATAATTTTCAAAATCGGTTCTCAATTGACGGAGAAATCGGTGGACATACATTAAAAAAAAAAAACATACATAGTCGAACATAGAACCTCATCCTTTTTCGAAGTCTCTTAAAGAGACTACTCGTGACTAACAGGAAGAAATAAAGAAAGAAAGAAAAAAAAATAATACGTTTATTGGCATTACAGCAAAAAATACACCTCAAAACTGTAAAAAACAGAAAACAATGATTATAATGCCAAAAGGGCCTCAGCTCAGCATAATGTCAGATAACAACACAAGGTGTACCACCTGACGCTGATTTTCAGCTGCAACCCACGAGTGCCATATTATTATGCTAGAATAATAAAATCATAGATAAGTGTGTCCGTTTTAATACATAAATTAAGATAAATTAAAGGTGATATAAAATGCTCATACGAAATAAAATTAAAATTAATATTCTAGAGAGAGCACAATTAATGCTAATCGGAGCGAGCACAATCAATTCAATTTTTTTCCCGCACAACTCCCTACGGCTCTATGCCAACCTCCCCTACTCTGCTATAGATTCTTTAATACATCTACCTCAGCTTTTTTCCGTGCGCGTCTACGCGTCTCCCCTTACTACAAACATCTTTAGCCGCTGTAAGTGACAATAATTCTTACCCTGGGCGTTAACCGTCCCTGCACCCTCAGCGTATAAATACATGCAGGGGAGGTGCAGCTATCTGCTTACTGCCCCATAAACTTTAATGTGACAGTTATTTAAACTTAGATAAATATTGAGATAGCTGAGGGTTTAAGATTATGGTGGATTAAGGGTGGTGAGTTTTGACGGTGGAGTTTGACTTTAGCGGTTGATTTTCTATCTTCTTGGCCTGACACCGTTGGTGGACATCCTAATTATGAGGAATGAACATTTCCTTCAAAAATAAAGTAAGCGCTAAAAAACTAGCAAGCGCGCGGTCTCTAAGTCGGGTCACAACCCGACTTAGAGACCGCGCGCTTACTAGTTTTTTTAATCCATGGGAAACATAAAAAACAGTGTTATAAAATTCTGAAAAAAAGATATATCTTATTTAAGTATCTTGCGGACATGCAATCGCTTTTAATAACACGATTAGATTTTCCTTTGATGGTTAGAAAAAAAAAACCAAGGTTACCCATTTTCGAAATGTTTACTCAATCTCATAGCCAAAAACAAACGGTTTTTACTTATTTTTATATAAATGAAAGCTAGAAAGAATGTTTATCACAGTTCGTTGAGTTTGTCTTGATTAAATTATTCAAATAATTACTTTTTAAATACCTACCAAATGTGCGCAACCACTCGCGACTTCGCGAGCCAACTCAGTCAGCTCGAGCGACCAGAGCGCTCTAATGGCGTATTAATGAGAAAAACAACAAACCACTAGCTTGTATTACCATGGGTCATCGCCGAGTACTTATCTATATTAGCCTGTAGATAGCCTGTGAGTTTTGTTAGATACCTACACTTATTTCACCATGCGCCCAGTTAACAGAATCTCGACATTCGGTTGCAGGATTGGCCCTCATTGATGTTTTGGATTAAAAAAAATGTTGCTTTTAGCACGCACAGCTTTCACGTGTATAGAGGTATGAGGAACAGGGTGTAAAGTTCACTCATCCTCCATAGAAAAGGGAGGATCCTCCGACCGGGTGTTGTGTCTGATGTCGCGCGGTAAACTCTGATTGCGCGATGCAGGATTTGTGTGACGTCAGGTCTTTGATGCGTAGTTCGCATGTGACGTTGTAGATACCACACGTGTAAGCACAAAGTGTAAGTTAAGTTATAAACAGGGTATCATAGTTTTTGTCCCAATTTCGGTATGGTATCATAGCTATCATAGTTTTTGTCCCAATTTCGGTATGGTATCATAGGTATCATAGTTTTTGTCCCAATTAAGGTATGTGAATTAATCAAACAGTTATGACACCCGAAGCCGAAACGTGGAAACTGACAGTAGGGCCGGTCATCAAATTCAAAGTCGCTCAGCGCGCTATGGACCGGGTTATGCTCGGAGTTTCTTTGAAGGATAAAATCTGAAACGAAGTTTTCTGGAAAATAACTGGAATTGCAGAGTAAACAAGCTGTAATGGCAGTGGGATGGTCATGTTTGAAGGACTGATGGCCGGTGAAGCAGGCTAGTTCTAGAGTGGAGACCGCGTATCGGCAAGCGTAGTGTGGGACACCCCCAGCTAGATGGACCAACGACCTTAAAAAGATGGCTGGGTCAGACTGGATGCGTAAGGCGGAGGACAGTGTTGTGGCACAGCCTGGGAGCGGCCTATGTCCAGCAGTGGACTGGAATAGGCTGAATTGAATCAATCAAACAAAGCTTTATAAATCGATTAAAAAAACATTTTTTTTTTGTTGGGAAATTATCAAATAACTTCTCCCGCTCTGGGTGGAGCGGGAGGGCGTGTCAGACTTTTACTGACTAAAACCCACCCGTGGTCCTTCAGTTGCCTGCGTGCCAGGGCCACGGTATTCCTTTCGGACAAACCCGCAACCCAGGCAGGCACCGGTCCTAGCGGACCCTTTGTTGTTTGTGTTTTACCAAAGACCCAGTATAAGTACCGTATATACTTTCATATGGATTAAGTAGAAAGCTGTTATTTTGACATTACAAACAGACACTTATATTTTATTTATTTGTATGTGTAGATATAGTTGTCGACCAGTATCTGTGACGGTCGAGATAACACTACATTTACATACAGAACTATTTTCTGTATTTGTTTACGGTTCACGTCCGTGTTTGGGTCACTCAAATTGATATGTATACCAAATTTCAACTTAATCGGTCCATTACATTCGGAGCAAATTGGCTGTGACAGACAGACAGACAGACACACGAGTGATCCTATAAGGGTTCCGTTTTTTCCTTTTGAGGTACGGAACCCTAAAAACCACTGTTTATTATGATTATTAACTACCTATAACTAAAACTATGTAAAATCATGCAAAAAAAAACTACTTACCAACAGGTTAGATTGAGGAAGCACATAATTAATATAGCAAATAATTGAATAACGTAGGTTAACATTAAATTAATTTGTAAGCACCGCTCAATAGTTTTCAAATCTTGTTAAACTAGACTATTTAGAACGAGATTTGATTTTACAACCCTAATTGGATTAGTTATAGCTTCCTGAGTATAAGATAAGAACCAGTCTCGTGTGAATTGGGCTACAAAATCATTTAATCATGTACTATAAATATGGTAATAATCTCTTAATGATGAACCTTACAAAAATCATTTGGGAAGGCTTAAAACACCAAGAGATAGAAACAGAAGTCATATCTGAATCATTAAAAATATATACAAAAATTCTACAGCTCAGATACAACTCGAAACTTGAGGAGAAGAATTTTCGATTCGACAGAATAGCATTACTTAAAAATAGGTACCGAAGCTCTATTGTCTGTAATTAACGATAACTTTATACAATCGTACCGTGTGGTGCCGGACATAAAGAATAGCACCATCCTATTTCGTCCCATGGGTGTCGTAAAAGGCGACTAAGGGACTTCCTAGAGAATGGGCAGCAGCATTATCTATGCATTTTTAACACCATACTGCGATCGCCAACCTGCCTGCCAAGCGTGGCGATTATGGCAAACCCCCCCAATTGGGGGAGGCTTATATCCAGTAGTGGACGTCTTTTGGCTGAAATGATGATGAATGATGATATACAAATCTCAAGAATACTTCGAAATTAAATGATAATATATAGGTATGAGGAACAGAGTGCAAAGTTCACTTATCCTCCGTAGAAAAGGGAGGATCCTCTGACCAGACGGGTGTTGTGTCTGGTGGGCAACTGCCCGACGGTTGATGTCGGGAGGTTATATATATCCTAGTCGTGCGGTAAACTCTGATTGCGCGATGCAGGATTTCTGTGCCGTTTGATGCGTAGTTAGCATGTGGCGTTGTAAATACCGCCCTCAAAAAAACTTTTTATTGTGTAAACTGGTTAAGGTTGGTAAGAGGCTTTTTATTTAATACTAGCAGCCCGTCCCGGCTTCGCACGGGGTAGACAATTATCATTTTAAGACTCATTTTTCTACACCTTCGGTTACATTGTTTAAATTTTACCAAGGATCCCTAATTTTTTTCAAAATGAAATGTAGCCTATGTCAAATTGGAAGAATGTAGCATTCTATTGGTGAAAGAATTTTTTAAATCGGCCCAGTACTTTTTGAGCCTATTCATTACAAACATACAAACATACAAAAATAGGTACAAATGTTTCCTCTTTATAATATTAGTGTAGATGTAGATTAATAGTCCATTTATTTGTCAGAATATTGTTACAGAGTTGTTACATTGCTTTAAAAGTTCATAATATTCTGCCGTTTCCGGCGTACAAATACATTTTCAGGGTTTTGGTTGTAAAACATTGAATTCAATAAAACAGAATAAAATTCAAATTTCAAATTAGTCAAATATTAGGTATGGAAATGGATATAAGCATAAAGTCAACTTTTCATTCATAAAATCATAAGTCGAGTAGTTGCATTTTGTTAAGAGATAATTGAATTACTTACATTAAAAAGTCCTAAAGTCAAGGGTTTTAAAACAATCTGGTAGTTTATTATGTATAAACTTTGGTCGCCATACAAAATACATTGTTAGTAAATAGTTGATTATTTCATCTAGGTCAACGAAGCATGTGAACTTTGCGGCTCGGTCATCGTAATTAACGATAAGTACTTGTAATTAATTACAAAACGAACTTAAAACACCACTACTCATTGTAACAACCGACACAATGCATCAAACCCCTCACTAATACAAAAATGATAACTTAACAAGAATATTACGAACAAGGCAACAATTCTACCTCAGACTTCCAGGAATCATTTTATGTCCTACTTTGACATAAAGAACGTACTTACATTAATTAAGTGTAATTATAAAATAATGCGGTCTAAAGACACGGGAAGTTTTAATTGATATTGTTAGTTGTGAAAATTGTTGTGCTGTTGTAAGTTGCGAGAAAAATGGTGTGAAATTACACAAAGTGATCCATTTTAAAGTGATTCGGCATTTAGCACTGTTTTATTGTCCAAACACATTTTTTTTTTTTTTTTTGTAGTATCATTCATGCTTGGTGAAAAGGAAAATGTCCAATACTCCATTTACTATAGAAATAGACAAATAACGGCTAAATAACGACAGTTATTGTGTAATATTGTTGAAATTACTGCTCTTTAGAGTAATTTTTTTAATGTAAATGGTAAATAGATTACAGTGCTTTGTATTTATCGTGAAATAACGGAGTTTATTACACGTTTACATCGAAATAACGAAAGGGTCAGAACAGTTATTTGTCTAATGTTATAATAAATGGAGGTGGTGGCGCATAAATTATCACCACATTATCACCTCTCTGGAAGAAGCTCTCATTTTTGAAAATGGAATGTTAAAGTCATTGCAACTTTGACATTTGTAAAGTACACAAATGAACACTATGCATTTCGTAAAATCATGGTGCGTTATACTCTCCAAAAACGCGAAATAATTGACTCATTGTTTTGTTTATCGTCCGAGTCGTGTCCATCTTCGATTACCTATCATGATTAGGACCGAAAATGAATTTAGGATCGCTTGCATCACAAATCACTAAATACGTTCAGCACTTAATCATTACCGGTACCACAAAAGAAAAGAGAAAAATAAATACTTAAAAAAAAACCCACTTCACTGACACTAAAAAGTGAAGAACCACTTCAATTTCGGAAGCGTGAGTTCACTTTAACACTAAATAATATTTTGTTTTGTATTTTAGTTTTTTGCCACCAACTTCCGAAGTTAAAGTTATTTCTCTAAGTATTACATACTAAACAACCTAGTTGTTTTATTTACTTTTTATTCTCCTAGTAGGATTTTTATGTCCAATTTGATGCCACGGACACACGTGGCATCACAGCAGGACCCATCAGAATACCAGCACTGCGATATTTTTTTTTAATATCAAAATAAAGAAAGAAGATTTTTTAAATTTATTTGGGACACAAAAAAGGAGCATTTAAAACTAACAAAATTTATAATATAGCAGCATAATGCTGCCTTCATTATGTTGACATAGGACTCTTTTTGGCCTCTTTTTCTATTATGTTTTCTGTTTTTGTTTACAATGTAAATCAATAAACCACATTATTACTCAAGCTTTGCCAAATAAAAAGAAAACAACAAAGCAAAATTGGCGCCAATTCCTAATACATCTCTATGCTCAGTTCCGTGTACCCGCGAGTACCCGCCCACAGACATAAAACTGCCCACTCAAACTCATACTCGTACGTCTGAACAAAGTTACAATGAGTTTGAAAGGAATAGGCTAGAATGTGCAGTCGTTGTTTCATTCAAAATTGGTATTGATTTTCAGGGCAGACAAGTAAGTATTTCTGAGTATTTCCGAGCATTAACAGAAGTTAAAACAGTCTTTCGAAATTCACTAATTATTTGCGCAACTTTGTATTTTTTATTTTGACTTGACAACGTCTAATAAATCGATGAACGCCGGCTGCATGCACGAAAATGTCCTGTTACGCTCATTGTCCCGTTACGCTCATTGTCCCATTACGCTCATTGTACGCATGCGCCGCATCAATGTTTTGTTATGACGTTGTCACGTTAAACTATCGTCCGTAAACCAACTTTACAGACAACCAATTTTAGTTTTTTTTTTTTTGTTTTTCTTGCCCATTCTTTTATGTTCCTAAAGAAGATTGGACTTATCTTCCAGGTGGTACGAGGATTAAAACACCGGTAACTTGCTATAGTGGACTGTATTACAACGATTTAAGAAAGTTACCGGTGTTTTAATCCTCGTACCACCTGGAGGATAATTATGTCCATTCTTCTTTATGGTCCTTCGAGCCGGATGCTGTTCCGTAAGTAACTGTGTTCAATGTATAAGTCTTCATTCCTATTAGAAATAAATGATTTGACTTTGACTTTGATGACTGTGTAATAATAATAATAATAACCCCACCGCCGTATCTCTACTTTGACGTCGTGGTGGCTTGCGCGCTCCGAACTCTAGGTCTGTGCCGGTAGAGTTTACTTTACTGGAACATGTCTAGGGTGAGGAGCCAGACCAAGAGAGATACAGAAACCCGCAGGGCAGCATGTAGCGGGCTGTTGGGCAGTTGCGACCCCACGGACCCTATCTCCCGGGAGAAGTCATGTTCCTCATCTCTGCCTTGCCTTTATTGGCCGGCTGGAGTGAACACTGACGAGGAACTGAGCTCCCACCTCATTCTTGGCTTGAGTGGATATTCGCAAGAGCATACGTGCTCGGAGGAAGGAAGTATTCCAGTAAGTGCTTGTAGGGATCTTGACCATCTTCCGGGCTCTGGGATTGTTCTGAGAGCCTTGGAATACCTCTCCACTCCTCGAGCACCTCAGGACATGTTGCCCCCTTGTTGCTACGTCACTATGTGCTAGCGACCGTTTTCGGGGGCCCATTATTGAGTGTGCAAGTCACACCCTGCCATTTTATCTGTGTATAATAAAACATTGATCAGGCAGGGGCCATAGTCCTTCCATAGTTTTTGGTAACCAGTCCATTTTAACCACCCAAACCCAAAGTCTAATATCTTTGTTTCCATATCTTGCAATAGTCCTACACCAACCGGGGGTTGTCCTTGGGTGCACTTGCGTAGTGCGTACAGGAATAATCGTCGGTTGGTGCCTCATTTAATTAAAAAGCGTCTAACGGGCCTCTGCGAGTTGGCTTCGGCCCCTCGTACGCCTTCCAAAGGTCCGGGACCCCAGGGTCCCGAGATATGTAGACATAGAGATAATAATAATAATAATAATACAATTTATTCAAAAATATAATGTATAGAGTTAAATACAGTTTTTCTTAAATCTATCTCAAGTTCACCCATTATTTGTGCCTGAACTAGGTAATCCTGTGTTTCACGTCAAAAAAAACAAACACAAACACACACACACAATTGACAAATATTATACTTTTTTCAAAATGTTGTAGGATAGGTAAGAAGTAACAAGCCGTCTCCTGTTCTATCAATTCAAGGTGGCTACAAAGTCAGCGCTTGTTATATCAATACAAAGAATCGTCGTTACAGCGTATAGCTCGTAAAGCAAACTTCAGTCGACGTCCGCGAACACAGATTTAACTATCTGCTGAAGCTTTCAGTAACTACAAAGAGAATGACTGGAAAATACAGCCGAGGAGAGAAGTGGTATGATGATTTAATTATGAGCAAGTATTTTAATAAATTCAAATGATCGCATTGCTTGATTTTCTAAAAATAAAATATACATAATAATTGGACGTAGTTAAGCAGAAAGGACTCAATCCACATTGTAGTCAGGGATGAGTTGTATATAGGTACCAAAGAGATCCTAACAGTTAATGGAAGGTACCCAGCTACTTGTGGGTTGTTTCCCAACATTAAAAAATAAACCTTATCTTAGTAGAGTCACGGATCTTTTTTGCTGAGTGAAAGAACCAACCGTTAGGACCTCTTTGTTATATACAACTCATCCCTGACCACAATGTGAGTTGAGTCCTTTCTGCTTAACTACGTCCAATTGTGGCTTACAATATAACTTTTTTACCGGTATTATTTATTCGCAAGAAAATGTAATCGTATTTTTTAAGAAATAAAACATTACGAAATCAAGATAATCTCCTTGATACTGTCAACAGATAATTACTATCGATATTTATTAGTGCTTTGCCGTTTGCGTTTTCAACAAGCTTACAGTTTATTAAACATTATTAAAAATTAAAGGTTTCATTCCGCAATCAGATAAACATATAAACTTTATCCAACGGCGGCATTTAAAATTAACATTATTAAACCAAAAATACTGGTGGTGGTCATTGTACTGTGTGGTGCTGGACGTAAAGAATAACACCACCCCTTTCCTCCCGTGGGTGTCGTAAAAGGCGACTAAGAATTTACTAAAGAATGGGCAGCAGCGGTCTCTATGTATTTTTAACATTATACTGCGATCGCCAACCCGCCTGCCAAGCGTGGCGATTATGGCAACCCCCTCCTCGCCAATTGGGGGAGGCCTATGTCCAGCAGTGGACGTCATTCGGCTGAAATGTTGATGATGATGAAACTAAAAATATAGCAACCCACTTTCCATTATATTTGGTCGGCGACATGAAACTGTAATGAAAAACTATAAGACAGAAGAAGAAAGTACGTAGTATACTTCAACCGTTTTACAGACAATGATAACACTGACACTCTGAGGGGCTCGTGGCTAAATGATAACAACCGCACGAGTCGATCGAAGGTTAAGCTACTGTTGCCGCGGTCGGTTCGTGGATGGGTGAGCATCCATAACATATCGAGACCCCTCCGTGCCTCGGAAAGCACGTTAAGTCGTTGGTTTCGGCTGTTATTCATAGAGCTATGACAGTAGTTACGGGTCAGAAGTCCAAAAGTCTGACAACCAGTCTTACCAAGGGGTATCGTGTTACCCAGTAACTGGGTTGTGGAGGTAAGATAGGCAGTCGCTCCATTTAAAATACTGGTATTCAGCTGCATCAGGTTAGACTGGAAGCCAACCCCAACGTAGTTGGGAAAAGGCTAGGCAGATGATAATACTGTAACATTTCTGTATTTCAGTGTACAGGGCGTGTCGTACGACTTGGCTCGTTTTACAGCATTTCATGCTAAGACATTAATTGGACGAAATAAAATCAGACGTGGTCGTTAATGACACTTGTGTGACCGACTGTACCAGTCAATAGGTTGTCGTAATGAAGTTATAAATGTTCGCTTGTATGCAATTTTGTAAGGATTTAGTTTATACTAGCGCCTGTTTATGACTAACTTACTAACTAACTGACAACCTATAACTGATCTCAACAAAATAAATGTATATTTACTTAATAAAATGTTGATAACATAATTTAAAAATAAGAAGAAGAAGAAAGAACGAAAAAATCATTTGTATGCAGTAAACATGACGCAAAAAAAAGAACACAAAAAAATACCAGTTGTGGGAAAATATGCGTCACATCCACGCAAAACGGCCATTGCTCAGCATGATGCTGCGACCCTATGCGAGACAGAGCCCCAGCGCTGGTTTTCAGCGACAGCCGGCGTTGACGTGATGACGTCAACCGGTGCAGCATACAATGAGATAAAAAATAAAATAAATTCACAATACTTAATTACTAAATATTTTTATAAAAAATATATTTTAAATGGCAATATTTCATTCCGTCGGCAGCGGCGTACGCGCCGCCGGCTTAAAGTTATCTGTTTAGAACTTATGAAATAATCAATATGGAATACATAAATTAATAACATGGTGCATGATGTAATATGATGGAATTGTGTTGACAAAGGATGTATCAGGTGAAAATTAGTGATTGTTCATTTGTTTCCTAATTTTATTTTTTATATAAATAATTATTGAATTTTTTGCTGTGTCCTACAGGGTCCGTAATTATACCTTGGCTTTAAGCCTTTGTAACACCTTTTAAACATTATGGAATGCAAAAAAATATTATATGAATATGAATGAATATTGTGCCGTGTGGTGCCGGACGTAAAGAATAGCATCACCCTATTTTTTCCCGTGGTGTTCGTAAAAGGCGACTAAGGGACTTACTAGAGAATGGGCAGCAGCGTTCTCTATGCACTTTTAACACCATACTGCGATCGCCAACCCGCCTGCCAAGCATGGCGATTATGGCAAACCCCGCCAATTGGGGGAGGCTTACATTCAGCAGTGGATGTCTTTCGGCATGAACTTGTTTGTTGGAGAGAAAAATATGTATTTAGTAAGATGTTGAACGATTTCTACATTTTACACACTGATGTGTGTCACTTATTTTAGCATAATAATAAAAATAAAAAATATATGTAACAATAATAATAATAAAAATAAAAAATAATAATGAATAGATATTTTTTTTTTTTTTTTCATTATAACACACAGTCTACCGGTCCACTTTGCCAGTTAATAAAGTAGGTAGATAAAACATAATTGTTCAATCAAAAACATTAACCAGGTATTTGCCAGCATAACATAATGTAATTCAAATTGAATTCAACGACCACACCATTTCATTTCACATTTAATTACTAAACAAAAAAGTCTAGCATGTTCTTAACTGCATTAACGTAATATGCCTTCGACACCAAACTATTAGGAAAAAACAATTGAATTTAGATTGAAAACCAAGCCAAGCGAATGTTTTACTACATTTTAAAAGAAAATTCCCGATTACTTTTCACGGATACCAAGATATCGGTAATTACTAAAACGTATGGAAACACTATTAAATACGAGATTATAAACATTGTTACAAGTAATAAGGTTCCGCTTATTTTCGTTCATCTTCTACATCTATATACAAATTAATAAAATTGAAGTGTTTGTTTGTAATGTCAAAATAACAGCTATTTACTAATGGATAATATTTTTGTGTTCACCAAAAATCTTAAGGTACATCTATGTATGCATTTCTAAAATTGTATTCTTCCCCGAAAAATACTGATCGTGCACCAAATATTAAAGGTTAGGTTAGGTTAGGTTATATTTTGGTGCACATTCAGTATATTTGGTGGAACACAGGCAAAATTAGGTAAATGAAATGGGAGTACTTTTAAATAAAATTGAAGTACTTTTAAATACCATCCTTTACTAATGCATAAATTGACGGTACTTATATTTAAAAAAAAAAATATATAAAACTAGCTAATGCCCGCGTCTTCGTCCGCCCGGGTGGGCGGTAAAAAGTTGTTTTGACATTTCAGACACTTCAATTTTATTTATTTGTATTGATTTTTGTGTGTCTGTTTGTTTGTTCCCGTTAATCTCCGAAACGGCTAAACCGATTTTGACGGGACGTTCACTGACAGGTAGCTGATGTTATAAGACTTACTTACTCGTAGACTACTTTTGTTTTAGAAAAAGCTACGCTGGCGAATCCGCGGTCATCAGCTAGTTAGTTATAAAATGCTTCGGAGCTGAAACCTTTCACAAATCGTATTATTCAAATTAAACAGGTGTTTAGTCATAAAAATACGAAGCAATTTAAATTTTAACACCTTATTCTGAAACTTCTGTGTCGAACCCTTCCTATTTGAATCGAGATATAAATCGATACATTTTCGGCTTGACAAAGGCGACTGTCGGCTGTCATAACAAGGTAAACAATAAAGTTGTATGATAATGTATTCTAACGCGTCTGATACGCGATAAAATTCGTGAGCGAGTTGTCACACCTCCCTTAATTGAAATTTATGTATACGACTCCAACGCTTTGTATCGAAACGGGAGCCCCTACTAATCGTACCGTCCCGATCCTTTTTTTATCGAGTCGAGATCGAGATTCGATAGCGCAATCGAGATAGATATT
The DNA here is from genome assembly GCA_947523025.1 of Dryobota labecula. Lineage (NCBI taxonomy): Eukaryota > Metazoa > Arthropoda > Insecta > Lepidoptera > Noctuidae > Dryobota > Dryobota labecula. The sequence continues at coordinate 8,428,923 of OX383305.1, read as the reverse complement.
TCTTCTTTAATTGAATCTTTTAATTAATAAATGTAATCATAATGGGAGAATTAAGAATTTAAGTTTAAATAATCAAAATGGATCTTACAGTTGGTTTGAATACGTCGTAACATTTCGCCATTAATTTAAAGAGCATCTCGATAAAACTAATTAACATCACTTGCTTTCACTTACTGAAGGAAATTATATAATTTTTTTAAACACTAGTAACTAGACATGTGAATTTAATGCCCTTCGAATGATATTTAGTACCAACTTAAATGCCTATCTGTTTAATGTAATCGCACATGTATAGTAAACTCGATGTATAATCAGCCTATAATATTCCCAGTTTCCCACTGCTGGGACACACACCTCCTCTCTGTGAGAGGGAGTGGGCCATAATCCACCACAGTGCGGGTCGGTGAAATCAAATCAAATCAAATCGTTTATTTGTGATACATGGGTTAAATGCAGGTGTTCATTACAGATTAATAATGTTCATTCCACTTTGGCATACAAATTATTAAATAACATAATAAAAATATAAGTCTAAAATTCTAATTCCATTTAAGATTAAATACAAATTATATTACTACCTACTTATTAGTCATGCATGACAGACACAAGACAATCAACAACAATGAATTATCGTCAAGCGGACATGAAACGTTCAAAAAGTTCTAGTCGATAAAAATTCATTTACAGAGTAATAACACTTGTCCATAAGAAATTGGAACATATTATTTTTAAAGACATTGCTATATTATTTTATGTCATTAGGAATTTTACTGTAGATCTTCACGGCACACAGTGGAACGAATGTATGGGAGCGGTTGGACGTAGACATGTCCGAAAAAAAAGAGTAAAATTATGCCAAACTAATGATGCCATCTTATTCGATTACTTAATGCCTTCATAACTTGTGGTGATGAATTTCTTCATAACTCCCATATTTCGGGAGTAATTTGAGAAAATGTGAAATTTTACTATGAAAATGAGTGTATCGAGCTCTCTCCCTCCTGATTCCGGGCTTGTTTCAAGTAGCGGTCTCTAATATCATAATGCTAATACTAAGAGCTATATTTAATACTAAGACACATAGTGCGCCAAATGTGCACTTTCTGGGATAAAGAGTGATGTTTATTTTATAACACAATTTTTTTATTTTTTGTTTATTTTGTTGATTAAAACCGTTTTTCTAAAGGTTTACCTTATTACAATAACATTTCTGAGCAGCCAATTAGAGAAGATATAAGCTAATTAGGATATATAATTAGGGACTTAAGGTTTACATATAAAACTGATGCACTAATGATTACTGATAAGAACATTGCTATTATTTAATTACTAAATGGCTCTTAATACACTAATTTAGCATGCATCATTTACTAATTATCACAATAACTAATTACCTTGCAATATTTAACAAAGGATACCTGGGATACCTGGATTTTATATAAATAGGTCACTATTAGTAACTTTAAAATCAGTGTTGATTTACACCTCGTTGTATCCAAGCTAATCTCGCAATGTATTTTCCAAATTTTAATACAAATCTTGATATTCACGTTGCTTTATGCGCACGCGCACATAAAGATTTACGCGACTTTAACTATTTGTTCAGTGTTTTAAAAGATAACAGTTGTGTTCAGTTATGTGAAAGTGCTGAAACAAGTTTAAAAGACTGGTGTCGTCGATTTTGCTACCGCATTTATGCAAAATGGACACAGTCTGGAAGAAGCACAGATAAGTTTCGGAAGAAACATGAGATTTGGCTACAGGCTGCAATTCAATGGCCGGAATTACAGAATGAAAATATGGAACCTTCTACAGAAAATATAAGTGACGTCATCGAGCCCATAATTTCTCCTGCTAAATCTGATGCTTCAACTTGTACACATCCTAGTCCTCGTAAATCTTTTGAGGACCTTAGTAACCGGCAAAAAAGAAGACGCACTGAAGATAGTCTTTCATGCAGCAGTAGCAGCGCTGAAATTATGTTTTCGGCCGAAAGGGCGCTTCAAAAGGCAGGACAAAGCGATACAGCTTATGTTATGAAATACTTGACGGAGAATCCAGAAGAGGCCTCAAAAATCAAAGCCTTCATTGAAGGTAAATCAATTCAGGTACGGGAAATATCCCCTTTGAAGGCATTGGCTCTTTATGTATCGATGAACTTATCGAAATGGCGCTATAACACTCTTCGGGATTTCAACACTCAAGAAGGAGCTCTTCAATACCCGAGTTACTACATGTTGGTTAAAGAAAAAATTAAGTGCTATCCGGCCAAAGAAGATCTCACAGTTACAGAGAGCTCTGCAAAAATCAAATTACAAGCCTTGATGGATTTAACCTCAAGAAGACTTATTAGGTCGTTAGAAACCCCTGTTGATCCCAATCAACAGCTCGTATTGACCAGCAAATGGGGTTTTGACGGATCATCTAGCCAAAGCATTTATCATCAAAGGACGAGTGAAGATGAGCAAATCGATCTTGCTAGTAATTTTATGATTAGTCTTGTACCACTGCGGCTCGTCTCAAAAGGTGTAACAATTTGGGAAAACGAGCGACCATCTTCCACTTCATTTTGCCGGCCAATATTGTTTAAGTTTATAAAGGAAACCAAAGAAAATGTGCAGAGAGAGATGGCTGAAATCGAAGCAGAGATTGAAGCCTTAACTCCATCCACCATCACTGATGGAATTAGTGTCAAACACCAACTGCTGTTGACAATGATTGATGGTAAAATTCATTCCATTATATCCAATACAGCAGCTTCAGTGTGTGACATATGCAAGGCTTGTCCTAAAGAAATGAATAATTTAGAGTTAATCAAAGATAAACACGCAAACGAGGACATGTATAAATATAGCTTAAGCACCCTTCACGCTTGGATTCGCTCAATGGAATGCTTATTACACATTTCCTACAAATTAGACATAAAATCATGGCAAGTAAGGGGTGATATAGCAAAAAGGCAAGTTGATGACAGGAAGAAAAGAGTTCAAGAGGCTGTAAGAAGAGAAACGGGCTTACTTCTCGATGTTGTGAAACAAGGCAGTGGATCCACCAACAATGGCAACTCGGCAAGGAGATTTTTTGAAAACTACACTAAATCTGCTGAACTGACCGGAATAGATGCTATGCTTTTAAGAAAAATCTGTGTGATCTTGCAGTGTATTTCATCAGGAGAGAAGATCAACGTAACTAAATTCCGAGAGTTCTGCTTTGATACTGCTAAGCTTTACGTGGAGTTATACCCATGGTATTATATGCCTTCTTCACTTCATAAAATTTTAATGCATGGGCCAGACATAGTTCAGAACATGTCAATTGTGCCCATTGGTTTTCTATCCGAAGAGGCATCTGAGGCTAGAAATAAAGATTTTAGAAAATATAGAGAGGGGCATTCTCGAAAGCATAGCAGTATCTCATGCAATGAAGATATTATGCACAATCTTTTACTGTCTTCTGATCCACTTGTTACAAGTATCCGTCCAAAAGGAAATAAGTTTGTAAAAAAATCTTCTTTTAAGGAATTTTATGAGCTTACGGATTCTGAGAAAAGTGATATCGAATTTGTTAACATAAATGATTTAGCGGACATCGATTCTGAATTTGAATTAATTGATGATGATGATGATGACGAAGATAATTAAATGATGTTATTGTTTTAAAATGTGTAACTTAGTAAATTAGAGCTTACATCTTAATTATTTATTGTACTTTTAATGAAACTAGGTAATTTATTATCAACTTACTTAAAAGTCATACTCTCATCAGTTCTTGTGAATATTTTTGTTAATATATATTTCTGTATATATATAATATATTTATAGACCTCTTAATAAGTCTGTCTGCGGTTTAAAGTAAATACAAATGGGGAAAAAACGTTTTTTTTTTTAAATTTTCATTTCCTTTTATCCCAGAAAGTGCACATTTGGCGCACTATGTGTCTTAGTATTAAATATAGCTCTTAGTAATAGCATTACGATATTAGAGACCGCTACTTGAAACAAGCCCGGAATCAGGAGGGAGAGAGCTCGATACACTCATTTTCATAGTAAAATTTCACATTTTCTCAAATTACTCCCGAAATATGGGAGTTATGAAGAAATTCATCACCACAATTTATGAAGGCATTAAGTAATCGAATAAGATGGCATCATTAGTTTGTCATAATTTTACTCTTATTTTTCGGACATGTCTACGTCCAACCGCTCCCATACATTCGTTCCACTGTGCGGCATGGCAAAGACACTTTTCCCAAAGAGGGTAGTTCTGTATTGACTGGTAACTTTATTGTACAAATGACTTATATTTCGCGATCTGAGCTCTAATGTTAATAATAATGGATGATGTCTAATAAACAAGGTCATTTCAAGAATATATAAAGATGGGACGGTAAGTATTTAAAAAAAATTAAAGTATTCCTTGCAGCAGTTATCGATAAATGTTACATAATCTTCGATTTTTTGGTTCTAGGACATCCCGGCTGTTGAAATTTGCAACATTTTAATCAATATTTACACATTGTAACATTGTACTACTGTCATTTTGATTGATGATCTGTCAGTTGTTTGTTCAGACCTGTGGCGGTATCTACAAGGCCACATACGAACTACGCATCAAAGACCTGACGTCACAAATCCTGCATCGCCCAATCAGAGTTTTGACATTAACTGTTGGGCAGTTCGGGCAACTGCCCAACAGTTAATGTCGGGATGTTGTATATATAATTATATATGCTAGTCGCGCGGTAAACTCTGATTGGGCGATGCAGGATTTGTGACGTCAGGTCTTTGATGCGTAGTTCACATGTGGCGTTGTAGATGCTGCCACAGGCACAACACCCGTCTGGTCGGAGGATCCTCCTATTTCTATAGAATCATCATTTCAGCCGAACGATGTCCACTGCTGGACATAGGCCTCGACCAAAAGGGGTGACTATGCCATAATCACCACGCTTGGCAGGCGGGTTGGCCATCGCAGTTTGGTGTTAAAAATGCATAGAGAACGCTGCTGCCCATTCTCTAGTAAGTCCCTTAGTCGCCTTTTATGACACCCACGGGTGGAAATGAGGTGGTGCTATTCTTTACGTCCGGCACCACACGGTACCTGCTCTATAGAGTATGAGTGAACTTTACACCCTGTTCCTCATACCTCCAAATAAGTGAGAATAAAGAAGTCTTCGGATTCGTATTCAAGGAAACATGTGAGTGTTATTTATTGTTCTTCCCATCCCTCATCTCCTGGCAATCAATCCATCATACAGTCCACTAAAAGAAAAGGAGTCGAGCGGGATTGCTGATTAGTGCCACATACCAGAACATAATACCGCCGACACCTCGAACATCGGTTTCCTCACAAATGTTATCCTTCACCGTTTTGAGAGTAGTGGTGATGAAATAATTCAAAGCAGCTCGAAATGTCTTACGTATACCATATAATATCAGTTTTAATATCACGCATTCACTACACAACCATACACCCACACCCACGCACCCCAACACACCCACATCCACACACCTACATCCACACATCCACACCCACACACCTACTTTGCTGTGTAATTGTTTTTTTTTTTTTTTCCATGTCTCAAATTGTTGTTTTTGTTTTTTTTTTTTTTTTTTAATCTTCCATCCCCACATTATCATCATTATCTATTAAGTAGATGTCAATATTACTGTGTCCTGCCCGGGTAGTTTGGAGGCCCGGAGACCTGTAACACAGGTATTCCTAGTACAGGCTCCAGTCTCCACAAAATCAATGTATTTTTGTATACACAATTATGTATTGTACTAATTTGTTATTATGTGGTGGAGAAAATAAACATTTTTATTATTATTATATTATTATTATTAATTTAAACAAATTAAAGCGCCTGTCTGGATTGAAACCTACGACCTACTACTCGTAAGTCACCATCGTTACCACTGGGCCCCAACTTCTCTACTATTTACTCGATGGTACGTCCACAATCGATTAGAAATCGTTAGAAACAAAAGGTAGGGGGTCCAAGTTTTCGATTTAAGGCTTTTATTATGCGCACAAATTTAAGCTCGGTGTCCGTTTCGGATAGCTTCCGAGTCATTTCCGGAGTAGATTACAAAATGCTTTATTTGTGTACCCATGCTTATCTTAATTTCTTAATTAAGGCGGCGAATTAAGTCATTTTTCGTAATAATACTTTTAACTTTTCAGTTAAAACTTTGTGTGCAGGTTAAACATTAAAATTCGACTTTTATTGTTCTGTTAATTAATTGTGTTTATCATCACGATTTCATTATATATTCCGTTTTTTACTTTTTTTTATTGTTCTTTCAAAGAAAATTGGGCGTCCTGCATATTTTTTTTTAATTGTGACTAATACGAATGGTTCGTGTTTTTTGTTTGAGTTATAAAAACGGATATTTATTTAATGTGTATTAATTAATTCACACTTTGGGTTAATTATGGGAAATGCACTAAATAAGAGTTAATTAAAACGGAAAAAATATAACAGCTTTAATTTACTGACTATGTAGGGTATTTTAATTCAAAACCAGTTTGCATCATATTAAGAATCAAACTACAACATAACATAATTTCACGTCTGTAGTCCCCGATGGGTAAGGCAGATGTATTGTACCTATATGAATGAATGAATGAATGAAATGCACCGACCCCAGCGTGGTTTAACCAGACTCGATTACTCGAATGAACCCAAAGATTCACACTAGCCCCTGGAGCCTCATGTTTCATGGGACTACAGTGGCCATTGTATATCAAGGAGTAGACCGGGGGGCACGATACTGGTAGGGAAGACGTGCCCATAGGATATGGAAGGATTATTAGAGCCTACCGGATATGCATCCTTAAGCAAGCAATGGAATATTGGAAAGACGGGTGATATTTATCGGGAGATGTATTGTACCTATAGTAAATAAATTAAAAAAATATATATATATAAATCTTACCTCCGTTTAAGTAAAAGATATACCTGTGCTAGGAGATCCCGCTCTCCAATGACAAAAATTATAAAATGGTAAAAGTGGTGTACAAAAAGAAATTACAATTTAACAAAATATTACAAGTAAAATCTCAAGTCAAGACTTGAACTATAACTAAATAAGAAAAAACTTAAGGCTCCGTGCGCGAAGAAAACTCTCTTTTATCAATTTCTTATCTAATTGTAAGAAACGTTGAAATAATCGAAATATTAAGTCTGTGTAACTATAAAAGTACAGTTTTCATGGTGCTATACCATTCGTGTCAGTCACAGCAGCTGTTAATAGTTTCATCATTTTTGTGCTCTCCAAAATATATAGTTTATTTCGCCGTTGATTTACCTAATGAAGATATTGTATAATCATTAAATAAATTTTTAATTATATATCATGGATAGCTGAAGACTAATTTGTGATTTTTAATTTTCTTGATATGATTTAGTAAATACTAGGAAAAAATATATTACTGACGGGGTTTAAAACAAAAAGAAAAGGCTTTTTCAATATTATTTTTCTGCTATATTTTGTATGGAAGTTGAAAAAAGTGGTTCAGCCACATGCAAGTAGACCATATAATGATGTTGATAAAAAAAAAAAAATGTTCAAAATCAAAAGTAGTTTCTTGCAGAATGATGATCAAATGTCAGTCCCGCGTCTTTTTCGAAAAACTTGTTGCGAATATTAGTGATTTACCGTGAATACTTAATTTATTTGAAAAATCCGTTGCAGCCACATGCAAAACAAAAAACACGACTTTGCAAATCACAAATAATTTTAAACAAAAGTTATTTGTGATTTACAAAGACATAAAAATGAAAACCTGTTTATACCAAATGACATGATTGCCAGTATTACTTTGAATAAATATCATGTCCACGAAAGCCACTAACTAATAAAGAATTGAAATTAAGATAATAAAACTGCCCGATCCAGGAATCGAACCCAGGACCTCATGCTCACCAGTAGCGCTGGCGACCATTTCACCAACGATGAGGCAATCAAATATTCGACGACATAAATCGTTTATTCACTGTGAAAACGTATGGTACGTACAGATATAGGTTTTCACCCTACTCTTACTTAGGTATTTAATCACAGACTGATTTCCTTTCTTCCCTTCGAAAGTCAATCTCGTCCTACGAATACCAAAGAGTAGGTACTATCGTGGGCATCCAAATCGGACCACAGTAAGAAATATTCTTGCTTGCAGCGCTCGGCCGCTATAGTAACGCTTGCCTACGCTCATCATCAATAACCTCGAAATTTTGCATCAGAATTTTGCTGAGCTCCTTGTTAAACAAAAAAAGAAAAAACAGCCAAGGTGGTCAGACATCTGTGACCATGTTAACAAAGCCTGAGAAATTTATTTAAACAAAAGTATTTTTTTTATTGGTCGTCGCAAAAAGGGGCGATAAACAGATGTGGACATTGTGACCACGGGATTTTATTTTGAAAGTGTGTCGATTCGGATGCCCGCGGTTGTACCTATTCTCAACACCTATTTCGGCGTTGCGTTAAATTTGCATTCTCGAGCACTAGTGATTTCCCATGCGAGCGTGTATCAGCGAGATCTACGGAATTGCCACCCGGCGCCCGCTCTGTATCCAAATCGAAAATCAACTCTTTTTATTCGCTATGTTATTGGGTATGCTTATTCTGTAGTCAGAAAAATTCGTAGGGAAATTCTCTGTGAAGTTTTCTAGGGTATAAAGAGTTACTTAATCCTACAGAAACCTTAAACATAGCTTTAGACTACATTCCTATCGGATTATTGTTGTAAAAACGTTTAAATAACCTTTTAATTTTTGTGTGTACTACTAACAAACTTAGTAACGCTATCTTTGTAAAAACTTATGGACTTAACATCAGGGCTTGTTAACGTTACCAAATAACAAAATAATAACCGTTACGTAACGTTAAATTTCAATGTTATACCTACTAACGTTACAAAAATTTAACGTTACTTGATAACGTTACCAGTAATATAACGTTAATTATCGTTAACAAAAATACGATAACTAACGTTAATTTAGCTACGTTGCCGTTCTGTAGGTAATAATTAGGCAGATTAAGGCAACGTTTTGATCAGCACGACAGCACGGCGGGCTCCCGCCGCGCCGCACGCCTCAGGCCCCTTTTTTTTTTGTGTGGGAAATTATCAAATAACTTCTCCCGCTCTGGGTGGAGCGGGAGGGCGTGTCAGACTTTTACCGACTAAAACCCACCCGTGTTCCTTCAGTTGCCTGTGTGCCAGGGCCACGGTATCCCTTTCGGACAAACCCGCAACCCTGGCAGGCACCGGTCCTAGCGGACCCCATCAGTGCGTGCTGACATCTCTTTGAGGCGCGCGTGGAACACAACGCGCCATCGACCCGGGCCTGCTCCTTACCGGACGGCGAACTGGCCATAGCTCGCCGTCCGCAAGCCCGCGCCTACGGTGGCCGGGAATCGGCTACCGATTCCCGCCGCCCAGGGCGTCTCCTGCGGCGACTAGGGGCGTGAGGGCGCACAGACTGCCGCTCCCTCACGCGTTCCGCCTCCTCCTTCGCGAGCATTACTACTTCGCAGAAGGAGGTGACTGCTTCCCATGCACTCTCGCTCCGGATCATGGCCTGGACCAGGGCCGGACGCGAGAGATCGCCGCCACCAATCGCCTCCGTGAGGAACGCCTCAGGCCCCACTACTTACATCTCACCCGTTTATAATAACGACAAAATTAATAGTTGCATAAATAACGTTAAATCGATTACCGTTATTTAAATAATAACGTTAACTCTGTCCATACAAGGTAACGTTATGAAAATTTACCGGTATTTAAAGCCCTGCTTAACATGTCTGAAATAAAGAAAAAATATTATTATTATAAAGCTCACATAAAGGCCGATAGTAGAGTGTAAATACAACCATTTTCAAAACGACTTTTCTAGATGCATACGTCTTGCTTCTTATAATTCCTAATTAGAGTAGGTAACAGTAATACTATAACAATGGAATTCTCCTGAAAACCGTCATTACTTGACTTCTACAAACCTACAGTTTATTCGTTTACTACACTTTAATTAACACGTTAACCAGAATCCGCTCCCGTTTCCCGAGCGTTCAAAGAATTTTGCATATCAGACGTAGGCGTAAGATTTTATTGCGAAGGGGCCTATTCTCAAGAATTGAATTGAGTCGAGTGGCGACAAAAGAACGCTTTTCTAATAAACCCTTAGAACCATTTGCATTGTAGGAGATTTCTTTGTAGATGTTTTTATTTCTGTTATTTGACGTAATAGAAACTGTTTGGGGGATGAGATCGATGGAATTGGTCTGGTTTTTAAAGTTTATTATGTTTTAATTGAGAAAAGGTCTGTTTTATATTGTATTGTTGTGTTTTGTTTTATACACATTATATATTACACGCATTATAAAACTGATTTACATCCGTAAGACGTCCTCACAACACAAGGTCCAGTTGAAAACCAGCGTCAGGCACTAGTTGGCTGGCATTTATGCTGAACTGGGCCTATTTGGCGTAGCCGCGAAGCAAACATTGCTATTTTTAGTTTTTTCTGTCTTTTTTGTTCTTTATCAGTATTGTGTGCTTTAAACTGCGTCAAATAAATTTATTTTCTTTCTTTTTCTATTGATAGTTTTGCATTGGTCAAAATGATTTTTCTAATGAATGACCTCTTTTTTCTTCGGTCATAAATGCACGTCTTTTAGCTATAAGGAAGTTACTACCAGGTGACTTGTTTAATAAAAAGGTATATTATGTAGGTAAGGTTTAATGTTTTATTTACAGAAGACCATGTTTTAATGTGGTCCTGGAAAACTTCCAGGACCATAATCAAAGGAAGGAATCATAATTCGTTTGTAGGTAAACTACCTACAAACGAATTATGATTAAAGAAAGAAGTTCCTATTGAAAACAAGATTGTACCAACGCAAAGCATAACTATGCCCCAAGTCTCTAATTCAGATAATTTATGTAAACAAAGAAACTTCAGCCTTTTATACCATTAAAGATTATATTGAGGACAAAAAGGCTTGGGATTGAGCTGCTCCAAATTTTATATATTAAAACTTTTTTTTATTGTGATTGCTTTATACACATTCACATGAATATTTACTTGTGAAGTATAATGTTATTATTTTAATTATTGTGAATGTGAAGACTATGTGGGTCTTTGTTTATTTTTATTTTTTTTTCCTTCTCAGTATATATATATTTTTTTTCCTGTTCATGGTATGGCAGTTTGAGTAATTTATGCGGCCTGCCCAAATGTCCTTTCTTTGGTATTGTTCGTCGAATCGTTGAGCTCCTTATGTTCTGAGTTGAGCTGCACGATTACTGACAAATGCGTGCACTGAATGGACAGGTCCACTCAATCTGTGTGGTTCTTTCTTCAAAAGACCATTTCAGACACCAGTCTACATGGTCTTCACATGATTTGACCAAGATTATGTCTGGACTTTAAAAGAGACTGTGACCTCTGAGTTTGTTTCGGTCTTTCTTCTCAGAGTAGTCAGATACGAAATGCCGACCTCATCTAGTTTTAAAATATGATTGACGTGTAAAAGTGTTTGTAAAAACCTACTTACAGAAATAAAATCATTTATCATTTATCAAGAAATGTCACTGTCAAAATGACAGGACAGTGGTGCAAAACATTTTACCATTTATTTTTTATTTTTATAATCATCTATTAAATTAAAGTTAATTAATTATAAGAACTATGGAAACAAAATGCCTTAGCCAAACAATGTTTTGTGCAGTGAGTTGTAAACTCGGAATATGATCATCATAATCAGCCTTTTTAAGTCCACTGCAAGACGTAGGCCTCCCAAAATCGATCTCCACTTTGAACAGTTTACAGCCGTTTTCACCCAACTATGAATGAGAGTTATATACTTACAATATGAATCTATGAATGAGATTTGTAATATTTGTTGTACGAAGATGTAAAAAAATTGAAAATGTTTGGATCTCCTGCATTATTACCAGTATCATAAAATATTTTATACCAGAAAATCTCCTTTTTTAATAACTTTATTTAAAACCGAAAATGTATAAAAATAATTATGGTGTGATAATTTTTAAATTATTATTTCTAAAATCAGTACTTAAAAGAAAATGGAATCATTTATCCACCATTTTTTGTAAATTACCATTACTAAGATATTTTTTTGATATATTATCCGCTTTGTTTACATAAATTATCTGAAGTAGAGACTTGGGGTATAGGTGAATTTCTAAAGAAAAACAAATAAAAAAACCGGCCAAGTGCGTGTCGGAACACGCACAATGAAGGGTTCCGTACTTGGAAAGAATTTATCCTAAGAACAAACTTAACATTGTAGTTGGTAAACATAATCTACCATACATTCCAACTGCAAATGTAAGTTTGTACGCAGAATATCGAGAGATTTACCATGTTATTTTAAGACCATAGACTTCTTATATATTTTCCTGTAATCTATAAGTATAGAACTATTTTATGTATTTTTTTCAAAATTTTAGGTTCAGTAGTTTCTGAGATAAGGGGGGGGGGGATGGTCAATTTTATTTATTTTTATTTAAACTTCATGTACAATAGTGGTACTTACATAGGCGGACTTAATGCCACAAGGCATTCTCTACCAGTCAACCTTTGGGTTAAATATAAAAACAGTGGTAGGGTACAAAAATAATGACAAAAATACTAACTTCTTCTTCTTCTTTCTTTTTCTTCTTCAATTTTCGTCTACTTTCACGTATAACTTCGAAACAATTCATTTTAAAATTATAAAAAAATACATTTGAGACCCTCACAGTAAGCCCTTTCATTCGATATGTCACACGGTACAGTTTGCAAAACTTTTTATTTTAATTTTCTTGTTTGCCCCCCAAACTTACCCCAATATTCTAAATACATTTATTTACGGTTCACGTCCGTGTTTGGGTCACTCAAATTGATATGTATACCAAATTTCAACTTAATCGGTCCATTACATTCGGAGCAAATTGGCTGTGACAGATGGACGGACAGACACAGACAGACAGACACACGAGTGATCGTATAAGGGTTCCGTTTTTTCCTTTTGAGGAACGGAACCCTAAAAACCCATGAAAAACGGAGCATAATGTGATGGCCATCAAGCGATAACTAAAGCTGGGGACACATTACACTGAGCCTGACTGACAAAAGTTATGCTAATGTATACGGTTAATAACTTTGTTTGTCACGAATGTCAGTGAATCTGAGGTATCGTCTATATTCTCGGGTTAATAGGTTTGTTTTGAAAAATGCTAACATGCTTTGACTTCTTTATGATATCTCGTGAACTTGAACAACTGTTCAGCTTAGCTTTTAGCTTGTCAAATATGAAGCTCCGAGGTATAAATCATATTTAATAAAATAAATAATATAGATAATTATTTAATCATTTCCTAAAAGATTTAGAATAAGTAATATTTATGTATATAATCGGTTGTATACGCATTCTATTCTAAGTGCTGTTTATTTTATTACCTACTAACCTTTGCCCGCGGCTCCGCCCGCGTAGATGTCGGTTATTACGTAAAAAATTTGCCTATGTCCTTCTCCATAGCCCAGGCTATATTTCTGCCAAATTTCATGACGATCGGTTCAGCGGTTTAGGCGTGAAAACGTAACATACAGACTGACAGACAGACAGACGAGAGTTACTTTCAGATTTATAATATTAAGTATGGATTAGTATGGATGTATTTAACAATCATTGAATGTGTATTGGTTGTATACGTATTCTATTCTAAGTGCTGTTTAATATTATATTTTATTTTAATTATTACGGTCTATTTATGTATCAATCATTGCACCTGACTTGGTTTCTGTACGTCGTTTTCGGGTGACCACTGAAATCAGCGCTGTGCTGTGGGTCCCCCATAGCACAGCATCATGCTGAGTAGAAGCCTTCTTGTCAGTCTTGACGCGCAGCTGCCGATTATTTCTGTGTTGTGCACGTAGATCTACGTGCACAACACAGAAATAATAATAAACTCGAGATTATAAAAATAAAAATAAAAGTTATAGATGAATCATCCTTTCGGTTTATGATCAGAGTGTCTAACTTTCAATTCGTCTATGAAGCAAAATGCCTAAAATGAATGTCTACACAGCAAATTGCCTAAGCTGTAAATCGCCTAGAGATCAAAATTTTTATCAAGCAAAATGCCTAAAATTCAATAATTTCTAAATAATCGAGATGGTTAAAATAAACTCACACTAGGGCCTCTGAACTGTAGGTTAGGTTAGGTTAGAACTGTGACCACACAACGGTAGTAAGGACCAAAAACGGTACTCCCTTTATTCTCCTGAAATAATAGACATATTGCAAGGTAGGCATTTTGGTTCATACTCAGAATAAGGTTTAGTTCAAATACTGTATACACATTGCAAGGTAGGCATTGTGCTTCCTAGTCAATATAAGAATTAGGCAATACTTGGCATAGACGTTTTGATTTCTAATCAGCATGATCATAAAGGATCCTTTTTTTCTAACGTTGCAAAATGGAGAAAGCACACTTATAAATTGGAACAAATATTATAGCATAACGACCCTATAACATTCCTATCACTGGGCTCCTCTCGGTGAGATTCAGTGGGCTATAATCCACTACGCGGTCCCAGTGCTGATTGGTTGATATTCACATGTCTTCGAATTTTTGGTTCCAGGACATGCTGGTTCCCTCATGATGTTTTCCTTCACTGTTTTAAGAGTATGAATGAATGAATTGCACCGACCCCAGCGTGGTTTACCCAGACTCGATTACTCGAATGAACCCAAAGATTCACACTAGCCCCTGAAGCCTCATGTTTCATGGTGCTACAGAGACAATTGCATATCAAGGAGTAGACCGGGGGGCACGATAATGGTAGGGAAGACGTGCCCATAGGATATGGAAGGATTATTGAGCCTACCGGATATGCATCCTTAAGCAAGCAATGGAATATTGGAAAAACGGGTGATATTTATCGGGATCTTTTAACGACGTCGCAGCCATTTTGTTGCCTGTTTTAAGAGTAGTGGAGATTAAATAATTTACAAAGTAAAGCCCGGCCTAGATTCGAACTCACGACCTACAAACTCGTACAGTCGAGGCCACCACTGCTCTAACAGAATCATAACAAAAGCACAATATCTCCAACACACATTTTCATAAACACACAGAAAATACAATTGGCATTTAGAAGTCGGCGAAAAAAGATTCAGCCTCATTCAGAATCGCTTCTGATCAGAATAATATCGCCGTATATATGCGCCGGAGCACATTTAGTACCTCACAGTGTATTTTGTAGGATAAAATGAGAAATCTGTAGCTTATTGTGATGGCTTCGATGATAAAACTCGTCTATATGAGGTGAATAAAATTTGATTATATTGCTGAGTGTATCAAAAGGCTTTGGTTCAGCTCTGTGACTTTTTTACTGAGATTGTAAGTATGTACCATCGCGGGCACAAAAATCTAACCACCTTGAAAACAATATTACGTGCACATGACTACCACATCTGTTTACCGCCCCTTATTTGCGACGACCAATAAAAAAAAACTTTTGTTTAAATAAATATCTCAGGCTCTGTTACAATGATCACAGATGTCTGACTACCTAAATCTGATGTTGCGATGCTATTGGTTGATGAGCGTAGGTTAGCGTTACTATAGCGAAAGAGCGCTGCAAGCAAGAATAGTCCTTACGGTGGTCCGATGTCCGAGACCACAATGGTACCTATAGTCATTTCATCATTTATTTATTTATTAAAAAACACCAACAGCATATAATTATATTCAACATTGGTTTACAAAAGTATTTACGAGAAAGGTATTACTGCTAATGTTTAAACAAATTATAGGTGTGTAGGTAGGTACATAATTTTTAATTAAAAGAAGAAGCTGCCTAAGTACTAGCGGCCTTACAAATAAACACGGAATAAAGTTATCCTATACCCAAAGTCTCAAATTCAGATAATTTATGTAAACAAAGGGGATAACATAACAAAAAAATATCTTCATAATGGTAATTCACATAAAATTGCGAAAAAGAGGTTCCATTTTCTTTTAAGTACTGATTTTAAGAAATGATAATTAAAAAATAATCATGACGTAATTATTTTTATAAATTTTCGGTTTTAAACAAAGTTATGAATAAAAGGAGATTTTCTGGTATAAAATATTTTATGATACTGGTAACAATGCAGTAGATCCAAACATTTTCAAATTTTGTACATCTTCAACAACACTAATATTACAACTCTCATACATAGATTCATATTGTAAGTAGCATATCTAGCCACATTTTGGATGAAAGCGGCTGTAAACTATTTCGATTGGAAATCAATTTTGGGAGGCCTACGTCTAGCACTGGGTTTAAAAGGGCTGATTATAACGATCATATACCGTGTCTCCGACAAACTACACAAAACATTGTTTGGCAACGGTATTTTGTTTGCATAGTTCTTATAATTAATTCACTTTAATTTTATCGATGATTATTTACGAAAACATTTAATGATAAAATGTTTTGCACCACTGTCCTGTCAATTTGATAGTGACATTTCTTGACATTACTTTGTTTACATAAATTGTCTGAATTAGAGACTTTGGGTTATAGGAATAACTTCGATATTACCAAACATTTTTTGACGTTTATACCCAATGAAATAATATTCCGTGTTTGTTTGTATTAGGGTAAGCCGATATTGCTCATAGCACTCACATCAATAATTTGCGTTCCGATTTATAATATCACGATTATGACAACTGAAAGCTGTTTGATAGCGCTCACGGTGATATTATTATAGAGTATGGTCGGCGTTATCGCAAGGTGGCGCGTGTCGTGACGTCATCTAAGACGATTCACGGGACATCGTTATCGCGCTCACGCAAATTCGGAACGCGTATAAGCACGCTCAAATCGATTACAGTGCAATTCGGAATGCAGGCCTTTCTTTGTGTCATACTACCACCATAATAATATCTAAATATATAATACAAAGTCAGGTTAGTTGCACCATTTATAATTTTATCTACGCCCATGCTATAAATCCTCTATAAAAGTTTCTGAAACAGCTTATTGCCAACATTAAAACACCCAGTGTCATAGTAACCATAATAGCATCCAAACGGCAGTTATAATGTTGTACTGAATTTCATAATGCAACTCCTTTGGTTTTACGAGGATGATGATCCCTTCCTTACTCATCTGTTTGATGAGTAAGGAAGAGATCATCATCCTCCCTTCCATTCTCACTACTCGATTCGTGGTATCTTTATAAATTTCAAAAAAAAGAACATTGTCACGCACGCGCGTTTCACTATACTATACCATAGCGTCGTATCCCGCCATTTTTGTTCGATATTAGTATTGCAAAAACTGTTTCAAAACCTTTTATAGAGGATTTATATCATGGGTGTAGATAAAGTCTTGTATGCAACTGTAATAATTAGGTATTAAAACACTTTTTTATTTACTTTATCTGATCACACATTGACTTATTATATGTTAATTTTTTTAGAAAAATCATACACAATGTTTGTAAATATGTGAGCACCACATATCTATCGCATTTATTAATTTGTCTGTCATTACTTCACTTTTCATTATTTTTACCTATTGTGACATAGTAATTTTATTCTAGGTACATACATCGTCTTCACATATAATTATTAATTAAACTCAAACTCAAAGCATTTATTTCAAATAAACCAATTACAGGCACTTTTGAATTGTCAAGGGGTCGGTCAGTCAGAAAGATCAAGCTACTTGCCCATTCCAAAGCGTAGTAGGGTCCTATGGACAAGAACGGGCAAGAAACTCCACGGACACTCTTTAAAAGAATATTGTTACAAAATATGGGTTACATCATTCATGTTGAAGTTATACATGTGAGAAATTAATGTATACAAACCATTATTAGCATTTTAAAAGAGTAAATATAGAGTTTCTTGGCCGTTCTTCTACATACATAACTATCTTCTGGAAGGGGCAACTAGAATCAATTAACTATTTTTGTAATTTTTAATGTTCAAAAGTGCCTTATATGTGCCTATTTGAAATAAATGATTTGACTCTGACTTTGCCTTTATGGGACGGCTTTTTTGATGATATTTCGAGAACGGATTGGGGAACGGGGACACGAGTTGTTGCCGACGGAACGGAATGTTGCCATTTTAGGTATTATAATATATTTAAGACTGCGCCGAGTGCACAGTGGCGCCCTCATCGTTATTTCAGTGATTTCTTTTATTCTACAAACAGTAGTTTTAAATTGTTATGTTTTATTGTAATCATTAAAACGGAGCTTAGTGGCCACTATTTTCCGTTTTAATGATTACAATAAAACATAACAATTTAAAACTACTGTTTGTAGTAATAATAACGTATAGACTTGTGAAGCACAACTTGACGAGCTTATTTTCTGCATTTTCATTCTAAAATAAAAGAAATCACCGAAATAACTATGAGGGCGCCACTGTGCGCTCGGTGCAGTCTTAGGTATATCGTCGCATTAGTGGTGAAGAGAGCAAAGCCACACTTTTGACCGAATTGAGTTATGAACGCCACCATACTCGTCGTTAGACGGAGATTCTAGTGGTGAAGAGATCTAAGTGATAGCTCAACTAGAAGTTTGGTTTGAGTTAAATGAAACTAGGAACAAAAAAATCATGTGGTGAATTTTTGATTTCAGTATATGCTGCAGCTTGGCTTGAGAGTGCTAAGGACAGGGAGAAGTGGAAATCTTTGGAGGAGGTTTTTACCCGAAGGGAGTCCATACAAAAGTAACAGCGAAAACTATTATTTATTATTTTTAATTTCATCGAATTATTTATTGTTTCTTAATGATTATTATTCTTGGTTATTGTTTATTGTTAATTTGATGGAATTATTTATTGTTTATTATTATTAATTATTTTTAATGTTATCAATCTGATGAAATTAGTTAGCGATTACCTATTTCTATTAGTAATTTGATGGAATTTATTATTGTTTATTTTTTAATTGCTATTATTGATTTTATCGAATTATTTTTTGATTAATTGATTGTTAATGATTATTGTTAGTTATTGTAAATTTTATTGATTTTTATTATTAATGATTTATTGTTGTTATTAATCTGATGGAATTAGCGACTATTTTTGTTGATAGTTTGGTGGAATTAATTATTGATTTGATTGAAGTTTTTATTTATTGCTGATGATAATTGCTAGCTAGTGTTTTTGTTTATTTATAATAATTGTTAATGTTACTTGTATGGAATTGATTAAAGCTTATTCATTCATTCATTTGCTGCATCGGTTGACATTATCACATCAACGCGGCTGCCGCTGAAAATCAGCGCTGGGACTCTGTCTCGCATAGGGTCGCAGCATTATGCTGAGCAATGGCCGTTTTGCGTGGATGTGACGCATATTTTCCCTCAACTTGTTCTTTTTCTGTTTGTGTTCTTTATTTGCGTCATATTTATCGCAAATAAACCTATTTTCTTTCTTTATTTTTTTATTTTTTATTTCACGCTATTGACGTCGCAGGCCGAAGCTAGTAATGGATAAAATAAACACAACAAATTCCAACAACAACTTACTAACAATACATTACGACACCAAGAGCTCATAACTTAACACTCGCTCGTCATGACAGCGAGTGTAACACCTTACGCCCCTGTATGATACACTGCCCGTCACTTCCGCCACTTCCGGTTGACGCCCCCCTCCTCAGAATTTTGTAAACACATTCACATACGTAAACATGCAGTTTACAACATTATCGCGCACATAAATAGTGTGGGGTGTTTGTTTGTGCTGTTCGGTTGGCTTCCCTTCCTTACTTCTGTCGATAGGCACTTATCAGTTGGTAGGTATGTGGCAACATCTGTCAAGGTATTTTTGGAACATTTGGGGCTCATGGCTAAGTTATAACATAATTATGTGGCGGTATCAACAACGCCACATGCGAACTACGCATCAAAGACCTGACGTCACAAATCCTGCATCGCGCTATCAGAGTTTACCGCGCGACTAGCATATATACAACATGAGACAACATCCCGACATTAACCATTAGGCAGTTGTCCACCAGACACGACACCCGTCGGGAAGAGTATGAGTGAACTTTAAACCCTGTTCCTCATACCTCTAAATTGGTGACCCCGAACATGGATTTAGACAAACATATAAAAAATATATATACTTAAATATTTACTAACCATTGCCTATGCACAGACAGAAGACCTACTTGTTGTCAGCAAATAGAAACGCTAACATGCAATTTTCCTATTAATTAACTTAAGTTAGATTTCGTTTTCACTTTATACTCATTGTTAATTTATTACATTAAGAGGCCGTGCACGAAATCATTTACTAATCACGATATGATTTTGATCAATTTTGTTCATTGTTTGTGAGAAAGGGAAACATAATTTAAACAAAATGATTTGAGATTTGAAAATTTGTGTTCTTTGTTTTGCATGTGGCTGAAAGGGATTTTTCAAATAAATTAAGTATTCACGGTAAATCACTAATATTTGCAACAAGTTTTCCGAAAAATGACGCGAGACTGACATTTGATCATCATTCTACAAGAAATTACTTTTGATTTTGAACATTAAAAATTAACATCAACATCATTATATGGTCTACTTGCATGTGGCGGAACCACTTTTTTCAACTTCCATACAAAATATAGCAGAAAAATTATATTGAAAAAACCTTTTTTTGTTTTAAACCTCGTCAGTAATATATATTTTTCCTATTATTTAGCAAATCATATCAAGAAATTTAAAAATCACAAATTAGTCTTCAGCTATTCTTAAAATATAATCAAAATTTTATTTAATGATTATACAAACAATATCTTCATTAAGTAAATCAATGGCGAAATAAACTATATTTTGGAGAGCACAAAAATGATGAAACTATTAAAAGCTGCTGTGACTGACACGAATGGTTTAGCACCATGAAAACTGTACTTTTATAGTTACACAGGCTTAATGTTTCGATTATTTCAAGCTTTCTCACAATTAAATAAGAAATTGACAAAAGAGAGTTTTTTTCGTGCACGGACCCTTAAGTACCTATTTATGAACTTCCTAGCCTGAAGCACAGGTTCAACCCAATTCAGGCAAATAAGCAACTGTAATGAAAAAGATGTTTACTTATACATAACCAAACTTTCGTCAACATGTAACACAAAAAAGTGACCACATAACTTTATGCAACATGTAACCAAAACCTGTGCTGGCGTTGTGTATCACTTTTATTAAATCAAGTTAACTTTTATATCTTATCTCTTTTATGTCTTGTCAAACTTTGATTATTCCTGAAATAGCCGAAGTAGTTAGGCTTAATATTTTTTTCAGTGTGTGTTCTATTTTAATTGTTAAGAAACTTATTGTAAATGTGCCCTTTTTATAAATAAACGATTATTATTATTATATAACAGCCGTACGGGTCGATGAATTAGGTAAAGCTATGCTTGCCACGGTTGGTCCGTGGATGGGTGACCATCTTTGTATACCGAGACCCCTCCGTGGCTCGGAAAGCACGTTAAGCCGTTGTTCCCGGCTGTCATTCGTAGATCTTTGGCAGTCGTTACGGGTCGCCAGAAGCCCGAAAGTCTGACAACCAGTCTTACCAAGGGGTAACAATATTACCCAATAACTGGGTTGTGGAGGTCAGATAGACAGTCACTCCATGTAAAATACTGGTATTCGCATCCGATTAAACTGAAAGCCAACCCCGACATAGTTGGGAAAAGGCCAGGCAGATGTTGACTTTCAAAGAAACATTTGGGCGCCTTAGTGTAGAGTATGTGAAAAAGGCATCAAAATATAAACGCCATTCTGATTTTCATACATTGGACAATCTGAAATGGCCTACAGATATTTTTCGAGCCAATTGCCATCAAACGGACAAAAATAAAAAATATTAAATCCAGACTCCGGGCTGCTACTGAGAAATTCCAGATAGAAAAACCCAATAATACTTTGCCCGACTCGGGAATCGAACTACTAGACCAACGGGGCAGCGAAATTTAAAATGATTCCTCGTTTGTACCCTTTATGATCATGCTGACTAGAAATCAAAACGTCTATGCCAAGTATTGCCTAAACCTTATATTGACTAGTAAGCACAATGCGTACCTTGCAATATGTCTATACAGTATTTGAACTAAACCTTATTCTGACTATGAACCAAAATAGTGCCGATTCCCTTGATCACAAACTAAACTAAATTTAAGTTCAGTGCTCTCTTTCTTTTTATTTCACTAAGAAAAGGACAGAAGATAAATTTTAGTTTAGTCCTGTCAAATTAATCAGCGCCTGTCACTACTCCATACAAGTTTAGACGTGATTAAAAACTTGCCGACTAAAATTACGTCAATTTACATCAAGCGCTGCTTAATTTGACAGGACTAAACTAAAATCTATCTTCTGTCCTTTTCTTAATGAAATAAAAAGAAAGAGATGCACTGAACTTAAATTTAGTTTAGTTTGTGAACAAGGGAATCGGCATCAACGCCTACCTTGCAATATGTGTATTATTTTAGGAGAAGAAAGTGAGTACTTACCGTTTCTGGTTGTGTGGTCACAGTTATGCTTCGTAGACGAATTGAAAGTTAGACACTCGGATCAAAAAGTGGATAAATCAGCCCTTATGCATGGGGGAAGCGTAAGGTAGCCCGCGAAATTCAAATTTTGTTACGATTTTTGCAACTTGCAGCTCATTGTCTGTGAGTATATTCATTAACGTATGATTCGCAACAAATATGACCGTAAAAAATATGTAGGATTTACAGAATTATAATCATGAGAATCAGTAATACAACTCCTTTAGTTAGTATAATCCTAAAACGTCAAGATTTTATGAAATAGTAATTCAACTTAGAGAGTAGTATTGATGATGTTTTGCATTATATTTCTTTAAATACAGATTTGATACGGCCGCGAATCATATTTAGATCAACATACAATCTGATAATGACCTGCAATTTGCAAAAAACATAAGAATAAGTAATTTAATTTCGCGGGCTACCCTGACGATTTCGCCTTAAGAAAGTATACTCAAAGGTCGTTAGTCGATACTATGTCAGCTATTAATATCCCCAAAGGCACCATGAAAGCCTCCACCAGCCAGCAAGCTAGAACAAAAGGGTAATCTTACAAGCCTAGCCGAGGTCTATGAATAGGCAGCTTACAGCATACAGCCTACAGCTTGCAGACTATCTTTACACCCCAATGACCGTGTCGGCTCTAACGTTAGGAAATGTGAGAATATTTTAAAAAAATAAAAAAAACTGGCCATGAGCGAGTCGGACTCGCGCACCGAGAGTTACGTACCATCAAAAAATTATCAAAAAAAATTGTTCCACTATCCGTCAAGAGATGGCGCTGACCTAAAACTGCAATATTAGAAAAAGTGTGCTATTTAGAGACATCGTTTTTCCTGTAATCTTTACATAAACTTCTATCACTTAGAATAATTTCAGATTTTACTCTATGCAAACTTCGGAGATAAAGGGGGAACGGTAATTGTTTTATACATTTTTCGTTAGTCGAAAACAACGCGGTCTAAAAAAAAACGGGCTTCTATGGGCAGTCCCCAAAGACTGCCCGTCTTTGGGGACTGCCCATAGAAGTGAAAACTAAATAGGTAACTTTAAAGCGTTCGGTGACGATGACGCGAGTTTCATGATTTCTGTTCACCCAAAAAGTACACATAATTATATACACAGTACCTATATATATAGCTCATGGAAAGCGTTCGGTGACGATGACGCGAGTTCCATGATTTTTGTTTACCCAAAAAGTGCTCAAAGCGCCAAAAGAAGTTTTCACTTAAAAAAAAAAAAAAATGAGAATGGGCCAATGGCGCTCTTTCATATGACACACGCATACCATAGTATGTGTGTGTTTATTCACTTCGAATTTTTAAGAACCCATTCAGTCCCTGTTGTAAAAATATAAAAATATTTTAATTTTTTTCTTATTTGCAAAATAATTGGGCAAACTTCATCTAAAACTATTCCAAATTTCAAGTTGATAGCATAGTAGTTCTTAAAATATCCAGCTGTGACAGACAGACTTGAGTCGCACCATAAGGGTTTCTTTTTACCATTTTGGTATGGAACCCTAAAAAGTTACTCAATACTCAAGCATTACTTAAAACTAGATTCAAGCCATTTGATTGGTTGAAACTAGTTTTAAGTAATGTTTGAGTATTGAGTAACGTTCTGTAATGCGGGACTTAGAATACACCTATGCAAGTGTACATTTACATCCTTAAAACAAAAATAACTACCCTACAATTCCCCAAAACCCGATACTTTTAACAGACGTACCAAATCTCTTCGATAAACAATAGTTCTGTATTTAAAAGTGACATAAAAACAAGATGGCTTCCTATTAGGGGTGTAAGAGAAAGCCTTGGGTTCGCCATGGGTGCTAAGCGAGCAGTTTATAGCCCCAAGCTAATATTTGAGGAACGATTAAGCCACTAGGACTCATTGATTGATGGGAATCTGATATTATGGGTACAGAGTAGTGTTGCGGTAGTCTCGGATAGAGGAAAACGGAAGGGAAAACTATGGAAAAACAATGTACAAAAACATTTAACTAATGTAATAATAAAGCTTTTATTGATTCCTTGCAATAAAAATACATACATTATTAATACCTAATAAAAAAAACATTTCAATTTAATTCTAATAAAATAACGAATTATTGTTTACGTAGTGCGAGTAAATCAAAATTTATTAAATTCAAACTTCTGGAATGAAGTATTTTTTTTTTTTTTAGTTTATTTATTTCTGACTTTTTTCTTCACACTTAAAACTAACAATAATTATTTACTAAAATTTTGATTGGAATGAAGTTCGAAATTAACTAATGTGGTACTTAAACTAAACTTCTTTTTCTGAAAAAAAAAAAAAAAAAAAGTTATTTTTAGGGTTCTGTAGTAGATCCTCGACTTAACTGTGTTTACTTATCTTTTTCAATATTTATTTAACACAGGAAAGAGTTATACATATTATTTTAATAGCCTTAAATCGATTGGTGGATCTCTCGCCGCTACAATGCGTATTGAGATGAGCACCGAAAATACTCATAATGAAATATATAATGATTTCTCTACCTGTATCCTACTCTGTATTTTGGGGACAGCTGAGCCCATAGGCGGCTACTTTGTCATAGTTTTAAAACAATTAAACACATTAATACATAGCAAACATAACGGTAACTTAGTGTGGGAAATACAACATTTGTGGAAAAAATTGTTTACTTAGCGTTCTCCTTTTTTAGACCGATGGATATTTCTGTCCTTTCTTAAGCCTTTGTTTAAATAAATTATAATTGATTAATTATTTATTAACAATACATTTAATTGCCATTATTTACTCGAATGTGACTTTGTATTGTATAGATTCAGACCAATTACAAAAAAACAAATATATTTTTACACCAATTTAATTGGTAGGAGATAGAGCTCAACTAAAATGTATACATAAGACCTTTATTGTAATACCTATGTTCACAAATAAAGATTGATTGATTGATTGATTGAAGCCTCTGTGCAAATAAAATAAAGTTATATGCAGATGATAAATTAAACATTTTGATGATTTTAAAATTAAATAAATAAATAAACATTCATTACATTTTGTGGAAAAGAAAATGGCTGTTCTTACTATTCAGGTTTAAATACATGTTACGCCGCGGAAGATAAATGATATATGATAAATAAAACGTTTACAAATAGTGTACATTTAGTTAACAAATTAAGTGTACATTTAGGGGTTTATTCATAAACGTTGCATAAAGTTACGTGTCGTTCAAACGTCAAAAATGTATAGTTAAACAGTCGCTAGCAGCGTTTATAAATAAACCCCTAAGGCCTGTGTTCACCAATATTTAAATCAACTGTTTAGATATTTAGGCCTGTGTTCACCAACATTCAAACCACCGGTTAGGTTTTTAAACAGTTGGTTTATGTCAAATTTGCTATGAAATTTTGAGTAAACAACTGATTAAATATCTAAACAGTTGATTTAAATGTTGGTGAACACAGGCCTTAGTCATTTCTTTACTTAGGAAATTTGACATAAATCAACTGTTTAAAAACCTAACCGGTGGTTTGAATGTTGGTGAACACAGGCCTAAATATCTAAACAGTTGATTTAAATGTTGGTGAACACAGGCCTTAGGGGTTTATTTATAAACGCTGCTAGCGACTGTTTAACCATACATTTTTGACGTTTGAACGTCTCGTAACTACACCACGTCACGTCACTAACCTAACCTAACCAGTGGTTTGACTGTTGGTGAACACAGGCCTAAGAAATTTTGAGTAAACAACTGATTAAATATCTAAACAGTTGATTTAAATGTTAGTGAACACTGGCCTTAGTGTTTAGTAAAATTCCTGATGACATAAAAAACATGACATACTTAGTTAAAAAAAAAGCTCTTTCTAAGTTATTAATTGACAAATGTTATTTATTTATTTATTTATTTAAACTTCATGTACAATAGTGGTATACATAGGCGGACTTAATGCCACAAGGCATTCTCTACCAGTCAACCTTTGGGTTAAATATAAAAACAGTGATAGGGTACAAAAATAATGTCTAAAATACTAACTTCTAGATTATGAGAAACGACCAATTATTATAATAATGCATGTTTTTTAATATTTTGTTAATATACTATGACTATTTATTGATTTTATTTTATGTGATGTTTTTTCTTTTCTGTTAATATATTTAATTAATTTAAAGTGTTGTTTTTTTTTTTTCTAAGTCACATAATCTAATGTCACCTAATGTGTTACATATAAATTTGTATGTCTTAATTATGACAAAACATAGCGCACCCCCTATTTATGTAAACACCTATGTTTCACAAATAAACTGATTGATTGATTGATTAACAGTACTAAGATTTCTCATACAATTTAGTGCCTAAAAATAAATTAAAACTATATCTAATATTTTTATTAAGTACAGGTAAGCAAGTAATGGTGGTTTGAAATGATGATGTTAGGTTGCGACCTGCCCGATCTAGATTAATTCAAAACTGTGTTTCAGGCCATCACTTTACATTGCTTAAATTGGGACAGTAAAATTTAAATCATCTCGAGAAAAAGCATATTGGTAGTACATTAATAACTAAAACTTTGCCTATGTAACTATACAAAAGTAAATACATATGTACATACGAGGAACAAATTATCATCATACCAAATTTCTAGAAGATTTTCTGTGTCTGTATAATTGAGTATCGATAAATATTCTGATACCAACCCGCACTGAGCCAGCGTGGTGGATTATGGCCCATTCCCTCGCGCAGAGAGGAGGCCTCTGTCCCAGCAATGGGAACTAACTGACTATGTAAATATTCTGATAACATTTTACATAGAATTATAACTTACACTTTAGTAGGTACTAAAGTGTAAGTAATAATTAATAAACAAAAAATAATAAATTAGTGCTAGGTAGCTTGTTATACACTTATCACATAAATCAATTTTGCCTAATATAAAAGTTACAGGATCATGATAATTAGGTAGCTACTTTTTTGTTATACATATTACAACGTATATAGGCTCCTATAAACAGACGCGACGCGACACAAATCACTGAAATCACCACTCATTTCGCGACACGCGGTGTCTTTATGTTGCGTGGCGTGTGGCGCCTGTTAGTAGGACCCTTAATAGAGCAAGCTATACCCAAAGTCTCTAATTCAGATAATTTATGTAAACAAAGTAATGTCAAGAAATGTCACTGCCAAAATGACAGGACAGTGGTGCAAAACATTTAAATTTTTTTTTTTTTTTTGTTGTAAATAATCATCTATGAAATTAAAGTGAAATAATTATAAAAAACTATGCAAACAAAATACCGTTTCCATACAATGTTTTATATAGTGTATCGGAGACACGGCCTATGATCGTCATAATCAGCCCTTTTAAGTCCACTGCTAGACGTACATAGGTCTCCCAAAATCGATTTCCACTCGAAACAGTTTACAGCCGTTTTCATCCAAAATGTGGCTAGATATGCTACATACAATATGAATCTATGAATGAGAGTTTTAATATTGGTGTTGTTAAAGATGTAAAAAATGTGAAAATGTTTGGATCTCCTGCATTGTTACCAGTATCATAAAATATTTTATACCAGAAAATCTCCTTTTTTTAATAACTTTGTTTAAAACCAATTTTTTTATTTTTTTTTATTTATTAATACGTTTAATTCCAGCAAAGCGCTACAGTATCGTGAATAGATTAGGGAAGGGATTTAAATCCGCCATCTATTATTTCATTAGCGTTTTTAAAAGTTCCAGCATTTTATTACATCCTTTAACTAATGCCACCTATAATATTCCACTAAACATGATCAAATTACGTTCGCCAATAATTTCTAACACAAAAGACAAACAGACACCGATCAAACATTGCAAATCTGTATCCCGCAGGCGGTCCAAGGTGTTCAAATATTAGTTCATCTTTCGGCAAAATGAAAGGCGAGATGATTGAGCGAAGCCGCCGACTGACAGTTTTGAATTACAGATTTTGAAGTGGCGCTTACGTGAAGTGGCACTTTTGTAAAAACTTGCCGATGTGTCGATGCGGCGCTGTTTTTTTGTGAATGAGGGCGTTTTTTTTTTTTTCGTAGTGCGTTTAAATGTTCCGTATTTTTTGTAAAGTGAACCAAAGATGTAGGTAAGTAGGTACAATATCATTGTGATAAAAAAAAACACTCTCTCCTTAACCATTTTTTTAATTCCGTCGTCAACAAGGAACGAGTGGGCGACCCCTATTAAATGCGACTTAAGGCTACTACAAACAGGCGCGACACGCGACACAAAGGCACCGCTCGTCGCGCGACACGCGGTGCCTTTATGTCGCGTCTGTTTGTAGGAGCCTTCAAACATAACTTGTAAAATGTGGGAGTCTATAGGTAGAGACGTAGGTGTGTCCGAGGCATTACTTTAGGCCCTAACAGAATAGCAGCGATGCCGTGCGGTATTTATTTTTTAAATATCACAGCATTATGCTGAGATGGGAGCCTTTTTGGCCTCGCACAGGTCTTTTTCTATTATGTTTTTGGTTGTTGTTTACAATCTCTTTTAGTTTTAAATTCTCCTTTTTTACTGTTTTTATTCCCGTGCGTGTCCCAAATATTTTATTTTCTTTCTTTCTTTCTTAAAGAGCATTGGTTGCCTAGTGGTAACGATCTTAATTTTTGAAAATTATTCGATCACCACTGCTCTCAAAACGGTAAAGGAAAACATCGTGAGAAAGCCCGCATATCCTAGAACCAAAAATTCCCCTGCACTAGGCCCAGTCCCTCTCACAAAGTGATCTGTGACCCAGCTGAACAACATTTATAGCTGAGAAAATTATAGGCTGATTACGCTATAGATACACCTCTGCCTAGCCCTTCGGGGAATACAGTCGTGATATGTTATGTTATGAAAGCTACATCAATAATTTCGTGTACATGTCGATACTTTAACTCAAACACTGAAAAAAAAAACTGAATAAAATTCAAACCATTTTTGTTTTCAGCTGTGGCTGGATAAGAAAAGTTGCTGGACATAGGCCTCCCCCAAGCACCGCCACCTCGACCGGTTCTGTGCTTCCCGCATCCAGCGGATTCCTGCGGCTTTCATAAGGTCATCGTTCCACCTTGTGGGAGGCCTTCCAAACTTCCAACGCTACGTCATGCCAAATTTGAACTCAATGTAATGTTTTGATTACGTAAAAATAAGTGTCCAATATTTTTTAACAATATACATGACGGACAAAAAAAAATTTTTTTGCCATCATCCCTATTGCCCAATACATTACTATCGGGCATTTCAAACTTAGGGTTTTTTACTTAAGTACTACTGAAAATTTACCACAAGAGACCATGTAGCATGTACTATCCCGGTCTTGGACATCGGACCACCGTAAAGACTATTCCTTCTTGCAGCGCTCTGCCGCTATAGTAACGTTTACCAACGCACATCAACCTATAACATCGCAGCATCAGATTTTTTTTGAGCCCCTTGTTTTAGTAAATTAAAAACAGAACCAGCCGAGGTGGTCAGACATCTGTGATCATCAATCAATCTTTATTTGTGAACACAGGTATTACAATAAAGGTCTTATGTATACATTTTAGTTGAGCTCTATGTCCCACCAATGAAATTGGTGTACAAATATATTAGTTTTTAGGAATAAGTCTGAATCTATACAATACAAAGTCACGCTCGAGTAAATAATGGCAATTAAATGTATTTTCAATAAATAATTAATCAATTATAATTTATTTTTACATGCATGTCAATATTAAATTATAATGTCATATTTCATCATATTGAAAATAATGTCCATTAAATGTAGATATTATTATAAAACAATTAAATGTATTATCATTGTTACAGAGCCTGAGAAAATTTAAACAAAAGTATGTTTTTATTGGTCGTCGCAAAACAAAAAGGGGCGGTAAACAGATGTGGTCATCGTGTGCACGGGATTATATTTTCAAGGTGGTAAAATTTCTGTAACCAGGATAGTACACCTACTACCGGTCGCTTATTTTGGTTATCAGATTGTTAACTCCTGTTTTCTTGGTATGGTCATACTTTATTAATTATTTAGGCTATTGTTTTCAGAAAAAAATATCAAAGCCCGGGTTTCTACTAAGGATTTCCCAGTAACCTATCATTATTCCCGGAATAAAACCCATGATCTAACGCTCGTTTAAAAGGCTATTATCACTGTAACAGGAAAATATTTTTATATATATATTTATTTACGTTATATGTATAATTTTAATAATAAATTGACACATCGTTCTTAGTAACGGCATGTTGTCGGCAAGATAAAAGGCTCTTATGTGGCGCTAAGCGCACGCCGATGTACTCCTGCGCATATTGTACGAACACGTCATCTACAACACTGTTGAAACACTCAGCTTTAATGACCTCGTTAATTCCTATAAGGAATACATTCAAATGAATACGACTTAATAAACTTTTTCATTATAAATACTTTTTTGGCGTTTTATTTCGGTAGTTAAAAGACGCATGCGTTAAAATAATTGTACATAATATCGTCTTGAGTATTACTGGACAATCGTATCGTCACATTAAATGGAGATATTAAAATGAAAGTTTTTTAGGGATCAGCATTGAAATGAGTTTTTCATCTTAAGGCCCAGATATATGCTAAATTTTACAACTTTGGAGGACAAAAGAGTATGTTATTTATACACCATTTAAAACGTGTACATTATCTAGAAAAGCAGGACATAATTACGGTGACTCTTGTTATGTATGGGACAACTTGTTTTTTCAACTAAAAGGTTAAGTTTTTCTTGGGATAAATTCTTCCCAACTACGGAATCCTTGATTGTGTGTGGTCCGACACTCATTGGCCGGTTTTATCTTACTTGTGTTAGAAAAAAGCTCAGTGTCGGTGAATCGAAAATTATTTTATCGATTCACCGACATTATTTTATTAATAATTATGATTAATATAAATACCCAGTTTGCATCTATTTCTCCATTTACGATACTGTGTCTAAGAGATTGTATAAAAAGCGAATTTTCACAATGAAATTCGACAAAAAAAAAAACTTAACATTTTATCTCGACATTCCCCACACTCTAGAAACTTTTCCTAAAGTATATAATAGCCTCTCCATAGCGCCAGGAAACAGTTGCAGTAAAAAATTATCTTCATTCAATATTGACACAAGCTACAAAGTTAAGAGGCGCAGTGTTTGTCGGGATTACCTACTACATTGTAGCCCATGAGAACAATGGCTAGGATTACGTTCACACGTTAATGAGATACGAAAATTGACTTAACTTATCAGTCGATAAAACTTTTAATAACTATTATAATTCATACTGTTTTGTTTTTCTGTACTGTTTTTCTGTTTTGCATACTGTACCGTGTGACATATCAAATGAAAGGGCTTACTGTGAGGGTGTCAAATATTTTTTTTCTTATAATAAAAAAAAAAATTAAGGTATAAGTGAAAATAGACGAAAATTTACCATTCCCCCCCTTATCTCCGAAACTACTGAGCCTAAAATTTGGAAAAAAAAAAACAGAAAATATTTCTATAAGTACTTACTTATAGATTACAGGAAATTCTATAAAAACTCTATGGTCTTAAAATAACATGGTAAATCTCTCGATATTGTGCGTACAAACTTACATTTGCAGTTGGGATCTGTGGGGGAACATGTTTTTTAATTACAATGTTAAGTTTGTTCTTGGGATACCAAATTTTTATAGATAATGTTACGGAACCCTTCGTGCGCGAGACCGACTCGCACTTGGCTGTTTTTTTTAATTAGAACCAATATTTCCTGAGATTAGCGCCTTCAACCAACCAAACAAACAAACAAACTCTTCAGCTTTATAATAATAGTGTAGATTAAAACCTCTTAACTTAATGATTATTTAGTTGTCTCAACATTAAGCCAGTGTTTTGGTAGCGGGAAGGTATTTATGGCTCTTAAACCAACAGTGGCTGTCTCTATAAGTTTTGAGTGAAGTGCAAATTAGTTGGAGAGAGGTAAGTAATGAGTAGTAATGAGTAATATTGTATGTTTCCTCACGTTTGGAGCCCTATGTGGTAGTTCAATGAATGCCGACGGTCACATCTATGGGACCTACTTCATAGGCACTTGTATAATTGCTTCTACTACCTGGTACTACATATTACAGTGGTGGTTTTAGCATTACCAGCGCCCTGGGCAAAGTTTCCATGGCGCCACATTTCAACTAACCAAGTCACAAATTAAAAAAAAACCTTTCTATCAGCAATCTCTCTTATTAAGGCATCGAAGTCTATGTTTTCTGCAATTCCATTGACAACATTGCCAAGTTTATCAAACACGATTGAAATATTGTAGATTGCAGATAAGTTTTTATCAGCTTAAGCTTAAAAAACTCCTTTTTCCTCTACAGTTTTCCGTTATAGATATAGTGACCAATATTCTCAATAGAAGGACAAGACGGAAAACCAGAAATGAAGGGCCTTCGGTGCCCCTTCATGCCTGGCGCCCTTGGGCGGTCGCCCAACCGCGCCCTGCCCTAACACCGCTACTGGACTACACATCATTTCAGCCGAAAGACGTCCACTGCTGGAGATAAGCCTCCCCCAATAGGGGGGGTTTGCCATAATCGCCACGCTTGGCAGGCGGGTTGGCGATCGCAGTATGGTGTTAAAAACGCATGGAGAACGCTGCTGCCCACTCTCTAGTAAGTCCCTTTAGTCGCCTTTTACGACACCCAAGGGAGGAAATAGGATGGTGCTATTCTTTACGTCCGGCACCACCCGCTACTGGCCTATTATTTAGTATCCAAATTGTTTAAGTTTTTTTTTTTATAAAGATGACAAAATTATAATTATTAGAAATCATAATTAAGTACAACAACACGCTTAGTAGTTTCATGAAGTCTTCGTCTGTAGGTATATTATTTTATAGTTTACTTAGCACATAAAGCATTAAGTTTCAACACATTAATTTTCAAAATTTGTAATCCATTGCTAGACGGCTTTCACATCTTTTTAGAAAAAGAGGTGAAAGACATAATTATAGTACTAGAAATAGGGACCTATTAGCTCAACCAGGTTTCAGACTGGCTAAAGTAGACTCATCTTTCATGGGGTACTGTTTAAAATGTTACAATCAAATTCCTCCCCACATACTTCAACTGAATGAGACTAAATTTAAATCTTGTATAAAACGCACACTATGCAGGCAGGCATATTATAAGTTGGGGGATTACATCGCTGATAAAAATGCTTGGCTGAATGCTGGTCCTGCTCCACAACCTCAGCTAGTTGATTAACATTTGACAATTATGTTGGAGCTGCTGAAGAGTGTAAGACTATCTTTGCATTGTATAAACTCAATCTCCTTTGTATTATATAAATGCATAGCACAGGTGAGTCCTATGTACTATAGAGCTACCATTGACCGGGTAATATGTCTTTCATTGACTTGAATGTGCCCTGGCGGTTGAGAGTATGTCATGCTCACTTAAAGGTCTCGCTGATGGTGGCGTGTGTGTTGGATCATTTAGCTCCCTCCAAATGGTTGAGCTGAATGGTGCTAATCCATGCGTCATGTTCGTGAACGGGCGCCGTCAGTTGGGACTGGTCATCTCTTAGCTGCCACGGATTATTTTATTTTATTTTGTTTCTATTTGTTTTACCTACGCTTGACGCTTTTAACGTGTAAGTTTTTATTATTTTTATTTTTACATCGTTCTCACTTTTAGTTATAAGTGCAACATTATAGATGTAATGAATACTTTTGTAAAAAATTAATTTAAAAGAGTGTCCATGGAGTTTCTTGCCCGTTCTTCTCCATAGGTACCTACGCTTTGGAATGGGAATGTAGCTTAATTTTTCTTACTGACCGACTGCTTGACAATTCAAAAGTGCCTGTAAATGGTTTAATTGAAATAAATGATTTGAGTTTGAGTTTGAGACGAGAACAACTGCCGACAAACTGTTATGCAGTTTGACAGACTTTATGTATGTTATTGTTAATATAGATTTTGAATAAATAAATTAAAAAAAAAAGTTTATAGTTAAAACAATTACTGTCGTAATAATGGTCAATTATCTTAAAGTTCGCGTCAAGTAAAAAGACCGCTGGTCAGTGAACATCTGTAACGTTGTGTAGATTGTGTCACGTAATAAGAGCGCTGGCCAACCGCACAAACGTATCTTATCTACTAACCATTTTTACGTGACGCGAACTAATACAACGTATGGTTTTGCGGTTAGCCAGAACGCTTTTTAAAAATACCGTTGGCCAAACACACAACTGTAAAGTTATACCTAACTTTACAGTTGTGCGTTTGGCCAACGGTCTTTTTAAGTGACGCGAATTATAGTTATGATGGAAATGGCATTTTTATTCATTTTAATAATAATATGCCTCATTCAATTAAAAAGCGTCTAACGGGCCTCTGCGAGTTGGCTTTGGCCCCTCGTACGCCTTCCAAGGGTCCGATAAAATAATAATAATAATAATAACCCCATCGCCGTATCTCTACGTTGACGTCGTGGTGGGGCTTGCGCGCTCCGAACTCTGGGTCTGTGCCGGTAGAGTTTACTTTACCGGAACATGTCTAGGGTGAGGAGCCAGACCAAGAGAGATACAGAAACCCGCAGGGCAGCATGTGGCGAGCTGTTGGGCAGTTGCGACCCCACGGACCCTATCTCCCGGGAGAAGTCATGTTCCTCATCTCTGGCTTGCCTTTATTGGCCGGCTGGAGTGAACACTGACGAGGAACTGAGCTCCCACCTCATTCTTGCCTTTATTGGCCGGCTTGAGTGGAGATTCGCAAGAGCAAACGTGCTTGGAGGAAGGAAGTATTCCAGTAAGTGCTTGTAGGGATCTTGACCATCTTCCGGGCTCTGGGATTGTTCTGAGAGCCGTGGAATACCTCTCCACTCCTCAAGCACCTCAGGATATGTTGCCCCCTTGTCGCTACGTCACTATGTGCTAGCGACCGTTTCCGGGGGCCCATTAATGAGTGTGCAAGTCACCCCCTGCCATTTTATCCGTGTACAATGAAACATTGATCAGGCAGGGGCCATAGTCCTTCCATAGTTTTAGGTAACCAGTCCATTTTAACCACCCAAACCCATAGTCCAATATGTTTGTTTCCATATCCTACAATAGTCCTACACCAACCGGGGGTTGTCCTTGGGTGCACTTGCATAGTGCGTACAGGGATAATCGTCGGTTGGTGCCTCATTCCATTTAAAATTTTCTAACGGGCCTCTGCGAGTTGGCTTCGGCCCCTCTTACGCCTTCCAAAGGTCCGGGACCCCAGGGTCCCGAGATATATAAACGTATATAAAATAATAATAATAATAATATAGCCATATTCACATCCATATTACAATTATATGACAAAATACATAGAAAACTTTAATTTTTTGTAAACCTTAATCCAGTAACTTATTTCAATTTTACTTATTTTCTGTAGATCTGTTTGCCAGTCGACAAAGGCCTCCACCAACCTTTTCCACTAATGTCGTTCATGAGCCACTCTGTTCCATGTTACGCCTGCCACTTGTCTTATGTCGTCATCCCATCTTTTTTGTGGTCTACCTAGCTCTTTTCCTTTACTTTCTCTAGGATACCATCGTCTCACAATTTTGCTCCATTTTTCTTTCCTTCTTATCATACAGTGTGAGTCTTTATAATGTGCACATATCGAAATGAGGGAATCTATGCTTAATTTTATCTACGGAAAAAATACAAAAAAAAAAAAAAATGGAATTTTTATTTTTTAATTTTAATTTCAAAATTTCTCAATAAGACCTTATTGAGAAATTTTACAATTATTGTAAAAAATGATGAAAAAAAAATAACTGATTTTTGCAACAAAAAAAACATGTTTCTTTTCAATTGAGGGTAGTTTTTCCCCAATGTTTAATTATGGAGTTTGTTTCATCGTGATAGATCATTTAATTTAAAAGTTACATCGTTTTGTTTACACAGGGAACATTTTTTTATTAATTCCATAAAAAAATAAAAAAAAATATTTATATTTTTATAGATTCCCTCATTTCGATATGTGCACATTATAAAGACTCACACTGTATATGGCCTGCCCACCGCCATTTAAACCTTCTAATTTTGCACGTTATGTTTATTTATGTTTATGTATGTTTATTTCATTTAGTATGTTTAGCATTGTATACATTTAAGTTGGTGCCAAGATAAACTCATTAGCGTTTCACCGGGCACCAAAAACATCGACTACATAATTTAAATAACATAAGAAGGTACTTGCTCAACAAAACAGATGACAAAAATATAAAGAGGGTGTAAGCGAAATAATAACAGTTATCCATTACTAACGAGCGAACCTCCTGCCTATTATGACTTACGGAGCCGAAACGTGGACACTCACGGTGCGTTTGGTCCATAAATTTAAGGTCGCTCAGCGAGCTATGGAACGGGCTATGCTTGGGGTTTCTCTGAGGGATCGAATCCGGAACGAGGTGATCCGGCAGAGAACCAAAGTTGTCGACATAGCTCACAGAATAAGCAAGCTGAAGTGGCAATGGGCCGGCCATATTAGCCGTAGAACCGATGACCGCTGGGGTAGACGTGTTCTTGAGTGGAGACCGCGAATCGGCAAACGTAAGGTAGGACGTCCTCAGGCTAGGTGGGAGCGACGATCTCCGCAGGGTGGCTGGTAGCAGCTGGATGAGAGTTGCCGAGAATCGAGCTGAATGGCGTGCAATTGGAGAGGCCTATGTCCAGCAGTGGACTGCTATAGGCTGATGATGATGATGATGATGAACGAGCGAACATCGGTGACCACTCTGACCGTCCGATCCGTCCTTAGAACAGAAGTGGTGGAGGAATGTTTTTGAATTGGTACAGGTTGATCTTAAAAAGTATAAATGTCTTTGTTAGCTTTAATATTTTATTTTTTGTGTTATGGTTTTATTATGTAATTTGATTTTTTATGTATTTTTTAAAGTATTTAACTTTAATGAACTAAAAGAGAGAGAAAAAAAAAATGTTTTATTAATAAATCTTAGGTAGGTAGGTACTTATTTTGTATTTATTGTGTATGTCTTTATAGACATACACAAAAAATACAAAATCCCACACGTTAGTGTATATTTTCCCACGAAAATATACACTAAAATGAATAATGAGAAACCGTGTAATAAGAAGCAAAACATAAACAAAGGATAACCTTTGTTTATTTTTTTATCCTTTGTTTATGTTTTGCTTCTTATTACACGGTTTCTCATTATTCATTTTAGTGTATATTTATGGTTTAAGGTAGACTTAGGGCTAGTTGTTGTTTAGCTAAGCGCATTATGGTAAGTCTTAGTACTCGTATTAAAAATGCAGAAGAAAACACAACCGATTAACCAACTGACAACAAAGAGCAAACCTACCTACCACACATTTTATACGGGGCCGAAAGTGTATGTTTGCACCGCCAGCCACCTTTGAACTGTGATCCTCCTTAAGTGAGGGATTTGCCAACATTATCTACGTACTTAACACACCGGATACACCAGTAGGTAAGTGTTTTAACACAGGAACACAAAAAACTAAGCTTTTAGCGGCTCATTACACAGTTGACACGTTTTTAAGTTTTTGAAGTAGGTCAATATTTTGTCGAGGGCTGTTTGATAAATATGCAGTGCTGGGTTTTGCTGATTAGGTTTTTTAAGTTAAAAATTAGTTAGCTTAAGATTTCCTTAGAGAGCGAGAAACCTTAACAACAAAGTTTTGTTTTTTTTAAAACGTTGCTCCACACTAGGAATTTCTCCTGTGTTGTGTGTGCGTTCACAAACATTAAATTTACATACACAAACAGCCAGACCCGGAACAATTACTTGTAGGTCATACAAATATTTGTTCCGTGCGGGAATCGAACCCGCGACACGCAGCGCAGCAGTCAATCGCTTAACCACTGCGCCAACCGTGCCGTCAAAGCAACAGCATTGTTGTGTTTTGGCAGATAAAGGCATGATAGCCAGTTCCTCTGTGGTTGAGGATTCCGGGTGAAGCTCGCTTCCAACTTCGGGCTTATCATCACTTAGCATCAGGTGAGATGAAGTAAAGAGCTTCCCCGTTGTAGTTTTGGTCTGAGGTTCAGCAGTACTTAAAGCAATACCTACCTAAATAACGAATGCAGAAATTGGATAAAAAATTGAATGCATATTAAGAGATACAATGCATAGAATCTGCCGACATTTTAAGCACTTCCAACAAGGCTACAATACGCATAGGCTCAATACCGAACGTTTATCTTCAAGCATATTACATTAGGTACGTATACCCACCTTTTTAGGTACAGTGACCCAATATCCAGCCAACAGCTTTCTATCTAAATATGCAAACAACATAAGCACCACTGTGCAGCCAAATAAAACGTCACACAAAAGCTAGAAAGAGACGGCAGTAAAAGTTTGCGCTCATACATTTTCACGTCTATATTCGACAAAGTTACATTTACCATCAATCTTGAGATTTCACACCTTATGACTAGGGAATAAAGTTTAAATTGGTGATGTTGATGGTGTGTTAAGTTGGTAGGTATGTAAAAATGGCAGTGGCGCGAGTTTTCCGGGCGAAATTGGAAAAATATTCGTATTTTCACAATGGCGCCGAGGCGCGGCGTGCGCCAATTTGAATATAGATTAGAAAATGTGACTACGTGCACTCTAATATGTTTTTTTTAGTGATGTGCTTGGGATTTTGTCGATAGAATGGTAATTTTTTATAGCACAGAATTATTTTTTCGGAACCATTACCTAATCCCAAGTCAGGAAACACCAGAAGCATCTTAACGTATAAACTGTTGAGTTATAAACTTCTGAAATTCTACATTAGTTTCTTTTCGGTTTTCAGCAACTGGCGCCTTACTCCCGACAGCATCGAGTCCTGAATCAATCGAATTGGATTCGAATTAAATGCCGATCCATACTCTTGAACCCTACACCCTACTAGTGCACGATCGTACGGTGGTTCGAAGCTAAACTAGCTACGATCGAAAGATTCGTTAGGATCGAAAGTTCGTACTCCGCACGCCATCTGACAGATAGATATCGAGTTGTTGGATCAAAACTAAACGTCAAATTACACGATATCAAAGAAGCTACTTTATTCAGATCGAGTAAGATAACTACCTAAAAGACATAGAGCACATGACGATGACGTAATCCGTCGGATAAGCATAAAGCGACGCTGATATTACTCGAACCTATGTCGATCTTGGTTTACGATTCGAATTGTTTTGGGAGTAAGGTTTTAAATCGAGTTCGGATCGAAACGAGTTCGAATCGGAAACAAAATCTATCTCGAATCGTTTTCGGGAATAAGGTAACTGATTCAAGCTTCTTTGTCGCACATTCACTCTCTGTATGTTACGTATGATAAAACTTTTTTAATTAATTCCGTGAGTTTGTTTTATTAACCTACTATGTTTATAAACCGACTATGGCAAGGAAAAGGAGGGTAACGCTTTTTGGGTTCCGTTTACATAAGTAAGAAAATGCGGTCTCGTTTGCCCCCTGGTTTTCCGCTTTTCGGCTCAAGTTTGCTTTGGAGCTTAGTGGCCACTATTTTACATTTTAAATATTACAATAAAACTTAACAATTTAAAACGACTGTTTGTAATAATAATATCGTATAGTCTTATGGAGTACAACTTAACGTGCTTATTTTCTTCATTTTCATTCTAAAATAAAAGAAATCACCAAACGGAACAAATCACGTCAGCCCCGGCTGTCGCTGAAAACCAGCGCTGGGGCTCTGTCACGCATGGGGTCGCAGCATTATGCTGGGCGATGGCTGTTTTGCTTTGATGTGACGCATATTTTCCCCCAACTTGTTATTTTCGTGTTTGTGTTTTTGTCTGCGTCATGTTTGCCGCAAATAAACGTATTTTTTTTTCTTTTTTTCCAAACGACGAGGGCGTCACTGAGCGCTCCGCACCCTCTTAACCTATATGGGCACTTATGAAACTTTAGAAGCTAGGTATTTTATTAGCTAGTTATTTTTTCTGCTCAGTTTTTTTTTCTAATCATGGTATGGCAGTTTGAGTAATATATGCGGCCTGCCCAAATGTCCTTTCTTTGGTATTGTTCTTCGAATCGTTGAGCACCTTATGTTCTGAGTTGAGCTGCACGAAAACTGACAAATGCGTGCACTGAATGGACAAAACCACTCAATCTGTGTGGTTCTTTCTTCAAAAGACCATTTCAGAATCTACATGGTCTTCACATGACTTGACCAAGATTATGTCTGGACTTTAAAAGAGACTGACCTCTGAGTTTGTTTCGGCCTTTCTTCTCAGAGTAGTCAGATACGAAACGCCGACCTCATCTAGTTTTAAAATATGATTGACGTGTAAATGTAAAAGTGTTTGTAAAACCCTACTTACAGAAATAAAATCATTTATAATTTAGGTTCCAATTGGTGGCTTCCTAGTTCCTATGGTGAAGAGCCGGAAAGAAACTCCACGGTTACTCTTTAAAAAATAATTGACTATTACAATATTTTTAAATAACAGTGTTAATAGGTATGGGAGGACAGTTTAGGCCTTTCAACAAGTGCCAGGTAATGAAAATGGTCAACACATCTAAATATACAAAATAAAAAAAGGTCAACAAACCTACATTCTCCTAGACCTACAACGTCAAAACTCCCGGACTCCCGAATAAAATAATTTCCGTCAATTATCGACATTAATTCCACCATCCCTTTGGTAAAGCTACGAATGGTAGTACCTACTGTGGGTAATGGATTTCCTGCGCCCGCCCACTCAGGCATTCGTTCTGCTATTTTTGCTCACATAATAAAACCCATGGATTGGGCCAATTTATAGCCTATGCAGGTATGTATAACTTGTGATGTATGTACCTTTGTTATTTTTTTTCCTTTTCCATAAACCACCCCGTTTTCATTTGTAGGGGGAAAAGCTGATTGATTTTCTTTAATTCGTTTGGTGTTTCGAGTTGTTTTGTTATATTCAGAATTAGCATCGTATTTATCAACCTATTGATACCGATAAGCTTGTTCACAAACTAAACTAAATTTAAGTTCCGTGCATCTTTTTCTTTCTATTTCATTAAGAAAAGGACAGAAGATAAATTTTAGTTTAGTCCTGTCAAATTAATCAGCGCCTGCCACTACTCCATACAAGTTTAGACGTGACTAAAAACTTGCCTACTAAAATTACGTCAATTTACGTCAAGCGCTGATTAATTTCACAGGACTAAACTAAAATTTATCTTCTGTCCTTTTCTTAATAGGCCAAGCAAATTAGAATTTTTCGAATAATTAATTCCCAGCAAGCTGGAAATCGTTTTAATATCTACATTTGGTCCTAAATGCGTGTAATCCGAGTTGGCGTTGCCCGTTTTGGGAATTGATTCCTCAAAACGCTTTTTTTGGATCTAATTTGATTGGCCTATAATTAAATAGAAAGAAAAAGATGCACTGAACTTAAATTTAGTTTAGTTTGTGAACAAGGGAATCGGTACCATTGTCTCCTTAATAGCAGGTTAATTTCATAACACACTCACAATCCCAATGCCATTAATTTTGACAGTCTGTGGCGGCATCTACATCGCCACATACGAACTACGCATCACACTGACGTCACCCAAAATCCTGCATCGCGCAAGCAGAGTTTATTTATTTATATTATTATGGCAACGGCTAGTTCACAAAAAAAATAACAGAGAGCATACAAATTCAAACTCAAACTCAAATCATTTATTGCAATTAAACCATTTACAGGCACTTTTGAATTGTCAAGGAGTCGGTCAGTAAGAAAAATGAAGCTACATTCCCATTCCAAAGCGTAGGTACCTATGGAGAAGAACGGGCAAAAAACTCCATGGACACTCTTTTAAATTAAATTGTTACAAAAATATTAGGTAGTTACATCTATAAAGTTGAATTTTGTAACTAAATGTGGGAATGATGTAAAAAGTGTCCAGATTAGGTACAACAAATAGAAAAAAAAGACAAAAAAGACGTGTGGCACTCGGGGACTGCCGCGGTAAAGCTATTGCATAGCATTTTGTATCAACTTATGCAATTATAATTATTTATTTATTTTATTTATGCAGTATTTCTTTTTCTTTGATATTATTTTTTTTTTTTTTTTCGTTACGGAATTTCTGGATTCGGTCCCCGCGCTCAAGGCCCGCGATAGAAGCTATGCAATAGCTTAAAAACAAAATAAATAAGTGCTGAACGTCGTAAAAGTGTATAACTACGTAAACAAAGTCAAATACTATTCAAATATAAGCATAATAACAACTTCAAAATAGACGAAAGTGTTGAACCTAAAGTAATTTTAAATAAAAAAAGAGTGACAAACTGTTTTGACAGCGAAAAAATTCCATGTACATGAGTCATGTCCAACCGTCTAGTCAAGTTTAAAAATTGTTCAACTGGAATGGTATCAACTATTTGGCAAGCTTTAATTAAGTCATTGTAGCCTTGCGGTGCAACAGGGGAACTGAATGTACTCGTAAATGACTGGTCGTGAGTTCAAACTCCACTATCAACAATCACTTTTTGTGAAGATCATAATTTTTTATAATAAAATATTTATAAGAATTATAAGAATAAAATACTCAGTACACAGAAAAAAGAACTGCCAGAAATTATTAGATCACTAGAGGGTACTGGTCTAGTAAAACCGTCGGAGTGAGGAGCGTGAGGTTTTTTCGTTACGGAAT
This sequence comes from Dryobota labecula, assembly GCA_947523025.1. NCBI lineage: Eukaryota > Metazoa > Arthropoda > Insecta > Lepidoptera > Noctuidae > Dryobota > Dryobota labecula. Next base: position 8,385,665 of record OX383305.1, on the reverse strand, counting down.
TTCTGGATTCGGTCCCCGCGCTCAAGGCCCGCGATATAAGCTATGCAATAGCTTAAAAACAATTCAAATATAAAATAATTAAAATAAGCCGTGGCAGCTAAAAGATGAACAGTCCCAATTGATGACGCCCGTTCAAAAATATGACGCATGGATTAGCACCATTCAGCTCGACCATTTTAAAGGGAACTACCATAATCTTATTATAGCTTATATACTACAGCGAACTTGTCACTTAAAGGTGTGCACAGCACATAATTATATAGTTTGCCTATTTATGATTCAAGTGATAAAAATTTACTGCGCGACTAGCTTATACACCGTGGCATTTTAGTCGTCTTACAAAGACAGCCCACTTCATGTATCCAATGACAATAAAACAACGATTTACGTTGTGTTAGTTTCCAACCATAAGCTGAAATATTAGTGTTTTTAATTAATAAAATAAAGAACTTTAATTGAAAATAAAATTTCATCCCCCTTTTCACCCCCTTTAGGGTTGAAGTTCTAACAACACCGTTGCGTTAGCTTCCAACCATAAGCCTATAATAGTTTTAGTTTTAGTAAATTAAGGATTTTTCAACATCATCCCCCTTTTTAACCCTTAGGGGGTGGAACTATCAAAAACGCTGAGACTATAAATTAATTTTCAATCGTCAGCCTAAACACAAAATTTAAAGATCCTAACTTCAAAACTGACGGACTTTCATATAAACTTCAATCCCCTATTTTACCCTTTAGGGGTTGAATATCGTAAAATCCTTCCTTATTGGTAGGGCACAGGTGATCCTTTACTATCAGGTGGGCTATTCTTAAATATTGCCTTTTTGGAGCAGCCGTGAGGCACGCTTGCCTGCTAATTAACGCTCAGTAAAATACGCAATAACTATTGTCCAAAGACAGCCCAAGACCAAAGTCTTGGCCTGACATCAAGCAATGGACAACGTCGTCAAATTTTATTTTGTTTGTTTTTTATTTTTAAGGATTACGAGGCTTTTGGTTACTTTGTATTAATAGTATTTGTGTATTTTGATTTTTTTTTAATTTGTAATGTGCAGAATAAACAATTTTTCTTTTTTAATTTCATAAATCGCATTTTACACTTTTTATATTATTTTTATTTTTTGAACTATTATTTATTATAATGTCATGTGTACCTTTTCGTCTGTGCTAAATAAATGTATTTTCTTCTCTTTCCAATTCCAAATCGTTTGTGCCAATATAGGAGAAGAAGAATCGTGATTCTTAAGACAAAGTTACCCTTTGATAGAAGATCGGGTTGTATTTACCTACTGGTCCTCATAGGACACAATGCACCATAACATTGTTATTCTAAACTAAAAACAAAACAAAAAAATTGAACATAAAATCGATCACCAGCAAACGAATCACCGATATCGCCAGTAAATAGCATAAATACAATGTTAATACTCGCAGTTTGTACAGCATGACTTTATTTTCATTACGGCGACATTTGTTTCGGCTCAAGATGGCGCTCGGGAGACAGTCTCCCTTGTTTGGACAACTTCAAACTCGCTGTTGACCGAGATGTTGGCTTACTAGATGTATTACTGATATAATAAGTATTTATTTAAAGTTCTTCTTCGTCAACCCCTTTTCACCTAATGTCGATTGAGATCTCCTACATTGCACGCGACTATACGCGGTGTTGGGCCTCCTGCAGCCAACTCTTATCTGCTACTTTGACAAGGTCGTCGGTCCAACTGGCTCGTGGCCTGCCTACGCTCCTATAGCCAGTTTTTAAGGTCACTTGTATGCAAAATATTCGCGTTTTGTACAGCATGACTTTATTTTCATTACGGCGACATTTGTTTCAGCTCAAGATGGCGCTCGGGAGACAGTCTCTCTTGTTTGGACAACTTCGAACTCACTGTTGACCGAGATGTTAGCTTACTAGATGTATTACTGATATTATAAGTATTTTTTTCAAAGTTTTTTTCTTCGTCAACCCTTTTCACCTAATGTTTAGTGTAAGTCTCCTCCATTGCACGCGACTTTACGCGGTGTTTGGCCTCCTGCAGCTAACTCTTATCTGCTACTTTGACAAGGTCATCGGTCCTCCGATTACTGACAAATGCATGCACTGACTGGACAGGCCCGCTCAATCTAATCGTTGAGTTCCCTTAACGATTCGACAAACAAAGAAAATGCATTTGTATAGGCCTCATAAATTACTCAAACTGACTACTTTACATTCTTAGACTAACCAGAATGGATTTTGAGTTAAATATGTTATCCAGCTACATCTACGATGATTAGACTTGTAAGCAAACTTAAGAAAAGGCTAAGCTTAGGATAGTTTGGCACTAATTAAATACCACCACATTAGATACGCGGTATCTATAAGACTGGGTATATCCGTCGTATTTACCTAAATATACCCGTCCGTGTAGCAGATAAAACAATCTTGCATTCCTTACCACTTTAAAGTTACCCCGCGTCTTAATTAATTCATTAGTTTTACGTGAGGCGAGCGCAAACAAATAAATCGAACGGAATTCCCAAGTCGACAAGTCCATGTGTCGTCTCCTAAGAGAATCTACTAATTAGGTATTGCAGCGGCAGCTTGTTACTGTTCCAACAGATGTGATATTAATATGATGAAGATTATCTAACATAACAAAATTATAACATAAAACCGGCCAAGTACGTGTCGGACCACGCACAATGAAGGGTTCCGTGGTTGGTATGAATTTATCCCAAGAACAAACTTAACATCGTAGTTGAAAAACATGTTCTCCATACGGAATGTATGGGAGAACATGTTTTTCAACTGTAAATGTATGTAAGTTGGTTGACTATTACTCGGTAACTTGTGACGCTTACTTGGCTGTGATAGTTTTCCTTTTAACTTCGTTATATATACTACTGCTGTGATTTTTTTTACATACCCAAGTACAACCATTTAGCTAGCAGGGGGGGACACTTAACTCTAACAAAAATTTGCTCTTTAAAGCCTAATATTTCAGAAACGGATCCCTTAATCGAAAAATTGTTTTCACAAACCCGCAATATTTTTGAAAGACCTATCCAAAAATACCCCAAACCATAGGGTAGGCGAAAAACAAAAACATCCCCACTTTACACGTCCAAGAGGTACCCTAAACAACAATTTTTTTCATGATTTTATTTTACCGCTTTGTCGGCGTGATTAATATGTATATCCATGCCAAATTATAGTTTTTTATACTAAGAGTCTCTGAGCTAAGCTGGGGACGGACATGGCGAAACTATAAGAGTTCCTTGTTGACTAATACGGAACCCGAAAAATCGGTAGTTACTGGGAAACGCTACGACTTAGCTATTGAATGGGATAGGAATCTGATTACAACCGTTGACATGGCCCAAGGGTGTAGCGAGGTACGAGCAGGGGGGAGAAGCTGCCCCCCCCCTCCTACCCCTAGAAGATGCAGGAATACTCATAAAACGTAAAGTAATATTACGTAGGTAGCCTATTAATAAACAAAAATGAAGTTTTAACTACAAGTAACATAGAGGTCCTTTTCTACACTGCGTCGTGTTAAAACATGGTTGAGATCAACGATGACTGAAAACCGTTAGAACGGCCTATGCATGCTCAGTGTACACCGAACCATGGTACAAAAAACTAAGGATACAATTGAATCTGAGGTGTTAAAACGGTTTTGTGAAGAACCTCGTTGACTACTTTTTTTGTAAATTAAATTCACTGGTTGATATTTTGTTTTTCATTTTTAACGTAACCGGCCCCGTTGCTCATGCAGCATTTACCTTAGATATATTCTTGGTGCAGCAGTAGACTGTAGCAGCTGGATCAGAGTTGCCGAGAATCGAGCTGAATGGCGTGCAATTGGAGAGGCCTATGTCCAGCAGTGGACTGCTATAGACTGATGATGATGATATTCTTGGTTTGTCTACGCCTGCCCCCCCCCTCCCCTTAACAAAATCCTAGCTACGCCCTTGACATGGCATGGCGTTCTTGGCATGTCATAAAACCAAGAATTCGAGGAAATGTGACATCCACACTGGACTCGGGTAGTGGATTACAGCTCAGTTCTTCTCACAGAGAGGAAGTTTGTGTCCCAGCAGTGGGAACCTGTCGGTGATAGGGAGTGGGCCGAATTTTTGGTTCTAGGAAATGCCGGTTTCCTCATGATATTTTCCTTCAGCGTTTTGAGAGCAGTAGAGATGATATAATGTACACAATGTAAAGCACTTGTCAGGGTTCGGACTAGGCTTACCAACCGTCCCGTGAAAGCCGCGACGTCCCGTTTCTAGAATTTCAGAGTATGCGTCCCGCGAAAGACGTGTGCGGGACGCCAATTGTCCCGTTTTATCGTACCTACGGCTAAACCTTCGGGCAGAAGTTATAGTGATTACAATGATGTTTTATTAGATATCCTTATCGGTTCAACTTTTGTTATATTGTAAGTCTTGTACACTGAAAAAAATGCACACCAATCAAGTGACTTTTTAGCTTGATTGACGATATCTATATAGTTTAGATTAATCAAAATCTTAGTTAAGTTGATCATCACGACATGATTGCAGCAATACTAGTTCAAATGATTGAACGCTCAAACAAGTTTCTCGATTACCCTTAACATGACATCATTGTAGAAGAGTTAAAAAAGAGACAAGTTAAAAAAATGTTTACTATAACAAAGTAAGTTAGTTGTGTCAACCAATCATTTTGATTACTTCAATAAAGATCATTGAAACTTTAATCTAATAATCTTGGTTGGAGCAACTATGTTTTGACTTGATTGCTGCAAAAAGGGTTTTGTGATTACTCTAATCAAGATCCCGCTTCAAATATCAATCAAATAAAAGTAGTAGCTGTGATCATTGTGCTTAATAGGCTCAGATGCAAACAAGTTACTTAGTCAATCTAAACAAAATCATGATTGGCGACAATTTTTTTTTTTTTTTTTTTTTTTTTTTTGTCTGTGTTTATATGCCAAAGTAAAACATTCAATACAACCAATTAAAATTATTTCTAAATGTATTTTTCGCCTCCAAAGACTTTGACAGCTGAATTCCGCTTTTTTTTTGGCATCTCCCAAGCTTTGATTGCCAAAGTCCCGGTAAATTCATGCATTAAGGTTGAAAAGCCAAGTTCGAACCTACGACCTACAACTCCTAAGTCACGGCCGCTACCACTAGGCTAAATAGATTGAGTAACACACCCCAGGTAGCAAAATGACGTACGCGGCACTAAAATGACGTCATCCCAAGGTCATTTTAGGGTCCGTAGTTTATTCATCGATTATGTACGTCACACTAACGTCATCTTAACGTCTGTTACTCAACGGAACGTCCTGGTAACGTCGATTTAGCGTCATGTCTGGAGGCTGTGACAAATTGACGTCATCTGATGGGACCCCCCGACGTCAAGACATGACGTCTCTTACGTCGAGCAGTACTGTAAACGGACGACATAATGACGTAAAAATGCTACCTGGGACATTTTCGCATACTTTCACATTTTTAGCATTAGTGTGATAGAGAAATATTCATCTGTATTCGAGACTGTACTAGTGCTGATAGACGCTGTTTGATGCCGTGTTCTTGGAGTTGGGAACGTTTGTACGGAATTCTGTACTGTACACATTTCTAGAACAGATTAATATTAATATAATTTATTGATATTTGCTCGCAGATCAGATGGCCGTTGTTGGGACCGAAAGGTTATGGAGTGGTGACCACGTATCGGAAGACGTAGCGTAGGAAGGCCTCCCACAAGGTGGACTGATGACCTTGTGAAAGTCGCAGGAATCCGCTAGATGCGGGAAGCATGAAACCGGTCGAGGTGGCAGTGCTTGGGGGAGGCCTATGTCCAGCAAATTTCTAGAGCGTCTACTTTTTTCTTTTCCAGTTCTCGTTAATGTCCACGTCTCAAAGTCCCCACGTCACGGCTGAAAGTTACCTATACTTAATACCCGAGTGTATTAATACCGTGCCACATCCAGCAGCCGCACATCAGGGCTAGCGAACCCGGCCCTAAAATAAGACATCTTCCTTTCGACTCATATTTATTTTTATTTATTTATGATTATTTGCATGGGCCGCGCTTCACGTGACAGCCGAGGCGCTATTGTTTTCCGAAATAATAACGAGAAACGGCGCTACGATATATCTTTTTTATTTTATAGTTTTTTTTTGCTTGTAACCCCGTCACGATACCCTTAGTGTATCCTTAAGGCGGCCATGTATACATTTTTGATCGTATTTTAAAGAGGAATGGCGTTTGAATAGGTATAATAATAACGCTGAATGACGGTAGAGATGTGTCTCCAATGAGAGATTGTTCTCACTGGTCGAGATGGGGTATAGTTAGATGGCATTTGAATAAACTGATGTGTGCGTGATAGATTGCAACGTGTTATACTTTCGATAAGACTTTTCAACAATATTTCTGCAGCAAAATCACAATAATTATATGTATATATAACTTTAAGTTTTTCATGATTTGGTGTATCAACTGGTATAAAAGTACGACTACCTATGTGTCTTAATTGGTATGCCATCTTTTGATGCCATTTCATTTCCAATTCAAAGTCATCGTGACTTAAAAGATATATTTTGGCATTAAAAACGCTGAAAGCAAATTTACTTTTAAAAGAAAAGTTCGTAACCACTACATAAGTCAGACTAAATAACTCTCAATAGTCTAGTCATAGTAATTATTATTAGGTGGTATTTGTTAAAATTTCTATTAGTTTATTCAATAAAAGTATATAAATTCTCGTAATCAAGAAGTTAGTATTTTAGACATTATTTTTGTACCCTATAACTGTTTTTATATTTAACCCAAAGGTTGACTGGTAGAGAATGCCTTGTGGCATTAAGTCCGCATATGTACCACTATTGTACATGAAGTTTAAATAAATAAATTCAGCTGGTGTCCTTGAAGACTAAAATTTAACAATAGCAGAGCGTTAATTAATGAGACAATGTTCTTAAAACATGCGAAACGATAAAGAACAGTCAATTCACAGACAAGATGAACAACGATTACAATAACGAGCAGATGATTCTACCAAGTTTCCCAATATATTCCACTACCCTATAATTGGATAAACAAACAGGTGTATTACAACCTCTATGCCTTCATACTAAAGCTGAAATACCTTTAAAACGCTCTGAAACAAAATAGGTTTTCAACAAAACCTTTATCATCCAACATAGCAGTTAATATCGATAATCCAATATCATCGCACGATAATACCACTTAACGCAGAATTAAGATGGTGGACGCACAATAAATAGTGTTAAAATACCACAGAGCGGCATAATTAGCAACCACACAGGGTGGATTTGGAAATATGCAGCCGAGACACCATAAATCCAATTACATGTGAATTAATTCGAATAATACGCGGCCATGTTTTTTTATTCGAAATCAACAAATCGCACTACTTTAAGCGCTAACGCGCTCCGCTAAAAGGCGTCTCTATAGCGATAAATAACACTAATGGTTCCGTATATTTACATTTCAAATAAGCCGTATAATAAAAATTCCTTGACATATAATCTGATCGTTAGGCAATTGTTTAAAAAAAAAATATCTTTATCTAGATGTTGTCGCGGCTTCGTCAGCGTGGCTATCTGCCAGTGCATGTCCCGTCAAAATCGATCCAGCTGTTTCAGAGATTAGCTGGAAAAAACAGACAGACAGACAGTCAGACCGACAGAAGGCAGGCAGTCAAAATGTTTTTTTTTTTTTTAATATATATATATAAAAGTACCGTAATTAGGTATATACTTTCATATACACATTGCTGTTATTTTGAAATTACAAACAGACACTTCAATTTTATTTATTTGTATAGATTGTGTAGATTAAAAAGTTTTGCGAACATAATAAATACATGGACTGCGTTATAATTTTAATACGTGAGCCTCTTTATTTTCAGTTAGGTAGTTCTAAATTCAAATGTTTATTTTTTAAGAACAAAAATCCCCATTAAAATTGTAGTGTTGAGTTTAACTTTGAAATGCGGCGTATCCTTTAAATTTTTTGTTAATTCGTAGCGGGCAGGTAATGAATCGCTGGCCGCCTCGTCGTGTCCCCAATAAATACTGGCTACTGGTTAATTGAAACATTATAAAGGAGATCTTATCGCCGCTCGAGCAAAGACACCGCGGACGGAACGGGACCCGATACATTTTAGGAATGGGTCGTTCAATATTTTTTTCGTTTTTTATTTAAAAAAAAAATGCCGGAACTTCTTAGAATTTCTGTATCTGTTAGTTTGTCAGTACACGAGTTAAAGATAGTGGGTTTATTAAAACGTTTCGACTTCATTGCCAGTAGCCACCCACCAAAACACGAGCTCAATGGGCAACAAAGCACTAACTTACATAAAATACAATAAGAGATCACAACAAAAACAATGAACACTTCTCCTAACAAGCCACCGTGCAAAACGGCTGCAAACTTACATTTTCGGTTGGAGACGACCTTATTTCTCCAATTTGGTCGTTCAAATGCGATATATCAAGGGTAAAATGACTTGGGAGCGTATTAGCAATCGTCCGATTTAAGTTGATCCCTAATTTGTGTATGGACAATGGTTCGAGGGGGTCATGTTGTGTTGGTGAGAGAATTATAGTGCATTCAAGATAGGTTGGCGCGAGCGGCGGCGCGAAGAACCCTGCAGCATATATTCTAATAGGCTATTAACATATAATGCCGCTGATTGGACGGATGCGGAGCGGCAGATGTGACATCGAATGCGCGGCGCAGGTATTGTCAACATTTTCATCGATTTTGTATTTCGTCGCCTTCGAGAGTAATGGAGCTATTCCACAGAACTACACTTCTGAGTTAAAGACGTTTAAAAAATAAATGATGCGCGTAAAACAGTTCATCATCATTCATCATTTCAGCCGAAAGACGTCCACTGCTGGACATAAGCCTCCCCCTTGGGGTGGTTTGCCATAATCGCCACGCTTGGCAGGCGGGTTGGCGACCGCAGTATGGTGTTAAAAATACATAGAGAACGCTGCTGCCCATTCTCTAATAAGTCCCTGAGTCGCCTTTTATGACACCCACGGGAGAAGATGGGGTGGTGCTATTCTTTGCGTCCGGCACCACACGGTTTAACATAAATCAGCGACTTCAGCGTTTAAAAAACACCCGCTTACAGTTATGATATCTGTTAAAATTGACTAATATAAACAGTGGCTCTTTCTCAACACGTTAATGCACTTATATCCCGTACACTGAGTGAATGCTTTTTCGACACCTGTCGGTTTCATACAAACGAATATGTGTTTTACTAGTTAAAACTTTATTAGTTCCAAATTTTGTACAACTGACTGGTGTCAAAAAAGCATTCTTTCGGTGGACGAAATACGAGTATAACTTCAATTCGCAAAAATTGTTGCTCAGCTCCTATTATTGCCCTCCAATGCGACGATTTTATTCGCAGTAAAAGTTGAGAACCTTTACACATTCAGGATTTCGGTAAGTATCTATGTTTATTTGAAAGAATAACCCATCCCGTCGAACGATTAGCCCATGATGGAGACCTTTGCAGGATTATTCAAATGGTAGAAGTAACCATTCAGTAATAGGCAATCAGATAAGGTATAATATGGAACATTTTCTAAAGTAGAGCTTCAAAACCAGACAAAATGCAACCTTTCATAATACATCTTATATAGCCTTTCAATCCCTAACATTTAGACCAAATCAGTAAATCTAGCGATAAATCAGTTACATGATCAGATTTGTAAAGAAAATCGCTCATTGATTGTTATTGCTTCATTTCAGGCGCGTCAGAGGTCGCAAAAGGTTGTGCACGTCTGATGCCGCGATGGCGCGCGATACGGTAGCAAATAGCGCTACTTTCTCGCGATTCACCTTACCTCACACTAGCTTCTTCACTGCCTAACTCTTATTAACCTATGAAATATTTTACAACAACTAGAAACAAACCCTATTGCTAACAAGTTATGATTCAATTTAATTCCCTCACATTTTGTTTTATAAGCTCTTCTAAAAAGAACACAATTTAAAATCTGAAAATCCTCATTCCATTTTTAAAACGACATAACCAGAATCTCACTTCAAGTTAAAACAGTTCATATTACGCCACATTAAATTTTATATTCAAATGTCGAAGAGACAAGCCACGGTTTAAATTGTACTAGGGAAAATAATTTTAATAAAACTAGGAAATTGAGCTTTTGTAGTCAGAAAATAGGGTTTAATTTCCATTTATGCATGACAGCCATGGATCGTTTTGATGTTAGGGCTGGAATGCATGAAGAGCAACACATAAACGCACTGTAGGTGCACAAGCATGCACCACGCTTTAGTACAACCCAAATAGGGGGTGATCATTGATATGGAAAGAGCTCCTTGTATTTAATCAATTAGCATAAATAAAAGTTAAAATAGTCGTTAGTCGGTAATAAAACTTTCTTCACACTTCTTGGTCCTGTCGAACTATTCTGTGAGAAAAGATCACCATGAAAACTTTGGTTATGTCAGCTGTCAATCATTAAAATCCCTAGCATCAGGTGGAATGACAGCTAAGGGTAAGGGATATTGGTTGAAAGATGATCACCCATCCACGGACCAACCGCGACACGCGTAGCTTAACCTGATCGACCCGTGGGGCTGTTATTACTTTGCCACAAGCCCCTCTATGTGCTCATAGAGGTTAATTACAGGTAAAAGACAGTAAATTGAACATCAGTCACTTTGATTGATGGCATTGAGACGAGACATAAATGTGGCATTGAAGTCTAATTAAAATAAATCCTGAATTGAAATCCATATTATTCGAAAACGTCTTACGGGGCAGATATTTTATGAATACATAAGTTATAAGTATGTTGAAATAAAGTTCATCAAGTCGCACGACTCGTTAAGAGAACAATTCTGAGTTTTACAGCACTTGCTCTGGAATATAATTTACAAATCAAGAAAATAAAGTTACGGTTTTAGACATTTATTTCTAAAAAAAAAAATACTATTCACTTAACATGAGAAATACAAGTTAATCTTAATACTAAATACGAACTTATAAAAAACGGTAGGTAGGTACTCGTAAATTAATAATCTAGTAAGTAGTTGAAAATATAGTTAGTATCGATTCCTTGATGCGCATGAAACATTGGAATCAATTTGCTCATACATAATATAAATAACACTTTCACAGCGGATCACGACCTCAGGTCGGCATACATATTTTTCTCTAATTCGCGAATCACGAGCTGCACTCGTGATCGCCTTTCATACTGTTTATTAAAAAAACACGACCTCTTATCGTGATCCGCGTTGTACGCGTTTGTAGCTGAGTTTATAAGCTACACAAATATGCAATGTTTGCTCTCTAGTTAGAACGAGAGAGCTACAATTTGCGATCGCCCGCGCCGCCCGTTCAGTCGGCCGTCGTCGGCGAGTGCACGGAGTGAGTGTGTTTTGGCGCGAAATGGCTTCTTTTTACTGCCCTGACTGTAAGGTGACTTTATGTTATTACCCGTGCTTAAAAAGTACCACACAGTAAAGAATTACGACCTAGAATAGACGTAAGGAGTCTGTATGACTTTTTTTTCTCGAAAAAATGACCATTTAAAAAAAATTATAATAAAAAAACATAAATAATATAATTTGTTTTTATTTATTATCCATAAAATACAATAGTAGATTTTACATACACAAAAAGAATTATCTATATACTCCGGTCCGTTATTTTTCTACAATGTTAACAATTATGCAGAAAATCGCCCGCGTACTGGATCAAGCGGGCGCTCTAAACGCTCCGCTGTGAAAGTGTTAACGTCACACCTGGCCAGGTGAAGACGTAAAATTGTGTACTCACCACGGGCAGTAAAAAAGAAAGCCCTCTATCGCATATTTACAACCCTCACCTGCGGCTCGGGTCACAAATACCTGCGATTTCAGGATTTCTTTCTTTTTATTTTCTTTCCTTTGGTAAGTAATGTACTATTTATTTCTTACATCACCATTATCAACAGCCTACTAGGGGCAAAGGCTTCATTCCAAGCCATGCTACAACACTCCACTTGGCTCTACGTTTCCCGCATCCATTCTGTCCCACTATAGCCCAACTTCCTTTGTATAGTCGTCATCGGTCTATTTATAGTTGAGTGGCGTCCCACGCTACACTGGCCGAGCACTCGTCTGTTCTAACGGCCATTGGTCCTTTACTTCAACAGACTGGGCCGGCCCACTGTCACTTCATCTTGCTAACTCCGCAAGCTATGTCGGTAACTCCAATCCTTCCCCGAATATTTTCACCTCTCTCACAGGCGTTGCGAACCACACTTGCTACATGTAGCAATGCTAAAACAGTACGGTTGTGACTTACTTCGATAGGCTGAAGACAGAGTTAAGATCGTGAAGGCTGCCAGCGAGATTTACAAGAAACCTAAAACCGACAGAAACGGGACCTCAGACAAAGACCTTGGAAACAGCAACGTATAAATGTGTAACACAGCATATAGCATCAGCGGGATTGTCCGAAAGGGGTACCGCTGCCCCGGAACATAAAGGGCCAAGGAAGGAACATGGGTGGCTTTTAGTCAGTAAGAGTCTGACACTCCCTTCCACTCCACCCAGAGCGGGAGGGGTCATTTGACGATTTCAAATACTCAAAAAAAAAAAAAAAAGCATAGCAGTGACACACAAAAGAGTCGAAAAAGCAGCTGGACCTGGGCCACAAAGCGGCATCGTTAAACGATCCTATAGATATACATAAATATCACCCGTCTTTTCACTATTCCATTGCTTACTCTAGGATGCATATCCGGTATGGTTCTAATAAAGTAATCGAGTCTGATCAAACTACGCTGGTGTCGGTACAAAACCGCATAACGTCCAAATCAAAAATCCAGTTTCGTGTGCAGAATCCTACTCCACACAATAACACTGAAACCGCATCGTGTGCGACAGAAATAATAGGCTGGCACACTGGGAGGTATTGAGACATCACCCGGTATTAACTGCTGATACCGCCCCACCTCCCCCCTCCCCCTTTGCCTGCCGCGCCCGCGCCGCTCGTTATACGAACCTGTTGGATCGACGCTAGAATTAGATCTTGTTAGCCGTAATTAGGTATCGTTGGTTGTGGGGAAAAATTGAGGGTTTGGAGTTTGAGTGACGTGTATTATCAAAGTATCATGTCTATGGTTTTTCATTACATGAAGCAGCATGGTGATTGTCATCTTCGTCTGTATTGTGAAGATTGTCTTTTAAAACTTGTTTTGCTGGCTAAAAGTATTTATTCGTTTGGCTTGCTAATTCAGGAACATTGACTGTTCTATTTTGTGGTTTGATGGACCAGTATTTCTTAGTCGTTTCATCGCTACCTAACTATTCATGATTGGGATCTGATTGTGTAGTAATCAAGGGAAGTTCTGCATCAGGAGTCACGGTTTTTAGCATATTATCATGTGTACAAACCGAATTATCATATCCAGAGCCCTAATGACTTTACTTAAGGTCCAACATCAATCAACAACCAACCAGATTAGAACACAATTAAAATAATGTGCCAAACTACTTAGCCAAAACTCAACTCACATATTTGCATAACTAATCACCTCAAATTAAAAACACATGCCACAAGCACACCAATCAGGAATCGAACCCGTTACACCACTTAAAGAAACACCTTTTCTTTTCGCAGCACAGTAGCTAAAACGGAACATATTAACCCCCACTCGGGTAAGATGGCTCAATCTGGCTAAATTATTCAAAAGCCATTAAAAGGAACGGCTTTTAGCCACTAATCGCGTCGTTTCCGCCACACCAGTAATTATCGCTCTCTGAGTCTTTACACCAACTTTATTCATCTCGCCGACGACGACGTTCGTTTTTTTTCTACAATTTATTCGGTTGGTAGTACTGCGTTTTTGGTGTGGATAGATGTGGGTGTTCTGTGGTTGGTATACATGGGGATATCTAAGTGGTGGTTTAAAAGGCCTTCTGTTTATAAAGTCTATTACAGCACTGACGAATTTCTGTCTGATAAATTTATCTGACTTGTGTGAAATATTTAGATTTTATTCCTAATTACTTTGACATTTCATTGACTAATTTTATTATACATTTCTATGATGAGTCATTGCTTTGTATAATGGATACATTGATAATAACTCGATGTTTACTTATTTATATTTATACGCCGTTGAGGCAAAACATGACTGTGATAGAATTGAATTTTACATCTTGGATGCCATGTGTGTATATACTCAATTACTCATGTTTTGGACAATTATATGATGACCTTATAGCGTTTTACGGATCGGAGACACCTTAATTCGGTTTTTTTAGGTAGTGTTATGCCCCCGAACCCAAATCTTCGCAGAGCGGATGAGAGTAATCGAGGTTCGAGTTAAATGGTGTGCGATATTGGAGAGGCCTGCAGAGACTAGCCGTGAACTACTAAAAGCTGATGATGAGACTCCCGTACTGTTGAAACAAACAATTTCCATGCAGATAAGTAGTTATTCTGATATTAAAACGGCATCTTTAAAAGTCTTGCGTTTGTGCTAACCGAAAAAGTGTATAATAGGGATATGTCCAGGGTAAAAAAAAATAAAAACTGTTTAGTCCGTCAATCAGATAATAAAAAAATGTTAGACACGTATTTTTTGCTTTATCATATTAATTAAAAATTACTTAGATAAAACACATTAAACTTGGGAGTGGGGTCTCGTTACGTCACAGCTACGTATAAAATCTACTGAGAAGTGACGTCATGCCACATTTGAACTCAATGTATCGCCGTAATGTTTTGAATACGTAAAAAAAAAAGAAAAATACGCGTCCAATCTTTTTTAATAATCTACATGACGGACAAAAAATATATTTTTATTCATCATCCCTGTTGTAGGAACGTTTTTTTTAAATCAAATCCTCTCGTTCTTCAGTCCTTCGAAGTCATCAACCATTGTAGAATTGTGAACGATTGCACTGTGAACTCATGCTCTCAAACTCTGTTATGCGGGCTATTTCTGTGATTATTTTCTTAGCTGCTTGATGATACCATAAAAGAAAAACCTGTCACTATTTTCAGGCCTTTATAAAACTCTTTCTGACAGTTCAACAAAACTGTTTTTACTACCACACTGTCTCCATGTAAGCCCACCAAGTATTTCTATTAAGAAGCGCTAACAGCATTAGTAAAACATGTTAAAAATACTCTTCCGTTGACATCACGAGTGGCGCCCCCTACATCACGGTGGGAAGATGCGCCGGCGCATACGTCGAACGAATTTCACTGTAAATTGGCATGAGATTAATTTTGGTGAGATTGTGCTTCAATCAAAACATACACAGCTTAAGAGGGTGTATACTGAGGGTGTATGCTCCTTTTCGCAAAAGATTATTCGATCGAAAGAAAAGCGGCCACATTCCTCTAGCTAGATCGTATTTTGTTACATCATGTCTCTGTTGTGACATGATCTGCCATAATGACATTTAATTTTAATTTATGACATCATTCAATTTCTTTAACATTATTTATAATTAAGTGCTGACAATTTTCATTTTATTACAATAACATCGGACATTATTTGTTTTAATTTTTTTAATTTTTTCTCACTACACTTAATTTATCTAATCAACATTGTTCAGTGTGATTGAAAATTGTTGATGCGATCGATGATCTAATTTATTAACTTGTTTATTTGTAGTTCATTATAATCTATACTAGCTTTTTCCCGCGGCTCCGCCCGCGTGGATGTCGGTTATCGCGTAAAAAAGTAGCCTATGTCCTTCTCCATATCCCAGACTGTACTCTGCCAAGGTTCAGCGATTTAGGCGCGAAAGCCTAACAGACAGATAGACAGACAGAGTTACTTTCGCATTTATAATATTAGTAGGGATAATAAATAGATTCATACATATAAACAAAATAAACTTAGGAGAATATATCTCTGCCAAATTTCATGACGATCGGTTCAGCGGTTTAGGCGTGAAAACGTACCATACAGACAGACAGACAGACAGACAGACAGATAGACAGACAGACAGACAGAGTTACTTTCACATTTATAATATTAAGTATATTATGGATTAATTTCTTGTTTTCATTATATTACTACTTTTGTACGCCCTAGAGGCAAAACATAGCGCCCTCAATGTATTACCAAATAAGAACTTATAATGTAGGTACCTATGTTTTACAATAAATAAATGAATCTAAATGAATCTGAATCAATATGAAACGTTATAAAAGGTATTAGAAAATTCTAGACCACCGACCCGAGGCCCCTTATTGAGCCGTTTTTCATAATTCCTTCTCAGTCACGAGATAATATTTTTTTTAAAGGAGTCAGTTTAGTGGACCGTTTAAGCCTTATGTTTATGCTTTTGATTGAAGCACTTTTTTTGGATAAGGATTGTGCCGTAACTGTGTGTAATTTATTTCACCACGACTGCTCTCCAAACGGTAAAGGAAAACATTGTCAGAAAACCGGTATGTCCTAGAACCAATTCGAAGACAAGTGACATCTACCAACCCGTACTGGGTCCGCGGATCATGGCCCACTTCCTCGCAAAGAGATGAGGCCTGTGTCCGAGCAGTGGAAACGATAGAGGCTGATTATAACTGTCCTACTATAAATTGTTATGAGATGAATTTTAGTGAAATCCTGCACCAACTAAAATAAGCCTTAAGGCTGCAGTCTTGCAAAATTCACTAGCGGTGAGTTATTTGCCCAACTTCGTATTTTTTTTTAACAAATTAAATAAATAACATGAAATATTATTATTGTACAGAAATAAACATAATATAAGTAACAGCTACAAATTTTTTTTTAGTACATCGAGGTGGATTATGTTAGGTAAATCAAGCGTTGAATACAGCTCTTTCTGCCCAACAACATTTCGAGGAATGTTTGTGCTCCTACTTTAGGGTAGTTAAAAATTATTTTCAAAATCTGTTCAGCGCATAATTAGCTGAACATTCTCGTCTTCAAAATGCGCTGATTAGTTTTTTCTAATTATCTTTCATTTTCTTATTTTAGAGATTACAAAGTCATCAAAATTTTCTGTTTTTATCTCTTAATAAACGGTTTCCTTCCTAGTCTAACCTCCTTACTAATAAACGTTGTATAGCGTCTGTATAGTTACACAACGCTTTGTCTTCTTCTATCGAAAGTCAAATTACTGACGAGTGAAAGAGAGAAATCGGTGTGTAACTATACAGACGCTATACAACGTTTATTAGTAAGGAGGTTAATATTTAGTTAGTTGTATAATGAGATAGCTTATTATAATAATTTCACGTTAATAAACTTGGCTTTTGTTGCACTTAATTCGGTGTTTTATATATTTGATCAATTAAATTAATCAAATTCTGCACCAATCGAGACATACACGGTCATAAATTGAACGTGTTTGTATGTAGTTAGTTATTTAATCTAGTTCCTAGTGTTAGTATGTAGCTAATTATACAATAAGATAGCTAGCAATCGCAGTTTTCTTACGTTCTAACTTGGCTTTTGTTGCACTGTATTCGGTTTTGTGTTTTATTTATTTATTTAATACTTTAGCACAAAAAAAAATGTACAGAGGCGGACTTAATGCCATAGGCATTTTCTACCAGTCAACCTTTGGGTGGAGCAGAGACAAACAGAGGTAGGTGCAATTATGAAATTGGAGGAATAATTGTATACATATAGGAATATCCTTAGATATACCTATACCATAACTATAAATAAGATAAATATACCTAATTATATATAAATATAAGAACAAATAAATACATATAAATACACAAATATACTAAAACTAATTAAACAAACAATGGGATAACATTTCCGTTGTTATGATACTGCCAGCTTCTTACGAATGTGCTCGCGAACTTTAACCTTAAAGGATAATCGGTTGGTCTTGCCACAGGTGAAGTTTGCACTAATCGAGACAGTCATATATTGTCACTATATCATTGCCACTTCGTCACTCTCGAGGTTGTCACTGTCAGGGCCGGCTCATAAACGAGTGTGTTTTGTTTTCTTGTCACAAATTTATTTATTACTTGTTTAACGACCACTTGATGAGGTGCTGACGAAATGTGACGTATGTTGTATCTCTTCGGTTAAATGTCGTATCCTGTTAAAATTATGAGCGTTAGGACTCGGTTTTAAGACTTTTAAGTGCTGTTTTAATTATAGTTTGGTTTGTTAAAGTTGTTGCTTTGTTTTAATGGTGGTTCTCATTTTATTTTGTTACTGTACCTAAGTATAACGTACATTATTATGTCGTACATAAAAAAAGTATACACGTCGACTTAAGAACCCAGCCACTTTTTACCGGTGAAATGCAACGAAAGAACTACGTTCTCATATTCTCAATTGATTCAATCATTTCTTGCTGATTCCGACAAAGGAGAGGACATTATTCACAAACAATATTGTGAGTTGGCAGGTACAGCACATATTTTATCATTCCCACTCAAATTCATTTCCAAACCGAAACGAATGTTTTTAATTTATCTGCGACTAAGTAATTAACGCGGCCTTAAAATAAAAAGGAGACTCCATAAAATTTTTGTCTTCAAAATTTATAAAGAGCCAATTTGCAATTTGCCAAAACCAATCACAATAATTTTTACTTTTAATTACTATTCACGTCAGACGTAAAAGGGAAAAAGAAAAAAAAAAATACCAAGTTACGTTTTTCGCTTCCTGAAATTGAATCACAGCAATGTGAGTCTAATTTCTAACAGCATAAAGTTTCGAACATAGAAAAAGTTCTGATTGGCTAGTAATAGTTAATGTTGTTTAAAACAATAACTCCATTTGTCAGGGATTCATAGTTTGGACCCCCACTATGGACCCGCCCACCTATTAAGCGGATCCGTTTATGTTTTTTTTTTTTTCATGATATCTTAATTATCATAAAAATATAATAAGGTTGCCGGAACACTGGCGCTGCGTGTCTTTTTTCTTTTAGGAAGATTTTTTTTTTGTAAACGTCCAATAACAATTAATTCGAATTTAAAGCTTGTGACTTATTGTGAAGCTTCCAATTTTGATATTTAATTAATGGATAAGTAACGGTGAACTCAGGAATAAAAATTAGTATTGTGAACAGTTTATTATTAACTATACCCAAAGTCTCAAATTCAGATAATTTATGTAAACAAAGGGGATAACATAACAAAAAAATATCTTCGTAATGGTAATTCACATAAAATTGCGAAAAAGAGGTTCCATTTTCTTTTAAGTACTGATTTTAAGAAATGATAATTAAAAAATAATCATACCGTAATTATTTTTATAAATTTTCGGTTTTAAACAAAGTTATTAATAAAAGGAGATTTTCTGGTATAAAATATTTTATGATACTGGTAACAATGCAGGAGATCCAAACATTTTCAAATTTTGTACATCTTCAACAACACTAATATTACAACTCTCATACATAGATTCATTTTGTAAGTAGCATATCTAGCCACATTTCGATTGGAAATCAATTTTGGGAGACCTACGTCTAGCACTGGGTTTAAAAGGGCTGATTATAACGATCATATACCGTGTCTCCGACAAACTACACAAAACATTGTTTGGCAACGGTATTTTGTTTGCATAGTTCTTATAATTAATTCACTTTAATTTTATCGATGATTATTTACGAAAACATTTAATGATAAAATGTTTTGCACCACTGTCCTGTCATTTTGACAGTGACATTTCTTGACATTACTTTGTTTACATAAATTATCTGAATTAGAGACTTTGGGTATAAGTAATTGTTTTCTTTAAACATTGGTAAACTTTTCTAAAAAAACCGGCCAAATGCGTGTCTTTTAACTTTGTAATTGTAGTTGAAAAACATGTTCCCCCATACATGCCAACTCAAAATGTAAGTCCTTTCATTTGATATGTCACACGGTACAGTTTGCAAAACTAATTAATTTTTCCCCCATAAGTAAACCCCATATTCAAAATACATTTATATTTACGTTACACGTTCGTGTTTGGGTCACAGAAATCCATATGTTTACCAAATTTCAACGTAATCGGTCCAGTAGATACGGAGCAAATCGGCTGTAACAGACAGACAGACACACGAGTGATCATATAAGGATTCCGTTTTTTCTTTTGAGATACAGAACCCTAAAATTTGTATTGTGAACAGTTAATTATTAACTTAAGTAATTATTTTCTTTAAACGTTGGTATTTTTTTCTAAAAAAGAGTTCTAGACTAACTCAGTTGCTCATTTTTCGTTCGTTTTCACGGTGAGATTTTTACAGACTAGAGTTTTCTCTGCAAGTTGTAAAGCACCTTGTCATTTTCCAGCCGAAAAATCAGTCTACTGCTGGGCATAGGCCTCTCCCAAGAACCGCCATTTCGACCAGTTCTATGCTTCCCGCATCCAGCGCATTCCTGCGGCCTTCACAAGGTCATCGGTCCAACTTGTGGGAGGCCTTCCAACGCTACGTCTTCCAGTACGTGTTCGCCACTCCAGAACCTTTTGGCCTCATTAGCCATCTGTTCTGCGAGAAATGTGCCTTTAGTTTGGCAATTCTTCGGCGGTAAACTTTGTTCTCCTGCAGATTTCTTAATTTCTGATTCGGTCAGACAGGGAAACTCCAAAGTATAGCCCTCTCCATTACCTTTTGGGTGACTTTTAGCCTTCTAATAAGGCCCCACAAGCACCTTGTAGGTACCTAATTATTATTTTAAAACGTCACTTAAACGTAACTGGCGAATTGTGGATGTACTTACACCATTTATAACTCAAGAACGGCGGAACCGATTTTTATGATCGATATTTTTTTTGATGTGTTGAATTTATTTCCGCCCTGAATAGCAGAATAACTATTGAATAATTGTTCTAATGTTCCCATTTCCTCCCGTGGGTGTTCGTAAAAGGCGACTAAAGGACTTACTAGAGAATGGGCAGCAGCTGCGTTCTATATGCATTTTTAACACCATACTGCGATCGCCAACCCGCCTGCCAAGCATGGCGATTATGGCAAACCCCCCCAATAGGGGGAGGCTTATGTCCAGCAGTGGACGTCTTTTGGCTGAAATGATGATGATGATGATGAGTTGTTCTAATAGTACCTATTACAGGCAAAAAATTCTCTAAAAAAATGTATAAAGAAAATTCATTTTCACGTACATTTTGTATGGAACGGCTTTTCAATGATATCTGGAGAACGGATTGGGGAACGGGGGAACAAGAAATTTCATGCGGACGAAGTCGCGGACAGAAGCTAGTACTTTTATATACCTAATTTAAAAACTTTCCGTGTGTTTTGTGACTAAACTAGTGTTAGAATTTATATACAACTCTAACCTAAGTCAGAGGCCCATGATGGGCCTCTGACATGCCGTTCCTCACAATGATGTTTTCCTTCACCATTTTTATCTCCTGATAATTATACAATATGCACCATGAATCCGAAAAGTCAGAGGTGCATGCCTTGGGTTTGAACACGAAACCAGCAGTGCTATTTTGTAACCATCTCACCGTGAAAACTTAGGTGAAGTGAGCGTGTAGTGAGCTGTCAATGTACTCCCATCTGCCGATCTATTCTATAAAAATCACGCCGTGAGAACTTAAGTGAAGTGAGCTGTCAATAGGGTCAATCCCTAGCATCAAGTGGAATGACAGCTCACTTCAAGCCCACTTCACCTAAGTTTTCACGGTAAGATTTTTACAGAATATAGACCGACTGACTAAGTAGTCCGACGCCGCGACGGTCACACCACTAGGCTATCATTGCTAATGGTGACGATTCCCTTGTCCACAAACTAAACTAAATTTAAGTTCAGTGCATCTTTTTCTTTCTATTTTATTAATAAAAGGACAGAAGATAAATTTTAGTTTAGTCCTGTCAAATTAATCAGCGCTTGATGAAAATTTACGTAATTTTAGTCGGCAAGTTTTTAATCACGTCTAAACTTGTATGGAGTAGTGACAGGCGCTGATTAATTTGACAGGACTAAACTAAAATTTATCTTCTGTCCTTTTCTTAATGAAATAGAAAGAAAAAGATGCACTGAACTTAAATTTAGTTGAGTTTGTGAACAAGAGAATCGGCACCATTATCATTGCAAATAACACATTAGAAAAGCCTAAAAGATAGGAGACAAGCATTCATTAGAAGAAGATTATCTAGGTACAAAATAATTACAAGTTGAAATTGCCTAGTTAGGTACACCGTACAAGACACCCAAAGACAAACAATCTACATCGAAATGATAGACTTTGAAGCAATCAAGTGAGCCTTATAATAATTAAAACTAAAACGATCACATCCCATAACGAATAAAACAACTCAATCAACCAAACCAAACAATGAACATCTTTATTCTCCTAAAAAAAACCTACATTGGCCAAAATGTCTTGGCATTTCAAGGTGGCGCCACTAGCAAAAGAAACTGTCAACTTTACGTCAAACTCAGTACATTTTCAAACTTAGTTCCATATTTCGCCATCTGTCAAACTATACTGGCTGGTTCATACACTTGATAAGCTATTACTACCCCCTTAAGTTCGGCTATAAAACGACCACTGTGTGTTTATACCGCGGGGAATCGAACCTAAACCAAATTGATCGTAAACTTTTTATCGCTACTTTTTTAATATCTTCGTAATATCATAATCTTGTTGTAATTAAAATTTCGCAGTACGGAGCTTTTTATGTCTTGATTTGATTATTTATATTTTAGCACTGCTGGTTTGTCCCGTCTTTGCTTGATTTTTTGGAAACCTTTTAGCAAATTTGTGACTGCTTACATTTTTGGTTTAGTCCCATCTCTTCCCCTTCCCATCTCTTCCCATAGGCATATGTAACTACAAAAAATTCCCATCTCTTCTATAAACGCATAGGGGAAGGTGGGAAGGGGGAGAGATGGGACTAAACTACATTTTTGAAGTGAAAACCTCATTAGGCGCGTTGAGCACTTTTTGGGTGATCAAAAATCATGGAACTCGCGTCATCGTCACCGAACGCTTCCCATGAGCTATATGTATAAAAGAACAGTTATTCCAAAGTTTTGTGTTTCCACTTCTGTCGGCAGTCCTTATGACTGCCAATTTTATGTCAATCTATCACAACATCGCAGTTCCATAGGGTTGACATTGAATAGACTCTTTGAAAATATATTTCAGCATAGCAAGGAGTCAATTAAATATTAGACTCCTTGCTAGGTTGAAAATGTATTTTGCAAACTGCTCTCCGACTCAGAAGTCTTCACTTACGAACAGAAAAACGAATTACTGTCGTAGTAAACTCCTCGTACGCGGCTTGCTAAGACCCAGATGATTATAAAACCGTTATTCATTTCCTAGAAAGGCCTTTCTTCCTTCCCTCCCATAAACAAATCGAACATTATCATAAACAGTCACCAATTATAAAAGAAACCGTCACCAATTTCCTATCTCAAATTGGACTAAATACAACGTCAAAAGCAAAAAATAAAAAATTGTTGGTCTCGCACCGAACTAAAAAAAGGTAAAAATTTCGCCGCAAAAAACTCTAGAAACGACCTTTGGCGACCATATTTCACACTAATTATGTGACGTCAGAAATAAAATCGATTATTAAACTGTGAAGTTTTTGATGCGATTTTTACAAAACTATAAATAATGTCGCCAGGCAGGTGAGGACAGAAGTGTGGGACATTCGAGGACTGAGGACAAAAAAATCTCTTTATGTCTTGTGATTTTGGTCAGTTTAATCTTTTAACAAAATATAGACCTCGGGTTGTACCGTGAAATAGTTCACTTTGGGATGGATTGAGAGCTGTTTGTACCACCGTTGAGTTTGGAGAAATGGGCAAAAGTTTTTGGACGAAATAATTACCTACGGCAACGGAATACGGCTACTAACGTCCCTCCTAATGGCCAATACAGAAAAGATGCATTGTAATAAAGAATAACCATTTTTGTCAAATTGATTTGTGGCTATGTTTATATCAACAGACACGGGAAGCTGCTGGTCTTCGCTGCTGGCACTCGTGATATCTATTAGTGGAAAGTGAAACTGTGGATCCTGTGACACCAATCACACTTTTAATAGTTATTTATGCAACTGTTGTATAATAAGGGGTATTAAAACACGAATGCGGGTTTATCACACGAGGCGAAGCCGAGTGTGATAATAGTATCACATGAGTATTTTAATACCTAATTATTACAGTTGCATACAAGACTTTATCTACACCCATGACATGAATCCTCTATAAAAGGTTCTGAAACAGTTTTTGCAATACTAATATCGAACAAAAATGGCGGGATACGACGCTATGGTATAGTATAGAGAAACGCGCGTGCGTGACAATGTTATTTTTTTTGAAATTCATAAAGATACCACGAATTGAGTAGTGAGAATGGAAGGGAGGATGATGATCCCTTCCTTACTCATCAAACAGATGAATAAGGAAGGGATCATCATCCTCGTAAAAGCAAAGGAGTTGCATAATGAAATTCAGTACAACATTATAACTCCCGTTTGGATGCTATTATGGTTACTATGACACTGGGTGTTTTAATGTTGGCAATAAGCTAGCTGTTTCAGAAACTATTATAGAGGATTTATAGCATGGGCGTAGATAAATATTGTTTAAGTTTTTTTGTTTTTTTTTTTTTCTCTGGGGCTCTGTCTCGCATAGGGTCGCACCATTATGCTGAGCGATGGCCGATTTGCGTGGTCGGACGCATATTTTCCCCAAACTAGTATTTTTTTTGTGTCCTTTTTTGCGACATGTTACCGCAAATAAGTGTATTTTATTTATTTTCTTTTCTTTCTAATACACTTTAGGGCCATATCACACTGATGATTTGCGAGCATGATTCCAGCGAGGCGATTGTTCAATGCGCTCGCGGCGTGTGCATCGCAAGCGCTCCACGTGAACGCAACGTGTTCGCCGTGTTTGCGGAACAACAGCGATTGACGTGACTGTACAAGAGAGTGAGACAAGACAATGTACAATTTTGTAAAAACGCGGAGATCATGTCGCGTAGTCGCGGCTACTTCGTTTCGCACCCGCGGCGAGCCCGCTGAGCTTACGCCTCGCTTCGCTAGCTTACGAAATCGCTCGCAAATCACCAGTACTCTTAAACTATATCAGAGTATTCAATTACTTTAACATCTAAGGATTGCTTCTACTAACAATAATGTAGCTTAATAATTTTATCCAAAAACGGTAACAACAGCTCCATACAACTCCCAAGGATCAGGTAAAAGTGTATTTTTTTAGCAATGTTTTTTGGTAGCAACGTCGACTCGAGATCGTTAAGTGAAAAAGGACCTGTTTCGGCGCTTTTGTGGGCTATGTTAGTAGCCGGTAGCAACGATACAACACTGCCATTATCAGCCTAATTAATCGTACCAACGGACGAATTTTAATGTATATGGATTGAGATAGTACGGAGGAACAATCTCGGCTAATTTGCGCTGAGACGCAAATTGGCGAAACGTTATAGTGTACTGGGACATTTAGATGTGAGGAGCGGGTGATAAAGTTGTTATGTTAGAGCTGTTTGGTTGGGCTGTAAACAGCAGGTTTGATGGCGTTTTTGTCAGAACTAGAGCCAGATATGTCGTACTAATATTTAAAAAAGAGAACGATTTTGTGAGTTTTTGTATATGTGGAGGGTAAAAGGGAATCACAGCGCCTATTAAAAAAAAATGGTTATATATTATCATCTTATTAAAGAAATAAAAACTGCATTCGTACGAAGCCGGGGTGAGTGTCTGTTTGCAATGTCAAAATAACAGTTTTTTACTAAATCCATATGAAAGTAGAGAGTATATACGGTACTTATAACAAAAACGATTTTCAATTTATTGTCTTTCTGTCTGTTTGTTCTGGCTACTCGCCGAAACGGCTGGACCGATTTTGACGGGACTTTCGGGCAGATACCTAGCGAATGTTTTAAAAAAACTTTTATTTTAGAAAAAGCCACGCGCGCGAAGCCTCTGTCAGCAGCTAGTTATCATATAAACCTAAGTTATCCTGATCAAAACTGACCTGGTTTAAAATAATAAAAATCAACTAGTATTCAAATTTTAACGCAGAAAGTACTCAAAACTATAATAATAAAGTTAAAACAGCTAGTTGCACATAAAATGGATAAGTAATATTTATGCCAAAAACATCTCCGACTCGCTGACTAGTCTGCAACTCTGGTTAAGCAAAATTTTTTATCAGTTAGAGCAAAAAACTTAGGCCAAAATCTTGTACATTTTTGGATTTGACTATCCGTTCTACACCTTTCATTTTACTGTGTTAAGAGGGCCTTTCCCGGTCCTTCAATCGACAACGCAGCAACGTGAGCATGATTGAAAAGCTTGTTGTTTCATCCAGCGCAATGTTAATACTAACAGGCAAGTGAGAACGCAATAGCATTGAACGAAAAATAGTGTGCGGAAATTTTATAAAACTTGTTCCAGGAAATACGTGTTTTTGAGAAAGCCTTACAAGTTTGTGAAATAAATGTATGTTATTTAGAATCTCCATTACAGGTGCGATGTTTTTATGGAGATTTTTTATTTATTTTTACAGTTTATGAGTACATTATGAACGGCTAAAGTTCAGGTAAAATGTGTGCAAAAAGCAGATTTTTGGAGGCTTATACTGAATTTGTTTCGACAAATTTTAATTTTTTGTTTTCACGAAAACCTAGATATAGTGCACATGATACCAATTCGTTCAAAATTTTCATTGAAAGATGTATTCCAACGGAATAATCACGTACGAGCATTTTTATGAAAATTATGATGGGTTGGCCGCTCTTAACGGTAGATTTTCTTTTAGACAGATCTGCATTGGGTCTTGCTCAATCTGTAGAAGGAATACCTACTTACCTGCTTAAGTTTAAGTACCTACCTTAATGTTTGTATGGCTAATCAAGTAAGTAACATACCATTTACATTATTAAGTAATTCAATCAATTAATCTGCCTAGGCCTTTTCCCAACTTTGTTGGGGTCGGCTTCCAGTCTAACCGGACCGGATGCAGCTAAATATTTTACATGGAGCGACTGCCTATCTGACCTCCAAAACCCAGTAGCTGCGTAACAGATACAACTTGGTAAGACTGGTTGTCAGACCTTTTTGAGCTTCTGGCTACCCGTAACGACTCAGGGCGCCCCGCTTCTACAGTGCCTCGGGCATGTTTGCGGAAGCGCGCACCGACTGTTTTCACACCACAATGCGCAAGCGGTGCGCGTCCTTGGTGCGCAGGGTGCAGGTCAGCTCCAATACTGTCCTAGAGATGATTGCTGGACGATTGGACTGCCCTTATATCAGGAAGTGTTGCAGTAGGCATATAGCCAGGGCATGTTAACAAGCGACGTGAAATTTGCTGTGTTTTATTAATTTATGTTATTATTTTTATCCAACATTTGCCCTAAACTTATATTTTAATTTTATGTTATTAACTTCCGATTAATTTTAAATTTTTATTTTTTATTTGACATTGACTTGCGTATTTTTATTTGACATTGAATTTATGATTTGGTGACATTGTATTTATTTTTATATTGTTATGTATTTATCTATACTCCATTTACTATAGCATTAGACAAGTAACGGCTAAATAACGACAGTTATTGTGTAATATTGTTGAAATTACTGCGCTTTAGAGTTACTTTTTTAATGTAAATGGTAAATAGATTACAGTGCTTTGTATTTATCGTGAAATAACGGAGTTTATTAAACGTTTACATCGAAATAACGAAAGGGTGAGAACAGTTATTTGTCTAATGTTATAATAAATGGAGTATAGTGTTTCGTAACTTACCAGCCAGCCTATAACTGTCCCACTGCAGGGCAAAGGCCTCTTCTCATACAGAGAAGGCACGAGCATTGATCACCACGCTTGCTCAAGACGGGTTGGCGATTTCAGACTTATATTAACTATAAGTCCAGGTTTCCTCACGATGTTTTTCCTTCACCGATGTCAGTAATGTCAAAGATAAAATCAGAAAGTACATATGAATTGAAAAAGTCACATTGGTACTTGCCCGGATTTGAACCCACAACCTCGACTCGTTTCGTAACTTGTGATTGCAATATGGGAAAAACTGAAAAAACAAAAAAAAAAATCTTTAACTAAGTAATATGATGAAATAAAATTTCCGTTCATTCAATCGAAAGCCAACGCCAAATCCGTCGGACTATTGTCACTCCACATACATTTCATATTTTACTTTCACCAAAATCGACATAAACTGCCCACAAAATGGACGCCAGCTTCTCACAAAATAAATAAAATAAACTCACTGTTTTGATGACAGTGGCGTTATATATCGCGACATTGTCCGCCATAGTTTATGGGGCCCATATCAAATTGGTAGCCATGGGGTTCAGGCACCGTCGACGTGTGCTCATATATTTAGCTTCGAAACAGACGGTTTGAAACGGATAAATATGGTGTTTGGCGTATGAAATATACTTTAACTCACACACTGACTTATTATATGTTAATGTTTTTGGAAAATCATATACAATGTTTGTAAATATGAGAGCACCATGTATCTATCGCATTTATTGATTTGTCTGATTACTTCACTTTTCATTCAACTATTTTGTAATTTTTGACGTTCAAAAGTGCCTTTTACGTGCCTATCTATCTATATATATAAAAATGAATCCCTATTTCCCTTGGTCACGGCATCACGCGTGAACGGCTGGACCGATTTCGCTAATTATTTTTTGTTGTGTTTGTTATTGTCAGGAGAAGGTTCTTATGTAAGAAAAATTTAAGAAAGTTAAAAAAAATAAAAATTGTAAGAAAACGACCATATTTACATTTTTATTGTAATAATAAGTAGGTAACTCTATCTTCTAATGTAACTTTATGGCGTTTGACATAACGTGTCAGTCATCATTTGGTAGGTCTGAGAATAGATATTATCCAAAAAAATAAAAAAATTGAAGGTTTTAGTTAGGTAGGGTAGGGTAGGTAGGGTTGGTAGGGTAGGGTAGGGTAGGGTAGGTAGGTGGGTAGGGTAGGGTAGGGTAGGGTAGGTAGGTAGTTTCCTTTGCGCGTAGACAAACTGCCACAGTCAAATAGCTTTTGACAGAACGAAGTCTGTCGGGTCAGCTAGTTTGAAATAAATTATTCGACTTTGACTTTGAAATACGTCCTGGGAGTTGAGAAAAATGTAGTTTGTGGTTTGGAATAGAAACTTGTTGGTAGCAGACATTTAAGAATTTTCTTATACGTATTTAATACCAGCAACCTAATTCCGTAACACACCACCTATTATCAGAATCTGAATAATTTTGAAGGACATTGCTAATCCATTGCTATGTTCGAAGAATTTGTTTTCATAATAACGTAAATAACGCAATGAATGTTGTTGAACTGTCAAAATGAAATCCAATATGGCTACTCTTAGTGTGTTACGCAATTACCCAACAGGATTATCCTATAATTTGCACATATTATTAATATTATTACAGTATGTATCGGAGGATATATTTGGGCAGAACCTGCCGAAATTTATTCAAATGGCACAAATTTTCGACGTCTTTATGACCTCATTGTGTAAAATTCAACTTTATGAGAAAATCGATATTTTAAACACCAACATTATATTAGGAAGCACATTGTAGATCTTGAAGTTGGTAAAGAAATAACGATTAAATCGTCGTATACACATGAGAGTCTTTGCATTCGATAGAGCATCAAAATGTGAAAAAAGCTGGCGGAAAAAAGTGATTTTGCCAAAAGTGACACATAAGAGGTCTTAAAGTCGCAACAATAATTATTAAATAATAAGAATATTAAATAATAATTGAATGAGGTATTGTGTCATAAACATTTGTCATGTTTATAACTTTGTATATTATCTACCATATAATATATCATCGCCTTGAATGATAAACCTTGATAATTATGATTGCCTTGTAAAGGTGTTAAAATTGAGATTGAAATAAATAAATAATATCTGCTGCTAAGTTTATTATTTGCAATCATTAGTTTGGGTACTTACCTAAAATCATTACATAGATATTGATGTCAAAATCAACACTTGCAAAAAAGATTTCTTGATACCAATTACTTCAGTGCTTGATAGGCTCATTATTTCATCATCATCTTTACGCGTCTGTTCATGTTTTAAATGCTTTAATTATTATTCAATTCATGACCTCTATATATTTTCTTATATGATTTTCCTAATCAAAGGAGATACGTCTGAATTTCTATCAATTTTCAATTTATTCCGAATTTTAATATTTTTTTTGCAATAAGTAACCATTAAGCATTGCACGCCACTGTGTAATAATTAGAGATCGGATATTCGGATGCATATTTACCTAAAGTTAATTTTTGGCTATGAAAGTATGGACGCGGCTTCTGAAAATATTTTAATTGTAAAAAAAAACCCGTGTTGCCACGAACAACGGGAATGCATAACTAGTCGAGTATGTAATATGTAAGCGATTTCTAAAAAATATTTATTAATAAAAAAAAATCCGGGGTTCTTGGATTGCGTAACTATTCTGATGCATATTTATTTAGAATTGGGATTTTTACCAACATTTTAAAGTAAGTATATATACCAGAAACATTATCATTAACCTAAACTTGTAGATCCCAGAACCGTGGGATTTTTTCGATACAAAAGCGCATTCCATATTAGCCAACATCTCAATTTTAAGTGTATAGATCCGAATATCCGATCTCTAGTAATAATCTACTGAGAAGCGGACAATTCCATTGCCTACTTTAGAATGCATATCCGGTACGGCTTCATATCCTTCCATATCCTATGGGCACGTCTTCCCTACCATTATCGCGCCCCTCGGTCTACTCCTTGATATGCAATGGTCTCTGTAGCACCATCAAACATTAGGCTCCAGGGGCTAGTGTGAATCTTTGTCGGGTTCATTCGAGTTATCGAGTCTGGTCAAACCACGCAGAGTTCGGTGCATTTCATTCATTCATTCATTTGAAGCTACTGAAAAACGGGGCAAATGATAACCTTTTTCTCACACGATATTTTTTTTACAATCATAATCGAGCCACTACACACCTTTTTGACAAAGAATTTGAAATCACAAAATCCCGTGGAACTATAAACTCTGCGCTCCATTAACTGCGTCCGATGACAAAACATGATTAATGTCCAATAAAAACGTTCCAATAAAAATTCATTCACATTATTAATTCTAATATTGAAGTCCTCTTTTTGGACAAAAAATGAAGAATGCTTCTATAGACCTTTTCCAAATGGATGGTGAATGGAGTCGTTAGCCACACTTGAAGATTATGGACGAAAGAATTTAGTTTAGAAAGCTTTTGTTAGATCAGATTTAGGCCCAATTGTGCACAGACAAAAAAAAAAATTATATCCTTATGAGATCATTCCTTTTTACCACAACATGGAATCTCTTGGCCCTTATCTCACCTGATAGTTAGTGATTATAAGGCCGAAGATGGAAGCGAGCTTCACCCGGAATCCTCAACCACAGAGGAACTGGCTATCCTACCTCTAACCACCGAAACACAACAAATGCTGTTAACATTGTTGTTACGGCGATAGACTTAGATAAGATAGTGGTAGCTAGCCAAGCGGACTAAGAACAAGCCCTCCACCAACCAAACCGTGCAGAAAATGTTGGCCCCGCCGGGAATCGAGCCCGGGACCTCCAGGGTCTGAGACAAGTGGTATTACCACTTGAACACTAGATTTGCTTCTGCCCGCGACTTCTTCCGCGTGAAATTTATTGTTTTAACATAAAATACATATAACCGATAGCTGACCCCGTAACTTCATTTTCACTTAGTGTTCTTTTTTACTTTTTTATTTTTGCTCGGCTCCTAAATCAGCGTCAGCGTCAGCGTAATCGGCCTTGTGTTAATACAAAACGCTACGACCTTTAGGAGCGGCTATTAAGCCTATAACCTTCCTCAAAAATTGGTCTAGCAAATGCAAAAAGAATCAAAGTCGACTAGTAGTTCCAGAGATTAGAATGTTCAAACAAAAAAACAAACAAACTCTTCAGCTTTATTATATTAATAATAATTATTCTATTTTATTTAAAGTATATAGAAGTTTAGATGTTTTCTTTTGTGCTTGGATGTCTGTGTAGTCCTGCACTATCATTGGAAAAGGTAGAAATAAATTGTTATAAGAAACATCTCACGTATAATAGTGACATAATGTGTCTATGAGAAGCAACTCAATCCCGTAGTTGGGATGGACAAAAAAAAATCTTAAGCAGCTTCAACTGTAACAATCTAAATCAAATCCAAAGTTATAGCTGCATCCAAAGCTTCAGACGATTAATACACTGCACCGCGCTCCATCGCTTAGCGCGGGGCAACATATTTAAACTTATTATACATATATTTCGTATAGAAAATACTATATATAATATACAGTAGATTATTTGGCCACCCCGTGCCACGCGACGGAGCGCGGTGCATTGTGATAATCGCCTTAGAACCTAAATTCTACGAAATATACTAAGCGGGCAGTTCACCTGGGCTTTTCTGTTTTACCTTCTGCTTTAATAGACTTCATGTGAGCCATAAATACGGTCCAAATAAAACTAGCAGCACTTACGAACACAAGCCTATTTTTCTCTGAGATAAAATAAAAGTTTAACGTCTGAACCGTCGGCCAATATATGACGCCCATCTTGTATGTCGGCCAGAACTTTTCTTTAACTTCTTGAACGCAAGCGTCTACGGGCTTCATCTCGAGAAGGCTCATTCCAAAGAAGAAGTATGCCAGAGCCATAGGGCTGTATGAGACCTGTTCAATAGCTGCTCTGGTTATCGCTGTCTTAAGATCATTTCGTTTGAAGAATCGACTGCTGTATTTCATCCAACCGTAGAAAACTGGTGCCATGCAGAAGGCGCCAAAGAATCCGAAGCGCGCTGCTCGAGCCCAGTTCACGTTAGCAACGGTTGTGCCATGTTCTAGGTACTCCTGTGTGATGCTGCAAGTCGGCCAAATGATGGCGTAAGACATCATGCCTCGGAGGAGTGGATAATATCTGTGCAGTGGCAAGTGACGAAACTTCGTCATCATGCTGGACATTTCAGGTAAATGTACCTACCTAAGATTTCACTTTAACTTTTCCGGTCCGGTTTTTCTTCTTCTTTTTCCGGGTGTTACGCCACATTAGATAATAAACTATCTCATTAATCAAGGCTTAATATTTACTTTTATATACCTAAGTAAATAAATAAACTGAACAGCTTTACGTCAGTCCATCACATTAGTCCATCAGTCACATTGAAGTTCCTGTTTTTTTTTTTTTTATAGTTTTCTGTGTCTATGACCGGCAAAGCTTATGTAAAAGTTAATTTAAGAAATCTTTTCTAAGCTCTATCACTTGGTACAGTAAAATACCTCTGACCTCATGTAATTTTTGGTAACTTTATGGGATAATTATACATTGCATAGACCTAATCCTACCCTAAATGGCTTGAATATAAAAATTGTGAACACATTTAAATATCTGGGGCACATACTTACCGACGATCTTAAAGATAATATAGATATTGAGAGGAAGCGTAGGGCATTGGCGGTCCGAGGTAATATGTGGGCACGTAGATTCTCCTGCTGTACCCATCAGGTCAAGATAACACTTTTCCAAGCATATTTTTATATTGTTACGGGAGATCTATGGACCTGCTACACCAAAAGGTCGATAGATGTCTTGCGCGTCTAATAAATAATATTTTCAGAAAGTTCTTGAGACTGCCCCATTTCTGTAGTGTCGGAAATGTTTGCACAGAATCGAACTGACGGCTTTCATGCGATCATTCGAGAAAACACAACATTAGTAACTAGAAAACGGGCCAATAGCAACAACATTCTGAAAACAGTGACAGAGTTTATATTCTCTCCTTTTGAGGCATTTTTTGGAGGAGATGGCCAAGTGAGAAACTTGTACCTACCTTACTTGGTCATCTTCTGTGCAAAATGCTTCAAACTCTAATAATAATGTTATTACTTACTAACACTAGGGGTCGGCTTTCAGTCTAACGGGATTCAACTGAATACCAGTATTTTACATGGAGCGACTGCTTATCTGAACCCCACAACCCAGTAACTGGGTAATACTATACCCCTTGGTAAGACTTTCGGGCTTCTGACAACTCGTAACGACTGTCAAAGATCTACGAATGACAGCCGAGCCCAACGGCTTAACGTGCATTCTGAGGCACGGAGGAGTCACGGTACTTATGTAAAGATGGTCACCTATTCACGGATCAACCTGAACCTGAACCCGAACCTGATGGGTCGACCCGTGCGGCTGGTATTACTTAGCCACAAGCTCCTTCTATTTTCATATTCTGAATATAAACATTCATTGTAAACTACGCCTATAGTTTCTACGCCTGATTCCGTATTAAAACAAAGAAAACCAGTAATAACTCCACCAAACACAACAACATGATTATTTGTTACACAGAACGTGACGTAGAATTACCCATTTAGTAATCTTAGCGAGCAATCGATTGCCCACCCACAGAGATGAGGGCTTAGAACAATCGAATAATTCGGCTTATACGATTATTATTCGATTATTTGGCTCGGGTGAATCGATTCGGCGATCGTCTTTGAGATAGGCGCGATGATTCGGCGAAATATAACGCGCGTGCGGTCGCGGCACATGATTAGTCAATTAATTACTAATTAATCTGATACACTTATTTGTTTAGTTTGAGATTAATATGATTCATACCATATTTTTTTGTAAATGCTTACCTAATGTTGATTGATAGGCAATAATTAGGCATTGAGATAGCTACCTACCTCGTACTGGGTGCAGTTCCTTAGGATTTCTCAGAATCCCTATTTGGTTTTGCTAATTCAGTTGAAGCAAAAAACACGTATTTAGAATCCTCATGAATTTATTTGTGGATAATATTTAAAGGTTTTCCAAATCAATATTTTTAATTTCGATGAACACTAGGACGCCCTCTCTTGTGCTTTCCAGAAAACAACATTATTGTATTGAGCGTCACCTATTAGTTCGTACAAGAACTAAGATAGCACAACGCCATCTATGAACCCAAACGATATTGACGAAGTAAGGTAGTAAACTATTTAGTAACGAATTCGTTGTATAGATGACGCTGCTGTCAATTAAAACTTACTTCTGCTACTCGACAACAGATGTCGCTATACGTTTGTAGTCGTAATATTATTTTTAGTGAACTTCCAAATAAATATTTGTGAAATGAGCAGTGATCTAAACAAAGTCTTAACTAAGACAGCAAATAAAGGTGATACGAGTAAAAACCTATAACGATGGGTTGGACGTCCTCCATCTAGATGGACTGAGGTGGCTAGGACAGTCTAGATGCGGAAGGCAGAGAACTGGATGTTGTGGCGTAACTTGGGAGAGGCCTGTGTTCAGCAGTGAATTGTGATAGGTTTAGTTGATTGGACTTAGGAATGACGCTTCGTAATGGCATAATACTGAATTCTCGGTAGCCATAGCTAGAAACATAAATAAAAATAAAGAAACACCTTTATTTTCAGGCATTAAAGGCCTATAGCAACTGTCAGCAACAGGCGGACCGCGAAAGGTGGAACCTCGGACCGCCAAATATTGTAACGTATTGTATACCAAGAATAAATTAATACGTAGATAGGTAAGGTATAATAATATTTTTAAGCCACATAGAGTCTAACTTAGTATCCTATTTTCTAACTTAGTATAGTATTCTAAGTTACCTAGTTTACCTGTTTTACAAGTACCTACAACTGATATGGTTTGATTAGTTTTCTATCTAGCCTGTGTGTGTGTGTGTGTGAGGGTGTGTTTGTGCGAATTAGTTATAACTGATGTGATTTAAATATTTTTAAATCTTATGCACACGAAACATTCATAGATGGAACTACGTACCATTTTTATGGAAATACTAGCTGTTGCCCGCAGCTGCCGCGTGAATGTTATCCAGTATTCGGTTCCAGTTCGGTTATCGCCTAATGTCCTTCTCCATATCCCAGGTTATATATCTGCCAAATTTCATGACGATCGGTTCAGCGGTTTAGGCGTGAAAACGTAACATACAGACAGACAGACAGATAGACAGAGTTACTTTCACATTTAAGTATAATATAATATATGGCTATTGAGTTTCCAACTATGTCCATCTTCTGTCATTCTTGCTACGTATCAAGGCAAGTAGGTATAAATAGGTACCTATTATTATTTAATAGCGACCCACGCCTGCAATGGCACGGGTGGACATGTCAGAACAGAAATGTCTGTGCTATAGGTATCTAATTTAAATAATATCTGAATAATACACCAAAAACTTTTAAAGAATAAATGCTCTAAATGAGCAGGTTAGGAATAGAAAGTAATATTTCGATATTTTCCCATGGGTATATTTTTTTATATTTTATTCGACTCTACACCTTGGTTTCTATCAACCCTTAGCATGTTTTTGTATCAAAACGTGTTAAAAAGATAGTAATAAATAGATAAAATAGATAGTAATAAATAGATACAATGTCAAGTTTGTTACAAAAAGAGATAATTTGTTGATATTTTCAATATCAATTCAAAAGTAATTCTCATTTTTATAGACCTGAAGAGTTTGCTTGAACGTGCTATATCTACCTACTACTACTATCAGTTGGATTTGAAAAATTCATTATTTGCATTTGATAGCCCAATTCTTGAGGAAGGTTATATATGCTATTACTGGGCTATTAACATCACGCTAAAACCCTAAGGAGCCGAGCAAAAACATAAAAAGTCAGAAAGAACGCTGAGCGAAAACGAAGTAACGGGGCGCAGCTATTATGATATAATATATTATTTTATGTTAAAACAATAAATTTCACGCAGATGAAGTCGCGGGCAGAAGCTAGTTTTATAATATTATTATGAAGGTAATACCACAGATTAAGGCGAGGTTCTTCAAGCGTGCATTTTTGTTCTTGAGGTGGTAGCGGGGTGCGAGTAAATTGTGCCGTGAACTTATTTTGGGTTGAAAATTATGTTTTACGATATTAACAATGTTAAACCAGACGGACATTACATCATGTTTTATAACATCAAAAAAATCACATAATATAAACGTCTCAACTCGTCATAACTCATTTTATTTCAATATTATTATTGAAATAAAATGAGTTACAATCTACAAAATAAGAGTATGTTTGGATTTTTTTTCTATCGAGCGAACTTTGTCCAATTATGTAACGAGTACCCGACGTATCTACAAAAAGGTCTCAAAAGCAACATATAATTTTTTCACGTCTTAAATCATTACCGTTTCTAAATAAAATGACACTAAAATTACATTTCCTAGAGGTTAACTTTAAAAAACACTCCACAGTTTAGGTATAAAGCGGGGTATAAAGCGAGGTATAAATTTTCCCAGCGAGAGGGGCCCGCCGCGTACTAGAAGTACGCGGCGGGCCCCTCTCCCTGGGAAAATTCAGTAGGACTGCCGCGCGCCGCCGGTCCTATAAGAGTTACGCGGTAGAAAGAGAGGCAACTTGTAGGTAATAACTGTAGGTAATAAGCGTTGTGCGAATTAAATTGCGACCTGAATTGCACTTTATTGTGTCGTAGCAAGAGTCGCTTTTTATGGCGAGGTTCTTCAAGTTAACCTCTAGGAAATGTAATTTTAGTGTCATTTTATTTAGAAACGGTAGTGATTAAACACGTGAAAAAATTATATGTTGCTTTTGAGACCTTTTTGTAGGTACGTCAGGTACTCGTTACATAATTAGATAAAGTTCGCTCTATAGACAAAAAATCCAAACATACCCTTATTTTGTAAAATAAAATCACATCAAAATAAACGTCTATGATTATGTAATGTCCGTCGGGTCGAAGATTGTTAATATCGTAAAATATATAATTTTCAACCCAAAATTAACGAAATTCACGGCACAATTTATTCGCGCCCAGCTGCCACCTCTAAAACAAAAATGCACGCTCGAAGAACCCCGCCTTAAGTGATTTTGCGGAGTGTCCCATCTGTATAATCTGTGATAATACCCACAATGTCGTCGCCCACCCGCTGGTGGTTACAAACACCCTTTTTGCTGACAAAATGTCAACGAATTAAGTAGACCACTTGACTTAGCTTTGAGTATGTAATTACGTATCTCCATCCTAAACTTGCTACTTTATTACAAGAATTTTGACAGTTCGGCTTGTGAATGCATTTTAGCAACTCCTTCTCAAGTTCACAACAACTTGAAATATTTTGTAAAGCTTATTTATGGGTAATTTTCTCTTATCGTCACTCATTAAGGACTAAGTTATGACATTGCAAAAAAATATGAAAAGACTAGCTTTTGCCCGCGGCTCCGTCCGCGTGAATGTCGGTTATCGCGTAAAAAAGTAGCCTATGTCCTTCTCCATATCCCAGGCTATATCTCTGCCAAATTTCATGACGATTGATTCAGCGGTTTAGGTGTGAAAACGTAGCATACAGACAGACAGACAGACAGAGTTACTTTCACATTTATAATATTAGTATGGATAGTAGGTATGGATTTTTTACGTCTTTGTATAAGACTGGAATTATACGACGATTTTGCTAGTTGCGAGGGTTGGTCCGTGGATGGGTGACCATCTTTACATACCGAGACTCCTCCGTGCCTCGGAAAGCACGTTAAGCCGTTGGTCCCGGCTGTCATTCGTGGATCTTTGACAGTCGTTACGGGTCGTCAGAAGCCCAAAAGTCTGACAGCCAGTCTTACCAAGGGGTATCGTGTTACCCAGTTACTGGGTTGTGGAGGTCAGATAGGCAGTCGCTCCATGTAAAATACTGGTATTCAGCTGCATCCGGTTAGACTGGAAGCCGACCCCAACATAGTTGGGAATAGGCTAGGCAGAGAGAGATTACTAAAAGATCAATAATTAAAATTATCTTTAAAAAGGTGAAGGTTTCAGAAAAATACGCTGGATATATTTGCGTGATTCTTAGTTTTTTAAACCGCATTAGACATAACTAACCAAATTAATTTCACTATGTTATATAAACATAATCTAAAATATTCATAATATATTCATTTATTAAGAAAATGCTCGAATTTTTTTTTTTTTTTTTTTTCCAATCATTAACACTAGGTACTCGTATAGACGTGATCTTCAGTGTAAAATCATTAAAAGTCGGCTATAGTCGCCTTAACCGACCGTCATTAACTCACAAATCAGTCATGAGTTCATGTCATAAAAATTTAATTACCCTCGGACACTAAGGTCATGGCCGGTTGAGCCATCGAACATCATGCGTCGACCGTAATGTACTAATGTCTGAGCACACACACACATCGTCTGTTTGTTCGACAATCAGCTCTAATTACGTTTACATTTTCATAAATCATACTATCATAGCCACCCCTGTCTTGTCCCGCCCCTTTTGATTACTCAGTTGGCTCGAGCACTGGAGGCTTTGAACATGCATGGCTATTTACAGCTGGTGAAATTCAGTCATTCATCCGTTGAGCTTTTTTGACGAATATAATTTACTGTACTATGGTAATCTCTGCAACAGAAGTAGATCAAAACCTGCTTTGTTTAATTATTTTGTTTTTATTATGTAACTAGCTGAAGATCGCGGCTTCGCCCGCGTGGGTGTCGGTTATCGCGACCAAAAGTAATCATGAAATTTTGATCCCGTTATCCCGTGGGATACCTTTTTACTTTGCGAATCGTCTCCACTCAAGCCGGCCAATAAAGGCAAGAATGAGGTGGGAGCTCAGTTCCTCGCCAGTGTTCACTCCAGCCGGCCAATAAAGACAAGTTTTCCATCTGGAATTTCTCAGTAGGAGCCCTGGGTCTGGATTTGTGCCTGGTCAATGTCTTACGTCTTAATCTTAATGTCTTAATGTCGTCTTAATGTCTTACGTCTACATAATTGGCTAAATTTGGGGTATTATACGTACACCTCTGCATAACCCGTCGAGAAACACAGGCGTGATGTTATGTTCAAAAATGCGAATCGTTCTCATAATCATTATCTTGACACAATAGATTATAATTAACCATCCTAAACACAAATCAACCTCACAGATACTCATTCAAACCGAAACAAAAAAACAAAACAAAGTCTCCTTTGTCTCATTCACCAGTTCAAGTTACACTTTTGTCCAAAAGTTTAACGTTACGCCTCTATGCGGAAGAAGACAGCTTTTTACGAGTCCGCCACGAGTCCGTCAGAATGAAACTTTTACGTAAAAAATTTTTAAGAAGTTATAAAACTTTTATGTCTCATTCCGGTAGTTGGTGTTGATTTTAGAGGTGTAGTTTTGTAATAAAACTAAACCACTTCGACAGTAGCACAAGCCGATCTATTCTGTAAGGCGCCTGTTAAGGCTCGTACAGACTCGCGCGACATCGCGGCCGCGACAGGCGCCGACAAAGGAATTGTGCTACTAGTGTCGCGTCGCGCCCACGATATCGCTCTAGACTGTACGAGCATTTACATGTAAAGTATTATAGCTACGCCCATGCTATAAATCCTCTATAAAATTTTCTGAAACAGCTTATTGCCAACATTAAAACACCCAGTGTCATAGTAACCATAATAGCATCCAAACGGGAGTTATAATGTTGTACTGAATTTCATTATGCAACTCCTTTGCTTTTACAAGGATGATGATCCCTTCCTTACTCATCTGTTTGATGAGTAAGGAAGGGATCATCATCCTCCCTTCCATTCTCACTACTCAATTCGTGGTATGTTTATGAATTTCAAAAAAAGAACATTGTCACGCACGCGCGTTTGTATTAAAACACTCATGTGATACTATTATCACACTCGGCTTCGCCACGTGTGATAAACCCCCATTCGTGTTTTAATACCCCTTACTATACAACAGTTTCATAAATAACTATACTGTGTTCGGTATTTATTGAACGTGTAACTAGCGTACTGATGAATAACAATATTGAATACTGGATTTCTAGATTTCTTGATTCCGTATTGACGATCGTTTGGAATGTGATAAATATTGAACGTCTAATCTCGCGTCAGT
Organism: Dryobota labecula; assembly: GCA_947523025.1. NCBI lineage: Eukaryota > Metazoa > Arthropoda > Insecta > Lepidoptera > Noctuidae > Dryobota > Dryobota labecula. The sequence goes on along the minus strand of OX383305.1, from coordinate 8,344,709 downwards.
ATTTGTGACGTCACGTCAGTAGTGTAAGGTGGGTACGCATCGAACTAACAAATTTTTTTTTTTTTTGGACATTAAATTCAAATGGGTGGACCTTTCTCTTTGTAGGTACCAGTTTTTTGACCGCCGTATTCTTTTAACTTTTTTTTTTAAACCTATTGCAAAAATAATAGCCACACAAGCTTTAATTTTTAGCTGTATGTTCATTTTAACGTGTATTCAGCAAGAAACCGGACTAAATACTGAAGTAATAAATATTGAACGTGTGTCTGGTGTATTAATCCATCAATAAATACAGACGTCTATCAATAAATACTGAACTGATGAATCGCAGTAAATACTTTACGTGTAACAGGCGCCTCAAAAACTCACCGTGAAAACTCAGGTGATGTGAGCATCAATACACAGTGTCAATCCCTAGCATCAATGGAATGAAAGCTGACTTCACCTGTGTTTTCACGGTGAGTTTTTTACAGAATAGTAGGTACTGCAGTACCTAATAAAAGCAGCAAGGGCAGATCGATCAGGTTAAGCTACACTAGCCGCGGTTGGTCCGTGGATGGGTGACCATCTTTACATAACAAAACTCTGTGCCTCCGAAAGCACGTTAAGCCGTTTAGTCCCGGTTGTCATTTGTAGATCTTTGACAGTCGTTACGGGTCACAACTGACAACCTGTCTTACCAAGGGGTATCGTGTTACCCAGTAACTGGGTTTTGGAGGTCAGATAGGTAGTCGCTCCATGTAAGATACTGGTATTCAGCTGCATCTGGTTAGAAAGAAAGAAAGAAAGAATAACGTTTTTATGATATTAATTTTTATTTTTTTCTGTGATTAATATAAATTTAACTCACACACTTATTATATGTTTAATTTTTTTTTTGGAAAATCATATACAATGTTTGTAAATATGTGAGCACCATGTACCTATCGCATTTATTATGTTTTCTGTCATTACTTCACTTTTCATTCTTTTTACCAATTGTGGTAGGTAATTTTTATTTTTATTCTAGGTACATCGTCTTCACCTATAATTATTAATTAATGTATACAAACTATTGTTAACATTTTAAAAGAGTAAGTATGGAGTTTCTTGCCCATTCTTCTCCATACATAACTACCTTTTGGAAGGCGCAACTAGAATCAATTAACTATTCATGTAATTTTTGACGTTCAAAAGTGCATCTTCGTGCCTATTTGATTTGACTTTGACTTTGTTTATTTGGTCACAGTTCGTGAAACACAAAATACAAAACGTCATTCCATTCTGTATCTGGAGAGGGGCTATCATGGTTCTACTTGTTGTACTTGCCTTGTGTTATTGTTCCGTATTAAACTTTTATTATTTATAAACAAATTAAAGAGTAAAAAAAAAATGTTATAAACAAATAGCTGTGTGCCTCACGGCTGCGCCAAAATGTTTAGACTGGAAGCTGACCCCAACATAGTTGAGGAAAAACAAGGCAGATGATGACGTCGGCAGTGCTTCTACAGTGCACTGAGCTTTTTCAGACATTCATAAAAAATATTGAGTTTTGTCACAATTTTATTAAATTAGTTCAATAAACATAACCTTAATCCCTGCAGGGTATACCCTAGTACCATTTTCCATTGGCATTTAGTTGGGCTACCTTCAGAGGTATGTGGCCCAACCAAACGCCAACAAAAATGCTACTAGGGTAATTACTTAACACACAACTAATTACACAACAATTTTACAGTTCAAAAACATTCATTGCGTTATTTATGTAATAGAGCAGACAAATTTTTTGAACATATGAAGCAATGTATTAGTAATATCGTTTAAAATCAGAACTCTGCGTATGCATACATCACCAATTTTTACATCTGGTAAAACCTGTATTTTCAGCATATAAATTATTATTTTTCAAATTTGTCTCTAACCTAAGTTAACCCAAAAATGCTCACGTAAGTTGAGTCACCCAAAAAAATGTCGTTGCCTACGTCATTGGTTGCCTGTCAATATGTCATCAACCATGACCAATATCCGCGGCTATAGAGGGCCGTACCTCGATAACCTTCGAGTGCCGACACTCGGGCGTAAACAATTGTTTTAACACCTCCAACTCACACAAACAAACGATAAAGATTTATATTGTTGACAATTAATAATGGAGGTAGGTTTCTGAGGTGTTTTTAGGGTGGAGATTATTTTATTTGAAGAAAGTAGAATTACATACAAACAAATACCTAAATAAAATTGAAGTGTCTGTTTGTAATTTCAAAATAACAGCCATTTACTAAATGTGTATTATAGGATACATGGTACTCCTAAAAAAAAAAAAACAATTTTTCAAAGTTGTGGCTCTCTGTCTGTATATTCCGGCTAACCTCCGAAACGGCTGGACCAATTTTGCCGGGTCTTTCACTGGCAGATAGCTGATGCTATAAAGAGTAATTTAGGCTACTTTTATTTACGACCTCGTGGGTAAAAACAAAGTTTTTTGTAGTGAAAACTTCTTTAGGCGCGTTGTGCACTTTTTGGGTGAACAAAAATCATGGAACTCGCGTCATCGTCACCGAACGCTTCAGGTACTTATAAGGAATGCACCTCTGACTTTTCGAATTCATGTGCGTGTATCTCAATACCTATTTACGGTCTGAAGGTACTCTACTATAATAAATAAATAAAAACTATAATCATAAATATTACTAGCTTTGGCCCGCGGCTCCGCCCGCGTGGTTGTCGGTTATCGCGTAAAAAAGTAGCCTATGTCCTTCTCCATAACCTAGGCTATATCTCTGGCAAATTTCATGACGATCGGTTCAGCGGTTTAGGCGTGAAAACGTAACATACAGACAGACAGACAGAGTTACTTTCACATTTATAATATTAGTATTAGTAGTATTAGTATTAGTATGGATAGGTCTCGAGTTCAAACCTAAGGCACGCATCTCTGACTTTTCAAATTCATGGACGTACCATTTGTATAATTATCACATGCTTAAAAAACGGTGAAGGAAAATATCGCTAGGAAACCGGCCTGCCTTGCCTGAGAGATATTTCTCGACGGCATGTGAAGACAATTCTGAGGCCCGTGGGCGACAAAAAAACTGACAACAAGTTAGTCACTATCCAGACGCAAAAAAAAGAGTAGGTATAATTATAAATAAATCTCCTAAAATGGTATCGGTATGAAAATGTGGCATCCTTCATTTCTACACAAAAACCCGTTACAAAAAAAAAATGAAAAAGAATCAATTAGGTACATTTAAATAACAATCTCTTTATATATACCTAAATGAAACTGTAAATTGTTTTTTTATGTAAATTTAATTTATTTTATATTTTAGTAATCCATATAAAAGGCAAGAAATGATTTTATTAATTTAGAAATTATGATTGTAACTTTATAATCATAAATTAATTGTAATAATTTTGTTATTTTATGCATGCACATTTATGTAATTGTAATCTTATGATATATTTGTTTTTTTATAAGTCATTCATTATGAAAATAAAGAGGCTATAATAATAATAAATAACAATCTCTAACAAAAACATCAAGAGTATGTAAAAATCCAAAAGTGAATCTCACACTTTTTTCAAAACCAACATAATTAAGTCATTAGTAAAATCAAAGAGCATCTCAACTCTCAACTCCAAAATGAAATCATCCGCTTTATTTACACTCCGTAGTAAACACTCCTCACCGCAGACGAAAAGAACAACGCTATACGAGCTCTACGCGTGTTAGAAAGAGATGGAGGCAACCCCATCGCCCCGCCCACAACACACTAGGCATCGTGGATTGGCTTCGGCCGCCAATCTATACACCATCAGTCTTCCATCGCTTGCCTTTTAAACCACAGCTTAATTACCACTCGGCTGTAAAACAATTAGTAAAAACCAAAGTGACTAATGAAGTGACAGTGTCAGAAAAATGGAGAATTACGAACAACACAATGAAGTTACGACGTCTTACAATAACAATAACCTGAAACATAATTATAATGAATGCAAAAACGACTTTTATCAATTCGTGGACGTCACTTACTTGGAAAAAGAAAAACCAATAGAAAATAAGGATTATATCTACGATCAGAAGAACTTTCGAGTGAAATTGGAGGATGGGCATATCAATCAGAGTCTGACGACGCCATTTTCCGTGAAGGATATACTGAATATCAATCAACCGAACTATAGTTACGACAGGAATGAAGCTTGGAAGTACAATGAGAGGGATCGAAGAGGGTACGACTACGACCAGGTGTACCAGGGCCAGGCTTATTGCTCACCGGAGTATCTTGCTCAAGTATATCCTAACGTCCCCGTTCCTGCGAATATTGAGCCCTATTGGAACCAGGACGTGTACCACGACCACAAGATAGATGAATACTATAGCTACAATCCTTATTGTCATAACTTGTATCATCAGAACTATGACCAGTACAGTGAAGTCGTTCCTGGACCTCATGTTTCGACGGAACCATCTTCGAAAGTGGATAATGAAGAAAGAGAGTCTCTGCCTACAAACTCATTGGTAGTAAAGCGAGTTAGCATGGAGAAGAGTATCTGCAACCAGTATCCGCCGGCCGAGAAAACTTCTGGGCTGTGTAGGAAAATTAACAGTAAGTTTCAGTATAACCTTTCGTATCCAATTTTAATCTTAAACATGTTTTCCATGTAAACTGAATTCGCGCAGTCTAATTCATCTTTTTTATGTAGGCACTGAAGTAACGGCTCATCTGTGCAATTATGAATCCATTTTACTATAACGACTCTTTTGAAATGATTAAACCCTGTTTATGTACTAGTTCTTTGTTAAACGTGAACCTACATGATTATAACCGATGTTTTTTTTTTTGTTTTGTCAACAGAAACGCCTACCTGCGACACCAAACAGGAAAGAAAAGACAAGAGCGCCAAAAGAAAACCTCGGATCCTCTTCTCACAGACACAAGTGCACGCTTTAGAAGTTCGTTTCAGAAACCAGCGGTACCTCACAGCCCCCGAGAGAGAACAGCTAGCCGTCACCCTCAACCTGTCACCCACACAGGTCAAGATCTGGTTTCAGAACAGAAGATACAAGAGCAAAAGGATCAAGTCGCCTGAAGTATCCACTTCCACTGATGCAAAACCTAGCAAAACCCTGAACGGAAGGAAGATGTTTAAGGCAGAAAACAGAGAAGCTCAGATACCGGCACCAAGCTATGAAGCTTACAAAGAAACCAGATATGACCATGACAAATCCTACTCCAGTGACCAATTAAGTTCCACCATTTACTTCGACGATAGCCTAGCGTATGATACTCAAAACGATAAATATTTTAATAAACAAGCAATTATAGATCATGTAGGAACTACATCTGAAATGCAAACATTATACTCGACTGAAAATGTGTTAGTTAATGATCATAAGGAAATGTATGAGGAGCCGGAAATCAAAAAGTATTTTCCACTGAATTTTGTTTGCTGATATTTTTTTGTTAAAATGACTGCGCCCTTTAGACTGATTGCCAAAGAGTATTATATTTTAGTATTAATTTTGTTATTGTCTAGTTCTAGAGACTACTTGTGCATGCCTGTGCAATGACGTATTAAGATGCTACGCCAAAGTATTAAATAGATTTTAAGAACTGTTTTGTAAATAAAATTCTCTACTTTATTTGTGTTTCCTTTTTTTACTTCTGAATCAAGGAATCCTATTTTTCTAATACTTACCCTTAAAGACATAAATATAGACCAATCACTTCTGATATTCAACAAGTACCTTCTTTTAATTATTTTCCCCTTTTTTGAAGTTTTTCTTTATGTCAAACTTTGCATTTTCTTATCAGTTTGTCAAACTTATGCACACCTTTGCAATAACAAAACCTTTAAGTACCTATATTATTAGAATCAATAAGTAAAAATCCCACACTAAACAGTATTTTAAAAGCTCATAAAATTATCAGAACAAGATACTAAAAATATTTAAAGCTCTATTAACTACATCCATCATAATAAAAGCCGCCCCATAAAGTTTAACATAAATGTTTAAAAAAACGAACATAAAACAGAAAGTGTCTATCTCCTGAATGTTTCAGTATTTTTTCAGTTCAATTTGTAGAGATCGTTTTTATCTGAATTGCTACCATACCGCGGCGAATGAGGGTTGGTTGGTGTAGACCGGCGATTGAAACGCAGCGTTTTTTTCGCGCGATTTGTTTTGGTTTTTGGACAGCACTGTACACAGTGGGCCGCATCTCAGTCGTAACACTTTGAACTTGAGCTAGCCTAGCGTAGTACGGAGTTTCAATAGAATAACAGGTCAGCTTATACTGGTATGGAGTCCTTAATTTATTGGGAAACCCATAGGAAAGTCAGGTTAAGCAGACGACAACCTCCTAGGATGACATGCGAGACGCAATTCAGAAAAAAAAAAGAAGGTTTTGTTACCACTGTTGTGCAGCCTACCGTACGAACTGGTAGCCATTACAGAGCGATGGGTACTGACTTTGAAACCCTGATCCTGGCCGTTAGGAATTTGTCAGTAGCACCCCGGAGTCTTGTATTTGTGGCCAGTTAATGGTAATAGAGTCACCCTTTACAACATGGGACTTTAAACATCGACAAAATGTAGGTGTACCATAATTAAGCTCTGCCCTTCCCTTTCGATGAATTAGGCGTAATGCTATTATTACCTATATATTTATTTTAACCAAACCCAAGGCTATAGATGCTACTTGCCTTAAATCGGACTCTGATAATTGTTAGTTGTTTAATTAATACGAGTATTCACGTTAGCCCCGTAGTAGACGGCGGAATGAGCTAGAAGTCAAAATCAAAGTCAAATTAAAATAATTATTTCAAATAGGCACGTAAAAGGCACTTTTGAACGTCAAAATTTACAAAAATAATAATTAATTGATTCTAGTTGCCCCTTCCAAAAGGTAGTTACGTATGGAGAAGAATGAGCAAGAAACTCCATACTAAGTCTTTTAAAATGTTAACAATATTTTGTGTTAATTAATTATATGTGAAGACGATGCACTTGCCTTGAATAAAATTACTATACCACAATAGGTAAAAAGAATGAAAAGTGAAGCAATGACAGACAAATTAATTATGCGTTAAATATATGGTGTTCACATATTTACAAACATTGTAAACTTAGATGATTTCCCTAAAATTTTTACATTTCATAACTTATTCAGTGTGTGAGTTAAAGTTTATTAATCACAGAAAATAAAATTAATATCATAAAAATTATAAATTATACAATTAAATTAGCAATCAGTTTAATTTTGTCTGAACAAAACAAGACCACTAGTAAACGTTAGCCCTGGATCACAAGCACTAGAAGTCAAGAGGAGCGGCCTTTTCCCAACAGTGGGATGATACAAGCTAACAGTAAAGGTAACGTTAGTACTTAAGGCACATTGATCCAGCGCTCGCGCCGACTGAAGTAGGCTCGTGAAGTCGCGAGTGGTTGCCTCGCGCATTTGGTCGATATTTAAACATAGTAATTATTTTAATCATTTTATCAAGACACAAACTTACCAGACTGTACTAAACAATCTTTCTAGCTTTCATTTATATAAAAACTAGCTTATGCCCGCGGCTCGCCCGCGTGGATATCGGTTATCGCGGAAAAAGTAACCTATGTCCTTCTCCATATCCATTAAGTTACAGTTTTTCCTTACATAACATCTGCCAAACTGCAAAGCAATTTGTCGGCAGTAGGTTCTCGTGGATTATGCACGAAGTTTTGCTTGAGTAAACATTAAAATTAAAACTAAATCTAAGTTAAAATTAGGACTAAAACCATGGTTCTGTAGGCAAAGACTCCGTACGTGTACACAGAGTAGTTTCCCACACAACCATAGTTTCTACAACCACAGCTACTACAGGTATCAGGCAACTAACGCAATGAGACCATTCCATAATGTAAAAGGTACACAAACTTAGGATTAGGACCCACAACATCAGTCTTCCGAGACCGCCAATCGACCGCAGCAACTATGGACACATCGACAGGTAATGTTTCCTTAGGACAGTTTTTAGGTGGTTTTTACTTTTAACACGATCGATTATTCCCTCAGGTAATTCATTAATGAGTGTAGGTGTAATCCATCGTCTCGTACGCTTACCATAATAATTGACATGACGATCGGTTCAGCGGTTTAGGCGTGAAAACGTAACATACAGGCAGACAGACAGAGTTACTTTCACATTTATAATATTAGTATGGATATGAAAAAACCGTTTGTTTTGTAGCTATGAGGTTGATAAAACATTTCGAAAATGGGTAACCTTAGTTTTTTTTTTTTTTTTTTTAATAAGAAAGTTGAACTACTTACCACCTAAATATTTAGTCTTGTCTCTTTCCGTTCAGTCGCTGCTCCGATCATAGCTTCAAAGCTTTATGCTTATAAAATGCTATAAGCATAAAGCTTTATCCAAACCGAAACGAACAAGCGAACGGGATGTGGTACAAAATTATTCGCGCTGATTGTGTACTGACTGACTGTGTTACTTTTATGCAGTTATTTAAACAGGCGCGAATTTCTTGGCATTAAAAAAACCGCTGCACGCTGTCACGAGTTCACGTCCCGCATCTCGCTCGCTCGTTCGCTTCAGGTTGACCAGGGCCTCAAGTCTGCTATAACAATAGTGTCAGAATGGTCTACCATTGATTTCAACATTGTTGATTTTGACAAGTTTGGTAATCTACTAATATAATGGCGTCATTATAATTTTTCAATGGTCAGCCACTGACACTCCATTGATAGATCTGGTAATCTCGTACATAATGACAAATGAAACTTCCTACTAAATTTCCAACTTCCTACTACTTCAGATTGCTTATAACACTAATAAATAATATGTAAAAATATATATAAATGAAATCTGGCATGAATAAATGTTTAAAATATCGTTATAATACAATTCTATTACGAGACCATTGACCGACCAATGATCGACCATTATGAATTTAGCAGATTACGAACTTTTAGCAAAATGACAATGGGATCGTGTTGGTGTGACGAATTTATAAAAATAGCAGACTTGGGCCCCAGAGCTTTTATCCAAGCGCTTGAAACGCTTACAAAACGCTCGTCTACCTCCCCACATCCCTAACGCGTCCCTTGCAAGCGCCGGCGCCAAGCCGATAAGATATTGATCCTACACGTGTCCATGGGACCTGCATCCATGGTGCCCACATCTATACTCTATGGGAATATCGGATCGCCACCTGTTCTCCACTAAAAGCTTTTATATGCTAAGCGTGCGGGATTTGAGAAACTTTTTTGAAAAAAGAATTTTCTAAACTTAAAATGGTTTTTGCGAATTTTTTACGTGCGGTATTTGAGGGTTTGACAGGTCGTATTATTTTTAAGACTTACTTAAAAAGCATTTTTAAATGTTGTTTGACTGTTACTTTTTGATGATGTGTGATAAATGTGCAATCAAATCTTTTTCCCTTTGTGAACTGTTTTTTTTTGGCGTATTTAGTTTTATGATTTTAATTTCATATCGTCTATCTATACATACTATAGGTTTTGTAAAGTCCACTCCCAGACTAACCAGATGCGGCTGATTGAAGTGTTTCATTGATCTTATTTTAATGTAAATGAAGAGAAGAAAAAAGAAACGATTAGTTGCAAAAAGCTTTTAACCCTTTCTTATTATCACAGTTCTAGTAGCAATACCATCCAAAAAAACCAATCGATGTTCCAAAATCGGGAATAGGCCAAAGTAAGTAATGCACCGCAGTATAAGGTTAAAATTATTCTTCTCTAAAAATAGACTTATTTATTTAGACCAAGGTTCTTCTCAAAAGTAGTATTTTGCATTGTTGTATATAGGTACTCCCTGTCCCTGTTAACTAAATTACCTAAATTATTTCATTCTCCTCGCAAATCTGAAACAAATCGGTATCGAAATCTCCCAAATGAGTCTGCTTCAGAACATTACGGCACACGTACGCGCGGCTGCGCGGGCGCACGTGGGCGTTTGATGTATTAATATTGTGCTGCTTTTAAGGTTATCGCGGGTGGAAGGTGATCTGGTCCGATAGACCGATGCCATGCCACCAAAGAGTACACCTCAATGGGGTATTGGTTACAGCGATTGAATTATTTTTGTGGAATACATACTTTGATTTAAATACTATATTTATTTAAACTTTTAGAAGTATCGTATTTATTTTATTCCTTATTTTTGTCTCATTATATGCTGCACCGGTTGACGTCATCACGTCAACGCCGGCTCTCGCTGAAAACCAGCGCTAGGGCTCTGTCTCGTTTTACGTAGATGTGGTGAATATTTTCCCCCAACTTGTTATTTTCGTGTTTTTGTCCGCAAATAAACATATTTTCTTTCTATTTGTTGTACAATAATTCAATAAAAAAAATAAACAGACGAATTAAAAACCTCCTTTTTCTTGAAGGCTGTAATTTGTTTGCTTTGTCATCATTATAACAAACAAAAAATTTTTTTTTTATAAAAATATTACCTACTACATATTATAAGACAAAGTCCTCCCGAGTCCCGCCGCGTCTATCTGTCTGAACGCGATAAACTCAAAATCTGCTGACCGGATTTTCATACGGTTTTCACCAATGGACGCGAGTGATTCATGAGGAAACTGTAGGGTTAGGTATAATTCATTACGGTTTTGAGTAAATTGGCTGAAACATGACGACGATTGTTGAAGATTGTTGACAGAGATAGTGCTCTACTGGCGTGAGCCACGTAAACTAATAGCGAGTTATATGAACACAATCTATCAAACTGTAGCAACGCTCTATTATTATGTCTATCTGCATTTTGATTTCTATCTGAACCCAATTCTGAAGTCCAAGCAGACGAAGTCGCGGGCAGAAGCTAGTACCAAAACAACTAACACAACAAACTAAGTTAAACTAACTAACTTTGTAACTATGACACAGTAAATTGATAAAATGAAGAGAGGATACATTACAAATAAAACGTAAGGAAATTGTTTTTTTTTTTTTATTCTCCTCAACAAAGTCTTCTGTAATGTTGTGTTCCGCTTTTCATTTTTAGTTTTTCAGTTTTAAGAACATGAATTTCATGGTAATAACAAAAAAACCACTTTTGACCATTAATTGACAATTTTTACCAATAATTAAGTTAAATAGATCGTTTGAATTTCATAATAATACCGATGAACTGAAGTCAGTAAATTACCTTAATATTAGGTTCCTAAAAATGTCTTAAAATATGACTCAAGATTAAGTTGTATGTACAGACGCCAGCACATCAAGCTAATCTGTCAAATTACTTTAATAGATTTTCAACTTTATCACTACAGTATAAGGTTCAAGGTTGATTGCGAAAATGTGACAGTTTCGGGTAGCTTGACCTGCTGGCGTCTGTACAAACTAAGCGCTCTGTTTTTTTTTAAAGAACTAGATTATTTACTATAAACACTATTACTCATACTAAATCCTCCCTGATTCCAGTATGTCATGCGCGTGTACACCATTACTAAGCCCCCGTGCAGTGCGCGCGCTCGTTAGCTTTTATTTGGACGCCGGACTCCTGTTCCAGCCGCGCCGTACACTGGCGGACAGGAGAAGTGTACAGCTAATGTAAATTTATAGTGAACGATACGGGAAAGTGTGTTGTACAGTAAGGCGTGCGGCCTTACTGTACAACACACTTTCCCGTATCGACGTCAATGGCAACGTCTCAATGGCAACACTTTGACCTTAAGCTGGCCTAGCGTAGTACGGAGTTTCAATAGAATAAGAGGCGAGCTTTAAGCAATTTTAAATCTCAAACAGAAATGCTTTTTCTACCTTCGCAATATTTAATTTCACACATACACATACTCACTCACGCACACACACCCACGTACTCACTCACCCACACTCACACCCACTTACTTACTCCCGTCCACACTCAACATCTCATTTAAGTGTATTCAATCACTCAATTTTTTTTTAACTGTACCTTAATTTAATATTCTGTAAGATTTAACAAAATTGTAAATGCTGGCTAAACATTTTTCCAGTCTACTATCAGAGAGGTATGGCGCTGTATGCGCAGGTACAGGTTTTTCACCAAGTTCGGCTGCAGATGCCATTAAATAACCCGCAATTTATGGTTGTTGTATGTATTGAAAATTGTAGCATTGTAAATTGTTGACACGTAGCGCATTCAGTCGAAGAATACGTCTGTGCATACGTGAAAGTGGGTCTCATTTTGAGGAATTCATAAGTTAAGTGAACTTATTTTCTTTAGATAGTGAGTAACATTTACAACAAACAAAAATATTTTTTTCTTGGTCTTTCTTTAATTTAAAATACTATGTTGTTTAAAAGGACAATATCCTTATGAATGACTCTTTCGGTTGGTATCATAAAATACAGAATGTTTTTTTTTTTTTTTTTCTCACATATCACCGGTTCTATTCCCGGCTCAAGCAGGTGATTTTTCAAAAATCTTTAAATGCTTTTTTAATTATTTTTGCAAATAAAGAAATGTTTCCTTACAGTAAAATTTTCCATCATCAATATTAAGGGTACTTTTTCTCCAACCACGGTCTTTTTTCCATCCTGTAGGTATATATTATTATCATTATAGCCTACAATTTTCATTTACGCAATTTATGGTTGTTGTAATGTTAATATTTTTGGTTTCAATGAAAAAATACTATTAATATTAATTATTTTACGTCACACCTGGCCATAATGTGAGTTTTACCGCACACTAAGCGTACGGTAAAGCTCGAATTATGACCAAGTGAAGACGTAAAATTGTGTACTCACCACGGGCAGTAAAAAAGAAAGCCCTCTATCGCTTAGCACACAACCCTCGCCTGCGGCTCGGATCACAAATACCTGCAATTTCGGGCTTTCTTTCTTTTACAGCCCTTGGTAAGTAATGTACTATTGTTGCCACTGTCGTGCTGCAACTTGCAGCCTGCAAGTTTTATGGCTTGCAATTTGCGCGTAATCACTTTCACGAAAGCCGAATGGTGGGTGATACTTCACAGCATGTTGAGCTATTCTCATAGATCATGATTCAAGAGCCGTACAAGATTAAGTACCCGAATTTATTTGTAATAGGTGAAATTAAGGATAGGAATAGGCCTAGAATTTTCTAGAGGTTAATCGCTACAATGGGTTACAATTCTTTTTTTTTCTATACTCCTTTTTTAAGAGTTTAGAGTTTTTAAGAGTTTATACGTGCATGACCCTTGTTTGGACTCATGCCCCATGGATGGGGCATGCACGTACGATATGTGTTCAAAATGCACCATCGATGGGTCATGCACTGTTAACGTGTTAAGTATGTAATAAATTGTGCACAGCATTATGCTGAGTGGAAGCCTTCTTGTCACAATCATGACGTGCATCTGCCGACTATTTTCGGTTTTGTGCTCGTGATTATAATGTAGTATCTATTTTGTTCTATTTTTCCGTATACCTACCTACTCGAGTTAATTATTTTTTTGTATGCACATGTTTCTGTGACAAATAAACCATTTTTCTTTCTTTCTTTCACAAATAAATAAATTCCCGCTGGACGCCTCACTTTGTCCGCCATGATACACTATGATCTTTCTCAGCGTTATCAGTGGCCGGTACATGTGCACAGTTTAATGTTCCCATTCGGTTTCATTCAATTAATTGCCGCGCGATGATGTGGCGGCCACGAATAAAATAAAATCATGGCTCCAATCAAATTGCTGGCTTCTAAGAAATTTTGATATCGATATTTAATCGATTTGGGGTTTTACTAGTGTGTGTCTTTTACGTAGAAAAATGAATGAAGAACGATGTATTTTTGGAAATGAATTAGTTATTTTTAGCAGGTTTGTCTGTCGGTCTGTCTGTCTGTCCGCGGTTTAACTCAGAGACTCTTAGTGCTAGAAAGCTGTCATATGGTATGGGCATACATATTAATCACGCCGACAAATTGGTAAAATAAAATCTTGAAAAATATTTTTTATGTGTACTTACACGTAAAGTAGTGATGATATCTTTTTTCTCATCTATCCCATGGTATGGGGTATCGTTTGATAGACCGTTCAAAAATATTACGGGTTTGTAAAAACCATTTTTCGATTCAGGCATTCGTTTGCGTAATATGAAGCTTTAAAGAGCTCATTTTTGATAGAGTCAAGTGCACCCCCCCCCCCTGCCAGCTAAATGGTTGTATTTGGATATGTGAAAAAAATCACAGCAGTAGTAACGAAGTTAAAAGGAAAATTATAGCTAAGTAGGCTTTACAAGTAACCGAGTATTAGTCAACCAACTTACATTTGCAGTCGAAAAACATGTTCCCCGATACATTCTGTATGAGAGGACATGTTTTTTAACTACAATGTTAAGTTTGTACTTGGGATAAAGTGAACCCTTCATATTGTGCGTGGTCCGACACGCATTTGGCCGGTGTTTTTTAGGTAAATTGGATGTCTACTGTGATTTTGGTTAAACGATTGACGTCTGGATCTCACCTCTATAAGCTTATCACTTACTAGCTGTTACCCGCGGCATCGCACGCGTGACTTTTTCTGAAATAAAACTAGCCTAATTTACTCCGTTATCAGCTATCTGCCAGTGAAAGCCCGTGAAAATCAGTCCAGCCGTTTAGGAGATTAGCCGAAAACCCGGAATAAATAGACAGAAAAACAGACAAAACATTTGAAAATTGTTTTTTTTTTTTGTGTTATGTACCGTTAACCGGGGTGAATAGGGATGCAGGGGCCTGCGGGTGGTGAGTAATGGGTAGCTCACCGTCCGATCAGGACCAGGCCCGTGCCGGACGGCGCGTACGTGTTCCACGCGCGCCTCAAAGAGATGTCAGCAACGACGAGGGGACCCATTAGGGCCCAAGTCTAAGCGGGTCAGCGGGATTGTCCGAAAGGGGTACCGCTGCCCCGGAACATAAAGGGCCAAGGAAGAAACACGGGTGGGTTTTAGTCAGTAAGAGTCTGACACTCCCTTCCGCTCCACTCAGAGCGGGAGGGGTCATTTGATGAATTACCATCCTCAAAAAAAAAAAAGAGTGAATCGAGACAAAACTTTAAAAGGGATTTTAACATGGAAATAAAGAAAAAAAAGAAAGAAAAAGTATTTATTGGGACTCAACCACATTTTAAACTAGTAACACCAATAAAAATAATAAAAAGCAAAAGTAAAATGAAAACAAAATCCTGTACGGGGCCAAAAGGCTCCTTTCTCAGCATGATGTAGTTTGATGCTAAAAAAGGACTCTAATGTGTTAACTGTATTATAATTAACAATTAAGTGTCCTTGTTGGCAACAAACTTATTAAGTATCTTAGTAAGTATAACAGCCGCATGGGTCGATCCGTCAGGTTAAGCTACGCTTGCCGGGGTTGGTCAGTGGATGGGTGACCATCTTTACATACCGAGACTCCTCCGTACCTCGGAAAGCACGTTAAGCCGTTGGTCCCGGCTGTCATTCGTGGATCTTTGACAGTCGTTAAGGGTCGTCGGAAGCCCAAAAAGTCTGACAACTAGTCTTACCGAGGGGTATCGTGTTACCCAGTTACTGGGTTGTGGTGGTCAGATAGGCAGTCGCTCCATGTAAAATACTGGTATTCAGCTGCATCCGGTTAGACTGGAAGCCGACCCCAACATAGTTGGGAAAAGGCTAGGCAGATTGTTGACAAACTACATTATTTCAACGTTAAAATCCATTTTAAAAATTCGTCCCTATTCATCCCGGTTTACTATAGTACTTACCTACTGTATATAATTACATATGCATTTAGTAAAAAGCTGTTATATTGACATTGAAAACAGACACTTCAATTTTATTTATTTGTACATAAATCAAGTGAGTAATATTTCTTCAAATGAACAGTTTTGTATGCCCAAAATATTGGTTTACTACGAATCAGGCCATTACTTAGTGGAATTAGACCTACCTACTCATATCAGATCAAATCAAAAGTCATTTATTCAAATTAGGCTGAGAATCATCACTTTTCATCACATAAACTCCCGCCCTTCACCACTTCACTGAAAAAAAAAGTAGTTGCCGCAATCAAGATTTTGTTTAGATTGACTAAGTAACTTGTTTGCATCTGAGCCTATCAATCACAATGATCACAGCTACTACTTTTATTTGATTGAGATTTGAAACGGGATCTTGATTGGAGTTATCACAAAATCTATTTGCAGCAATCAAGTCAAAACATAGTTGCTCCAACAAAGATTATTAGATTAAAGTTTCAATGATCTTTATTGAAGTAATCAAAATGCTTGATTCACACAACTTACTTACTTTGTTACAGTTAAAATTTTTTTTTTGCTGCAATCATGTCGTGAAGATCAACTTAACTAAGATTTTGATTAATCTAAACAAGATATCGTCAAACAAGCTAAAAAGTCACTGGATTGGCGTGCATTTTTTTCAGTGTTACTAGTGCTTTAGCTAGGAAGAAAAAATGGCGCATTAAACTCCTCAGCAGAGCATATTTCCATGACTTACGTAGGTAGGCTTGATCAAAACTAGCCAAATTCCGTTTAAGGCCCAGATATATGCCAGTCACCTTGAGTGGTTAGATTGCGTGTTCTGTACTGAGCTCACGCAACGCGTCGTACGTCCAGCCAATAATAGGACTTGCCTATCCAGGAGCGCTGTCCCAAATAAGACGTACCTATTATTAATGTATTATACATACATAAAATAAAAGGTACTTTAATAAAACACGTATACTACTAATAGACCAATAATTAGATAAAGATTTAAGGTAAGGTTTCAGAAAAATACGCTTGATAGATTTTGCGTGATTCTCAGTTTTTTATCCGCGTTAGACATAACTTTAAAAATTAATTTCACTATGTTACACATAACACATAATCTAAAATATTCATATTATTAAGTAATTAAAAAAATGCTCTAATTTAACATATTTTTTTTTCCAAACCATGCACACTATTCGTTTAGACGTGATTTTCAGTATAAAATAATTAAAAGTCGGTTATCGTTGCCTTAAAATAGCAGCAATTACAGTTAGGTACAAAACCCTCACTAAAAAACTAAAAAGCCCTTAAAAAGCGGTTGCAGTGTAAAAGGGCACGTTATCACAAACCTGACAAGTCGGAGGTCACATTCACATCGCACTGCGCAGGCGCAGGGTTCCGAAAAAAACGGCCGAAAACCCGCCGGCGCCTATGCGCCTATAAATTATATTGGCATTTTGTCAATATGACGCCCCCGACCGCCCAAAAATTCGTATTTTTTTGGAAATTAGAAGCTGTGTCTCACGGTTGGTTGGTATTTTGAATTATTAATAAATGTTTAGAGGTGAAAAGATTATGTGATAATAATAGGTAATACCGTGGTACCGTGTGGAGCCGGACGTAAAGAATAGCACCACCCCATTTCCTCCTGTGGGTGTCTAACGACTAAGGGACTTACTAGAGAATGGGCAGCAGCGTTCTCTATGCATTTTAACACCATACTGCGATCGCCAACCCGCCTGCCAAGTGTGGCGATTATGGCAAACCCCCCCAATTGGGGGAGACCTATGTCCAGCAGTGGACGTCTTTCGGCTGAAATGGTGATGATGAATAGGTAAATAGGTAATACGGGCTGGTGTCCGCAACTCCACGACAATGCGCGTATTTTGCGTACGGATGGGAATTCGATTATTCGATCCATCCCAGCTCCTCAAAGAAGGTCAGCAACGCCTTGGTGTTACTGACAATCTCACGTAGGGTACCTGGGTTACCGAAGTACTTGGCCCTGTATGTGGTGACCACCGGGCAGTTTAGCAGCACATGAGCTGCTGTCTCGTCGTCCTCCATTCAGGTCCTGCACAGCGGACTGTTTTCACGCTTAAACCGCTGAACCGATCGTCATGTTTGGCAGATATAGCCTGGGTTATGGAGAAGGACATAGGCTACTTTTTTACGTGATAACCGACATCCACGCGGGCGGAGCCGCGGGAAAAAGCTAGTATTATATAATATTATAAATGTGAAAGTAACACTGTCTGTCTGTATGTCTGTCTGTCTGTTACGTTTTCACGCCTATACCGCAGAACCGATCGTAATGAAATTTGGCAGAGATATAGCCTAGGATATGGAGAAGGACATAGGCTACTTTTTTACGCGATAAACAACATCCACGCGGGCGGAGCCGCGCGCAAAAGCTAGTACTATAATATGTTATGGCTTCTCTTTCAGACTTTTAAAGGAAATAATAAAATAACGGCCAGCCAGCCCGTGCCATCAAATGCCCTCAATAATAATGTAAGAAAAAGGAAATTCTGAAAGTAAAAAAATTGGATAGTACCTAGTCAAGTCAAATTATTTCTTTCAAATAGGCACATAAAAGGCACTTTTGTGCGTCAAAAATTACAAAAATAATTAATTGATTTTAGTTGCCCCTTCCAAAAGGTAGTTACGTATAGAGAAGAATGGGCAAGAAACTCCATACTTACTCTTTTAAAATGTTAACAATATTTGTATACATTAATTATTAATTATATGTGAAGACAATGCACTTACCAAGAATAAAATTACTATACCACAATAAGTAAAAATAATGAAAAGTGAAGCAATGACAGACAAATTAATTATGCGTTAAATACATGGTGCTCACATATTTACAAACATTGTAAAAGTAGATGATTTCCCTAAAATTTTAACATTTAGTAACCTGTGTCAGTGAGTGAGTATATTAATCACAGAAAATTAAATAAATGTCATGAAAAATATAAATTATACAATTAAATTAGCAACTAGTTTCATTTTTGAGTATTTAAACTTGTAGGAAAATTACTGAAATAAATAGGTATGCGTTGAGCACTAAAGGTATTCTCAAATGGGAATGAATACCTTTGGTGGTCAATGCATAGATGCTCAAACGGGAATACTCCACAGCCTACTATACCCAAACCTCCTTACTAATAAACGTTGTATAGCGTCTGTATAATTACACAACGCTTTGTCTTCTTCTTTCGAAAGTCAAATTACTGACGAGTGAAAGAGAGAAATCGGTATGTAACTATACAGACGCTATACAACGTTTATTAGTAAGGAGGAAAGTCTCTAATTCAGATAATTTATGTAAACAAAGTAATGTCAAGAAATGTCACTGTCAAAATGACAGAACAGTGGTGCAAAACATTTTATAATATTATAATTTTTTTTTTTTTGTAAATAATCGTCTATGAAATTAAAGTGAATTAATTATAAGAACTATGCAAACAAAATACCGTTGCCATACAATGTTTTATATAGTGTGTCGGAGACACGGCCTATGATCATCATAATCAGCCCTTTAAGTCCACTGCTAGACGTTAGGTCTCCCCCTAAATCGATTTCCACTCGAAACAGTTTACAGCCGTTTTCATCCAAAATGTGGTAGATATGTTACATACAATATGAACCTACATATCAATGAGAGTTATATTATAAGCGTTTTTGAAGATGTAAAAATGTGAAAATGTTTGGATCTCCTGCAGTGTTACCAGTATCATAAAATATTTTATACCAGAAAACCTTCTTTTTTTAATAACTTTGTTTAACCGAAAATTTATAAAAATAATTACGGTATGATTATTTTTTAATTATTATTTCATAAATTCAGTACTTAAAAGAAAATGGAACCTTTTTTTTCGCCATTTTATGTGAATTACCATTACGAAGATATTTTTTTGATATGTTATCCCCTTTGTTTACATAAATTATCTGAATTTGAGACCTTGGGTATAGTATAGAGTTCGTTTGGTATGTAATAAAAATATTCCACAAATGTTTTTTTTTTTTTCTTTTCTTTCTATGCCATCGTCTACTGTTTGTCTCTGCATCACCCAAAGGTTGACTGGTAGAAAATGCCTAGGCATTAAGTCCGCCTTTGTACATTTTGTGTTCTTAAGAACACAAAATGTACAGAGGCGGGTGTGTATTAGATATTATTATTATTTAATACTTTAAAGTACCTATTAAATAATAATAATAATATCGAATAATTTTAACATCCAATTCCGACTTCACAGAAAATAAAAAGAATGTCATAAAAAATATAAATTATACAATTAAATTAGCAACCAGTTTGATTTTTGAGTATTTAAACTTGTAGAAAAATCACTGAAATAAGTAAGTTTTTTTTTTTACTACTTTTTTGTCAACAAAAAACAGTTAATAAGTCCCATGTAATCATGGGACTTATTAACTGTTTAAATGTGGCAGAGGTGTACTATCATCTCTGCCTTACCATTCGGGAAACACAGGAGTGATGTTATGTTATGAGGTAAGTTAAACTAACCATTAAAAATAAAAAATGCATAAAAAAAGCAAATCATGAATCAGAAAGGAATAGCCAGGAAGTATTCCCGTTTGAGCACCTATGCGTTGAGCACTAAAGGTATTCTCAAATGGGAATGAATACCTTTGGTGCTCAATGCATAGATGCTCAAACGGGAATACTCCACAGCCTACTAGTATAGACTTCGTTTGGTATGTAATAAAAATATTCCACAAATGTTTTTTTTTTTTTTTTCTATGCCATCGTCTACTGTTTGTCTCTGCATCACCCAAAGGTTGACTGGTAGAAAATGCCTATGGCATTAAGTCCGCCTCTGTACATTTTGTGTTCTTAAAGTATTAAATAATAATAATAATATCTAATAATTTTAACATCGAATTTCGACTACATATTTTTTTTTTTTTTTACGAAAAGGTCAATATGGCACGTCTATAAACAAAAACTAATCACGGCTGCACGGTAGGGGTCACTTGGGTCTGTGTCTTGTGTTCCATACAATCAACAGTAGGTTCTTCGATGGTATTCAACCGTTTTATTTTGACGGTGTCCCTTTTTCGAAGCATTAAGGGCGGTTTTCGCATTTCGAGTGTTACTTGACATATGGTTGACCGTACATGTCCGTATTGATCTGTGAGTTATTGCTTCCACACGGACAGGCAGGCTACTTGGCGCCAGTCAGAAAAAATATGCAAACATGATGCAAGCGACGCGACGGACAGATTCTATATATAATATATATATATATATATTATTTTTTTTTTTCATAATCTAGGTTGCCATTGCTAAGTTAGCGGCCTAGGTAGCTTAAGTATTTTTTGAATACCTACACTGATGTCGTGTTTGAGTATGACTGAGAGCCCTGATCCTGGGAGCCTACCACCACCATAAAAAATCTTATTTCAAGAAAGTTTTGTTTCATACCGTGACCGTGCAATATTTTTATCACGCCACTCGGTTAAAAAGTTTGTTATTGTAGCGTATCAGAGCGGGGATAAAACATTGAGTTACTATGTAAGTATCTCAATGCGATAGAATAGCATATTTACCTCTAGGAGAAAAAGCTTTTTTTTTTATTACCACGCTCCTACAAAAACGAAAAAGTATTTATTAATTAGTAAAATAATCATGCATAACGACTCGACGGCTACAGAACAAAAAAAAAACGCATTGGCGCGAAATCTTTGGAATTTTTCTATTGAATTGGTGACCGTACTTAATTTATTTTACAACAGTGAAAATGTCATCATTTTGTGTGAATGAAGATCCTAATTTGTAGATGGAAGAGGAAGGAAACGAAATAATTTTCAATCTGCTGCCGTCAAGGTGTATTGGATTATATAATTTTCTCGCAATCGTAGTGAAAAGTAGAGTGAAACACACGTTGCTAAAAACCCATTATAACTCGGTTTCTGTTTACTCCCTCGTTAAAGCTCGGGAGTAAAACTACCTCGTATGTAATAGGTAATTTTAGCCCCTTGTATCTAATATCTATATCTACTATTCATTTATTCCTGCTTAGTGCACATCACCAAAACAGAAAAAAGACAAAGTAATATTAAACTAATACCTACTAGTTTTGGTGGTAGGCCTCTGATTGGCGATGATACTTACAAAATACTATCAGGCAATAGATAGTACCTATTTCATATTTTGTATGTTTGTATTTGTAATTAAATTAGGACATTGATGTGGCATAAAAGGCTCCCAACAAGGCTGGGTTGGCTATGTCTGCTCTGGCCTATGGATCTGTAGGCCTGAAACTGCATGATTGACGTATTGCCGTTGCTGTATTTATGCCCCGGGACCAGTTGGGCCGTAGAGAAACCATGAAGGTGGCAAATTATCGAGTTATAGTTTTGCAATAGGGAACAGTCAAAAAAGCACGTAAGTAATGAAATTTATTTAACTGATTTCATCATTTATTAGGTAGATACCTAATTACATTCTCTTGGAATGCTTAGGTACTTTAAAGCCCTCACATTCTCGTTCTCCCCTACACAGCCATGGGGTAGTCAATTAAATGCAACGTAAATCTCCGTACACAACAACAGAGGGCGATTATCGTATCAATTACAGAATAAAACGCCGGTCAAACATGACGCGACCATGTGGTTTGTGTCTGGGGAAAGGAGGGTTACTCTAGTTTAATATAATAATATAACTACGTAGCTATCAAAATTGATAGGGTTTTAATGTTTTTTATCATGAAAATTATCCTTTATATTCAAACTTTGCCTCTAAAAAACTATACTTTAGAAACCTAGAATAGAAAAAGCGTTCACCAAGCAGCGCCATCTATTAGTGAATAGAAAAAATAAAAATAAATAATGTTATTTAAAACATGATTTTGACATTTAGTAGATGCATAAAAATATTCTCTGAAACTTCAAAGAACCAGTTAAAAATATGTTGAACAGTTTTTGATAAATTAATGAGACAAATATTTAACAGAAGCATATTTTACAAAACGCCATCTGTTGTTGGTTAGCTATACTACATCAGCTGTTTGTAGAATGCTTTTGTAAAGGTGTTTAAGTTTTAGGAACTTTTGACTAGATGGCGGTATAAGAAAATGAGAACATTATTTTTTAATTTGGTTAATTAACAAATAATTACGTTGAACCTTAAAAATTATTGGTTAGTTACGTTAGTACCTACTGTTAGTAGACAGTATGTGTCCCTGGACATAATAATTATTACTCATTCATAATTAACTCAGAGTTTTAATTTGTGCCTTGGTAAGTAGGTAGGTATTACTGGCAGAAGACTTTCTTCTTGAAAAACTCTTATTTTTTTATATATTTTTTACTGTTATTCTAGATGCCAGCTTAAGAAGCCGCTTACTTACCGCAGGGCTCAGATGCACCCCAGAGACAAACTAAGGTGAAATAAGAATTCTGATTGGCGGGATGTGCCTGTAATTACACCGGGTCAAATACCTAACCTTTACCCCGGAACACAGCAATGTTGTTTGTCGAAGTAGGTCCTGATGGTAGTGTGGCGGTATCAACAATGCCACATGCGAACTACGCATCAAAGACCTGACGTCACAAATCCTGTATCGCGATATCAGAGTTTACCTACCGCGCGACTAGCATATAAACAACATCCCGACATCAACCGTTAGGCAGTTGCCTACCAGACACAACACCCGTCTGGTCGGAGGATCCTCCCTTTACTATAGAGTATGAGTGAACTTTTACACCCTGTTCCTCATACCTCTAAAGTAGTACACTGAAATGTCTCACTGATGGTGGCGCGTGACCGCGTGTCTTTGGATCATTCGGGTTACAAAATGGTTGAGCTGGATGGCGCTGATCCTCGCGTCATGTTCAAAAACGGGCGCCGTCAGTTGAAACTGGTCATCTCATAGAGGTTTCTGGCGACCGGGACTGCAATTACCTAACTGGAACCGACGTGGTTCTAGTTGCCGGATATATTTAATTTTGATATTTTTCTTCCGGCGACATAACTGCCAGGGCTTATTTTTAATTTTATATTTTGAATAGTTTTTTTTTTTTTAATTTTTCACACTTACCTACAACAAGAATAGTGCCCCTACTCAGGTTTTGTAATATCTTGATTTAAAATAGTGTCCTTGGAGTTCCTTGGCCGTCCTTCTCCATAAAGATCTACGTTTTGGAATAAGCAACTAGTTGCAACTTTCTGACTAACTGACCGACTCTTTGACAATTTCAAAAGTTCTTGTAAATGGTTTAATTGAAATAAATGCTTTGAGTAGAAAGGTTTTGCTCGAAAAAGCCCTACTGGCTCATTTTCGCCAGGTCCCACGCCACCTAAATTTCTGGCAGTACTTAGTCAGCATTCCGGCTAAATTCAGGTTCCAATGAAGTGTTATGTTACTTTTTCACTTCTAATGCTCTAAAAGTACGCCAATACTAACTGGGACTAAAGTGGTCACTTTAGCCCCGCTTCGTAGGGCTACGAAGCGGGACTAAAGTGACCACTTTAGTCTCTAGGGAGTGAAAAGTAATTAGTTTTTTTAATTTCCTTCATGTGTCATAGACAAACTCAAACAGCCAGTCTGTGGAGTGTGGACCATCTTCATTGCGAAAATGTTGAGAAGAACCATATTTCGAATGCGTCTTTCTCTTGCTCGGATTGTCCACGTCTCAACTCCATAAAAGAAAATCGGTAAACCTAGTGCTCTGACCAATTGGGCTTTAGTTTTATAACTTACTAGCTTTTGCCCGCGGCTTCGCCCGCTTGGATGTCGGTTATTGCGTAAAAAAGTAACCTATGCCCTTCTCCATATCCCAGGCTATATCTCTGCCAAATTTCATGACGATCGGTTCAGCGGTTTAGGTGTAAAAACGTAACATACAGACAGACAGACAGAGTTACTTTCATTTATAATATTAATATGGATACCACGATTTTTCCAGATATTCTGGAGGCGTGTGTCAAAACATCTCAAGCCATGGCTATACGTCGGTTTATTTCTGGGATGCAGCTGCCTTCATTATTAATACGAGTATTAGAGCCCAGATAAATAAAATTGTCCACAGTATGGATTGGATGTTATAGGCACCTACCTACTGCAAACATATTGATGATGTAGGTAGTTAGCTACCTACATCACCAATACCTAAAACATGAAATACTTACTTACAACATAATACTAGGTATAGTAAATATAAATATAATAAGCTAGTGAGCATCCCTATAGCTACCCAAAAAGAACGAAATCCATTCCCTCAAATGCAAATACTCGTACCGCTCCCCTCTTCAAACACATCACGGTGAACGCGTCCGAACAATCCGGAACACATTAACACGATTCTTCCTTTTGTGATCACTCGATTATCTTCTATAAACCGATCGACTGAATCAATTACACCTCTATTCGATTCAATTAAGAACTCCTTTGTTTAGTAAGTGGTACTTTTTTCTTTTGTTTTAAAATTCAAATTTGTTCGAAATTGAAAGCTATTGATGTTCTTAAATTGATTTTTCGGTTTTTGAATGGCACTTTTTACTATTGTTTGAAAATGAAATTGGTTTCAAAGTGAAATCTATTTGATGTTCAATTGAATTTTCGGTTTTGAAGTGTGGAAAAAGAAATGATCAATCGTGATCTTGTTTAGAGTTTGTTTCCGGTCGGCGTCCTATTCTTTTTAAGTTGAAGACAAACTAGTTAATCAAAAACAATAATATAATCATTACTATTAGAAATGTCTATCCGTCTTAGATTATTAGAGGAAAAATCCACCTATAGTTGCAGCTCTCACAGGGCACTAATGTGTTACTTATTTTAAATTTTTTTTTTTTTTTTTGTAATCTTATAAGTAATACCCAGGTATAGATAGCGTGGATTTCCGCTGTCATCACAAACCCAAGTCATAACATCAAAATCAAAATATTTCACATAAACCTACATGGGCAATTATGAAACGTCAGAAGCTAGGTTCACGGTTCCAATTGGTCGTTTCCTATGAAGAAAGGCCAGCCAGAAACTCGACGGTTAAGTACTCTATGAATGAATCAAATGCACCGACCAGACTCGATTACTCGAATGAATCCAAAGATTCACACTAGCCCCTGGAGCCTCATGTTTCATGGTGCTACAGAGAACATTGCATATCAAGGAGTAGTCCGGGGGGTGCGATAATGGTAGGGAAGACGTGCCCATAGGATATGGAAGTATTATTAGAGCCATACCGGATTTGCATCCTAAATTATGCGATGTAATTGTGGAGAGAAGAGTGTACTCTACGAGAGTACTCGACGGTTATGTACCTACTCTAAAATTATTATGGCTTTTAAAATATTTCAAAAATAAATGCTCAAATATCAGTTCAACACTTTTCACTACTACTTCCTCGTTAGGTACCTATTTATAAGTAGGTACAGATAGCTATCTATATTATTTAGTACTTAGGCTACACACAAATAAGGAAGCTATTGTAAGCGTTTTATATTTCATTTAAATGGTGTTCGCTCAGGATATCGGTTGCCATCAAGTGGTGTGCCACAGACCAAGGCATGCTTAGAACTGCCTCCCTTTAATTTACTTTATACTTAAATCCTTACATAGGTATCTACCCGAACTTGAGAGCCGGCTCAGACCTAACGAAGCACAGCGCACTGCGGTTTTCACTGCCCAACAAATACGAATATTGCGATCATTAACATAAAGTCTAAATTAAATAACCTTCCGCAAGACTGCGAGAGCATGGGAGAGGACAAAGACAAGTTTATTCGTTTTCGACTTTATTTTTAGAGCTACATGGTTGATGTTTATTTGTCAGTGAAAACCACGCTGCGCTGCGATTCGCCAGGTCTGCGTCGGCCCTAAGTATGACAATTCGAGCTTGGGAAAGAAACTGTCACATAGTTATGAGTGAGCGAGATGATGGTATACAAAACCGAACTTTTTATTGGTACTCTCACCAATTAACCACTCAATTATTTCTATCGTCTTCATTCTGTAAGTAGGTTAGTATAATTATTATGATTTGCAAGAGCAAAATACAATTCACATGCTGTATGTAATCTCATTAGGCGTCTTAACAATAAAACTTCCATTGTGCCTAGTTCAGTGTCTTTCAATCTGTTAACCGACACTTGGTGTTAGAAACTGTTATCTACTTACATATTTAAAAATAATCTCTATGTAAAGATCAATTTTCTGTATTTCTTTCAAAACGGCTCATTATTTTATAGATGGGGGAAGGTGAATTGTCATCTACTTTCTTAAATAAATTAAAAACCATTAATTTTAAAATTATAAAAAATATATATCTTATAATAATTTGATATGTCACACGGAAAGATTGCAAAACTTTTTTATTTTAATTTCATAGTTGCCCCCAAATGTGACCCTCATATTTCAAATTTATTTATTTACGTTACACATCCGTGTTTGGGTCACAAAAATTCATTTGTGACCCAAATTTCAACTTAATCGGGCCAGTAGAATCGGAGCAAATGACAGCCGGGCAGGCAGACAGACACGAGTGAAGGCTTCTACAAACAGGCGCGACACGTGACGCGACACAAAGGCACCGCTCGTTGCGCGACACGCAGTGCCTATGTGTCGCGTCGCATGTCGCGCCTGTTTGTAGGAGCCTTGATCCTATAAAAGGGTTTCGTTTTTTCATTCAGACATACGGATCCCTAAAGACAACCGACTCTGGCTCTATTCGATTGAACCCTTCTTACTAATAAGACTCTCATTGAGAAACCTAGATTAGAAGAGTTATGCTAAAAGAATGCGAAGCAGCATCCTCATATACAAAAGTTTCAATATTTTCTGTTACAAATCCGATTGCCAAGAATGGTCTCAATGCTAATATTTCTTTCTTTGGCTCCTCATTGACTGGTCTTTATCATAAAGTAGCTTCTTGAACTTGCTCAATCTCAAATAAAAACAAAAATAATCTCCCGATAAAAAAAAAGAATAGTTAAAAAAAATATCACACCAACATGCCTAGCCATTTCCCAACTTTGTTGGAGTCGGCTTCCAATCTAAATACCAGTATTTTACATGAAGCGACTGCCTATCTGACCTCCACAACCCAGTAACTGGGTAACACGATACCCCTTGGTAAGACTGGCTGTCAGACTTTTGGGCTTCTGTCTACCCGTAGCGACTGTCAAAGATCTACGAATGACAGCCAGGACCACCGGCTTAGATATGATTTGCGACCGTAACAAATATTTATTTACAGAATTATGATCATTAGAATCAGTAATACAACTATTTAAGAGCGCATACATGGGTCCACTAGCGTATTGAGATACGAAGCAACAAAATTCATTCAAAAGAAAAACGGCCACATCCCTCTAGATCGTATTTTGTTGCATAACCATAATTTTTCCTCTACCAAAAATCGCTCAACGCGGCTATTCAATAGCCGCGTTTACACTTCAACAAAATAAAAAAAGTATTTTAATAACAACAACAAACAATTACTTGTTTTTAATTACCAACAAATCTATTCTATCCCATCCTAACTCTATGCATTCGTAAGTGGTCGGACCTAAGTGTTCATAAGTGGTGTGTTTGCGGTCGACCGAGCCATATCGATATTATATCGATAATCAATCAATCGAGTCGAGCATCGATTAAACTCGATTCATTATTAAGTGGAGGTTTAATTTGGGTTTTATTGTCTTTGGTATTAAGGTTAAGTGTTTTATTTGGGTCAATTTATTCAGTCAATTGGTTTGGATGTAACGTGCAATTACTTTTGAATTAAAAGCGTTTTAAAACCTACTCAACCGTGTTTCATGTTTCCGAAAACAGAATTGGCCGATTTACAAAGTCCAGGAAATCTATATTATTATGATCTTATTTCTTATATTTGAAAATAGTTCATATGAATCTATTATTGATCGAAGATATGAATGCACAGTGACGCCCGCGAAATACGTACTTTTATAGTAAGTAGTACTTTGAATTTGTGATTTCTGTAAGCATATGTAATGTGTACTTATAGGTGGTAACTAACTCGAGTTACTAAAAATATAATAACCTAAACTAAATAAAACTAATAGCATAATAAGAAAAAAAAACACTTATTTGTGATTGGGTTAAACAGTGGGGTTAAAATATAGATATGATGGGGCAGGTTAACCCTTCGTATCGCTTAGATCCACGCGAGATAAATGCGTTTTTAATTGTGTCTGTAATCACGTCATACGAGAGGTTAAGGTTATGTAGGACATGTAATTATGTGCGGTAGTGTTTAGTGTATCTTTTCATACACGAAACATTTTAAGAGATACACCATATACATATAGGTGGTAAAGAAGCCATGGAAACTTTTTTTTTAGTCTAATTATTTTACTAAAAAAATTAAATAATTTTAAATTACTTGATATAATGATTAATTATCAAAAGGCACCGCGCTCGTGCCGCCACTGCCACCGCGTACGTATTTTGCAAAATGTCTCAAGAAATTTTAAAATTAAGATTAATTAACACTTAGATTTAAAAAAAAATCTTTGTTATGGCTTTTTTACCACCTATAGATGTTTCTCTTAAAATATTATGTGTATGAATAGATACACCTTATAATTATATATATGTGTATGTGTATAGTGTATGTAGTGTATATATAGTGTGTTATATGTGTGTGCGTATGTGTAGGTACTAAGCGAATGTCACCAAATCTATAATAAGTAGTAAAGGGTACTTAAGTCTCCTGTCCTGTCAACCAATAACAATAGGATATTCAATAAATATTTAATCTTCACTATAATTGTGTAACAGACTATCAATCACAATCATCACAATCTAAATGATTTTGAAGGATATTGCTCATCCATTGCTTCATATGTTGGAAAAATTTGTCGGCTCAGCAACGCAAACAACGCAATGAATGTTATTGACCTGTCAAAATGAAACCCATTGTAAGTGTGTTACGTAATTACCCCGCAATCTGACAAGTCCAACAGTCAAATTCTTGTAGTCCAATCGTATTTTCAATCAAATCTATTTCAAGAGTAGGTAAGTATAGGTACAGTGAGTTGGTATCAAAATTAAAAAAAAAAACTTCCGCATTATCGGTATTCCAAAAATAAATCTCAAATTCTCAAGAAACAAGGAAACATCGCGATCGCTTCCAGTTACAAATCACGCTCAAGCGCTCAACAAAAACATAAGAACAAATTTTCCGCATTCGAAAATTAAAAAAGAAAATTTATGTTGACACTTCCACTCACCCACTTCTTTTATTGGTCCGTCACAAGAGACGGTCGGACGTGATTGGTCGGTTTAAATGGGGCTCTATTGAGGAAAAGGGACGGTGAAACTAGGGCATGGGCGATGGGTGTAAGTGCGAAAGGGATAGATAGACACTTGTCAAGTACTTACAGATAAAGCGCGCGTTAACGGCGGGTGCCTAAGGAAATTGGATTATATGGACGATGCAACGAAATAGTAGGGCCCCTGCGGATTGGCTGCGATACGAAGATTTTGCTGTGATAACGTTATCAGAGAGGTTCATAATGATAAATGATAACACTAAAGTGTACAAAACAAGCACTGAGTTGATACTTACTTACCTACGCTTTGAATAGTTTATGAAACGCTTTTGGTTTTATTTGAATGCATTGTTTTATTGCTGTTCAGTAACAATGGGCATTTAGTATAATTAGGCAACTAATTAAAATTTTGTTTGATTTCGTATAACATGCTATGCTGAAAACATCCACCTACATAGTAATTTTCACCAGATTTAGTTAATACAAAAGTATTTTTCGGTAGGTCAACATATTATTTGTGGTAACAAGTAGAAAATGAAAGAAGAATAAAACCTTTTAAGAAATAATAAACATCCATATCCATACTAATACTAATATTATAAACGTGAAAGTAACTCTGTCTGTCTGTCTATCTGTCTGTCTGTCTGTATGTTACGTTTTCACGCCTAAGCCGCTGCACCGATCGTCATGAAATTTGGCAGAGATATAGCCTGGGATATGGAGAAGGACAAAGGCTACTTTTTTACGCGATAACCGACATCTACGCGGGCGGAGCCGCGGGCAAAAGCTAGTAATACATAATATATGCGAGTGAGTATCTAAGGAAAGGCCAGTTCCCCTGTTACTGCATAATTATTTGCTACTTATCTGTAAACAAATAGTGTTTCCCATGGAAAACTATCGTTTCTGTTCCTTGAAAACGCATGACACGTGCGCTGTGGCAACCAATCTTTCAGTGAAAATTTCCATTCAGTGGCCAGTTCACGGCAGCATCACAATCTGCATGTGACCTAAGCGATCAAATCGCATTCACGTAAACATCTTCAAGAAAAACTCAACGATCCCCACTACTTACGCTACTTCAGGAGCTTTTTTAAAAAACGACCGCCTTGAAGTACCGCTGTCCTACTCTACCCTGAATCAACACAGCTAGTAACTACATAGCTCCGTCTCCCTCTAAGGCTTAAACACGTCAAACAGGCGGGCAATCTATCACCCAAAGTTTATTCGTTTGAGGAACGCTTTTGCGGTGAGGCGAGTCAGGACCGCGCGGTGAAGTGTAAACTCATGTGTTTGAATTTTTAAAAATGGAATCTAAATTGAAGAATTTCAAAGAGTCTTTAACGTTACAAGATTGTGAGAAGCCTAATTTGACGACACCTTTTTCGATAAATGATATTTTGACCAAAGAGAACGAGGGAAAGTGTGAATTTGAAAATGGAATGTTTTGTGCGGAGAGTTTTGGCGGGAAGATGAACTTTTTGGGAAAACCAGCCAGTTGTTTCGGCAAGGAGGATGGTTATGGCGTGAAGAAGGAATCTTTGGAGAAGGGCCTGAAGTATTATGATGACTGTAATGGCTACCGGGACTTTGGTGGTGATGGCGCGTTGGATATGTCGAGGAAGAACCAGTATCCTGTCACGGAATTATCAGGTTAGATTGCGCTTATTTTTTTTTTTTTTTTCTACTTTAATATTTTCCACAAATATATCTGTAAAATCAAAATATGTTGAGACGATTGAGAGTGTCAGCTCTGGTTACGTTGGCTCATCTTTTCCCGTTATTCTTGTATCTAGGCAATAGAGTAATAGAAAATAAATAACTCGCCAGTGTCATTTAATCATAACTTTTGATAATAGTAGGTAGCATATTATATTTACTATGTTAATTAAAAGAGTCTTCAAAATGACCACAAATTTTACTGGTTAAATGAAAAACAGCCATAGCCGCATTATGCAAATTAATTGGCCAATGTTCATCACAATTCGTTTTTATTGTGGTGTGTGGATTTTCTTGCCCATTCTTCTTCATATGAAACTACCTTTTGGAAGGGGCAACTAGAATAAATTCTAGTGCCTCTTTCTTTATATAATTATAAATGATTTGACTTTGACTTTGACTTTTAATAATCTGATCCGGGCTGTCCCTTGCTGACCTACCCCAGCGACGCCCTAAACCGAGGCCCGTACCACACAGGGCACTGGTCCTTTAGCGTGTAGTCGCTTAATTTAAGTATAAGTATTTTGCCCTTGCTGGAGGCCTTAATTTTAATGAGACACCCAAAGGAAAGGAAAGTCCGGTCAGTGGGTCGTCTTAGTCTTTTTTTTTATTACTTTTATTAAAATTTATTGTTTTTACAACTAAGCTTTGAACATCTACCATTGTATTCTCTCATCATAGAGAACGAGACGCTAACGAGTTTGAATAGTCAATCGAACTTACCCGTAAGTGAAGTTCGACTGTAATTATACTCGTTGCCGACTCGTTCGAAGATGATGAGTCCCACCCGACCCAAACATTCCATGCGATATACCTAGGTAGGTATATGAACATGGGCCCTGTGTTGTAAAACCAATAAATCGCTATGAACTTAATGGAGACAGTTGCAGGCGCAGATGACA
The DNA here is from genome assembly GCA_947523025.1 of Dryobota labecula. Lineage (NCBI taxonomy): Eukaryota > Metazoa > Arthropoda > Insecta > Lepidoptera > Noctuidae > Dryobota > Dryobota labecula. The sequence goes on along the minus strand of OX383305.1, from coordinate 8,312,119 downwards.
GGACGCGTCAAGACGCGTTCATTTTTTAGTTTTTTTTTCAAAATTATGTGACGAGTGACTCGACTTAAGGCCGCCGTTCTTTCGTTTTTTTTTGTGGCCTCCTAGATTAATTTGCGAGATGCCATTATGTTTTTTATTTTTTATTTCTACTTTTATTGCAAGACATGAAACGTTTAGCCCTTACTACATCTATAATTATCTTTTTACGTCATTAGAAGCCACCAATGTGTAATTAAATTCTCGCCTACTTTTAAAGTCATAAAGGTTAAATCAAAAATAGACTGCACCAATCACCCATTGTAGTACTTATTCTTAAAGATGAGTGCAATGATGAAGTAGTTTCCGCTGAGTGTGTATTAGTATTAATGCACTATTATTATCTAGCTAAAATACATTAGGAAGACAAGATTGACGTGTTGTCTGTAAGTAGTAAATATATGCTGACGCGGTTTCAAGAGCTGTGGTACACATTATTTGATTTAATTGCGTCAAATTTTAAAGGCTTTAAAAAAATTGCTATCTGTTCTAAAGTTTTCTAAACAAAAAAAAAAACTAAATCAATATTGTCAATAATCATTTAAGATTCGAATTTTAAAACGAACTGCACCAACTTCAGCTTTCAGACTAAATTGAGTTTTAAATCGCTATTCATTGGTATGAATTTCGATTAAAAACTCTTTTTGAGTAGGGATTAGTTTTCAATCAGTATTTTGAAATCAAAATTCATGCTTGAGCATCTATCTAGAATACAGCCATAGATAATAATATACCCAGAGATCAAATCGACATACACTTGAGGACAACAAAACACTTGAATAAATTAAGAAAATTAAATCCAACTATCGATTGTTCCAAATTCAAATGCTGCTTCAATAATTACCGGCGGACAATGAAAGTAATGGTGCGTCCACACCGTCACACCGGGAGTCGCGCGGTCACGCGTCGTACGTCCCCGCGACATCGCCACTTAATCGTCACTTCGCGCGATTACGCTACCCCCTCATTATTATAAGTGATGACGCTTAAAGCCATTCAGCCTTTCAATTTAGTAATTACTAGGTTTGTAGTTCGCTGCCAAATTGTCTGGCTTTAATGTAAATTTTTGTGATTGGATTTCTGAACGACCTCGGTCTCGATGGAAGTCAAAGTCATTATTATTATGTTAATATCAGATAATAATGGATTTAAATAATTGTATAATATAAGTAACTCTAGAATTGTAGAGATTTTAGGCAGATTACATGCAAAATTCATAATCAAAGAGATATAAGTACACCTAATAGAATTAATGCTTTGCATGCAGCCTTTGCATTACCCTTAGTTTTTATGCGTAATCAAAAGTCGATAACAGAATAACCGGCTGACTCATTCCGTTACCTATTCTTAGTTAACATTTAGGTATGCCATATGCCCAAAGTTCGACAGACAATACGCAAGATAACAAAAGCAAAGGTAGCCAAATGACATCCAACACATACCTACCTATTTAGTTCATACTTACATCAATTAGTGTCGAAGCGTCAACTATACAATAAAAACGACCCCAAACTTAACAATAGGCACCACACGCAAAAATACTGTTACGCTTCGTGCCGTCGCATCCTTTTACCGCGTCTAATGACCGGCGACAATTTGCGTAATGGATCCATTGTGCAAGCGCCTTTATACGCGGATGGCGTGCGCCGATAAGCAATTTAATTGATTCCATGTGATCGTGTGAATCTAGCCTAATGAGTTTGGAGTTTTGTTGGTACCTTTTTGACTTAATTATGGTCATATTAGATACCTTATTACTTTGATTTCAAATCGCGGTGATTTTTTAAACTCCAACATGGCCAGATTTTACGAAAAATGGTGTAGGTATATTTAATAGATCTATCTTTTACACAAAATATCAATACCTATAATCAAATCAAATCAAATAAGGCACATAAGTATCAAGGACATAGGTATCAAGGCACATAAGAAACGTCAGAAGCTAGGTGCACGGTTCCAATTAGTCGTTTCATCTACGGAGAAGAGCCGGCAAGAAATTCCACGGTTACTCTTTTAAAAATAATCGGCTTTTACAATATCTTCAAATAACAGTGTTTAATAGGTATGGGAAAAAGAAAGGCCTACACATTCCCACACCTATTAATAAGGTATGGGAATGTGTAGGCATTTCAACAATTACCAGGTACTTAAAAAAATTGGAAATGATCAGCAAATCTGCAGTCTACTAGGTCTACTTAATCAAAATGGTGGATGTTAGATTAACAATTAAAAAAAACATAATTTCTTATAATAAACAATCAACAAACAACAACAAAGAAGCATTTTTTCCATTCAAAATTGAAAACAAAAGACAACACATTAAATCTCATCTCTTATTGTTACAGATGACTACGACTCCCGTTCCTCCACCACTGGTTCACCAATCCGAAGAGCCAACTCCTCACCTAGCTCCGACATTGCCTACAAACCGTTCAGCCTGCACTACGACCAGAGAAAATGCTCCACACCGACCAACGACTCGAGAATAATGCATTCACCGAACTACAATATCACGGAATACTCCCAAAATGGCGGAAGGAAGAAGCGATCAAGAGCTGCATTCTCTCATGCTCAAGTATATGAGTTAGAACGAAGATTCAGTCAGCAAAGATACCTCTCTGGACCCGAAAGAGCTGACTTAGCAGTAAGTTTAAAACTGACAGAGACTCAAGTGAAAATCTGGTTCCAGAACAGACGATACAAGACGAAGAGAAAGCAACTGCAGATGCAAGAGAATGGCATGCTCGCAGCTGCAGCCGCTGCCGCAAACCATGCCAGGAAAGTAGCTGTTAAAGTCCTGGTGAATAACAATGGGCAGCCGAGCATACCTGACTTAAAGTCTTACCAAAATCCAATGCTTGGTAAGACATTAAATCCTCTTTTCACACCACCGAACTTATTGGAAAGTTCGCCTATTTTGAAGCACTTTGCTGGAGTGTACGGCGTCGATTTCGCGAAGAATCCTGAATACAAAGCTTTATTACAAGAATCTTACAACCAGGCAGTGTTACAGTCGTTGTATGGCCCACACCTGGGTGTAAATTACCCCAACCTGCCGCTTCCTTACATGTATTACCCAGGCCATTCGAGTTTCGGTATGCCTGTATCTTGTGACGTAGAAAGAACTCAAGTTGAACGGACAGATAGCAAAGAATTCCCCGATGAAAAAGATAAAGAAAAGACGGAAAGCAAACCAAAAACCCATATTGATTTAAATGAGAACAGTAACGAAAGTATGGCCAGTAATATTGAAATTGAAAATTAGAATTTTCCTAAGAATAATTTGAGTAAAGAGGTTGAATAGCAATTTTGTAGAAATCGAATGTAGACTTTTGAAGTGAACTTTCTATTTTTAAAATGTTTTTACTAAAAAGTCACGAACTTTCAGATTAGAATTTCGAATAACTGATTTTTTTTTTTTTGAACTGATCAGAAAGTTACAGTTTTAATTCGATTTATAATTAGGCCTTTTCGAGAAGTTATGATTGAATTAATTTGATTAAAACGTACTTAATATTTTTATCTGGCAATAAAGAAAACCAAAGATGGAGTAATGTTAGCCAAAGCACGTAGTTAGTAGAATTGTTACTGTTTAGTCTTAACTGTTGTAAATATTTTTAAGGTCGAAGTAAATGTTTTAAATAGTTAATGCATTGGCACGTTTGTATATAGTACAAAAGTAGGACATAAGCTTATTAAAGGTGCAATAAAGATTATGGCGACTTATTTAGTTGTTTTTCTCTAACTGCAACGTTATACAACAAAACCATTATAGTACGGCCGTCGAGGGAATGGGTCCCTGTCAGTTGGACAATTTCTAGTTGTATTATGGATCAAATTCGCAAAACACATACACGTTAGTATGAAATTGACAGGTGTCAAGAACGCATTCTCTCGATGGCCGGACTATAGGTACCATCGCGGTCTCGGACATCGGACCACCGTGAGGACTATTCCTGCTTGCAGCGATCGGCCGCTATAAATAGTAACGCTTACCTACGCTCATCAACCAATAGCATCGCAAAAAAGAAAAAAAAAAACGACCGTATCCGTGGTTAGATTTTAGTGACGCGGTAGTAGACTGTAGCTACATGAACCTCAAATTTTTCCAAACGATATTAAACTTTAAAATGTTGATGATTAAGTTCAAAATCGAACGAAACAATTTGACAGTTTGTGGTGTGTCTTGATGTGCTGGTTATCGTACATAAATAAATACATAAACTCTCGCCATCTTCCCATGGGAGTAGGCAAAAACTACAGAACACCAAGATCGTTACCTACATACATACTCCATAATAATTTAGTACATTTTCCTATGAAATACTTTGGCACACCAGCTTAATTCAAATACTTACCTTCCCTGTCAATATTCAAGTTTTGTTCATGAAGAAATTTATAATAAACGACAAAATGTTATAACCTTAGTTTCCGCTTTTAAACAAAATGGAGATTCTCACAAGTTCTGTCTGACCTGTCTCAAATTATTCAAACGCATATCATTATAAGGTATGAAGGACAGATTTTTGGGCTATAATGAAAGCTTAGCTCTAACAATCATCAATATCAATACAAATAATTTAAATTAAAGTGTTTGTTTGTAATGTCAAAATAACAGATTTTTACTAAATGTAATGTTTACGGTACTAATACTTATTATATTTTTTTTTACATTTTTGCCTGTCTGTCTGTCTGTCTGTTTATTCCCGGTAATCTCCGAAACGGCTAGACCGAGTTTGATGGGACTTTCACTGGCAGATAGCTGATGTTATAAGGAGTAACTTAGAGTACTTTTATTTTAGAAAAAGCCGCGCGGACGATGATCCGGTCAGCAACTAGTCCTACATAAATTAAGACTAAACCACTCGTAATAATCTCCGTTTAGTAATTACTTGAACTCAAGATTAAGAAGCCTCGCTACTTACTCCATACCTATTGGTGTTCCTACTCCTAGCCATAGATGAGAGCCTACTCCATACCAACGTTTTCCTTTCTCATGCAACTGTCATCACCCAATTAGATCTTTTTCAAAAAGCGTTCCATTTTAATACCAACTTTAATTTCGCAATCCAAAATAACTGCCAACTGAAGCACACCAATCTTCTACTTTTAAATTTAGAACTCGTCAGCTCTCAAACTTTTGCCGAGAGTTCTTCGGCGGCCGGTAATTGTACGGGATGGTGCTCGAACTACGGCGAAAGTGAAGAATGCTCGGGAAATCACCGCGCGACAAATTGCTTGAATACCTACTTGTGGCACGGTACTGAAGATTGGATGGAGAAGGCTTTTTGAAATACAAGGTGGACATAGTTGATTATGGAAAATTTTGTTCTGAGAAATATTACACAATTTCAGAGCTTACAGAATAGTTATTTACTAAGTGTACGACCTGAGTGAAAATGTGTCCGGCGGGCGTTTTGCGTTGCGTGCAAGCGGCGAAAGAGCGTTCACCGAGTGGAGCACGCTCCCCGCACCACGCCGCTGGCCACCATTCCGGACACTCGCCATGGATTGCATGTGTTTAATATGAACGCCGCACGCGACGCCCCGCCGGACGCTCGAGTCAAGCGTGCACTCAGTTCGAACACTTACACCTATATTCTAAGACGTTTCCTCGAAACTTCCTCGACTCCACTCAACCTCATTTAAGGAAATCGGTATTCACAGTTGCAAAAAATCTCCTCCACTCGGCGTCACTCGACATTTTCCCTCACTCGAGGTGAGGAAACAACTGTCAAACTCAAGGTACCTCGCGATGTACCTTAAGGAACACTCAAGGAAGATTTACGATATTATTCGCATTTTTTAGTCTACTCTTTCACCCCCGCTTGATAAGCAAAGCTGATTATTATCTATCGTTTTAGGAAAGAAACTGTGTTGAATATGTTGTTACCACTTGTGTTCAATAACAGAGCTATGTCCCAGAGTAGCAGAGGACTACTCATTCCGCCTTTCATTCAGCTGTAAATAGCGATTAAAAAATCATATATCTATTATTCAATGACGTATTTAATGACGTTTTACCTAGACTCAACCTTACTCGAGGATCCTCAAGATTACCTCACGACAAGACCGAGTTTTAACTAAGAATACCGATTTCGAGGATTAGTTGAGGTTATCCTTAAGGTAACCTCAGTTGAGTCGAGGTCGAGGAGTTTTCGAGTCAACTTCTTAGAATATAGGTGTTAGTCTTTTATCACACATGGCAATAAGGAAACTATTATATCAGTGGTAATTAAGAACTGTTGCTTGAACAGAACTCTGAGGCGTTGCCGTTTTTGAATGGGAAACAAAGTAAGTCGACGAGGTTATACTGGTAACGTAAATCACGTAAGTAATAAAAATCCATACAAATATTATAAATGTGAAAGTAAATCTGTCTGCGGCTGAACCCATAGTAATGAAATTTGGCAGAGATATAGCCTGGGATATGGAATAGAACATAGACTACTTTTTTACGCGATGAGGAGCTCGTGGCTAAGTAATAACAGCCGCACGGGTCGATCCGTCAGGTTAAGCTACGCTTGCCGGGGTTGGTCAGTGGATGGGTGACCATCTTTACATACCGAGACTCCTCCGTGCCTCGGAAAGCACGTTAAGCCGTTGGTCCCGGCTGTCATTCGTGGATCTTTGACAGTCGTTAAGGGTCGTCAGAAGCCCAAAAAGTCTGACAACCAGTCTTACCAAAGGGTATCGTGTTACCCAGTTACTGGGTTGTGGAGGTCAGATAGGTAGTCGCTTCATGTAAAATACTGGTATTTAGATTGGAAGCCGACTCCAACAAAGTTGGGAAAAGGCTAGGCATGTTGGTGTGATAATTTTTTTAACTATTCTTTTTTGTTTATCGGGAGATTATTTTTGTTTTTCTTTGAGATTGAGCAAGTTCAAGAGGTGTGCTTATTTTAATTAAATAAATATTTAAAAATGTAATTTATATGTGAATTAAGGAAATAAAGGAAATAAAAAAAAATAACAATTGGATAAATACAGTATAAATCTTAGAAATAATGTATATAAAAATAAAAACTTTAAAATTAAAAAAATTAAAGCTCCTGGAGGTTATTTTTTACTACTACTGAGTAGGTAAAACCGTTTAATTTAAATATTATGCTGATACACTATATGACGCTTGAGGAGCTCGTGGCTAAGTAATAACAGCCTCACGGGTCGATCCGTCAGGTTAAGCTACGCTTGCCGGGGTTGGTCCGTGGATGGGTGACCATCTTTACATACCGAGACTCCTCCGTGCCTCGGAAAGCACGTTAAGCCGTTGGTCCCGCCTGTCATTCGTGGATCTTTGACAGTCGTTACGGGTCAGAAGCCCAAAAAGTCTGACAACCAGTCTTACCAAGGGGTATCGTGTTTCCCAGTTACTGGGTTGTGGAGGTCAGATAGGCAGTCGCTCCATGTAAAATACTGGTATTCAGCTGCATCCGGTTAGACTGGAAGCCGACCCCAACATAGTTGGGAAAAGGCTAGGCAGATAGATATAGACCGACATCCACGCGGGCGGAGCCGTTGGTAAAACCTAGTAATTGAAAAAGTAATAGCTAGCAACTACTTTTAAAACGTTTAGCTCTCTTAGACGCTCCTCACGCTATAAAACGTTCTTGAAAAGTCAATTGTCACATTACTCAAAATAAATTAATCAGGAAAATAATACAGAAGCCGTCGCCTTACCAACTAACAATGTTCTTCAATAAAATTATCATATGAATACTAGTTGCTAGTACGGGGGGAGAGGCGGCCCGTGCAGACATTATGAAAATGCCAAGCTCCGACTTCCGGACGAAGAATTTCCTAAGACTCCCGCCGATGAGTGACGATTCACCCGCGCTCACCCTGCGAGGAGGTGAATAGGTAAAATGATGCTTATTTAAAGTGGGAAATATAAATTAGATGCAGTTTTTGAAGTGAATATTCTTGGAAGTTTTATTCGATTTGAATAAGTGGCTTCGTAATAATTTACCTTATTCATCATTTCAGCCGAAAGACGTCCACTGCTGGACATAGGCCTCCCCCAATTGGGGGGTTGCCATAATCGCCACGCTTGGCAGGCGGGTTGGCGATCGCAGTATGGTGTTAAAAATGCTTAGAGAACGCTGCTGCTCATTCTCTAGTAAGTCCCTTAGTCGCCTTTTACGACACCCACGGGAGGAAATGGGGTGGTGCTATTCTTTACGTCCGGCACCACACGGAACGTAGAACCCTAACCTTAACCCTAAAACGTAGAAAATTCACTTTCTCATGAATGTTTTACAGAACGGCTTTTTTTTAATGATATTTCGATAATGGATTGGGGGGACAGAGAGAAAAAAAATCACGCGGACGCATTCACGGGCAGAAGCTAGTATTTATTATAAATAAAAAAAAGAGTTAAAAAAAGGAAAAAATATTTTAAAGAAAGAAAGTTACAATCAAGTACCTATCTTGACTTAGCACACGAGGTTGTTGACATGTGGGACGTAGACTCTGCAATCATTGTACCGATAATCGTTACAGTTAATGGCTTAATAGCGGAGAAGTCAAACTCAAAGTCAAATCATTTATTTCAAAATATTTTTTTTTTTTTTTTTTTTTTATAAATTACAAAAATTGTTAATTGATTCTAGGCCCCTTCCAAAAGGTAGTTATGTATGGAGAAGAATGGGCAAGAAACTCCATATTTACTTACTCTTTTAAAATGTAAATAATAGTTTGTATACATTAATTAATAATTATAGGTGAAGACGATCTACCTAGAATAATAATTACAATACCACAATAGGTAAAAGGAATGAAAAGTGAAATAATGACAGACAAGTTAAAAATTCGATAGAAACATGGTGCTCACATATTATTTACAAATATTGTATATGATTTTCATAAAAATTAAATAAATAAAATTTAGTCATTTTGTGAGTTAAAGTACTTTAATAATCACAGAAAATAAAATTAATATCATTAAAATTATACAGTTAAATTAGCAACCAGTTTGATTTTGTCTAGACTCTAAATTTGTCCTATGAAGCAGGACCAGCATGTTTCCAAGCATTCTTATCTTGAGCTTGGATATAATCCTCTAATTTGTAAAATATGGTTGTTTACAAAGTGTGCTTTTAATATGAGTTTGAAATTTTCATTTATTTAATTGTAATATATCAGAATGTATTTTATTGTAACATTTAACACAGTACCCCATAAAAGATGTATGCTTTGGATAATCTGAAAAATGGTTGATCTCAAGAGCTCCGACCAACACCTCAGGAGGCTCGCATTGCGCGGCTGGGTCAAGTCAAGGGCTTGCTTCAGAAAGTAGTACTCCTGGACTGGGCACGCATAGTGAGGAGGTTCCTCTCTTTGGAGTCTTTAGAGCTTGGACCATGTTGCTGGCCACAATTTTTTTATATGTATATTAATGAAATAAAGAAAATTATAAGTAACTAGCAGCCCGTCCCGGCTTCGCACGGGGTAGTTCTATCGCTAATAGTTTCGGCAGCGCATTCGACGAAAGACATTTTAAGACTCATTTTTCTACACCTTCGGTTACATTGTTCAAATTTTACCAAGGATCCTTAATTTTTTTCAAAATGAAATGTAGCCTATGTCAAATTGGAAGAATGTAGCATTCTATTGGTGAAAGAATTTTTTAATTCGGCCCAGTACTTTTTGAGCCTATTCATTACAAACATACAAACATACAAAAATAGGTACAAATCTTTCCTCTTTATAATATTAGTGTAGATTGATGATTTATTAATAGGAGGGAAATTTTTCCTTTTCAAAATGAAATTCGTATTTCAAAACTCCAGCTACTTATTTCGTTTTGTAGACTATTCCCGAGAAACGTACTGAATGCAATTAACTGATTGTCGATGCACTAAACTGTAAACAGTGCATTACCGCTCATCCTCTCAATACTAGATAGTGATGGGAGGTATAATATATCGATAGTCGATGTCGATGTGCAAATTATGTTAACACTATCTTTGTCTAAGATGGTTGAGAAGACATAAAACGGGTTCTTTTTGTAGTGACTTGATCGTGAATGGCGAATGTCTCGTTGGTGGTGGCGTGTTTTCGATCAACAAATTCCCTTCATAATGGTTGAGCTGAATGGTACTGATCTATACGTCATGTTCGTGAACGGGCGCCCTCAGTTGGACTCGTAATGTTAATTACTTTGCATAACTACTATTGTATAGAATCAAGTTTATTTAACTGAACAGACAGCTGCATTGCTGGGGAGTTTGTTGAGCCAGTTCTTATTCCCAGCTAAAGCACTAGGCAGTGGTGAAGGGTGGGTGTTTTGGGGGACTGTCTTATTTAATTTTGACGTTCGAAAAGTGCTGATTCTCAGCCTAATTTGAATAAATGACTTATTTTTTCTCTCTCCTTATATGTGTAATATATAGGGCTATTCAAACACGAAATATTTTAATATTTTATTTTAAGATTTTTTCATGGCTTCTTTATCACTTTTCTCTTTCCGGTTTTCTTTATAGGTGGTAAAGAAGCCATGGAAACGATTTTTTTTATATCTGAGTATATTATTAAAAAAATTAAATAATTTAAAATTACTTGATATGATGATTAATATTATCAAAAGGCACCGCGCTCGTGCTGCCACCGTCGCCGCGTCCGGGCGGGTCATTCATAGAATAAGTAAAATTATGGAAAATGCAACTCCTTTGCAAAATGTCTCAAGCAATTTTAAAATTATAATAATTAAAATATAATATATTAATGTAATAATATAAAACATTTAAATATATTTTTTTTTCGTTGCTATGGCTTTTTTACCACTTATAGATGGTCCTCTAAAATATTTCGTGTATGAATAGATACACCTTATACACAAGATTTTTATCGATATCCCAGTACTCGCTAGCACAACACTACCGCTCGCACTTTGCATTAACAGTCGCACTCGGCAGCAGTGGCTCGAGTTACATGCACGTGCGCTCGCCGGATGTGTCGTCGTAAACAAACACGTCACTAGCACTCCTCGTTAACACAAATATCTACTAATTACTTACAATAAAACTAAATAACACCTATTGGGAGCTATTTTGGGTGTTTATAATAAGGTAAAAAGGGTAAAGAAATCTTCTAAAAGCAACTGTGAACTTCGGAAAGTGCTACGAAGGGTCTACGGTTGCTACGAGAATTGCTACGCTGCTACGAACGGGATCATAAATCTCTCGTCACTGGATTATATATTTCCCTTCAGTTGTACAAAAACATCAAAACTATATGCAGAGTTACAACTAAGAGAAAGAGTGTTTTCGATGAACTCTGGCCAGGGTAAGATTTAACTTGTGTTAAGGGTGCTTGGGCTTAGTAGATCGATTTACCAATAAAGACGAGAATCTTTTTAGCCTCCAGATTTTGCGGAACAATTATGACGCCTTTAATATTAGATGGGCTGCCACCGTAGCTTCGACGTATGTTAGATTATTGGAGTTTCATCATCATCATTTCAGCCGAAAGACGTACACTGCTGAACATAGGCCTCCCCCAATTGGGATGGTTTGCCATAATCGCCACGCTTGGCAGGCGGGTTGGCGATCGCAGTATGGTGTTAAAATGCATAGAGAACGCTGCTGCCAATTCTCTAGTAAGTCCCTTAGTCGCCTTTTACGACACCCACGGGAGGAAATGGGATGGTGCTATTCTTTACGTCCAGCATCACTCGGTACAATTGGAGTTTGACAGGCTCTAAAATATGCCAGTGACATTTCCATGTGACAAAGTCAAAGTCAAACATTTTTTTTCAAATAGGCACTTATGAACGTCAAAAATTACAAAAATAAAATTAATTGATTCTAGTTGCTCCAAAAGGTATTTTCGCATGAGAAGAATGAGCAAGAAACTCCACCGTTCGTTTTTTAAACTGTTTTACAATACTTTATATACATCAGTTATATCATTACATGTGAAGACGATGTACCTAGATTAAAACTACTATACCACAACAGATTAAAAAAATAAAAAAAAATAAGCAGTGACGGATAAATTAATTATGTGTTCGATAAATGGTGCTCACATATTTACAAATAATGTTATAATATAATAATAATACCAGCCTATAACTGTCCCACTGCTGGGCAAAGGCCTCTTCTCATACAGAGAAGGCACGAGCATTGGTCACCACGCTTGCTCAAGACGGGTTGGCGATTTCAGAATTATATTAACTATAAGTCCAGGTTTCCTCACGATATTTTTCCTTCACCGATGTCAGTAATGTCCAAGATAAACTCAGAAAGTACATATGAATTGAAAAAGTCACATTGGTACTTGCCCGGATTTGAACCCACAACCTCATGCATGAGAGGCGAGGCCTTAACCAACGGGCCATCACGACACTACAAATAATGTTAGAGAAGATGATATTACAAAAAAAAAAAAAAAATACAAATGAAAAGTCAGTGTGTGATGAGTTAAATTTATCACAGACATTCATACACGAAATATTTTAAGAGAAACATCTGTAGGTGGTAAAAAAGCCATAGCAACAAAAAAAAAAAAAAAAATCGAAGTGTTTTTATTTTTACGTAATTATAATAATTCACGACGATGCATCGTCGCCGCGTGCGGGCGGGTCATTCATAGAATAAGAAATTCAAAGTTTTTTGCAAAATGTCTCAAGCAATTTCAAAATTATAATAATTACGTAAAAATAAAAACACTTCGATATTTATCGATGGCGGCACGAGCGCGGTGCCTTTTGATAATAAATCATCAAATCAAGTAGTACGTTTAATTTATTTTTTATTATATACTAAGATTTTTTTAAATCATTTCTATGGTTTCTTTACCACCAATAGGTGTATCTCGAGTGGTGGTATCTGGTGTGCGGGAATCGAACCCACGACCCGCCGTGCCGTCAATTGTCTTATGGAGCAGGACCAGCATATTCCCAAGCATTCATAACTTGGATAAAATTCTCTAATTCGTAATATACGTGGTGACTTACTATGAAAAACAATAATAGGCTGATTATAACATTACATATTTATGGTTCTGCTTAGTTTGAAACGGACTGACGACTATCAGTCGATATTGACGGCCGATCACGATCTTCATGACTCACAAGTTATAAGTCATACAGATGAAAGTCATCAACATGAGAACCGCATGAAGTATATTCATACCAAATGTGCCTTATCGTGTAAACAAGCCGACGATGGGAACGGTCGTAATGACTGCCATCAAACCGATCGCGAAGTTGTGCCGTTATTGTCCTGTTTACAGCATCTGAAGGGAATTAACAGTTTGGTAATTAATTTATGAGTGGTGAAATAAAAAGAATGGACATTTATATGCGTTTTATTTAGAGTTTGTTCAAACCCTACGGAAGTAAGATGATGTCTTTTCGAATTAATTACAAATCAAATAAAGGTTTGAGTCGCGTCATTTGTAAACATTCATTTGTTTATTAAAACTTTATGCACAGGTAAAAAAAAAATGCGTATACAGGCAGACTTAATCCCTGAGGAATTTTCTACCAGTCTACAGTACGATTCACGAAAGATGACCACGGCGCAGAAGGCATATTTTAGGTCCCTTTGGAGGTGCGAGGTGAGGCGCGGGCGGAATGCGTCAAGACCGGAGCGACGATAAATTATTTAACCAACATTAAAATATTATTTTGTCTTAAGTCTTTTCTTCATGAATGTACGTGCGCAGACGGCCGCCATTTGTGGTCATCTTTCGTGAATCGTACTGTACTTTAGCGACAAATGCAGAGACAAAACATGGCAGGTACAATATAAGGGATAGATAAAACGAAAATAACTATAAAATAGAATAAATACATAAATATATACATATAAACAGAATAAACTTTTCAGGAGAAATAACGATCGGTAGAGGAGAAAATGAATAAAAAAAAAATTTTCGCCCACTAAATAGTTACACAAAAAAAAAATGCACTCCAATCAAGTGACTTTTTAGCTTGATTGACGATATCTTGCTTAGATCAATCAAAATCTTAGTTAAGTTGATCATCACGACATGATTGCTGCTGCAATACTATTATAGTTCAAATGATTGAACGCTCAAACAAGTTTCTCGATTACCCTTGACATCATTGTAGAAGAGTTAAAAAAGAGACAAGTTAAAAAAAAAATAACTGTAACAAAGTAAGTTAGTTGTGTCAATCAAGCATTTTGATTACTTCAATAAAGATCAATGTAACTTTAATCTAATAATCTTGGTTGGAGCAACTATGTTTTGACTTGATTGCTGCAAATAGGTTTTGTGATAATCTAAATCCCGTTTCAAATCTCAATCAAATAAAAGTAGTAGCTGTGATCATTGTGCTTGATAGGCTCAGATGCAAACAAGTTACTTAGTCAATCTAAACAAAATCTTGATTGTGGCAACAACTTTTTTTTTTCAGCGTAGGTGCACGAGGATTCATATCCAGTATGGCTCTAATAATCCTTCTAATCTAATATATTCTATGGGCACAACCTTCCTTCTATTATCGCGCCCCTGGTCTACTCCTTGATATGCAATGGTCTCTGTAGCCCCATGATACATGAGGCTCTAGGGGCTAGTGTGAATCTTTGGGTTGATTTGAGTAATCGAGTCTGGTCAAACCACGCTGGGGTCGGTGCATTTCATTCATTCATTCATTCATTCGCTCATTAATTTATTTATACAGGGAGATTGGAAGATGGGTAGGTACAAAGCTTTGAGGCGGAGATAGTACAGACAATTTAGAACCATTTAAGCCATGGTTGTCTATAGACGAAGTCTAACCAAATTTTTTTAAACTACGTTTTAAGTATTTTTTTCGGAAATTCCCAAAATTTTATGTAAACTGCATAATTATGGCCAAATTCAATGATAAATGATTTCTTTTTTATTTTATTTAATTAATAATTAAAGTAATGTGTAATCAGTCCAGCAAAACATGTTTTAGGCTTCTGTGTTATTAGACATTTTTTTACAGACATTAAAAGTTCAGAAAAAATTTAAAAGTTTTATCAATACGTTTTTAAAATCTTATTAAAAAAAAAAATTTAAGACTTCGTCTAAGACAACCATGACTTAAATGGTTCTAAATTGTCTGTACTATCTTCGTCTTAAAACTTTGCACCCATCTTCCAATCACCCTGTATATTGCATGGAAGATTTACAGACAAATAAAATAATTAACTTGAAACACAAATAGTCCAGGACTAATCGATCGGTGCATTTAATTCATTCTCAAAATAGTTAGGTACGAGTATTGCACAAAACAATTCTATTTGGCATTGCCCTCCTCGCTGATTTCTTTTATGATAATTTAAAAGGTTTAACCTTTAACTTCGGCAACCCTTTAAACAAAAAAAGGGGTCGTGCAAAAAGCAAATTAGTAAAGTTTCGTCGCGCCACTTAACGGCAAGCAAAACAGACTGAAACTTGTCGCGACGTCAAAAAAATCGCACCACATTGACGCAAGTGTGCTTTACCCGGCGACCTCCTACTATGAACAATTGAACATGTGAAGAGAAAGTGAGAATGTGGTGATTCGAGATTACTTCTATTCCTTGCCTTGTTTATTGATTTCTTTTGTTACTTATTTTTGTATTTGTTTGTTTGACTCTTACCGCTGTGGCGGTATCAACAACGCCACATGCGAACAGGATTTGTGACGTCAGGTCTTTGATGCGTATCAAAGACCTGACGTCACAAATCCTGCATCACGCTATCAGAGTTAACCGCGCGACTAGCATAT
This sequence comes from Dryobota labecula, assembly GCA_947523025.1. Taxonomy (NCBI): domain Eukaryota; kingdom Metazoa; phylum Arthropoda; class Insecta; order Lepidoptera; family Noctuidae; genus Dryobota; species Dryobota labecula. The sequence goes on along the minus strand of OX383305.1, from coordinate 8,296,371 downwards.
ATACAACATCCCGAAATCAACCGCCGGGCAGTTGCCCACCAGACAACACCCGTCTGGTCGGAGGATCCTCTCTTTACTATAGAGTATGAGTGAACTTTACACCCTGTTCCTCATACCTCTAAACCGCCTTACAATTAAACGCGGAATAAAGTTATGCTTGGTATTAACGTCAAAAATGTATGGTTATACCGAAGTTATTCCTAGTATAACTTTATTCTGCGTTCATTTTTAAGGCGGTTACTCTTTAATCAAATATTGTGAATGAGAGTTAAGAGGTAAATTAAAGTTATTTGCTAAGTGTCACGTGCAACAGGGAAAGAGCACTGATGTCTGAAATACAGATTTTTTTTAATATCTAGTTCAGATACAGATGTTTAAAATCTGTTCATAGATAAATGGATGTTCTGTAGATACTCGTAGATGGGCATTAAGTCCGCCTATGTACCACTATTGTATTGTATGAAGTTTAAATAAATAAATAAATAAATAAACAAGCGTCATATAGTGTCAAATCTGCCTAGCCTTTTCTCAACTATGTTTGGGTCGGCTTCCAGTCTAACCGGATGCAGCTGAATACCAGTATTTTACATGGAGCGACTGCCTATCTGACCTCCACAACCCAGTAACTGGGAAACACGATACCCCTTGGTAAGACTGGTTGTCAGACTTTTTGGGCTTCTGACCCGTAACGACTGTCAAAGATCCACGATTGACAGGCGGGACCAACGGCTTAACGTGCTTTCCGAGGCATGGAGGAGTCTCGGTATGTAAAGATGGTCACCCATCCACGGACCAACCCCGGCAAGCGTAGCTTAACCTGACGGATCGACCCGTGAGGCTGTTATTACTTAGCCACGAGCTCCTCAAGCGTCATGTAGTGTATCAGCATAATATTTAAATTAAACGGTTTTACCTACTCAGTAGTAGTAAAAAATAACCTCCAGGAGCTTTAATTTTTTTAATTATAAAGTTTTTATTTTTATCTACATTATTTCTAAGATTTATAATATTTACCAATTTTTTTTTTATTATTTCCTTTATTTCACATATAAATTACATTTTTAAATATTTATTTATTTATTTAAAATAAGCACACCAACAGTACCTACAGTCACTTACAATTCAAATAAAAATAACATCTTAAATTGGCGTTTTACAAATAACAGGTATGCATGACATTAATATGAATATTAGAGACAAAAAAGAACATTAAAAAGTGTGTATATTAGATATAAAAACATACAAAAAATAGTGCCAATAGCAATAGTGGCCATCAGCATCAGGAACAGGGTCCAAGCTGCCGGTGGTTAGGGCTGTAGCTTAGTAGGCGACTCGCGGGAGGATTACAGTATTATTTTTATTATTTCTGGATATTCAGCCCGGCTACCAACCTTACCGGTTAGTTGCTAAACCTTTGACCACGACATGATCTACTATATACCGTCTTGCGGACTCATGCCCACAAAATGGAAAGAAAATATATTTTTATATAAATTCCCGTAAGTATCTTTGCAACCTAAGACGAAAATCAATCTCAAATCAAGCTCCACCATTTCCCAACTCGCCATCAAAATCTCACTCTTCCCTCACTTTCCCACAACCATTCGAGTTTCACAACTCATGTCTAGACGAGCGACATTGCGACACGACGGGCGTCGCGACCGACCACCGGCGCGGTCACTTCAAGCGCACCGACTAATCTACCCGAAGACAAAAAAGTCGTATGTACATCTTTTTCTAGAGAACTTACGCCCTTTTAACATTTGAGGGCAGTAATGCGTTTCAAGAGTACTCTTGGTGGTCTCAGTGTTGCCAATTTGTGAATGAGTGTATTTTTTTTTTAATGAAGAGTTTGGATGTCTATGGGAGTTGTGAAGATTTATGTAAAAATAAGAGTGGCTTTGGAGACCGCCTATAGCAGCCAATGAAGTGCCTCTATAGGAATATGGCGAAATATTTACGATGCGATGTAAAAACTTTTCTTTCAATATTTGTCAAGCAGTTTAATAAGTTAATTAATTTATTTATTGCATGAAGGATGCATATCCGGTATGGCTCTAATAATCCTTCTATATCCTATGGGCACGTCTTCCCTACCATTATCGCGCCCCCAGTCTACTCTTTGATATGCAATGGTCTCTGTAGCCCCATGAAACATGACGCTCCAGGGGCTAGTGTGAATCTTTGGGTTCATTAGAGTAATCGAGTCTGGTCAAACCACGCTGGGGTCGGTGCATTTCATTCATTCATTCCTCATTCATTTATTTATATATTGCATGGAAGATTTAGAGACAAATAAAATAATTAACTTAAAACACAAATAGTCCTGTACCTATTTGTGTTTTAAGTTAATTATTTTATTTGTCTGAATAAATGGAATGCACCGACTCCAGCGTCGTTTGACCAGACTCGCTATACCAATTACAAATCTTCACACATAAAAAATAATATTATATTAGGGACAAGATATTTTATTTTTTGCAAATATGGGTACAGTACATGGTGATACAGGGAATAAGTTCTGCCATATTTTACCAGTAGGCATGCAAACATTACGGATTAATTAATCCACTAAACTAATCTAAACATTAACAAACTGAACAAAACACACCACAAAACCTAACATAATTCTTATTTTAAAACAATATTAACAGTCTAAGGTTATTTTTTTTTTTTTTCATTTAAAAATTCTATTACGTTATAGAATGCTTTGACCGTGAAAAAGCATCGAAGCCTTTTTTTAAATAATGAGGTTAAATGAAGGTGAGGTCTAGTGATTACTCGCCAGTCAATTAGGTATTCATTTTTGTCATATTCGTTGCTTCGTGTCTCAATACGAAACTTTATATAAAGTATTAGAAAATTCTAGACACACTTACCGAGGCAGCTGATTGAGCCGTTTTTCATAATTTCTACTCAGTCACGAGATAATATTTTTTTAACTAGTGACTGGCTAGCTAACTGGCTAGTGGACCCGAGACAGTGCTCCTAAGCCTTCATTTTTTGCACGTTATATCTAAAACCTTTGTTTTGCTTCTTACTCCACTCATCAACATTTATATTCATCACTCAGCTATACTTATACTCTAAAAATAAAGAACTAAAGATTTTAGATAACACGTTCTCTTTTTTTAATGTTTCTTGCGCAATCAGCAAAAAATTGTGAAAGAGATGCGCAAGAGCACAAGCTCTTTGAAAAGTAAGTAGGCAGCTAGTGTTCAGTAATTATAGCAGTTCGTGCAGTTTTATGTTAACGACTGAATACCTCATTAACCCCTATTGTTCATTGAGGGCTGTCAGAAGTTTAAGATTAAACGCTGTATTGTTTTTTCTTTTTTATGAGTTGTATTGAAATATGTGGTTAACTAGAGACCTCAACAGTTGATCATATTATTCTTGCCTGAGCAACCAGCAGCAAGTTCGTCATGGTCCCTTAGATGTCACTGCTTGCGGTAGCGTCGAGGGTCGGGTTGCCTCCTTCCCTCAAATATGGCGAGGGGGGTATCTAATGGCTGATCTTTGCGTTATGCTCGTGAACGAATGCTATTTGTGCTGATAAATCGTCTTGCTGACCCTGGTTTCATTATTCTTATTAGTAACTAACTGTTTATATATTTTACTTCGATGGTCCTAGTTAATAATTTTTGTTACGGCTATATGAACAAAATCCAGCATTGCATATGTAAGCGGGCACGCCCTTTATACCTTGAAACTTTTTTTGTAGGTATTAAGTTTTGTTTACCTACATTTTAAGATAATTGCTTGAGTATAGTTTTCATTGTATTTTCTGGTATACTGGCGTGTGCTAGCTGTTAAATGGCAAATAATTTAAATCGTATTTATGAACGTATAAAGCCTAAGGTCTATTGGAAAGATCTCCTCATAATACTTACGGCTACATATCAAGCTATACATGTTTAGTATAAACTGACCTCTCATTGTACGAAAATCTTATACAATGCGAGATCAGCTTATACTAGAAATGTATAGCTTGATATGAAGCCGTATGTACCTACAACTTACGGTGATCTCTTTATGCATCTACTGACAGGTAAGGAAAGGGTTTTTTTTTGTATGTCTTCCTATCTACTGTTACAGAAAAGCCAAAAAAATCGTAGTGTGGAAAACTTTCATGACGAATGTAGCATCGGTAAGAAGCTATCACAAATGAGGAAAGAGCCATACAGATTTGAGTGGACCTGTCCAGTCAGTGCACGCATTTGTCAGTAATCGTGTAGTTAAGGAGCTGAAAGAATCGACGAACTATACCAAAGAAAGTACATTTGGGTAAGCCGTATAAAGTACTCAAACAGTCAAAAACTAACTAAGAAAAAGAAAACTAAACTGTCCACCTCTTTGAAAAACGCCTCTAATCTGTTCTTAAAAATAATGAAAAATTATAATTACCGAGCTTCTTCGATAATAACCATCGTGACATCAGCTTCCCGGTCATCTGGCAACCCTGCACGCGCACTTCTCCTCACAAGCATCAAATTATCCGTTCTCCTTTACGCACATTAAAAAAAAAACACATAATTATGGATATAAAACCTCTTTTCTCGTAAAAAGTCCAGATAAAAAGGCCGTGACTACACTTCCTCCGTCTAATCCCCCATAAAATGGTCCCGTGCGCCCATTAACACTATTTTTAATTATTTTTTTCAATCTCATTGAACGCTACGTCCTCAATGAGCCCCATTTACATTTTAAAAACTACGAAAATAACTATATTTTGTTTACTTTAATTTTTAGTGTAAGGCGTAAAGATGTGTGCTAAATTTTCTAATGTAAAGACAATTTTGATGGGCAATAAAGGTTATTATTGCTTAACTTGGTAGATGTGATGAGGTGGATGATGTATGGCGTATGGAATATGTGAGACAAGCAATTGACGTCTTTAACGTAGTTCTAATTAATTTATTGGCGCTTTTAAAGCGGAAGGAAAAAGTTGTGGAGCCGCTTAGAATGTTTGAATTTAATCAATATAGTTATTTGGCCTGTAGACATTGAAAATCTTATTGAAAAATGAAAACACGTAGTACGTATCGTGGTAGAATTTTACCAGTCTCTGAGCAGCATTTTTCTAAAATACATCTGTCATGTTCTATTATTCTACATCACAACTAAATGGAAATAAATAAAAGGTATTTTCTCTCAAAATTCATTTAAGGTAAACATAAAAATTTAACCTTTTGACCGCCAGTCATGTATAGATGACAAACCAAAATGTGCCCAGCACGCCACGGTCACGAGTACATGACAAGACTTTTATACGTAAATCTGTAAATAAAACTCATAAAACAGCATTGTTTTTTTTATTTCTTTTGCTAATTATGTACTTTGACTCATCTTAATTTATATTAGTTGAACTTCTTTCTTTATATTTCATCTATATTAACATAAGATGACAAACACTCGAAAGGACGAATTCGTATCTTTATTATTTAATATTTTATTTCTATTCTAGGTCTGGGTGACAGAGACAAAGTCTACGATGGAGTGAGCTTACCCAGAAGAAGCCTGTTCACTCTCACTTTGAATAGATTAGGGTTGTATGCGTTCGGAAACACAGACGCAGGCAGAGAGTTCCACTCCTTTGCTGTGCGTATTATAAAAGACGTTTGAAAACGCTTAGTGTGCGTTGGTGGAATATCAACTAGGTAGGGGTGGTAACTTGCAGTGCGTCTATATGTCCGATGGTAGAAGGGGGCCGGTGGAATGAGGTCGTGGAGTTCATGGGCACACTCGGCGAAGTACAATCTGTAGAAGACCGACAAGCAGGCAACCTTGCGGCGATGAGCCAAGCCGTGAAGCTTGACATCCACCAGTTTTACGTCGCCAATGAGCCTCTTAGCTCTGCTCTCTTATCTTGGCGTCGAGGGCACTTTTCTGCTTTTATAACGTGGCGGTCAAAAGGTTAAGAAAAAACTAAACAATAAAAACAAGTAGCACTTATTACTCTAACAAAAAATATCGATAGCCAACAATATAAAGACTACTCTACAGATGTGATGTCCTGGTGCGCGCGGCAATATTTACAAGTCGCATCCGGCGCACAACTATTACTTAATAGTCGTTCCTCACTGATGTCTTACAGTGTGTCTCAAACTTTATCACCAGACACCTTTGGAAGCACAAGCAATCTACTCAAATTGACGTCGCGCGTCGACTGCTGTGTGACAAAGATTTCACACCATCGTAACAAGTCTTTTTATCAAAAATATCTTTTTGGAGGTACTCGTCACCTTTTTCTGCTGCTACGCATACGAGTATGTACTAGGTTTCTGTTAGAAGGATCATTTTGATCATTTTGCTTACAGAAGATTACACGTACCTGCAATGCCGTAATTTAAAACGCAATTTTAAAAATAAGTTAACAGCATTATTGATTGAAAAATTTTACTACTCGATTACCGATTTTCGAATTTATCCAATACATTTTATTTATGAATGAAAATTTCTAATATAAGATAGTTAAGTATAATATTTGTATGCAATTTAACGTCATACCAATGTATTTAATTGTATCCGTTTTGACTTCATTCGTTAATGTTTGCATGCCTTCTCCAAGGTAGATTGTACAAGGATCACAATAATTGTTTTATAATACCTTATCTCATGTACCTACAATCTATGCAAATAAATAAACTTTACTTTGCTTTACTTTAATTTTTTAAATGCCACTAGTAAGTACAATCACGGGCACGGACATTTCACCACTTTAAAACAAAATCCCGTGCACACGATGTTACTGTTTACTACCCCATTTTGCGTCGACCAATAAAAAAACTTTTGTTTAAATACATTTCTCAGGCTCTATTGCAATAATCACAGATGTCTGACCACCTCAGCCGATTATTTTACGGTTTTTTTTTTTTTAATTGAAAACGAAAAAACTAAAAACTTTAGGCGCGTTGAGCACTTTTTGGTAAGGATAAAAACTTATGGGAACACCGAATGCTTGCATGAGCTATATGTATACTGTGTATATATGTGTACTTTTTGGGTGAACAAAAATCATGGAACTCACGTCATCGTCACCGAACGCTTTCCATAAGCTATATATGTATAAAAGAACAGTAATTATTCTAAAGTTTTTGTTTTCACTTCTGTCGGCAGTCCTTATTTTTTTTACAAAAACAAGGGCCTCAGCAAAAATTTGATGCTGCAATGCTATTGGTTGATGAGCGTAGGTAAGCATTACTAAAGTGGCCGAGCGCTGCAAGCAGATATAGTCCTCACGGTGAGCTAATAATAATAAAAATGGCTAAGAGTCCGTGACCGCGATAGTACACTAGTACTATCGCGGTCACGGACTTTAGTAATGCTTACCTACGCTCATCGCCGCCGACTATGGTCTGCTATAGTTAGCAGACCATAGTCGGCGGTGACAACTTACCATCACATGAGGCCATTTTACAGGTGGCAATTTTCTTAGACATAGTTAAAGGTCTGGTTTCTCTTGACCAGCGAGACTTCTAAATTATTTAAAAAATGTACGGTAAAATCTCAGATGGAATCATAACTACAGATTGGATAATCGTATGCATATTTACCTAAACTTGAGGTGTTGGCTATTATGAAATGCGCTTTTGTATCGAAAATATCCCGCGATTCCGGGATCGACGAATTTAAAGTTCTGATTATAAAATCGAATCTATATTTACTTACGTTCAGGTGTTTGCTAGTATGGAATGTACTTTTGTATCGATAGTAAAAATCTCGCGATTGATAAAATTACTACTTTTCACTATAAAATCGAATACTATAGTATAAAGTTAAATAATACCACATTTTAAGAAGTCGTTTCCATACCATGTATGCGATTAGTTGTGCATTCCAGGATTTTCTGGAATCAAGGGATTTATATTAACAAAAAAAAAAAAATTTAGGCCGCTTCCTTAATTTCATAGCCAAAAATTAACTTTAGGTAAATATTTATCCGAATATTCGATATCTAATCATAACGTACAAAACCCCATTTCTCAAAAATAATTAAATATGTACTAGGTAGAATACTTAAAACTACAAACTATCTAACCAAACTTTGAGCACCCGTGTCACTAAATGCCGCGGATTTTTTCCTAAAGCTCGGTAACGTGATACTAAAATTGAGTTAAAACAAACACGCCCTGACGCACGACACGGCAGAAAGGGTTTATAATATTAACCGTATTAAATGTCGGGTTAAATTGTTTAAATGGAGCAAAATAGAGATGATTGTGCCAGATGATTCTGTAAAAGTTAATAATGAATTATTATCTCATGTAAAATACGGCTGGTGAGATGAAAGTTGGAGTAATACAAAGATTAAAGAAAAGAAAGAAAGACAAATATTTTATTTGGGATACGCACAGGAAATACAAATAGTAAAAAATCTAAGCTTTTAAAACTACCAAAATTTACATTGAAAAAAAAAAAAAATCCTGTGTGAGGTCAAAAAGGCTCCTATCTCATCAAAACGCTATGATATTTAAAAGGTTTATTAGGTTTCTCCCCTCTCCCTTGTCCCTTTTCCGTTCGTCTTTCCTTTGCGTAGGTCTCGTAAAGAATTGGGAAGCAGAATCAGAAATTAAATATATCCGGAAAAGAACCAGAGTTATCAAAAATGTTAAACAAACAAACTTTACATTAAACACAAAAAAAAAAAATATGGATGAGGCCAAAAAGGCTCCTATCTCAGAAAAACGCTGCGATAAATAAAAGTTTTATTAGGGTACCTCCCTCTCCCCTGTCCCATATCCGTTTGTCTTTCCTTTGCGTAGGTCTCGTGAAGACTTGGGAAGCAGCATCAGGAATATATCCGGAAAAGAACCGGAGCTACCAACATAGCTTGCAGAGTAAGCAAGCTGAAGTGGCAGTGGGCTGGCCATGTTTGTCGAAGGACCGATGGCCGGTGGAACAGATTAGTCCTGGAGTGGAGACCGCGTATCGGCAAGCGTAGTGTGGGACCCAGTTAGATGGACCGACTACCTTAAAAAGGTGTCTGGGACAATGCGGAAGGCAGAGGACAGGGTGTTGTGACGCAGCCTGAGAGAGGCCTATGTCCAACAATGGACAGCGATAGGCTAATTTGATTGATTGTTTACCGTGCGACTAGCATATATATGTTACCGGCCAAACCCGATTTCAGGCCAAACTAGTTTGTCCTAGGCTAAACCCTCCCTAAACGTGATAGGACAAACCAGTATAGCCTAGGCCAAACTCCACCTGCGCTAAGATAGGTTGACGGAGCGCCGCTTAGCGGGGCTCCTATTTCTGGGTGGTTTAAAAAAAAAAATAACCACAAGGCTAAGGCTCCTATTTCTGGGTGGTTTAAAAAAAAAATAACCACGAGCTCCGCTCCGCTTCGCTCCCGCTTTAGCCTTCTAACCTAACCTATCCGAGTCGGGGTACTCTGAGTCGGGGTGTTAAAGAAAATAGGATAAACCGGTTTGGCCTAGGAAAACTAGTTTGGCCTGAAATCGGGTTTTGCCGGTAACATATACAACATTCCGTTCCTATTCTCATTCCTATGTTACTCCTTATACTATCAGCTGCCTGCCAGTAAAAGTCCCGTCAAAATCGGTCCAGCCGTTTTGAAGATTAACCGGAACAAACAAACAAACAGACAAACATTTTAAAAATTGTTTTCGTTATTTAGTACCTTACATACTTTCGTATGCAGTTAGTAAAAAGCTTTTGAAAGATTTTGAAGTATATATTCGTTGAGTCATATATTTGGAGTCAGCGAATCGAAATCTATTAACTCTCTCTAAGCAACGTTTTATTGATCCTTCAGGAACTCGGTTTTTCAGTTAGCAAGAATGCAATAACTAAAACTTCACAACAAATTCAATAATCAAAAGTACAACTCTCGGAAGCGGCATAATCGAGTTATTGCATTGTTCATTAGTGCGGCAGATTTGTATAAAAGATTTTCAAAAATCAATAATCTCTCTTATTGTCTCTACACTGTTGTAAAATGTTTCACAAACAAATCGCGGAACATTAAAGTGTTGTATTGCGGTGAGGGGGGAGGGACTCCACCCCTGCACTACTCAGCTGATAGGCAAGGAGACAGCGATTGATGGATTAAACCATCCTCTTTTAAAGTGAAACCGCTTTTCTACAAAGTTTTACGTGGATATAAACGAGAAAAAAATAATGGAATAACAGTAAGTATCATTCTTCACCTACTTTAAATCCATGTAAATGTTAACAGGTAGTTAGGTAGGCAGGTTGTTACTTTGTTAGGTAACATTTCAGGCTTTTCCATTGCTCTGAAAATATTTTACGTACAGGTAATAAAGCCCACGTATGACGTATTCAACCATGATGTTCGAAAACTTTCTAAAAGATTTCAATAAAGACCAATATAATTATTAGAGAGAGGGTGTACAAGGGTCCACTAGCGCCACACCTTTAAAAAAATATTATCTCGTGACTGAGAAGGAATTATGAAAAACGGCTCAATAAGATACCTCGAAAGTTTCATATTGAGGCACGAAGCAACAAAATACGATACAGAGGAATCACTTGCACAATATAGGTTAACTCAGCCATGATGCGTACAGTAACTTTAAGGATACCTACTGTTTGAATATCTAGTAGTATCTGTTTTTTTGGCATTCAATTAATTAATATGTGTCGTTAATAAGAATATAATAATAATATGTTATAATAATCTGTGGTTAATAATAATAATAATATAATATATAGTTACTTCTGATATTTATTGAAATTGGTGTATTTTGGTTTGACTTATTTAAATACTTTTTAATTTGATTTATGTGATTGTTATTGTATGCCTAAGCGGCGGGACATACCTGATCCTAATTTTACTAATAAGAGCATTGTATGTATTTTACCTACCTATGATCCACAATGAAGAATATGAATATGAATATGAATGTGGCCACTTTTCTTTAGATCGAATTTTGTTGTTTCGATTTATTAAGAGAAAAAATAAAAATTTGTAAAGGATCACTTAAAACAAAACCGAAAATCTTTATACAGGACTAGCTGACCCGACAGACTTCGTTCTGTCAAAAGCTATAGTATAAACTCCACTACTCTACCCTACCCTACCCTACCTACCCTACCTACCTACCTACCTACCCTACGCTACGCTTCCCTACCCTACCTACCTACCTACCCTACCCTACCCTACCTACCTACCCTACCCTACCCTACCCTACCCTACCCTACCTACCTACCTACCTACCCTACCCTACCCTACTCTACCCTACCCTAATTTTTCGTAAAGACCATAAAAAATTGAGAATTGGTTAAATTGGTCCAGGCATTGTTGAGTTATGCGCTTACCAACAAATTTTGCGATTCATTTTTATATTATAGATAGCAAACAGAACTAAATACATTTTATAAGATTAAACCGTAACTGTATAGTATATAAGTAGTGGCTTTGTACGTAAGGTGGTTCATTGTTATGAAAAAGAGCGCCTCTCACCATCAAACGTAAAAGTTTGGGGAGTTTAGATTTAAGTAACACCCCTGTATTATAATTTCTTTAAATAAAAAATATAAAATAAACATCACAATATTTTCTTCTCCAGCTCCTAACCTACCCGATCGGTGATGGATCACAGTGCGCACACAGATTTGCCTGCTGATCGTACCCGCAAACAATCACTTGACTCCATTTTAGCTTTTAAGAGGGGCGCGTTATTCGAACCGTAAAATTTTGCTCTATTTACCGGTGTCGGTTACATTGTACGGTTTTTGTGGATCGGGTTCTCGTGTTGATCATATTTGGTTTATCACTTAGCTATGTTATTGTGTTCCAATACAAGAGCAATGGTGGTAATGGCCTACGAGTTGTGGGTTGGAGTTTCGAACCCAGGAACCTATACTTTGTGTAAATAATTTTATCACCACTGCTCTCAAAACGGTGAAGGAAAACGTCGTGAGGAAACCGGTATGTCCTAGAACCAAAAATTCGAAGACATGTGACATCTACCAACTCGCACTGGGCCCACGTGGTAGATTACGGCCCACTTCTTCTCACAGAGAAAAGGCCTTTGTCCCAGCAGTGAGAACATTATCTTCTTCTTCAATCGGTTCCTCATTACTGAGGATCGTGGCAGGGCTTGTTAACGTTATCAAATAACAAAATCATAACCGTTACGTATCTTACGTTAAATCTCAATGTTATACCTACTAACGTTACAAAAATTTAACGTTACTTGATAACATTACCAGTAATATAACGTTAATTAACATTAACAAAAATACGATAAATAACGTTAATTTAGCTACGTTGCCGAGCTGTGGGTAAGAATCAGGCAGATTCAGGCAACGTTTTGATCGGCACGGCATCAGACAGGAGCGAGGGCGGGCTCCCGCCGCGCCGCACGCCTCAGGCCCCACTACTTACATCTCACCCGTTTAAAATAACGATAAAATTAATAATCGCATAAATAACGTTACGTCGATTACCGTTATTTTAATAATAACATTAACTCTGTCAATACAAGGTAACGTTATAAAAATTTACTGGTATTTAAAGCCCTGGATCGTGGTCACTGGACCCCTTTAAGCGGACAATCTGCCTCCATCAACTCCGGTCCAACGTTGCCATCACCACCTGTTGAATTTTGCTTGAGGACGTATCTTCTTTTACTTGGTCGGACGATCGTGTTGGCGACCGGCCTCGTGCTCTCTTTCCCTCAGTATTGCCAACAATGACCAGCTTTTCAAGGTTGCTATCTCTCTTTCGCATTATGTGGCCGAAATAGATCAAAATACGCTGTATACAAACTGTAGACAATCGGGTCTTTATGTCGAGTTGGGAAAGGACAGACACATTTGTGCATTTGGCTGTTCATGGTATTCGGAGCATCCGCCTCCAGCACCACATTCCGAATGCGTCTATCCTCTGTCTTTCTCTTGCTCGGATTGTCCACGTCTCAACTCCAACATTGTACCATGAGAACATTATAGGCTGAAATTATGATTGCGGGTTGGTAGAAGTCACATGTCTTCGAATTTTTGGTTCTAGGACATGCCGGTTACCTCACGATATTTTTCTTTCACCGTATTGAGAGAATGACTATACAGTGTGAGTCTTTATAATGTGCAAATATAAATGAGGTAATCTATGCTTAATTTAACTACGGAAAAAAACAAAAAAAAAACTAATTTACTTTTTATTTTTTAATGTTTTTTTTTTTTTCATTTTTTATTTCGAAATTTCTCAATAAGACCTTATTGAGAAATTTTACAATTATTGTAAAAAAATATGAAAAAATACCCAGATTTTTGCTAAAAAGATATGTTTCTTTTCAATTAAGGGTAGTTTTTCCCCAATTTTTATTTTATGAGGACGCCTAATTACTTCCAATCATTATGGAGTTTGTTTCATCGTGATAGATCATTAAGTTTAAAAGTTACACCGTTTTGTTTAAGCTGGGAACAATTTTTTTTGTTACATAAAAAAATTGATCTTTTTTATATTTTTGCCGTAGATAAAATTAAGCATAGATTCCCTGATTTCGATATGTGCACATTATAAAAACTCACACTGTATAACCCCATTTAAAGACATATGTACATAAAAATATTCTCCCAAGTAATGAATATCTCAAGTAGCTCAAACAAATTGACACTCATCTTAAGACCATGATGAGTATCATAACAGCCACACAATCGCTACACTTGTACGCACAGAAGCTTAGATTGTCAATTAACGTGCCTTGGTCCTTAAGACCGCTGTAGGCGACAAACTGGTCCTTTTGTTCGGATGTGTAAGGTTGAGAATGGAGTGGGGAGATGGGGCTGATTTTCAAGGGCCAGGACACACATTACCGCATTGAGGTGGTCAGGCTCCCACGATGATTTTTGACATTATAAAGAGCTTAAAAACACATAGATGGACTTACACTCTAATTTTGCAATAAGAACTAATATCGTCCCATGTGTGCATATTTTACATTGTTTATGTCTCATAACGTTTATAATCTACTTACAAGTATGTACAAATCCTGCTGCAATCAGTCAAACAAAAGTCGTGTTACATAGCTACAAATCAATAGCATGGAGCCATTGGTGCTGATTCCCTTGTTCACAAACTAAACTAAATTTAAGTTCAGTGCATCTTTTTCTTTCTATTTTATTTGACAGGACTAAACTAAAATTTGTCTTCTGTCCTTTTCATAATGAAATAGAAAGAAAAAGATGCACTGAACTTAAATTTAGTTTAGTTTGTTAACAAGGGAATCGGCACCAATTACAATGTGATTAAATTAGTCATTTATATTCTTAGATATTTTACCGTAGTATCATTGGGCCGTTTCATTTCCCCTTTTTAGGTATAAACAGAATTTGGACAAATTTTGCTAATCTATCCCTAAACAAAAAATAATTTGAATTTCAGTTCCATAATCTTCTCTACGAATACTGAAGTCTACACAACAATTTGACAGCAGTTAATGCGCTCAAAGGACCTGCCTGATGACCCCACGCTTATCGTTGTAATTATAATTATCTAACTGTGTATCACTTGAGTACCTACTCTTTAATGAACAGAGGCTGTTCAGTTGATCAGTGGGCGAGCACTCTGGGAAATACTTTCGTCAAGATGGACTGATTTGAAAGTTGTTTATTTTGTGGACATTTAATTTAGAAAAGCAAGAAAGGAAAAGAAAAGAATAAAAGAAAAGAAAAAGAAGAAAATAAAAGAAGAATAGGTTTATTTTTCACAGATATACAGTTTGTGTTACTTACTATATTTACAAGCTCATCATGACTCCTTTTTATTAGGGTTCCGTAGTCAACAAAGAACCCTTATAGTTTCGCCATGTCCGTCTGTCTGTCTGTCTGTCTATCTGCGGCGTAGCTCAGAAACCCCTAGTACTAGAAAGCTCTAATTTGGTATGGGTAGGTATACATATAATATTAACCACGGCGCTAAAGTGCTAAAATAAAATCTAAATTTTTTTTAGGTTACCTTTCCTTACCGTATAGCGGGGATGATATTTTTTTTTTCGTCTATCCCATGGTGTAGGGTATCGTTGGATAGTGCGTTCAAAAATATTAAGTACGGGTTTGTAAAAACCATTTTTCGATTTAGGGATTCGTTTGCTTTGAAGTGCTAACTGTTGTTCCCCTGCCAGCTAAATGGTTGTACTTGGATATGTGAAATAAAATACAGGAGTAATATATATAATGAAGTTAAAAGGAAAACTATCACAGCTAAGTAGGCTTTACAAGTTACCGAGTAATAGTCGACCAACTTACATTTCAAGTTGAAAAACATGTTTTGTCACACATTCCGTATGGAAGATATTGTTTTTCAACTACAATGTTAAGTTTGTTCTTGGGATAAATTCAGATCGGCCAAGTGTGTGTCGGACCACGCACAATGAAACCAAAACTCATGGAAAGCGTTCGGTGACGGTGACGCGAGTTTTATGATTTTTGTTCACCCAAAAAGTGCTCAACCCACCTAAAGAAGTTTTCAATTCAAAAACGACCTTACGATACTACTAACTATTCCTTCTATTTCTTTCACAAATAAAAATTTTCCCAGATTTTTCGATTTTGCAGAACATTTTGTCGACCTACGAAATTCTTAGAAAATCCATGTACTACTGTGACAATACCAGTAATTTATGAAATCGCCACGACTTTCATATCGTCGGACTAATTATCAGAATTAGTATCTCCAAAAAAAATACAAAAATCACTTTTAATGCCATCTTACGGAGTATTTTGAAACACATGTGATGGATTAGTTCGTATTTCCCGCAAAAAAATGCAAAAAATGATATTTCAAAATTAGAAATATACGTAACTTCGCGACGCCATTTTCTAGTTTGCAAAAGACCTAACTCCCGCGCTCAGTACGCGTCAGCGAACTTCGTGGAAGGGCGTGCATATTGTTATTTATTATGAGTTGTTCTCCTTGTGTTATTGTGATTATGTTATGAAATTAAAACGCCATTTAAAAAATCTCTAGAATGTTACTAGAAAATTAGTTTTTTATTGCTCCTGCAAAATTTGCTCAAATGGAATTCATAATTCTGATATTAGACCGACGATATGTGTTACAAATATATAAAGCTTCACAAAGTATCAACGGACCAGTACACACACCCTGCAACTAATGCGAACCTTAGGGCCAAAAATAAACCAATCTTCCACTAAATTTAAACCAAGCTGCGCCCAATATCAAAACGCAGTAGACTAAACACTAGAGAGCTAGTCTAGACATATAGATCATACACTCTGTAGTCTATACCATGGTAGAACTTACAGTACTCTCATGATTTAGTGCGTTGCGCAATAGCCAGCCATGAGCCACTCCACTTGGAGTCCCAGTAGGCAAAACACTTGACTTGTATTTATAAAACTGTTTTACTATGGCGAATCATCAATGTATGAATTTGTTTTGTTTTTTTAAATGGGAATCATCATAGTTTCATGGTCCTTTTAACCTTTTTTTATGGGAGCAGGGTTAATATACGTTAACCCTGCTCCATAAAAAAAGTTATCTATTTAACACACTATATTTCTACTAGATTATGTATGTGTAGGTACTTCAATAAACGATTGTAATTTTGTAAAGGGATTGTCATATGGGAAATCAGGGGCCCAAGTCTGCTATTTTTATAAATTCGTCACTCCAACACGATCCCATCACGTCATTTTGCTAAAAGTTCGTAATCTGCTAAATTCAAAATGGTTGCTCATTGGTCGGTCAGAAGTTGGGAATTTAGTAGGAAGTTTCATTTGTCATTATGTACGAGATTACCAATTCTTTCAATGGAGTGTCAGTAGCTGACCATTGGAAAGTCATAATGACGCATTATATTAGTAGGTAGATTACCAAACTTGTCAAAATCAACAATTATGAAATCAATGATAGACCATTCTGACACTATTGTAATAGCAGACTTGAGGCCCTGGATGACATTGAAACGTTATTCTCAAATTGGTATGGTAACTGCGTACCTGTGTAGGATGCCAAAGTTTTGCGCTTAAAAATATAAATGGGCGATCTTACTGAATCTTGTAAAACAGGTAGAGGTACCTACTCAATGAAAGGCGGAATGTGTTTCAGCATTTTTGACAGATTTTAAAACAAACTCATAATTTTGGCAGAATCTTTATTATTATTAGCAATAGTACTTTTCATAAAACTTCACGTACCAATATTCCATTTTATTGTATTTGTGCGTATCTACTTGCGTTATTTTTAATATCATTCCGACAAGAATATAAACAGAATACAGAGCACTTTTCAGCGTTCAATTTTTATGACCACTTCAAGACATAGAGGTCAATCGTACAGGAAAACAGTGATTGTTTTATATGTGTTGTGTTATTATTAGTCTAAAAGGTGTATCATACACACATACACGAAATATTTTAAGAGATACATCTTTATGTGGTAAAGAAGTTATGGAAACGACTTTTTTATAAATCTAAGAACTTAAAACTTAAAAAAAAAACTTGATATCGACACTATCCGCTACAAAGGGCGTAACTCCAAATCCCATACTTTTGGGAATGAGCGAAAACGAAAGAAAATAATACATTTTGTTTTAAGAAAGTATTATTTTGTTTTAAGAAATTATTATTTTCTTTCGTTTTGCTTTAATTTTATAAGTATAAAAAAGACTTATTTATAATACTATTGTTTTTATACTAATCAAATTGAGTTCTGGGAAGGACATCGATTTGGAATTACGCCCTTTTTAGCGGAAAGCGTCAAAAAAAAGCGTGATAATTAATCATCATATTATGATGATTAATTATCAAAAGCACCACGCTCGGGCCACCACCGTCGCCGCCTCCGGACGGATCATTCATAGAATAAGTAAATAAAGGCTTTTTGCAAAATGTCTCAAGCAATTTTAAAATTATAATAAATACGTAAAAATAAAAACACTTTAGATATTTTCTTTTTCTTTGCTATGGCTTTTTTACCACCTATAGATTTTTCTCTTAAAATATTTCGTGTATGAATAGATTTACCTTATACATATATTGTGTTATTAATAGATATTATTGGTAGTTTATTATTTAGACTTTATCCTAGGTACAACGTGCCCCCGGTCTACTCTTTGATATGCAATAGTCTATAGAGACTAGACCTTGGAACCTCATTTTTCATGTGGCTATAGAGCCACATGAAAAATGAGGTTCCAAGGTCTAGTTTGAATCTTTGGGTTCATTCGAGTAATCGAGTCTGGTCGAACCACGCTGCTGGGATCGGTGCATTTTTATTGAACCCGATAACAAATTCCAAAACATCAGTTACAGTACAATTCCGTAAAGTTCCATTCCATTAAAAATAATCACAGTCTCTACAAAGCCTCTATAAACTAAAGCGTCTTCAAAAACCTGTCACACAATTCTTCAAAAACTATTGAAATATGTAAAGAACACCAAAGTTGTTATAACCCCATGTTCTTTAGATGTAAACAGTTAAACAGACACAAACCAATGGATTACGTGTGCCACTTAAGAACTTGCGATGCTTAGCTTAACCAAGTGGCTAATAGTGTTGGGAGAATGGTCGTGTGTAGGGAAAATGTATCGATTTAATAATGTATCGATAATCTTTACTTCGAATGAATGAATGAAATGCCCCGACCCCAGCGTGGTTGGGCCAGACTCGATTACTCTAATGCACCCAAAGATTCATACTAACACCTGGAGCCTCATGTTTCATGGGGCTACAGAAACCAATGCATATCAAAGAGTAGACCGAGGGGCGCGATAATGGTAGGGAAGACGTGCCCATAGGATATAGAAGGATTATTAAAGCCGTACCGGTTATGCATCCATCGATAATCTTTACTTCGAGCTAGCTTATAGGTTATGTTTAGTTACAAATAATAATTAATGCTAGTGCACTTTCCGCAGAACGGTGATGGGTTTATTTGGTCATTTAATCGCGTTAGCTGGTTTCTTAGAACAAACGGTACAAAAAATTCAAACGAACACAGTCTAACACGATCAAACACAGGCCGCGGTTCTCGTCCAAAGGCTACTTTCTGCCGCAACAGTTTTGTGAAACTCACGAAACGAAAGCTGGAGTTTAACATGCACTGAAACGCTTTACTCTTAATTGAGATTTTTTCCACTTAAACTAGAACACCAGATTGATATAGAATTACAAATTCAAAACTGTAGTGCTCAAAGTCACAAATCTATCGATATCGATAATTGTTCTTCCAGGCCTACACGTCAAATAGGTCGCAACTCGAGCAAGGAGTTGCTAGAGTAGCACTTCACCTGATATTTGGTTATCTCTGTGACATTGCACAGAAGGCTTAGTGGCGAAATAAATGCTACAGCCCATCGATAAAGAAACCACTTGATTTTTTTGTTGTTGTCCCTTCACTTTGAGATTTTAATTGTTCAAAATTAGTAAAAAAGTGAAGGAGCATTGATTTTCGGTTTTAAATATTATGCATTCGTGTAAATTCAATTATTCAATATACAACGTGTCATTCTTATTTTAAATCTAACTATTAAGACTATAGAAACACCCATATGTAGGTGACAATTTTACTTGATAGAAAATAGAGCATAATTTTTTCTTTCCGTGACTAAAAGGACCAATAAAATAGAAATAAATTGAAATCGTTTATTCTGGATGTCGAAATCACATTCTCATTAGAAAATAAGCAAGATAGAGTCGACATTTCCTATCTGACTACCCCTGAGAAAAAATGGCGAAACAGACTTAGGGGTCACTTTTAAAGTCCAGATATAATCTTAGTCAGATCATGTGTGAGGACCATGCAGATCCGTCTGAATGGTCTTTTGAGGAGAGAGAAAAGCTAGTTTGAAATAAATGCGTGTGTGGTTAACACACGCATTTATTTCAAACTAGCTTTTGCCCGCGGCTCCGCCCGCGTGGATGTCGGTTATCGCGTAAAAAAGTAGCCTTTGTCCTTCTCCATATCCCAGGCTATATCTCTGCCAAATTGTGTGTCGATCGGTTTAGCGGTTTTGGTAACAGACAGATAGAGTTACTTTCATATTTATAATATTAAGTATGGATAAGCACATTATATGGCATTTTTGATTGAATAAAATTAAAAGGAAATAAAATTTATTCTAGCTGCCCCTTCCAAAAGGTAGTTTCGTATGGAGAAGAATGGGCAAAAAACTCCAACCCTTAGGCCCCTCGCTCACGGCGACTTTTTGTAGCGATGCTGTCGCACGTTTACGAAAGGCGCGACAGCATCGCTACTAACGCGCGTTAGGCGCATATGCAACGCACTACAGAAGCGATGCTAACGCGATACTACCGCGCTACAGTATCGCGACTGTATCGATGCAAACGCGCGACCGTGTCGGACGACATCGGGGAGAGAACGGAGGGAGCGTGGCGCGTCAGTGGTGAACCGAGCATCAGTGCAACTGTGCCATTTTTGTGCCGTTACTGAATCACGTTTGCATCGCGACAGAAGCGCGACAGTATCGCGTTTAAATCGCAGCTGAGAATCGTGGTGTGGGCGAGGGCAAACAGCTAGCGACCGCATCGCGGCTGTATTGATGCGAACGCGCGATAGCATCGCTACTGCATCGCTACAAAAAGTCGCCGTGGGCGAGGGGCCTAACTCTTTCAAACTGTTTTACAATACTTTGCATAGGTCAAATACATCATTATAATTATAATATAGAACACGATGTCCCTAGAATAAAATTACTATACCACAACAGGTAAAAACAATAAAAAATTAAGCAATGACGGATAAAGGCTCGTACAGACTCACGCGATATCGCGGGCGCGACAGGCACCGACAAAGAAATTGTGCTACTAGTGTCGCGTCGCGCCCGCAATATCGCACTAGTCTGTACGAGCCTTAAAATGACTATGTGTAAGATACATGGTGCTCACATACATAATTTACAAATATTGCTAAAGTAGACGCTTGCGTTGCACGCTGGCCTCTGAACAACAAAATCAAACGAGATAAAACGAAAATGACTCACACCCCAAGGCTACCTATTATATTATTACGCCTTATTTATTGGCAAACTTCAAAACGATTGCCCTTCGATTACCTTTATTTATTCGTAAATAACTTAGTTTCGGTTGCTGCCAAATAGCCAGAGCCGGCCATAATTGATCAATGATGTTCTGTTTTATACGGCCAGCCATTGATTTACGATAACGACAATGTAAGTGCGTCCGAAAAACTCATGAGTACGCGTTCGGGCCACTCCAGTTGCCAAAAGAATCAGCAACGTACAGACGGTGAGAAAAGCGCTGACGAGTCTGTTTGATTACAGTTAAAAGTCTATAGAGATGTATCATTCATTCATCATTTCAGCCGAAAGACGTCCACCGCTGAACATTGGCCTCCCCCAATTGGGGGGGTTTGCCATAATCGCCACGCTTGGCAGGCGGGTTGGCGATCGCAGTGTGGTGTTAAAATGCATAGAGAACGCTGCTGCCCATTCTCTAGTAAGTCCCTTAGTCGCCTTTTACGACACCCACGGGAGGAAATGAGGTGGTGCTATTCTTTACGGCATCACACGGCACACGGCATAGATATGTATGAACGTCATCATTTCAGCCGAAAGACGTCCACTGCTGGACATAGGCTTCCCCCAAGCACCGTCATTTCGACCGGTTTTGTGCTTCTCGCATCCAGCGGATTCCTGCGGCGTTCACAAGGTCATCGGTCCACTTTGTGGGAACGTAAATGAAACAAAAAGAGTATGTATGGATCGTGGCAGGTGGCGTTCTATAGTTTCTGGCTATCCCCATGGAACGAAGGCGTGATCTTATATTTTTATGTAGACTATTATTATCTTTTTGTAAAGGATGATAAAAATAAGAAAATTATATTCCGTCCACCAAGAGAATGCTTTTTTGACACCTGTCAATTGTACAAGATTTGTAACTAATAAAGTTTAAATTCGTAAAACACATATTCGTTTGTATGGAACTGACAGGTGTCAAAAAAGCATTCTCTCAGTGGACGGAATATAAAGAAAATTTAAAAATATAAAACTTTATAAACCTCAACACTAAAAGACTGGCTGTATTAGAGACTGTGAGAACTAGAACTAAATTGAATGAATTTAAATAACTGTCTTCTCTTTTTGACCTAAGTATATGGTGAGATCACGTGCTGGTTTAGATAGTCTGCATACCGCTTAAAGAGATAAGCGAATAGTCTTGCCTAGCGTTTCACAAATGCTTACCGAAATTTAACATTTATGCGATCAATTATGTGAAGTAACTTATCCATTTTTACTGGTAGCCTTAAAGCCGGAAATGGCTAAACCATTGCTTCATATGTTTGAAAAATCCGCCTACTCAACAACGTAAAAAAACACAATGAATGTTGTTGAACTGTTAAAATGAAAGAAATTGCCATCGTAAGTGGGTTACGCATTCACTCCGCTGAGTATAGCTGGGTTGTTCTCAAAAAAGTGGCTCTGTAACCTGTCAGCACTTTTTAGTGGAAATGTGTGATTTCTAAAATGCTTTTTATTAAATTCTACACAATATTGTACTTAAAGAGGCTTTTCACGCAGAAGCTGAGTAATATAAAGAAAACTGTAATGATATTCTTACAACAAAATAAAATTGTAACATCTGTTTCTCACTAACCTGCCATGTCCAAACTCAAAAAGTCACACTTTGAATAATAATAAAAAAAAAATGAATATTTAATATTTTTTTCAAGTACGGCTGGCTGTGCTGGCGCTGCTGCTGCGGCTGCTGAGACCCTCAAGCGGCGCAAATACTGTAACCTTATGGGTAACTACAGTTTTGAGCCGTTTGGGGTCGAAACGCTCGAGTCATGGGGCCCGTCATTTTTACTGGTAGCCTTAAAGCCGGAAAATAAAATTAAGTGCACGTCTCCTTTTTAAGGAAATTTCTCGCTGACTGGTCGACACTTCACGGGACCAGAAGGCTGGCTCTTTCTTTGGCCAAAGAATTAGCATTTCCATTCAACGTGGCAATGCTGCCAGTCTTCCGGGCACATTTCCGAGTGACAGCGATGCGGACGAGTACTTCGACGCCTATTAAGTGTCCTTTTGTTTTTCTTTGTATTTTTTTTTTGTTTTTATATATATAGTTTGTTAGTCTTTAAATTTAGTACCTAGTGTATATACACTAAGGAAACACAGAGTTTGTTTAATATTTATGTACACAACCTATATAGCCTGTGTACATAAATATTAAACAAACTGTGTGTTTCATTGGGACATTTGCAACAAAAAAAAAAAAATATAGATTTTATTCCCTTAGAACAATTCAACATAAGAAATATACCCAGAATGGAAATTTATATAAAAAAACTCAACAATTGATAAATTTTCTCAAATTGATAAATTTATTCGAGCGTTGCCACTTTTTTGAGAACGACCCAGCTATCAAGATTCATAAACTGTGCAAAATAAAAACACATTCGCAAAACCCAAATCAAATCACTTCTCTTCCCGAGTATACGTTAAAGAAGTGCCGTTGAATTGGGCAAGCGAAACTCAAGTGGTCTATTACGTCCACATTTAGACCACACTCGACCATCCGGGTTAATGGCACCACACACCTATACCTAGTGCTGGCTCCTAGGAGTTGGCATTGGCTGTATATCGGCCTTTGAGAATGGGAATTGTAATCTAAGTGAGTTGGGTTAGATGCAGTATGTTTGGAAGAATTTGTACCACCATGAAACAACTGAAATATTCCGTCCCCAAAAAAGCGTTTTCATGGAGAGATTGTTTAGGATCTAGATTTATTTAAAAAAATTGGTCGTCTGTAAAGTTGGTTTACGGGCGATAGTTTAACGTGAAAACGTCATAACAAAACATTGATGCGGCGCAAGCGTACAATGAGTGTAACGGGACAATGAGCGTAACGGGACAATGAGCGTAACGGGACATTGAGCGTAACGGGACATTGAGCGTAACGGGACATTTTCGTGCATGCAGCCGTTCATCGATTTATTAGACGTTGTCACGTCAAAAATATTATCTCGTGACTGAGAAGGAATTACGAAAAACGGCTCAATCAGCTGCGTCGGTAAGTGTGTCTAGAATTTTCTAATACCTTTTATAAAGTTTCATATTGAGACACAAAGTAACAAAATACAATATAGCTAAAGGAATGTGGCCGTTTTTCTTTAGAATGAATTCTGAACTCTTAAGCAATTTTTAGTTTATCCATTACAAAACAGACATACAAAAAACCTAATATTTTTTCTTCGAATATTAGTTTACATTCGTATTTATTTATTTTTCAGTACCTTTACCACACTTGACCATTCGGATTAATGGCACCACACCTAGTGCTGGCTCCTAGGAGTTGGCATTGGCTGTATATCGGACTTCAAGAATTGTAAATGTAATTGTAATTTGAGTTGGAATATCTGCAAGTAGATATGATGTTTTGAAGAATTTGTGCAAGCATTGATACATTTAAACGTTCCATTCGCAAAATGGGTCTTTATGGCTTACTAGTTTTTGCCCGCAGCTCCGCCCGCGTGGATGTCGGTTATCGCGTAAAAAAGTAGCCTATTTCCTTCTCCATATCCCAGGCTATATCTCTGCCAAATTTCATGACGATCGGTTTAGCGATTTCGGCGTGAAAACGTTACATACAGACAGACAAACAGACAGACAGACGGACAGACAGACAGAGTTACTTTCACATTTATAATATTATATATAGTATAGTATGGACTAGCTTTAGCCCGCGGCTCCGGCCGCGTGGATGTCGGTAATCGCGTAAAAAAGTAGCTTTTACGTCCTTGTCCATATCCCGGGCTATATCTGTGCCTTTCATGACGATCGGTTCAGCGGTTTAGGCGTGAAAACGTAACAGACAGACAGACAGACCGACAGACAGACAGAGTTACTTTCACATTTATAATATTAGTATGGATTGACATGTAAAAACTTTTGCATCATCAGTATCATCCGGCGAGCAACTTCCCGTGCATATATGACCTTAAAATATAAAGATGAGTGCGAAAATCGCCTGAGGAGCAATCCTCGTCACAAAACTTAGGGGAATACTGCGTATTGGGCCAAATAAGCGAAAATTTTTGAGACATCAAGAAATGTTTCCCATAATCAACTATTATTAAGATTTCAATAATAACAAACATGGAATAGTTTAGTTAATAATAGTGTTTCTTCAATTAGGTACTATCGCGGACATCCGAATCGGACCACCATAAGGACTATTCTTACTTGCAGCAATCGGCCACTATAGTAACGCTAACCTACGCTCATCAACCAATAATATATTATCGCAGCATCAGATTTTTGCTGAGACCCTTATTTTTGTAAATGAAAAAAAAAAAGACCGTAAAAAATCAGGCGTGGTTGTCAGACATCGGTGACAGAGTATGAATTTATTTAAACAAAAGTAAATTTTTTGGTCGTCGCAAAAAGCGGCGGTAAGCAGATGTGGACATCCGTGAGCACGGGATTTTATTTTGAAAGTGTGCCGATTCGGATGTCCACGATAGTACGTGACACCTACCTACCGTTTACACCCAAACAATTTCCCTACAGCTAACAGCTTCAATATTCCACAGAGAACCAATACCCACTGGAATTTAAAACCACATTTGCAATCCCAATCCAAAGAAAACTCGCCAAGAAAAATCCGACCTCATTTTCAAAAGTTGACGAACACTCTTACAAAAGTAGAAAGCGCTCAATACATCGGCGATTGGCTCGGACGTGACGGAGCGCGCACAATTTAGCTTCAAACGGAAAGAAGGCTAATCAAAAGGGATTCAATAGGCGGAAACCGCCGCGGAATTACGAGGAGCGAAGAAGTGCGGGGGCGAGTGGGGGAAGGGGGGATAGGAGGAGTCGATCGACGGAAAAAAAGTGGAAATAATTCGTTAATCCCGTAATTGGAGCGCGCTACCGAACCGGAAAACAAATTTCCTATTATTGCTGGTCAGGGTTGGCGAGATTTTTTTTTGTGGGATGCTGATTTTTGTTCGGGAACTTGGGATAAAAAGCTTTAAGTAATCAAGTCGTAAAATAACTTTATTGCTTTACCATGATGTGTACTTAGGTGGTAACTAACTCGAGTTAGTAAAAATATAATAACCTAAACTAAATAAAACTAATAACAAAATAAACTAAAATATGGAGTCTAAAAATTCTTCCGCATCGCTGTCGACTGGTAATGTACCCAAGAGACTGGCAGCATTGCCACGTTGTATGGCAATGCTTAGCCTCTGGCCAAGGTAAAAGCCAGCCCTTGGGTCACGGGAAGTGTCAACTAGCCTTTTGGAGATTTCATTAAACAAAAAATGAGCACTGGGACCCCACGCCCCGAGGGTTTCAACCCCAAACGGCTTGAAAATATAGTTACCGATAAGGTTATTATACTTACTTTCGCCCCTTGAGGTTTTTTTTTTATTCTACGATGGGTTTTCTCTCGACTCTAGTAATTTTTTTTTTTGGATATTACTAGATATAATTATTATACGTATATGTCGGAGAACGATAGGTTTCTCTTTGTTATCATCAGCCATATTTTAACTACTGTGGGCATACTGTGGGTAGTGTTGGTTATTGCGCAATAGAAAAACCGAATTAAACTCAAAGTCATTTACTCAATCTAAGCCGAGGATCAAAATTACATAAGACAGTCCCCCAACACGCCCGGCCCTTCACCGATTCCTAGCGCTTTAGCTGGGAAGAAGAAGTTGTGGAACAAACTCCCCAGCAGCACATCTGTCTGTTTAGTTAGAAGAACTTGCTTCTATACAGTAATGGGTATGCAAAGTAATTAATGTTGGAACACGACACAACTAGGTATACCGAACGCGCGACAGTTTCTAGACGTCTTCCTGCTTAACCGCCACCGATGCTCCGCAGCGCACCACCGCACCGCACCGCACCGTTGCACCGTCGCTTGTCGAATGTGCGGCGATCACTTGCCGCCAGTCGAGCGTTATGTTGTAGACTCCGTCATGCGCTGCTGCGTCCCGATTAGACAAGAATCGATGGCGCGAACTCCAATAACTCCATCGAACGCGACTAGATGGCGCTGGCGTACCGGATACAACTCGTCTCCGACATATATTTTTAGATCAAGTCGTAGGATCAAGTAAACGTAACATCCTCTATGGACGAGTCAAGTTACATACCTACACCCTATTTTCAGTCGTAGGTACCTACACTTAATGTCGTAGGTACTTAGAAATACGCTGCGAATGTGTGTGTAAGTGCAGGAGCTCTCGCTACCGGCCGAGATAATGGCGAAGTCGAAAGTGTGTGCGTGTGTGTGTTATGTACCAACGCTACTCGTCTTCACACATTCACAGCGTGTTTGTACACTTGGTTACCACAAGTAAAGCGCGCGTCACTTTGTGAGATAAAATACTATACATCGAGCTTTTGAAAGAAACTGTCACAAGTAGTGCTTCCAAAATTACGGATTTGCTAATTACGTAACTAGTTACGCATTTTGATGCTTCAATTACGTAACTACGTAATTACGTACTTAACTGTTTTGATTTTTTAAAGCACGATAAATTCTGGGCTTATTACGTATTTTAGAAGTAAAAAATCAAACAACTTCAAATGAAAAAAATTATAATATTAAGGAATTAAAAGTAAATTACAGATTAAAATGATAATTTTAAAATTAAACTCAAAATCAAAATCGTCAATCAAATCAAAATGTAATATTTTGATTTGATTGACGATTTTGATTTTGACTAAACTCAATCAACAATTCAAACAAAACATGTACCACGCACAAATGGTTTAAAAGTAAGAAACAATATAAAATATGGTTATTTTTCCAATCTTTGTTCTTGATAATATGATCTCATAAATGATAACGAATGCAATGTTCTGTCACCAAGGGAACTTCTTAGTTTAGAACAAAGATAGCCGGCAGAAGAAAATGCCCGTTCTGCTTCAACACTAGTAGGCATTATACATAGTAAATAATTATAAGCTGCTGTTAGGAAAACTTCACGACCGCCGCCAGTGCTATCGTAGATACACATTTCAACTCTGATGATGGATTCAAGATCTGTGTTTACTCCAGATTTGTTTACTGTAGACATAGTTTTCTGTATTTCTTTTTCTAGTTGCTGTGCAACAGTCAACTCGTCGCCACAACCATCATTAGCATCATTGTCATCTGCTTCGGAATCTAAACTCATTTGTGTACTTGTAGGCGGTGTAAATTTGAGCCTTTCTAATAAGTTTGCAACATATGTTCTAATATAATCCGACGTCGGTTTTGTAAAAGTTTCTGTTTCTTCGGTTTTATAATATTCTTCATTATTATGCAAATACTGCAAGACACCAGACACATTTGTTCGCCTTTCTTTTATTCTTTTTCTAAGGGATACAGCAAGCTTGTCACTGAGCCCATTGGACTGAGCATCAAGCTTATTTAACATAAACTGAAGCGCAGCATCTGCTGCTAACAAATTCGAGTCACGGCGACACAATGCCATCACTGTAGTTTTTATTATATCTAAACTATGATGAATGTTATGTAGATCTTGTATTTCTGTGTCTGTGAAACTTATATTTGATTTTAAGTCTAATAAAGCCTTAAATAAACTTGATTTCAATTTCAGAAATCGTCCAACCATATCTGATAAGCTGTTCCATCGCGTTTTGCAGTCTAGTATAAGATCGAGGCTTTTACCATGCTCTTGTAAAGAATATTTTTGCAACAAATCGGTCTTCAGTGGTGATTTTTTGAATGATTTAACAAGTTTTCTTACTTTTACTATAACATCTTTGTACAGAAACTCTGGTTCTAGAACTCTAGGTACTTCTATGAAAAGTCCGCCATCTTTTTCTTCAATTTCTTCAGTGTCAGTATCTGAAGCTTCATCTTCTAGTTCTGGTTCAGTAGTTGTACTTTTCCGTGTCTTATATAATACGTCCAGCACTGCAAGTTGTATTCCGTGAGCAAAACACAACTGATGGTGACCATCAAAATTTTTGCCCATTTTAACCATAACACTGGCTCCGTCCGTTGTGAATGCAATTATATCTTCAAGTTTCAAATAAAAGTCATTTAGATGATTTTCTAACAGTACAGTTCCAACGTGAGCTGGCATTGAACCCTTTATCCTTACTAGTCCTAAATTTTTATATTTAGCTGGTTCTAGGTCTTTATTATGAATATTTATATTCATATACCTCCGGTTCCGGGTAGAGGTCCATTCATCAAACGTTATAGTAAACCGTTTTTTTTGGGACTTCATATCTTTAAACTGATTTATTAATTGTTTTTTTATGGCACAACTCTGTTCCAGGACAATTTTGGTAATAGTTGAAGGAGATTTCGGTAGATCATAGCCAGATTTTTTTAAAACATACCTTAGATCTTCAGAAGTACAAAATTTGCTTAATGGGATGCCATCCAATGCTGCCATTCTAGTCACTATAACGTCCAAGGAATACTCAGTGGAAAAGTAATCCGTTAGTTTAGTTTTCTTCGATGGAGGTTCTAAACTTTTTCTTGCTTGAAAGCACGATGAAGTACTTGCCCTTTGCGCATCTTGCTCTTGTGACATCTCGCCAATATGTTTAGCACGCATATGTGTATGTAGTGCTCCAGTAGCACCACCAGGAGTCTTCAAATTTTTTTGACAATGTTTACATTGGACACTTTGCCCATTTTCAGCCCTCAAAAAGTGTTCCCATATAGCTGATTGTGTGCGTTTGTTCAAAAACTCCTTATAAATAGTCTTCTTTACTGCAGACCTAAAACAATATATAAATATTTCATAATTTAATAGTTAGGTAATACATATAAATAGCATCTATAGTTAGGCACTACACTTAAAACGGGATACATTTACATACGTACCGTGAACTCATAATCAATGTCTATTTGCACAGACATCTAACAAGCAACAATAAAATAAAATCGCACATATTTTTTTTTTTTTTTAAACGTCGCACCACACTAGGAATTACTGCTGTATCGTGGGTGCACTCACAATCATGTAAACTAACATACACAAGACACCCAGACCCGGAACACCTATCTGTAGGTCATACAAATATTTGTTCCGTACGGGAATCGAACCCGTGACCCGCAGCGCAGCAGCCAATCACTCAACTACTGCGCCAACCGTGCCGTCAACAATATAAAATCAACTACTAAATTATATGTATAAACTCTCACACAATACCCTAGAAACAAAGTAAGTAGACAAGTAAAGTAATGTTAAAATAGGTACTTACATTTTCGTTGAAGTATCTCTACTCGTGTATGGTGATATCTACTTAGAAACTTGTAATGAAAAGCTTCTGAAAACCAAGCGTCAAACTTTGCGGCACATACACAAAATCACAAAAGTCAATAAAATAAGCTTAGACCAGGCAGGACAGTATCTCGCAGGTGTACGTAAGACGACTGAGTACCGAGTATTGAGATTGTTTCTAAATTCACGAAAGTAAAGAAAAATGTAGGGAGTTCCCTTAGCTTGCTCAATCCACAATATTAAACTTTATTATCTACGAGGTAGATCAAATACTTGCGAAACACTTATAAACTTTGATTGTGTTACGTACCGAACTATCCACAACCAACGGGGATTCCCTTCGTTTCCCGATTGGTCAACAATGAACTCTATTCCGTACGACTAAGAAATTAAATCTTGCGGACTCAAATTGGAAGTTATAAAATAAACCCCGGGAATTCGGGGGATACCCACAGAAAGGGTTTTGGTGTTGTCATAATGTAAGTCGTAGGTTAACTAAATTAAGGTAAATTGTAAATACACAGATAAACCCATGCTTTTTTCCCATGGAGTAGGCAGAAACTATAGAACTAAATAAATGGGTACCTAAATTAATTAATATTATCCTATAGTTACGTTATTACGGACTGCAGCTCTTCAGTTACGTATTTGTGAGATTTCTAAAATCTGTCCGTAATTACGTAATTGCGTAATTACGTAATTACGTAATGGAAGCCCTAGTCACAAGGTATGAGCGACAGAGACAGAGTATCCAATGTTTGACAGTTTCGAAACTATGAAGACCAAATACAATACCAGTTACATTAACTTCCGACGAAGTCAGGATGTTATCTTTATTTTATTTTATTACATGATATTTTTTTAAAGAAAAAAAATCAAGGAACTCTTACTAACTGACATTCAATACACCACTATATCACCCTTCTAATAAACAAAAAAATATCGTCAAAAAAATCTCCCCTGCTCAGTACAACCCTAACTAAACTCGCAAAGTCGAACAGAAAGTGTAGGTAGATAATTATTATTAGAGCGCGACTCATTAGGGGGCGATTGTCGTCCCCCTCGCCCCCGACCCCCGTTCGCCCCCGCCCGCCCCAGTCCGGTCCAGTACCGTCACACCTGACCGGTCCGTTTATCATTGGCTATTGGCGAGGCACTTTTCATTTACAGGGTGCTTGTTGAAAATTTATAATTATAATTTTTATAATTTATTTATTTAAGTACATAAACATTTTGTAGTACATGAGGGACTTACAAGGTAGGCAGCATTATTGATTACATGGTGTAGGTACAATTTAATTGTCGGGTGAATCGCTGCTCTCCTAGCTAGATCACTGAGTAATCTGTATTTAGGAGCGACAGTGTTAAGGAATACCTTAAATACCTTAATACATTATACCTTAATACCTTATAAGTTTTTCCTTATTTCAGACACAGAAGCGAGCCTGGCGTTTGTGTTATCGCTATTGTAAAACTTGTACTGTAACTTCCGTGTGTCGGAATTAATAAACGAAATTATATCACATAATTATAGGATTACTCGTGTATCCGTCAGTCTTCTGTGTGTCCGTCTGTAACAGCTAATTTTCTCCGAATCTAATGAACCGATTAAGTTGAAATTTGGTACAAATATCAATTTCTGTGACTCAAACATAGACTTGTGACGTAAATAAATGAATTTTTAATATGGGGGTCACTTTTGGGAGACAAATAAGAAAATTTAAAAAAATATTTGTCCTCTGTACCGTGTGTCATATCAAACGAAAGGGTTTACTGCAAGGGTTTCAATTTAAATGAACTAGTTTTGAAGTTACTGAAGAAAATTGATGAAAATTGATCATTATCCTTATCTCCGAAACTAATGAGAGTTTCGGAGATAAGGATAATGATCAATTTTCATGTTCTGTACTTACGAACAGGTAGAATCTGTCCAATTTCTGTATAAAAATGAGAAGTATAAAATGCTTTACAAAATTTCATAGTTGATTTAATAAAAGTGATTTGTCTATAAATAAACAAAACAGCCTTTTGGTTTTGGTTACATGTTGCATAAAGTTATGTGGTCACTTTTTTGTGTTACATGTTGGCGAAAGTTTGGTTGTGTATAGGTCAAAGTTTTTTTTTTTTTTTTCAGTGCATTGAGAGAATTTTCTAGGAATAAAATAAAATCACCCTGTGCACTACTTGAGCTCTAAACGCCATTGGCGTGCCGAGCTCAGCTTTTTATTTGTTGCTCTACGGGGCACTTGCCCGACGTGAGCGAGCGCCCGTTCACTCGGGAAACTATCGGAAAATCAGGGGAGCTGGCTAGGTAGGGTAGAACAGAAACTAGACTTATGTTAGTCTAGCTGCTGTTCGCGGCTTCACTCGCGTGGCTTTTTCTAAATTAAAGAAGCCTAAGTTACTCCTATAACATCAGCTACACTGAAAAAAATATTTAGCCTAACTACTTCGGCTATTTCAGGAATAATCAAAGTTTGACAAGACTTTATAAAAGTTAACTTGATTTAATAGAAGTGATACACAACAGCCAGCACAGGTTTTGGTTACATGTTGCATAAAGTTATGTGGTCAATTTTTGTGTTACATGTTGACGAAAGTTTGGTTATGTATAAGTAAACATTTTTTTTTCAGTGTAGTACAGATAGTATGTTTTACGGAATGATCTTGTAAAATCTACTTTAGCCGAGAGCCGACCGCAGAATATTCGTATTTCAAAGCCCATATTAAAAGCCGCCGAAGCGACTATTAGATAACTGAAGTATAAAAAAAATATATATATCATGTTCCACATGATATTTTTTACGATGGCAACGAATAAGAAGTTAGATAAAACTACGATTTTTATTTTTATTGAAGTGAAAACTTCTTTAGGCGCGTTGAGCTCTTTTTTGGTGAACAAAAATCATGGGACTCGCGTCATAGTCACCGAATGCTTTCCATGAGCTACATGTATACTGTGTATATATGTGTACATTTTGGGTGAACAAAAATCATGGGACTCGCGTCATCGTCACCGAACGCTTTCCATGAGCTATATGTATACTATACATATAGCTCATGGAAAGCGTTCGGTGTACAGTATACATTGTATACTGTGTATATATGTGTACATTTTGGGTGAACAAAAATCATGGAACTCGCGTCATCGTCACCGAACGCTTTCCATGAGCTATATGTATACTGTGTATATATGTGTACATTTTGGGTGAACAAAAATCATGGGACTCGCGTCATCGTCACCGAACGCTTTCCATGAGCTATATGTATACTGTGTATATATGTGTACATTTTGGGTGAACAAAAATCATGGAACTCGCGTCATCGTCACCGAACGCTTTCCATGAGATATATGTATGCTGTGTATATCCTATGTGTACTTTTTGGGTGAACAAAAATCATGGAACCCGAGTCATCATCACCGAACACTTTCCTTGCGCTATATGTATAAAAGAACAGTTATTCCAAAGTTTTGTGTTTTCACTTCCGTCGACAGTCCTTATGCCTGCCAATATTTTTATTTTTATTATTATAATTTTTATAAGACCTGTAGTATAGAATACACAAACAAGAGTTTTGTTTTGCTATTTTTAGTTTTTTGTCATATAATAAATTTTTCCCTGAGTACAGTTACGTTTGCCTTCAGTTTGTAAATATCTAAGTTGTAATCTGTAAAAATGTAGTGGGTAGTATATTTGTTAAGTTATTTCTGTTTATTTTTAATATACTAGGTACAGTCAGCTGCAGAGAAATCTCACCCCCTAGCAATGAATAAATACATTGCTAGGGGGTGAGATTTCTCTGCAGCTGACCGTAGTGTGTTTTCCATTAAAAAAAAAAAAAAAACTAAAAAAAATATGTCAATCTTTGGGAACTGCTGATAGAAGTGAAAACTAAGTACATATAAATTTTTATTTTTAATATTTTGACATTTTATTTTACGATTCTGACATTTTTACAATTTTAATTATAATTTTTTAATGAACTGAGTATTTAAATTTATTAGTTACAGTTTTATTTTGGGCTTTTTCTGTTTAAAATATTATAATTATTATTTATAATTTTAATTTTAGTATATGTCATGTAATCTATGGACTGTAAATGTCTAAATTAAATAAATAATTATTTTTATTATTATATACACAGTAGCTCATTGAAAGCGTTCGGTGACTATGACGCGAGTTCCATGATTTTTGTTCACCCAAAAAGTACTTACACATACCTACACAGTATACATATAGCTCATGGAAAGCTTTGGGTGACGATGACACGAGGTCCATGATTTTTGTTCACCCAAAAAAAGCACAACGCGCCTAAAGAAATTTTCACTTCAAAAAAAAAAAAAAAAATAGTAGTAACGTTAAAAAGAACATGGAAAAAGAAATTTGATTTAGGACTATCCTATAAGATTTGCTATCACTAACTCGCAAACAATCGAAATCTATTTCCACCAGCCTTACATCTCTACATTTGATAAACCAAACACCGTTCAATCAATCATTCGTTCACTAGAATTTTTTCCACAACCCTTTAAGGGAAACTTCCGCATTGAACACCACCCACCGCCCAATCAAACCCCACTATTTTCTTAATAGAACATTGAACTATCTAAAGAAACAATCACGTCAATCAATCAATCATTCAATCATTCAGAACGAATGATAACAGCACTAATGCACTACACGAGATGATCCCTTCATAAGAAAACAAATATTTTGACCATCGAGCGAGTAACCAGCGCCATTTTGACATGTAAACTGACATAAGATTAACTTTCCGGTTATTTGGTTATTTGTATTGTAACTGTGATGTGTTAAGTTTATGAATGGTTGTAATGTTGATTTTTTGTGGTAATTTTAACTGGGAGTCGTTAAAAGTGTGGTGTTTATAACAGCGAGAATGGATAGGTGTGTTATTTTTATGGTGGGAATCGGTTAGGACCAACTAGGTTTTAGGGAAAGTATTTTAGATTATGTGTTTTGAAAATAAGCAATTAAGTAAGTAATAAGTTAATACATAGTTGAAAGTTTCTATAAAACTGTCTAATTTTGACCCTTCGAGGCCGGAATTATTATGATATTGAATTCTGACTTCTATTCTATTTTATTACGCCAAATACCTATTGTCAACATTATTCTTCAATTCAAAACCACAAACTTTCTACTTAGAAACAAAACTGAATACGGAGCGCCTGTTTTTCTTTGATAATAATAGGTTATTGTCAGAGAAGAGCAAGCGCAGGGTTTAGGGTAGGCCCTAAACCTTTCCACCGAGGACAAAACACAAACCATTACCATTACACACACCCACACATAAACATATACAAATAATCCAAATGTCAAATAAATACATTGTAATTTCTGATTTTTGCTATTATGGTTTTATTTATTCAACAGTTTATGTAAGTACATAAACACATATAAACAGACAAGAAGAAAAGGGACAGACAAATAAGTACAAAGGTGATGCTTATTTCTAAAGATATCTCTTCCAGTATACCTGCGATAGGAAAGTAGATAAAGAGAAGTAGATAACGTGTGTAAGAGTAAAAGAGAAAGCAAAATACATAAAATCAAAAAACTATTCACTAATTTAAATAAAAACATACAAGAATATACATACATACATAGGTACATACTTCTAAAATATATAAAATTATAATGTAATACAAAATAATAAATACATAATATGCAACTACGGCGAAGTGAAAAGAGTGTTCTTTCACACTTCTTTTAACAACTGTGCAACAGTTTGGTTTGGTTTTATGTTAAAAATAGTAGATGTTATACAAGGGACTAAAATTACCCATTTATACGAGGTAGTTTTACTCCCGAGCTTTAGCGAGGGAGTAAAAAGAAACCAAGTTATAATAGGTTTTTAACGCCGTGTGTTACACTTTTCACTACGATTACGAGAAAATAAAAGAATCCAATACAATATTAAAAATAAATTACGGCCACTAATTCAATTTGCAAATTAGAGAAAAAATCTAAAGAATTCGCGCCGTCTTTTTTTATTTCTTCTGTTGCCGCAACAACGGAATGCACGCCTTCTACCGAAGAGATCGCCGCTACTAGTTCCATTTTCAAAAACAGAAAAAAAAATACTTTTTCCCCTAGAGGTATTTTTTCCTCAGTCTGGTACGATACAATGACGGCCTTTTTGAGCAAGAGGAGTGATTTTTTTTTTAAATAAGGCTCAATCAGGAACCTCGGTAAGAAAGTGTGTCTAGAATTTTCCTAAACCTACCTTTACTTTTTATATTTTTTCATACTGAGACACAAAGTAACAAAATTCGATCTAAAGAAAAGCGGCCACATGTTGCTTCATGTCTTCTTCGCGCAAATGGAGTATAGATGGATTCACTAGGAACAGTAGACAGGTAGGTACTGTATAATTCCGCAAATAATCGAATGACTAAAACGACAAACATAAAACTAGGTCTGGCACACCCCCCCTAATTTCTAGTTAGTCTAATAATAACGGACTGATTACATACCCACACTTCTGGTTGTTTTATTAACCACCAGCTTTTGTCCGCGGCTTCACCCACGTGTATGTCGGAAATTATCCCACAGAAACGTACTACCAGGATAAAAAGTATTTCATGTGTTAATCCAGATTATAAACTCCAAATCCTTTCAGCCGTTTTTGCGTAAGTGAGTAACAAACATCCGAACGTCCAAACATCTAAACATACGAACTTTATAATACTAGTAAAACTAGCTCTATGTAAGACATAGGCATTCCTTAAAAGAAAATAACTCTGAGATAAATAAGAGAGGGATTGTTAAAGCGGGCGAAATGGCGGGCAAAAGCTAGTCCTACTAATATTACTTATAAAGTTTGTATGTTTGGATGTTTAGATGTCTAACATGCAACGTCTGCAGAAAGGTCTTCAGGCGTAAGCTATTTTTGTGTTAAGTTTCATCAAAATCGGTTCTGCAGTTTACCAGTAAAAAGGTAACAGACGGACAGACCAACAGAGACATGATTCCTTTGCATTTATAATATTAGTTCGGATTAGAATGGATTCTTCAGACATGATTCACGCTATAAAACCAATAAATATTTCTCCTGAATGTTCATCAACGTCCGAGCAGTTTATTAGACGTCAACGAATGAGTTTTAATTGCTCACAAAAAGTCACTCAAACTATACATAAAGGCTCCCGCAAACAGGCGCTACGCGAAAGCGAGACGCGACTCTATACCCAAAGTCTCAAATTCAAATCATTTAAAAAAATCCAGCTGTGCAATTGTGTAACACAGCACTATTTATTGCAGTGTCTTTTATATTGAGGCCGGTTGTACACGCTACGAAAATTCACCGTGTCTGCTGCAGACAAGACCAATTCATCATGTGTACGACAAGAATTTTGTTGGACCTATACCCAAACTCTCAAATTCAGATCATTTATTTAAACAAAGGGGATAACATATCAAAAAAATATCTTGGTAATGGTAATTCACATAAAATGGCGAAAAAAAAGGTTCCATTTTCTTTTAAGTACTGATTTTAAGAGATAATAATTAAAAAAGGATAATATTTTTGTGTTCACCAAAAATCTTAAGGTACATCTATGTATGCATTTCTAAAATTGTATTCTTCCCCGAAAAATACTGATCGTGCACCAAATATTAAAGGTTAGGTTAGGTTATATTTTGGTGCACATTCAGTATATTTGGTGGAACACAGGCAAAATTAGGTAAATGAAATGGGAGTACTTTTAAATAAAATTGAAGTACTTTTAAATACCATCCATTAAAAAATAATCATACCGTAATTATTTTTATAAATTTTTGGTTTTAAACAAAGTGTTTAAAAAAAGGAGATTTTCTGGTATGAAATATTTTATGATACTGTTAACAATGCAGGAGATCCAAACATTTTCAAATTTTTTACATCTTCAACAACACTAATATTACAACTCTCATTCATAGATTCGTTTTGTATGTAGCATATCTAGCAACATTTTGGATGAAAACGGCTGTAAACTGTTTCGAGTGGAAATCGATTTTGGTAGGCCTAGCTACGTCTAGCAGTGGACTTAAAAGGGCTGATTATGACGATCATAGGCCGTGTCTCCGACACACTACATAAAACATTGTTTGGCAACGGTATTTTGTTTGCATAGTTCTTATAATTAATTCACTTTAATTTCATAGACGATAATTTAGAAAAAAATAAATAAAAATGTTTAGCAACACTGTCCTGTCATTTTGACAGTGACATTTCTTGACATTAATTTGTTTACATAAATTATCTGAATTAGAGACTTTGGGTATAGTAGAACAATTTCTATGAAAACTTTGTGGAAATTGTTCAACCAGAATCGCGTCGCATCGTCGCATCACGCCTGTCTGCGGGAATCTTAATTTTGATCTCGAATCGGAGCTGTTGGCATAATCTCACTGTTTGAAAACTCGCAGTATAACCCTAAAATATGTTTTGTTTTGTTAAATTTTTATTGCTTTAAGCTTCTGGATATTGTAGTGATGATAATTAAATTAATAATTATTGTTTCACTTTTAGAGTTTTGCCTTGAACTGTGAGTTTATTGTGGTTTTTGTGGCTTATTCCCAAACTACTCCATTATTTTGTTAGAAAGAAAGAAAGAATAAGTATTTATTAAAAATTGGATGTCTGTAAAGTTGGTTTACGGACGATAATATAACGTGACAACGTCATAAAAAAACATTGATGCGGCGCAAGCGTAAAATGGGCGTAACGGGACAATGAGTCATCCTTTTTTGTGCATGCAGCCGGCGTTCATCGATTTATTAGACGTCGTCACGTCAAAAAAAAAAAACTGTTATTAATTGAAAAATGTTATTATGCGATTAATGAATTTCTGAATAATAAATTAATGTAAACTTATTTATTTATTTGACTGGAGAAACAAACAATTTTAATTGAATATTGTGACTAATTGTAATTTAATGATTGTTTATTTATGAATTGACTGTAGAAATTATTTCATATTGTTTTTATTTCGCATGCAACCACATCGATACCTCTCACGCAAAAAGTCGTAACATGTTTTTTTTGTAAAATGAGATTTTAGTACTATAATGTAATATTATATAAATACTACACATTCTTAAAAACAATATTGTCATATTTTCACTAAAAACCGAGTTTCTAACCCGCTAATAGTCTTATCATATTATGTTTTGCGGCTGATCAACACAAAAATGACGTTAAAATCTCTCTCCTGAAAAATCACAAATTTAAACATACGACCTTAAGGTATCTGCACACAGCGGGCGCGGCGCGGCGGGACGGGACGCCGACGCGACGCTGAGCAGTTGTAATGTACTAGATATTACGGACGACGCCACACAGAGCGTCACGTCGCGTCGCGTCGAGCCGGACGGCTCTGTGTGGCGTCGTCCGTAATATCTAGTACATTACAACTGCTCAGCGTCGCGTCGGCGTCCCGTCCCGCCGCGCCGCGCCCGCCGTGTGCAGAGACCTTTATGCGTGGCAGGTGTCGATATATGTATTTGTATGCTTTTTGACATAATATAGCGACCTATGAACTTTAATTTAGTAACTGTATTCACTACCTATGTTATACAAATAAAAAAATTATTATGATTATGATTATAGTAACACTAATAAAAAATAAAATAAAAAATAAAAGTAAAATGAAAACAAAATCCCGTACATGGATTTTGCGTGGATGTGACGCATATTTCCCCCCAACTTGTTTTTCTTTTTTGTGTTTGTGTTCTTTTTTTGCGTCATATTCACCGCAAATAAACGTTTTTTCTTTGTTTCTTTTTTTCTTTCTAGAATGAAACCTAATAATATAATAACATTATTATTACCTAATAATATTCTGAAATATCGCTGCTTCAATTCAAATATACCATAAAAAAAAAGTTTTTATTGCAAAAATACAATCGTAATCCTTCATATTTAAAAAAAAAATTAAACGCTGCTTAAAATACGCGTTTAACGATGCATAATATACATATACAGGCACCGGCAAAATTAGAGGAACACAAAAAAAAGGTGCCTTTCTAAAAAAACTTGTGGGTATTTCGACAAGTTGTTCCGTTATTTGAATGATTACCCATTTTTCATATGCATTATGGGCTTTTTTGACATATTTCAACCTTCTAACAGAAATTGTACCCTCTTAAGTGTTTATTTACACTTTAAGCTTCTAGTGTTTTTGATAAGAAAGTTGGTTTATGCAGTCAATGGTGGCCCTAGCTCATTACATTTGTTTTGTTTGGAGAGTTAACATTGTATTGCATACAGAATGATTTGCCTGCAATTGAAGTCGCCAGGGCTGTAACAATGATTCAGGAAGGTACACCTACCGTTTAGTCAGTCGAACGTTGGGTTACGTTACGTCAGTGGAACATTTGGTTTTATAATCTACGTCGCTGCAAATCTCTTAGGGAACTGTTTTTAAAAGGATTAATATTATGACGGTACCTTGCCAATTCATTTATGAAAATATTATGTATATAAGAAAAAATCTACATCTTTTTAATAAAATCAGTAATAGACATAATTTTAATACTAGAAATAAAGATAAAATAGATCAACCATTTTTCAGATTGTCTAAAGTACGTACATCTTTTATGGGGTACTGTGTTAAATGTTACAGTAAAATACCTTCTGATATATTTAAATGAAAAAAAAAAAAAACTTATATTAAAAGCACACTTTGTAAACTAGCATATTACAAATTAGAGGATTATATCCAAGATAAGAATGCTTGGAAAC
This sequence comes from Dryobota labecula, assembly GCA_947523025.1. Lineage (NCBI taxonomy): Eukaryota > Metazoa > Arthropoda > Insecta > Lepidoptera > Noctuidae > Dryobota > Dryobota labecula. The sequence continues at coordinate 8,255,407 of OX383305.1, read as the reverse complement.
ATGCTGGTCCTGCTCCATAGAACAATTTATTTAGAGTCTAGACAAAATCAAACTGGTTGCTAATTTAATTGTATATTAATAATTGCTTCACTTTTCATTATTTTTACGTATTGTGGTATACTTAGTAATTTTATTCTAGGTAAGTGCACTGTCTTCACATATAATTAATAATTACTGTATACAAACATTGTTAACATTTTAAAAGAGTAAGTATGGAGTTTCTTGCCCATTCTTCTCCATAAATAACTACATTTTGGAAGGGCCAACTAGAATCAATTATTTAATATTTTTTTGTAAAATTTGTCGTTCAAAAGTGCCTTTTATGTGCCTATTTGAAATAAATTATTTGACTTTGACTTTGACTTTTGACTTTGGGTGTATCAGTATCCGTGATCCACCGTAATGTGCAACGGTACAGACAGACAGGATCTTACGTGCGCAGGCGAGGGCAAGGCAGAAATCGTGCAACCAGTGCCGTAGACGACCGTTGTATAAAATAAGAAAGCATTAGACTAAAAATAGTTTATTTTTCTTCTCTAGTTTAGCTCTTCTGTAAAAAAGTGTAATTTTGATTTGTGGTAGTTTAGAATTGAAGCATCGATATTTTAGAGCTGTTCTTTGAATGACATCATCAGCCTATAGCAGTCCACTGCTAGGCATAGGCCTCTCCAATTGCACGCCATTCAGCTCGATTCTCGGCAACTCTCATCCAGCTGCTACCAGCCACCCTGCGAAGATCGTCGCTCCACCTAGTCTGAGGGCGTCCCACCTTACGTTTGCCGATTCGCGATCTCCACTCAAGAACACGTCTACCCCAACGGTCATCGATTCTACGGCTAATATGGCCAGCCCATTGCCACTTCAGCTTGCTTATTCTGTGAGCTATGTCGACAACTTTGGTTCTCTGCCGGATCACTTCGTTCCAGATTCGATCCCTCAGTGAAACTCCAAGCATAGCCCGTTCCATAGCTCGCTGAGCGATCTTGAATTTATGGACCAGCCGTAGCGTGAGTGTCCACGTTTCGGCTCCGTAAGTGATCCGTTCTTTGAATATATTTTTACAATATTCCTGTTTCTTAATAGTTTTATTCTGGGTAAACGAGTGTGTAGGCCTTTGGAAGATGTAACCGCGGTGTGGCTGCGTAGGCTCAGCGTTAGGCATTTTGACAAACAATTTTTACCGTATCAAGAACCCATCAAAGGGAAATTACACTATCAATATTATCATGATCCTGATGGATATCGTGATATTATCATCAGTAAAATTATCGATGTAGTAATCATAATTTGACATCAATATCTATCATCAATGTTTCATCAATACTGGATCAAGATATCGAGTATCGCGTGATAATACTGATAGTGTGATAGGCCCCAAAGGCCCCTATTATACTATCAATATTATCATGATCCTGGATATCGTGATATTATCATCAGTAAAATGATCGGTGTAGTAATCATAATTTGACATCAATACCATCAATATTTCATCAATACTGGATCACGATATCGAGTATCGCGTGATAATACTGATAGTGTCATAGTATGATAGGCCCCAAAAACTTGTTTTCGTTTGATCAAATAATCAAATCTTACACGTCGCACGACTATTATAATACTCTGAAACATTGAAAACATCGAGAAAATTGCTTATCTTTCATGCACCGAGGAAGAACCAGGAAAAGATCACGAAAAGCGATCGTAAAATCTTTCACACACAACCCAATCGTACAGAATGAGGCACATTCCATAAAACACTCGGCCAACGGATTCTCATGTCTCATAAACCGAAATTACGAAGCGAACAGACACTGATATTAACATTTTTAATTACTCGCAATCGCACCGCAACGCACAGATTAAATAAACTCCATGTTTTACTGTCGTCGTAAAAAACAATAACAAAATACTGGCCGTTTAGTGACACGCACACTTGTTAAAAAAATAAACAACACACGCACATGTGGAAGGTTCGAAATTCGAATGTGTTTTTTTTGTTTTTGTTTAAAGGTTGGCACTAAATAGGTTATAGCTTTATAGTAGATCCTGCTCCTATTACACCATAAACAAAATTAATAATACTACACATAGATTTTACGGTCCCTCACACACCCTCATAAGGTAAAACTTAAGTTAAACTTTTCAACTGCGGACCGCAAAATTAACAAGATTGTGAAATTATAATCAAACTGACGATTATAAATCCCCCTAAATGACAGGCGACCAGACTTCACGGCAGATCCAGCAAGAGAAAGAGAGGAGAGGATCCGAAGGATTTTGAAAGAAGTTCCTAATACATTGCTCCATATGTTTGAAAAAATTGTCTGCTCGACAATGTAAATAACGCAATGAATGTTGTCGAACTGTCAGGCCGCTTGTACACGCTAAGAAAAGTCACCGGGCCAATGCAAGAATTCGTGTCGTTTCTACACATGAACAGGGTGCCAAGTCTACTAATGTACAAACGTTGCAATGGTGTCTTCATTGTGAGTTTTTGACAGATTTGCCATACAAACACTGTCAAATACTCACAATGGCGAGACCATTCTGACACTATTGTAATAGCAGACTTGAGGCCCTGTGTACACCGCCACGGTGCTGAACAAGAAAACATTTTGTCTGCGCTAGACACGACGCGCTCTGAGTTACTGCGGTATAGGAAGGGAAGGGACGGGGTAAGTGAGGTGGTTCAGGTTATTAGTGTCCGTTTAACGCGTGGACATGATCTTCACTCACAAGTAATCGCAAATTAATAACAGACTTGACTAGAACTGCCAACCATACCCTACACACGACTGCCCGAAAACAATTTTATCGTGTGCACGTCTATATTTGCAGACACGACAAGTGTTCATACCTATACCCAAAGTCTCTAATTCAGATAATTTATGTTAACAAATTAATGTCAAGAAATGTCACTGTCAAAATGACAGGACAGTGGTGCAAAACATTTTATCATATTCTTTTTTTGTAAATAGTCATCGCTAAAATTAAAGTGAATTAATTATAAGAACTATGCAAACAAAATACCGTTGCTAAACAATGTATTGTGTAGTATGTCGGAGACACGGCCTATGATCGTCATAATTAGCCCTTTTAAGTCCAGTGCTAGACGTAGTCCTCCCAAAATCGATTTCCACTCGAAACAGTTTGGCAGTAAACTGTTTCGAGTGGAAATCGATTTCCATCCAAAATGTGGCTAGGTATACTACTTACAATATAAATCTATGAATGAGAGTTGTAATGATAGTGTTGTTGAAGATGTAAAACATTTGAAAATGTTTAAATCTCCTGCATTGTTACCAGTATCATAAAATATTTTATACCAGAAAATCTCCTTTTTTTAATAACTTTGTTTAAAACCGGATATTTATAAAAAATATTACGGTATGATTATTTGTTAATTATTATTTCTTAAAATCAGTACTTAAAAGAAAATGTAACCTCTTTTTTCGCCATTTTATGTGAATTACCATTACGAAGATATTTTTTTGATATGTTATCCCCTTTGTTTACATTAATTATCTGAATTTGAGAGTTTGGGTATAGGTCCAACAAAATTCTTGTCGTACCTACACATGATGAATTGGTCTTGTCTGCAGCAGACACGGTGAATTTTCGTAGCGTGTACAACCGGCCTCAATATGAAAGACACTGCAATAAATAGTGCTGTATTACACAATTGCACAGCTGGATTTTTTTAAGGGTTCCGTAGTTGGGACGAATTTATCCCAAAAACAAACTTAACACATGTTCGAAATACATGTTCTCCCATACATTCCAACTGCAAATGTAAGTTGGTCGACTATTAGTCGTTAACCTGTAAAGCCTACTTAGCTGTGATAGTTTTCCTTTTAACTTCATTACATATATTACTGCCGTGAATTTTTTCATATATCCAAGAACAACCTAGCACAAGCAGGGTCCCGGGACACTTGAGTCTAACAAAAATTTGCACTTTAAAGAAAAATAGTTTTCAAAAACCCGCACTATTTTTGAACGGCCTATCCAACGATACCCCACACCATGGGATAGACGAGAAAAAATATATCCCCACTTTATGAGTAGGGGAGTCCCCTAAAATTATATGTTACAAGATTTTATTTTATCAGTTTGTCGCCGTGATTAATATGTATACCCATGCTAAATAACAGCTTCCATATACTAAGGCCTGTGTTCACCAACATTCAAACCACCGGTTAGGTATTTAAACAGTTGGTTTATGTCAAATTTCCTAAGGCCTGTGTTCACCAACATTTAAATCAACTGTTTAGATATTTAATCAGTTGTTTACTCACAATTTCTTAGGAAATTTGATATAAATCAACTGTTTAAATACCTAACCGGTGGTTTGAATGTTGGTGAACACAGGCCTTAATCAGTTGTTTACTCAATATTTCTTAAGGCCTGTGTTCACCACCATTCAAACCACCGGTTAGGTATTTAAACAGTTGGTTTATGTCAAATTTCCTATGAAATTTTTAGTAAACAACTGATTAAATATCTAAACAGTTGATTAACATGTTGGTGAACACAGGCCTAAGAGTCTCTGAGCTAAGCCGCGGACAGACAGACAGACGGACATGGCGACACTATAAGGGTTTCTTGTTGACTACAGAACCCTAAAAACTGGTCTTTAGTAAGAACTTGCATTTTTAAATGAGAGGAGTCTGTTTAGAGCTAGTAGGGAGGTCATTTCAAAGCCGTGCCAGCAGTGAGCAACACAGGCGTGTAATAAATAATAGCCAACTAAACATAATGACGTTCTTTCTTTTGGTTCTGTACCTTGTCTAATAGCTCATAATACCCATCAAACAGTTTACACAATGAGGTAATTCGCAGTTTTTCATAAATTGCTCGTCGCTATTTTGGTTTTCGTCGGGTTTCCATCGCGACGGCTTATTGCGAATGTTCTGCTATTACCGTTTTAATAGCTAATCTTGTATTATATTTGTGTGATAAAATGATGGCTATGTTTTAGCTTAAGTAATAGGATTAAAGTATATGAATGAAGAATAAGTGAGTTATTAAATATTTATGAAGATTATATTCAGAATTAAAATTTGCATATATGACAACTTAAACTAATATAACCTAGTAACGAGACAGTTCCAAATATATATTTACTTATTAATTAAACTAAAAAGTTTGAAAAAGAGCAAATTATTAAAAAAAAAAAAAAACAAAAATCCCGACTGCAAAAACACGTAACTGAAAAGAGACAAACAAGCATTATAATTATAATCTATAGAATTTTGGTATCGCAGGCGGCGATAAACCTACCCTAATCTAACCTACCCTGAAATATGTTATAACTTTTGTTAGTGCCGCTTGTGATACCAAAATTCTATAGATTATAATACTCGTTTTTCTCTATTCAGTAATGTGTTTTTGAAGTCTGTTTTTTTTTATATACTTACTTAATTTGCTTTTTTATAATTTTAGGTATCTTACTTAGATGTACTTATAAATCTGAAATAAGCTATCTTAAAACTTGAAAATATTCCAAAATCTGTTTACTACATTTGATTTTGGAATATTTTGTATGCGTCTTTTATGATCGAACAAATTATTTTAAGTTTTTTCATAAAATATGACTTATCTACTTTTAGTTTACAACCGGCATTCAATGGAAGCATTGAATTAATACCCCAAAAATAAGAATAGGAACCCAATACAGTAGGCACTTAACACAATCATGTCATGCTGTATTACTCATTCATCATCATTTTAGCCGAAAGACATTCACTGCTGGACATAAGCCTCCCCCAATTTGTTTGCCATAGTCGCCACGCTTGGCAGGCGGGTTGGCGATCGCAGTGTGGTGTTAAAAATGCATTGAGAATGCTGCTGCCCATTCTCTAGTAAGTCCCTTAGTCGCCTTTTATGAACACCCAGGGGAAGAAATAGGCTCTATTACTAATTGATATTAATCATCAACTCAATTCATGGAAGGCGATGATTTAATAATAATAATTTATTTTATTAAATAAAGATTCGATGATGATCACAGAAGAGAAAAAAGGAACCAATACTGGCCACATACAAATGCATTCAGAGTTAATAACTTCTTCAATAAACCTCTTCTATTAACCAATACAATAAACGTGAAGTATGTCCAGCAATCACTTTCTTCACACCGGAAACATTTTTATTCCAATTTTTTCTGAATGAAAATAAAATGAACGAACGACTCAATCACCTTCAAAGGCAAAGGCACAGATACTCAGCCGCTCGTTCAGAAATCAATTAGCGTGAGCACAAAGCTCACAGAATTAGCTGGCTGAAAACAATCCACACGTGTGCCTCGCCGATTAAAAATAAAACCGACTTAGACAACTCGATGCGATGTTTGAAAGGCTTGGAGGAGCGTTTAGATGTGGCTTACTTTGTAGGTGAGTTCAGTTATCAAATGAGCAAGTCCACTTGACCATCGGGCAAATTAGTGTTAGGTATTTTTTCACTAAGAAATTTAAAGCAGTAGCTCAGTCTGGATTAGTGCCCAGTTAAAGGCAATAGATTCGACCTGCACCCTACTATTGGGACCTTTATCATAACTGGCGATCATGGCATGTTAGATCTGATGCACTCTGCCTCCTCTTCTGGAGGATACAGAAGTTTCGTCGCATTTTTCGTATTAAATTGATTTTCCTACTTGTTTCACTAATAAATAAATCGTTACATATTGAATGTGAAGAACGAAGCAGAAAAAAATATTATAACACTTATATAAAAAGGTTTTTTCTTTTTGTTTTTATCTCTACTACTTATTATACCTACAGCATGTACTTATCAGAAAGGTGTGGTCGTATTTAAGAGTTTGGTACAGATAATTAAAAGTCAAACTGAACATCTTTCTCCATGGGACTGCCATCGTAATTGCGCAAAAATTATCAACCGCCAATACAAAAATTCAATACCTACCTACTCAACCTAAATGTATGGGACCACTTAATAATTTTTAGCGGTTACGATCTTGGCAGAACATCTTTCTTCATGGGACCAAGATTCATGGTGAAAGATGTTTAGTTTGATGATCCACCCTTACCTTAATATGATCACACTTTTCTGATACACGCTTTAAATAATACCAATAACCAATAACACGGCGATAATTACATCTATTTTCTCCCGTGGCGTGGGTGTCGTAAAAAGCGACTAAGGGAGTTACTATAGAGAATGGGCAGCACAGCAGCGTTCTCTATGTATTTTTAACACCATACTGCGATCGCCAACCCACCAGCCAAGCATGGCGATTATGTATCCCCCGAATTGTTTGAAGCCTATGTCGAGAAGTGGACGTCTTTCGGCTGGAATGATGATGATGAATTAAATCTATTAAAATTATTTTCAGCAATTCAACCCGCCAGTAGCTCGCCCGTTCAAACGCGCCTCTCTCACTTCCGACCTCAGTAAACAGGTAGGGGAAACATATCAAAAGTTTATGCTACTGAAATGTAAATGTGGCACAAAACGCATCGAGAATGGACTGCCATTGATTTAGTTTGCGTTCTACTGGATTAGCTATATTGGGATGTTTATTAGATACTAATTATAATTCCTGGGATTTGATTGACGTGTGATTTATTATATAAGGGAAACGGTAGCGTTTTTATTATCACTTCCAGTAAAGTTAAGCTGATCGATATTTCCATAGAACGATGACTGCAATAAATATATCCGAAAATTCGGGAAAAGTGTGCTGACAAAAATGTCAATTAACGATTTAAGTAGGTAGATAATGAAATGACAATGATTCTAGGATTCTATAGATATAGAACATATTTTAAGCAATTCTATAAAAGTGGAGTTTCCAATGACAATCATAATTATACAACATGTACCGGAATTAGCGCATAGGTACTACCAAACACCCCAAATAAAATATTATGTTATAATCAAAATACATATTACACTGAATTTTTGTTATCAGTTATTATGTATAAAACCGTGTGGTACCGGACGTAAAGAATAGCACCACCTCATTTCCTCCCGTGGGTGTCGTAAAAGGCGACTAAGGGACTTACTAGAGAATGGACAGCAGCGTTTTCTATGAATTTTTAACACCATACTGCGATCGCCAACCCGCCTGCTAAGCGTTGGCGATTATGGCAAATTCCCCTCCTTTTGGGGGAGGCCTACGTCCAGCAGTGGACGTCTTTCGGCTGAAATGATGATGATGATGATGATGATGATATAAAGCATTGTTTATTAATTAAATTAGTTATACTGATTGTAGAATAAAATTGTGGTCATATTACAAATCTACGCACTTACACAGTCGTACACGTATAAGGGTGTAGGGTGGTACTTCGTCCATTTTGGTTTAATTTGACTCAAGCCGAACTGTGACTGTAATTTATTTGAATAAATTTTGGGATAAAAATCACTTAAATAAAAAAAATGTGCATTAATTCAGTTACAACCTACACATTGTATAAAATTCTACCATCTGAAAAAGTGACTGACGCACTTTTCACTAAAAATATAAAAAAGACAGAAGGGTGTTTATTGTTTCTTTTTCGTAAGGTCGGCCATATTAGTTTAGTTTACATTATTATTAGTCGTATTAAAACCTTTTATTAGTTTACAGCCAGTAATCACGTCACTTCCTAGAACAGACACACGTGACGCCTTCCTATTAATTCTTATTTTAAAAATTTAAATACTTTTTGTCGTTCGAACTGGGACACTGTTTATGTTACGGTTTCAGGTACGAGCAATTTGAAAAAAGAACGCATTTTTCGGTTAGTTTAGTATCCATTACTGGTTTTGTACGCTTGTTTTGATAATAACAATTAAAATAATACGCAATGGATGTAGTTGTTGGTGAATAGTAGAAAAGTTGGTCAATTTCGAAGTACGTTCTTTAGTTTAAAGGGCGGGTTAGTTAATAGGTGTTTAAGATTTTTTTAAGGTGTTATGTTTTAACATAACTCGTTGAACCACGTCTTTAGGGGTGTGGAGTTAGAATAACAACATTTTTTTTTTAATACTTATTTATTTTAACTGGTTCGTTACGATTGAATGGGGTAATTAATGTTTTGTTTAGTTTTAAATTCGTCTGAGGGCATAAAATTGCAGAGCTATAAAACAGTCAAAAGATGTTTTGTAAATGTTTAAAACTACTTGTATGATTTCAAAAATATAAGTATTAGTTGCAATATGTATCTACTTATACTTCAATAATTACATAATAGTACATGCATAGCAAAATGCTACGCGCTACGAAATTTTTTAAGATTTAATTTTAATAAACAAATGACATTAAAATTGATTTGATAAGCTTAAGTTTCAAGCTTAAAAACTAATATTGAGGACAAAAAAATATTTAAAAACCATGTTGAAAGAATCTATTGCAATCTTCAGTTTTAAAATTAATCGTTTCTATTAATTTTCACTCCTTTTAACTATCACTTGCGTCACTAATAAACAGATTTGTGTGCCCTAATTTACTAAACAGCCAATTTCCCCAAATCCTAACATTCCAATTCTTCCGTTCTAAATTCGAAATTCAATATTCAAACATGGAAGCTATACCAACCTAATCTCTTCTATAAATTCCCGGAAACTCGACTAGGTAAGGTGGGTACATCAATCAGTACTATGATCAATGAAAATGATTTTTGATCAACAACTACTGTTACAAACATTGCTGTGTACATCAAAGTGTGTTATTATGTGGGCATGCAGTGGCGGGTACACCACTAGTGGACAATTGATCAAAAGACAGATTTAGTTGTCTTTGAATGCCAGCCTGGAAGCACGCCAGAGCTTTGATTCTTATGAGGTACAGAGTAGTGTGAGGATACAGATACTGAAAATAAGTTACAATTGTTTTTTTTTTGTTTTTTTTTTTTTTTTGTGAAAATGATTTTGTTCTATATTACCTACCTATATTTGAGTGCTGTAAAACAAGTACATTTTTGTATGTTAAACTACGTATTCAAAAATTAGACTGACAAGAATTGAACTATGAGCAACTAGAAATAATATCAACAAAAATCAAGTGATTTTATGTGTCAACTAGCTTTGGCCCCGCGGCTCCGCCCGCGTAGATGTCGGTTATCGCGTAAAAAAGTAGCCTATGTCCTTCTCCGTATCCCAGGCTATATCTCTGCCAAATTTCATTACGATCGTTTCAGCGGTTTAGGCGTGAAAACGTAACATACAGACAGACAGACAGACAGAGTTACTTTCACATTTATAATATTAGTATGGATTTGAAATAAATGATTTGACTTTGACATTGAACTCTGAGTTTGTTTCGGTCTTTCTTCTCAGAGTCGTCAGTTAGGAAACACCGAACTCATCTTGTTTTAAAAACATAATTTAGGTTTGACTGGTTAATGTGTTTTTTGGACCAATTTACAGAAATAAAAATAATTTATCATTTATCATCATAACAGTTTATGTACACATATTTAAACAGACAAGAAGAAAGGAACAGTACAATACATAAAAGGCGACGCCTATTTCTAAATAAATTTCTTCCAGCACATTTTTTTTTTTTGCGTGCGAAATTATTAAATAACTTCTTCCGCTCGGGCGGAGCGAGAGGGCGTGTCAGACTTTTATTGACCAAAACCCACCCGTGTTCCTTCAGTAACCTGTGTGCCAGGGCCACGGTATCCCATTAATTGTCGAAATATATAGGTACATTAATTTGTAGGATGGCAATTTTTTTAAGCAAACGTTGAATCGATCATTTCGGATTTGTATTTAAATTATATCATTACAAAAATAATTAATTGAGCAACTCATTGATATTCATTTTCTTAACAAAAAATGTTTGCCTACTTTTATGAAAACTGAAGTCTCTGCCTCAAACTAATCTATAAACACAAAGGCGTAATTTAGTGTTCTTAGTATTATGTGTAAGGCGCGAAGTCGAGGCGGTTAATGCGTTGTGTAACACAAACAGGCGGAGCCGCCGGTGGATACTCGCTTTGTGCCTGTTCGGAGTGTCCGGGCACGGAGTAGTGTGGGGCCAGAAGCTTCACTCCAAGCGATGCGTTGTGTTACATTAACAGGTGGAACCGCCGGTGGATACTCGCTTTGTGCCTGTTTGGAGTGTCCAGGTACAGAGTAGTGTGGGGTCAGAAGCTTCACTCCAGGCGTCACTTTCCTCGACTGCACCGTCACTTAAGAGCGTTGTCACCGGTCCACTAGCGTCACTCCTTTAAAAACATGTTATCTCGTGACTGAGAAGGAATTATGATAAACGGCTCAATCAACTATATCGGTAAGTGTGACTAGAATTTTCTAATACCTTTTTTTAAAGTTTCATATTGAGACACGAAGCAACAAAATTCGATCTAGAGGAATGTGGCTGTTTTTATTTAGATCGAGTTTTGATGCTTCGTGTCTCAATATGAAACTTTAAAAAAGGTATTAGAAAATTCTAGACACACTTACCGATATAGTTGAGCCGTTTTTCATAATTCGTTCTCAGTCACGAGATAATATTTGTTTAAAGAAGTGGCGCTAGTGGACCGGTGACAACGCTCTTAACATCAAGTGAGATATTTTGACGAAACAAAATGAAAAGTGAAACGGTCAAAGGGAATTTGATATCACTTCGGAGTTTTTCTGTTGAAAAACCCAATCCCTAAGTTACGAACGTGCAGATTAAATTGTAGACCCATTTAGATAAATACTGATTTTTGTACAGAACATGACCAAGTTAGCTCATTCTTATTATTCTCGTTTAACTGGTTCTGCTGCTAGCTAGTTAGTTTAAACAAGCAAAAATTGCAACTTAGTTTAAGCCAAACAGTTAATTTGTATTCTACAAGTAATTCGCGCGCTTAACATTCTGAACTTTCTTATTCTGTGGTCTGATTGCTTGACGGCTTGATTGTCCGAGCGAAACGACTACCGGACTGAGGATTGTCAGTGGGATCCGGAATTGAAGAGTAAATATTTACATCTAAATATTTAAATGTTAACATAGTTGGCATGCTTTTGTGAGATTAAAAGAAATGCTCTGAATACGCACAAAGTATGTGTGATTTTAAAATAAGTCAAAGCTTGTTTTTAAATTTGTTACAATAACAATGGGACTAGTACGAATTTTCTTCCAATGAAAACTTAGGCACGACTTGAAAAGTAACAGTAGTAGTACCTCCACAGTAGTACTTGGGTATAGTAATACCCATAGGTATTTGGAGACTCAGTTTAACCCTCGGCATGCCTGATAGGGTCTTACAGACCCACCTAGGGACATAAACTATAGTTTTTTCAAAATTTATACGCCAAAACCCCTCCGCTTTTATACATTTAAAGTGAAGGCACACAAGTACGCGACGCTACACAAAGCTACACCTAATTAAATTACCGCCACCCTCACAAACTCAAACCGCACTAATTTCTTACACTTCATCTCAAACACCTGTATTAACCATGTGGCGACATCTACAACGCCACATGGCAACTACGCATAACAGACCTGACGTCAGAAATCCTGCATCGCGCAATCAAAGTTTAGCGCGTGACTAGCATATTTACATCATCCCGATATCTACCGTTGGGCAGTTGTCCACCAGACACAATACCCGTCTGGTCGGAGGATTCTCCCCTTTCAATAGAGTATGAGTGAACTTTACACCCTGTTCCTCATACTTCTATAATGGTGACCCCGAACATGGACATTAGCGCAGCCTTCGTGCAACTACCTCAGCGTGACGTCATTATCATCACTTCCTCAAGCTTTCGAGCGGTGAGTCACAAAGCCAGCCAGCACCCACGGCTTCAACGGGTGTCCTGACCACCAGCATGCAGCGAACGTGCATACCTGGTCATCACCCTCAGCGTCATCAGCAACCTTGGCCGGCCACAAGCAGAGCCTTTCATGTGTCTAGCCAAGGCCTCCCACAAGGTGGACCGATGACCTTGTGAAGGCCGCAGGAATCCGCTGGATGCGGGAACACAGAACCGGTTGAAGTGGCGGTGCTTGGGGGAGGCCTATGTCCAGTACTAGACGTCTTTCGGCTGTAATGATGAATGATTATGAAGACATAAAGCGATTGCCTATCAGACCTCCACAACCCAAGGGTATCACGATACCCCTTAGTAAGACTAGTTATCAGACTTTCGGGCTTCTAACTACCCGTAACGACTGTCAAAGATGTATAAATGACAGCCGGGACCAACGGCTTAACATACTTTCCGAGGCACAGCGGGGTCTCAGTATGTAATGGAGGGTCACCCATCCACGAACCGACCTCGACAAGCGTTGATTAACCTTGTAGATCGTTCCGTGCATCTGTTATTAATTAGCCACAAGCCGCTCTACCTTTACACGTCATCTCATTTACAATGGCGGCCACAAAAACTTGGCACACATTCTTCTTTTCTTTTTATTTCATATTCGCGTCAGAAGTGCCAATTATTATCAAAAGCTGTCTTGTACACGATGAAAGGAACTCTTTGGCTTTCATGTCCATTCAGTGGTCCGCTTTGTAGTTGTAATTATAGACTATTGTTTGATAATTCGCAAAACGAAACGTCTGCCGTGTTTTCTTAAGGTGAAAGCGTCAAGGTAACCCGCGAAATTCAAATTTAGTAGTGGATATTAGGTATTTAACTTTTACTTTTTTTAAATTTAAGTAATAATAAAATTAATTCACATACGTGTCTTCACTTCAGCCGAAAGACGTCCACAGCTGGACATAAGCCTCTCCCAAAAGGGGGGGGGGGGGGTTACCATAATCGCCACGCTTGGCAGGCGGATTGGCGATCGTAGTATGGTGTTAAAAATGCATAGAGAACGCTGCTGCCCATTCTCTAGTAGGTCCCTTAGTCGCCTTTTACGACACGCACGGGAGGAAATAGGGTGTTGCTATTCTTTAAGTCCGGCACCACACGGTACTTGCATTTTTATTATGTAGAAGGAACGAGGAACCCAAGAAATAATAACGGATGTAAAAAGACGCTTACGAAGCCGAGAGTCACATATACTCTCCATCATTGTGATATTTTTTTTAACATACATGGGAACCTTCTGGTTACGAAGATATTGAAGGTCAAAATTCCATTTTTTTTTTTCACCTATACAAAGTTTAGGTAAGTGTTACAAATTAACTTTAAATAACCCCACAACTCCGTTGCATGCAACCATAAGCACAATGTTTTGCGTGCGTTACATTGCGCGCTGCAGTAAACAGCGATTTTTCAAACCAAAAATAAAAGTCGTTTCCCAGCAATTTTTTTTTTACACAATGTTGTTTATTTTGATGTACAGAATGCGTAGGTAACGGCTATGTGATGGGTCTTTTCACACCCTGTATAAGTAATAAAAACTGAAAGCTATCCTACTCAATACAGTTGTGGAGCAAATTGCTATTGAGTATTATTCCTCCTGAATTCTTCATATTTTTACTCATACCCAAAGTATCTAATTCAGATAATTTATGTATACAAAGTAATGTCAAGAAATGTCACTGTCAAAATGACAGGACAGGGGTGCAAAAAATTTTTTTTTTTTTTTTGTAAATAATCATCCATGAAGTTAAAGTGACTTAATTATAAGAACTATGCAAACAAAATACCGTTGCCAAACAATGTTTTGTGTTTCGGAGACACGACCTATGATTGTCATAATCAGCCCTTTTAAGTCCACTGCTAGACGTAGGCCTCCCAAAATCGATTTCCACTCAAAACAGTTTTCATCCAAAATGTAGCTAGATATGCTACTTACAATATGAATCTATGAATGAGAGTTGTAATATTAGTGTTGTTGATTGTTGGATCTCCTGCATTGTTACCAGTATCATAAAATATTTTATACCAGAAAATCTCCTTTTTTTAATAACTTTGTTTAAAACCGAAAATTTATAAAAATAATTACGGTATGATAATTTTTTAATTATTATTTCTTAAAATCAGTATTTAAAAGAAAATGAACTCTTTTTTCGCCATTTTATGTGAATTACCATTACGAAGATATTTTTTTGATATGTTATCCCCTTTGTTTACATAAATTATCTGAATTTCAGACTTTGGGTATAAGTTCACATTCTAACTTAAGGGTCAGCTCAGACCGAGATGCGACGCGACGCGACGCGACGTGTTGCCAACGATTTTACTATGCGCCTCGCGACGTTGCGATGCGTCTCGCGGCGGCGCGCGCTTTCTGGCCTCTTCCAATATCGTCGCGTCGCGTCGTGTTGCGTCGCGTCGCGTCTCGGTGTGAGCTGACCCTAAGGAGTTGTATTGCTGATTCTAGAAAGAGAAAAAGAAATATTTTATTTGGGACACGCACAAGGAATACAAACAGAAAAAAAAAAATGAGCATTTAAAACTAACAAAATTTACATAGTAAACAACAAAAAACAATAGAATAAGCCTTGTGCGAGGCCAAAAAGGTCACTATCTCAGCGTAATGCTGTAATATTTAAAAAATAAATATCGCAGCGCTGGTATTCTGTTAGGAGGATTCTTATAAAATTAATTATGTAAAGCCATATTTGTTACGACAGCGAATCGTATTTTAATCAACAGACAACTGAAAATACAATAAACAAAAGAAAATTTGAATTTCGCGAGCCACCTTATCGCATACCTCTTAAATTTTGTTAATATTATCGGCAGTGTGGTGTTTTGGCAATTATGAAGTTATTTTTGTGGGAAGTTATGCTAAAATAACTCTTCAAAACTCTAGTGTTGTGAGTAACAGTTTCCCATACGTATACAAGTAACGACACACATAACATCACGCTTTTAATCTCTGAAGGGTTAGGCAGAAGTGTGAGTAGGTACTACCCATACGGGAACAGGTGCGTTATGCTCATTAATAATAATAATAATAACCGCACCGCCGCCGTATCTCTACGTTGACGTGGTGGGGCTTGCGCGCTCCGAACTCTAGGTCTGTGCCGGTAGAGTTTACTTTCCCGGAACATGTCTAGGGATGAGGAGCCAGACCAAGAGAGATACATAAACCCGCAGGGCAGCATGTGGCGAGCTGTTGGGCAGTTGTGACCCCACGGACCCTAACTCCCGGGAGAAGTCATGTTCCTCATCTCTGGCTTGCCTTTATTTGCCGGCTGGACTGAACACTGACGAGGAACTGAGCTCCCAACTCATTCTTGCCTTTATTGGCCGGCTTGATTGGAGATTCGCAAGAGCAAACGTGCTCGGAGGAAGGAAGTATTCCAGTAAGTGCTTGTAGGGATCTTGACCATCTTCCGGGCTCTGGGATTGTTCTGAGAGCCGTGGAATACCTCTCCACTCCTCGAGCACCTCAGGACATGTTGCCCCCTTGTCGCTACGTCACTATGTGCTAGCGACCGTTTTTGGGGGCCCATTATTGAGTGGGCAAGTCACCCCCTACTATTTTATCCGTGTATAATCCAGCATTGCATAATATAAGCGGGCACGTCCTTTATGCCAGGAGACTTTTATTTAGGTTTTTTTTTGGCCTTTTAAGTTTTTTGCTTGAGTACGAGTATAGTTTTTCACTGTATATTTGCTGGTATATTAGCGTGTGCTAGCTGACATATGGCAAATAATTAATATTTCACTTCTCATGCTCTAAAAGTACGCCTACGAAGCGGGACTAAAGTGACCACTTTAGTCTCTAGGGAGTGAAAAGTAATTAGTTTTTTAATTTCCTTCATGTGCCATAGACAAACTCAAACAGCCACTACATATAGGTACTATTATCTGTGGAGTGTGGACCATCTTCATTGCGAAAATGTTGAGAGTTCCATGGATTTTCCGCAAACAAGGTGGCACCATGTGTTTTAAATTGTTAATCTGTGGCTGGTGTAGAAGAAAAAATGACCGCGAAAGTTTCAGAATTTTTGTTGGGTGTAAAATTGTTCGGTTTTAAATAAAATTAAGAATGTCCAGTGACAGTGAAGAGTTTGACGTCGAGCAAAGACCAAAAGACATATTAGATAATCTTTTGCCGCCAAAATCGCGAAAGATTTACCTAAAAACTTACGGAAGTTTTATGGACTGGAGGAATATATTTATTAAATGTTTTTGTACTAAATTGACTATTTTCTCGCACTCAAAGTGAAAATACAGATTTCACCTCGGGACTAAACGCCAACTTAATATACCCTAGGTTTCATTGACTGATCGCACGCTCGGGAGTCGAACTACCTCTGGCATATTATGGCTTCGTTTAGTCCCTCGATATAAAATATGCTATTACTGTTCTATGTCTCGTAATGTTAATTACTTTGCATACCTACTATTGTATAGAGTCGGGTTTGTCTAATTGAACAGACAGATGTGCTGCTGGGGAGTTTGTTGCCCCACTTCTTCTTTCTAGCTAAAGCACTTGTAATTGGTGAAGGGCGGGCGTTTTGGGAGACTGTCTTAAGTAATTTTGACGTTCGAAAAATGCTGATTCTCAGCCTAATTTGAATAAATGACTTTCATTTTTTTTTTTTTTTTCATATTTCGTCAGTTATATTTAAGTCCCATGTAATAAGAGGCCAGCTTATTGCCATCAAACTGGCATAAATCCAGACTCCGGGTTGCTACTGAGAAATTCCTGATGGAAAAACCCATGCAATAACACTTTTCTCAACTTGGGAATTAAACCCAGGACAGTTCATAACCGCGACTGCCGCGTCTGACTGGTTGTCAGACTTTTGGGCTTCTGACTATCCATTTATAACGATATAGTACAATTTTTTTCATCATCATTATCATTTTAGCCGAAAAACTTCTACTGCTGGACATAGGATCCCCCAAGCACCGTCACTGGGGCCATTTTTTATTTGTGCTTGTAATTTTTTGGGTTTGCCATAATCGCCACGCTTGGCAGGCGGATTGGCAATCGCAGTATGGTGTTAAAAATGCATAGAAAATGCTGCTGCCCATTCTCTAGTAAATCCCTTAGTCGCCTTTTACGACACCCACGGGAGGAAATGTGGTGGTGCTATTCTTTATGGCCGGCACCACACGGGCCACACGGGCACGGGACAATTTGTCCACCAGCTCACTATGAGACTTGAGACCAGAGTCACAAAAATAACTTTCAAATCAAACGTCATGATAATTTAGTTGGTAACTCGTGACTAATGTCGTAACTAAACGGTGTCCGCTTGTACCTCACTCCCGTTAAATGTCCGTGTCCACAGATGAATGTGAATGGTGTTATGCACAACAAAAGAAAATAATTGAGGAAAAATCATACAAGACTTCCCTAGGTGACACAAAAATCCTCGTAAATGCCGCCTGTTGATACCTACCTAAATTAATGAAATGAAAACGTTTATTCTATAAATAGGATATTTTTTTTGGTGGGAAAT
Source organism: Dryobota labecula (assembly GCA_947523025.1). Taxonomy (NCBI): domain Eukaryota; kingdom Metazoa; phylum Arthropoda; class Insecta; order Lepidoptera; family Noctuidae; genus Dryobota; species Dryobota labecula. The sequence goes on along the minus strand of OX383305.1, from coordinate 8,237,132 downwards.
TATCAAATAACTGAGCGTGTCAGACTTTTAATAGCAGGCACCGGTCCTAGCGGACCCCGTCAGTGCGTGCTGACCTCTCTTTGAGGCGCGCGTGGAACACAATTCGCCGTCGACCCGGGCCTGGTGCCGTATTATGACGTTTTAATGCCATCATGATTCCAGTGCAAGAGAGAGATGGAACTATACATGACCGCTAGCACCATCCCTGTTTTGATCTGGAATCATAATGGCATTTATACTTCATAATAAGGCCCCTGGTCCTTACCGGACGGCGAGCTGCCCTGGGCGGCGGGAATCGGCTAACGATTCCCGCCGCCCAGGGCGTCTCCTGCGGCGACTAGGGGCGTGAGGGCGCGCAGACTGCCGCTCCCTCACGCATTCCGCCTCCTCCTTCGCAAGCATTACTGCTTCGCAGAAGGAGGTGACTGCCTCATCTGACTACCCTTAAGAAGAAATGGCGAAACAAACTCATGGGTCAAAGTCTCCTTTAAAGTCCAGACATAATCTTGGTACATAATCATGTGAGGACCATGTAGATCCGTGTCTGAAATGATCTTTTGAGGAAAGAACCATACAAATTTGAGTGGACCTGACCAGTCCATGCAAGCATTTGTCAGTAATCGTGCAGCTTAACTCAGGACTTAAGGCTTGCCAACCAAGTCAATTAGAGGACTAGCAGTCGTGACGCTATCCGAGAAATTCCTGATGGAAAACTCAAATAACTTTGCCTGGGAACCAAACCCAGGATAGTTCACAACACTATCTACAGTGACAGCAAAATTTTCGGTATATTATATAATAGGCATATTTTTCCTACCAGCTAATTAAGGGACCGAACAGCAGAGTCTCAAAAATAACTGTCAAAAGAAACATGATAATTTAGTTGGTAACTCTTGACATAGGTATTGTAACTGAATGGTGTCCGTTGCTGATGGCCGCGGGTTCGCAAGCAAGGATAAAAAAAATACATTACAAACAGACACTTAAATTTCACTTATTTGTATAGAAAAAGCAACGCGGGCGAAGCCGCGGGTAGCAGCTAGTTTCTCAATCAAATTGTTTCTTGGTTCCCTCACTCACATTCGTTTATCTAGTAACCGGAGCCCCATACATCTAATTGCAGATGTGCTCGTACTAAAATAAATTATTTTAAATGTAAATACATAGGATTGGCGCAATGATAGCTTTTCTTACTAATGCTGTACGTCACCGATATAATACTACGCAGCTTTGTGTGATAAATCATTGTTAATTAGTGTTAGACTTTATTTGAATTACCTAGATCGGGTTTTAATATCTACAGCAGTCACGATTATTCTTAAGTAGAAAAAATATCCATGTATCGATACATCGATATTTTTTATTCGATATATCGATATAAAATACCAAGTATCGAAAATGTACCAAATACGATATTATTTTTAACGTTTAAAAAAATAAAAGAAAGAAAAAGATATATTTCCATTAGCAGCACCGTTGTCACCATTGGCTAAAACCGCTGGAATTCAGAGCCGTAAAAAGTAGACTTATTTTTATGAATATTTTTTTATTTAAGATTTTGTTAGTTTAATATTTATATTATTAAAAATCAAACAATAAAATTTAATAAAACACAAATATTTTTTTTGAAAATTTCACCGATATATCAATTTTCTTTTAAATATCGATAAGATATTCGATAGGTACCTTTTGGCAATTCTTGCATCCCTAGTACTCGTAGTAGTGAATATAGTACCTACGTACTATATTCACTAACTATCCAAAAAATAAACCATCTAACCCTTCTATGGTTTTTGCTCAAATTGTTTTTCCCTTAAGTAGTATACGTTTATCTTATTTACGTGACGCGATCGTCACGTAAGGGTCATTCTCAGGACACTCATTATTTGGTTGACTTCGGTGGCATTTTTTTTTACGTTTTGGCATATCTAACATGAAATATCAAATCTAGAGTTAATTTAAAACATATTAGTAGTACTCTAGATTTGATATTTCATGTTAGTAATGCCTAAATGTAAAAAAAAAAATTGCCACCGAAGTCAACCAAATAATGAGTGTCCTGAGAATGACCCGTAAAAAGCGCGCTAGCCAACCGCAAAACTATACGTTGTATTAGTTCGCGTTTTTTTGCAATTTTGCGTGACGCGAACTAATACCACGTTGTGCAGTTGTTGTTGCGCTCTTATTACGTGATACGATCTATACAACGATACAGTTGGTCGCTGGCCAGTGGTCTTATTACGTGACGCGAACTATACCCACCTACGTTAGAACATATATTTACCTAGGTGTTTTCCGAAAGCCTATAAAATGGTGATAAAGATATAGGTACATTGAGGGGAGCACTATACCTTCACCACTTCCTTGCTAAAAACCAGAACTAATTGGAACGTGTTTCAGCCCGTAATGTTCTCACTGCCGGGACATAAGCTTCCTCTCTGTGAGAGACTAATTTTAATACTATTAATAACATTTGTAATTCTAATTCTAATAAATAATTAATAACTTAATTTTGATGTAATGATGACCCATAATTTTACAAACCATATTTGTACGCCGGAAACGGCAGATTATGATCGTATTACATAATGAACCTAACAACTTTGTACAATATTCTGACAAATGCATTCTATTCTATTCTAACAATAGTTTTAGAATCGGTCAGACACTTTGGGGATTATTTAGAGACGTTGCTTAAAGTTAAGTGACGTTCAAACGTCAAAAATGTATGGTTAAACAGTCGCTAATCATTACTTAACTTTATCAAACTTTTATAAATAAACCCCTTACACTTTTCTATTGGGAAAAATTTGAAGTATTTTTTGAGCACCTATGCATTGAGCACCAAAGGTGCCATTTTAGAATACCTACCTACCTTTGGTACTCAATGCATAGGTGCTCAAACAGGAATACTACAAAAAATTATTTGATAAGTACCGACTTTTCAATTTGGGAAAATTAAGGTGTAGGCAGATAGACCTTTTCTTTTTTTTTTTCTTTTTTTTTTCTTCTTTTGACTAATGGAGTCTATAGACCCTCAAAATTGCTTGACAGACACGTGAAATTTTTGTCCTTATCAAGCAATTTTGACTTTATAGAACGAAGCTTGATGTGCTTGACAAGCAAACTACGTGCTTGATAATGCTTGATGAAAAATTATATTTTCGCAATACTTGTCAAGCATGCTCAGCCGTTTAGGTACATGCGCTTGTCAAGCAACACATTCCGATTTTAGTGTGCTATGAAAAATCATGGCGAGTGCACGCGACACGAGCGGGGACAGGGAAGTAAGTAAGTATCCCAAGTTAAGTCTTTAGTCTTGAGCCAGTGATAGGTATTAGGCCCTTTGTGCTTACACACATGTTTTTCTTGCCATGAAAAACTATAGTTTATTCGCCGTGTGCAGGCACGGTCGTCAGTGTTGTATGGATCACTACGGAAGCATGTTGACACAGACGTTTTTTTTATCACGCGGTGTAACGTAAAAAAAACCCGTGCCATATACAGTGGCCAACACATCAAGCTACACGAAACTGTCAAATTTCTCCAAACGATTTTAAACTTTAATGTGTTGATGATTAAGTTCAAAATCGAACGAGAAAATTTGACAGTTTATGGTAACTTGATGTGCTGGCCACCGTACAAAAGGCCTTACAGCTACCTAATGGTAATGTTTCTTATAGTATATCTAGTTGACCTCGTAATTGCTTTACCACTTTTGACAACTATTCCCACGACATTATGTGGGGTACTGATTGGTGAAACGTAACATGAAATTTATAGGCGCTCCATCACCGAGAGCATTCGCCTGTAATGTTGACTAATTGCGAGACCAAGAAACGCCACATCTGCATTTAGAGATATTCTATATTTTTGTATACAGAATGTTTCTGTTTTAGCGCAACTTCGAGTCTGCGAACGCAGACGCTTGACAAGCATGCTTGACGTTGCGTCAAGCTTCGTCAAGCTTTAGGAGAGTTTAGGAACCTCATTAGTATCTACCATCCACTCCAGGCGTAAGGGGTGTGGAATTTTCTCCGACACAGGTTCACCCACCAAAACTACATCCCAAGTATAACCAAGTCTATCGCACATTCCAACTATTTTTACTTCATAGCCTCATTCTTTTTAATGAACGTTCCGTTTTACGACAAGTGAATGCTCATCACGGCATTAATGGCGGCACTTCCGGTTCATTAGCATTACACACAGCACGTAAAAAATAAGCTATTAAAATATGAATTTTATTCGTAAAACATTCGCCGGTTTTATGGTGATGTAGGAGGAAATTCTGTGGAATAGATCATTTTCTTGGGAGAAGTTAGGAATTACTGACAGATTGTGCCAGAATTTTCTCCCGGTAGCTACCGTGAGTGGACGCCCTAAGAGGACATATAGTGACCTAATTGGTGATGTACTTCAGAAAGGTCAGGTGCGTAGCACTGGCAACCGGCGTGCGTGTATGACCAGATGTATGAATGTTAACAAAGCAAAAGGAGTACATATATAAGGAGCGTAGCAGGTGGCGCTCTATAGTTTCTGCCTACCGTCATATGAAAAAGGCGTAATATGTATGTTTTAAGTAAGTATAATTATTCATATAAATAAAACTAAGTACATAATTTACTTCAAGACGGACGCTGTGAGCTGACCGTGATGAGTCTCGAATCGTATTCTTCTAAATATAAAATACTGTTTATCTCTAAAATATGCCATCAACTTATCAAAAAATCGTGGCGGTTGGATGAGGAAACCATTCGATACCTCTAGAACACCTACTTAACATTTGATCAAAGAAGTTACCAAACCACGCAAATATGCCAACACTAACCACTGCACCTTAAGAGTCGTTACAGCCAAGGTACCAACTATTACCCAACCTATTACCTTCGTACCTTCCGTACCCGAATAAAGAGTTCGTGGAAGGCCACCCAGCGCGGGCGCAGCTGACAAACAAACCGACGAAGCACAGAGCACGGTAGCTGTGTGATAGGTACTTGGGTTTCAGTGGAAAATTGTTCCCAAAGGTGCCTCTGTTATAGGTAGGTATATAGAAACAAGTTCCCCTAACTGAACAAACAGCTGTACTGCTTGGGAGTTTGCTACGCGACTTCTTCCCAGCTAAATAAAGGCGTATATTAGGGGGGGTTGGGCCGTGCTCAGCCATAATTGGTCTAGTGCCACCCCGATCTTTGGTTACCTATTCGAAATTCTAGGCTGGACACTTAAATAACTTCACACAAAAACGAGTTCAACCAAAAATCAATCTGCCTAGCCTTTTCCCAACTATGTTGGGGTCGGCTTCCAGTCTAACCGGATGCAGCTGAATACCAGTATTTTACATGGAGCGACTGCCTATCTGACCTCCACAACCCAGTAATTGGCTAACACGATACCCCTTGGTAAGACTGGCTGTCAGACTTTTGGGCTTCTGACGACCCGTAACGACTGTCAAAGATCCATGAATGACAGCCGGGACCAACGGTTTAACGTGCTTTCCGAGGCACGGAGGAGTCTCGGTATGTAAAGATGGTCACCCATCCACAGACCAACCCCGGCAAGCGTAGCTTAACCTGACGGATCGACCCGTGCGGCTGTTATTACTTAGCCACGAGCTCCTCAAAAAAAAAAAAAATACGAGTTCAATCAAACAAGTAATATTCAACCGAGAAATAAACTATAGTAGTCATAGAAAATTATAGACATTATACTGCATCTGGTACGCCCAGGATTTCCTTTAAGGGGCCACCGTGAAAATGCTGAATAAAAAAATAGAGGTAGCTCGTGTGGCAGTACTGGCAGTTCACAGGTCATTGTTCAAACATGACGGTACGTTACAGCGACAAGGTACTTAAGAGTGTAAAGCTACTTAAGAATGATGGTGCTTACTCGTGCTTACTGACTGTAAATTGGGCGTCAACTCGGCTTTATCGGCCATCGCATCTCAGGGGCCATGGCCCCCCTGAAAAATAGCGCTAGATGTAATGCAGCTAAAGCATCAGGAAGTGGTGAAGGGCGGACGTTTTGGGGGACTGTGTTATGTAATTTTGACGTTCAAAATGTTCTGATTCTCAGCTTAATTAGATTTTGGTGGTTGGGAAGTTGTGGTCGTTGGAAGTTGAGTCTGAACTAGGAAGGCTGAGATCTAGGATGTTGAGGCGACGAAGTTAAGTGGAAAATTGTACTGCTTGGAGGTTTGGTATGGGAAGCTGGTGGTTGATGGTAAGTCGTAGGAATTGTATGACTGAGGAAGTGTGGTGGTTTATCACTCGACTTGGATGAGGTTTTACGTTGTAGTGGTTCCAAAAACTTTCAGGGATGACAAAATATCTAATTCTCTAATCTTATTATCTCTAAGTGTGGAAAATGTGACTACATTTTTGTATTTGGTTCCCACCTGTAAAAACTAATGTAGGTAAGTGATAATATATAAATAAATATTTTTTTGGCGCACTTGCGATGTCTTTTATGATAACCAGATAAACCAGAATAAGAGAGCGGTCTACCTATAATAAAATTGAAGCTTTTGTGTACAGTCAGTATACACAATTAGCTGACCCCTTGCATAAATGGTTGAGATTTTTTTCAATACGGATCGATAGAATTTTATAATTCTTAATTTAATTTAAATACCTATACGAAATCTACCCAAAAGTAGAAAAAAAAAATTAAAATCGTACGATTTGTCAGTAAAAAAAATCTCAACCATTTATGCAAGGGGGGGTCAGCTAATTGTGTATACTGACTGTACTAAGTATGCTACGGAACCATGGGAGCCCGTAGTTCCGTCTCATTAATTTAATTTTCCTACTTTTCAAGACTTAGGGCGGGTTGTTTTACGTCCACTTAACGCACGCGTATACGTCATAAATGGCGCTAACTATCGTCAAACCGTTGTTTCACAAAATTATGTCCTTGACGTTCGTTAAAAAATAACGATTACAGTAACAGGTGTCATACCCACTGGTTAACGTTTTATTCTTTTACATTTGAACTTTGACAATCGGTTTTTATGCAGTGAAACAACGCTTTGTATTTAACGAACGTTAAACATCATATGTAATCGTTATTATTTGACGTAGGTACACACGGCTACATATCAAGCTATACAAAACTAGTTTACGCTGGTCTCGCATTGTATAGGATTTCCATATATTGAGAGATCAGCTTATACTGGAAATGTATAGCTTGATATGTAGCCGTGTGTATGTATGTTACGTTAACGAACTGTTTGAATCAACCGGCCCTTACAATCTAGTTTTAACTACTTACCCTAAAAATTATAGAGGATTAGCTACAACTCTTTTTTTTTTTTGTTCCGCGTTGGAATATCCTCATGGATATCCTCCACCCTGGGGGGCGAAGAGATCTGTCTGACTCTTACCGACTTAAAACCACCCCGGTGTTCCATCTCAGACCTACGCCGGGGGTCGCGGGAACGTACGATCCTTCCGCAACTCCCGACTGGTGCCTCCCCAGACTGCTCTGTGGAACACCGCACGATATGTGGCGCTGGTTTTCCCTATCGGTGAACCTCTCCGCCAAATATAAGCCCAAACGATGAGGCCAAGGTTAGAATTTTTTGGATAGGTAGGTAGGTACATATGTAAAGTCGAGATATAGCCAAAGAATAGGAATAGACAAAGGTACGTTTTCACAACTGCGGGGTTATTGCGCAACACACTTACAGTAGCAATTTGACAGATCAACAACATTCATTGCGTTATTTATATTGTTGTGCAGACAACATTTTCGAACTTAAAAAGCAATGGATTAGCAATATCCTTCAAAATCATTTAGATTGTGATTGATAATGAGGAGGCTAGTTCGCGGGTTTATAAAACTAATCATCATCATTTCAGCCGAAAAACGTCCACTGCTGGACATAAGCCTCCCCCAATTGAGGGGTTTGACATAATAGTCACGCTAGGCAGGCGGGTTGGCGATCGCAGTATGATGTCAAAAATGCATAGAGAACGCTGCTGCCCATTCTCTAGTAAGTCCCTTAGTCGCCTTTTACGACACCCACGGGTGCTATTCTTTACGTCCGGCACCACACGGTACACGGTATAAAACAAATAAAAATAGAAAAAAAAACATACTAAATATTCCTTGTTCACAGTGGTTATAATTATGTACCTAAATCTTTATAAATAGGTATACCTATATCTTTATTGTTTTATTTTCTACCTACTCCAGTTAATTATCTTTTTGTATCCACGTGTTTCTGAGACAAATATAGCAATTTTTATTTCTTTCTTTTTGTTTCACAATCACACACGAAAGTTATCTTAACCATAAAAAGAACATCACAACAAAATGATTAGGAAATCAGTCCAAACATTTCAATAAAACCGACACGTTTATTTAAAAAGACATTAAAAAAAAGTTAAACTAATATTTTTCCGCTACAATACCTCAACATGATCTATTCGCGTAGGTACTGGGTACTGATTAATTTATCTATGTTTATCGACTTTATGGTCGCAGTTAATCGAGAATGGATGAAACACAGGCACGTTGGAAACTCAATAAAATCCGAGTAACATTTACAATGGCTGGTATTTATTTAAGTGGTATTATTGGTACGCCACCCGCGGCCGTACAGACCACACATAAAACCTGCTTTACGATCTATATTGTTGGTTGAGTACCTTTTTATACACCTTATTTTGATGCTGAGGTTATTTTGTAGGTATGGTATGTCGGTACCTGGGTAGGAATGTAACATTCAGTTTAGGTGAATTTCCAGTTTGCACCAAAATACATAAATTATTATGTGCTCTCTGAAGAATGAAAACCTTGTAAGTGGGTAGTCAGAAATTCGATAATTATCTATAATTAACTAAATTAATAACTGCAATTTTAGGTCCTTTTATTTTAGCAGCACATCATATGAACTGTAAAATGACCTCTTGGATAATTTTGTTGGACGACTGTAATCCAGGTATTCGAAGTTCACTTCGCGCTTCGTGCCATTACTGCCTTATGATTACGCAACTATTTGCGCCATCTATTATGAACATTATCCTAATACTCTCAAACAGCGAGACTTATCAGATTAAAGAGATGCTACCCTATCATGAATGCAGTTCAGCTATTCGTCACTAGATGACGCTATTACATACTTTCTTTTCTTGATAACTTCGACGAAACCTCTCGATCATCGGAAATTGCAATGAATTTGAAATCGAATGATATTTTTTTTTTTATTCAATATCTTAAACAAATTTTTTGTGTGCTGTAAAAACTGTATTTTCAGTGCATTTATATTATTTTTTTGTTTCGTTTTCTTAAATCAAATTTTGACAGTCAAAGCTCGGACTAATGAAACGTAGTCTTTAAAAAGTATAAACAAAATGAGCAAAATGACGTTTGTTGACAGTTGCGCTTTGTTATCGTCGAGATTATTTTCTACGTTCATCAGAAGAAAGAAATTTTTGTGTATAAATTCAGTCAGATTTCATATGGATATAGGAGATGAAGAGAAGTCAGCAATGGAACTCGTCAATGTACCGCCAATCGTGTCCATATACCGGCACTCTCTGCACACCTTCGATGACAGGTTCAAATGTGATCTTTTGGCTAACTTGGGCAAGCTAAAGACTATGATGGACAGTCTAAAAGCTGAAGACTTGGGCTACGACAATAATTTGAGAGACGAAGCGCTTTGGAGGCATCCCAACAAGGCACCATGTACGTATATAGAAGTGTTTCAAAACAGCCAAATAAATATGAGTATTTTTGTTTTAAAACCAGGCTTTAAAATGCCGCTCCACGACCACCCGCATATGCACGGGCTTCTCAAGGTGATATCTGGAGCAGTGAAGATCAGAAGTTTTTCAGAATACCCTGTAAAACAGGCTGTGGATCCGATAGAGTTCCACGTCGTCGCGAGACAAGAAGCGGCGCGACTGGCACAGGGCACCCACAAGCGACGAAAATTGTTTGCTGAAATTACCAGCCAACAAATTTGTTCAGATAACTCTGGAACTTGCACCCTAACGCCTACTATATCAAACTATCATGAGATAGAAGCCCTAGATATGCCAGCAGCCTTTTTTGACATCCTATCTCCTCCTTATGACACATTAATAGAAGGTATAGGACCGAGACGATGTCGCTACTACTTTGTTTCTAATGAGGTAAGCACCAATTTAGTAGAATTGCAAGAAACTGAAGTGCCAAAATGTTTCTACTGTGATCAAGCACCATATTTAGGACCAATTCTTGGTTAGGTACAAATTTTCTAATTATTAGGTAGCTATTTGAGGATTTTAAAATTGTTTATTAAGATCCATGTTAAGTTCCTGGCCATAAAATATTTTATTCAATAATTTCTTGTATCCAAATGTTGAATGTGAAAGTAGAAATATTTGAGTCTTCTTCATGTTAAATGTCAGTATTTGTGTAAACTAAGTTGTATCCACAATTCATAGTTAAGTCTGAAAACTCATAAATTGGACTTTTACCAGAAAGTACTCAACCCACATTATGGTCAAAAATTAGTTGATATACCAAAGAGGTTGGTTCATTTGCTCGACAAAAAAGGTCTGTGAAACCACAAGGATAAGGTTGTTTTTCTTTAATTATGTGAACCAACCCTCGTGAAGTTGGGTACCTTCCGTTAACTGCTAGGACCTCTTTAGTATACATATACAACTCAGTTTTGACCATAATTTGCGTTGACTCCTTTCTGCTAAACTACGTTCAATTATTTTATTACATTATAGACATCATGCACCACAACATATAAGTTACCATTAAGATTAGCAGCTCTCATAAACAAAGCTATGTGCTGTATGAATAAAGCGTAAACTCCATATAATGTAAAAATTAACTAAACATTAATTCATGAAACAATATAAAATATAAATTCCTATAAAGCTGAAGTTACCCATTTTAAATTGTATGTATCCCATTCTGTATGTAGTAAATCCCACCTACATGTAACAAAACATAAAAAATGCTGGATTCATATATTTTGGTATTGATAATGATATAATTATTGTTGTTAGCGGAGAACAAGTTGAGTATTTGATGAATTCAGTATATTGTCAATTTTATCATTGTTGTTTACTAGAGTTCTATGCCTAAGTCAAAATTGATGTTAGTTTTAGTTATATGCTTTTGTTTATTTGTAACTTTTCTGTCAACTATACGTAATTTGGAAGTCTAAGACGCGAAACACACGGCGGGATAGGGCAGTCTTGATCGCGATGCAATAAAGACCGCGTCTGACCGTCGATGCCCGCGGCTGCCCTCACTGCGAACACAAAGGAATGTGCCGCGCCGCCAGTGCCCTCCGGGCATCGAGCGGCGCGGTCATTTTGCCCTCCATGTGCGTTGGTAGTATAGAATTCCCTTTGCGCTATCGTTCGCTGTCAAATTGACCACCCCGGCCAGCCCCGCCGTGAGTTTCGCGCCTAAATGTTTTATAAAAGAAAATAACAAGTCAGTGGACAAATTAACTTTAATTTGCTTATTTAAAAAAAAAATTGTGATTACTTACCTTTTGCTGTTCGACTATTCTTATGAATAAGTCTATTATGAATTTCCTTGCACAATATTTTTAAACTTAATATAGAATGTTTTGAAATATTGTTTATTTTTACAACATGTCATTAGTATTGTTTAAGTTAGAATAGTGATAGGCCATTGTCATTTTATGACATAGCTGTTATGTAATATAATATTGAAATGTCACAAATGCCATGGTGGACTTCTCTTCATTATCATCATCACAATACAAAGTATGTTTAAAGTTATGGTTTAATTTATGTAAATTTGACCAGTCAAACTAGATTTGAGGCTTCAAATATATCACTACAATTGACAAAAAATATAAATAATGACTAGTTTTTTAAATTATTGTGATTTTTGTTTTTTAATGTTTATGTATTTACTTAATATTTTTTTACACTGTCACCTTATAGTTTTTTTATTTATTATATAGGTTGTATTTTATATCATTTTAAGATAAAAGTGAAATAAAATATGAACATTCCAACATTTGTCACACTTACCCTTTAAAATTATTTTCATTTATCATTATAAAGTAGAGCATTATTGATTTAATTATCTGATCTCTAAACATTATTGGTAATTTCATTGTAATAGCTAGGTATTATAATTCTACTTTAAAGATTGCACCTTTTTGATGTACTATCGGGGACATCCGAATCGGCACACTTTCAAAACAAAATCCAGTGCTCATGGATGTACACATCTGTCTACCGCTCCTTTCTGCGACGACCAATAAAGAAAAACTTTATCTATCCACCTCGGTTGGTTTTTAATACGATCTTTTTTTTTCTCATTTACATAAACAAGGGGCTCAGCAAAAATCTGGTGCTGCGATGCTATTGGCTGATGAGCGTCGGTAAGAGTTACTATAGCGGCCGAGCGCTGCAAACAAGAATAGTCCTTATGGTGGTCTGATTCAGATGTCCCCGATAGTACATATTTGTAGGAAAGCGAAACTTGATTTCCTTTGTCATGCCAGAATTGAATAATATAAAATTTTAACAAAATTAAATGATTGCACTGTTATTATTAAGAAATTTTATATAAATAAGTTTCGTTTCCCAGAAGTAGTATTGATGTTTTATTGTTAATAAAAAGTTTATTTGTTATTTTGTTTATTATTTCCGATATTTGTATCCCAATTTATTTAGATACTCAAAACAAAAATATTAGCTTGGAAAACTAAAGACGGCACGGTTGGCGCAGTGGTTAATTCGATTCCCGCCCGGAACAAATGTTTGTATGACCTACAAGTAGTTGTTCCGGGTCTGGCTGTTTGTGTATGTGTGTTTAAATGTTTGTAAACGCATCCACAATACAGGAGAAACTCCGAGTGTGGGGCAACGTTTAAAAAAAAATCCATAGTAGTTATTAATTGATTTATTGAATTATAACATCAGCAATAAACTAAATAATAATCACACAACAATTGCACACATAATAGATTTGAACAAATATTGGCAGAACAGCATAATGCAGGTTTTTGTTAACAACAATAATTACTTGCCCGCGAAATTAAAATATTCTTCAGTTTTGTGCAACTTTCAGGTAATTATAAGGTTGTATAATGATCTAAAAATGATTCGCGGCCGTAACAAAGAAAATTCTAATTTCGCAGGCTACCTTAGAGCATAAGGCATTTTTTTTCCAGTCCTCACAGGATATCTATACAGTTCTAAGCTGCCTATCTCGATACCAATGTCTGGGAAAACCACAAGCCGCTACAGTTAATAACAGCACATTCCATTCAATACAGTGGAATGACAAAACTATCAAAACATCTTTGACGTTATCTTGCGACAGTGGGTCTTCCAGAATTTTATCAAATATACGTACGTAGTACTACTACTTAACCGCAGAATTTTGTCTCATCATCGCCCTTATTTCTTCGTATAAAGGTTGATTTAGACTAACGACTCGACCAAATTGTTTGTAAACAGGGACAGAGCATTCTTTGGTCTATCCATGCTAAAATGTCAAGAATATCATAAAAATAATGCAATTGTTCTGTTTTTATGTTCGTTTGGTCTAATCCCACCTTAAGATCAAGATGAGCGCAAATCGTCCATGGATCTTGTTGGGGTTGTGATACCTACACAAAATATTATATAATCGATTTTGCCGCTCAGCTGTGCCAAATCAGTTTGACCCGAAAATGTTTGAGAAAGAAAGAAAAATTGTTTATTCTGCACAAACAAAACGCACTTAATAAAAAATAAAATTATAAAATACATACATTGAAGTAGGAGGTTTGGAGCACGCCTTAGAGCATATGACTCACCATATACTCTAAGGCGTGCTCCGAATACCCTTCAGCGACCGAGTAGTAGTAGTACTTATATGCTAATATTTTGTGGTGGTATATGTACAGAAGAGTTAAAGACAATAGCCAATTGGCAGACTTGTAATCCACACAAAACTCTTTTTCAAATCGACCCAAAATATATTACTTAGTGCCTATTTTATTTGCAAGCATGGGACATACAGTAGTTAGTTTTAAACAAGGAATGTATTGCTAAATTATATCTACTCCGGAATACAAGCTTCTACTATAAATGCAACTATAGGATGGATAAGAATTCACTTAGGTATTTAGACCTCAATCCGGTCATTTTATAATGAAATTAGTCGAAATATGTAAAGCAGATATCAGACGCTTCACTTTTTGTTCCTTTTGTATTTCATTCGGCATCTTTCACTCGAAGTGAAACGTCTGGACAGATAATGAATCAATAGGGAACTGATCCACTGATCCAACTATGTTGGATTTCGGCACTCGGCATCTTTCAATCTAGCCTACCGAATGTTCGAACATTGAAAAAAAAAAAGAAGTAGATGAACGTTCATTCCTCTTTTGTCAGAGTCGTGCGAATGTGGAATGAAAAAAAAAAAAAAATTAAGACTCGAGTAAACTGTCTCATATCAGCTTAACAGCCCAAATTTGGATGAAGTTAGGTTTATATATATTTTCGGGTAATAAACAGGTCCTTATCAAACCTTACGTACGCCATAAATACCGATATCAGTACGTTATCTACTCTCATTCTTACGATACATTCTTTTATCTATACGTTTATCAGACCATGTACACATTTTTCCCTTACAAACATTCTTTTGAACATAAACAATTCTGTGACCTTCGAGATCTTTTTGTAGAATTAGAAGGTTAATGGACGTATCGCAAATAGTTACATTTTTGTCATCTTATTATTTCTAAAAAGTACCATTGACAAACGGGTAGTCATTTCAGCCCAAAGACGTCCACTGCTGGACATAGGCCTCCCCAATTCGGGTGGTTTGCCATAATCGCCACGCTTGGCAGGCGGGTTGGCGATCGCAGTATGGTGTTAAAAATGCATTGAGAACGCTAGTAAGAACCGAAGAAACGGGTAGTAAGTAATGTTAACTATTGTGCAGATTGCTTGGCACGGACACTCGGTTAATTTTAAACTGACCCACAACCGACGTGTTTAAATATGCATGTGACCTTAAAAGTAGTTCACGACCGACTACCTAGGTAGTATCGATCTCTAATCGGGAAGGTTTTCGTTTCCTAGAGTTTAGTTTTGGTCCTAATTGAAATATCGACGTCAACCCAACCAGCCTAAAAATACCTATAAGTAGGTAGGCGTAGGTGCGTTATTTCAATGAGATTCAAGAATGAATTTGTTATTCGCGATACGTCCAATAAAACATAGTTTATCGAGACTATTTTATATCTATCGCAACACAAAATCAAAAGGAAATATGCAGTACAAAAATATGCTGATTGATTGCGAAATACAATTACTATAAAACGATAAAATAGTGCAAAATATAAAGAACTTCGAGATAACGTTATCGAGTCACTTTGAGCAGTTTCAATTCCGGTGAATTTGTTTTAAGTTTCAAGTATAGATGTAGTTGCAGCAAGACCAATCCTTACAAGCTACGATTGTGCAACATGAACTAACACGTAATGTAACAAATACTGTTAGCCCAAATAGTGGATATAGAGATAAGAGGAACAGGGTGTAAAGTTCACTCATACTTTATGGAAAAGGGAGGATCCTCCAACCAGACGGGTGTTGTGTCTGATGGGCAACTGCCGGACGGTTGATGTCGGGATGTTGTATATATGCTAGTCACGCGGTAAACTCACTCTGATTTCGCGATGCAGGATTTGTGCTATGATGCGTGGTTTGCACGTGGCGTTGCAGATATACTTGTAAGAATTGGCCTTCTGCGCACTATTTTGTGTTTGCAAGCTTTAAACTAAATCTAATCAAAAGTGTTAGCAGAGTTATTGTGGAAATCTATTTCCAATAATAATTACTAATGTAGGTATTGTAGGTATAGCAAATGCATATAAGTATTATGATACATTCTCACAAAAATATTGATACATAGATACACTCTTTTTTTCCGCAATCAGTCCTCCAAATCAAAATTCCGAATGGTAATTTTTATTCACAACTCTCATTATTCTATTTTTATATCTTTACATTATTTTAATGATACTTTTCAAACTAAAGGAAAATAATAGTTATATTTCGACAGAAAAATAACTCTGATTTATATTCATTTATTCTTAAACATTTTCTAGTCTTGTTAAACAATTAATAAAAATAATTAAATCCCATCTCGGTTAGATAGTTTTACAAACATTTAGATATTATTTAAATCCAGTCTAAATACAGTCAATACATTTTGCAAAATATATGTAAATATAGTAGGTACAGACGCCAGCACATCAAGCTACTACAATCTGTCAAATTTCTTTATTAGATTTTTCAACTTTATCACAACAGTATAAGGTTCAAGGTTGATTGAGAAAATTTTACAGTTTCGGGTAGCTTGACCTGCTGGCGTCTCTACATCAATTTCAAACATTCTACTTTTTATTGTAAAGGTGATGTTTTTAAGTTACGCATTAAGGCGAATTGTCAGCTGCTCCTGCGCATCTTTTGCGGCGAAATATAGGATAGTTGACTCCATATTGTATTTTTAATCTAAATATTTATCTAGATTTATTAAATAATCAATTTTAACGTGTAAACTGTAAATTTACAAAATGTTTTCAATATAAATTTTATTTTGAGCTTATTATAATTACTTCAACTACCCTCCTAAACCCACTAATATAGTTGTGGATTTTCGTTGCTAAATATGCGACATCAAATTATTCGTATCTGCGCAAAAGCTCATAATTCAATGCTAACGTACGAACACTCAAACTATTTCAAGTCGCCATTAAGTTCATGCTGTCTCTTTCACTTTAAGGTGAACTGAAGCGACAAAGACACTTTTAGGAGCGTCTTAAAGTTAAGCGTAATTTGAGTATTCGAACGTTTAGGGTGAAGCCAGACGAGCGATTTTTTGAGTTGTGAGTCGCGTAATTTCTGCTCGGCAGAAATTCTGTTGGGCTGCCAGACGAGCGTAATTTATTCAGTTGCTTTCAACGCTTGTAATGGGTGTTTGTGTAGTGCAATGGATACGAGTCGCCCCCCTCTCGCCGCAAACTCAATTCGGTCCGAATAATGCGTGTGAGTCGGCAGACAAATTATTTTGCGTCGCCGTGTGAATCAAATAGGACTTTTGTATGAAACCGAATGCAGCAGAATTTCTGCGACCGAAATTCTGCAACTCACGACTCACAAAATTATGTTCGTTGGCCTCATACTTAAAGGGCAGTGGAAGGGTACAATGAAAATACATACATGGACGTAGTTCTACTATATTTAATATTGGACAGGGACTTATTGTTATCTGAGCTGTGTCATTTTTGTCTCCAATTTGTAGAATATTAATAATTAAATCTACTATTAAACGAATTAAAAGGAGGCGCTTGCGTGAAAAAATCAAAATAATTACAATAATTCTAAAGCTTTGCTTTCTAAAATCAAGCTCCTTTTAATGGGTTTGTCAGTATAAAATTAGTATAATTATAATATGAGCAGAATATTTGTTTTTAAATATATTTTCTCAAAGTTTCTCAGTAGCACCTAGGTACTCTGTTATGAGCAAGAGAGCTTAGCTATTAAAGTCTTAAAAGCCCCGTATTTACTAGAAAAAAAATCATCAAATCCTAATTATGTTGTCCAAGTAAAAAGCTGAGATTAATAAACGTTACTTGGGCAAATGATCTAAGTAGGCTTGTCAAAAAAAAAAAAAAAAAACCGAATCTTTATAGTTTGTGGTAGCGGGAAAAAATATAATTTTAACCTTGAAAATATTTCTCACAACTTGGTTTTTACCTACCTACCTTTATTTTTACCTTGATAAAGCTTTGGGATTTTTTTTTTTTTTTTTCTATCCAGCAAAGTTAATATAATCGTGTTTATTAAAAGCGGTTGCAGACCCGCCAGACCCATTTTTATTTTATTTTTTTCAGAATTTTATAACCCTATTTGTTATGTTTCCAATGGATTCAAAAAACTAGTAAGCGCGGTTATACCGCCTTAATATTGAACCGACATTTTCCCATTCAAAGTGAGCTTAGTTTTTTTCAGTCAAAGTAAGACTTCGACTAGAAACAAAGTTAACCTGCCACGGATTTTTGAAATGAATAAAGTTAACATACCAAGATTAACCTTTTTTGTCTAGTAAATAAGAGTTTTTATGAAAGAAAAGATTCTTGCAAGTAAAAAAAATAAGTATAAAAACATTGGTCCAAATAATACGCACCTAAACAAACCAATAGGACTAGCAGTGCGTTGTACCGAAATGACTGTAGATTAAAACTATTAACTAAATTAATCAAAATTAATTGTATAATTATATATATATTTGTCGATTACTTTTTTAAAGAGAACATTATATAACATCGCACAGCGACTTTTTAATGATAAGTTTTTGATTAATTGATAATTCTGT
Organism: Dryobota labecula; assembly: GCA_947523025.1. NCBI lineage: Eukaryota > Metazoa > Arthropoda > Insecta > Lepidoptera > Noctuidae > Dryobota > Dryobota labecula. The sequence continues at coordinate 8,218,751 of OX383305.1, read as the reverse complement.
TAAGTCAATGTTTTATGTCTAAAGATCAATTTTTTTTAAAGATCATGTGTACGAACTCTAAATAGGCCATGGTTCCACTAAAAAACCGTATGCGGTCGATGAACCACCGTCGGGAACGAAGTTTCTTACGCGATACTCGCACACACACACACACACTCGTATATAACCAGAGAGAGACAGTCGAATGGAGGGGGCATAACGCTTTTCCTTACGTAACGATTTCTACCAACTCCCACCGCAAGCCGTGTTAAGGAAATTCATTAAAAAAAAAACTACAGAAAAAGAAAACATAGATTGTTCAAAAACGTTTTCACATATTTTGCAGTAAAGCAATCTCGATGTGTGATTTTTATGCTTGGTCCTAACTTAGGACCAAGCATAAAAATCGCACATCGAGATTACATCTGGACTTTGACCCTGTGTTTCTTTCGCCATTACTTCTCAGAGGTAGTCAGAACGATAATGGAGTAAAATTAAAAAAGAATAAGCTAGATGGCTAGCTATCTTTGGAACGAAGTTCTTTAACGCAGCTTGCAGTAGGAGTTGGTAGAAATCGTCACGTAACAAAAAAGCGTTATTCCTGTTTTTGTTTTTTAACTTATCTAGTCTTAACTTAAATTTACAAGTTAAAATGAAGTTTGACAGAAAGGGACAAAACACTTCGATAGCTAAAATAAGTTGATTAAGCGAATGGCTTTATTATGAATGAGGGCTCCCACACATAACTGCGAATTCGCAACGCATCGCAAATATCTACGTGCGAGCTCGCACGTTTGCACCGCAAGAATTATCGTATCGCATCGCATCGCGGTTTTGTGTGGGCGCCTTAAGACGGTAAATCTTTTCTTTCAGAAGTATTTAGCTTGCTAAAAACTTACACTAGATGGCTCTGTATTAAAAAAACAAAACTTTTTTTTTTACAATCTGTTCAACTGATTTTAACTTCCATTACGTTGGTGACATGACAAATGGCAATGGTATTGTAACCACTTTTTTGCTTTTAATGTCATCCTTATGCCTACGGAATAGAAGTCAAAATCGGTTGATTGGACTGTAAAAAAGGTTTACTTAAATTTCTAATCTTATTTCAAATAGAGTATAGATAGATGGCTCTGTGTTCACATAATAAACAGCTAACGGAACTTCATTCCAACCGGTTGTCCCACGACACCTCCCGACGCTGTACAAAGTCGAACTTTTTTCTAAACTCTTTAGTTCGCACGATGATACTTCAAGTTATACATTTCCAGGATGAGCTGACCACTCACTGTCAGGAAAGCCAGTTATAGTTCAGTTTATACTGAAAAATAGATCTTTAGACAAAAAACCTAAAATGTTAAAATTTTATTTTCGCGTATTATTATCAAATGTCGTAACATTTGTTCTTGTGGGTTGATATGAATATAATGAAGTTAGATTAAGTGCCAGAGTAGCTCGCGAAATTATTTTACAGGTCAGTATTAGGTTACATGTTGATCAAAATATGATTCTCGTAAAAGTATGTATTTACAAAATTATAACATTAAATTCAATAACTCTCTAAGCCAAATTATCCTATTGAATGACTATTTCATGAAATCAAGACATTTGAGGCCAATTCTTAAGCCTATTCTAGACGGATGTAATCCAGGGTCCCAACAAAGGTGACCTTGCCCGTTGCCATCCATCTAGACGAAGGATGTAATCCAAATTTTGATTTGACGTTCAACGTCCTTGGATTACGGGCCCGTGTTTCCATCCGCGCACCAAGGTCACCTTGGTTTGTACGCTGGCTTACATCCGTCTAGAATACGTTTTAGTTAGGCATTTATTCACGATTCTAATAATTATAAACATGCATATTGTAACGATACATTTTCCTGGGAGGGGAAAATGTATCGTTACAATTTGGCGCCCAACATGGGGCGCCAGATTTTGACCTCCCATTTTCCCCTCCCGGGAAAATAACGTTACAATATACATACATATTTGTTACGGCCGCGAATCATAGTTTGATCCAACATACCACCTGCCACTGACCTCAAATTACAAACATTGCAAGAACTACCGTAGCGCATCCCCTTAAGGGGGAAGCGCTAAAGTTGACTACGAAATTCAATTTTTCTCACGATTTTTGCAATTTGCAGCTCATCGTCTGGGTGTATGTTGATTCAAGTATGCGACGCGACCATAACAAATATGTATGTATATTGTAACGTTAGTCGTTACATTTTCCCGGCAGGGGAAAATGGGTGGTCAAAATCTGGCGCCCCACGTTGGGCGCCAAATTGTAACGATACATTTTCCCCTCCCGGAAAAATGTATCGTTCATAATCATTAGATTATCGATCATAATCATTAGAATCAGTAACACAACTCCTTAAGTTAGTATAATCCTAAAAGTCATGATTTCATGAAATAGTTATTCAATAGGATTGTATGAACTTAGGGAGTTGTATTGATGATTTTTATGATTATATGATATATAGTAAATATTTGATACGGCCGCGAATCATATTTAGATCAACATACAACCTGATATTGACCTGTAGTGTGCAAAAAAAAAGTAAGAAAGCTGTAAATTCGCTGGCTACCCTGACGCTTTTGCCTTAAAAATAACTGGCGAAATGTGGGTGCGATTTTATGTTATGCTAAGGTTTATTCTAGCACAAGTTCTGGATCGACAGCAGTGGGCGAAGTCTCGGGCAGCTCTGGTCGAGTTCCTACACCACCGGCGAAGTCGTAGACGGCTTGAGCTACTTCAGCTGCTAACATGTCGGCTTGCTGTGGAAAGAAATGGATTTTTTAGAAGGTGGTTGAAATGGTTTTTACCCGAGAAAATTGGTTGAGTCTATGCTATGTCATTCTACACAAGGATAACCCTAAGTAGGAATGAAATTATAAAAGCTGTGTACCGTATCGTCCATCTTGTAAGAGAGGCAAAAGACTTTTAATAATATATATTTTTAGTTATTATATTTTAATGTTATTCTATCTGTGTTATTATGTTGATGTCTGTATGTTATGTTATGGGTTTAATAATTGCCTGAAATAAATGATAATTAATTTAATTTAATAGCATTTCCCTTCTTTTTCAATCACTTTGCAAAGCAACTTATTATCAAAACAATTAGATTTTTTTTGTAAAACGACGATTCGAGACTCATAAGAATTCCCTCCCGCACAAATTATTCACCGCCCTAATTATACAACTGCAGTTGCCACGAGTCTCGACATTAAGTATAGCGTTCAGTTTGTCTATTTTCGACTTAATTTCAGCCTGTAATCTTAGCGACTCAAAACAAATCCGTTCGGCTTAGCTTTCCAAAGAAAAGTATGCGCTTCGGTAATCTTCGTGTTTCCGAATGACCACGAAAGTCGCGCCACAGAGTAACCCCCCACAGAGGCAAAGCTTCTAAGTTTTGTATTGCCGCGCTTTGTTGTAGTGCACCTATCAGTGCTCATTTGTATGAAGTTATCTCTCTGTCGGGTTACCTACTCCGGTCTCAGACCGTCATTTGTCACCCAAAAGTTTTTGGAATTTCATAGAGTTGTTAATCTATAATTTTGTAAACTATGGTTATAACAGCTCTATATTAGATCTCATCATCGCACATTCGTATTTCCAAAGAAAGAAAAAAAGAAAAATATTATATTTGGGACACGCACAGAAAATACAAACAAAAAATAAGAGCATTTAAAACTAACAAAATTGACATTATAAAAAGAAAAACAAAAGAAAAAGACCTGTGCGAGACCAAAAAGGCTCCTATCTCAGCATAATGCTACGATATCAAAAAAATAAATACCGCAGCAATGCCACAGATACACCTACAGTGATGATATGATGTGTAAAGCCCAAACTTTTCTATTATTCTATTCTTATCTAGAGATACTGACCTCCCTAGTCTGAGCCTCAGCATACACCCTGACAATATCCTCGGTGCCCGAAGGTCTAGCGAAGGACCTTCCACTAGGATACTTGGCTACCAGCTCGTTGATGCGAGCCTGTAGTTCTAGTGGCTCGGAGCATATCCGTTCGGCGTCTGTCGTTGTTATTATACGACGGTCCTGTGAAAAATAAAAAGATTATTTAGTACCAAAACCAGAAAATAATAGAGAGGCTCGTAGCTGAGTAACAGCTGCTCGGTTTGATCGAGCCGTGGATGCATGACCATACTTTAATATTAATTCGGATAATAGTGTTATCTATACAAATAAATAAAAGTGAAGTGTCTGTTTGTAATGTCAAAATAACAGTTTATTATTACTACATTTAATTACATTTTGTCTGTGTCTGTCTGTTCCGGCTATTCTCCGAAACGGCTGGACCGATTTTGTCGGTATTTTCAGATAGCTGATATTATAAGGACTATACTTTTATTTTAAGGATTTTTATTTTAGAAAAAACCGGCCAAGTGTGTGTCGGACCACGCACAAGAAGGGTTCCTTTGTTAGGATAAATTTATCCCAAGAACAAACTTAACATTGTAGTTGATAAACATGTTCCCCCATACATTCCTTCTGCAAATGTAAGTTTGTACGAACAATATCGAGAGATTTACCATGTTATTTTAAGACCATAGACTTCTTATACATTTTCCTGTAATCTATAAGTATAGAACTATTTTCTGTATTTTTTTCAAAATTTTAGGCTCAGTAGTTTCGGAGATAAGGAGGGGAATAGTCAATTTTCGTCTATTTTCACTTATAACTTTAAAACAATTTATTTTAATAAAGTATATTTGAGATCCTCATAGGTCCTTTCATTTGATATGTCACACGGTACAGTTAGCAAAACTTTTTTTTTAATATTCGTTTTTACGGTTCACGTCCGTATTTGGGTTACTCAAATTGTTATGTATACCAAATTTCAACTTAATCGGTCCATTACATTCGGAGCAAATTGGCTGTGACAGACGGACGGACAGACAGACACACGAGTGATCCTATAAGGGTTTCGTTTTTGTTTCCTTTTAAGGTACGGAACCCTAAAAAGCCATGCGGGTAAAGCCGCGAGCAGCAGCTAGTTTAATATAATAAAGTAACACTTTCCACAATAATAGTAAATTTTCTATTATATAATTATTTTATTAAAAAAACATTGGTATAGTTATTATTGATATTGCACACAACATGCAGTCATTTGACTTGTTTCATGCAAAACTTATAATATGTGGATACGATTTATACTTACCCTAACTACCCTAAAATAAAGACGATATGATGTTGTGGCGGCATTTACAATGCCACATGCGAACTACGCATCAAAGACCTGACGTCACAAATCCTGCATCGCGCTATCAGAGTTTCCCGCGCGACTAGCATATATAAAACACCCCGACATCAACCGTCGGGCAGTTGCCCACCAGACACGACACCCGTCTGGTCGGAGGATACTCCCGAGCCTAAGCTCGGACTTCAAATGAAAATGAGTGGACTGTAAAACTAACTTATATAATATTTAAGGTACAGTAAAACAATAACAGTCGCGCGTGTGTCGCCGGTTGCGTTCGTTTGGTGAAGTGACAGGCCTACGGCCCCTCTCATTGATCCGCGTCCCGCGCGCCTGCGCAGCCGCCCGACGCCTGGCACGAAGATATCCGACGGCGCCCGAACAGAGGATCAGTGAACTTTACACCCTGTTCCTCATACTTCTATACCCTATCATCATCACTGCAGAGGCGACATACCCTTACCCTAACTCATGTTGACCCTTACCCTAACACATGTTGACCCTTACCCTAAATCATGTTGACCCTTACCCTAACACATGTTGACCCTTACCCTAAATCATGTTAACCCTTACCTTAACACATGTTGACGCTTACCTTCACAGTAACCTTGAGCTGCCTGCACGGTAGATCGTCGTACAGCTCCATCCACTGGACGGCGCTCCAGCCGCGCGCACACAGTATGGACTCCACTATGAACATGTCCGAGATCGCGTCGCCGACCGTCTCGTTCGTCATCTCTATGAAGTCTAGGAATAGCTGGGCTGCTTTGCGGGCGCCGGGTTCACTGGAAAAAAGAAAATATACAGGGTGAAATTTAATTCATGGGCATCCTCTAAGGGGTCATTGTACTCATCTTTATGAACAACTTTCACTATGGGACCAACCCTGACATTGAGAAAAAAATCTGCTGTTCCCTACATTTTGACGAGCTGTGCGAAAAAAATTGGTTTTCTCATATTTAAAGACAATAAACAAACTAACACTAAAATATTTATATTTTGGCGGTATCAACAACGCCACATGCGAACTACGCATCAAAGACCTGACGTCACAAATCCTGCATCGCGCTATCAGAGTTTACCGCGCGACTAGCATATATACAACATCCCGACATCTACCGTCGGGCAGTTGCCCACCAGACACAATACCCGTCAGGGCCTCAAGTCTGCTATTACAATAGTGTCAGAATGGTTTCGCCATTGTGAGTATTTGACAGTGTTTGTATGGCAAATCTGTCAAAAACTCACAATGAAGAGACCATTCTGACACTATTGTAATAGCAGACTTGAGGCCCTGGTCGGAGGATCCTCCCTTTACTATAGAGTATGAGTGAACTTTACACCCTGTTCCTCATACCTCTAAAATATTATAAAAATATTTATTCTAATAGTAAGGTAACTTGCTTATTTCAATGAATATTATTTTGCCACTGTAGATATACTGTATTTACTATATATATTATTATAGTAATAGTATATTAGTAATAGATATATTATTATACTGTAGATATTATCACCGTGGTCACAGTCTCTTTTAAAGTCCAGACATAATCTTGACCATGACCATGTAGACTGGCATAAATAGCTTTGTATGGATTATATTATAACTCACCCTTCCTGTGAGATTCTGGTGATAGTATTCTTAGCTTTGGGGCTGTATAGCACGGTGCCGTGTCCGTTCGCTTCAAAGTAAACGCCGATGTTGTACAGTTTGGCGGCCGTGTGTAAGTGCTTTACGCCCGTCTTGACGAATTGGATCGGGATTTTCTGAAAATAATACAAAATAATTTGAGTGATTAGAATTCTAGTGATGATGTTGTATCACTAAGTTTTCTCTGGCAAGGCATTATTTTTAAAAACATTTTTTTATACAGAAAAAAAAAATACTAACAACCTCTCAGGACTATTTGTTACTAACATCATAAACAACAACTTTTGTTCTATGACTTTTTACAAAACTTATTATATAATACATTTTCGAAAATCAAACCAATATTTCGTTGTTCTATCTAACACAACTTAATTCTGTTTTTTGTTGTACCTACTTCCCGTGCATTAGACACGGCAGTTTTTTGTTTTTGTGAATTCGTAAAGTTTTGACCATTTAATTTAAATATTTTTATTTTTGTATGAACATCTGATGAATTATTAAAAGTCGTAGACAAAAAGTTGTTGTTTATGATGTTCGTAATAAAGTCCTACCTTAAGTTAATTTTTCGCTATGAAATTATGGAAGCGGCTTCTTAAATATTTGTTTGTTAATATAAATCCCAGGATTCCAAAAAATCCAGGAATGCACAACTTGCCGGATACATGGTACGGACACGACTTCGTAAATATATATTACATATTATTTAACTTTACACCATAAGCTAGCTAACATTCGATTCTATATTCAACAAGTAGTAAATTTATCAATTCCGGAATGGCAAGATTTGTACGATGGATACATGATTGCATTCCATATTAGAATACACCTGAACGTTAGTAAATATACATTCGATTCTATACTTAGTCAGAACTCTAAATTCGTCAATCCCGGAACCGCGGGATTTTTTCGATACAAAAGCGAATTCCATATTAGCCAACATCTCAACTTTAGGTGAATATGCATTCGAATATTCGATCTCTAATCATCATTGTCAGGATTAGGGACTTGGGTGTGTTGTTTTATAGTAGGTGCAACCAGGCTGCGGTCGATCGAAGATTTCGACCGTTCAGGACGATCGAGTGTTGTGCTAGTGCATGTAGCCGGATTACGGTCGGTCGATTGATGGTCAGACGGCCATCGATGGTCTACATATTTTGATGTACTAACCAGTGTGTCCGTAATGTAATTAGTAGAAGCTCCGTTAGCGTACGCGGTCTGAATGATGCCCACGTCGATGTCGGTCGCATTGCAGGCTTGTATTAACTCTTGTATGTATGACGCTATGAGTGTTGCTATGCGATCTCCGTCGAGAAGGAACATCTTTTTTCTGGAATGTATAAAATAGGGGATTAAAAGAGAGAAAAGAAGAGAAAAAGAGAGAGAGAGAAAGAGAGTTAGAGAGCAAAAGAGAAAAAGAGAGAGAGAGAGTTAGAGATAAAAAGAGAAAAAGAAAGAGATAGACAAAGAGAGACAGGGGACGAGAAAAAGAGAGAGGAAGAAAGAGTGAGAGAGAAAGGGAGAGAGGAAGAGAGAGAGAGAGGAAGAGAGAGAGAAGAGATTTTGAGAAATTATCTATATCTATAAAGCAGTACTGTCGCTGAACGACTGGTGGATTTTTTTAATATCTCAGCGTTATACTGACATAGGAGCCTTTTTGGCGTCGCAAAGGTGTTTTTATTTAATTTTTTTATTCGTAAAAATCTGTTATATTTGTTAGTTTTGTATCCTCCTTTTTTTACTTTTGCATTTCCTGTGCGTGTCCCAAATAAAATATTTTTCTTTCTTTCTTAGATATATTCCCGTCACTATCGTCGAATGACGCTAAGCAAAAGTAAGTGCTAAGTAACGTTTATTAATATTCATATATTTTTTTGCATTCCATTATGTATAAAAGGTCTTACAAAGGCTTAAAGCTAAGGTGCAATTACGGACCCTGTAGGGCACAGAAAAAAACAATAAATCTAATTAGGAATCAAATTAACAATCAATAATAATAATCTCAGCCTAAAGGCCAGTACTTACTGCTCATCAAGGTAGTAATACACAATCCGGTCGCCGTCACCATCGACAGACGCCACACGTTGGTACGGCGGGTGCGTGATGCCTTTTGGTGGACTTTGAGTTACTTTCACGTGGTCTGCACCGCACTGAAAAGATACAACGGTTTGTTAGCATTATTTTATACTAGCTCCTCATCATTTCAGTCGATAGACGTCCACTGCTGGACATAGCCCCAAGCACCGCCACTTAAGACCGGTTCTGTGCTTCCCGCATCCAGCAGATTCCTGCGGCCTTCACAAGGCCATCGGTCCACCTTGTGGGAGGCCTTCCAACGCTACGTCTTCTGGTACGCGGTCGTCACTCCAGAACCTAACCATCTGAGAGCAATGTGCCCTGCTCATTGCCCCTTGTGTTTGGCAATTCTTCGAGCTATAACCTTGGTCGCTCGGTCGTTTGTTTTTTTTTGAGGATGGGAAATCATCAAATGACCCCTCCCGCTCTGGGTGGAACGGAAGGGAGTGTCAGTCTCTTACTGACTAAAAACCCACCCGTGTTCCTTCCTTGGCCCTTTATGCTCTGGGGCAGCGGTACCCCTTTCGGACAATCCCGCTGACCCGGCAGGCTTGGGCCCTAATGGGCCCCCTCATTGTTGCTGACATATCTTTGAGGCGCGCGTGGAACACGTACGCGCCGTCCGATACGGGCCTGGTCCTGATCGGACGGTGAGCTACCCATTACTCACCGCCCGCAGGCCCGCGCCTACGGTGGCCGGGAGTCGTTACGCGGCTCCCGACGCCCGGAGCGTCTACCGCGGGTCGCTCGGTCGCTTGGCTTGCGACTTTGTCAGTTCTTCGTCAGACTTCGTTCGTTCGTGGACATTATAGTGACCTAATTGGTGATGTTCTTGAGAAAGGTCAGGTGCGTAGCACTCGCAACCGGCGTGCGTGTATGCGTGCAGGTGGCGCTCTATAGTTTCTGCCTACCCCCATGAGAATATAAATAAACATTTATTTAATAATTAAATATAAATATAATGTTATGTTAAAACAGAATTTACCGCGCAAAACGCAAGCAGAGTGCACTGGTATATACCAGTCGCGCGGTAAACTTTGCTTGCGCGATGCAGGATTTGAGTGGCGTCAAGTCTTTGATTCGTTGTTCGCATGTGCTGTTGTAGATGCCACCACAGCTCTGTCCGGATGATGAAAAGTTGTTACTTACTCCCAAGTTAAGCTTCTCCCCCAGCCCGCCCAGGTTGAACAGATGCAGTTCCAGCTCGTCGAGGTTCTTCTTGATGGCCTTCAGCTTCTTGCCGCCCACGCCGTTGGCTCCATCTACGTACAGGCGAGGGTTGTAGTCGCCGTGGAGATGTAACCGCTTGCGGATATTCTTGAATGCTCCTACAATTTTCTCGTAGTAGCCTGGAATGTTTTGATAATAATAAGTGCTGGGTTTTTGTTGTCGGTGATCTTAAGACTGCGCCGAGCGCACAGTGGCGCCCTCATCGTTTTTACGGTGATATCTTTTATTTTAGAATAAAAATGCAGAAAATAAGCACGTTAAGTTGTGCTTCACAAGACTATACGTTATTATTATTACAAACAGTAGTTTTAAATTGTTATGTTTTATTGTAATCATTAAAACGGAAAATAGTGGCCACTAAGCTCCGTACTGTGTATTATGTTGGTGAATGCTGTGTACACCTATAATACGCAAACATACTAGTACTTTTATTATTTTATTGTTCTTCTTTAATATTTTGTATGTAGGTACTGCTGTTAGTGTACCAAATAAATAAATAAATAACCATCATTTGCAAAATGTTGTAATTACGTGAAAGTAATAAACTGACTAGCATTGACTTTTGACTTTGACTTTGACTTTGACTAGCATTAATCAAATCTATTATCAGACCAGAGTTCAGTAATAAACACCACAGCACTGCTAACATTGGCGCGGGTTCAACTCAATTCATTGACAAACAAGAATGTTACTACGGCACTGTTACTCGCTATCTGTAAAGATAATCAGTTAACGTGCCAAATGACCTCATTACTACGTTGCTAAATAAACACCTGCATACATTGTTTGAGTGAAGACCGCATATCGGCAAGCGCTGAGTGGGACGTCCCCCAGCTATACCTAAAGTCTCAAATTCAGATAATTTATGTAAACAAAGGGGATAACATATAAAAAAAACATCTTCGTAATGGTAGTTCACATTAAATGGCAAAAAAACAGGTTCCATTTTCTTTTAAGTACTGATTTAAGAAATAATCATACCTACCGTAATTATTTTTATCAATTTTCGGATTTAAACAAAGTTGTTAAAAAAGGAGATTTTCTGGTATAACATATTTTTGCATAATATCTAGCCACATGTTGGATGAAAACGGCTGTAAACTGTTTCGAGTGGAATCGATTTTGAGAGGCCTACGTCTAGCAGTGGACTTAAAAGGGCTGGTAATGACGATCATAAATGTCTCCGAAACACTACACAAAACATTGTTTGGCAACGGTATTTTGTTTACATAGTTCTTATAATTAATTCACTTTAATTACGATACAGGAGAAATTGCTAGTGTGGGGCAAAGTTAAAAAAAAAAATATTTTGCACCACTGTCCTGTCATTTTGACAGTAACATTTCTTGACATCACTTTGTTTACATAAATTATCTGAATTATAGACTCGGGGTATAGATGGACCGACGATCTTAGAAAGATGGCTGGCACAGACTGGATGCGGAAGGCGGAGGACAGGTTGTTGTGGCGCAGCTTGGGAGAGGCCTATGTCCAGCAGTGGACTGCGATAGGCTGAGTTGATTGATTGATAAATTATTTTGAGTTAATATTGGATAGAAAGGAAATAATATAAATATCATTATGTCTGTATTTAAGGGGCTTGTGGCAAAGTAATAACAGCCGTACCGGTCAATCGATCAGGTTAAGCTACGCTTGCCGCGGTTGGTCCGTGGATGGGTGACCATCTGTGGCGGCATCTACAACGCCACATGCGAACTACGCATCAAAAACCTGACGTCACAAATCCTGCATCGCGCAATCAGAGTTTACCGCGCGGTTATCATATATACAACACCCCGACATCAACGGTCGGGCAGTTGCCCACCAGACACAACACCCGTCTGGTCGGAGGATCCTCCCTTTTCCATAGAGTATGAGTGAACTTTACATCCTGTTCCTCATACCTCTAAAACATTAACAATATGCCTGGCCCGGGTATCGAACGTAGTGTTTACGACCTTATTCTGTCCTAAGAGCAACAAAGAAAATAAATAAAACTTTTTAGGAAAGCCAAGTTCCAGTACATTTCCCTATCAAGCCCTAGGCCCTAGGCAAACAGTCCCAACAAAGTCCTACCAGGCTATCGAGCAAATTTTTTCACCTTTGAAATATTATTGATATAAGGAGGTTTCATATAAACATCATCTACTAACCCTCTTCAGTAGGAGTTCCGTAAGTGTTATCATTGCGACATTTGACGAAGAAGTGCAACATCGGCGTGGTCACGATACCAAACTCCTTGGGCGTTCCCTTCAGAGCTATTACGCCATTGGCAGCAGCCGCTGCTAAGCGAGGACTTGTGTACCTGTAAAATAATGATATATATATTGTTTTTTTACTATTAGCCGATTATTTTGTACAGCCAACCGGACATTCACTACGTCATAAAGGCGTTCTCATGTCAAATTGTAACCACAGATTAACTATTGAAGTGGTCGCATTAACTAATGTTTTCGCGTAGGTAGTTCCTCATGGATACCCTCCGTCTTGGGAGAACGGAGGGTTGTATCAGAGTCCTACCGTCTAATACCCCCCTAATACTACCATGAGAGGGCCCGGAGATACTTGTACATTCGCCGCACCTCCGACTGATATCAGCCCACCATGCCCAGCGGGGCCCCATCGCCAATTGCGGGCGATCCCACTTCCTCCCTTATAGGCGTTTATAGAACGCTGTTCAAGCGACAACACAGCCCCGATTTTCCCTTCTCGGCCGGCGATCGTTAAGCACCCTTCGACGCCCGGCTGCTCTTCTGGTGGAGTGAGACGTATGCTCTCTCTCCCTCTCCACCGCCTCCTTTGCATGCATCACCTCCTCGCAAAAAGAGGCGACAGTGTCCCACGCGTTTCCACTTCCATCTCATCGATCTCTAGCTTTCGGCCGTGGTTCAGTCCATGGGACTGAACCACGGCCGAAAGCGAGAGATCACCCGCACCAAGTGTCGCGACGAGGGCACAGCGCTGCTGGGTTTAAGATGAGCTCTTCTCCAGAGTATGTACCTAAATAAATTAGGATAATGGCATGAGAATGATGATAGTTACCTGGTGTCCATCCCGATGAATACACTCGCTTTGAGCGCCATGTCAGCCTTCATTTCTACGATGATTTCCTGGACGGTTTTTTCTAAATCATTGTCACTGAAATGTTAACAAGTAAATGTTGAAATAGTATTTTTTTTATGTTTTGAACTTGCCCACTTTTTTACTATAATGAGTTATTTAATGAATAAAGGCCTATTTGGTGTTCATATACTATATGTTGTTCATCCATACTATCCATACTAGGCCATACTAATATTATAAATCCGAAAATAACTGTCTGTCTGTATGTTACGTTTTCACGCCTAACCGCTGAACCGATCATCATGAAATTTGGCAGAGATATAGCCTGGGATATTGAGAAGGACATAGGCTACTTTTTACGCGATAACCGACATTCACGCGGGCGGAGCCGCGGGCAAAAGCTAGTATACTATAAGATTATTTTATTCTTTTTTTTCTCTTGTGAAAATGTAATTGTTTAGGATACGATGGGGCTGCCATTAGCTATGCGTAAAAGCTCCTATAAACAAATAAACAGAAAAAAAATTAACTTATTTTGTATTTTAAATAAATAAATATATAACACTGCAAGCCTGTACATGGGACAGTATAATGACGTCATCAAGATTGGAACAGGTCATAATAGCAATAAGGAAATATAGAGCAGCAGATTGCGAGTAATTAACTACTTTATACGAAATAAGTAATTGCAGAAACATGATATCGTAGGTGTTGGTAGTGGGCTTGAATTGCCTACAATTGTGACCAGAATGCATTCTTAATTAATTATCTATTTAGGTATCTAGTCTTCCTTTTAACAACGAGATTCCTGGTTTGTTGTGACGGAAACAGATGCGTATAGAGACCGACCGGAATTCTACTGCAACTGGCTGAAATCCTATTCTTATGAGCGATTGAGTAACGCGTTCAATTCGTCGAAATCCAACCGTCAATATAGATTTATTACCGAATTTTCTTGGATCCAAATCTGGAGCAAACTAAAGGTAACTGTATCCTACTCGTTACAATAGAAGAATAGACGAAACTCTAGATATACGTGGCCTCTTTGTTTTAGTTTATTCAGGGGCCCATATAACCAGCGCTGGCCCTATCCTTTGATCGTGTGTAGAGTGTAGAGCGAGTTTGTCTTCTAGGCGTCCTTGGGTCGACGTATTCACTTCACGTTAATTCTAATTCGGTTTTATTTTTAATATACAGGGTTATTGGTAAAACACTATCAACCATATTACTAACATCATAAACAACAACTATTGTTCTATTACAAAGACTACAGTGACGTTAAAATTTAAATCCAAGATAGCGGCTCTTGGATTTACATTTTGACCTCACTATCGGCTTTAGCACCCTCGAAAACCATGAAAGCGATATCCATGACGAAAAATATGAAAATTTTCGCAGCCGCCATCTTAGATTTATATTTTGACCAAAGAAAAAAGTCGCATGGAGGGCAGTGTCGCATAATACTATGTAGGAACGATTTTCGCGTGACGATTTCTACCTGTCAACTCTAACCGCAAGCTGCGTTAAAAGAACTTCATTCCAATAAAACACTTTTCAATTTTACAAACATTAAGAGTGCCAACCCTAACGCTCCAATGGAGTGTAGGTAATGATTTCTACAAATAGGCCTAGTTTCTCTACTGTCCATATTTATATTGTGCCACTGACTAAAACCACTGGTATTGGTGATACTAAAGATTATGATTTATATTAGAAAATTTGAATATCGCGGGCTACCCTAGCACTTCGCCCTTAACGAGAAAAACGTTTTTGAATTTTGCGAACTGTAAGGTATTTGTGCTCGTCACTGTCCGTCAATCTTACCTGACATTAGCGAGCTGGGTGG